>JAZKJV010011400.1:7304447-8616837 GCA_037367405.1 Ottelia alismoides | reverse complement strand
TCGCGCCTTCGTGTCCAATAATCGGGTCCCAGGAGAGCCTATAGCCGCCCGTTTCTAGGGCTAACTCTGTGGTCAACGTCAACTTGTCAGAGTAGGTTGTCAGGGGGACATCTCGGTCGAGCGGACTGGGAGAGATGGTCTCGACATAAAAGTCACCCTGCGAATTGGCGAGCGGGGTAGCGGTTACTGTCGCGTCGGTGATTGGCTGTTCTCCGCTGTCCTGAATTCCGTTGGAGTTATCGTCTCGGAAGACATGGACCACAGTCGGTACGTGCCAATTGGCCGCGCCGACATGATCTAGCTTGCGAAATGCATACCAAGGGTGGTTGGGTCCCAGCTCCATAAACCAAAGCCGCAAATTCCAGTGGTCAGACCGACCGTCGGTTGGCTGCTCCCAAGTGCCACCGACAAGCCAATCTTCAGGACTGTAGCCTGTTGAATTATTGAGTCTCGCTATGTAGCTCACACTCCTTCCCTCGGTGGATACAGCCACGGAGTTGGGCATGGCACTAACGGCACTATGTTCCCAAAAGGCAATCGGCGCGAAATTACCATATGGACCATAAAACTCAGAACTGGCTCTGAAATGGGTGAATCCGTCCAGAATTGTCCAGTTCAAGTATTCACCATCGGGTACGCCATCGTTGTCTTGGTCAATATCGGAATCGAGTGTAGGTGGGGTCGTGGATTGAATCAGCAGATAAGAGTTTGAGGATTCGACCAGACGAGAGTAACTGCTACTATAGATGTTGCCTGGCATGCCGTTAAATGAATCAGTGCCCTCAAGGACACGCGCGGCCGGGTCAACCTCGTACTGATGACCACCCGGCAATAAAGCCAAATATCCATTGTCTCCCATTAGTTGACCGCTCAGGTCGAAAACAGCGAGGACCTGCCCCAAGACCGGTCCCGGACCTGAATCGGCACTCGTGCTCTCGACGGCCACGAAATAAGTGCCAGCGGCTAATTTCTCATTTGGTTCTCCTCGAAGCTCAATGTATTGATTACTCACAGGAAAGCCATTGAACGTAAACAGATGGACTTCACTTATATAAGCAGCCAAGGGCCTTCGAGTCTCCAGGGCCTCAAGGTTCAATGAGCGACATTGGTTGGAACGACCTAATCTCGATTTCAGCCGCATTATCTTGCCTCGTATGTGCTACTTTTTCACTAGAAAACTTTGGGACTTATCGCTTTTGTTTCACTGCTGATGACCTGGTCTGCAATCGGCGAGCTTTGAGTCGTGGGGCACAAGCCGGCCTGCCTCCTTCAGCTCAGGGGGCACTCTAAATTCTGGTAACAAATGGAGTGCTGATTGCCTTGGCATAGGTGCATGGGCCGTGTAGTTTGGAAGACGAAAATCTGGTTCATCGTTTATTTGCACCTGGGATTGACTGTTGACCATGCCATCGACCACACCGTTAAGCCTGCTGGAAGAGTTGAAGGCCAGCGACGATGTGACCAGGGATCCTGCCTGGGCTCGTTTTGTGTTTCTCTACACACCCATGCTCATGCAGTGGGCTAGCAGGCAAGGATTTCAAGAGTCTGAATGCGAAGACCTGGTCCAGGAAACCTTTGTCAGGCTGATCAACAGTCTGCCCGGTTATCAGAAACAAGCCACAGGTTCGTTCCGCGGATGGTTGATGACCGTGCTTCGCAATCTGGGGCGCGACTATCGCCGGCGCAAGGCTACGCGCAACCTGGGAACTGAAAATCCAGCCGAGGATCATGCGGTTGAAAATCCGTGGGTCGATATCGAGGAATCGGAGTTTCGGCAATGGGTGATTCATCGTGGGCTGCAGTTGGTGCGAGATGATTTTTCTTCCGAGACCTGGCAAGCATTCAAGGGACTGGTCATGGAGGGCAAGTCGGCGCAAGTGGTTAGTCAGGAGTTAGGGGTTAGCGTTAATTCGGTCTATCTGGCTCGCCATCGAGTGCTTGCCAAACTGCGATTGGAGTTAGCGGACTTCATCGATGATCTGTAAAGTTCGACAGCGGCGTGATTGCTCATCGGCCAATAAGCTCCCATTTAGAAAACGATCTGAGTGTCTGGCAGCAAGCTTCTCAATCTCTGGAAGCCCTCGGGCGTGATCTGCGTGTCTCTGATTCCAAGCAATCGTAAACTCTTGAACCTGGCCAGCTCGTCGACCGAATCGTCCGCCAGCCGGCCACCGAAAATCCAGATCACTTCCCAAGACATTTCCCGTTGGGCCAAAGCACTGAAAGTCGCTTTGGTCAACATCTTGGAACCTAGGTGAATTTCGCGCAGCGTCTTGGACTCGGCCAGCTTCATAAAGCCTTCGTCGGTGACATCCACATTCCACAACCCGAGCACCTTTAACTTGGGCAAGGTCAGAAGTGCATCGATACAGGCGTTAGTCACACGGGTGTTTGAGATATCCAGGACGATCAGATTCTCCGGATGGACTGAGGCCAGGGCCAGCATGTGCTCGTCACCCAGATAACGCGAGGCATGCAGATTGAGCGTCTCGATGTAAGGCGCGCGGGCGAGCTGACGAAAGCCCTCCACGTCGCTAATGCGACTGGAGTGAAAAACTACCTTGCGCAGGTTCGGGGCTTGGGACAGTATTTTCAGGCTACTGCCTGCTTCTGGATAAGCCTCGAAAGTAAAGGTCCGCAGGTTGGGAAAGCGCAGCAAAAATGGAACCGGATCCTCCGAGTAGCGACAGTAGCTCAGGTCAATCTCGGCGAGGTTGGGCACTAGTCGATCGCCTTTCAGGAAGGGCCCAGAGATCACCGTGTTTTTGATCCAGACGGATTGCAGAAGTGGCAACTCCAGCAGCGGGCCCAGCGCGGTGTCGGCCACATTGCCATCAAAGAACATCACTTCCTTGAGCTTCTGCAGTTTGAGAAGATGTTGCGAGCCTTTCACGCTGAACCGCGGCGCAAATCCATACAATGTGCTCAGCTCTGTGCAGCAACTGATCAATTCACAACCGCGATCGTCCAGTGGCAAACTGGCCCCCAGATATACCAATTGATTGAACTGACTGACTTTCTCGAAGAAGCGACCTGCACCCGTCAGCCCCGAGGTTCCGGACAGCAGTAAGAATCGCAGTTGCTTCAAGGGGGCGATGTAGGCTTCGAAGAAATCGTCGGTTAGCTTGGAATTGTCGGCAGCTCGAATCTCGATGATCGTCGAGCCTGCCAGGAAGTCGGCTGTACTGGCGGCGTTGCGCACCTGGCCATCAGGCCATCGGATGCACACAACGGCTCCAATCTCCAGTAGCTTGACGAAGCTGTCTCTTTCGCTCCAGGACGTTGACGGACCGAGCGGTTGCTGAGTGACCTCGTCGGCTCCCTCGGATCGAGCGTTGGGCTCTGCCTGTCGCAGGTTGGTGCCGCGCGCGTCATTGGAAAGCTGCAGGTCGATATCTCCATTGGCATGCATTTTCAAGCTCGCGCTGCGATCGCTTTCAATGCGCGTGATCGTGCCATCAGAGTGCTGAATGACAATCACGATGCCCCAGAGCATGAATGCAACCAAAGCAACTGGCAATCCGAAATACAAAGCGTTGCCTCTGATGGCTGCACCCCAGCGATTGGGCGAGTCAGCACGTGCTTGAGGACTCCTGGCGGAAGCTTCCTGGTCCAGCGAATCGGAAACCCGTCCGACGGCTCTGATGACCGCTTGCATCTCCTGAGGCCGTAAGTCGGGCGTTTTGGCCAGCATCTTCATCACAAGCTCGGAGTACTCAGCGGGCAGCTCCGGTCGCAGTTCGGCCAGCCTCTTAGGTTCGGATTCGGCAACACTCAGCAGGACTTCTAACGCGTTCTTGCCGGTGAAGGGTTTCCGCCCGGCTGCAGCTTCGTAGAGCACGCAGCCTAGCGAGAACATATCGGTCAGTGGATTGCCCACCTGGCCTCTGGCCAGCTCCGGGGCCATATACTCGGGCGTACCCATCACTTGATTGATTTTGGTTAGCTGGTCAGTACTGGCGATGCTGCGAGCCAATCCGAAATCCAGTATGCGCGCTCGCAGAATCGAACCATCTGCCGTTCGCTCCAACCAGATATTGGATGGCTTGATATCGCGATGGATGATTCCAGCCAAATGAGCGGCTTGCAGGCCAGCGGCTATGTCAGTCGCCTGCTTGATGATCGAAGGCAGTGATAATGGACCTCGCTGTAGTCGAGCTGCCAGGGTTTCGCCGCGCAGCAGAGGCATGACGATATAGTTGATGCCGCTGGCTTCCCCTGCCGATAGAATGGGAACGATCGACTCATGCTCGATCGCTGCAACGGCCCGAGTCTCTTGCAGGAAGCGCTTGCGATACTCTTCAACGTGAGTCAGTTCGCTGCGAATGATCTTGATGGCGACCTTGCGTCCCAGTCGTTGATCGAGGGCCTCGCAAACCATCCCCATGCCTCCCTGTCCCAAGACATGGAGAATTCGAAAATGATCCAGTTGCTGGGGGACAGTTAGCTGCTGGGTTTGATCGAGTTGATCGCTGTTTAGCGAACGCTCGTAAACCTTCTGAATAACGGCATCGACATTCCACTGCGCTTCGACTTTGAAAGTCGCCACGGATTGGATGGTATGAATGAGCGTATCGCGCTCTGCCAATTGGTCGGCCGTGTTCAAGCCATCGGGATTTTGTTCCAGCCAATGAAGAATGCCTGCAACCTCACCAGGGTTCAATTGACCGGTTGCAAAGCGGCGTAAGTCTTCTAGAGCTGGAGTGTTCATAGCGCGATCATGCTATCGAGTGACTGTCCACTTCTAAATTAATCTTACCCAGAGCGTTCAGCGAGTGCCCTACGAAAACTTACTTGAGCAACGCTGACCACACCGCAGTTGAGCTCCATGGCTCACTGATTTGCCACTGCTGCGCGGCGCTGCAGGTCGATGATGTATAGTTTCTATTAATCACGAATCGACACACTTTAGGTTTTCTGCATGCTTGATGTTGTTAATGTCCGCCAGCCTCCATTACGAGGCTACACGGGCGTAGATTTTTCAACGGTCTGATGAGCTGCTGTCCAGTCATCCAGCGGTGCATATGGACATTGGCTGAATGTGGCATCGACTGGCCAGCTATCTCAAGAACGCTAGTAGCCTGCTTGAACTTTCGCCCGTCTGAATTTTTTTCTCGATGCATGGGAATTACACGCATCGAATGGAAACTCGCCGATACCGAAGAAAGGATTCGGACGTCGCCTACGTTCTATTGGGTAAGGCATTTGATCTTGGTGACTGGTTACTTCATTCCTGGAAATCATTGAGTCGATAGGAGACCCGAAATGGCCGAGCTGACCCCAGAAGCAGTCAAGCTAATTGATGCGCAAGTAACCGCCGTACTCTCAGAAATAGTCGGCGACTCCGAAGCGGTCCCCAAGAGATTGCTTCTGGAACGGTATATCAACTCCCAAGTCGAGAAGAGGCTTAAGGTGCTTGCCATTCAGGTATTTGGTACCACGGTCGTTTCTTTAGCGCTCATCGCAGCCATATCCTTGAATGCGATTCAGACCGTAACATCACAGATGAAGGATTATGCATCCGAAACGGCGAAGCGATCCATCAATGATGTGCTGGCAGTCAGCAACATACCGGCCACGATCGCAGACGCGTCTATCTTGACCGCTCAGAAATCTGCCGAAACGGTAGCCAAACTTCAAGAGCAGACATCGAAAATCCAGAAAGATCAAGAGATAGTCTCGCAGATTCTCGCCGCACAAACAGAAGAAACCAAGCGAATTGGTTCGCTGCTGGATTCCGTCAAAGACTTGGATGCGACGAAGCTAGCTGGTCAGGCGAAACAGTTAGAGGTTCTATTGAAAGAAAACGACAACGCAGGCAAGCTAACGCAGCTTCTTGAACGAATGGCGACCAACCTCGAAGTTAACACGCTTACAGCAAAGTCGATCAAATCCGACAATCTGGAAACTGCCAGCGCTACTACAAGTATTGGGGGTAAGCTCAAAGTAACTGATATCGAGATCGCAGGCAAAATTACTCTGCCCAAGACTCCGACGTCAGAGAGCGAAATGATGCTCAGCAATGAAGGGCTTACGATTGTCAAGGGACAAGATTCAACACATGTAAAGCCAGCGAATGTAATGGTCAAACGCGACACATTGAAACTCTCTGCTGAGCTGTTCATCGACGAAAAACTGTCTAGCGGCAGAACTCACGGTGGCCTGCGCGTGGGGTACTTCGTCAATGGTAAGGATATGAGCCGAACCTTATCTCGGCGAGAGGACGGTCACCCCTATCGGGCTCTGGTAGATGAGCCGCAATAGTCGACAACTGGCTGCCCGAAAGTTTATGTAGCTGCCAGACCCGGCTCGACGGCATAGCCGCGGCTTCGTTTGTGACTCTCTCGGTTTCTTTCCCGCCAAGGATTTTGTACAAATCGTATTCGGCAAGGGGCGTTTACCGGTTTGCCCGCTTGGATTCGCCAGAGTCTGCTGGCTGGTTGCAGTGACAACCATTGCAGTCTTCGTTGATATCGATTTGATGTTTCAGGCGTTAGTATGAGTAAGGCTGCCGGCCACGATCAACGTATCGCGGAGATGACATTCTCCTCGGTGTATCCGCATTACGTAACCAAGGTCGAGAAGAAAGGTCGGACTCGCGAAGAACTGCACCAGGTCATCGGCTGGTTGACCGGCTTTGATGAACAACAACTGCAGGAGCACATTGAAAGCCGCACGACCTTTGCCGACTTCTTTGACCAAGCCAAACTGAATGCCAAGGCCAGCTTGATCACCGGCGTTATCTGCGGCTACCGCGTCGAAGAAATCGAAAACCCGCTAACCCAGAAAGTCCGCTACTTGGATAAATTGGTCGATGAACTGGCCAAAGGCAAAAAGATGGACAAGATCCTTCGCTCGTAGCGGCACGCTGGGAGGGCGAGGCTCCGGCCGAGCTTTCGGTTTGTATTACCAACCAAAGATTCATTGGTGTTAACGGCCTGGCATAAATGGCCTGCGGACGTTTGTCTGCGCTTCGCGCCATGATTCAATACTCGAATTCCAATGGGACTGCATTCGCGCTCCGGGCCCAAGGCTCGGGTGGAACCTCGCCCTCCCGCCGAGCTTTCGGTTTGTATCACCAACCAAAGATTCATTGGTGTTAACGGCCTGGCATAAATGGCCTGCGGACGTTTGTCTGCGCTTCGCGCCATGATTCAATACTCGAATTCCAATGGGACTGCATTCGCGCTCCGGGCCCAAGGCTCGGGTGGAACCTCGCCCTCCGGCCGAGCTTTCGGTTTGTATTACCAACCAAAGATTCATGGGTGTTAACGGCCTGGCATAAATGGCCTGCGGACGTTCATCTGCGCTTCGACCATGATTCAATACTCCAATTCCAATGGGACTGCATTGGCGCTCCGGGCCCAAGGCTCGGGTGGAACCTCGCCCTCCCGCCGAGCTTTCGGTTTGTATCACCAACCAAAGTGCCCCTTCCCGAAGCTTCGTCTTAAGGGCTCGATTCGACTGCCCCCAAGCTGCGCTTGTGAGAGATGACACAAAAACTCGCAGCTTAAAAACTGCTAAGTGCTAGAATGTGTTATCTTTCGCGTTCACCTTCTAGCAGGCGTTCGCTTCCTGGCCCAAGAGGCGCTGTCTATTCAAAAGCCCAACAACCATGGAAGACTCATGATGTTCGATGTTCGGCTGTCCATCGCTGCCTTGGTTGGTACCACAGGGTTAATTGCGCTGCTGGTCTCCCCTGCGATCGGGGCTGATCAGGTATTGACCAAGAAAATTGACGCGCTGGTGGAAGAGCTGGGAATTACAAGCGACACTCCCGGATTAGCAATTCTGGTTCGACAATCAGGTCGCGTAAACTTCATGAAAGGCTATGGCCTGGCAGACCTGGGCGACAAGTCGCCGATCACTAGCCAGACTCTCTTTGAACTGGCCTCCGTTTCCAAGCCGATAACTGCCACTGCGGTCCTGGCCTTGTGCGAGCGTGGCAAGCTTGCCCTCGATGACGATGTCCGCCAGCACCTGCCCGAACTGCCCGAATACAAACCTGGACACAAGATCACGATACGCCACTTGCTCCAGCATGTTTCTGGGTTACCCGACTACATGTCGTTCGAGAACTTTCCGGCCCGCCACAAAACCTATTGGAACAACGAAGACTACGTCAGCCAATTTGAGCCTCAGAAAGATGCCTTTCCGTTGCACTTTCCGACCGGCGCAAAGTACGAGTACAGCAATACCAATTACATGCTGCTGGCGACCATTATCCAGCGAGTATCGCACAAACCTTTTTCTCAGTTCATGCAGGAAGAGATCTTCGCTCCTGCCGGGATGACTTCAACCTTTGTTTGTGACAGCCCGCAAGCCGGGCCCAAGGGCCAGGCATCCATGGCCATCGGCTACATCAAAGAAGCCGGCCAGTGGGAAGCCCGGTGGGGTGCTCCTCCGAAACGCCACGAAGAACTACTGACGGCAGGCGACGGCGCGATCTGGTCAAACGTCGAAGATGTGGCCAAGTGGGATGCGGCTGTTCGCGCAGGCAAGTTCTTCAAAAAGCCGCTGGCCAGAGCAGCCCTGACTCCATCCAGAACCAGCGACGGAAATCTGAACCTCTACGGTCTCGGCTGGACGCTGCACCACGACGGCACAAACCTCATCGGCATCGGCCACGAAGGTTACTGGAGTGGCTTTTCGACGACCTACTACTTCAACTCAACCAACAACCGTACCACCATCATTCTGTCCAACTGCAATTCCTATGGTGGTGATGAGTTTTGGTATAAAATCGATGGGGTCATCGACGAGCACTTGACCAACCGCCGCCGGCGCTAACGCAGCGCTTACGGTCCGAGCTTACGGGCAAAGAGAAGCGGATCGCTCTTCGCAGTTCGGCTTCGCCAGACTTCTTTTTCGCGAACTGCGGACCAGCCAACTTCCTAAACCGGCGGCACCTAGCAGCAGCAGCGAGCTGGGTTCGGGTACGGCGGAGACATTGGCGGTGTAGTTCAGGAAGATGTCGTTGCCGGATAAGTTCCAGGCAAAACTGCCGCGACTGCCTAGCGCGTTGCCCGCGCTATCGTTGGACAAGAAGATCGAATTAAAGATCGGTCCGGTCAGGACCGGAGCGTTCAGGTTGTCATAAACTAACCAACTGCGATCGACATCCCAGAAGCTATCGGTCCATAGCACCGTCGAGCCACTGCCGTTGAATAGCAGATTGGACCCTACTCCGCTGTTGATCGTGACCACACCGTTGACATCGATCCCATCAAAACTGGTGCCGCGGCCTGCTTCGGTATTGGCCGTCAGTTCCCAATTCAATTGCGAGCCCGTCGCATAGGTCAGATCGTTGACAAATGTTTGAATGCCTGGGCTAGTACCGGGGCTATGCAGAGCGCCGAGCATAAACGTGGTGGCTCCACCAATCGTTCCCGATCCGCCCAGCGTGGCACCGCTGGCTACCGTAACATCGCCGGTAGCCGCAGAATGATTACCGTTGATGAGCAAGGTGCCTGCATTGACATTGGTCACACCGGTGTAGGTGTTGGCGGCCGAGAGGATCCACTTGCCGAAATCTTCTTTGACAACCGAGATGGTCTTTAGAGTCGCTCCGCTGGAATTGTTCTGAATGATGCCTTGAATCGCGTTGTTGCCCAGGTTAGAACCACCGAGCGTTAATGAACGACTATTGGCTGTGGTCCCCGCGCCATCCAAGACATTGAAGGTGGCATTGGAGAACACCAATGTGCCTGAGCCATTGTTGCGGATCGTCGCACTGCCGTTGCCGTTGCCAGATCCAATTGCGACCTGGCGAGTCGTGGTTGAATTTCCGGTACCAATGTGTTCCAGCGTCGCCGAGGTGGTCGTACTGCCAATTCGGATCACAGAGTTGGCTGCCTGCGGATTTCCAAGGGAGTTGCGATTGCCAGCCAGAGAAGCAATCTGCACGATCCCTTGGGCAATAATCGAGCGACCGACAATGTCATTCTGTGGGTTTGTTAGGCGCAGTGTCCCTTCCCCGGTCTTCGTAAAGCCCGTGATCACACGCGGGGCGGTGCCCGGTGAAACTATGTTCGAACTGATGGTGACAATACCGTCGGCGGCGATGGAAATGGGAACGCTTGATACGAATGAGGAGCCCAGCAAAATCGAGCTGGTGAACCTTTGATGGTTGGTAGACAGATTCGTAATTCCGTTGACGAACATTCTGCTGCCACCGACAGTGAAGGCCCCCGCGTTGGCGTCGAACACAAAAACTGCGGCCCGGAGTGCGTCCGACTCCAGATCGTTGAGCACGTTGAGGTTATTCGTACCCGTGAAAGTCATTGTGCCTGTAGTGGGCGCTGTTCCACTGGACCAATTTGCACCGTTCGACCAATTACCATTGGCACCACCTCCGGTCCAGGTTGTCGACTGAGCCAATCCTGGGCGATGGTCCCAGACACACCATAACAAAACGAGCGACGAAGCGATCCACACACAGCGGGCGAACATAGTCATCAGCAAAACTCGGGCAAGCGGGGCGATTTAATTTGGACGATAGGACGACCGATGGCGGCGTCCTAATATCAGATCTTGCCCAGCCCCTAGAATCTGACGCGCGTTGGAGAAATTATTTTTTTGCGGTTCCCCACCCGACGTCAATCGATCTGCGGCGAACGCATCGGTCGTTATCGATCAGGCATCCAAATCGAACAACTCGGCCAGCGAGAGCAGGGCGTTCGGTCGGCAACTGGGATGGATTTGGGAAGTCTTGGTGAAGGCCTCAACGGATTGATAACGCCCGTTTTCAGGTTTGCGATGAACGTAAACTTGTTCGCCTTGGATATCAACGACCCAGTATTCAGAGATGCCATGCTCTGCATACAACCTGGCCTTCTCCCCTAAATCCTGCTCTAGGCTGCTATCGGCCACTTCGATGATCAGCAGGACATCTTCGTGCGTGGGGCGAACCCGCCTGGTAGGCATCTTGCGCACCCATACCAGGTCCGGTTCCGGGCGGTGATCTCCGCAGTTGAGGCTGCATTGAACCCTAACGGAGATAAAGTTGCGATCGGTGTTGAAAAATGACCACTCCATCAAGAACTGAATTTCACCTTCATGCACCGGCCCAGCTGGGTTCATGAATCGAAGTTCTCCGTGAATCAACTCTATCTTCAGCGGTCCCAGGTCCACGAAAGCTCCCCGACCGACCATTCGATCAAAATCGTCTCCGCTCAGTTTGGCGATCGTACTCATAATTCACTCGTCCACTTCTCTTTCGCACGCCGTGCTCCATTGTAAACGATACGGATGAGCAGTGGTCGATTTCTCTGGGGGACTTCCAGGCCGCCCTGGCCTCAGGAACCGATCACGCCGCCATCCAATTTACGAATCGCCAGCGTGGCCGATCGAGGCCGACCGCCGTGTGGTCCGTCGGGCCAATTGCTGATCTTTAGCGGCATGTTGGGATCGCTCAAGTCATCGGCCGGTTCACCCGGATGCTGGATGTTGACAAACATCGTCTTGCGATCAGGCGTTAGCGTATTGCCCGTGATCTCACATCCACGCGGACCAGTGAGAAAGCGTCGCGTCTCGCCCGTATATGGGTTGGCCGCCAACATCATGTTATGGCCCATTTCAGCAAATCCAGGTTTACCCATGACACTGCTGGACATGTCGGTTTGAATCCACAGAATGCCAGTCGAATCAAACTTGAGTCCATCGGGACAGGCAAAGAAGTCCCCTCGCGTCGTGCCGCGATGCACCGGATCGGCATGCTGAGGATTGCCGGCCAGGATAAAGATCTGCCAGCGGAATTGGGTTGCTGTGGGATCGTCTTGGTCCTCTTTCCAGCGGAGTATATGGCCAAAGACATTATTGGCGCGCGGATTGGCAGGATCGGTAGCGTGTCGGCTCTTGTGATTGGTCAAGGTCACATACACTTCCTTGGTCTCTGGATGCACAGCCAGCCACTCTGGTCGATCCATCGGAGTGGCGCCGGCCAGCCTGGCCGCCATTCGCGTGCGAATCGAAATCTCTGCTTCATCAAAGCCTTCTGAATCTGTCGGAGAAGACTTGCGCGGAATATTGTTCACGCCTGGTGCCAGCTCTAACCAAGAACCGCTGCCATCGGCATGGAAGCGGGCTACATAGAGTGTGCCTCTATCAAGTATGCCCGACGACTGGCCAACGCCGGTGCCGGCTTTCGTATGCGGATCCCATTTGTCTTGAGATACAAACTTGTAGACGAACTGGTCGACTTCATCGTCGCCCATGTAGATCACGACTCGTCCATCGGGCGCCACCGTCAGTTCGGCATTCTCGTGTCGGAATCTGCCCAGCGCCGTTCGCTTGACTGGTTTGGACTGCGGATCAA
The DNA here is from genome assembly GCA_037367405.1 of Ottelia alismoides. Taxonomy (NCBI): domain Eukaryota; kingdom Viridiplantae; phylum Streptophyta; class Magnoliopsida; order Alismatales; family Hydrocharitaceae; genus Ottelia; species Ottelia alismoides. The sequence continues at coordinate 8,604,521 of JAZKJV010011400.1, read as the reverse complement.
GAGGATCGATCTCGACTACGTAACCGAAGCGTTCTGAATCGTTGTCCCTGTGCGCTAGATCGAATCGTGACAACTGCTCCCACCATCGATAAGCGGGCACCTTCTTTTGCTCGATCGTATAATAAAATCCCTCGGCACTCAGACCATACGCTTTCTGAGCGGCGGTTGGTGTAAAGCCAGGCGCATTGGTACCGAACACGCCTTGGAAATTTTCTTCGCAAGTGAGATAGGTTCCCCACGGCGTGCGGCCGGCTGCGCAGTTATTGACTGTCCCACGGGCTTCGACTCCCAGCTTCTCTGCGGCTGGACCAGCCAGGGACACGGGAGTATCCGCGGTAATGCGTCGCGCACGTGGCGATTGTACGACTTGCCAGCGGCCATCTGGCTGGCGAGCAATCTCGATAATCGAAACGCCGTGTGAGGCGATAGACTTCCGCACCTTCTCCAAAGGCATGCGCTCTGGAGGCAACGGCTCGATGCCGTCGGGAAACAGCAATACCTGATCGGTGTACTCATGGTTGATCGCCAGCAAGCCGCGCTGGTTGGGATCGAAACCAGGAATTGGAAAGAACTCCATCCCGTCATGACCCATGCCGGCCTGCTGCGCTTGTTCAGCCGAGGAGTTGGACGCGTCGGCTTGGAAAGCAGGTGACTGACCATTGATGGGATCGCCCCACCGATAGAGAACATCAGCCACATAACCTTCAGGAACCACCACTTGATCTTCCATCGAAGTGGCAATGCTCTTGAACTGGAATAACTCCGGAGCGGCGGTGGCTGCGGCTGTCGCGATCGTCGTCTGCCAATCGGTCAACGCCGCCACGCCAACTCCACCGGCCAAGATGTGGACAAACGAGCGTCGTGAGAGCGCTTGCTCAATGACTTCACGCATCGAAACATTGGTAGCTTGAGGCTGCATATTCGTGGCCGTGAAAAAAGGGTCAGTTCTCTTGGTTCCAAGTCTGTAGTCTGGGAGGTTCATGATGGTAAGGTGTCCGCCCAAGAGTGAAAAGAGACCTGGCCGCTTTTCCGGCGGTGGTCATTTTGGCGGAAACTCGTCACCAAATAATTCGGGCCATTTAGCGGGTTTGCCAGATTTTCCGCAGTGACTAGCGGGCTGCAAAATTATTCACAAAGCTTGCATCTCCTACCCTTAGATGAATGGATACGTGCTCTAGACTTCCTCGGGCAAGAAAGGACCGATTGAGGGCTGAGCGTATGTCGATGCGATTGTCGAGCCGGACAATTTATTCCAGTTTCTGGTCGCTTATGATCCTGCACCTGCTGGGAGGACTGGCAGTCGGGGACGAGCAACCGGCGGAGTCCACTCCTCCTGCCAAGGGGAGTTCCACCAGCAGTTGGCGGATTGGCATGTCGGCTGCATTCAGCGGACCTGCCGAAGCATTGGGCAATGGCATGCGCCTTGGCATTGAAGGCTGTTTCAAGCATGTCAATCAGCAAGGTGGCGTTCATGGCCGGCCCCTGGAATTGATTGCCCTGGACGATGCGTATGAACCTTCCAAAACAGCCCCCAACATGCGTCGCTTGATCGACCAGGACCGCGTCTTTGCTGTTCTAGGTAATGTCGGAACACCCACTGCCACAGTGGCGGTCCCGATTGCCAATGAGAAGGCTATACCACTGTTTGGCGCATTCACCGGTGCTGGCCTGTTGCGCAAACATCCACCGGATCGTTATGTGTTCAACTATCGCGCATCCTATGCAGAAGAGACGGCCGAGATGGTGCGCGGCCTGGTCGATGAGATCGGGATCGCACCGAGCGAGATTGGTTTCTTTACTCAGAACGATGCCTACGGCGATGCAGGTTGGAACGGAGCTGTGCAGGCGCTGTTGCGAAACGGTTTTGCTGACGCGGCCAATCAACCGCACGGCCGTTACACTCGCAATACCTGCGACGTCGAAGATGGGCTGAGCCGCTTGTTGGACCCACGCTACAAAATCAAAGCGGTGATCATGGTGGGAGCTTATGCACCGTGCGCCAGATTCATCAAGCTGGCGCATGAATTCGACTTTCGACCGCTCTTTTTGCATGTCTCCTTCGTTGGCAGCGAGGCGCTCAACGAGGCCTTGGGTGAAGACGCCGAAGGGGTGATCATTACTCAAGTCGTGCCCTTGCCCGAAGGGGATTCCGTCGGTGCCCGCCAGTTCCAGTCTGTGATACCACAGGCAGACAGGACCTTTGTCAGCTTCGAAGGCTTTTTGGTTGGCCAGGCTTTCGTCAAGGCGCTGCAAGCCTGCCCGGCAGATGCCGATCCCGAGACCTTTATCCGGCTTTTGGAATCTGGCCAGGAGTTCGATTTGGGCTTAGGCGCTTTGCACCGACTGTCGCGTACCGAGCATCAATTCAGTCACCAGGTTTGGCCAACGGTTATTCGCCATGGCAAATTTGATACGTTGCGTTGGAAGGATTTGAGAGTAGCAGAGTTCCGACAATGATCATCAATGGTAACAGCTCGATTGAGCAAAACATCAAGCGTATTGCAGTCGTCGGTGCGGTGCTGCTGGTGGCGTTCGCTTCCACTCTCATCGTCGTCCAACACAGGCTGGCTGATTCTCAAGACAGTCTGACCAACACGATTGTGCCCATCCAGGGCAAACTGGGCGAATTGACCGCCAACGTGGGCGAACTCTTCCTGCGACAGAACCAGATCGTGGCGGCGGAATCTAATGATATCTCGAAACTGAGCGAACGCGACCGCGAAGAAGCTGTAGTGCGCAGTAATCACCTTGAACTGACTGTGTTATTGAGCGCGCCAGCGGTAGCGCGGCATCCCAAGTTTCCCGCCAGGACAGTTGAAAACATTCAGCGCAATGTCGACGAGTTCTTGAAAGCCGACTCGCGGCTGTATCATGTGGCTGCACGCCAACTCGAAATCCAGTCGCAGTTTGAACAAGCGGTTTCCTCGCTCGAACGTGACTTGATGAATCTGATGATCGACTCGGCCGGTGCCGCTGGCGTTTTGCGCCTGGAGTACGTTGCGTCTCTGCGCAATCTTAATCGGCAATTGAATGACTCTGAACTGAACGAAAATGATCTGCGGGCTGTCGTGATAGGCGACTCGCGCTCGCAATTGGACGTGATCAGCGAACTGGACTCGGCCGTCTTGCAGTTGGGAGTACTGGCGGGCAAAGTTGGCTTGGCCACGAGTCAGGATCAGATAAATTCCGTGGTCGCCAACGAACTGAATCAGAATCGTCGACACATACAGAGCGCCTTGCAAAAACTGGAGAACTTCACCAGCGGCAGCAAGATCGCCAATCGGATCACCAACATGCGAACCATTGCCAATGAATTGGCTGACCGTGTTGGCAATGAGATGCGCACCGATAGCCTGGCCTCGATTCGTCGTCAGGTGCTAAAGGAAAATGATCACCTACTCTCCATCAGAGCTGACGCGGCCGATACCGCTCATAATCTGAATACGCAAATAGCCACGTTGCGTGAATTCAATGCCCATTTGGTTGCCGAAGCCAATAACAACGCTGCAAATACCATCTGGGGTAGCCGCCTGGCTACGGTTATTGTCTCGCTGATTGGGTTAACGCTAGCCATCACCTCTGGTCTGCGTGTCGCGCAAAGCGTTCGCCAACTTCGCTCTCAGAACCAGGCTCTGGAGAATCTCTCTCAGCAACTGGCGGCGGCGAATTCAACCTTGGAAGCCACGGTGGCCGAGCGCACCGCCTCGTTGCAGATGATTCTCGATAACACCGGCGAAGGTGTCCTGTCGGTCGATTTGCAAGGCACATTGTTGCCCGAACGGTCCGCAGTCGTCACGCGCTGGTGCGGCCGAGCCGCCAGCGATGCGAAACTGTGGGAGTACTTGGGCAGCGAAGATCAGCAGTTTGCCAACAATCTCGAGATGGCATTCCTGCAAATCGCCGAGCAGATCTTTCCTTTCGAAGTGGCCGCAGCCCAGGCTCCCGCACAGTTCCAACGCCACGGTCGCACCTTCGCACTTGGCTTCCGCGAGATTCAAGAAGCCGGAAGAACGTGCAAAGTTCTCGTCATCATTCGCGACATCACGCAACAACTGGAAGCAGAACGCGTCGAACGACAGGCACGCGAACTTCACAAGTTGATTGGTAATCTATTGAAGGATCGAACCGGCTTCCAACAGCATTTGGCCGAGTGTGGGAATTTGATAGCCTCGATCGAGCATACGACCGACCTGGTCGTTGCCAAACGCATCTTGCATACAATCAAAGGCACCACAGCCATCCTCGGATTCCAACGCATATCCGATTGGACCCACGAGCTGGAGTCGACGATCGTCGAAGAAAATCGCTTGCCGACCCTGCTCGAGTACCAAACGATGCTGGATGTTTGGAAACAGTCGCTGACAACCATTGGCGACTACTTGACAATCGACCAGTCCGAAACCATCGAACTGTTGCCGCAACACTTCGAGCAGCTCCGAAGCATCGCTTGTCAATCCGAGATCGCTGACGAAATCGATGACCTGATCGAATACTGGAGCTACGAACCGGTCGCCATGCATCTCAACCGCCTGGCAAAGTACATCAAACAAACCGCGCAGCGTTTAAACAAAGATGTCCGAGTTGTCGTTGAGGACGACGCCGTGCGTTTACCGCGCAACTGCCTGAATTATTTCTGGGCCAACTTGATCCATGTCGTCCGCAACTCGATCGATCACGGTATCGAATCACCCCCGGATCGATTGACGGCGGGTAAGTCGGCTACTGGTAAAATCCGTTTGTCCGCTGAAATGACCGGCGATCGGGTGCGAATTCAAATCAGTGATGATGGACGCGGTATCGATTGGGAGAAAGTTCGCACCAAAGCGGAGATGCAAGGTCTGCCTCACCAGACGGAATCGGATTTGATCGAAGCCGTATTCAGCGATGGTCTGTCGACGGCCGACAGCGTGAGCGATCTATCAGGCCGTGGCGTTGGCTTAAGCGCAGTGCGAGCGGCTTGCATCAGTTGCTCGGGTACCGTCGAAGTTCAATCCGAGCCACGTCAAGGAACCGTGTTCACCTTTAGCTTCAGCTTGAGCCAACTGAAACAAGCTGCCGCCAGTCACGAAACAACCAGTCCCGTACCAACGGTGTAACGGTCTTTCGGGTGGCACTGGCATGGCTGCAAGCCTGGCCAGTGCATGCCGAAGCGTAGTGGCTAAGCAGCTCCAGTAGATCTACCAGCACTTCGAAGTAATCAGACGTTCAAGGCTAAGCATGGCAGCTAATGGATGACGTCATACCGGCTGCCCGGGTGGCACTGGCATGGCCGCAGGCCCGGCCAGTGCATGCCGAAGCGAAATGGCAAGCAGCTCCAGTAGATCTAACAACACTTCGAAGTAATCAGACGTTCAAGGTTAAGCATGGCAGCTAATGGATGACGCCATACCGGCTGCCCGTGTGGCACTGGCATGGCCGCAGGCCTGGCCAGTGCATGCCGAAGCGAAATGGCAAGCAGCTCCAGTAGATCTACCAACACTTCGAAGTAATCAGACGTTCAAGGCTAAGCATGGCAGCTAATGGGCACCGACGCAGCGTCGGGCTGCTGGCGAATCTCCGCCAAAGTTGAAGATAGAGGCTCGACTCAGGCAGGCTGTGCGAAGTGGTTAGAGGTGATGGTATCGTTTGCAGTGATTAATCCCTGCTCAACACCATAAGGAGCGCCGATGGCTGTGAGATTAACGATTAGGGATGGCTGCCAGGCCATGCTGTTGATAGCTCAAACCTGCGTCGATAAGAGAGGGCACGCCGCAACCTTGCTTCCCATTTGAAATCGATCTCGCTGCGACGATAGTCGGTCGCGCTGAACGTTGAGTAGTGTGGGAGTTACCCCTCAGCATGCGTCGTCCAAGGATCGGACGATTGAAAGTGGCTGTCGAATGCAATCCACGGTCAACTGAATTTTCAAGGATGAAGTTCAGCCATGTTGAGAACGAATCGATGGGCCAACGCCTGGCGCTCTCTTGTCTGTATTCTCATGTCCAGTGCGCTGGCTCTTGGCTTTGTCTCCACGGTTTACAGTGATGATGGCGATCCGCCGGCGGCTCAAACTGTTGAGCCTGGTCCGAGGGCCGGTAAGTTTGTGGTTCAGGAAGAGTTTCCCGACGTCGCTGCGCGACAAGATCCCAACAAGATACAGCCCCCGGCTCCCTTTCAATCTGCCAGCCCGGCCGGGAAATCAACTGACGCTCAGACTGAGGCTGAATCGAAGGCCAAAGCTCTGGAGGCGGCCATGAAGGGAGCCTACAAAGGGGTTTATTACGCTAACGATTTCTCGTACCTGAATGATCCAGACTACAAGGGCCCATACTTCATTGGCGATTGTGCCAAGGGTTTACTGGATAACAAGCTGGATTTGGGTGGCGAGTATCGCTCGCGCTATCACCACGAAAACAACTTCCGAGGATTGGGACTGACTGGTCAAGACGATCAGTTCTGGTTGACACGTCTGCGACTGTTCAGCAATTATCGCGTGACGGACAACATTCGTTTGTATGGAGAGTATCTGTATGCAGACTCTGGCGGCGAGCAATTGACGCCGCGTCTGATCGAAGAGAATCGCGGCGAGGCCCAGAACCTGTTTGCTGAAGCGAATCTGCTCGAATTCGACGATTGGCGCGCCTCTGCGCGAGTCGGACGTCAAGAACTCCTGCTGGGTGATCAGCGCCTGGTCGCACCTCTGGACTGGGCGAACACGCGACGTACTTTCGATGGCGCGCGAGCTACGCTGATTACAGATAAGAATACTCTGGATGTTTTTTATACCAACCCGGTTAGTCTGACCGCTGCCTCGGCTGGAACTAACCGCTGGGATAGTGCCAACGACAACCAGAGCTTTTACGGTACCTACCTATCCAACAAGTCTCTGGGAGCAACCGCGCTGGAGACTTACTATCTGGGATATGACAACAACGATGTGGGCTTTTCGTTTCATACCTTCGGAGGTCGAGCAGCCAACCGAGTCGATCGCTTTATGTATGAAGTGGAAGGCGGCATCCAACTCGGCAGCAATAGCGATAGGACTGAGCATCAAGCCGGATTTATGGTGGCTGGTTTAGGCCGGGAATTGCAATTGGCCGTCGGCGGTCAGGACTGGAAGCCAACGGTGTGGCTCTGGTATGACTGGGCATCGGGCGGCAACGATCGATTTATCGGTGTGGGTGATAATGGCTTTCATCACCTGTTTCCGTTGGCCCACAAGTACAACGGCTTCATGGACTTGTTCGGACGCCGCAACCTCAATGACGTAAACGCTCAGTTCATTACGCCGCTGGGCAAGCGTGGTAGCTTTATGTTGTGGTACCACTATTTCTTCCTCGACCAGGCGACTACTCCCTACAGCGTAGTCATGAAACCCTACAACTCATCCAGCCTGGCCGCGAGCCGAGATCTGGGACATGAGTTCGATCTGCTGTGGAACTTTAACTTGGATCCACGCCAGAACCTGATACTGGGCTACTGCCACTTTCAAGCGGGTGATTATTACCGACTCACACCTAACGTCGCCTCACAAAGCGACGCTGACTTTTTCTTTTCGCAGTACATGATTCGGTTCTGACAAATGCCCATTTATCGTAGCCACCGTCGCCAGACGGTGGAACTTCACCGTAGCCACCGTCGCCAGACGGTGGAACGTTTGGCACTGGTGCGGGGCAATGATTGAGTCGGCCAGGCGTGGCCAAGGCTCGGGTGGAACCTCGCCCTCCCGCCGAGCTTTCGGTTTGTATCACCAAGCAAAGATTCATTGGTGTTAACGGCCTGGCATAAATGGCCTGCGGACGTTCGTCTGCGCTTCTCGCCATGATTCAAAACTTGAATTCCAATGGGACCGCATCCGCGCTACCAGCTCAAGGCTCGGGTGGAACCTCGCCCCACCGCTCTAAACATCTTTTACCTCGCATACGCTTGTATTTCGCGGTAGACAGATGTGTGCGCACCCGATTGTTTTTTGGGAGGTGGTTCTGCAGTTGGCTTTTTTTTGCGAGCCTTGATCCAATCATCATCCCATAGCTTAGCAAGCATCTTTGCCACACGAGCAGGCGTCGGATTCTTTGATAGTATAAGGTCTGCAGTTTTCGCTGCTGGGACAAAAACGGATAGCGAGGCCATTTGCTTTTTTGCAGTACGAGTGATCTTCGGCAAGGATAACTCCTCGGGGGAGACTTTCTGTGCTTCACTGACATGAGCCAGTATCAATCGCATTACGTTGTGAATGATGAGCGTGACTGCAAACTGGAAGAGGGTTGCTTGGGCCGTTGAGCCGATCATGTGACGTAAGTCAAATTCTTTGGTTACATGCAGAAAAGCCGTTTCGATCGTCCAGCGAAGTCCGTAGAGTTCAAGGACATCTGCGGCACTGAACTTCTCCATGTCTAGCAAGCTTGTCACAATGATTAGGTCTGGCGCATTCTTTCGCTTTACGACAATGCGTCTCACGCGAATGCATGTCTTGGTCTCAGGTTTGCCCAGCCATCCGATCTCTTCAACGTATGGTCGCTCCCAATGGTCTTTGCCTTTGCGAACCGCAACTTCTGGATCATTATGAAACTTTACTTTGGGATGGTAACGCATTACGAAGTCCGAGCCGTAGGACAGTATGCGTCTGGGTGTTGTCAGGTCACAAAATTGGCTGTCTGCCAGAATGATATTATGCTCTGGCGACCAAACATGAAGCTTTTCCAAAAGCTCAGGCACAAGTGGACCATCGTTCGCTTCCCCATCAAGCGAGCTAGACATAGCCACAACCAACTGCTCATGTATCGATAGTGCAACCAAAGCCTTACCACCAAGCAATTTGCCAGCTACACCACGAGTTTCCTTTAGCCGCTTGGCGACATCTTTGAGCTTCTTGCCATCAATGCCAAATACGTTGTACTTATTGAAGCATGAAGGAACGCGAGTCTTTACCGAATCTGGGAACATCTCCATCAACGGCTGAATGCTATCGCAAACCAATGCATTGGAAAGCGATGGCTGAATGCGACGTATTTTTCCATACGCTGCTTGATCGGAAACGCCAAGCTTTTCCGCAGCGCGAGCGGCCTTGAATGATTCGCTGCCTACCGCATTATGTTCAATGACCGCTGAATACATCAGCTCTACGACTGAATGAAACGAAAGCTCGCCTTCGTAGGATGCGCCACGATTTCGTTCAAACAATGCTGCCATTCGCTCTTGGCTGAATACAACTGCCAATGAGGAAAGAACACCTTCGGCTACTGGTACGCGTCGTACCGCTTCCACTGAAAACTCGTCCTGAGTCATGCAACACCTCCTTGTTGTCATGACCCAAGTCTATACTAGACATCAACTTAGGATCAAGGAAGATGTTTAGAGCGGTGACCTCGCCCTCCCATGCCGTGACCGCTGGTGGCTAGCCACAGCTGCACTGCTTACACAATGGCCTGGTGTTTCGCGGTGGGCAATTCGATATAGAAGGTTGTCCCGACATTGATTTCGGATTCAAACCACAGTCGACCCTGATGGTTCTTGCTAATCATTTGATGAGCGATAGCCAACCCCTGCCCTGTACCTTTGCCAACATCTTTGGTGGTAAAGAACGGGTCATAGACTCGATTACGAATACTGTCGGGTATCCCACAGCCATTGTCTTCGATAGTGATCAAGAAGCGATCCATCAGGGCGGTCGTTGAGACACGAATGAGCCCCGGCAGGCTGCTATCGCTTTTCTTACGCGTCTCGATCGCATGGGCGGCATTGACGATCAGGTTCAAGAAAACTTGCTGCAACTGGTTGGCAAAGCCCAGCATGCCCGGCGGATTATCGGTGAAGTTCTTCTCGACTGCGGCGATATTTCTCCATTCCGATCTGGCGACCACAATAGCTGAATCCAGGATGCGATGTATGTCCAGCGGAATTGGCGACTCAGTGCCGGGGTGCGACAGTTCTTTCATGGCTTGAACGATGCGCACCACGTTTTCAATGCCTTGCTCGACATCCTGAATCGACTTGGGTAGCTGATCCAGCACAATATTCAGCTTCACGGGTTTCAGCGATTTGCGAATTTGATCGATGACGGCCACACTATCATTGCTTTCGGACCCGGCGATTTGGTTTAACAATCGCAGTGTAGGGTCGAGTTGCAGGACGGTGGAGTGCAGGAATTGAACGTTATCCCCTACATACTGCATGGGCGTATTGATCTCGTGCGCAATGCCGGCCGCCAACTGGCCAACGGCTTCCAGCTTCTGCGCCTGGTTCAGTTGGAGCTCCAATTGTCGACGATTGGTGATGTCATCGACCAGCATTAATCCACCCACTGGCAAGCCATTAAGAGACACCGGGTGGAGAGATACTTCGACGTTGATAGTCTCCCCGGTGGGGCCGTTTAAGGTCAGCTCGAGGCGTTTGTTTTTCAGGTATTGATTGGTCTGGAAGAATTCGGCAAAGGCTTGTGGGTCTTGCCAGGGTAACTCCAGTTCCATGACCAGCTTGGAAAGCGATTCTTCGGCAGTGATTCCAAACAGTTTTTCGGCAGCCCCGTTCCAACGGGTCACAAAACCGAAGGCGTCGAAAGCCACTAAACCTGCCGAGAGCGCATCGAGCAGGCTTTCCGACTCCAGGTGCAGTGATTCCAGTTCGCGATTGCGCTGGTTGACCTGATGTTTAAGCAACTCAAGGTTGCCGCGAGCCTGAATGAGCAACCTGCGTTTTTCGCATAAGGCCCGCGCCGCTTGCAAGAGTTCACAATCATCAAAGGGCTTTTTCAGAATCAGGAGTTTGTCCTGCAAGCCTAAGCGCTGATAGACTTCGTCCCAAGAGTGATCCGAGAAAGCTGTGCAAATGATGATATGCAGATCAGGGTCTTGGGCCCACAGTCGCTCGATCGTCTCGATACCGTCCCAACCTGGAGGCATACGCATGTCGACGATCGCCAAATCGAAGGCTTCATCGTCCCTCCAGGCCTGAGTGACCTGCGCGAGCGCATCTTGCCCCTGGTAAACACTGGCAACGTCAAATGGAGTAGCACAGTTGGCCACGTCTGGCTGGCCGAACATCAGCGATTCTAGTTCGTCCAGCGTCTCGTTGAAGGGACGTGCAAGCAGAACCTTGCGAATATCTTGATGGATATCCGGATTGTCATCCACAATCAAGACACGATAGGCAACTGCTTGCATTACGGACATGGCTCGAGCCCTTTGTGGGAACTACGCCAACCCAGAGAGTTTGTTGACTGCGGCAATCAACATTTCGGGCTTGAATGGCTTGACGATCCAGCCGCTAGCGCCGGCCGCCTTGGCTCGAACAATCAAGTCCTTGGCTCCTTCGGTCGTCAGCATAATGATAGGCAGGCTGGCCAAAGCCTCGTCTTTCTTAACCTCTTCGACCATTTCGATTCCGTTTTTCTTGGGCATGTTCACGTCGCATACCACGCAGTTAATCCCGCCGGCCCGGATCTTAGCCAGACCTTCAACGCCGTCAGCAGCCTCAACCACAGTCAACCCGGCCACGCTCAACGCATCACCTACTTGTTGTCGGATGGTTGCAGAATCATCAATCACCAAAACTGTTGTGCTCAAAATTATCTCCATTGCAAACGAAGTGTTAGAAAGTAGATTCAGCCCAGGGGTGACCACCAGATTAGAACAAACACATGGTGCCTTCAGCCGCAGCCCCAGATTCCTCGGCGCGAACCCAAGGCGACGTAGTTCGGACATCCGCTTCCAGGCGCAGGACAATTCGGCCGCCACCTGTTTGGATGATGAAGCTCTTGGGGAACTCGGTTTCATTCCATAACTGAATGGAAGAACCACTGAGGGTCACGGGGAGCGACAACTGTCCCTCATGTCCGTATTCAATGAGTGCATTCTTCAGACGCCCCATCAGTTGATTGGCCAGCTCTCCAATCCAGTCCGTCGTAGATATACAGTTGTGCGGCGAGAATCTGGCGATAGTTTCACTGGCAGCCAGAATGACCACCGACAGTTTGAATTCTTCTCCGGTCAAGCCGATCGATGAACAAACCAATGGCTCTTCCAGCGGGCCGGGCAGGTCTGCTTCCTTGACATCAATTGGCCCGCCAGGCTGACGGTCGTAAAACGATAGTAACTCTTCCATGCATCGGGTCAGTTCGCATTCAATGATTTCCAAAGCATTTTCGGCCATGGACCACCTCATTAATCTCTGGTATACGATCTAGGACGGATGTGCGACGCGTCACGCTCGAATCGTAACAGCACAACGATAGCTCCTGCTTTTTGACAAGCCCGTTAGCGAAAACTCGATTGCTATGTTTTCGTGCACAATGGCGAACATTCGCCAGACTCGCCGCCCACAGGGGCTAGGGCTTTTTACTGACCTACCCCAAACGCAGGGAGGGCGAGGTTCCACCCGAGCCTTGAGCACCGGGCGCGGTTGCGGTCCCGTTGGAATTTAGGTTCGAATCATTGGCCGGGACGCGGACAAGCGACGGCAGGCGTAGAGGGCGCGAGGCCTGAATGCCAATGAATCTTGTGCGGTGGGCAGAACGAAGGCTCAGCAGGAGCTTCGCCCTCCCTTGGCCTGGGTGACACCCAAAAAACGCGCAACATCAAAAAGCGTAAGCGACCTTCGGTCCTTGTATTGCCACCACTGCCAGGCGGTGGAAAGTGTTATCACTCGCATCCACCGTCTGCCAGGCAGTGGCTACCAAGTGATTAGAAAGTAGATTGGGGCGCCTTGTCTACCTCCAAGTTCCAGCAGTCAATCAGCAGGTTACCATCCACGTCGTTATAAACCACTTTCAGAATGGACTGCGAGTCGGTCCAAGCCTTAGGACTCATGAAGTACAGACCGAAATCGCCACTGGGGTCGTGGGGTAACAGACCAATCGTCTCGCCGTCAGCAAACCACACACCGAGATTGGCTTCGATGTCCAAGCTAATGCCGATACGCCCATGGTCAGTGAAATGCAGACTTCGCACCTCCTGGGGATGGATCTGCAAGATGTGCGTCTGCCGAGTATCAGGAGCAACGAACCGTATCGAGCCATCGCGATGACCGGAGACGATGTGGTCTTGAGCGTTGTAGGCGACGCAGGGAGCGAAGACACCATAGTCGATTATCTCGGTCAATTGACCCGTGGCCGGGTTGAACTCCAGCAGCGGCACTTGACCAATCACAGCCAGGCGGTCACCCTGGTTTGACCAGGCTAGATTTAAGCCTTGCCCTTTTAACTTTGCGCTGCGTTCACGCCGATCTGGATCCTGCAGAGAGATTGTATGCACCTGCGCATCGGCGCCTGTCCAGGCAAGCTGAGATCCGTCCGGCGAAAATTGCAAGGCAGAGATGCCATCCCGCTGGTTCTGCATGACACTGAAAACCTGGTTTTGATCCTGGGCCAGCGGCGAGCTACCAAAGATCTGCAACTGGGTACCTCGCGCGCTGGCCCATAACCGTTCATCAGCCGATACCCTGGCGACTCTGAAATGTTCCCGACCATCGCTCCGTATTTCTGGCAACAGCACCTGACGATAATCTTCAGCGTTGATCTTGATACGCCAGCGAGCGTAGATGGCTGCTGACTGATCATCATCAACCATATCGACACGTTGGGCGCCTGTCGTATCGATATAGCGAATTTCTCCATTGGATTTGGCCGCCAGCAACCGCCGGCCGTCATCGCTCCATTGAACATGGTTGCTGACTTGACCATGGATGCGAGCCAGATCATCCGCCAGCAGGCCCGTCAGTCTTGGCTTGGCAGTCGCTTGAGGAATGCGCAGGCGAATCAATTGACCATCATGGCTGGCGGCAACCAGCCACGTGCCTTGAATGGCGAGCGAATGAATCGGACCATTAGAGAGTTTCCAAATGCCCAGCGGGGCAACCGATCGCTCGGCATCGTCGGTGTGATCTGGCCAGACGAGAACTTCTCCACTGAGCAAGCTGGCAGCGATCAGTTGATCGCTGGAGATAATTGAGATCAACTCTGCCGTGGTGGAAATAGCGTCGAGTGTAAAGTTGCGGGGAACTGCTTCAATCGTAAAGATCGACACGCTTCGCATCAGCTTGATCGCCACGACCAGACCAGCGCCAGAAGGTAACCAGGCAGCACCATTAATGTCATGCGGCTGCTCAATTGTCTGAGTGTCAGCCGGCGAATTGGCGTCGGTGATCGCAAACGACCGGGCTGTTGATTGGGCAGCGAAACGGTTGTGCTTGTGAGAGGCTGACAACCAGAGATTTCGGGCGCTTGTGGGCATCTCGATAGATTGCTCAGTGTCAAGCTGAAAGATTTTGACCGTCGAGTAGCGACAGCCCACTGCCAAACGCTGACCATCGGCGGAGTACTCCAATGATTCAATCGTGGTGGCTTGTCCCGGCAGTTTTCTGGCAAGCTGATATGTCTCCAGATCGTATATCTTCGGAAATGATAAATCGACATCGGCTTGCACGCTGCCCCCCACAGCCAACCAGCGTCCATCAGGGCTGATTGCTAATGCCTGCAGTTTTCCGATCTCAGTCTTGATCTGGCCGACGATTTGTCCAGTCGGTATGTTGATGATATAGACAGTACCATCGGCCGCGGCTACGGCCACATTGTGTGAATTGGGGATAGAGCGAACTTCGTTCAGCGAACATGGAAGAGCCAATAGAACTTTGATCTGTCGATCGATATCAGCTTTCAGCAGTCGCCATTCGATTCGCGAAAGTGCGGCTGGATGAGAATTAGCCAGGCTGGTCAAGAGCTCGCGAGCTTCCGGGTAATTGCGGCGCTGCCAGGCCGTGTAGGCTTCGCGTATCCCTTTCTTCCAAGCCAGATCGGCGAAGCGTTCTTGTTTGCTGAGGGCTTCTTCACGCAACGTGTTAGCCAAGTCGGCCAGTTCGCGCGAATGTTGCTCTTGAGTGGTCAGCCGCTGGTTGACTTGCGAGAGTTGCGAATTCTGCCATCGATAAATGGAATTGTTGCGCAACGTCTGCGCGAAGATTACTCCACTGGTGACCAGTAGAATGGCCAGCACGCTCGCGGTCGTGCGGTGGTGCTTCGACCAGCGCCACATGCGCACCGGCAATGGCAGAGGTCGAGCCAAGGTGGAGTCGCCGCGCAGGAAACGATCCAGATCCTCGCGCAGCTCGACAGCGCTTCGGTAACGTTGCTCAGGACGACTCTCCAGGCACTTGTGGCAAATGGAGGCCAGGTCTCGAGGTACCTGTGGCACCAGCTTGCCAAGCTGCGCGATCGGCCGATCTAACAGAACCAATCGCTGCTGAAGTGTATGGCAGTTAGCAAATGGATTCTGGCCTGTCAGCATTTCATACAGCACGATACCGATCGCATAGATATCGGTCCACGGACCGTGCTCGTCAACATGGCCGCTCAGTTGTTCCGGAGCCATGTAGCGAGGTGTCCCGACCAGCATCCCAGTGTGGCTGACCAGCGTAGCGTCGGTATCGATCAAACGCGCTAGACCAAAGTCGGTCAGCCGCAGCGTGGCCGATAGCAATGAATCTCCGGGGTTGCAATCCAGCAGGATGTTCTCAGGCTTGATATCGCGATGTAGTACATCATGAGCATGAGCATGCGCGGTGGCATCGGCCAGATCTCGCGCTAATCGGGCGGCCAGCTCCGGTGGCAGCTTGCCTCGAGCAATGTGTTGCGACAGCGGCGCACCGATAACTAACTGGCAAACTTGCCAGATGCTCTCAGGACTCTCCGATACTTCCAACACACGCACAATGAACGGATGTTCCAGTCTGGCCGCGGCGCGGGATTCACGCAAGAAGCGTTGCCGGATCGTAGAGTGCGCAACCAGTTCGGGACGCAAGATCTTGATGGCTACCGAACGCTTCAGCCTGGTATCATAAGCCTGGTAGACGATACCAAAGCCACCGCTGCCAAGCTCGCGCGTCAGTTCAAATCGGTCAGGCAGGATCGGCACCGTCGCCCCCGCACTGGCTGTGATGTTCGATGGACATCGCCACGTGGCAAACTTCGTAGCCACCGTCGCCAGACGGTGGACGCGAACGCTGACGCTTTCCACCGCTTGGCAGCGCTGGCTACCAATACTGCTTTCAGCCGAATTGTCCACATTGCCAAGTGTCGCTGCGGTGTTGAGCGCTAGTGGCTCAGAAAAGACATCCCTCAACGCCCGAATCGCTTTGGTCAGCTCGGGGCTGAGCGTCTCGAGCGATTTATCATCAGGGGTGGGTGCCTGTTGATTTCTCAGTCGCTCGTCATACGCGGCTAGTTGGCTCAGGCGATCCTCTGCCATCGGTGGTTATCCTTCATTGCAGACGATGCTTCAGTGTTTCCAAGGCTTCGATCCAGCGGCGCCACACTCGGCTCAGGGGCATGTTGAGGTGGTTGGCGATGCTCTCAAAGGTTTGATCTTCCAGATATCGCAAGCGAACAATTTCTTGAAGCTCTGGTTTCAGTTCTTGCAGGGCTGAGAGCAAGTGCCTGGCTTGTTCCTGGGCGGCGACCAATTGCTCGGCCGTGGGATTGTCGTCGACCAGTTTGCTGCCCGAGCTGGGCACTTCGCGACTGATGCGTCGGCGTTCGGCTTGTTGATGGCGTCGCATACCATCGACCAAGCGCGAATGGAGCATCTCGCGGAGCCAGCCAGCTAACTCTTCTTCGGAGCGTCCACGAAAGGACTCGAACTGGCAACTGGCGGAAACCATCGTTTCTTGCACCAGGTCAGAAACCGACATGCGCTGTCTTAGCAATCGCCCCACGGATCTCTCGGCTTGCCGAGTTAAGTGAGGTCGAAAGTGTTCCAAAAGAGATCCAAGCTTGGATCTCGATCCGGCTCGGGCTGCTTCTATCAGAGCCAGTATTTCTGCTGAGGTTTGTTCCATCAACTTGAAAGGACTCGCTGCTAAATGGTTCTAAGTGTTTGCCACGCCAAGGGAGGGCGAAGCTCCTGCTGAGCCTTCGTTCTGCTCCACCTCACCAGATCCATTGGAAAGGGAGGGCGAAGCTCCTGCTGAGCCTGCGTTCTGCTCCACCCCACACAATCCATTGGAAAGGGAGGGCGAAGCTCCTGCAGAGCCTTCGTTCTGCTCCACCCCACGAGATCCATTGGCATTCGAGCCCCTCACCATCTTCGCCTGCCGACGCTCGTCCACGCTCTGCCAATGATTCAAACCTGCATTCCAACGGGACGATCTCTCTTGGGTTGAGTGGCTATGTGGTGGCGGGGCCGGTAATACTTTAACCAAATTCTCGGAATTGTCGAAAAGAACTTAACGATGTTGCGGCTAAAGCTTCAGAGCCAGATAGATTTCTGGCAATTATTTTCCCCTCACGAGATGGTACTGCACGATGTTAAATCGCCTGAATATGGCTGTAAATGCAACGCTGTTGGGCATGGCTGCGTTGTGGAGTGGTTCGGTAGCCGAAGCCGCCTTGACCTTTAGCAACCAGTTTAGCGCTAACTTCAAATTCACGGTGGTCGATGGACCTTTCTCTGGTCTGGGCATTGGGACGGTCTTGGACTTTCAAGCCACCGGACCACTGACATTCATTGTGGATGATTCCATTCCCAACGCTTCGACCATGAATTTTACGGACGTAAACGGAACGCTGACCGTCTTTGGGCCACCGGGCTTTGCCGGCTCGACATTGACTCCTGAGCTTGAGTTTGTGGGAGGTCAACTGACCAACATTGTGCGTGATGGCGGTGGCGTCATTACATCGGCCACGGTCAGTGATCTGCGGATGAAGTGGGAAATGTTTTCCGGGCCGCTGCGTTTGTATACCAATGACTCGCTGCCCTTTAATGGCCTAGTCTCTGGAGCTCCGTTTGGAGTGGGCGACTTGCTGGCTGGTCCCAATCCCTTCGATGTGTTCTTGGATGTAGGTCTGGGAGCGGGCAATCCGCTGGCGGTTATAGGCAGCGACCGAACACTGACCGTAGCCGCCGTCCCCGAGCCCAGTAGTCTGGCGCTCTTAGCGCTAGCCGGCATCGGCTGGGGGCATCGACGTTATCGCCAAAGGAAGCGAGCCGCATAGCCACCATCGCACGTAGCGCACGTAGCCACCGTCGCCAGACGGTGGACGCGAAATTAAACGCTATCCACCACAATCCCATACTCTGCGCTGCCAGCCATCCGCCCTGCGCAATCCCCGCTTGGATTCAGCCAGCCGAAGGGCGCTAGCCCCGGTTTCTTAGCTTTGTCTTCGATGCCTGCCGTCAGTTGCAATCCCCGGTTTCTTCACCTGCATTCAGCCAGCCGCAGGGCGCTAGCCCCGGTTTCTTCACTTTGTCTTCGATGCCGCCATCCCCGGTTTCTTCCAAGTTTCTTCCCTCGCATTCGGCCTGATCATCGCCAAGTAAAAGTTCCTTCTCGCCTGGTCAGCTGCTGACCAGGCATGCTTTGCATGGAATCGCAAGCTGCTAAGCTAGCCGCTCACAAGTCGCTGGCTATGACCGCCTGAGATAAACGGTATTTGCGGCCGACTGTTAGTGTTTATCTCGGCTGAGCCATTGGGTGATGGCTTGGCAGTCATAGTTTGTGTGGCGCTTGACGGATTCTGGTTCATCACGATCGTAGCCACCGTCGCCAGACGGTGGACGCGAAAGTTAACGCTTTCCACCGCTTGGCAGCGGTGGCTACGAAGACTTCATCCAGTGAGCTTGCCCAGTGGCGCTATCGAACTAAATAATAGATTTCTTTTCAAGCAGCAATTGGGTTCCATCAACTTCCAGTTGCGAAACGATTATTTTATTGCAGGTTCGGCCAGCTGTCCGATCAATCTCGATCAATACCGGTGAAGCCCGTGTCATGAGTTCTCACGTCCAGCGATTGATATCGATTGTCGACACACTATCAGCCCATCAGGCCGGCGTGACGATCGCATGCCTGGCCAAGTCTCATGGCATAAGTGATAAGACAGTGCGGCGTGATTTGGTTTGTTTAAAGAAAATGGGTTTTCAGTTAATAGAAAGCTTAGGTGTTAAGGGCAAGAAACATTATAGAATAAAGTGCGCACCACGCTTGGCGGTACAACTGGGCTTTGATGAAGCCCTGGCCTTGTTCGTAGGCTGTCACACCCTGGCGGCATACCAGGATCTGGACTTGGGGCAAGCCGGGGTTAGTTCGCTGCACAAGTTGCGGGCTGCTCTGGGGCCATTGGAGAGCCGGTTTATTGACGAGCAGCTACCCAAGTTTCATCGCTCGCAGGTGGCCAGCCAATACGCCGGGCAGGCAGAGCTATTGAATCGGTTACAGTTGGCCGTCGAAGATTGCCAGGCAGTTCAGCTAACCTATCGATCGGCAACGCAAAGAGAGCCCGTGCGTTATGAGGTACATCCGTATGGTCTGCTGGAGCATCGCGGCAGTTTGTACATGGTGGGATACTCGCTGGCTCGTAGTTCGATACGAGTATGGAAGCTGGATCGAGTGACGGGGGTTGAGTTGACCGACCGCAAGTTCGAGGTTCCGGAGCAGTTCAATCTGCGCGACTATCTGCAAGATGCCTTTGCGCTTATCCGTGGTGACAAGCTGGTGCACGTGAAAATTCGCTTCCACGGCAGTGCGGTGCGCTATGTCCAGGAGAAGCAGATGCATGCCAGCCAGCGGTGCCATGTGCATGAGGACGGCACGGCTACAGTCGAGTTTCAGCTTAGCAGCATTCTGGAGGTCAAGTCTTGGATCCTCAGCTTCGGTAGTCAAGCCGAAGTCTTGGAGCCTGCAGAGCTTCGCGACCAGATCGCCGCCGAGATCGCGCAGTTGGCCGAGATATACCGAGTCAAACCGCCACCCCAGCGCTGGCGAGCCCATCCAGGCAAACCACGCCCCCCAGCCAGCTTGCGTCAGCCGAAGTGAGGAAATGAAGCGTCAAAACAGAAAGCAAATTCTTAGGGGTTGGTGAGCAATTCAGACAGAAAAGAGCAACAAAATGGCAATACCTGTGGTGATCCTTTGACCAAACGTGTCACGAGGTCATGTACGCTCGCGCGAATGAACAGTAGTTTGATACGCAAGAACTAAATGGATATAAATCGTGGATGATTCTCATACTTTCGATGTAAGATTCGCAGCACTGACTGGATATGAGCCATTTCCATGGCAACGTCGTTTGTACCAATGTTTTTCAGGTGCTCAATCCGGAGGTGTGCCGGATGTACCAAAGTCTTGTTGCCTGCCTACTGGACTGGGTAAGACAAGTGTCATAGCGGTGTGGATGCTTGCCGTGGCGGATGGCGCACCGCTACCGCGGCGCATGGTTTACGGGCAGGCAACTGCCTGTGCCAGGGCGGTCATGTCACTTGCGTCAACATAAAAAGGGCTTTCTATGAAAGTTCTTGGAGGGTGTTTGAGTTTCGATTGGTGATTGTGCGAGGAGGTTGAGCAATGACGGTGCCGCAATTTGAAGAGTGGTTTCAAATCGTCTGCGGTCATTCCGAGCCACGGGCGTGGCAAGTCGAATTAGCGAATCGCAGCGTGGCTCGTTCACAACTGATTCGCATTCCGACCGGACTCGGAAAAACCGAAGGCGTTCTTTCCGCATGGAGTTATCATCGACTCGTGCGGAGTGATGATCGATGGCCACGCCGATTAATTTGGTGCTTGCCAATGCGAGTGTTGGTTGAGCAGACTTACGAATCTGCTCAAGGCATGGCGAAGCGAATCAACGATCAACTGGTCGAAGCGAATCATGTGTATGTGTACCAAGCCATGGGTGGAGAAGAACTGGGCGATTGGTTTTTGCATCCCGAACGACCGGCGATCATCATTGGGACGCAAGACATGCTCCTGTCCCGAGCGATGAATCGGGGCTACGGAAGCTCGCGCGCACGTTGGCCAGTCGAGTTTGGGTTACTCAACTGTGATGCGCTCTGGGTGATGGACGAGGTTCAATTGATGGATGTCGGGCTAGCGACTTCTTCTCAAATTCAGGCGTATCGCGACCAGGATGCAGATCGAACGTTCCGCCCCAGCTACACCTGGTGGATGAGTGCAACGCTTCAGCCGGATTGGCTTGAGAGCGTTGATACGGTTAAGAACATGTTCGAGTGGACAGGGAATCCTTGCAGGGTGCCGCCATCGGACCGAACGGGAGGCCTTTTTGATGTTAAGAAAAGCCTGTCAATCGAGTCGGTTGACGCCAAGGACAGTAAAGGATTCGCATCGCTCGTCTTGACGGCGCACCAGGAGCTTAACGAAAGCGAGTACGGCCGGATTACGCTTGTCGTCTGCAACACCGTCGAGCGGGCTTGTGCAACATTCGATCAGATTCGTGCGCAAGACAAGAATCAAGAAGTTCAATTGGTTCATAGTCGATTCCGGTCTCATGAACGCGAGGCATGGAGAGAGGCTTTCCTTTCGAAGGCTACATGTTATGCGAAATCGGATCGAATCATTGTTGCAACTCAAGTTGTGGAAGCAGGGGTCGATGTCTCGGCGGGCTGTCTAATTTCGGAGTTAGCTCCGTGGCCGAGTCTCGTACAACGATTTGGACGGTGTGCGCGTTATGGCGGAAGCGGTCGAGTGGTCGTGGTCGATCGTGGTCATGATGAAAAGTTATCTCTACCGTACGCCGCAGATCAATTGTCGGCAGCCCTCGAAGCGTTGGAGCAGATGAATGATGTTGGTATTGCAGCACTGGAGGGGTTCGAAGAAGCCCTTTCGCCAGATTCGCGATCGCGACTGTTCCCTTACGCACCTCAGCACTTATTGATGCGAAGCGAGTTTGACGAGCTGTTTGATACAACTCCTGATTTGACTGGTGCTGACATCGATATTAGTCGCTTTATTCGAAGCGGAGAAGAGCGGGATCTGCAAGTTTTTTGGGTAGATATAGCGAAAGACGCTTCGCCTGATGAGCGTCGGCAACCCCAACGACAGGAGTTGTGTGCTATCAGGTTTACCGATGCGCAAAAGTGGTTGTGTGGGGAAGAAACTAAAGCTGCTCGAAAGCCGAATCTAACGACTCGAATGCAACGGCGAGCTTGGATTTGGGATTGGATCGACGGGGCTTGGATAACTCCAAAGCGATCGGATTTGCTACCCGGAAGAATCGTGTGTGTAGCGAGCGATCGTGGTGGTTACAGTCTCACGCGCGGGTTCGATCCTGCATCCACAGAAACTGTATCGGAAGTTAAGCCTGAAAAAACTGATAAAGCGGTTGCTGAAGCAAACGCGTCAGATTCTCAGCAAAGCACCGAACCGCTTAGTTTTCTTGGTTGGAAATCGATTGGCTTCCACTGTCTCGAAGTCGAGCGGCTCGCCGAGGAAATCGCAGATCAGCTTGGGATCGACGCGGCGTGCAAGCGGCTATTGATGCTTGCTGGCAAATGGCATGACATTGGAAAAGCACACCCTGCGTTTCAATCGATGCTACGAGGCAAAGACGATGAAGAAAAGCACGCGGGTGTACTTCTCGCTAAATCCGGTCGACACTCGAAAGGCCAAGTCCGTTATTTCGCAGACGCTGAACGTCGAGATGAACGCATGGGTTTTCGGCACGAGCTTGCCAGCGCATTAGCGTTGTTTGAAGTCCTTCGCATTTACCAGCCCGACCATCCAGCGCTATTGGGCGAATGGTCGGAATGGTTTGAGGGCGCATCAGAGGGTCTCTCTGCTTCAAGTAATAAGATTAGTGAGGCCGTCAATTCGACAGCCACAATCGCAGTTCCCTCTACTGTGCGAGACTTGCTCGAATGTTCCGCCGAGGAATTTGATTTGCTGCTTTATCTAATTGTAAGCCATCATGGGAAAGTGCGTAGTGCTTTGTACGGGTCGCCATCAGACCAAGAATATCGTGACCGCTTAAACGATGGTCGAGGCTTGCCGATCCGAGGCATTCGCGAAGGAGACCGGCTTCCTACGATTGCGATTGAGTCTGAATCACTAGTTGAGCTAACTCTTACACTCGAGCCAGCCGCGATGGGGCTCTCGCCTCGCACGGGTCGCAGTTGGCGCGAGCGAACCGCTGGCGTACTCGAGCGCACAGGACCGATCCAGCTTGCGTATCTGGAATCGATTCTACGCGCGGCAGACGTGCGTGCTTCTCAGCTTGATACGATTGATCCTTCGATCGCCGACGGGGAACCATCATGACCTTGAATCACCATATATTAAGTGGCTGTAACCCAACTCCACTTGCAAGCTATCTCAAAGCACTGGGGGTTTTGCGAATTATCGCTGAACAGCTCGACTCGCAATGTCGTGGTTGGTGGCAAGACGAACAGTTTCATTTGCTGACGACGAAAACCAAGGAAGAAATTGAGCAGTTCTTCTTGGAGCAGTATGAACCGACACCTGTCTTTAATCCCTGGGGAGGCCGCTCTGGATTTTACAAGGAGTCGTCGGAAAAAACCGCCCGACTTGCGTTGACGTTTCTTGAGGACTCAGGACTTTCAAACTTTGCCACCTTTCGCAGTGTCATAAAAATGATTCGCGAAAGGATCGCGATAGCTGGTGATAAAAAGCCCGTTGACGACGATGCAAACGAACTTGCTCGTGATATACGAAGGCGGATTCGTGGACCAGCGATTGATTGGCTGGATACCGTTGTTGTCGACCTCGAAGAAAGACTTCAAGGACCACCCATATTTGGTACCAAAGGAAACGAAGGAAGCGGAAGCTATACCGCCGCTTACTACGCTGCGCTAATCAATTGTTTTTTTTCGACTGAACGCGAGCGCGATTTACGAGCCACTCTGTGGGACAATCGCGGCTCGGAACGCACAGCGTGGATTGGAAGTTTTCAGGTACCTTCAACAAGTAACAAGAAAGGTGTAAGTACTGAATCGGTAGCCGCCCCTTTTCGCCAGCTTTTGCCAAGTGGCGCTGGAGATTGCTGGTATTTAGCATTGGCTTTCGAGGGTGCGATGATGCTTCAGTCCGGTGTTGTTAGACGCTCGTCATCGAGTAGGTCAAAATATACTTCATCTCCGTTTTTCTTTGCACCTTTAGGCGCTGGTTCGGGTGCGAGTTCAGAGTTTGACGAGTTTGTGATGAACAAGGGAGCAAAGAATCCAGGGCGAGGCGAACAATGGATGCCCTTGTGGTCGTCGCCAACAACATATAGAGAACTCAAGTCCATCTTCAAGGACTCAAGATGTTCATCCGGCAAGACCGCTGCCGAGCAACCACTTGACGCGGTTCTCGCGATTGCATCTCGAGGAATTGATTTAGGAATATCGACTTTTATTCGCTACGGTTACCTCCAACGAGACAATCAAACGCTACATCTTGCCGTACCATTGGGTCGGCTAGACTGCAAGGGTATGCGGGATGCCCGATTCACGGAGTCGCTTACGTTATGGACTGAAAAGTTGCGAAAGCTCGCAAGGTCTAAAACAACGACCGGGAAACTAATTGTTGCTCATCGTCAGCTTGCTGGTTCGCTTTTCGAGGCGATCGGTTCCGATAATAGGTCGAAGCGTTTGCAATCGGTTTTGCGATGTTGCGTAGCTGTTGAGTCACTTCAGAAAACCGGTACCGCTCTCGATGCAGGACCGATTCCATCATTGCAACCGGCTTGGTTAAGAGCAATCGATGATGGAAGCGTTGAACTTCGATTGGCGATTGCACTAGCAAGCGCGGCGTCCGGCTATTCACAACGTGGATGGCAGATCGATTCGATTCGCGGCCATTGGTTACCTCTGAAGCCAGGTCGATTTGCGAAGTTCAATACATCGGACAAACGCTTACTGAGCGATCCTCGCGTCGTCATGAAAGGTCATGACTTTTTGCGAGATTGTATCGCCGTGGTTGAGCGACGGATAATTGAAGCGGAAAGAAATTCGCAACGCAATTTGCCCTTGTCGGCTTATCCACGATGTGGCGCGACGCTCGAAGACATCGAGCAGTTCATCGCAGGGAATGTAGACGATCAGAAGATTTACGATCTATCGCGCGGGTTGATGGCTTTGCAGTGGGATCAACTGGACCGGGAGCATCTGCCAGATTCCATGATTGAGCGAGCTCACGACAGAGTTCGATTGCCTGACGATGCTTGGATAACATTGCGGTTGGTACATCTGCCACGTGCGCTGCGCGACGGCAAGCGGATTCCAGTCGAACCGTCAATCATTCGGTTGCTGCAATCGAATATGCCCCATCGGGCAATGGAGATTGCCATTCGTCGCTTACGAAGCGTTGGAATTCGACCGACGCTCCGATTCGCCATTACGGATGAATCTACCTGCAGGCGCTGGGCCGCCGCGCTTGTGTTTCCACTTTCTCCTGGCAGCATTCAACGGGCTGCCGAAATTGTTGACCCCTCCTTAAAAGGTATCAAAGTCGATGCTTGATCTGAAAACAGTCCAATCGGAGAATCGAATTCTCTTTGCTGTCGAACTTAAACCAGTTTTAGGCGATCGATTCCAGCCCACAGGATTTCCAAGCTTGGGTGCCGCAGAGTATATGACGACGAGCGGGCAAAAGCTTCTTGTGGAGAGTGCCCAAAGCATGGCGAATCGATTGGAAACCACGTGCTGGGACGGGCCAAACAACGCCCCTGTCGCGGACCTCGCGGGTATTAGTCACGTGACTGTCACTCGCGGTGGTAAGTTTTTGACGGACTCAATGTTGGAAGCACATCGAATCAATAGTCCGTATCTGCTCGAAGGCAAGAAAGATCAGACGTTTATCAACATTCTGACGAAAGAGCTAAGTGGTGAAATTGGCCCTATCGATCGAAAGCGGTTGGCCCAGGTTCTCTTTAAATACGATTGCGGATCGTTGATACATGGCGTCTTCTTGGCGAAAAAAGAGTTGGCTGGTGGACGGCTGCGGATTGCTCGGGCGCTCTCTGCGTTTATCGAGGCATCGAACGTTAGGATCGCTGCCTCGGGCGGTGTGAAGAACGACCATATTCATCCTGGGAAAGTCGAAGGTGATTCAAAAAATTTCTTTGGGAACATTCCGTTCGCTCGCGATGAATATGTCGCCGAAAAGATTCTTTGCTACGTCAACCTCGATCTAGCTCAACTGCGGGGCTATGGACTCGATCCCGTTGCGACTAATCTTCTGATACTTCTATCGCTCTACCGGATCCGTAAACTGCTCGATGGCGACCTTCGGCTTCGAACGGCGTGCGATTTAGAGCCGATCGATAAGGAGAATATAGCGGCGATACGCCCCAAGGCGCTCATGTTACCAACGCTTGGTGAACTTGCAGCGGCTGTTAAGACATCGATCGAGGCATGCAAAGACCTGATGGTGCAAACTACGGTCACCTTCGAAGACGATTTGAAGAAAGCCAAAGAAGCCAAGGACACTTCGGAATCCGAAGACGATGGCGTGGAAGGAGACGATTGATGCCAACGATTGAGATTCGCTTTCCTGCGGGGCGCTATCATGCGACGCCTATCGGTTCGCACGTCAACGAAGGTCACATTGAGTGGCCACCTAGTCCGTGGCGATTGCTGAGAAGCTTGATTGCCGTGGGCTTCAATACGCAAGGTTGGTCTGAACTGCCTGAAACCGCAAAACGGTTGTTTGAAAAACTCGCCAGTCATCCACCGCGATTTCGATTGCCGTCGGTCAGCATGGCCCATAGTCGACACTACATGCCGATCGGTGGACTTGACGGAAGTGGACGTGAAAAAACGACCTTGGTTTTTGATACGTGGGCCAATGTTGGTTCGAAGCGTCTCGTTGTTTTTTGGGACTGCGAATTGACAGAGGACGAGCGAGGCTTACTGTCCAACCTGGTTGACAGTTTGGGCTACCTGGGACGAAGCGAAAGTTGGGTTGAAGCGGCCATCATTGATGACAGAGACGCACAACCTAATACGTTTTTGTTTGACCCAAAAGATCATCCGGGGCCGGGGTGGGAGCAAGTCCATGTGCTAGGGCCAATCTCACCGAACCAATACGCGACTTGGTATCAACAAAAGACGGAAGCATTACTATCGAAGCTTCCGACGCTGGACGGCACTCTGCGCCCTAGTTCAAAGGCCTATAAGGACATCGTTAAAGCACGCGAGAAGGCCATTGAGCCTTATCCACGTGATTTAATCGATTGTCTTACCAAGGACACATCGTGGTGGAAGGACCGTCACTGGGCGTCGCCGCCCGGTTCGCAACCATTGCTCTATTGGCGACCCGCGCGACACATGGTAGTGTCGCCGCCGCGCGAGCGACAAATTGACAAAACGCGGCTGGTAACGTCGATGCTACTGGCCATAGCCACACCGAACGGAAGTCGCGGACTGCTGCCGCGAATCGAACGTACCGTTGCTCAGGCGGAGCTTCTTCATCGCCAATTGGTCGGTATTGTGACTAAGACATCTGGAAGCAACTGCCCCGTACTGACGGGGTGCGACGATGAACGCAAGCCGCTGCGGTTGAAGCACGAACATGCGCACATCCTGCCGCTTGATTTGGATGGGGATCATCACCTTGACCATTTCTTGATCTACGCAGCGATGGGTTTAGGTGCGGAGGCACAACGAGCGGTACGCCTTGTTCGACAAACCTTCATGAAAGGAAATCGCGACGGGTTACGCCTCGCTGTGGCTGGGGTTGGAACGCCACACGAACTTTTGCACCCAAGCGAAGCAAAGCTGCTGGTCAATTGTGGCACATCGTGGGTTAGCGTGACACCCTTCGTGCCGCCGCGATTTTTGAAAAAAACGGGTAAGAATTCGCTGGAAGGGCAGGTTCAAGCCGAGCTTGAATCACGTCATCTGCCACCCGCAACTTGCATCGAGTTACTCAGAGACAAGATGAAAGGTATGAGGCACTTCGTTCGTCGAAGAACGAATGGTCAACCTCCGCCTGTGGAATTCGGCTTCGCGTTGAAACTAAGCTTCGAAAAACCGTTGCAGATTTCGGAGCTTCCACTCTGCCTTGGTTACGCGAGCCATTTCGGAATGGGACTTTTTCGACTTGAGCAAGACGAGGCACAACTTTGTTCGTAAATGTGCAGACTCTGTCCAAAATTTGTCCAATCATTCCATTGGGCAAATGCACGCTGCATGGATTAGACTACGGAACCAGTGGGAGTTCAATGCGTTTTCGATTATGAGCCCGTCGAATCACGAGTTCCGACCGACAACGACCATTGCCTCTGTTTGTTCGGGCAACGAAGGGGCTTCGTCAAAACAACTCGTTCATCACGGAATTGAGCGGCCCATGTGGAAACGTCCGCTGTTGGCTAAACTTGTTTAACCCGTAGCCGAGGAATCGGAGTGAGTGGCTTTGACGCACAGGGAATATGTCAAGCCAAAGATGCGAACGTGAGGTGGGCTCTACTTCAGGGTTTATACGGTCTGCCTGAGCGATTTACATCGGCGCTTCTCCCCGCCGGCTACGGGTTAAACGGGTGCGATCCGCTCTATGCGCCTAGCGCTTTGAAAAACTGATCTATACGAAAAGAGGCTTCCTCGGCCAAATTGATTGTTACCACACATTCAATTACCAAGGGAAGCCTCATGGACGTACAAGTTAAGGCAGGAAGCCTCATTCGCACAATCGTGGATCGCGAAATTTCTGGCATGGTGGGGAAAATTGTTTCACTGTTGCAGTCGGAGCTGACTTCAGTTGTGTCCAATTTTCTCTCTGCGGGAATTTCGGCGGCAGGCATGCACAAGCTGGAGAACCGCTTGGCGGAGTGTACCAGAGAATCGGCTCGAAGGATCCTGCAGTGGTTGGTAACGAATGTTGAGCCTGAGTTAGACGAGATGCCTGGCGTAATCAAGCATAAAGGCAAGAACTTTCGTCGGCTGTCGGAGAAAGCAGATCGGAGCAATGTGGTTACGTCCTTCGGCAACATTGACTTGCATCGAGCTCGCTATCGGCAGGGTCGTGATGGCAAGACGATCTTCCCGCTCGAACTGTTGCTCGGTATTGAGGCTGGGTTCACACCAGCGGCAGCCAACATGATAGGCAAGCAGTTTGCGACTAGCGGTAGCTCTCAGGGACGTACCAGAGAGATGATTCTTGAACGAACTGGTGTCTCTATCGGCAACGAGAAGTTACGCAACCTCATCGGCGTACTGGCCCAATCGTTCGAACCGCTGCGCGAGGCGACGCAATTGCAGGAGCTGATGCGGCTGATCAAAGATGCGAAGAAAAGCAAGGAAACTCCAGTACTTTCCATTAGTCGCGATGGAGTCGCCCTGGGGCTTGCGCCATTGAGCATATTTGAAATGGCTGGCGTGGCGAGCATCTCGGTTTTGAGCAATAGCAAGAAGCTTGGCACGGTGTATCTGGCCAACACGCCGCAAGCCAACCAGGAAGATCTATCGCGCGACCTGACATCGCTATTAACGGAAGTCGTGAGAGCATGCGGCAGCGATATACCGAAGATCGTCTATGTAACAGACGCGGGCAAGATTGAGACGGCCTACTGGAAGAATGTACTTCGGAAGTTCTTCGTTGATGGAGTAAGAATCCCGATTGTCCGAGTCGTCGATTACTACCACGCCAGCGAACGGCTGACCACAATCTCCGAAGCTCTAAAACTGAATGCCAATGATCGAACCGAATGGCTCTCTCGTATGCGCAAGACCTTGCTGGAACCCGGCGGCCATGGACGCGTACTACGATCCATTGCTCACATGAAGGCAACCTATGGCTATAGATCTGCATTGGCTGGCGATGCACGAAAAGCGGAGACATACCTTCGAAGATACAAACGCTTTATGGACTACGATTGTGCAAGATCGCAGGGTTTCCCGATTGGCAGCGGAATTGTCGAGTCAGCTTGCAAGCAGATCGTCAGCGAAAGAATGAAGCTATCGGGGATGCGATGGCACCGAGAAGGAGCGCAGCAAGTGATGTCACTTCGCTGCATACTCCTGAGCAACATTTGGAGCAAAGTCTTTGGTAAATGGCTACAATCAAAACCTACAGTCCTTGATCTTATGCCCAGGTGAATCGTGGAAAATCACTTTCCGACATGCGCATCAGCCGGACCGCACCCGGTTAAACGATTGACCTGCATCTCGGTCGACCATTAAATGCCTTGAAGAAACCACAATAATCAAACGATCAAATAATTGTCAAATTCCGTTCTTTTGCAACTTGGTTGATTATAGTAATACTCCATCGACCCGCTGGTAGGCGTTGGGCCAGCGGGTCGAGGCATGAGGCTGTTGGGCTGGACAGGATGAACTGCTTTCTATCCGTCACCCTCAAACGACGAGCCGGCACGCTTGCCATGCGCAAAATCTATCTGGTCACCTACGATATTCGCGACGATAAACGCCTGCGCAAAGTCTTCAAGACCATGCGCAACTGGGGCGACCACCTCCAGTACTCCGTCTTCGAATGCCAACTCAGCCCAGCCGACCTGCTGCTGCTCAAAGGCGAACTCAAAGCCATCATCAATTGCACTCACGACCAGGTGCTGTTTGTCGATTTGGGCCCAGCCGCCGGTCGCGGCGATCGCGTGATCGAAGCCCTCGGTCAACCTTACGTCAATGTGGCTAGCCCCTGCGTCATCGTTTGATGGTTCCTACAACCGAAACACGATGTAACCATTCCCCAAAAGACGACAGGCAATTCAACACCAAAGACAGACGGGCTAAGAGCCCAGCCTCGTGAGCGCCACTCAACAACCAGTCAATCCATCATGATCCAGTCTGCCTTCAACGACGATGATGACCTGTTAAACCGCGAGCTGTCCGCCAATGATGCCGATTGGCTCGACCAGAGCGATCGCTATCTGCCCGCGCGCATGATTAACGAGCTGGTCTATTGCCCACGCTTGTTTTATCTCATGCACGTCGAAGGCCAGTTCGCTCCCAATGCGGAAACCATCGAAGGTTCTCTGGTTCATCAGCGCGTCGATCAAAAGACCGATGGCTTATCAGCCCCGAAGAGCGTGACGGCCAAGAAAGCCTCGCCCCAACTTGGCCTGGATTTTGGTGAAGAGCCGCCATGTCAGCCTGCCAATGACGCAGCCGATCTCACCACTGCAGCCGCAGCCGGCGAGCTCGACACGGCCAAAACTGCTGAAACGCACGAAAAGATCCACGCGCGTAGCGTCACTCTCGCCAGCGACCAACTGGGCGTCTTGGCCAAGCTCGATTTGATCGAAGGACAAGGCACTCACGTTACACCGGTCGATTACAAACGCGGTAAACCACGCTACGAGGATGGCCAGCTTTCGGCTTGGAAACCCGAACGCGTACAAATTTGCCTGCAAGCTCTCATTCTCCGCGAGCATGGTTTTCAGTGCGATGCTGGCATACTGTACTTCCACACCACTCGCCAGCGCGTACGCATCGAAATCGATCAGCCGCTGATTGACGACACGCTCAAAGCAATCAAACGAGCTCGATTGGTTGCTCAGGCCACCACCGCGCCACCACCACTGCTCAACAGCCCCAAGTGTCCCAAGTGTTCGCTCTCTCCGATCTGTTTGCCGGATGAAACCAATCGCTGCCGAGCCGTCGATGGTTTGGCCCAAGAGCCGCCGGCGGCCGTGCGCTTGCCAGCTACGCCGCGCGATGATTTGCGACCGCTGTATCTCAATACACAAGGCATCTATGTCGGTAAGACGAGCGAACTCTTGGTGGTGCGCGAGGGCGATAAAGTGTTGCAGGAAGTCCGGCTGCGCGAAATCAACCAGGTCAACTTGTTCGGCAACATTCAGATGTCGACTCAAGCGATGAAGACTCTTTTGTCGCTGGAGATTCCACTGGTGCTGCATTCACAAGGTGGTTACTTCCAGGGCATGTTGCAAGGCACGGGACTGAAAAACATTTTGTTGCGGCGCGAGCAGTTCCGAATGGCAGACCAGTCCGAGCGATCGTTGGCGGTCGCCAAAGCACTGATCGCTGGCAAGATTCGCAACCAGCGGGTGATGCTGATGCGGAATCATATCAGTCCTCCGGCGATTGATTTATTGAAGCTGAAGCGGCTGGTGCAACGGGTCGAGCGAGCCACGGAGGCATTGAGTTTGCTGGGGTTGGAAGGCACTGCGGCTCGGCTCTACTTTCAAAACTTTGCGGGCATGTTGAAGCCGGGGGATGCTCCGGTCGATCCTAACGCAGCGCTGGGCGAGCCGCCGCGTTACGCGTTTGACTTTAGGGGACGCAATCGACGACCACCGCGCGATCCGGTCAATGCGCTCCTATCGTTGGCTTATGCTTTGTTGGCCAAGGATTTGACGATCATAGCTGCGGCCGTGGGTTTTGACCCGTATTTGGGCTTTTATCATTTGCCGCGCCCCGGCCGCCCGGCTTTGGCGTTGGATTTGATGGAGCCCTTTCGCCCGTTGATCGCTGAGTCGGTGGTGTTGACGGCGATCAACACGCGGATGATTTATCCCGAGCATTTTGTGTCAGCCGGCCGCGGCGTGTCGCTGACGGTGGCTGGTCGCAAAGCCCTCTTTAGGGCTTACGAGCAGCGGATGGATCAGCTGGTGACTCATCCGCTGTTTGATTATCGAGTCAGTTATCGGCGGCTACTGGAGATTCAAACGCGCTTGCTGGCACGTGTGGTAACCGGCGAGTTAACCAGTTACCCCGTGTTTGTGACTCGTTAGTCAGTGCAGTTGGCGGTTCGTGGTAGTCTTTCGAGATAGCCGATTGTGCTAGGCGATCGTGGGGCAAGTCACTGATTGGGTGAGTGGTGGTCTAACGTCGAGCGATAAGCGAGCGGCCAAGTGCTGGAGAAAGAGCGGTATGTGCTCGCAAGTGGAAAATCCCTGGAGAAAACGGCATGTTACAGCACAGCAGCGAGATTCCCGCGTTGCTTACTGCAGACTTTGGCCAGCGGTGCTCGCAAAATGCATCGCAAGTCGCTACGATACAAGCCCTTAGACCAAGGGCCCTTTCCGCATTCGAATGAATGCGGCCTCATTGAAGGATCTTGGGAATCGTGTTGACTGCCATTCGACAAGACTTTCCGCATTCGAATGAATGCGGCCTCATTGAAGGCAAAACAGCGCGGCACCTGCCGCCCACGTATCGCCCTTTCCGCATTCGAATGAATGCGGCCTCATTGAAGGGCACCAGGTTGCGAGTCTCGCCGCTAAACTCCAGCGGTCGCTTTCCGCATTCGAATGAATGCGGCCTCATTGAAGGGCGGCCCAGCACAACGTCCACCGTGCGGACGCTCTGGCCCTTTCCGCATTCGAATGAATGCGGCCTCATTGAAGCGTTGTTCTTTCTCAATCTGGTTGATTCGATCTCGCGACCTTTCCGCATTCGAATGAATGCGGCCTCATTGAAGCGCGGCTCAAGGCTTGTGCATTGCTTGTAGCGGCAAGCTTTCCGCATTCGAATGAATGCGGCTAAAGCGCTCATTGAAGCGGTCATTACCGAGGCCATTGGTAGTTGACTCCTGCTGTAACTTCGAACGCCACTGATAGAACGAAGTGGCTGCCACTTTTCGTTCTTTACAAAACTCTAGAACCGATACGCCAGATCGGTTATCCAGGCGTGACTTCGATGGAGAGGAGATTCGCTTGGCGGTTCGCTATCAGAATGGCTCACGCTCGGGCGATCTGATTGGCTGGTTGACGGATCGTGTGAATCGGCGCTAAAGGCAACGACTGCTTTCGGACACAGCGTCTACGACAGAAAGCGAATATTGCCAGGTTTGGCATCGAAATAGAAAATGCCCAGGTCTCGAAGTTCTTTGATCAGGCGTTTGACCTGATGCCAGTCTGCGTCGAACAACTCAGCCGTTTCCTCTTCCCAGTCCCGTAGCACTTCCGCAGAGAAATCGGGTGGAGAATCTACGTATGCCTTGGCAAAGTCGAGAATGCATGGTGGGAAGACAACTGTCATTTCGACGATTTGGATGGTATCATACAAGTCGATAAGACAAGGGACGGCGAAGCCCTGAATGTCAACGATCCCGAGATCTTGAAGCCGTAAATAGGCGTCCCGCTCTCGAAGGTAAGAGTCGCGACGTTCGAGGGCTTTGATAGCAGTTTGCTGGTCGGACTCCCAAACTGCACCGTCATTTCCGTCCCCAAGAAAGCGCAGCAGCGACCGTCCGCGATCTGCGGCGTACCAGGTAGCCACTGCCAATAATTGCTCTCGGAGTTTGGACATGCTCAAAAACGCTATATCAAACGGCTACTCGTCTCAAGTTCGTGGATGGCTGGTCGTTAGCGGAGTACAGCATCAGCTTGCCCAGGTCGGACCGGATTTCTGTATTCTTCGCGAGCCGATTCCGGGTGCCTCTTTGGTTGAAGAGGAGACTCAAGCCGAACTGCTTATCGAAGTCGACGGAGATCAACGGGAAGTTGTCGTACTTTTGAGCTCAAGCCATCCATCTTCTCCAAAAAAACTGCACTTTCGCAAGGTTTAATTCGCTCAGCCGAATTCGATCAATGAGGCCGCGTTCGGTTGAACGCGGAAAAATCTCCAGCCACTTCGTATAAATGAAAAAAGCCAACAGGAACTCTAAGTGGAGTTGCTTTTTCTGAAGCAACAAAGATTGCGGTTTGGCAGAAAGCGGCAGTTGTTGCCGGAGTTTATCCAAGACTTCGGCGCAAGGATGCGTGCGGGCTTGGATTGACTGGTCGAAATACGGAGACGTAACCCCCGGTGGAACCGGTTGGGAAATCGATCATGTCAAGCCCGTCTCGGCCAACGGTGGCAATGAACTGGAAAATCTGCAGCCTCTCCAGTGGGAGAACAATCGCTTCAAAGGCGATGGCTGGCCAAGTTGGTCGTGCAAGGTGAAGACTGCC
The DNA here is from genome assembly GCA_037367405.1 of Ottelia alismoides. Taxonomy (NCBI): domain Eukaryota; kingdom Viridiplantae; phylum Streptophyta; class Magnoliopsida; order Alismatales; family Hydrocharitaceae; genus Ottelia; species Ottelia alismoides. The sequence continues at coordinate 8,569,951 of JAZKJV010011400.1, read as the reverse complement.
TAGGCTGTTCATCAAGGGTTCTCGACGCCGTCGATGGTGAGGAGGGCCCCGTTTAACTCTACCAGCTATAACCTACTTCGCCATGAGTGCGTATCGGTGCCATGAATACGCAAGTTGAGGACATCAAAGCCATAAACAAAGTTCTTCTTAATGTCGTTGACGAACCTGCAGAATAGCCAATCGGTTGGCAGATCGATGTGTGCACGGAAGGAACCGTGGCTAGCGCCAGACGGCTGGCAAGATGATGCGTGCAAGGAAGAAACCGTGGCTAGCGCCAAACGGCTGGCAAGATGATGCGTGCACGGAAGGAACCGTGGCTAGCGCCAGACGGCTGGCAAGATGATGCGTGCAAGGAAGAAACCGTGGCTAGCGCCAGACGGCTGGCAAGATGATGCGTGCAAGGAAGAAACCGTGGCTAGCGCCAAACGGCTGGCAAGATGATGCGTGCACGGAAGGAACCGTGGCTAGCGCCAGACGGCTGGCAAGATGATGCGTGCAAGGAAGAAACCGTGGCTAGCGCCAAACGGCTGGCAAGATGATGCGTGCAAGGAAGAAACCGTGGCTAACGCCAGACGGCTGGCAAGATGATGCGTGCAAGGAAGAAACCGTGGCTAGCGCCAGACGGCTGGCAAGATGATGCGTGCAAGGAAGAAACCGTGGCTAGCGCCAAACGGCTGGCAAGATGATGCGTGCAAGGAAGAAACCGTGGCTAGCGCCAAACGGCTGGCAGGGTAAAACTGTGGTTGGTGGGCGGGTGGGTTGCGGGCTGGGGTGGAGTGTGTCAATCTGATGGGGGTGGTCAGCAGTTTGCTTTATGAAAGCGCCCGATATGTCTTCCAGCTCTGTAAATAATCCTTATCAGCCCAGTGCGAATACTGGCTCCATGCAGTCGGATGGGCCTATCTCGGATAGCCTGCGCAGAAACTATCGTAACCGGGCGGTTTGGTACCTGGTGTTGGCCATACCACTACTAGTGATTTCCATGGGCATGTTAGCCCTCACGGCTGGCTTTGTGGTTTGGGCAATTCGAGCGGGTAACGTGCCGCCGATCGGGATCGTGATGGCTGCCGGGATGCGGGGCGCGCTGAGCCTGGTGGCAGGAGTGCCTGGCCTGCTGATGTTGTGGGCGGCTCGCTCAGCCCAGCGCGTCGCTACTCAAGCAGAACCTTCACTACGCCAGGCTGAGCAGAGCCTGCGCGCGTTGTGGATCGGCTTGGCGCTGGTCTGCTTGGGCTTGGTGGGGCTGGTGGTGGCCTTCTTTGTGGCCTTGGTTTTCTCCAATATGTAACGCTTCGACGGTAGCCTGGTCGAACGCTGAACTGGAGTGAGGCGGTCCCTCGCGGGCCCTCGCTTACGCTTCGGGTTGGGATTAGGCGGGCCCTCGCTTACGCTTCGGGTTGGGATGAGGGCGGGCCGCTCCCGCAGCCTTGGGGAAAGGCCTTGTTTGTGACCTTCCCCAAGCTGCGGAGGTCGTCCAGTTTTGAATCATGGCCCGAAGCGCAGAGGAACGTCCGCAATCCATTTATGCCAGGCCGTTAACACCCATGAATCTTTGGTTGGTAATACAAACCGAAAGCTCGGCCGGAGCCTCGCCCTCCCTGCGTTCCTGCGCTTGGAAGAGGTGCGGTGCGCCTGGTTGACCGTCGGGCTATCTTAGGCGTTATACTTAAAAATCGGGAACTGCCTGCCCGCAGCAGGCGTCTGCACTTCTGGATCAAGTCACCGAATGTCATCGTAACTGTATGCAGACTCGCGACCAGCTCGATATCGACCAGGTCTTGCAAGGGGATCAGGCGGTTTATGCTGCGCTGGTGGAGCGGTATCAGCGTCGGTTATTGGGACTGCTGTTTCACGCGACGGGCTCGAAAGACGAAGCCGAAGACCTGGCCCAAGAAACCTTTGCGCGAGCCTACCGCAAATTGCGACTGTTCGAAGGTCGAAGCAGCTTTTATACCTGGCTCTGTCGCATCGCTATGAATCTACTGATTACCGAGCGGCGCAAAAAGCGGCTCGAAAATCAAACGCAACGCGATGGATTTGAGGTAGCCATGACCACGGTCGGACACGAGTCAACCGCCGATCAACAACTAGAACGCCGCGAGCTGCGCGAAAGCGTCCAAGCGGCCATCGCTATGCTCGACGAAGACCGCCGCGCAGTTCTACTACTGCGCGACTTTGACGGCATGGACTACGAGCAAATTGCCGAAACATTGGAAGTACCAGTCGGAACGGTGCGCAGCCGCTTGCACCGCGCTCGTTTAGAGCTGAAGGAAATTTTGCAACAACGCATCGGGCACCTGGGGCAGTTCGTCGTACACGAAGCCTGAACTATGACACAAGAGTTTCAAGAGCACTGGTTATCAGCCTACCTGGACGACGAATTGTCGGCCGAGGAACGTGCGCTGGTGGAGCGTCGCTTGCAGCAAGACCCGGCTGCCCGCGAATTGCTCGAAGACCTGCGACGCGTGCGCGGGATGGTGGCGACCTTGCCCCAGTGGTCCAGCAACTTCCAGTTCGATCCCAGTGGCCTGGAAATTGAACCTCTCGAGCCGACCAGTTCGCGCGACAACCCCAGTCCCAATGGCCTGGTCAACGATCCAACCACCAAGATCTCCCAAGCCACTCGAGGTCTACCCGGCAACCAGCGCGGCCGCGGTGACGGCAACGGCGCCTGGCGAGCTATCCTGGCCATGGCCGCTTCCCTAATCCTGGTAGCCATCGGTGGACTCTACTGGTGGCAACAAAATAGCCCCAATCAAATGATCTCGATGGGCAGTCTGGCCGGCAGCGGCGGTGGCAGCGCCAGCGATAGTGCCGGCCCTGGTAGCGGCGGCCCTGGTACCGGCGGCCCTGGTAATGGCGGTGGCAGTGAACTGGCAGAGTTGGCAGTACCGCTCCCGAAGGCGGAAAACGCGGCAGCACCCAGCCCGCGAAGCTACGAAATGGGCATCCAAAGCGCGGAAGCTGGTCTTTCGCAGGCAGATAGCGCGCAGGCAGATAACTTGCCAGCAGATAGTTTGCCAGCAGATAGTTTGGCGATGAGCAATCTGCCGGCTGCGGCCAGAGGTTTCGATGTCGAATCCTTCGGAGCAACCGCCGATGCGCCGGCAGCCCAGCCAATGGACCCAGCAGCCAGCCTTGGACAACTGAAGCTAGCGCCGCCCGAGTTGGTCGACGGACTAGCTCGAGCCGCTGCGGGATTGGAAGGACCAGGACCTCAAGACCAAAACCTTTATCACGACGCTCGCGGAGCTGCGCCGATGGCCATGGCTGCGCCGATGGCGGCAGCCGAAATGAATGCTACAGCGGCGAGTGAAGGCGGCGGACCGGGGACGCTCAACAGTCTGGAACCAGCCATGTTCTTTTGCGCTCATTCCAACGCTTGGGCTGATGCAGAGGTTCGTCAAGCGCTGACAGCCGTCGAAAGCTTTTTGCCGGCGACCATTCAGCAGTCGCTCGCCCAGCCGGTGGCCACGGAATCAGCAGACAAAAGATCCTTGAGTCGCAGCACGGGACAATTGGGAACAGACAATACAGCGGCCTTTGGCAAACAGCTCAAGGAAACGGCGGAAGCCGAATCGTCTCCGATTATTACTTGTGTGGTAGATGAAGTGCCCGCCGGGACATGGTTCGCGCAGGTGCAAGCGGTTCAGCCACTGACTCCGGTAATCTTGCCGCAAGCCACTGGTGAGGCAAAAGTCCGATTTGGCTATCAGTCTGGGCAGGAGACCGACTTGAGTCGCGAACAAGCCTCGGCCGAACGCCAGGCGGAAAGCGGCCCGACCGATCGACCATCAGCCCCTGCTTCGATCGTGCTGTTCGTGACGCAAGCAGAAGCCGATAAGATCTTGGCCAGTGTACAAAAACCCAAGCCAGAAGAGCCTCCGCGCTACTGGCGGTTTGTACCGACAGACAAACGCGCCAACCCCGAAAGCGCCCCGAACGACAAAGTAATTCTCATCCTAAGTGAACCGCCGAAGTAGAAGGAGTAAGGGGTAAGGGGTAAGGGGTAAGGGGTAAGGGGTAAGGGGTAAGGAGTAAGGAGTAAGGAGTAAGGAGTAAGGAGTAAGGAGTAAGGAGTAAGGAGTAAGGGGTAAGGGGTAAGGGGTAAGGGGTAAGGGGTAAGGTGTAACCTCTTCCAAGCGCAGGAACGCAGGGAGGGCGAGGCTCCGTCCGAGCTTTCGGTTGGTATCACCAACCAAAGATTCATGGGTGTTAACGGCCTGGCATAAATGGCCTGCGGACGTTCGTCTGCGCTTCGCGCCATGATTCAAAACTCAAATTCCAATGGGACTGCATTGGCGCTCCCGGCCCAAGGCTCGGGTGGAACCTCGCCCTCCCATGCCGTGACCGCTCAGGAAGGTGACTTCAAACTTCAAACTTCTTCACCGTTTCTTGGGTCTGGGGATGCGGGATTTGTTTTTGCCTCGGGAGCGGGATTGGTTTTCGCTCGAGGGGCTGGTGTCGATGGTTTCGCCGATGTGTTCGCGCAGGTGCAGCAGTTTGTCTCGCAACGTAGCAGCGCGTTCAAACTCTAAATCCTCGGCGGCTTGCAACATCTCTTGCTCGAGCAACTGCAAGTACTCTTCAGTAATCACCTGACCGCTGGCTTGTCCTTTCACCGCATCGCGGGCTTTGCGATGGGCTTGAGCGGCTGCTTCTATCCCTGCGCGAATGTGGCGCTTGACGGTTGAGGGTGTAATGCCATGTTTCTCATTGTAGGCTTCTTGCAAACGGCGGCGGCGTTGAGTTTCATCGATTGCCGCTCGCATGGAATCGGTGATCGAATCAGCGTACAGAATCACTTTCGCATTTACGTTTCGGGCCGCGCGGCCGATGGTTTGAATCAGCGAGGTTTCGCTGCGCAGGAAACCCTCTTTGTCGGCATCCAGGATGGCGACCAAGGAGACCTCGGGCAAGTCGAGGCCTTCGCGCAGCAGGTTCACGCCGACTAGCGCATCGAAGCGACCTTGCCGCAATTCGTATAGCAGTTCGACGCGTTCAAAGGCGTTCAACTCGCTGTGTAGCCAACGGCAACGCACATCTTGTTCTGTCAGATAAGCGGATAAATCTTCGGCCAGGCGTTTGGTCAGGGCGGTAACCAAGGTGCGCTCGCCTTGTTCGGCTCGCTGACGAATCTCCTCGAGCAAGTGAGTGACCTGGCCGCGCGCGGGGACGACTTCGACAATCGGATCCAACAGGCCGGTCGGACGAATGATCTGTTCGACGACTTCGCCTTTGGTCTTCTCCAGTTCGTAGTCGTTGGGGGTGGCTGAGACAAAGATCACCTGGCCCGACTTGGCTTCCCACTCTTCGAACTTCAACGGGCGATTGTCCAAGGCGCTGGGTAAACGAAAGCCGTGTTCGACCAGCGTTAACTTGCGACTGCGATCGCCGGCATACATGGCCCGCACTTGAGGCACCGTGACGTGCGATTCATCGATCATCAGCAAGAAGTCCTTGGGAAAGAAGTCATAGAGAGTATCAGGCGTGGCGCCGGGAGGTTTGCCCGAGAGTGGCCGCGAGTAGTTCTCGATGCCTGGGCAATGGCCGACCTCTTGCAACATCTCCAAGTCGAACTTGGTGCGTGCATTGAGGCGTTGCGCCTCCAGCAGTTTGCCTTCGGCTTGAAACTTTTCCAATTGTTGACGCAGCTCTTCGCGGATCTCGACGATCGCGCGTTCGATGCGCGATTCGGTCGTCACGAAGTGTTTGGCTGGATAGACAAACAACTCGTCCATCACTTGCAGCACTTCGCCGCTGGTGGGATTGATGATCGTGATCTGTTCGATATCGTCCCCCCACAGCTCGATGCGATAGGCGAACTCTTCGTAGGAAGGCCAGAGTTCCAAGCAATCGCCGCGCACGCGAAACTTGCTGCGCTCAAAGGCGATGTCGTTGCGCTCGTATTGAATGTCGACCAGTTGCAGCAAGACGTCATCGCGATTGATGCGCTCACCGACCTTAAGATGGACGACCATGTTGCGGTAGTCTTCGGGGCTACCCAAGCCGTAGATGCTCGAGACGCTGGCAACGATCACCACATCGCGGCGACTGACCAAGGCGCTGGTGGCGGCCAGGCGCAAGCGATCGATCTCTTCGTTGATCGATGCATCTTTTTCGATGTAGACATCGCGCTGCGGGATGTAGGCTTCGGGTTGGTAGTAGTCGTAGTAGCTGACGAAGTAATGCACGGCGTTTTGCGGGAAGAAATCCCGGAACTCGCTGTACAACTGCGCGGCCAGGGTTTTGTTATGGCTGAGGACCAAAGTCGGGCGCTGCACAGCTTGGATCACGTTGGCCATGGTAAAGGTTTTACCCGAGCCGGTGACGCCCATCAGGACTTGATGATTGGCTCCGCTCTTGAGCCCGCGTACCAAGGCTTCGATTGCGCGGGGCTGATCGCCAGCGGGCGCGAATTGGCTGGCCAACTGAAACGTCGAACCGGTCGTATTGGGAGTAATCATTGGGCTTTATGGCTTGGCAAAGGAATCGAAGGGCCGCTGCAGATTAGGAGTTTTACCAGTTAAGTCCCTGGAGTATCGCATCGGGTGTACGATCATGGATCATGGTCCTCCAGCGGATCAATCGCTTGGGCGATCTCTTGACGCAAGTTGGGGCCAATGCCAGGGACGCGGTCAAGGTCTTCAAGGCTGTGAAAAGGGCCGTGCTCTTGGCGAAAACGGACAATCTTCTCAGCCAGGCTGGGGCCGACATGAGGTATGCAACATAGTTCTGCCACGCTGGCCTGATTGATATCGATGGTGGAACGAAACGGTTCGGCCGACTTGAGTCGCTGGGGGCTGGGAGGGCTGACCAGCCAGTGACAGAGACCTATCAGCAGGATCGCGCAGGCCAGCATCAACCAGCCTCCGGCGTGCCGGGTCGCTTGGCGAGCCGCTTGCATCTCCTGGCTCTCTGACATGGTCGGGTTCCATCCGGGCCGGCTAACATTCTGTTGATAAACGGAAGCGAGCCGCGCGAGCTGACGGTTGTTCTTAGTCGCCGGTCGGCAAGCGGTGGAAAGCATTAACTTTCGCGTCCACCGTCTGGCGACGGTGGCTACCTGGTATGAACGTAGCCACCGTCGCCAGACGGTGGACTGCGGGCTCCGCTCCCTATTGTACGCGCGTCGACGAACGCGCGGCAGTAGAGTAGGATCTTGGGGGCCTGTGGGTTAGGGATTCGTTGACGGCTCTTAGAGAACGGCCATGCGTGATTTCAAGCAACAAGAACGAGACGTATTTCTACGCGATAGTTTGGAGCAGTTGACACGGCTGGCGATCCGTGAGGACCTTGAGCGAGGTTTTGATATCACCACCTTGGCTATCGTACCGGAACAACTGCCTGCAATGGCGGATATTCTGCCACGGGTGCCGGGGATGGCTGCTGGTGTCGAGCTGATTGAATGGATTGTCGAGTGTCTGCAAGCCGATGTGACGGTCGAAACCTTTGTGGCCGACGGACAGCCTTTCCAAGCTGGTCAGTGCCTGGCCACTTTGGGCGGCAATGCTCGCGATGTGTTGACGTGTGAGCGTACGATTCTGAACTTTCTGGGGCGTCTGTGCGGTATCGCGACCTGGACGAAAACGCATGTGGACCTGGTAGCCGATTTGCCCGTGCGCATTTATGACACGCGCAAGACCACCCCAGGTTGGCGGCACTTGGAAAAGTATGCCGTGCGCTGCGGGGGTGGCCACAATCATCGCGGCAGTCTCAACGAAGCGATTCTCATCAAGGACAATCACCTGGCCTGCTACCAGCGGGCTCGCGGGACTGTGTTGGCGCCGAGCGAAGCCGTGCTGAAGGCGCGGCAATTTCTGGATAGCCAGCCTGCAGGAAGTGCGGATGTGATCATCGAAGTGGAAGTCGATTCGCTGGCCGGCTTGGCGGATGCCTTAACTGTGCATCCGGATATTGTGTTGCTGGACAACATGGAACCAGAATTGCTGCGCGAGGCTGTTCGTTTGCGAGATTCAACTCAGAGGCAAGTGGAACTGGAGGCCAGTGGCGGAGTCAATCTCAAGACCTTAAGGTCGATTGCCCTGAGCGGTGTGGATCGCATTAGTTTGGGAGCGCTAACGCACTCGGCCGTCAATTTGGATTTGGGTCTGGATTGGCGATTGGGCTGAGCGTAACTGCGCCCGCATGCCGCGTGCCAGGACCGGATGCACGACGCAAACGAAAGCCGTTATAATCTCGGGCGCAAGGCTGCCTCTAATCCCTGATCAACTGAAAGTCGAACATGTCGAACATAGATCCACGCTCGGTAATCGCGTTAATTTTGGGGGGCGGTCGCGGCACGCGACTCTCGCCGTTGACCAAGATTCGCGCCAAACCTGCGGTGCCTTTGGCTGGCAAGTATCGCTTGATCGATATCCCGATCTCCAACTGCATCAACAGCAACATCAATCGCATCTTTGTGCTGACGCAGTTCCTGTCGGTATCGTTGCACCGTCATATTCGCCAGACTTACCGCTTCGATAATTTTAGCGGTGGGTTTGTCGAATTGCTGGCTGCCCAGCAGACCATGGAGGGCGGAACCGATTGGTACCAGGGCACAGCTGACGCCGTGCGCAAGAATCTCAGGCACTTGGACCAGCAGAATTTGAAGTATGTTCTGATCCTTTCGGGTGACCAACTGTACCGCATGGATTACATGGAGATGCTGCAAACGCATTTGGACAACAAGGCCGATGTCACGATTGCCGCTATTCCTGTCGAGCGCAAACTGGCTCCGAGTCTGGGTGTAATGCGCTGCGATGAAACCGGGCGCGTCGAGGGCTTTTTGGAAAAGCCGCAAACGGACCGGGAAATTGACATGGTGCGTACGCCGCCGGAGTGGATCGATGCCCGCGGTATCGAGTCGCGCGGTCGCGATTGCCTGGCCAGTATGGGCTTGTACGTATTCAATCGCGATTTGCTGTTTGATGTGCTGAACAAAACGACTTACGAAGACTTTGGTAAAGAAGTCTTTCCGGCGGCTATTCGTTCGCGACGCGTGCAAGTGCACATGTTCGATGATTACTGGGAGGACATCGGTACGATTCGCGCCTTCTACGAAGCCAACTTGAGCCTGGCCAATCCCAACCCGCCCTTTGACCTGGTCTGCCCATCGGCGCCGGTATACTCGCGCGCTCGCTTCTTGCCGCCGTCCCTGATGTCCGGAGCCACCATTCGCGACAGCTTGATTGCTGACGGCTGCCGCATTGGTAAAGGCTCTGTCATCGAGAACAGTGTGATCGGTCTGCGGTGTGTGATCGGTGAAGGCGTGACGATCAAAGATTCAATCGTGATGGGTGCCGACTATTACGAGACACCTGAGGATCTGAGCGAGAATGTCAAGCTGGCGCGGCCCGCGGTAGGTATCGGCAATGGCAGCTCCGTCTCGGGAGCCATCTTGGACAAGAACTGCCGGGTCGGAACAGGTGTGGTGATTGCCAATCCTCGCAACTTGCAGGACAGCGATGAATATTCCCCCTGTGAGATCCGCGACGGCATCCCCATCATCGTCAAAGACGCCGCCCTGCCCGACGGTTGGAAGATGGCTTAACTGGGAAGCTGCAGCCCGACGCTAGTGTGGCCCGACGCAGATGTAGCCCGACGCAGATGTAGCCCGACGCGCCTGCGTCGGAAAGTGTATATTCGACGCGCCGCGTCGAAGCTGTTAGCGCCAGCAATAAAAAAGCCGAGGACGGCGCCTCGGCAATACATCTTCCGACGCGGCGCGTCGGGCTACATTGTCATGCTTGCCAGTAGCGGTATTGGCTGGGGGGCAGGGCTGCTTTGCGTCCGTTGTTCTTGATGTAGAGTCGAATGGCTTCGAATTGCTTTTCGGAACGAATGCAATGATCGAACGGTTCCGCTTGCCAGAATGCTCCGCGCTGGCCTAAGAGCTCGTTGATCCTTCAAGCCGTGTAGCGCAGTAGTAGATTTAGCTCTTTGCGCATGTCAAAGCCTCGACGAAAGGCCAGTAACAAATGCACATGATTGGGCATGATGACAAAGCGATCTAAATCGTATCGCTGGCCATTAAAGTGGAGCAAACGTTCCTCAACAATCTGTGATACGGCTGGTTCTCTTAGCACACAGGCGCCGTAGCCTGCGTCTAACAACTTGAGATACTCCCGGCCACGGAAGTTTTCGAATTCGAGTCGTGAACGTCCTTGCAATTGCTCGCGTGCAGAAACCAGCGGCAGGCCCGTTAATCCGTAGCACTGCAGAAACTCAAGTTGCTTCTGATTCCAAAGCTAATAGGCCTCTTGGGGCATTGAATCCGCAGTGCGGAAGGTAACAAATGTAGCCGCCTGCTCGACGCGCCGCGTCAAAGATCTTCGCGCCAGCAAATAAAAAAAGCCGAGGACGGCGCCTCGGCTAAACGTTTTCCGACGCAGCGCGTCGGGCCACACTTTACGGCAGGATTACCGAAGCTGGTGGCAGATTGAAGCCATCATCCTGGTTGGCCAAAGCTGCTATGCCTGCGGCCAAACCACCGATACCGAGCAAGCCACCCAGGCCGCCGATACCACCCAGGCCGCCGCCACCGCCACCACCAAAACCACCGCCGCCACCACCCGGGAAGCCACCAGGTCCGGCGAATCCACCGCCAGGAATCGGGAACAGGCCAGGATCTTCGCTCGGTGGCAGTACTTCCACTTCACCCACGTAGTAGTCGGAAGAAGGAATCAACTCAACATTCAGCGAGTCAGCTCCACCACCTTCTTGATTAGCGATTGTGCTCACAAAGCGTACGCCCGAAGGATTGGCGACTTGGGCTACTCCCGCAGGGGCCAAAGCCATAAACGATCCGGCGGCAATGCCGTCTTTGCCAGCTATGATCACGTCGTAAACGCCATCGCTCAGGTTGGCGACTGCGAACTCACCTTTGGAATTGGTGGGCTCGTGGCCAACCACGATACCGTTACGCAGGATGTGAACCACGTTGCCCGAGAGGTCGGAACCACTGAAGCCACTGGCCTTCGAAACTCGACCAACCAGTACACCATTCTCGCGCAGTTGAATTCGCGATCCGTCGCTGAAGCGGCGGGCGTCGCCCAGCGGATCGGTTTTGAAGTCAGGGTAAATGGCCGAACCACCACCAGGAACCGTATGAGCTCGCAGCACATCATTGAAGGCAGGACCAAACTGAGTCGTGCCGTAGACGATAAAGTCTGAGTCCAGCTTGCTCGAAGCGCCAGCCGGCAATACGTGCAGCACGAACGCAGCCAGCGAACGATCCGAGCGTCCCACTAGACCGTAAGTGCCAGCTCCGATTCCAGGTACTACAAAGCGACCTTCCTCGTCGGTCACCACCGTAGCCACGGCAGCCGCGTTACGAGTCAGATGAAGTGCTACGCCAGCAACTGGTTGTGCAGTACCGTCTGCGTTCAGTTGAACGAACCGGCCACTGACATTGCCTTCTGCGCTCAGCACGACCCATTCTTCTTGATGAAGCGGGTTCAGGAAATTATCAGCAGTGTTGGTGGTCGAAGCTGGAACAGGCACTGTCTCCTGGGCAGGCAACAGATCAGCCTGAGCTGAAACCGGGGCGGCGCAAAGCGCAGCAGCCGCGACAATCCAGGAGAATAGATAATGGCGCTTCATTGATATGACCTTGAGGGAAAGTTGAGTGCGTCCGTTACAATCAGGCAACACTTGCTAGCTTTTAAACTCGCTCTAGTCTACGCAAACTGACAATAGGCGTCAATCAAATATGCAGGATTTACCGAGAAGTTTAACTGGCAAGCATTTACATTTGTAGAGCGCTGTGATTTCCTTGTGATCTCTGTGAGATTTCACAGTGTAAGGATCGCGCTCCTATACCAGCCTTAGTTCGGTGGGCGACGCTGACGGAATAGCTCGGACACGACTCCGTTGGATTCTTTGGTTACTCCGTTGGCAGCACTTGGTGGGAAGTCAGAGCCGCGAGTTTCCCCACCCAGCGGAACGGTCCGCATCTCGTTCTTCGACTTCAGATAGCCCAGCAGTTTGGTGGTGCTCATCTGCTGAATGCTATAGAGTTTGGACTCGTTGACGAACTTGGCGTACCGAGTGGCTCGAGCCATCTGTTCGCTGGTTGGGTTGGAACCGACGACGACGTCCGTTCCCAGGATCACCCAGTCGGTATTGACGTTCATGCCTGGGGTCTTGTTTTCAGTGCCGTTGGGCAGAATCTCGGCGACCACTTTTCCACCAGCGGACTGAATCAGCGACTTAACCAGGTCGCGATCGTCGCGTCCGTCGTTGTTGGTGTCGATCAGACCGACCAGCGCGAACTCAACCGCGCGGCCCTTGCTCCAAGCGGGCGAAAAGACCAAGTCGTTGCGCACGACTGGGTTCTTCGAAACACCCGAAGTCACGGTGCATTCAGCCAGGTGGGGTTCGAGAACCTTCTCGACCACCATTTCCGCTTTGACCTTACCTTCGGCCACGTTGCGAGTGTCTTCATCCAGCACGACGAAGGTCACGCCTTCTCGAAGTCCATCCTCCGAGCCGATATTGATCCAGACTTTGCGGCCGGCATCAGCCACATTGACGACCGAACCCGAAGGAGCCACAAAGTTCTTCTCGATGAAGCCTTGCAGTTTTTCAGCTTGTTCGGCAATGGTTTCAGCTTGCTTCTTATTGTCGGCGGTCAGCCGGGCCACTTCGCGACGCAGGGCATCGTTTTTGGCATCCAAGTCCTTTTGCAACTTGTCGATCTTGGCTTGGGTGTCGGCTTCTTGCTGGTTGCGTTTGGCGATCTCTTGAGCATGTTGCTCGCGGGTAGCGGCCAGGTCGTCTTCGGCCTTCTTCTTGGCGGCATCGTTGGCAGCGCGCGCTTCGGCTTCGCTCTTGGCCAAGGCAGCCTTTTCTTCGGTCAAACGCTGCAATTCCTTCTTGTTCTCTTCCAGTTGTTTGTTGCGAGCGCGGATCGTATCGATGAGCGTAGCTGGGAATTGACGGTAGTTCTTGTTGGCTTCCGACGCGCTGAAGACTTCCATATCGATGGGAAAGTTCTTTTCAACTTCCTGCATTTCGGGATCGTTTTTCAGTTCATCCGCCAGGTAGTTGTCTTTGTTGTCGCCGTAGCCGAGCATGGCTTTCAGACGCGCAACTCGCTTGTCGGCCAACAGCTTTTCGCCATTGAGCTTGGTGGTCTCCTCAACCTTGGCCGCGTTGGTTTTCACCAAATCGGTATGGATTTTCCATAGGATGAACACGCCAACCAACAGGCCGAGCGATATGATGGACGTCACAATAACGTATGCCTGCCAGGCAAAGAGATTCCGATCCCGAGCTGCCATAATCTGCGCGTGCCGTTGATAAGGTAAGGAAGTGGCGACGAGGTCCTCTGACTCTCTGAGTCTATATAGAGGGGGTGGGGTCGTCAAATTTTTCCAACAAACCTGGGCGTTATCCACTCCGTTGGGGTCGCGATTTTGCAGGTGGCGGGTGGACTTTGGCCACGCGGGTTGCGAAACCTTCTGCAGTCCGAGCGACAGTCCCGACGGCAGCTTGCAGAAAAGGCCTGGCAACCCAAACAACAACCCCGGGGCTTCGCTTCCAGGTGAAGCCGCGAATTTTTGAATCCATAGGTTAAGAAGTCATCGATGGCAGAGTATCAGCCCATGCTCGAAGGATTCGAGCCGGAACCCGAACGTCCCACACGCCGCCGCGGGGCAAAATCAGCCACTCCTAAAGTAGCTGCGACCAGGCCCGCGAGCACCTCTCCAGAGGCAACCACCAACCAACCTGTTGCTGAACCACCCGCGTTTGTATCCCCCCCAGCAGATTCTCTGACGCCGCGCCCCCCACAACCGGTCCGGCAGAATACGACCGCACCGACCAGTTCACGCATCCCATCGTCCGCCTCTCGCGCAAGCGATGCGCCGTCCTCGGTTTCTGCAGCCAAAGTCGACACTTGGCCAGCCCCGGTGCATTCGCCGCCGCCAGGTGTCACACCCAACCTGGCGGGCCAGACGGTGGTGGTGATTGATTCGCATTCGTTGATATATCAACTATTTCACGCGATGGCTCCGATGAGCTCACCGGCTGGTTTTCCGGTCTCTACGGTCTTTGGCTTCCTGCGCGATGTGGCTGATCTGCGGCAACGCTTGGAGCCAGCCTTCATGTGGTGTGCGTTCGATATGTCGGAGATCACCTTTCGCAATGAGATCTACCAAGAGTACAAAGCTCATCGAGAATCGATGCCCGACGAACTGAGGCTGCAGATTCCTTTGATTCGTCGCGGACTGGAAGCCTTGGGCGTTGGGCTGATTGGTGTCCCTGGCTTTGAGGCCGACGATGTGCTGGCCACCTTGGCTCTTCAAGTTGCCGCCGGTGATGGACGCTGCATCTTGGTTACGGCTGACAAAGATTGCCGGCAACTGCTGAACGATCATGTCTCGATCTACAACATCCGCAAGGATGAGATGTTCGGGCTGGAAGAGTTGCGGGCTGTTTGGGGAATTGCGCCTGATCAAGTCGTGGACTTTCAATCGCTGGTCGGCGATTCGGTGGATAACATCCCCGGTGTGCCGCTGATCGGTCCCAAGCTGGCTCAGCAGTTGATCCAGCAGTTCGGCACACTGGAAAACATCCTGGCCAATGCGGATAAAGTCAGCGGTCAGAAGCGTCAGGAGAACTTGCGTACCTATCGCGATCAGGCGTTGCTATCGCGCGAACTGGTGCGCCTGCGCAGCGATGTGCCGTTGGAGTTGGATTGGGGTAGCGCGAATTTCAGTCGCAAGGACGTGACTGCCTTGGACGAACTCTTCAAAGAGCTGGGCCTGCGTCGACTCTCAGAGCGGTTGCTGGGCAAGGATCCCGTGCCTGAGCCGGAACCGGTGGCTTGGGAGACAAACTACCACTGCATTACGACTTCAGAGCAGTTAACCGAACTGGTCAGCCACTTATCAGGTTCGGCCGTGATTGCCTTTGATACGGAAACGACCTCGACTAATCCGCGCGATGGCGAAGCGGTGGGTTATTCGTTTGCTTGGGGCGCTGGCCAGGCGGCTTACATTCCGATTTCAGCTCCGGGACATGAACGGATCTTGTCCAAAGAACAAATCAATGCGGCCATCGCCCCGGTAATGGCCGACCCACTGATTCATAAGGTGGGGCAGAACATCAAGTTCGACCTGGTCGTGATGCGCAACGCAGGTATCCAAGTGGCTGGGCTGTACTGCGATACGATGGTCGCTGATTACTTGCTCGATCCGGGCCAACGCAATCATTCCCTGGATGATATTTCCAAACGTCGATTGAAGCATGAAACGATTCCGATCACGCATCTGATTGGCAGTGGCAAGAACCAGTTGTGCATGAATCAGGTCGACCTGCAACTGATCACCGAATATGCCAGCGAAGATGCCGATGTGCCGTGGCGATTGGCCGAACCGCTGATGACCGAACTGCACTCGCTGCAATTGAAAGATCTATTCGATCGCGTCGAGATGCCGCTGGTGGAAGTGTTGGCCGATATGGAGTACCACGGGATACGCGTGGAACCAGATAAGTTGGCCGCTATGAGTGGTCGTTTTGACGAGCGCATCGCGGAGCTCCGCGACCAGATCGTGGCGTTGGCCGGTGAAGAATTCAATCCGGATTCGCCCAAGCAATTGGCGGGGATCTTGTTTGACAAACTGGGCTTGCCGGTGATCAAGCGTACGCCATCGGGACCGAGCACCGATGTAGAAGTTCTGCAAGAGTTATCCGATCATCCGATCGCCAGCGCGCTGATCGAGTATCGCCAGTTGACGAAACTCAAAGGCACCTACATCGATGCGCTACCTCGCTTGATCTCTGCCAAGTCGGGGCGCATTCACACTTCGTTCCGTCAAGATGTGGCCGCTACGGGGCGTTTGAGCAGTAGCGATCCGAACTTGCAAAACATCCCGATTCGCACCGAAGAGGGACGACAGATCCGTTCGGCATTTTGCGCTGGCCAGCCGGGCTGGTTGTTGCTGGCGGCCGATTACTCGCAGATCGAGTTGCGCGTGTTGGCTCATTATTGCCGCGATGCCAACTTGATTGCGGCGTTTGAAAATGATCGCGACATTCACGCGCAGGTGGCTGCTCAAGTCTATGGCGTAAGTCTCGATGAAGTCACTTCCTCTCAGCGCCGTAGCGCCAAGGCCATCAACTTCGGGATTATTTATGGTCAGAGTCCGTTTGGCCTGGCCAAGTCGCTGAAGATTTCCAAAGACGAAGCGGCCACTTTTATCGATGCCTACTTTGCAGGCTTGCCGGGAGTGCGCGAGTTTATCATCGAGACACTCAGCGAGTGCCGCGAGCGAGGTTGGGTTTCGACACTCCTCGGCAGACGTCGCCAGGTTAAAGGCGTCCGCAATTTTCGCGAGTTATCGGAAGCGCGTCGTCGCGTGTTGATCGAACCAGAACGCATCGCTGTTAACACGGTCATTCAAGGTACCGCCGCCGACTTGATCAAGCTGGCCATGATCAACGTCTGGCGACGCCTGCAGCAATCTACCTTGCAGTCTCGGTTGCTATTGCAGATTCATGATGAATTGATTTTCGAAGTCGCCCCTGAGGATGCTGAGCAATTAGAGAAACTGGTGCGCGAAGAGATGACACAAGTAATCGATCTGGCTGTGCCACTGAAAGTCGATACCAAACTCGGCAGCAACTGGGCCGAGTGCGAGTAGCCACCGTCGCTGAATGTAGCCACCGTCGCCAGACGGTGGACTGCGCACCGATAGACCTTGACTTCGAAGAACCACCGCCTGGCGGCGGGTGGCTACGGGGAGGCTGGGCTTTTTTAGCCTACGTGCAGGTTGGCTTCGACGTGTCGGATGGCTTCGCGAATGGACAAGCGGCCGCGCGGCAGTTGCAGGCTGGTGTTGTCTTCCAGCCAGGCACCCACGGTCTTTTCGGCTGAGATCACGGTGCTGTGGCGGCGTTTGCCAAAATACTCGCCGATCTCTTGGTATGCTGCTGGTGTGTACTTGCGAGCCAAAAACATAGCCAACATCCGCGGCTGGCTGACTTGCCGCGTCTTGCGATCCGACTGCAAGCTCTCTGGCTCCAGACCAAAGACTTCGCATACCACGCGTTCGATATCACCCAAACGCACGATTGGCTGCGTGGCTTGGATCAGATCGTAGATTGCGTTCCACGATTCATCCCAGGTCAGCGGATGCTCGTTCAGATACGACCTGGCCATCAAACGTTTGACAATGCCTTTGAGCAAACGACCATCCCCGATCGCGCGGGCCGCAATCTGCAAGACGATGTCGTCGGATAAAGCCACTTCGCAGATGCGTAGATCGCGTTTAAGAATCTGGTAACGCGTGGTTTCATCCAAAGGCAACAGAGGCGTGACTAGCCCACCGCGCAGTCGACCGATGAATTCGGCCCCCAAGCCTTCCAGTTCCACCAGCGGACGGTCCGACAGGAAGACGACTTGTTTGTTGCCTTTGAGCAGATTGTCCAGCGTTTGTCGCAATTCGCCGATTGTGGCTTTCTTGTTCAGCAAGAACTGCAAGTCATCCAGGATCAAAGTATCGACATCCCGATACTTGCGGCGCAACATCGGCAGACCACTGCCGCGCAAGGCTTCGGTAAAGTCGTTGGTGAATTGCTCGGCAGTAATATGAATGACGCGGCGCTGGCGGCGCTGCGCTCGCAAGCGCTGAGCCAGTGCGGAGGCCAGATGCGACTTGCCGACACCAAATGGTCCATGCAACAGAGCCGGTGTCATGCTGCCCGGATCGTTGGCAATCATATTGATCGTAGTCCAAGCCATCTGGTTGGATGGTCCTGGAATAAACTCAGCCCACAAGTCAGCCTGATTCGCACTGCGCATGGGCATGGCTTTGGCGGCGGATTGTTCGCCGCGGAAGTAGCCGACCGTTTCGCGATCGGATTCTTCGTGAGCCGACGGTTCGCTCTCGCCAGGGCCGACGCCGAGGGCCGCAGTTGGAGCTGGCAGGGCCGGGCTGTCCAGCAGCCCGCCGGTTGGTTCGCTTTCAACGCTGGTCAGCTGTTCATCGCTACTGCCAGTGACGAGGACGAATTCCGCCTCAACGGGTTCGACAACTTGCCAAACGATGGCTGCTTCGGGAGCAATCACCTGGTTGACCACCTGGCGCAGTTCGTCATGCAGCATGCGTTTAGCAATGCTCCGCGAGAACTCGTGCGGCATGGAGACGGTCAACGTGCCATCGCTCCAATGCCAGCGAGCTTCCTCGGGCATCCAAAGTTCGTAACGCTCGTGGCTGATCCGTGCCACCAGAGCCAATCGCACTTGCGTGGCGACATCCATTTCGCTCTGGTTCACATCTTGTGCCATGCTGGGCGCGCACTCCTATCGGTCACTTCGCGCGATCATTCGCGCGAGATTGGTTCCATGATTGACCACGGGGCACACCCTGCCCCGCGCATCGTTCGCTTGCATCGCTCAAAAAGAGGGCCACAAATCCTGGCGCTGCAAACGATCGGCGGAAAAGTCCCTCGGGCGTTCCATTGGGACTGGTCCGCGCCTGAGTCTGGCCGATTGTAGGTTTGCTAGCTTGAGTGTCAAACAGAGTCATGGCTTGGAGGAGATGAACAAGAGCGAAAGGGCCGCGACCAGCGGAGCTTACAACTATTTCCTCTCGGTAGCCTCGCTTAAATTCTTCATCGACGCTAGCCCACTTCCGTGGAAAAAATGTCGACGAGCCTGTCGGTCAACCGGGTGGGAAACTTTAGCGAAATTTCTAAGTAGCTTCTCACACAAGACTTACGCTAATGCAAGCATTGCCTTCAGCTTGGCCAATGCAGCGGGTGTGTCCCCGTTGGTTTCCGCGGGGGTGTAGTGGGTGTGTCCCCGTTCATTTCTGGCGGACGGCCGACTGGCGCGGCCCGGTTGGGCTCAACTGTATTTCCTTCTATAATGTGGGGCCTACCCATTCACAGGAGGGGATGCCGATGCCTTCTATCGCTCAGCTATTGGATTGCCATGGATTGCCACCCCGCGAGATCTTACGCGATTGGGCTTGGCAGATTTATCGTGCTTGCCAGGCAATGCCAGCTAACTCTGCCTCATCGGAAATGCTAGCTGCCAGTCCATGGTCGGCCATCGAGGTGGCTGACGACGGTCGCTTGCAACTGGCCAGGCTTAACCACGCCGCGCTCGATCAAGCACTATCCGAGCTGCGCAGTTGGCTGGCGGCCAACACCACTGACCCGCTGCTGCAGGCCAATGCAGCTATTGAACAACCTGCCGATTCAGGTGGCATGCTCAATACAGATTCATTCATCGCCACGTCGCCTCGGCCAGAGTCTGTGGCTCCCGACTCAGAGCTATCCAGCTTACAACCCTCGCGCCTACAGTCATCCAGCGTCAGGCGACCAAAGTCCAGCAAAGCACGCAGACTACAAACTCGCACTCAATTGACTCTCGGCGCAGTCGGTATTCTCGTCGTGGCTGCGGTGATGTACGCGGCGCTGACACGCGGCCAGTCGGGCGGCTCGGACCATGTGGCTACTGCGGCTGCAACTGGCCCGGACAAGTCCGCCGAGCCAGCTACCACGGGCGCGAGTTCCACACCCCTGCCCGGCTCGCAGGCTCAGGCCAGCAGCGCAACGATTGACAATGATGAGCTGGCGGAAGTCGAGCACCTGGCACCGCTGAGTGATTCGCCACCTGCAGCGTTCGACGAACTGATTGCAGCGCCCCGAGACACGCAACCCATTGCTCCTGCTCTGAGCCCTACCCTCGAGCCCAGCCCGATGCCTCAGTCAGAATCAACATCCGATCAACGCACCGACACAATCGGCAGCCTCGAAGGCACTGGCAATACGCTTGGCGACTCCGCCGTTCTCTCGTCAGTAGATCCAGCCGCAACCGATCCATCGGCTGACGTTATGCAACAAGTGACCGAGGCCATTGAGCAAGCTCAATCGCAAGATGACGCTCAGCAGCCGACCACGGATTTGGGCAGTGAATCTGCCAACGTCGTAACCTTGCTGCGCGATCAAGTGCGCACACGCTATCGGCAGCCTCGCCAACTGGAAAGCAAAGCCAGAATTACGGCCTGGACAATTCAAGTGCAGCGGCCCGATGGTTTTTTGTGCCAGCCCAGCGAACTGCAAACACTGCAGCCCAAGCTGCCTTGCCAGTGGCGCCTGGTGGATGATTCCGCCGCCACTCCGCGCGTTTGCCTGGTCGTTGAAGCGCTTCCTCGCGGTAAACCGACTGAAAGCATCGAGCTGTGTCTGTATGGCTCGGCCGAAGATCTTCCACAATTAAAGCTTCCCCTCAGCCGAACATGGTTGGACAAAATGCTCAAGAGTCTGCAAACCAGCCAACAGCAATTGCGCTGGATGTCCACGGCCCTGGCCCAGTCCAAGCCGTCCCCCGAAACGCGAACACAGCTTGCCCAGCAGAAACGCCATGTAGCTGAGCAAGCGAAACTGTGCCAACGACTGATCGAAATCGTGGCCCAGTGCGATCGCCTGGCCGACCTGGTCGATGGGCAAGTGACCTGCGAAATCACAGGCTTGACCAAAACAACCGGCAGTCCATAGCCTCACTTGGACAGCGCCGCCTGGCAAGCTCGTAGCCACCGTCGCCAGACGGTGAAAAAGGTCGTAGCCACCGTCGCCAGACGGTGGACGCGAAAGCTAACGCATTCCACCGCTTGGCAGTTAGGACGCTGCGCATTTTTTGCCTGTCAGCTCTTCAGCATCGCTGGGGAGGTCGTCCAGCTTTTAAGTCGTTTCCTTGGATAGGCTTGGAGCGCGCATGTCACCTCCCCCAGCGTTCACGGCATGGGAGGGCGAGGTTCCACCCGATCCTTAGGCCCCGAGCGCCAATGCAGTCCCATTGGAATTTGAGTTTTGAATCATGGCGCGAAGCGCAAACCCTTGGCTACGACGAGACTCAGCTAACAGCCTGTCGGAAAAATACTTTACGTGTAAAGTATTGCTCGATAGTGGCTTTGATCAGGTGCGTTTGGACACGGCCACGTAGGTCATCCGCAGTTGGTGCAACCAGTCGGCCAGCAAATCATATTCGGCTGTTTCCAAGTTGCCTTTGGTTTTGCGTTCCAGGATGTCCAGCAGATCGATGAAGTGTTTGGCATGCTCCAGTTGCGGCGTAGCGCTGCCACCCTCTTCGGTCGGCAGTTGCCCCAGAGCGGCCAGGGCTTGGGTGCCCAGCATCGACACCAGGAAGGGAAACGAGGCTGGCGGTAGCGGCGGTAATTGTTGGCTGCGGTTGGTTCCGGAACTGGTATCAGCCTGCAATTCAGCGGCTGGCGGGCCGCCTGCCTCGGGATCTTTCAAGGCGGCGCGTTCTCGTTCGACTTGGGTTTTCCAATCTTCGTCAATGATCAGCTTGGGTTTCTCTTCTTGGCTCATGGTAAGGAACCTCAAAAAATAAATGACCGGACTCACAGTGCAGCAGACAAGCAGACAAAACTGTGCCCGTTGTCTCAGGGTGAAAACTACTGCGGCCTGGAAAACAAAAAGCAGCCACAGCCATAACGCTGCGCCAGGGCCAATTGACGCGAAGGGTTTTCGATCAAGCCCTGGCTTGAATCATCCGGCAACAACGCCCACTTGGCAAGTCGCAATTGCGGTAGCGCATCCTGGATCATTTGCGGATCGTAAATGCGATGAGCGTTGTATTGCACGCGCGGCGAACCGACTGGGACCACAATGATTAACCAGCCACCCGGCGCGATCACGCGTTCAAGTTCCGCTAAAGCCCGCCGGTCGCCAGCGGCATCCAGCGGGTCGCCGTAACGCCCCAAACCGATATGCTCGATCGTGTGCATGCACGATACCGACGGCAGCGAGCGATCGGCGAACTGCAACTGGCACAAGTCGGCCGCGCCACATGTCAGGTTGCTCAGATGAATTCCCGCCGGACGATAGTCGTAGAACTCAATGGGTACAAAGGCCGAGCACAACGTAGCAAAGTAGGCCAGCGAACTGATGTCGATATGCCTGGGCGGTTTGGTTTCGGCCAAGACCCTGGCCGCCCAAGCCGTGTGGTAGGTGTAATGAGCATCGAAGGGCAGATGCGCAGTGCGATCATTCAGCCTGGGCCAGCGATCCGTCCAGCGCAGCGGCAACTCGGGACGCTGCGCGCGATGCAGCCGCGCAAAACGGGAAAACTCGCGAATGAAACGCATCATCCGCCACGGCTTGCCAAGCGACATCCGGTGGCTCCTTCCTGCTATTGTCCCAAATCAAGCGGCCGGCGCTGGAGCGTAGCCACCCTTGCCAGAGGGTGGATATCTATCCTTCCAAGCGACGCTGTCCAACCAATGACCCTACGCCACTGACTTGCCACAGGATATAGACAATCGCGCCAATAACAAAGGTGGCCAGCATGGCCCACAATTCCTCAAGCCGTTTGCCTTCGATCAAGACGGCCAACAGCATGGCTACTGTTCCCAAGCAGTACACGATCGACGAGCCCAGTTCCAACGGCGTCAGCTTGGCCATCGCTTGCCCAGGCGGCCTCGGACGCTGGAACCACTGAAGCAGCCAGAGCGAACTAACGGCCAGCGTACTGCATGCCGCCAGGGTCATGCCCAGGTAACCAATCAGTTGCTCCAGCCTGGCAAACCAAATGATTACGATGCTCAGCAGCCCCTGCAGCCAAATAGCCAACCGCGGAACGCCGCCCGCAGTGTCCAAAAATCGTGGCATGACACCATCGCGAGCCATCTGCGCATAGACGCGTGGGCCGGCCATCAGCATGCCAAAGACGCTGCTGAGCACTGCCAGCGAGACAATGATGCGCAGCGTCAGCTCAGCGATCGGCCCGAAGCTGCGAGCCGCGGAGAGACCAATCGTGCCCGGATCGCTCTGCACCAGAAGCGTAGGGGCGGCCCATACGAAGACCGCGTTCATCAGCACATATAGAATCATCACCAGTACCGTGGCCCCGATCATGGCCCGTGGGACATTGCGCTGGGCGGCCTGCGATTCACCGGCCACATAGACCGCGGCATTAAACCCGGTGTAACTGAGCGACAGCCAACTCATTGCGGCCAGTAAAGCAATCACTCCCGAGGTATCGCCGGGCCAGATGTCGCTGCTCCGCTCGGGCAGTGGACCACCTTGCCAGACCTGGCTGTTGTCCAATTGCAAACCGGCCCAAGCTAACAGACCCGCAATAAACAGCAGCTTGACGAAGACGATTGCATTCTGCACCGTCGCTCCCAATTGAACGCGGGCCGCATGGAGTACACAGGCGATCAAGATGATCAGCGAAGCGCACAACGAAGCCCAGTGCTCCTGACCCGCCGCAGGTAACGCATAAGTGACAACCGCTTTGGCCATGGCTGCAATCGGCGCAGTAAAGCCGGCTACCAGCGATATCCAACCAGCCAGAAAACCAATGCTCGGATGCATCAATCGAGACAGATAGAGATACTCGCCGCCCGAAAGCGGCACGCGCCGCGCTAGTGCACCATAAGCGATCGAGCCAGCCAGCGCCCAGACGCCACACAGTATCCAAGCCAAGATCACACGATTGGGATTGCCGAGGGCCAGCAGCGAATAGCCACTGCTAAAGAAACAGCCAATGCCAATCATCGAAGCCACTACCAGCATCACCAGCGTGGTCAAGCCCAGCGGCTGTGCTCCAGAGTCAACCCCAGAGTTAACCCCAGAGTTGGCTGCTGAGTCGGTGGATGTTGAGGCTGGCAAAGATGAGTCGGCAGGAATTTTAAGTTTGCTCGAGTTTGTTAGTAGATTGTTAGTAGTTGGTCAGTGCCATACCGGCGCCCTGGGCAAGTTTGCAGGCAGCAATGATCGTAGCCGCCGCTGCCAAGTGGGTGGAAAATGTTTACGCTCCCATCCACCGTCTGGCGACGGTGGCTACACAGTTAGTTTGCTACAAAGAGTTCACGGTGCAAGTGCACGAACCTCTAGCAATCGCTTTGCTGCGCGAATCGACAATGACGCATTCGACAAAGCCGATGCGCAGGCCGCGAGAGACCAGCGTGGCTGTGCAAGTCAGTCGTGTGGCCTTTACGGGACGCAGGTAGCTGATCTTCATCTCTACAGTGGCGAAAGCCGATGGATCGCTCAGCGAGCGACCAAAGGCTATGCCCATAGCCGCGTCAGCCAGCAGTGCGATCACTCCTCCGTGGACAGCGCCCATCGGGTTGTGCATGCGCTGGTCTACAGCCAGGTGCACGACGGCCTGGCCAACCGGTCCGGGTTCCACTTCCAGTCCAATGAGCTGACTGATGGGAGCATGGGCAAACGCATCGCCCGCTTCAATGGCTGGTGGCAAACCTGAGTCCTTCTAATTGTTCAGTGACGGTGGGTTGGGTAGATTAACGGTTGGGCCTGGGACCTGGGAAATGTCTTGTTACCAATGAACCACGATTCTAGTTGGACAGCAGCCCATGGTCGACTGGGTAGGATCGCTACGGCATTGGTAGCCACCGCTGCCAAGTTTTGAAGTTGCGCGTTTTGTGGATGCCACCTCTCCCGGCGCAGCTGGGGGAGGTCGCAGACGAGGCCTTTAGCCGAGACTGCGGGAGGGGGCCATGCGCCATGGTTGACTCATCCCTGGCGCATTGCCCCCTCCCGAATCTTCGCCTAAACGGCTCGATTCGACCTCCCCCAAGCTGCGCTTGGGAGAGGTGACACAAAAACGCGCAACATCAAAACTGCCAAGCGGTGGAATGCATTAGCAATAGGGTCCACTGTCTGGCGACGGTGGCTACGTGGTTTACCAAGTGGCGATGTCCAATTTATCGATAAATAAACGCCGCCAATCAAACGGCGGTGAACTCCATAAGAAGTCGAATACGGAATGAGTCTTGAAACTGAAGGACCGATCGTGCCAGCGGCGATCGAGCGAGCCGGCGAATTCGGCTTGGTCATTACCTGGAGCAACGGTCAAAAGCTGAGTTACACGGCGGTGAAGCTGCGCGATGGCTGCCCTTGCGCTACGTGCAAAGAAAAGCAGCGAGCCAAAGAGCAAGCGGCCCAGGCCAACGGAGGCAAACCGCGTGGCTTACCGGTCCTCTCGGCCGGTGAACTCCAGCCGCTGCGGATCTTGCGGATGCAACCGCTGGGCAACTATGCATATAACATCGCCTTCTCCGATGGACATGATTCGGGCATCTTTACATTCGATCTGCTGAGGCAATTGGGAACGCCGTGACGCACAAACCTGAGCCGCTGGCACGACCGCTACTGGGATGGCGGGAATGGGTCGCCCTGCCCGAACTGGGTGTGGCGCAAATCAAGGCCAAGGTCGATACCGGGGCGCGTTCCAGTTGCTTGCATGCCTTCGATGTTCGCGTCGAAACCCAAGACCAGGAGGAGTGGGTCTACTTCGTAGTCCATCCGCTGCAAGGCGAAGTCGAACCAGCGATTCCTGTACGAGCTCGACTGCTGGAGTACCGACTCGTTCGCTCCTCGTCTGGCCACACGCAGCGCCGCCCGGTGATAGAAACGATAGCTCAAATCGGTACGCGCACCTGGTCGATCGAGCTGACGCTGACCAATCGCGATGAAATGGGCTTTCGCATGCTACTGGGCAGATCCGCCGTGTCCCGCCGCTTCTGGGTAGACCCCAGCAAATCGTTCCTGCAGAGCTAAGTTGCTGAGTTGGGATTTGAAATTTGGGATCTGAAATTTCAAATTTCAAATTTCAAATTCGAGATTCGAGATTCGAGATTCGAGATTCAAGATTTGAGATTTCAAATTTGAAACTTGAAATTTGAGATTCGAAATCTGGGCTGGCTAATCGGCTTGGGGGTTGTGGTTCCTGTATACTGGACGGGTCGAGCCTGCCTTGAATGCACGGGAGCACTTTCGATGGACTTTCGAATACAGCAGCGGCTGCAGCGCGTAGCAAATCGCAGGCGCTCGTTGCGATTGGCCTGGCGGCTCAACGCCACCTGGATGCTATTGGCCTTGATTGGATTGATGGGTTTGATCGCTGCCAGTGATCCTAGCTGGTCGGCGGGGCCGCGGTTGTCCGCTGGTCTGATCATGGCGGCCGTGTTCCTAGGCATCTGGTTCAGCGCAGCGGCATTCTTGCGCCGCGTCGACCTGCGGCAAACAGCCCAGCAACTTGAACAGAGTTTTCCCAGCCTCAGCGAACGCTTGTTGGCGGCCATCGAACAACGGCCCACGCGGACTGACGGCAAGTTTGGTTATCTGCAAAAGAGCTTGATCGATTCGGCAGTGGCCCATGATGACCAGCATCAATGGTCCAGCGCCGTGCCCAGTCGGCGACTAACGCTCGCCTGGCTACTTAACTTGCCAGCTCTCATGGTCCTGCTGGTTATCGCAGGCTCGTTAGCTACGCTCGGCCGCCCAGGGCAGGAGGAGTCGAGTGCTACTGCGCTATCTGCTTCAAAATCGCTAGCAACCGAACCTGTCATCGAACCGGGGGATGTGGAAGTCGAATTGGGATCGAGCTTGATCGTCACGGCCAAGTTCCCATCTGCTGTCCCGGCGAGCGTAAGTTTGCATCGCACTGGCGATTCACAAGCAGGCGTTCAACTGATGCGCCGCTCACTAGAGGACCCGCTGTATGCTGCCTACTTGACTGATGTTCGCGCGCCGTTGACCTACAAAGTTCAGTATGACGAACGTTTCAGTAAAGAGTATCGCGTTCAGGTTTTCGAATACCCGGCCTTGGTGCGCGCCGACGCCGAACTGAAGTACCCGCAGTACACCGGCCTGGCCGATAAGTCGATCGTTGATACGCGGCGCGTGAGCGCCGTGGTCGGTAGTCAGTTGACTTGGGTTTGTCATATCAACAAACCTGTGGTTCACGCTGCGCTGGTCGATGAAGAGGGCAATGAACTACCGCTGGTGGCCGATCCAGGCCAGCCTCAATTGCTGCGCGCCACGCATACCGTTGCTCAATCGCGCACCTGGCAACTGCGACTGGTCGATGAAGCCCAGCGGGCCAACAAGCTGGAAGTCAAGTTGACGCTGAAAGCCCTACCCAACACACCGCCCAAGATCAAACTGGCCAGCGGCGATGTGCGGGTCTCGCCGCTGGAAGAATTTCTGATTGCAGCGCAAGCCAGCGATGATTTTGGCTTGCAACGCATTGGGCTCAGTTACCAAATGGCTGGCCAGGAAGCCGTCGAGATTGAACTGCCGGTCAAAGCCAAGGGCGATGTGGCGCCATCGACCGCTTCATCAACCGCCACCTCGACAGACGCAGCCGCTTCAACTGGTGCATCAACTTCAACTGGTGCGGCCGCTGGGCCTGCGTCCAAGAGCGCCGAACTGTCTGAATTGATCGCCATGGAAGAGTTAAAGGCCCAGCCCGACCAGTTGCTGTCGTATCATGTCTGGGTTGAAGATCGCGACGAAGATAATCAGCCGCGGCGCATTACCAGCGATATGTTCTTTGCGGAAGTGCGACCCTTCGAAGAGGTTTTTCGCGAAGGGCAGCCACAATCCTCCGAGCAGCAGCGCCAACAGCAAGGCGGTCAAGCAGGCCAAGGCAGCCAGAGCGAAGAGTTATTGGAAGTTCAAAAACAGATTGTCACCGGCACGTGGAATGTCCGGCGCACGGCGACCAAAAGTACCTTGCCCAGTCAAGCCAAAGAGGACATCGATGTCCTGGCTGACTCACAAACCGAGGTGATCCAACTGCTGGCCGAAAAGGCGGCGGAGATCGATGTGCCGGGCGGCCAGGAACTGATCGCCGCGGCTGGGCAGCACATGCAATCAGCCGCTGACCAACTGAAGAGCTCGGCTGAATCGCTGAGCGTAAAAGACTTGGGCCAGGCCTTGGCCAGTGCGCAACTTGCCTATCAAGATTTGTTGCGTTTGCAGGCTAAGGAATTCGAAGTCAGTCGCAGCCAGCAACAGTCAGGACAACAAGGCCAGTCCTCGCGCTCGCGTCAGCGGCAAGAGCAGCTGGATCAATTGCGATTGGAAAATCGCGAGAACCGTTATGAAACCGAACGTACTGCGCAAGAAGAGCAAACGGAAGAGAATAGCCAACTGCGACAGATCCAAAGCCGCTTGCGCGAACTGGCCGCGCGGCAAGAAGATTTGAATGAACAAATTCGCGAACTGCAAGCCGCGCTGCAAACGGCGGATACCGAAGAAGAACGCAAAGAGATCGAAAAAAGACTGGAGCGTTTGCGGCAGCAACAACAGCAGATGCTGGAAGATGCTGACGAACTGCGCGAACAACTCGAGGGCCAGCAGTCCAACGAAGCCTTGGCACAAGCCCAGGAGCAAATGGAACAGACCCGCGAGAACCTGCGACAATCTTCCGAAGCGCTCAACCAGGGCAACGCAGCCCAAGCCTTGGCCTCGGGCACACGGGCCGAGCAGGAGTTGAAAGAACTGCAAGATAAAGTGCGGCAAGAATCGGCCAACCAGTTCACCGAATCAATGCGCCAAATGCAGACCGATGCCGCTGAACTAGAGCAAGCACAGCAAACGCTCACACAACAACTCAAGAGTAATCAGGCAGAAGATTCGAATCGCTTGCGCAGCGAACAACCTACCGAAGAGTTGCAGTCGCAAGTGGCCCAGCAGCAAGCTCGGTTGCAAAAGCTGATGGAAGAAATGAAGTCGACGGTCGAAGCCGCCGAAGAACCCGAACCACTGCTGGCCCAGCGGTTGTATGACACCTTTCGCTCGACCGAGCAGAAGCAGACCGATACCAATCTCGAAACGACTCAACAGCTACTGCGACGTGGTCTGGCGTCAGATGCAGGTCAATTGGCTGAGAAAACTCAAACTGAGCTGAGCGAACTTAGGCAGGGTATCGACCAGGCGGCCGAAGCGGTGCTGGGCAGCGAAGTCGACTCGTTGCGATTGGCTCTGGATCAACTGCAACAGTTGTCCAGGCAAGTCGATCAGGAACTCGGCCAGGCAAACCCCGGTAATGCTCAGCAGCCAGCCACGACGCAAGCTACTACGAACAGTGGTGCCAATGAACCCGCAAGCAGCCGCGACGGGGCAACCGAGCCGACCTCCGACAGCTCGTCGTCAGCCGGCGGCCAAGAGCCGCCAGATGCTCAGTCGCAAGCTCAAGCTGAGTCTCCAGCTCAATCTGGAAATCCATCGCCAGCCGACGACCAGTCGCCATCGCAGTCGCCATCACAGTCACAGTCACAGTCACAGTCACAGTCATCATCGCAGTCATCATCTCCATCGCCTTCAGAGTCGCAGTCCGAATCTCCATCGCCATCATCCTCACAGTCGCCATCACAATCTGGTTCGCCATCACAACCTGGTTCGCCATCACAGCCTGGTTCGCAGGCGCGGTCTGGTTCGCCAGCGGGATTGCGTGGCGAACCGAATCGTGCGGGGCAACCGGGCATGCGTGGTGATCAGCGGCAGGCGGGCGGTAGTGAGACAGGTGCCGGTGGTTTCGAAGTCTTGGATCCGCAGTTATGGGAAGGACCTATCACTGGCGATGGTTTCCGCGATTTCTCTGATCGTCTGCGCGAAGTGGAAGAGCTGGTCAATGATTCTGAACTGCGCAGCCGGGCCACGCAGATTCGGCAGGCTGCTCGGCAATTGCGGACGGAAGTCAAAAAGCATGCATCCGAACCGCGCTGGGACCTGGTGAAGCAGATGGTGGCTGATCCGCTGCGTGAGCTGGGCAAAGACGTATCGCAAGAATTGTTGCGAAAAGTCGGCGACAAGAACTCGCTGGTACCGATTGACCGCGATCCAGTGCCGGGCCGCTTTAATGAATCGGTGCGGCGCTACTATGAAAACTTGGGGAGTGGTCGTTGATGACCGACGTGCTGGAGATCGGCTCGCGCGATTGGT
Source organism: Ottelia alismoides (assembly GCA_037367405.1). Taxonomy (NCBI): domain Eukaryota; kingdom Viridiplantae; phylum Streptophyta; class Magnoliopsida; order Alismatales; family Hydrocharitaceae; genus Ottelia; species Ottelia alismoides. Next base: position 8,540,206 of record JAZKJV010011400.1, on the reverse strand, counting down.
TGCCCTGGGCCATTGCGCTCTTGGTGGTAGGCGTGGTATGCGTCCTGGTCGGGCTTTTTCGCACGCCTCAAGCTGGACCGAGCGTTTGGTTTTCGGCTCTGTGCAAGATCCTGGCCCTGGCATCGGTGGCCTTGTTTCTAGTGGAACCGCAACTTCGCTCGACTCGTCCCAAACCGGGTGCCAATGCGCTGGCCGTGGTGATCGACAATAGTCGCAGCATGTCGATTCGCGCGCCTGGCCAGGCGACTTCGTTGGAGGACAAGCTGAAGCAAGTGCTGCGGCGCGAAGCCAGTTGGCATGCGCGGGCGGCCCAAGATTTTTCTGTGCGGCTGTATGGCTTCGATCATCGATTAAAAGCCCTCGATGGCTTTGAGCAAGTCAACTTCGAAGGTACCAGCTCCGCTGTCGGCGCAGCGGTCCAAACGGTGCGCGAGCGCTACACCAATCGCCCTGCCGTAGGCGTGATGCTGTTCACCGATGGCATGTCCACCGACGCCTTGCCCGATCTGCAGGCCAGCGGCGGAGTGCCGATCTATCCGATCGTGGATATCGGTCGAGATCAACTACGCGATATCTCGATCGCGGACCCTACCGTCATCCAAACCGCTTTCGAACTGGCGCCTGTTCAGATCGAAGCCACCCTGCAGAGCACGGGCCTGAAGGATCAAGCCATCGTTGTTCGCGTGATCGATGAAAAAGGCAAGAGCGTAGCCGAACAAACGATCCAGTCGGACAGTCCACAATTTCAAAAGCGGATGCGCTTCCAGTATCGACCAACCGATCCAGGCATCCAGTTTGTGCGTTTGCGTGCGATGCTCAAGAGTGAAGATGACCCAGATGTCCTTTCTCCGCCCAGTCGACAGGAAGTTACGACCGCCAATAACACGCGACTGTTGGCTGTGGATCGTGGTGGTGGACCGTATCGGATCTTGTATGTAGCCGGTCGAACCAGTTGGGACTTCAAGTTCTTCAAACGCGCTGTGGAAGAAGACCAGGAACTGCGCATGGCCGCTTTGGTGCGCATTGCCAAGAAAGAAGCCCGGTTCAGTTTTCGCGATCGCAGCGTCAGTTCAACCAACCCATTGTTCGAGGGCTTTGAAAGCGACCAGGAAGCCACCGAACAATACGATGAACCCATCTTTGTACGCTTGGGAGTGCGCGACTCGAGCGAATTGCAAGGCGGCTTTCCCAAAACCGAGAGTGACCTTTATCAATTCGACGCTATCGTGCTGGATGACGTGGAAGCTGCATTCTTTACGCAGGAGCAGATGCTGCTGATTCGCCAGTTCGTTTCCAGTCGTGGTGGCGGTCTGTTGATGATGGGTGGCAGCGAATCGTTTGAACGCGGCGGATATCGAGATACACCCATCGGTGATTTGTTGCCCGTGTATTTGCGGACAGGCGGTCTGACCGGCGCCAGCACGGCAGAGTCAACAACTAGTTCAGGGGCATCATCAGGTGGATCCAACCTTGGCGGTTCGGGCTGGGATGATGGTGAAACGCCGGGAGTTGCGTATCGTTTGACTCGCGAGGGCAGTCTCGAACCATGGATGCGATTGCGAGCCAGCGAAGTCGATGAAGCCAAACGTCTGAGCCAGATGCCGCGCTTCTATACCTGGAACAAGATCAAGGATGTCAAGCCTGGAGCTTCGGTTATGGCTGTGGCCAGCGATGACCAGGAGAAAACGATTCCGGCCCTGATCGTGCAGAGTTTTGGTAGTGGTCGAGTGGGAGCGTTGACCATCGGCGACATGTGGCGCTGGTCGATGCGCCGGGCCACTGAAGATACGGATGACCTGGCACAATGCTGGCGACAACTGGCGCGCTGGCTAACCTCCGATGTGCCACGTCGACTGAAGGTGGAGATCGTGCCCCCGGCCGGTTCACTGGAGCCCCACAAGCTGCTGATCCAAGTGCGCGACGCCAGTTTTCATCCGCTGGATAACGCGACCTGCCAGGTCTCGGTCCTGCCGCCTGATGGCCAGTTGGTTTCCGTGGATGTCAGTCCTGATCACGAGCAGCCGGGACTGTATGTCGCTAACTTCTGGTCGCGGGCTGATGGTCCGTACGTGGCTTCGGTCAAGGCAAACAGTGAAGATGGCGAGTCCATCGCCGAAGTCGATACGGGTTGGACCGCCGAGCCATCGGCGCTGGAGTTTCGCTCGTTGACGCCCAACCTGGAAGAGCTAACGGCGCTGGCCGAGCAGACCGGCGGCGAAGTGATCGATATCGACCAGCTCGATGCGTTTGTCGCCAGTCTGCCATCGCGGCAAGTGCCAATCACTGAAACGCGGTTGGAACCGCTGTGGCATCGCACGACCTGGTTACTGCTGACCATCGGCTGCTTGTGTCTGGAATGGGGTATTCGCCGCTATCGAGGCTTGCCGTGACGGTTGCAGGTGCGGTTATCGACTGAAGGGCGGCGGCCTGTTATATACTTTATATGTCAACTAAAATAGTTTATATATCAACTAAAATAATGCTCGCATGTGCCGCGGGGCTGTGGGGGCTGACACCGATTGCGGTGGCTGAGGAGCCGGCCGTGCAACTGGTCGTCGTCGTGGGTGCGTCCGGAACGGCCGAGTATGGAGATCAGTTTCGCCAGTCGGCCGATCAGTGGCAGAAGCTGGCCGAGGTACAAGGCTGGAAGCACGCCGAGGTCAGCTCGCAGCAGTCCGGCCCGCCGGATCGGAATCATCATGACCACCTGCGCGAGCTGGTCAGCCAGCAAGTGACGGCTGAGCCCAAGCAGCTCTGGCTGGTATTCATCGGACACGGCACGTCGGAACGCGGGCAACATAAATTCAACCTGGTCGGGCCCGATGTCAGTTCGAAAGAGTTGTCCAGTTGGTTACAGCCGCTGCGCTGTCCGGTGATCTTCATCGATTGCACATCGGCCAGTTCTCCGTTTTTGCCCGAGCTAAGTCAAGCTGGACGGGTGATCATTACCGCGACTAAGAGCGGGTCGGAGAATAACTTCGCCCGCTTTGGTCAGCAGCTAGCGGCCAGTCTGTTAGACCCGGCAACTGATATCGATCACGATGACGAAGTCTCGCTCTTGGAAGCGTTCCTGGCTGCCTCGCTAAAGACCGAACGGCTCTATAAAGAGATGAGTCGCCTGGCCACGGAGCATGCGATCCTGGATGATAACGGGGACAAACTGGGCACGGGCGCCGAGTTCTTTCGCGGCGTACGGACGGTCAAGTCAGCCGCTGGTGGCAAGCAACCCGATGGCGCGGTGGCGGCGAAGATCGTCCTCTCGGTGCTGCCCGGCGGACCGGTGTTGAACTCCGAACAACTGGCCAGGCGAACCGAGATAGAATCGAAGATCGAAGCCCTGCGGGCACAACGTCCCAATCCACCCAGTGAAGAATATTGGAATCAGTTAGAAGCCTGGCTATTGGAACTGGCCGAAGTTTATCAGCAAGCCGAAGAGACTCAAAAGGCAGAAGGAAATTAATGGCAGATCTCGAGCAACGCGTCACCGAACTGGAGATTCAACTGGCCCATCATCAGCGTTTGTGCGAACAGCTAAACGAAGTCGTCACCTCGCACACCCAGCAGATCATGCGGCTGGAACGGGTCAACCTGAGGCTGGAAGATCAGGTGAAGACTTTGCGCGAACGGCTCAAGGAGAGCTTTGATCCAAAGCTGGACAAGCCGCCTCACTATTAGTCGCGGACTACCTTGGGAGGGCCGAGCCTTGGGCCCGGGGATCGAGGTTCCACCCGAGCTATACTGTTGGCAGGGCTAAGCTGCTAGTCTGGAATCGCTTGCCGCCTGGTGCAATTCTTAATTGCACAACAGCCGGTTTAATTTCTAGCTCGACTAACTGCGTCTGCGTCTGCGTGGAGTAGGAGTACGAGTACGAGTAGGAGTAGGAGTAGGAGTAGGAGTAGGAGTACGAGTCGGAGTAGGAGTAGGAGTGGGAGTAGGAAGGAGCAGGAGCAGGTGCAGGTAAGAATCGATCCCAGTATGCTAACGTGAAACCACTTCGTGCTTGGTTAATGAGTGCCTTTGACCCGAAAAACTTTTGCTCAAGTGCCTAACCCGAGCTTCGTTGGGATTAACGGACTGAAGCGCCGTCTTTGAGGACTTGTGTCCGCGATGACCGTAAGGCAGACGTGTTTTGCTTAATGAGACCAGGATGGTGATACTGGCGCAAGGTTCCCCCTCCCAACGCCTCGCCCTTCCATCGCTTAGGCTTGTTTCTTCGGCGTACCGCAGACTTGGATTTCGTTGCCGACGATGCGCAAGGGAAAGCAGTCGACGCGGATACGTGGGCTGTCTAGCCAACTACCGTCGCGCACGTTGAAGCGCCAGAAATGCCAGGGGCAGGCGACGCAATTGTTTTCGACGTGACCTTCGGCCAGCGATGCACCTTGATGCGGGCAGAAATCATCGATTGCAAAATGCTGGCCGTTTTCGCAGAAGACGGCGATCATACGACCGGCTACCGCAAAGGCTCGGCCGCAACCCTCGGCAATCTCGCCGACCTTGGCAACGGTGACAAATTCCAATTCGGGTTCGGCGGGTGGGTCAGGGAATAGTTCGCTCTGTGGCATCGGCGCGGCAGCTTGTAGGTTCTGAGTGCAGGACAGCCTATCATCGTAGCCTGTTCTGACGAGCACAACAGGTGTATCCTGCTGACTCGGTGAATTCGACTAACCATCTCCTACCTGCACAACTTTCCAGTTCGACCTTTCCTGCCTGTAAATCGACTATGAACTTCAACGACTCACTGCCACGCGAAGTGGCTGGCCTCGACCAATTGCCCACTCCTGCCCTGGTTTTTGATTCACAAGCTGTCGCGGCTAATATCCAACGTTTGGCTGACTATGGTCGTCGGCACAATCTCGGTATTCGGCCTCATACCAAGACGCACAAGTCGGTCAAGCTGGCCCAGATGCAATTGGATGCCGGCGCTTGCGGCCTGACGGTTGCCAAGGTCGGCGAAGGCGAAGTGATGGCAGAGTGCGATGCGGAGATTCTGATTGCTTACCCTGTCTTTGACGCGGCTCGACGGACTCGCGCGGCCCAGTTAGCTGCCCGCCGCCCCACGATTGTGGCTGTCGATAGTTTGCTGGCAGCCACAGAACTTTCGGCGGCTGCCCAGTCGCAAGGCACGACCTTGGGATTGCTGGTTGATATCGATGTCGGCATGGGAAGAACCGGCGTGGCCACTCCGCGTCAGTGCCTGGAGCTGGCGCAGCAAGTGACACGTCTGCCCAACGTGACGCTCGAAGGCATCATGTGTTACCCAGGCCACATCTGGTGCGCCGCAGAAGAACAAGCCAAACCGCTGGCACAAGTCTCGGCGATCCTGCGTGAGACGCTCGATCTATGGCAGGCCAGTGGACTGGCAGCGCGCATTGTCTCAGGCGGCTCGACGCCGACCGCGTATCAATCCCACCTGGTGCCGGAGTTCACAGAGATTCGTCCTGGCACCTACATCTTCAACGATGTCAACGAACTGAAGGGGGGCTTCAACAAGTTTGAAGAATGCGCCGCCAAGATCATTGTCACCGTAATCAGCAACGCCGTGGCAGGCCAGGTAGTCATCGATGGTGGTTCCAAAACATTTACCAGCGATGCCTGTGTGCCGGATCGCGAGAGCGGTTATGGACAACTGGTCGACTATCCAGGGGCGCGGATTGTACGCTTGAGTGAAGAGCATGGGCAGGTCGATGTTAGGCAGGTCGACCAGCCGCCCAAGCTGGGTCAGCGACTGGCGGTCATCCCCAATCACATTTGTCCTTGCGTGAATCTGCAGAGTTATGCCTGGTGGCAGCGCGCCGATGGATCGCTGGAACGCCTGACGATCGATGGCCGCGGGCTGCTGAGTTGAGAATAGCTGAACTGAGAATTTCTGAGCTGCGAATAGTTGACCGTTGAAGATAGTCTGAGCTGATAACGGAACATGAGCAACGAGAATCCGCAAGTAGTCTGGCATGCTCACACTGTAGACCGCGCGGCTCGCGAGCGGTTGATGGGGCATCGTGGAGCGGTGTTATGGTTCACGGGGCTGAGTGGCTCGGGCAAGAGCACGGTCGCCAACGTGGTGGATGAACTGTTGCATGTGCGCGGCGTGCATACCATGTTGCTCGATGGCGACAACATTCGCCATGGGCTTTGTGCTGCGCCTCAGATGCTGAAGGAAGTGCATGGTGACGAGTTCGCGGCGCGTTTCGGCTTAGGTTTTTCGCCGCTAGACCGCGAGGAAAACATCCGTCGCGTCGGCGCGCTGGCGCAGTTGATGGCAGCTTCAGGATTGATCGTCTTGACTGCCTTTGTCAGTCCCTATCTGCGCGACCGCCAGCGTGTGCGTCAGTGGGTCGAGCGACAAGGCAGCCCAGGAGATTTTATCGAGATCTTCGTCGACGCGCCGCTGGAGGTCTGTGAAAGCCGTGATCCCAAAGGCTTGTACAAACAAGCCCGCGCCGGCAAGATCGCCAACTTTACCGGCATCAGCGACCCTTACGAAGCACCCACATCGCCCGAATTGCACTTGCCCTCCGCCGATCGAAACCCGCGACAGTTGGCCGAGCAAGTGGTGCAATACCTGGTTGATCACCAGGTGATTCGCTGAGCGGACTACTTGGCGTTTCGCAAGTATTGGTGACACTCGACGCAGCGAATGGTCAGGTCGACATAACCCAGAGCGACGCGATCGCTGTTCTTGTCATGAGCCGCTTGTTTGATCAAGTTGATCGAGCGGCGAAAGTCTTTGCTGTGCTGCAAGTACTCCTCAGTCGAGACCACGTTCCACGTGCTCTCCAAGCTCAACAGGCTCAAGCCTTGGGCATTGGCTGAAATCTTGTCAAAGTCTTCCAAGGCCATACCCTCGAGAATCGACTTGGCATTTTCGAGCTTCTGTTGCATAAACGGCTTGAGTCCTTCGCGACCAGCCTTCTGCTGGGATTGGCCTCGGGACTGCCAAAGTACGACCACCGCCACCACGACCAGGCAACCAATGATCCAACTGCGAATTCGCGTGGTTCTCATAGCTCGCTCCTTTTACTTGCTGACCTCGTAGTTGTATGCACTCGGCCCATCTGAAGTCTAGCTGATTCCCGGTGCGCAAGCGACATCAGCCCATGTGGCGAATGAGCACGGGGTACCATTAACTCGTCCATTAGCCGTCATGGTTATCCATGAACGTCTGATTACTTCGAAGCGTTGGCAGATTTACTGAAGCTGCAGGGCTGGTGCTCTTCGGCATGCACTGGCCAGGCTGGCGCCATGCCAGTGCCACCCGTTGGCCTGCGACCAACTTGATCCATTAGCGGTAATGGTTATCCATGAACGTCTGATTACTTCGAAGCGTTGGCAGATTTACTGAAGCTGCATGGCTGATGCTCTTCGGCGTGCACTGGCCAGGCTGCGCCATGCCAGTGCCACCCGTTGGCCTGCGACCAACTTGATCCATTAGCGGTAATGGTTATCCATGAACGTCTGATTGCTTCGAAGTGTTGGCAGATCTACTGAAGCTGCAGGGCTGGTGCTCTTCGGCGTGCACTGGCCAGGCTGCGCCATGCCAGTGCCACCCGTTGGCCTGCGACCAACTTGATCCATTAGCAGTAATGGTTATCCATGAACGTCTGATTACTTCGAAGTGTTGGCAGATTTACTGAAGCTGCAGGGCTGGTATGCTTCGGCGTGCACTGGCCAGGCTGCGCCATGCCAGTGCCACCCGTTGGCCTGCGACCAACTTGATCCATTAGCAGTAATGGTTATCCATGAACGTCTGATTACTTCGAAGTGTTGACAGATTTACTGAAGCTGCAGGGCTGGTATGCTTCGGCATGCACTGGCCAGGCTGCGCCATGCCAGTGCCACCCGTTGGCCTGCGACCAACTTGATCCATTAGCAGTAATGGTTATCCATGAACGTCTGATTACTTCGAAGTGTTGGCAGATTTACTGAAGCTGCAGGGCTGGTGCTCTTCGGCGTGCACTGGCCAGGCTGCGCCATGCCAGTGCCACCCTTCGACTCGGCACACGATTAGCACCAGGCTCGCGGCATGATTCAACTGGCTTTATTGTTGACGTGTTTATGGCAGCCACCGGCGGAGTTTCCTGCGGGCACGGTCGCGCGCGACCAGTTGCCACAGAGCCGAGCGTTGGACTATGAATTTGATGACGTGCGAATCGCGACCATTCTCGGTTGGCTCAGGCGTGTCGGAGTAGAGCCACCAGTGCCGGTTGCAGGCCGAGTCTCGGGATGGCTGTGGGCTCAAGCACCCACCAGTGGCTGGTGGCGAGTGGCCGACTATCGAGTCGAAGGCGAATTGACCTCGCCGCTACTGGATGTGGATCGATTCTCGATACGATCTGCGCGCGTGCGTTTTGGTTATCGCCAAGGCCTCTGGACCATCGGTACGGTGAGCGGCCAGATGGAAAGTCGCCTTGCAGGCCAAGATCCTGTGGTGCTGGGCCAGGCCAACCTGGCGGCACAGTTACCCATGGCGGCTGATGAAACAGCCAGTGCCAGCGGTCGTATTGAACAAGTCTCACTATCGAGTCTACTGGCGATCCTGGGGATCGAAGGGAATGTTCCGACAGGCATCGCCCAAGCCACCTTTCGTTTGACGACGCCACTGCGAACACTGTCCGATCCACTGGCCTGGCAAGCCGAGGGAACCGTGGCTGGGCGCGATGTAGCCATCGGAAAGATCGCAGGTCTGCAACTCAGTAGCCCTTGGCAATTGCGTGATCGCCAGTTTTCATTGCCGGCTGCTCGCGTGGTGCTCGATCAACAAACGCTGCAAGTAGCCGGCGTCTTGCAACTGGAACAGCAATTCGCCTGGTCATTAACATTGCCACCGCAGGCCGTCCGCTTGACCGAGAATCTGTTCCGACGATTGGCTGTCGAGCCAACCACAGTGCGGTTGCTGCCGCTGGGCAGTGTAGACCTCGCCCTGCAAGCTCAGGGTGCGCTCGCGCCTTGGCAAGCAGCTTATAGTCTCGAATTGGCCAGAGGTCAGCTGAATTGGCAAGGCAATGCGCTTGGTAACCTCAGCACGAGCGTCAGGCTAGTGGCTGGTGGCCTCATGCTGGATCGCCTGACAGCCAACCTGGCCGGAGGTGCCATCGATGGCCAGGCCGCCTTTACGACCAATCTCGACGAGCCAGTAACGTTCAACCTCAATTACCAGGGTATCGATCTATCCCGCCTGAATCTGCCCACATCGAACAGCAATCCGGATGAGCCGGGTTATGTCCTGCGAGGTGTGGTCAGCGGTCAGGCGCGATTGACAGCAGCCAAAAATAAACTCGACGATCTGCAGGCGCTGGCCATAAACCTGAGTGGCCAAGGGGCTGGCGTGCGCATCAATGATTGGGGACTGGGCAATATCGAATACAGCCTCCAGAAGGATAGCGGCAGCAATGACATGGCGATCGATCTAAAGGATGCTGGCGCAAGTAAACGTTGGCAGGCGGTAGGGCAATTGCATCCAGAGGCGAAACGCTGGTCCTACAACATTGACGCGCAAGGCAATGAACTGGATCTATCGATTCCGCAGTTGATCAAACTGCTTGGAGTCGAACCGACACTCCCGGTGGCACTCGAGATTTTGCTGGTTACCGGCAACATCAAGTTCTCAGGTGATACACAAGATGGTTTGAAAGCCACGCAGTTCAATCTCAGCAACGTCACCACCTTGGAACGCAATCGCGTCGTGTGGGCTCAAGGCAGCCTGATTGGTTTTACTGACCCGCGCATGATTCAAGTGGATCAAAGTAAATTCAGCGTCGGGGGCAGCCAAATCAAGGCCGCGGTTACCTGGCATCGCTTTCCCCGCCCTGTTGATCTTCAGCCACCTGCCGATGACCAGCCAGATCGATTGAAGCTGAGCATAGACGAGTTAACGCTCGAGACATTGCAGAGCTGGAACGTCTTGCCACTGCCGGCAGCGCGCGGCTCAGGACGTGTGCCGCGCGGCCAGATCGATTTAACGATCGATGTGCAGCGGCCGGCCGTGGAAGGTCAACCCGTTGTAGCCAACTGGCGCGGCGATGTATCGGCTCACTTGAGCGAGTTGACACTAGGACGCCATGAACTGGGCGAGTTGACACTGGCCGGTAACTTGACGCCCAATCAATGGCAGGCCAAGGCCGAAGGAAGTTTGTTGAATGCTGACTTGCAAAGTGATGTAACAGTGGCCTTCGGTTCCGAACCGCAGTGGCGCATCGAGCGGTTTCTGGGAACGTTCAACTGGTTAGGTGCGGAGGTAGGACAGCTGACCAGTTTGTGGCAATCGGATGCTGAGTCTTCTCAATGGCGCGGGCTGGCCAATGTTCGTGGTCAGTTCGATTGGCAGTTGGGAGATATTGTGGAGAACACTCTGGAACATACCGCCACTGACGCTCGCTCGGGCAGTTTCGAAGTCGAAGTCCCGCAGCTTGCCTACCGGGGACGCTCGCTGGTTCGCGATCTGCGCGCGCAACTGGTGCTGGACGATCAACAATTGCGGATCGTGCGACTGGCTGGTTGTATCGGTGGTGGCCGTGCAGAAGTCAGTGGTGCCTACGATCTGCAATCAAGTCGTATCGAAGGACTGGCGTTGAATCTCAGTCGCATCGACTTGTCGGAAGCTGCTCAATTGATCGACCCTGATCTGGCGGAAGATTGGCAAGGTCGAGCAGACATGCGTGCCAGGGTGCGAGTCAATCGAGGGCTCGATCTGCAAGGTGACCTGCGATTACACGATGCTGTCTTATACGGTGTACCGATTGCCCAGGCACACAGCGATGTCGAAGTCATCACCTCTGCTGACCAGGGCGTTACCCGCGTGTTTGCTCGCAACGTTCGCGGTCGGGCATTCGGAGGCCGGCTGGATGCCGATTTAGAAGCTCGTTTGAGTACCAGCCGCACGATTCAATTACGAGCTCGCATCGCGCGGGGTGAAGTGGAGCAACTGAGCGAGTGGACTGGAACATCATCCGTTGTGGGTCGAGGTAAGTTCGATGCCAATCTGGATTTGAACTCACCGCGATTTCGAACCAGTCGTGACTTGCGAGGGCGACTGGATTTGAACTTTGAAGATACCGATGCTCAGACGCTGCCTATCTCGGACCAGTTAGCCAGGTTTGTACCCTTGTTCGGACTTGGCTCGACCGAGTTTGAGCGCGGGCGATTGTCGGCGACGATCAGCGGAGGAGCTCTGCGCATGCGCACACTGGCACTCTGGGGTCGGCAGTTGTCAGTCTTAGGAAGCGGCGATATCGGCCTGGCTAGCGGCCAACTGGATGTCCAATTGGTTGTGCGAGTCGGTGGCGGCCTCAGTCAACAGATTGCTGCCAACTACCTGACGCAGTTGGCAGCCAGCGCCGTGCCGCCGGTAGAACTGGTGCTGCAGATCAATCGCCTGGTAGCCAATCGCGCGATCTTCTTGCGCATCGCAGGGACAGCCTCGCAACCAATCATCCAACCACAAACAGGTCGCATCATCGAGCAAGCCCTGCTGCGCAGTTTGCTAGAACAAGCCGTAGGCATTCCTGCTGTGGTTGGAACTGTGCGGACTACTACGGTAGCCGATTGAAGTGGCTCAAGGTCGCTTACTTGGCCAGGTCCAAAAAGGTAATCATCGAAGGATTACCGACGGCAGCATAATTGCCGGTGAACTTCAAGGTGCCTGTCTGGCGATTCACTTCAAAGATCGCCAGGTTGTCCGCGCGTTGATTGCAAGAATACAAGAACTTGCCGCTCGGGTCGAAGTTGAAGCTGCGCGGATAATCGCCGCGTGTCCATTCTTCGCCCACGAAGCTGAGCGTACCATCATTGGCAATCGCGAAGATGCCGATGCTGTCGTGCAAACGATTGCCCGCGTAAACAAAGCGGCCATCGGAAGAGATCAAGATCTCTGAACAAAAGTTGCTGCCCTTGTATCCCGGTGGCAGGGTCGAGATCTGCTGACGTGCCTTTAGTGCGCCGCTCTGGGCATCGAAATCGAACAGGACCAACGTCGAACCTTCTTCTTGAATGGTATAGAACCAACGACCATTGGGGTGGAAGTAAAAGTGTCGCGGTCCATCGCCCGGCGGTAAGGCAACTGTTGGCGTGGCGGCTGGTGCAAGTGTACCGGTTGTGGCATCGAATTTCCAAATAAAGATCAGGTCCAAACCCAGATCGACGTGATAAACAAACTTGCCACTCGGGTCGGCTTCGATCATGTGCGCATGCGTGCGATCGTGACCGCTGAAGGCAAAGCTGCCTGGTGGTGCATTTTCAGCTTTGGTAGGACCGAGCTTACCCTCCACGTTCTTAACATCGCTGGCTGGTCCCAGTTGGCCATCGTTCTGAATCGGCAGAACGGATATCGAGCCGCCGAAGTAGTTGGCCACCAGCAAGTGCTTGCCAGCAGGATGAATACTGACGTAGGTCGGCCCTGCTCCACCACTGGAGACTGTGTTGAGCAGCTGCAATTGGCCGCTGGCGCGATCGATCGCAAACGAGCTGACCGATCCATGTTTCTCCGCGCCCACTCGATCGGTTTCGTTGGCCGAATAGAGTCGAGTGCCCGCCTGGTTAATCGCCAGGCAACTTGGGCTGGTGCCCAGTTCGACTTCGCCATCGGGCGTCAACTCGCCGGTTTGTCGGTTGACCTTGAAAATGTGAATCCCACGACCATTACCGGGTGGCAGATCGACTTGCGTGGGCAGCGTGTCTTTCAGTGGAGAACTAAACGTGCCCACATAAGCCATCAATGGTTTGGTATCGGTCTGAGCTATCGATTGACTGGATGCGGTGGTCAGGCAAGCGAGGCCAACCAAGACCAACCAGCGCATAGTTGGACAGCGCCACTCGGCAAGCAGCGTAGCCACCGTCGCCAGACGGTGGACGCGGACGTTAACGCTCTCCACCGCCTGGCAGCGGTGGCTACGAAGACTGCATCCAATATTGCCTTGTGTGCCAGGGCACGCTGTCCAAATAGTTGTCATGGCTTGCGTGGTCATTTGTGGCTTAATCATGGGATCACTTTCAACGGTAGGTGTTTTGTGCATGTCACCTCCCGGCGCAGCTGGGGGAGGTCGCAGACGAGGCCTTTAGCCGAGGCAGCGGGAGGGGGCAATGCGCCATGGTTGACTCATCCCTAGCGCAATGCCCCCTCCCGAATCTTCGCCTTAAGGGCTCGATTCGACCTCCCCCAAGCTGCGCTTGGGAGAGGTGACACGCAATAGTATGCAATATCAAAATCGCCAGACGGTGGATGCAAATGATAACGCTTTCCACCACCTGGCAGTGGTGGCTACCAAGAGTGTGAGGACGGTAGTTTATTGTTTGCAGAGCCTTAATCGGCTTTCCAGACCCAGGCAATTGGCTGCGGCGCGCGTTCCATGTTCGGCTCGGGGGCCTCGGCTTGAGTCGAATATAGTCTGGCTGAGGTGATATTGTGAGTGTACTGGTACAAAGGCGTTAATGCTTGAGCGGCTTGGTCTGTTGGCTTTTGGGTATAAGCATAAAAGGCGACCGGCTCTGACGGCGTGGAAGCTGTGCTGGCCTTCAATTGTCCGTCGTGATACACAAATGCCGCGCAAGTTTTAATCGGTCGATCCAGCGCAAAGAACAGCGGCTTAGGAAGGGTGGCGCGATGCTTCTCAGGCAGGTTGTGCCAGGACGTCGGAACGTGCGGGCCAGCATCCAGCGATCCAGTATTCTGCGATCCAGGCTGGACCGGTCCAGGATACATGGCGACCGGTAACGCCAGTCTTGAGTCCTTCAAATCCAGTCGATACATGAGCTGGTTGTAGTCGTATCGTTCCGTGGGATAGGGATTGCCAGAAAAGGTCGTGGTATAGGTGCCTTCGAAGTGGACGAGATTGCCCTCAGGAGAATCCAGGAACGGATGATGTTTGGGATTATAGAACGAGTATTGCTTGTGGGTGACGATCTTGCGAGCGTATCGCCAGGGGCCAGTTGGCTGGTCGGCTTCGGCAAACCAGACTTCGCCCAGATGCGAACTCTGGCCACCGATCTCGACGGTGATCATGATCCAACGTTGTCGTAACTTGTTCCAATGTACCGAACCACTATGAGCGACCAAGGGCTTACCTGTCTCGATATCGCGCAAGTTGGTTATGGCCTCGTGAGGTTGGATCAGTCCTTGACGCACGAATTTGAGTTCGGTCTGGGGATCGAGTGATGGCGTGTTGGTTTTCCAAGCGTAGATCAATTGCCCCTTTGCGTCGCGATCCAGTTGCGCTTGTTCGATATCTGTGCCCGGCTTTAAGCAAGAGTAGCCTTCGTACTGGTCTGGATCGATGAACGCCGTCAGCGAGGCTTTTACTCGTGTCAGCGGCAAAGGATTGGCAAAGTACACGTGCTCTACCTGGCCATCGCGATGAAGAAAGGTGTGGGTTTGCGGCTGGCAGAACATGCGCGGTTTGACATCGAAGGAGCGACTTTCCTGAAATGTCTGGGTGATTGGATTCCAGGTGGCGTAACCCCAGCGATAGGCCTCTAGTTGGTGGCGAACTTTGATAAATCCGGCCACCATAGTCGGCTTGGCTTGACGCGCCGTGGAATCGGGCAAGACGGTGATTGCGCTCAACCACGTGGGACCTTCGCCAGCCAGTTGGGCGACGCTGCGAATGGCTGCTTCGGGGCCAGTGATGTAGTTGAAGCGGGGTGGGTGATCGGCAGTGGGCTGGCCTTGAGCATCAGTACTGAGCACTGGTGTTGTGGCTGCGGTCATATGAAAGTTACCGCCCAGTGGATGATGCGGCCGACTAGTATCACCCCAGAACCAATAGATCTGATCGCCTAGCATCGCGGTCATTACGCTATCGCAGCCCACGACGTCGCCTGGTAAGAGTTGGCGATTCTCTGCAGGATGTAGGCCTGCGATTACAGAATCGACATAAATGCCTGAACCGGTAACTCGGTAGAGACGCTCGGCGATATTCAGGCGGCGCACTTTCAGTTGAGTCTGCGAGCCGGGGCGCAGTTCAACGGCGGTGCCTGAAAAACCAAAACCATCTTGGGGAAACTCGTAGCCGTGGCTGCTGAGGGTGAAAAAGATGTTGCGGCCCAACAGGTCCGGGGTTGAAATGGCAACTCGACCATGACTGTCGGTCACAAATCGCTGATGAGCAATCGTCTCGAGTTCCACGAGCGGCACGCCGCGGCCGGACTGTTCATCAACAATTTGAATAACGGCGACTGATTGGTTGACTTGGGCTCGGCCTGGGCTGAGCAACCAAAGAGTCAGTAAGAGTGGCCAGAGTCGGTGGGGCATCATTTCGGATAAATCTGCAATCGCCTGGAAGTTGCGTGGAGCGGTTGTTATTCTAGGGGACTGTCCTGCCTATTTCTCCCGCCTTGGAGCCAATTCTGATGCGCACCGTGCTATTTCGATTTCTGACTGCCGCCGTAGTATGCCTGGGATCAGGCGTTGTCTGCTCTGCCCAAGAGGTCAAACCACCCGAAGGCTTTGTGGCTTTGTTCGACGGCAAGTCGTTCGATGGCTGGCATGGTCGTTCCAATGATACGGCTGATCCACGCAAGTGGGAGGGTACATCGGCCGAGCACAAGCAGAAGTGGAACGATGAACTGAAGGCCCACTGGAAGGTGGTCGATGGCGTACTGGTCAACGATGGTCACGGCGCTTACATGACCACTAACGAAGAGTTTGGTGACATGGAGTTGCTGATTGATTACAAGACGGTTCCACTGGCCGATAGCGGCATATACTTGCGCGGCACGCCGCAAGTGCAGATTTGGGATTACACCGAAAAAGCCAAGTTCCCGTTGGGAGCTGACAAAGGTAGCGGTGGTTTGTGGAACAACCAAGAGTCAAATCCCGGCAAGCATCCCTTGGTAAAAGCTGACAAGCCTTTTGGTCAATGGAATACGCTGCGCATCCTGCAAGTCGGAGCCCGCACCAGCGTTTGGCTCAATGGTCAAATGGTTGTCGATCACGCGATCTTGGAAAACTTTTTCGATAAGAGCGCGCCCTTGTTTGCCAAAGGTGTGATTCAGTTGCAGACGCATGGCGGCGAGATCAGTTGGCGAAACATTTTTGTTCGCAAGCTCGAAGCCGAAGAGGCCAATAAGATCCTGGCTGAAAAATCAGCTGGAGCTGAATTCAAGCAACTGTTCGATGGCAAGTCGTTGGCTGGCTGGGCCGGTGCGACAGAGAACTACGAAGTGGTGGATGGTTCAATCAAGTGCAAAGCTGGCCATGGCGGTGTGCTGCGAACAGAGGAAATGTACAAGGACTTTGTGGTTCGCGTCGAATTCAAACTGCCGCCTGGTGGTAACAACGGCCTGGCCATTCGTTATCCAGGCGAAGGCGATGCGGCTTACACCGGCATGTGCGAACTGCAAGTGCTGGACACCGAGCACCCGATGTACGAAAAGATCGATCCTCGCCAGGCGCACGGATCGGCCTATGGCATGACCGCTGCAGCTCGGGGTTACTTGCGTCCCACGGGCCAGTGGAACTTTCAAGTCGTAACCGTGCAAGGATCAACGATCAAGGTCGAGCTGAACGGTACGCCAATTCTCGATACCGATCTATCGAAGGTCACGGAACTGATGGCCAATACACCGCATCCTGGCAAGGATCGTACCGAAGGCTACTTCGGCTTCGCCGGCCACAGCGATCCTGTCGAGTTCCGTAACATCTCAATCAAGAAGCTGTAACCCGCCGCGCATGTAGCCCGACGCGCAGCGTCGGAAGATGTATGGCCGGTATGCTTCGGCGTGCACTGGCCAGGCCTGCGGCCATGCCATTGGCATGCATGGTTAGCCATGGACGTCTGATTACTTCGAAGTGTTGGCAGATCTACTGAAGCTGCAGGTCTGGTATGCTTCGGCATGCACTGGCCAGGCCTGCGGCCATGCCAGTGCCACCCGGTCGGCCACATCACAAACCTGTCCACTGGCTGTCATGGTTAGCCATGCACGTCTGATTACTTCGAAGTGTTGGCAGATCTACTGAAGCTGCAGGTCTGGTATGCTTCGGCATGCACTGGCCAGGCCTGCGGCCATGCCAGTGCCACCCGGTCGGCCACATCACAAACCTGTCCACTGGCTGTCATGGTTAGCCATGCACGTCTGATTACTTCGAAGTGTTGGCAGATCTACTGAAGCTGCAGGTCTGGTATGCTTCGGCGTGCACTGGCCAGGCCTGCGGCCATGCCAGTGCCACCCGGTCGGCCACTTCACAAACCTGTCCATTGGCTGTCATGGTTAGCCATGGACGTCTGATTACTTCGAAGTGTTGGCAGATCGACTGAAGCTGCAGGTCTGGTATGCTTCGGCATGCACTGGCCAGGCCTGCGGCCATGCCAGTGCCACCCGGTCGGCTACTTCACTAACCTGTCCATTGGCTGTCATGGTTAGCCATGCACGTCTGATTACTTCGAAGTGTTGGCAGATCTACTGAAGCTGCAGGGCTGATATGCTTCGGCATGCACTGGCCAGGCCTGCGGCCATGCCAGTGCCACCCGGTCGGCCACTTCACTAACCTGTCCATTGGCTGTCATGGTTAGCCATGCACGTCTGATTACTTCGAAGTGTTGGCAGATCGACTGAAGCTGCTTGGCTGATATGCTTCGGCATGCACTGGCCAGGCCTGCGGCCATGCCAGTGCCACCCGGTCGGCCACTTCACAAACCTGTCCATTGGCTGTCATGGTTAGCCATGCACGTCTGATTACTTCGAAGTGTTGGCAGATCTACTGAAGCTGCTTGGCTGGTATGCTTCGGCATGCACTGGCCAGGCCTGCGACCATACCAGTGCCACCCGGTCGGCCACATCACAAACCTGTCCACTGGCTGTCATGGTTAGCCATGCACGTCTGATTACTTCGAAGTGTTGGCAGATCTACTGAAGCTGCATGGCTGGTACGCTTCGGCGTGCACTGGCCAGGCCTGCGGCCATGCCAGTGCCACCCGGTCGGCCACATCACAAACCTGTCCATTGGCTGTCATGGTTATCCATGGACGTCTGATTACTTCGAAGTGTTGGCAGATCTACTGAAGCTGCAGGGCTGGTATGCTTCGGCGTGCACTGGCCAGGCCTGCGGCCATGCCAGTGCCAACCGGTCGGCCACTTCACTAACCTGTCCATTGGCTGTCATGGTTAGCCATGGACGTCTGATTACTTCGAAGTGTTGGCAGATCGACTGAAGCTGCATGGCTGGTACGCTTCGGCGTGCACTGGCCAGGCCTGCGGCCATGCCAGTGCCACCCGGTCGGCCACTTCACAAACCTGTCCATTGGCATGCATGGTTAGCCATGGACGTCTGATTACTTCGAAGTGTTGGCAGATCGACTGAAGCTGCATGGCTGGTACGCTTCGGCGTGCACTGGCCAGGCCTGCGGCCATGCCAGTGCCACCCGGTCGGCCACTTCACAAACCTGTCCACTGGCTGTCATGGTTATCCATGGACGTCTGATTACTTCGAAGTGTTGGCAGATCGACTGAAGCTGCAGGTCTGGTATGCTTCGGCATGCACTGGCCAGGCCTGCGGCCATGCCAGTGCCACCCGGTCGGCTACTTCACTAACCTGTCCATTGGCTGTCATGGTTAGCCATGCACGTCTGATTACTTCGAAGTGTTGGCAGATCTACTGAAGCTGCATGGCTGGTACGCTTCGGCGTGCACTGGCCAGGCCTGCGGCCATGCCAGTGCCACCCGGTCGGCCACATCACTAACCTGTCCACTGGCTGTCATGGTTATCCATGCACGTCTGATTACTTCGAAGTGTTGGCAGATCTATTCGAGTTGCTTGGCTGATATGCTTCGGCGTGCACTGGCCAGGCCTGCGGCCATGCCAGTGCCACCCGGTCGGCCCAGTCTTCAGCCGCCGCTGACCGGTGGGATTAAGGCGACTTCTTCTTGCCCGGAGAGCCTGGTTGTCAGGGGCATGAACTGTTGATTGACAGCCCAGCGACTGATGGGCAGTAGAGGTTTTAGCGCCGGGTAGTCGAGCGCCAACTGATCGGCTAACGTTTGCAGATCGGCATCGGCAGCCAACTTCAAGCGCACGGCGCGGCGGCCAGCCAGTTGAGCAGCGGCGGCAAAGAGTAAGACCTCTACTTCCAAACCAGCAGACACGCTAGGTTAGGCTCCGAGCCGTTCGATTGTTTCGCGCAGCGTCTCTTGAGCTTGCTGGCAACGTCGGCGAGCCGTGGGTTCACTAACGCTCAGCTTCCTGGCGATCTCTTTATAGGGCATGCACTGAAACAAGCTCCAGCGGATCAACTGCTGATTGTCGATCGTCATCAGCGACAACGCGTATTCGACCAATTGCCGCTTCTCTTCGCCATCGAAGATTTTTGAGGGGCTCAAGTTAGATTTATCTTCCAAGCCGCCGATCAACTTGCTGTCGTGTTCTTCTGCGTTGTGCGCCCGCCGAGCCTGAGTCCAGTAGCGACGGACGTCTTTGGCTTGATTGCGAACGATCTTCACCATCCAAGCTCGCCATTGGCCTGAGGTCTGGCCTTCGAACTGATCCATGCGCTCGATGGCTTTCATAACCGACAATTGGACGATGTCGGACTCGTCGTCTTTGCAGTTGGGAATGCTCTGGGTTTGCTGACGAGCGACCCATTTCAATTGTGGTCGCATACGTTCAAAGAGTTCGGCCAAAAATGTCTTCGACCGCGCCACGATGCGCCGCGACGAGGAACTCGACTGCGACGAGCCAAAGACCGAACTACCGGATTGCGAGTTGGAAACAGAATCGTTCAACGACATTGGTCAAACTCGAGTTGCAAGGGGCGAGAGCCCAGATAGCGGAAGCCGTCAAGACTGCTAACAATGTAGTGGTCGACCAACCGCAACGCAACTTTAAGGAACCGCAAAACAACAAATGACCGGTTCCTGATTGGACAGCGCCACTTGGCAAGCTGCGTAGCCACCGCCTGCCAGACGGTGGACGCGAAAGTTAACGCTTTCCACCGCTTGGCAGCGGTGGCTACGAAGACTTCATCCAGTGAGCTTGCCCAGCTTGCCAAGTGGCGCACTTAGATTCGTTGGAGTCAAACGAATCTAAGTGCCGGTGAGATTTAAGTTGACCATAGATGTTCATTACTGAAAAGGATTGGGAACCTCAGCATCCGATGCAGGTGGTGTCGCTGGGGCGTCGCCGAACGGATTGTCGGCAGCCGGAGTGGCTGGTTCGGCCGGTGTCGCTGGTGCAGGTACGGCGGCATCATCCTGGAACGGATCAACTTGCGAATCTGGGTTGGCGGGCGGTGTGGTCGGCTCGGCTACTGGTGGCGTGGTGGCAGCCGGTGGTTGAGTCGACAGGGCTGGTGGCAATGACTCAGGCGTGGTTGCCGGTGGTTGGCCAATGCCGGGATTGGTCGCGGATTGCTGAGCATCCAACTCTTTCTTGGCTCGCTGCTCTTGAGTAACGGCCACGCGAGCCATCATCCGCGCCATTTCAATCTCGCGACGCACTGGACCTTGAATGCGTTGCAGCGCCCAGCCGATGCTGGAGGTTCCCTTGCCGCGAGCTTCCAAATCGGCAGCGTGATCAAAGTCGCTCTTGGCGGCATCGCTCATGCCCATTTGATAGGTGACCAGCCCGCGGAAGTAATGAGGACGAGGATCTTCAACACCCGCGTCGATCACAATGTTAAAGACTCGCTGGGCTTCTTGATAATCGCCTGCGTAATAACGATGAACGCCATAGCCATACAGTTCTGTCAGCGCGCCATCGGCTGCAGCCACTGGAGCCGCCGTCAGCGTTGCACTTGTCAAAGCCCCTAGTCCTGCAACGAACCAGCGCAAATTCTTTACCCAATGGGCCATCGTCGAAGTCTCCCTCGTCATGTTGGTTTGGCAACAATCTAGTTGATCTCTTTCTCACCGCCGCGCCGCCCCGTGCGTCGGGCTGATGACCCCTCGATAGTAATTAGAGAGATACCACAGGGCAAATCCCCGCAGTTTGCCACTCGTTTTCCGATCCGGCCAGCCGGACTACAATTGGAGGTTTGGCTGACCGAACCGCCGGTCGGCCGACCGCAGCCGCTGGTCGGCCTCGAAAGGTTCGCCCTACAAAATCACCTGGAAATATCCATGCAAGGCTTGGCATTTGTGCTGCTCTTTACCGCGCTAACCTTCCTTTCTTGGGGAGCGTACGGTCCGCTGCTGCGGTATGGGACAACCGCCATGGGGCACGACGGATTGAAGGCGTTTGTAGGCGTGGGCCTGGCATACTTCTTCATTGCGGTTGTCGTGCCGTTCTGGATCCTCCGCACCAAAGGTGAAAAAGGTCGTTGGACGTTCCTGGGTACCACCTACTCGATCGTCGCTGGTTCAGTAGGGGCCATCGGAGCCCTGGGCATCATTCTGGCGTTGGTTTTCAAAGGCAACCCGGTCTATGTCATGCCGTTGGTGTTTGGTTTTGCACCGATCGTCAATACGCTAGTGACCGCTTGGATGGGTGGCACGCTGAACAAGATCAGCCCGATCTTTGTCACCGGCATCGTGGCCGCAGCCTTGGGAGCCGGCGGCGTGCTGTACTTCAAGCCACCAGTTAAGCCTGCTGCTCAACTGGCCCACGCAGCCGCGGCTGATCAGCCTACCGAAATTCCATCTTCACAGCCTGAAGCAACTCCACCTCAAGCAACCAAGCCTGAAGCAACCAAGCCTGCGGAAGCCAAGCCTGCGGAAGCCAAGCCTGAAACAGTGGCTAAGCCTGAAGCACCTAAGCCTGAAGCAGTTGCTCAGCCGACAGTTCCAACCACACCACCTGCGGTAGTGGCTCCTCCCGCGGCCCCAGTAGCCTGGGCCGAGCGACCTGCCGAGGGCGTCCCACCGGCGCCCGAACCGGTCGTAACGCCCGAGAGCCAGCCAACTCCCGCGCCCGATGCGCCTGCTCCTACTGCGCCCACCGAACCTGCGCCTGCTCCGACACCTACCGAACTTCCACCTGCAGTCGAGAATCCTGAAACGAAAGAACCAGCCGCGCCTGCCCCTGCGCAGCCTGCGGCTGAACCGAAACCAGCAGAACCGAAACCCGCAGAACCGAAACCAGAAGAACCGAAACCAGAAGAACCGAAACCTGCGCAGCCAGAGTTGCCGCCGGCGGTACCTAATCCTGAAAGCGATCAACAGGCGCGAGTGGCCAGAACCGTCAAGCTGGTTGCAACTCGGTTAGCCGATGAACACTCCACTTCGAGCGACGAAGGTGAAACGGCTCACAAAGACCATACGGCCAGCACCAGCGCGCCCAATTATGGCATGATTGCGTTGTCAATTCTGATGGCAGCTCTCTGCTGGGGTTCGTATGGTCCCATGTTGCATCAAGGACAGATGAAGATGGGCGGCAGTCGCTTGCGCCCATTTGCATGCGTAGGTATCGCTTACTTCATCATTGCGGTGGCCGCGCCGTTGATCTTGCTCAACACCAATCCAACCATCAGCCAAGGTGCTTGGACGGGCATGGGACTGTTTTGGTCGGTAGTGGCCGGTGCGGCCGGTGCCATCGGTGCACTGGGGATCATCCTGGCATTTAACTCCGGTGGTAAGCCAATCTATGTCATGCCGCTGGTGTTTGGTTTTGCCCCAGTGATCAATACCTTTATCAGTTTGACCGAAGCGGGAACGTGGGCTGATGTTAAGACCATGTTTTGGATCAGCCTGGCAGTTGTCATCCTGGGGGCGATCACGGTGCTGATCACCGCCCCCAAAGCCCAGCATGGTCCAGCGCCTCATGCGGCCCCTGCCAGATAACCTGGTCATTCAACGACAAGTTTTTTACAGTCGCACAGTAGTCGAGAGCGTATGAGCCAGAGTGATTCGGCCGGCATGGATTGTCGGGCTACGGATTTGTTCACCCAGCCGATGAGCTGGGCTGATCTCGTTGCGCGCGCCCAACCAGCAGGCGGCCCAATCGAATTGGAGATTGGCTCGGGCAAAGGTTTGTTCCTGCAACAAGCTGCTGCGCTTCGACCGACTCATCACTTTATCGGTATCGAGTTATCGGGCAAGTTTGCCAATCGGGCTGCCGAGCGTCTGGCGCGAGCGCAGCGCACCAATTCGCAAATGCTGCGCGGTGATGCTGAAGCTTTCTTGTTGGAGGTGGTGCCTGACGCCAGCGTGGTGGCCGCGCATGTTTACTTCCCGGATCCATGGTGGCGACGCAAACACAAGAAACGTCGCGTGCTGAACGACGATACTCTGCTGGCCATCCAGCGCATTCTGGTGCCCGGTGGCGCATTTCATTTCTGGACCGACGTACTCGATTATTATGAATTGATATGTGGTCATGTCATCGACAAACTGTCTCTGACTGGTCCACGCTATGTGCCCGAACGCCCGGCCACTCATGACCTGGATTACACTACGCATTTCGAACGTCGCGCGCGGCGCAATGCTCAACCGATCTATCGGGCTATCTTTGATAAACCTCTCGTCTAAACCACTGGTGACCAGTCACGATGGTGACCAAACGCAACGCCCGTGCTCTGGCCATCCTGATGATTCTGCTATTAGCGCTGAGCGTACGTATCGCTGCGGCGACCAAGTGGCATCGCGATACGCTGGCTGGAGGCCAAACATTACGTCTGGGCGATAGCGATAGTTACTGGGTCTTGGCCGGCCAGATTGCTCGTGCTCAGCCCTATCAGTATGGCAGCCCGGACGCGAGCATCTTTCGCGCGCCCGTTTATCCGATGCTGCTTGCCCCATTCACGCTCATTGACGATCGCAGCACCGGCATTTATTGGGCACGCCTCATGGGTTGCCTCATGGGTACTTGGGCTGTGTACCTGGTGATGCGATTGACCAGGCAGTTGATCAGCCTGGTCTCGGTGAAGAGCGACGCAAATGAGAATTCGGCTCTCGGGCAAGAGTGCCCAAGCTACGCGCGGGGTGAGGCGAACTGGTGGCCCGAAATCTTGGCTGGTTTGTTGGCCGCGATTTATCCAGGGGCCATCGGCATGAGCATTGTCATTCTCAGCGAAGCAGTGTTCTGCCCGCTGATGCTGCTGACAATCCTGGGGTGGCAACGGACATTTCGCGCAGCTCATGTTCGCGAGATTGTGGGCTCGACTTTCCTGGCCGGGATGACCAGTGGGCTGGCTATTCTGGCGCGGCCCAGTTGGTTACTGTTCATGCCGTTGGCGTCGGTGGTGATATTGCTGCTGACGCGGCGTCGTGGCTACCACCTGGCAGTCTTGACCATTCTGGCGTTCGGTTGCATCGTCGTGATGGCTCCCTGGTGGTATCGCAATTGGCTGCTCACGGCCCGCTGGGTGCCCACCACTTTGCAGGTGGGCGCCAGTCTCTACGATGGCCTGCACGCTGGGGCTAGCGGTGGCAGCGACGAAAACATGCAATTCGTCGAGCAGTTTATCCATGCGCAACGCAGCCAGGACAGTCAATTGGGGCTGACTGCCCAGAATCAGGCTGAGAACCTGCAGAAACACAGCAGTTTTGAGTATCGACTCAATGCTAGCATGCAGCGCGCGGCCCTCGACTGGGCCGGCAAAAACATCTCTGGGGCAATTGAGCTATCTTTGGTAAAGTTCGCACGGACCTGGAGTGTATGGCCGGGCGCAGGGCAGATGGGCTCAAGCGGTTTGAAGGTCGCTTTGACGCTGGGATGTTTCGGCATCCTGGCCTTGGCAGCTTGGGGCAGTCGGCAGTTGTGGGCAAGCGCAGAGAACTGGCAGCAGCGAGTTCTGGTGGGCTGGTCCCTGGCGCTGGTCTGGGCACCGACGGTTTACTTCACCTTGTTGCACATGGTATTTGTAGGTTCGATCCGCTACCGCGAGCCGGCTGTATTAGTCTTATCGGCGCTGGCTGGTCTGGCCTGCATGAACCATCAATTTAATTTACTGAATTTCAAGCCTGGAACGATCCGGCACGGAAGCCAATCGATTGAAGCCACAAGCGGCATCACCAGCGGCTGATCAGAGGCAGGCTGCGCGTCGATCTTCGACATCGAGCGCGGTTGGGCTGATCGTGTTGTTGGCCGCGCTGGCTGCTATTCTTTGTTATCGCGCGTTTGAGAGGCGCGTCGAACGCGAACTGCGAATCGCCGTCTTGAAACGCCTGGCCGAAACGTTTCCTCAGGCTCGCTTCAAGATCGAGCGGGTGTCGATCGAAAGCACCAACAAGATTGCTGTGCATGGGCTGAAAGTTGCCGCCAAAGACAATCAGCGCTTGCGTCAAATACTGGCTGTGGAACGCGTCGAACTGACCGGGGACTTGGATATCGCGCACGTCATTCAAGAACGTGTGGCCGTGCATCGCATTGAACTGTTTCGGCCACAAGCCGACCTGTGGAAGTTATCCGACGGTACCTGGTCGCTGATGGCGCTCAATGCCAAGTGCAAGCCTGGCCAGGTGACCCCGCGCGTCATCTTGTATCAAGGTGATTTGCGTTTGCATCGCGGTGATCGCGATGCCGAAGCTCCGATTGTGATCCATGACATCAACGGTGGTTGTGGCGAAGGCCGCTTGATTCAACCGATCGACGATCTGGAGTTCCTGCAGCCCAAGGTAGCCGCTGCCGTAAACCCTGTCAGCGAAGGTAACGCAGTGGGCGGTAATGCGCGGCAGACCAACCCGCGCTCACCGATGACGCTGATGCACGACGCCATGCCAATGCGTTTACTGGAAGGCAAGTTTACCGCCCGCAGTAGTGGGACCTTGGAAACTGTGACGCTGGAAGGTTCGCTCAATCGCGCGAACGGCCGCGTGGTGTTAAGCGGCCTGGTGGCCAGCCTGGATTTTTCTTCCAACCTGGTCGATAAACTGCCGCCAGATCTGGCGCAGCCTTTGGCACAGCTATCGGGTCTCAGTTGCAAGGCATCCGCCCGCGTGCACATCGAGCGCGAAGCCGCTCAAGCCCCCTGGAAATTCCGCGTCGGGGGCAAACTGTTCCAAGGGCGATTGATCGTACCTCGCTTGCCTTATCCGCTGGATGATTTAAGTGGCGACTTCTTTTGTGACAATCAGTCGTTGAAGCTCCGTGACGTCAAGGCCAAGAGCGGTCAGGCAACCTGTGCATTGAATTCCGATATCTACGGCTTTCATCCTCAGTCGCCCGTGCACATGCAAGTTACGGCCACTGACCTGCAACTGGACAGTCGGCTGTATCGCGCCCTGAC
Organism: Ottelia alismoides; assembly: GCA_037367405.1. NCBI lineage: Eukaryota > Viridiplantae > Streptophyta > Magnoliopsida > Alismatales > Hydrocharitaceae > Ottelia > Ottelia alismoides. Next base: position 8,514,119 of record JAZKJV010011400.1, on the reverse strand, counting down.
TCCCAAGTGGCAATCCTATTGGGATCGAGTGCAACCCTCAGGGACCGTCGATGCGCAGCTCACCCTGAAATCCGATGGGACCAAATGGACTCCGCAAATTCATGTGTATTGCCGCGATGTGGAACTGGAATGTTGGTTGTTTCCCTATCCGTTGAACCACGTTCAAGGTCACATCACGATTCAACCGGATCGATTGGTCGGACGCGATTTGCGTGGCAAGGCCGGCGGTGAAAGCGTGATCGGGAATTTGAGCTTTCAGCGCATTCAAGAAGAGTGGTATGGCGACTTGAATATTCAATGCGATGGCCCGATCACGATCGACGAGAAAGCCCTCAGCGCGCTGACCGTGCGCGGCCAGTCGACCAGCGCGGTGGAACGCTTTGTGCGCTCGCTGGAACCAACCGGTACCTTCAAAGTAGAAAAAGCTGTCTTTCGTCGCAAATACGGCGAAGCCAACTACTGGCACAAGGACCTGGTGATCAGCGTGGCGGAAAGCAGTTTGCTGTATCAAGGCTTCCGCTATCCTCTGCATCGCATACGCGGACGCATCGAAGCTGAAGATGATCAGTGGCGGCTGGTTGGCTTCGAAGGCTGGAACGATAGCGGCCGGATTCAGTGCAACGGTGGCTGGCAAGAGCTGCGCAATACGAGCATCCCGTTTAATCTCGTCTTCAGCGCTCACGGCTTGCCGATGGAAGACGAACTCAAGCGGGCGCTACCTGATGACGCCCGGCAGATCTGGGACCAACTGCAGCCCAGTGGCAGTATCGATCGGGCCGATGTTCAAATCGTGAGGGCCGCCGGACAATCGCAAGTTGATGTCGAGGTAACGCTGCATGAAGATCTCCACAGCGGCACCGGCAGTGGTCAGAGTTTACGACTGCATCCCAAATCCTTCCCATCATTGCTGAGCGATGTGACTTGTGATTTGAAATACACGCCAGGCAACCTGGTGATCTCGCAAGCTTCAGCCAGAAACAACAACTGCGACATCAAGATTCGAGCTGCCTGCCAGAAGAACAAGGCCGGCAATTGGGCGGGGACAGTCAACTGGTCACCCGGCTCTCGCGTGATGGTCGATAGTCAACTGCTGCGAGCGCTGCCCGATTCGATCAGCCAAGGCTTGGCTAAATTGGATATGCGCGGGCCGATTAATGTCAGCGGTGAATCGAATTTTGAATTGCCCATCGATGGCGTGACAGCGCCCACAACTGACATCAAGATGCAGTTGGAACTGGAAGAGGTGCAACTGGGCGATGGCAAAACGGTCGATGGAGTTCGTGGGACGGTACAAATAGTCGGTCGACGCTCGCCAACCGAACTGGTGGCTCGCGGGTGGTTGGATATCGCCGCGCTGAGTTTGCGTGGAGTTCCGGTAACCGACGTACGCGGCCCATTTGCTGTTACGGGCAGCCAGTTGCTGTTCGGCGCAGATACCGCCACACGCTTCGCTTCTGGAACCAGTCCGCCCACAGAGATAACGGCTTCGGCACTGGCCGGTACGCTCACCGCTTCGGGCAGTGGGCAACTGGATACCGGGCGTTTCCATCTGAATGCCAAGCTTGTGGATGCCGATTTCCGTTGCATGCTGCAGGACCTGGGTGCCGCCAGCGCTCCAACCGACGCCCAGTGCAGCATGGAACTAGCCCTGGCTGGTGTACCCTGGGAACCCCAAACCTACAGCGGCTCGGGGGCTCTGCATTTGCGGGATGCGCAGCTTTATCAACTGCCGACCATGATCCGCGTATTGCGGGCACTTTCCGTTACTCCGACTGACAAGGCTGCCTTTCATACGGCCGACGTTGTCTTCAGTATCGATGGTGATCGCATTCCACTGGAGCTAAAGTGCGACGGTGATTTGCTGAGCCTGCGCGGGACCGGATATACTAACTTTCGCAAAGAGCTGAACCTTGAGCTATATAGTTATGTAGGCGGCCGCGTGCCAGTGTCCAGCGTGTTGACACCGCTGATCGCAGATACTCCCTACGCGCCGTTCATGTTCATTCCAGTCACTGGCACGATTGACAATCCACAGATTGGCAAGCGTTCCATTCCACAACTGGCCATGTTATCGCAGATATTCCCGGACAAGATTGCCAGCAACGAAGAGACTACCCCCCGAGCACCCCAAGGAATCCTGGAGCGTCTGCGCCGTTAATTGGACTCGTGCCTTTGGGAGCTTCGAGCATGCAGATACCGCCGACTGTTGCCGCTGCCAGCGCCGCTGGCAATGTTTCTCAAGCATCCAGTAAAGATCGAGCCAGCGCGCCCAGCACGGCTGAAGCGACTGCCATGGTCCCTCAGAACGCTCTAGCTCAAGTTGCTCGCAGCGAAGAATCCAGCGCCGATCGCGATGCCGAAGGCGGCATGTATGGACGCATGAACAAGCCCCAGCCCCGCGAACCGAACGCCAGCACGCCCTCCGAATCCAAACCCAGCGGCCTGCCCGTAAAAGAGCCCGAACCGCCCGGCCAACTGGATATCCTCGGATAGCCCCGTAACCACCGCTGCCAAGTGGTGGAAGACGTTAGCTACTGCGTCCACCATCTGGCGATGGTGGCTACGGGTGGCTACGGCCTAATCCGCGTCGACGTGATCTAAGTGGCCGCTGCGACTGATGGCCCGCAGTAGTCTCAGCCCGATCAGGGTGCTGAAGGCATAGCCCAGGATTCCAAAGAGGCTCAGCTTTTGGATGCCCATCCAGCCTTCGTTCAAGAACAGTAGCGGCGGTACTTGGAAGGCTAATAAGACCGAAGAACCCAAGAAGAGTGAACTGACCAACAATCCCAGGACAAGCCGATTGACCGACGGACTTAGTCCGCGATGGGACAAGTGAACATCCAGCTTTCCCTCCTGGACCAGTTGCATCACGTTGCTGACTTGACCGGGCAAGGTTTCCAGCAGGTTTTCGACTTCGAAGTAAATGCGCCGCATTCGCTTGGCCTGTCGCTTGGGTGACAGCCTGCGCAGCCACATGCGGCGAAAGAATGGCTGCATGACTTCGATCAGACTGAAGTTGGGCGAGAGCAAATGCAGTGTGCCTTCCAGCGTGATCATCATCTTGATCAGCAGCGAGGTCTGCGGGGGCAATGTGATTTGATGACGGTGCAAGATATCGGTTACATCATTCAGGGCGCCGCTCAAATCGAAGCTTGCCAGCGGTTGCGATCCGTAGGTGGAAATCAATTCGGCCACATCGATCGATAAACTGGCTTCATCCAGCTTGGGCGGCATGCGGCCGACGCGTTTGATCAGCGACGTCAATAACGAGGCATCGCGCGAGAGCACTGCCATCAACATCTCTTCGATGTTCTCGCGCAGGCGATCATCGATACGCCCGCACATACCGAAATCGAGCAAGCCCAGTTTGCCATCGGGCATGACCAGCACGTTGCCCGGATGTGGATCGGCATGATAGGTACCCATCATGAAAATCATTTCGACATAGACTTCGGCGGCTAGCCTGGCCAGTCGTTGCCGCGCTGCTTCAGGGATATTGGCTTCTTTGGAGTATTCGCTGACATCGCGACCCTGGAGCAACTCCATCGTCAGCACACGCTGAGTACTGTACTTGGGAAATGGCCGCGGAATACAGACTTCCTTGTATCCATGTAATTGGCCAGCAAACAATTGCAGGTTCTGCAGTTCGCGCGCAAAGTTCAGTTCGCGTCGCAAAGATTTCGAAAGCTGCTCTACCAGGGTGCGCGGTTTCCAGGCGGCCAATTCCGGCAAATGCTCGGCCAACGTCGCCAGGCCGGCCATCACTTCTAAATCCTCGCGGACAGTGGCTTGAATGTTGACGTGCTGGACCTTGACGACCACTTCGGTACCATCGAGCAACTGGGCCAGGTGGACTTGTCCAATCGACGCCGAGGCGATCGGTTTTTCGCTGAAGGTCAGGAAGATTTCGTCCAGCGGTTTGCCTAGCTCCAGTTCGACCACATTCTTGATCGCTTCGAATGAGTCGGCGGCCACCTGAGATTGCAACTGGGCCAGCTCGGTTGCCAGCGAAGGTCCAATCGTATCTGGACGCAGGCTGAGCACTTGTCCCAGCTTGATAAAGGTCGGTCCCAAATCGGTCAGCGCCATGCGAATACGCGATTCGCGGCTGTAACTGGCCAGCGGTATACCTTGTTCGTCCTTGATCCAGTCGCGAATAAAGTCAACTTTCAGTTGACTGAGCCAATCGGCTAGCCCATAACGTCGTAGAATGACAATAATCTCTTGCCAGCGACGTAGATTGCGATAGATCTGTGGGATTGCAGTTATTCTCATGCAATTATTGTAGCCCGACGATCTCAGCCCGAAGCGCCGCCGCAGAAAATGTCCAACCGATGGATTGGGCCAGCCGGCCATCGCCCGGTATACTCCGCCCGACCCGCCTTTTCCGGCTATTGCTAACCGATGAAGCTAATCCTAAAAACCAAAGTTGATCAACCGCCCGAGCAAGTCTGGCAGCGATTCGATCGCGAGCTGTTCCTGCAATTGGCTCCGCCCTTCCCACGCGTGCAGTTGTTACAGTTTGATGGTTGCAAGCCAGGCGATATGGTCAAACTCGAATTGGACCTGGTTCTGTTTCGGCAAGTGTGGACCAGTCTCATAACCGAGCAAGCAGAAACTCGGCCCGAGATCTACTTTGTGGACGAAGGCCAGCAATTACCATTCTTCCTGCGTTACTGGCGCCATCGACATCGCTTGATTCGTTTGCCCAATGGTACCGAAATCATCGACGACATCGAGTATCGCTCGCCCAATCGAGTGATGGACTATCTGCTCTATCCAAGCATGTGGTTGCAGTTTGCCTATCGCAAACCAATCTATCGAAAAGTCTTCGCTTGAGAGCAGGCTGCCCAGTCGAACTTCGCCATCACAAAGTGCAGCCACCATCTCCGTAGCCACCATCTCCGTAGCCACCATCTCCGTAGCCACCGTCGCCAGACGGTGGACTCGCGACGTAGCGATCTTAAACATCCGTAGGCATTCACTGCTGACCACTTGGACCGCAGGGAGGGCGAGGCTCCGGCCGAGCTTTCGGTTTGTATCACCAACCAAAGATTCATGGGTGTTAACGGCCTGGCATAAATGGCCTGCGGACGTTCGTCTGCGCTTCTCGCCATGATTCAAAACTCAAATTCCAATGGGACCGCATTCGCGCTACCAGCCCAAGGCTCGGGTGGAACCTCGCCCTCCCGCCGAGCTTTCGGTTGGTATCACCAACCAAAGATTCATGGGTGTTAACGGCCTGGCATAAATGACCTGCGGACGTTCGTCTGCACTTCGCGCCATGATTCAAAACTCAAATTCCAATGGGACTGCATTGGCGCTACCAGCCCAAGGCTCGGGTGGAACCTCGCCCTCCCATGCCGTGACCGCCGGGGGAGGTCGCAGACGAGGCCTTTAGCCGAGGCTGCGGGAGGGGGCCATGCGCCATGGTTGACTCTTCCCTGGCGCAAGGCCCCCTCCCGAATCTTCGCCTAAACGGCTCGATTCGACCTCCCCCAAGCTGCTGCGCTTGGGAGAGGTGACGCGCGAAAACAGGCAGCATCAAACTTGGCATTGTTGGCTACTGACTGCCACAGAAGACCTGCGTGCTGCCCGGTGGCGCTGCCCAATCAGCTTTTAAACAGCCAATTGACCAGTGGATCGATACTTCGGTAATAGGCGGCCAAGAGTGGCAGAAGGGTCATCCACACAAAGATCCTCTTGAGAGAAAACTGAAGCGGCTGAACAGGCTGATTGCGATCCCACAAATCGTGCGCTAGCCTGCCCTTGGATATCTCCGCCACGATTGCCACCGCAATCATCATGGCTGACGTGTACCAATATCCCAGTAGAAGCATCGAGCTCAGCAAGCACATCAAATTGAGCATGATCCAAGAGACACCGATGGTCAGCTGCTGCAATCTGCCCCAAGCACAGCTCCATTGACGTCGGCGAATCGGTGCGCCGATCCCCAGCGGCAATCCAATCACCATCGGCAGGATGGCCAATACGCCCTGTACGAGTTCTTTCCAACCGGTATCGCGGTTGGGAAACCACAGAACGACCGCACCGAGCACCAACGAGGCAATCTGCAACCATAACTGCCCCAGCAACAACTGTCGACTCTTGGTTAGAGCCACAATTGTCAGCCACAGGGCAATCATGAGCGGGACACCAAACACTAACAGCAACATCAGGTTGCTGCCTGCATTTGCACTTGGGCCGACCAGCATCTCCACTGGATACTTGGTAACTCTGTCGCAACCCTTGCACAGCGGCATAAAAATTCCCGGTAACATCAGCAAACCAACTGTGTACCACAAGAGCACGGTGCGATTGATCCGGGGGGGCTGGACGGGTGTCGCTCTGGCTGAATTGTGCCCTTGGGCAGTACTAGCCACGGATTCGGTGGTAACCGAGCCTGCATCATCATTTCGTGGACTTTGTCCGCCGGAAAATGATTCAAACATATTGTCCCACCGGAACGTGGTTCATGGCGCCTGCGATAATGACGCGGCGAAAACTTTGCGCTTGCCTCGCGCGCGTTATCGAGAAAGAGTCGCGCCGTGCTACTGGTATTCCGTAACGCCTGAAAAATTATTCGGAGCTACTTTGGGCCAGTACGGTCGCTAGCGTGCCGCCGCACAGAGCCATGGCTGTTACGGCTGCGATCACGACTCGTAACCAGGCCGGCCGTTGAACTCCTATCCAGGCATCAACGCAGTTAACCAGGGTCGGAATCAACAGGACAAGTGGAGCGAGCCAGGTCGGCAAGGCAATCTCGCTGTAGTCGCGAATGTGCATCAAGACGCCGGCGCTGAGAGTCAATACCGGCAGACCAAGGATGATGGTATGTAGTCCAGCCGGCCCGTTTGCTTCCGCTGGTTTTGGTTCCAGCGCCAGCCGCGACAGCGTGATCACTCCCAGGCCAACAGCGGCCAGCTTGCACCAATCGCCCCAAGATCCGTAACAGGTCATGACGAGCGCGGTGGCCGTTAGTAATTGCGCCAATGGCACCAACAGGCTCCAGCGACCAGCACCAGTCTGCGCCAGTCGTTCGAGGCTCAAGTAGTTGGCTCCTACGGCCAGTAGCGCGGCCAGTGTCCAAGCCGCGTTGCCGGCCGACAAGGCTTGAAATCGCTCGGCAGTGGGTACCGCAGCCAGCAGCGGTACCGCTGCCAGCGCCAGCGCCGCCCACAAACGCCAAGGGGTGACGCGTGTGGTGGCCAGCCATGCAGCGGGCCACGCTAAAGCCACTGCCAGCAGCGGGCGCACCAAGGCTTCCCATGGTTCATTATCCAAAGCGCCAGCGGTCCAGGGCACAGGTGGCAGACGCTCATACTGAAAGTAAAACGCCAGTCCCAAAGCCAGTGCCCAAGCCAGTGTGACCACGTGCGCAGACATCAGTGGCCGCTTCACCAGTCGCTCGGTGGCTACGGCTAAACCGCAGCCAACGAGTCCAATCAACGCAATGATCAGTGTGGGGCGATCCACAGCCGAGTTACTTCTTCAGCACGATGTCAGCGACCAGCTCAACTTCTTTGTTGATGTTCTCGGTCTTGTAGTTCATGCCCCACTTGGTGCGATCGATCTTGAAGGTGGCCTTCAGTTGCAGCGTGGAGTCATCAGCGACCGACGCTTTGACCGGTACCTTGGTTTCCACGGTCTTGCCTAGCATGGTCAGCTTGCCAGTGATTTCCGCTTCCGCTTCACCCTTCATTTCGATCTTGGTCGACTCGAAGGTAATGGTGGGAAACTTGGGAACGTTGAAGAAGTCGGGGTTCTTCAGATGGTCAGTCAGTTTGGCATCGTCGGACCAGATGCTGGTCGTGTCGATGGTCAACTTCAGCGAACCCTTCTCTGGTTCGTCATGATCGACCGTAGCTTCTCCGGTTATCTTCTTGAATCCGCCTTTGTGCTGACCGTCTGCCTTCTTGCCGACGAATTCGACTTTAGACTTTTCTGCGTTAACCGTCATTGTGTCAGCCGCATATAGATTGGTAGCGGCCAACAACGCGGTCACAGCCCAAACACAGGAGCGCAATTTCATCGATCCATTCCTCGCAACGAGATGTTGTTAAATGAGACAGGGGTGGGGACCCAGCGTGCCCCAGCAGACAATCTTGACAGATTCCGCGCCTGAATTCTAGATGACGCAGATCGATCGTCCGGCGAAAAGTCCAGAGGTTCTACCTTTCTTCGAACCACTCAGGCGGCAGGAAGTTTGCAGCCAACCATCCCAAGCCGGCGGCTGGCGGTATCAACATGGCGGCCATCAACATGGCGACAATAAACGCAGCGGGCGCACTCAAAGTATGCCTTGTGAAACCCATTATTGACCCGATCATCCCCAGGCCCATGTAAGCTACCATACCGGCGAATAACTGCATCACAGGGAAGACTTGGGTCCAAGCGAACAACATCGAACCCAGCACTAACTTGCGAGCAGCGATGGGCCTTGCCAGGCAAAACGCCCAACCAGCCACCAGCATCATGACTAAGGCAGTCGACATACCCATCCAGCCGGTTGACGACGAAACTTCGCGGCCCACCAGGCACGGTACAATCGAGTTCAGCAAGAGTGCGAACGGCCAGCACAAGAAAGCGACCCAGTTGCCGTTCAGTTGCCACTGCGAACCGCTGACGGGAATAGAAGTGTCGATCGAGGCTGGCGCGTAGGGGTTGTCGGGTGCTTCAGTCATTGGCCACAGCCGCGTACACAGATCAGTTACTCAGATGGATAAGATCAATTTACCACGAACTGCGCTGCTTTCATCATTCACCGTTGCTCGAAGCTAGTTTATGACTAAGACCACGATCTCTCATACGGACCGAAGTTGGGAAGTGCCCAGACGGCCGTGGATCATGCGCATGACCTGGTCACAGCTCTTGTTTGCACATTGGAGCGTCGACCCAGCTATCCTGCAGCGACAGTTGCCGCCAGGAATGACGCTCGATACTCGCGAAGGTCAGGCCTGGATCGGTATTGTGCCGTTCCTGATGTCCGATGTCGCTCCGCGTGGTTGTCCGTCGCTGCCCAAGCTCAGTCGCTTCCTGGAGCTAAATGTACGCACCTATGTGACATGTGATGGCAAGCCAGGCGTCTGGTTCTTTTCGCTGGATGCGGCTAACTGGGTTGCGGTTCGCATTGCGCGTCGCACCTTCTACTTGCCGTACATGGATGCCAAAATGTCGATGGACCTTGATCCACATTCGGCTGTCACTTACCGCAGCCAACGCACGCATCCGGGCGAGCCGCCAGCGGAACTGGACGCGCATTATGCGCCCGCTGGGGAATCGTTTCATGCTCAGCCCGGGACACTCGAGCACTGGTTGACCGCTCGCTACTGCCTGTACAGTGCCGATAAACGTGGACGTCTGTTTCGCGGCGAAATCGATCATGAACCCTGGAGACTCTCGGCAGCCACTTGCGTGCTGCATCGCAATAGCATGTGCCAGTCCTTGGGCCTGGAACTGACAGGTCAACCTCACCTCTTGATGGCCCAGCCGATCCATGTCCGAGCTTGGATGGCCTACCGATGCTAATCCAGAGTGCAAGCGCGTCACCTAGCCCAGCGGCTGCTATGCCACGGGAGGGCGAAGCTCCAGCTGAGCCTTCATTCTGCCCCACCATACAAGATTCATTGGCATTAAGGCCCCGCGCTATCTCCACCTGCGGGCGTCCGTCCACGCTCTGCCAACGATTCAAACTCAAATACCAACGGGACCGCAACCTCGCTCCGGGAGGGCGAAGCTCCAGCTGAGCCTTCGTTCTGCCCCACCACATAAGATTCTTTGGCATTAGAGCCCCCGCGCCATCTCCACCTGCGGGCGTCCGTCCACGCTCTGCCAACGATTCAAGCCTAAATACCAACGGGACCGCAATCGTGCTCCGGGCTCAAGGCTCGGGTGGAACCTCGCCCTCCCTGCTCTCTTCTCGCCCTCCCTGCTCTCTTGAGGTGCGGTGAACTAAGATAGTGCAGGACGCTCGCTTGGGCGAGCGCGGGCTGGCGCGATATGTCTCGGGTCGTCTACATTGAGCCGGAGGGGCCATGCATCGAATTTTTGTCTATACCCATCTCCAGCGACCGGGCCTACATGTCTGGCGCGATGGGACTTCGATCAAGCTCTTCTTGCACCCGGTCGGTGGCCATGCAGGTTCAGGTTGGTTCGAGTTTCGTTGCCAACTGAGCAGCAGCGTCTCTCAGCCCGTCAAGTTCATGCTCTTTTCGTTTAATCAACGCGGCACGCCCTCTGAGTTCGAAAGTGATTTGTTCCAGCGCGAGATTCCTCGCCTGCCCAATGGTGAGTTTCCTGAAGCTGTATGGTGCGCCTCGGGCTCGTCGAGGGTTGTCCTGGAGGATCCACGCAGCGCTAGTCAGAGCACGCTGCGTGTTCATTTGATTTCGCAATTGCGTTTTCGCCCTAGTGAACTGTATCTTTGGGATCCAGTCACCAGCGTCGCGCGACGGATCGCACAATCGAACTTGGATGCGCTCGGACCCGTGTTTGATATCGACCTGGCTACCCAAGAGCAATCGTTCTTCCATTTCAAGTTTATCGGCCGCGATGAACAGGGTAACTTTACTCGCTTTGAACCAGACGTTGCCAATCGTTGGTTCGTAGCTCAAGACGGCGCCGAGATTTGGACTCACAGCGGTACATCGACCGTTGCTCATGCTATCCCTGAAACCCACAAGCTGACGATCCATTATCGACAAGCCTTCGAGGGCAGCACCAGGTTGCATTTGTGGGCTGATAACGGTGACTATCAGACGGATGTGGAGCCGACCTCCAGCGATGAGGGCTGGCAAGCGTTTGAAAGTTTGGTCTTCACTCAGTTTCCATACAGCTGCCAGTTTCATAATCCGGGACTGCCCAACCCGTGGGAACATCCCGAAGCCAAACGTTCTGGCATCACGCTGACCGACGACACCGAGTATTGGACTTTGGAAGGAGACAACCAGCTCTTCACTGCTCGGCCAGAACCCAGTCAGACGCTCGAGCTGACTGTTGCTAATCGCGATCTCAGTCCGCTACAGGGTGAACTATTGGCGCATGTCTGGGTCAATCGTGCTCGAGGTCCGCTGTGGGAGAATGTGCCGGTGGCAGCCGATGGCACGGTTACGCTCAGCGTCTATCCCGATGTAACGACTTCCATCAAGTTTCATGATCGCCATGCGCGGTGGGAACAATTTCGTCATGCCATTGAGATAGGCATCTCCGACACGATCACCAGGCGTTATGTGGTCCTGGAGCGACCGCCCCTACTGGACCAAGCGCCGGTGCCCGACCTGGTGGCTGATCCCCCTTTTCCTATTCGGCGGCCCGGCGCTTACCAGGAAGGCAATCAACTCCGCTTCGTCGTCCACACGCCGCACGCGGCGGATGTGCAAGTCATCGGCCAGTGGACCGACTGGTTAGCCGAGCCGTTGCAGATGCGCTGCACGCGCGATGGCACTTACTGGTGGGCAGCGATCAGCATCGATGAAGTGCTGGCAGGGCTGGCAGAAGAACGCACCGATTATCATGGCGTCAAGTATCAGTTTCTCTTTAATCATGTCGATCGGTTGCAAGACCCAGCGGCCGGTTGGGTTGAAACTTCACGCACCAATGCTGCTTCGCGCCTGGTCAATCACGCGCGGTTCGACTGGCAGAACCAGGCGTGGCATCGACCTGGTCCTGACCATTACATTATCTATCAACTGCATCCCAGTCGCTTTACCAATCGCTTTCAAGATGAACGACCGCTGCGGCGCGTGGCCCGTGAAATCGCCGAGCAGGCTGGTTACTTGCGCCAGCTCGGTATCACTGCCATACAACTTCTACCAGTCAATGAAGTCAGTAGCAACAACTCGTGGGGCTATGATCCTGCCTATTTCTATGCGGTAGAAAACGACTATTGCGGCCCGGACGGGCCTGACGATTTGAAGTACCTGGTGCGTACCTGCCATGCACACGGTCTGGCCGTGATTTTGGATGTGGTCTTTAACCATGCCGGCGGTGATAACATCTTATGGGAGGTTGCGCGCGACAGTTTCTTTGATGGCGATACGCAGTGGGGGGCGCTGGTCAACTTTGATCATCCTCAGTGTCGTCACTTTTTTGCGCAAAACCTGGTGTACCTGGCTAATGAGTTTCGAATCGATGCTTTCCGACTGGATCATACGGCCACGATTGTGCATTCAGCCGCCTGGAATGCATGGAGTGGCTCGGTGCGACAGTTGGGCTCTGGTGGTGGCTGGGAGTTTCTGCACGCTCTGCGACAAGCGGTCCAATCGCAAGTCGGCCACAATTGTTGGTTGATGGCCGAGCATTTACCGAATGAATGGAGCCTGACCAACTTCGGCGGTCCGATGGATACGCAGTGGGGCGATGATTTTCATGATCGCTTGATCGATGCCTGTCGCCGGCAGTTTGGCATGGGGCCATTGGCCAATGCCTTGAGGCTCTCGCACACGGCCAGCGATGATTGGTACAAGATCGTCAACTATCCAGAGAGTCATGATGAAGTCGGTAACGTGCGTGACCGCGTGGCTTATGTCGCTGGTTTGGGCCAAGGTTGGCGCATGTCGAAGGTTGCCGCTGCCGCTACGCTGCTCTCGCGCGGCATTCCGCTGTACTTCATGGGAGCCGAATCGGCTGAGGACAAGCAGTTCAGCTTTGGAAGCGCAGAGACGCTCGACTTGGATGAGTATCAAGCCAACGAGGATCGGGGGCGGATCCGCAGTTGGTGGCGCGAGTTGGGTAATCTGCGGCGCGATCCAAACATCAAGGGCCCTGCCCCGCTGGAGATTCGCTATGCGGCTGAGCAAATCTTGGCGTTCACTCGTGGGCAGAGCGGTGAGTACTTCGCGTTATTGAACTTTGGTGGCTGGTCAGGTCACTTGAGTCTGGCGCAGTTGAACTTGCCCTGGGGCGAATATCGCGAGCTCTGGAACTCCACCTGGCCGGCGTTTGCTGTCGAGGCTGAGCATGAAAACGAACACAGTAATGGTGGTCGCGATGCGAGCTTGAACAGGAACCATACTCTGCACGTACCAGACTACGGAGTCGTGATTCTGCAGCGCCTGTAGAGTGCTGAGGCAGCTTATGTTCATTATTTCTTCGATCATCATTGGCCGCCAAAACAATCGATGTCCGCGCCAGATTTCCAAGATCCGGCAAGGCCAGTTCATGAATCGCTGAGTTCCAGTCTGATTCTCAAGCCACAGCCGGGACAAGCAGAATTGCCAACTGCGATGCTGGCTTGGAGTTGGCAGCGTGGACATCGTAGCTGCACACTGGAGAAGGCAGAGGCCGGACTGTGCATGGTCCCTGCCGCTGGACACGTTGCCGCGATTGGCGTTAGCGCCGCGCTGCGATTGCGTTGGATCAGGAAAACGGTGGCCAGCGTGCTGGTCGAAGCCAAGATGGCCATGGCGATCGTTATCCTCAACAGAAATTGATTGCCATCCAATTGCCACAGCACCAGGCTGTCGATCAAGAGGGTCGTGATGATAGTGGCAACGATGGCCACTGGACGAATCACTAGCTTATCGGGCGCTGACGGGCTGGCGTAACACAGCACCGTATGGATGACGACTACGACTATCGATCCGGTGATGAACAGCCAGTTACCGGTCGATTTCTCCAAGACGTCTTGCGCGATGGCGTATTCAGTCAGCAGCAAGCCCCACACCGCGGCCCCCACACCGATCCAGCGCCAATGGATACCAGGGATCGTTCCCCAGCCCACCAGACAAACTGCTGCCCCGGCACTCCAACTGGCGATGGCCAGCCCTGTCACACTGATCTTGGATTGTCCTGCTCCAGTCCAGATGCCAATCAGCCAGCAAGCGGTTGAAATCAAGGAAGCGACCAGGGCAACTCGAGCCGCGTAGCGATAATGGTCTTTAGCTTGAAAGAGTAAGGTGCTGGCCGCGACAGTCAGTCCGCATAAGCAAGTGAAGGCAGTGACCCACAGCTTTTCCGCGTCACCGATCGACCAGGTTCCGCACAACGCGCAGAGGTAGAAAAGGATCAGTCCGGTTTGAGCCAGCTTGATGGCTGAAGGACTCTTCTCGAATCGAATTCCAGCTTGCCAAAGAAATCCCGCGGACGCGGACGTCAAGAACGCCGTGGCCGTGACTCGGCCAACGGTTTCAAAACTGGCTGTCAGCACGGCGGTTGCACCCAACAGGGCGGTCAATCCCAGCGACCAAAGCATGACCTTGAACAGCAGTTTTTGATCGAACATGGTGGTTGCAATCTTGCGCTAACCTGGCCCCGGGGCGCTATACTCAGTCGCTGCAATATACATTATCAAAACGATCGGCGACTGCGTTGCGACTATTTGGCCGCTTGAGATCGGGCTTTGTCGATCTTGGCAACAAATACTCCGGCCACACACCCGGCCATCACACTAAAGGCTGTGGCATGCACGCCCAAAAAGAGCAGAACCAATCGATTGCCCAGATCCATGGAAACGGCTTGAGGTCCCAATCCGAATAAACCAGTTGCCGATAGAACTGTGGCGAAGACTGGCAGTAAGCCAAACGAAGTCAGAATAGCGAGGCCAGCGCCTAACAACGTGCCCCAGAGACGGGTGCAAATCCAGTATGCAGCGTAACCACCAGCAAACAGCGGAATGGAGAATAAAATTGAGATCGGCCACCAATTAGCCAGCTCACAGACCATCGCGGACCACGTCGTGACAACCAGCAGTTGAAAAATGCGATAACGCTGCCATGTCATGACAGTTTCCCTTGCACGGCGGGTAAATCCAAGGCTGGTGCAGTTGTTGGCTGTAAAGAGTCAGGAATTTGGCTTCGCGCTGGACTGTGAGAGTGTTTCCATTTCGAGTTGCATTCTTTTGATGCTCTCTGTCAGTCGGATCTTTTCCTTTTCAAGATAATAGTTCTGCACGTCAAAGGGAATCTGAGTTGCCAGAAGGACGAAGGCCATGGCTAGTAGGATTTGGTCTGTTTTACTCATGGTTTGGTATCCATCCAAATCTTCACGCCCTGCACTCGATTGCCTCGGCCCTGGTCGAGTTCCCCTTTGAAGAACGCTTGCAGTTCCCACACCGGGAAAGTACTCGACTCGAACATCGCAACGACCTCAGCCGGCGCTGCCCGGTGATAAATCCACTGCTGAGGTGATTCCAAAAAGTCCGCCTGGTCGATTGTTAACTGCTCGGCTACGCCTGGCCCTTCAACGTTAAGGTACCAAGAGTCGTTTTTCTTTTCGAACCTCGACGTGACCACGAACTCTCCGACGGAGCGAATCTCCACCGATCTGGTCGACTTCCATATTCTATCCGCTATGGGCGGAATGGCGTACTTGGCTGGTGGCTCGGCGCCAATATGCAGAAACATTTTCCCAAAAGCGTCGCCCACTAGCAGCCGAACCTTGTATTCGTGCTCCTGTTTAGTTGGTACTCGAATCGTGTAGTTGGCAGGGAGCTTGATCGGTTAGATGTAGCCCAGTTTGTTTCGCAGATCCAACGCTTCATGCGCGATAGACCCATTTGTTGTCTCCCATGACAAACGCTGAAACACAATCACGCGTTGAACCAAACGCATTCCCAAAGCGACCACTAGCGCTAGCAATAGAAGCGAGCGCAAGGCAAATTGTTGGTTGGTGAATTGCGATGCTTTCACAGGCAATAAACTGTTGTGTCGGGTGCGATCCGCTCTATGCGCCAAGCGATTTGAAAAACTGATCTATACGAAAAGAGGCTTCCTCAACCAAATCGATTGTTACCACACAGTCAATTACCGAGGGAAGCCTCATGGACGTACAAGTTAAGGCAGGAAGCGTCGTTCGCACAAACGTGGATCGCAAAATTTCTGGCATGGTGGGGAAAATTGTTTCACAGTTGCAGTCGGAGATGACTTCAGTTGTGTCCAATTTTCTCACTGCGGGAATTTCGGCGGCAGGCATGAAGGCAAGCTATGGCTATAAATCTGCGTTGGATGCCACGGGCTGGACTGATCACACGCGAAGACGCAAGCAATTCGATCGCGATTTTATTCGCGGTCATTGGGGTGATTGGCGGGCAGTCTGTGGGCAGGAAGAAGAGGCTGCCCGCCAATGACGCCAATGACGCCAATGACGCCAATGACGCCAATGACGCCAATGAGCGCGAATAGACACGCGTAACGTTGGTCGACAAATCGAGGTTTGTGTCTACGGGCGCAATTAGTTGGACAGCGCCACTTGGTAAGCTGCGTAGCCACCGCCTGCCAGACGGTGGACGCGAAAGTTAACGCTTTCCACCGCTTGGCAGCGGTGGCTACGAGGACTTCATCCAATGAGCCTGCCCAGCGCGCCAAGTGGCGCTGTCCAATTAGGGTATTTGGTGGATGTGGTGGCTTGCGACTTGGCGTGAGTGCTGTTTCGAGTGAAAGCTCGAAGCATGCGAACAATGGCGTGAACCCAAGCCCTCAAGAGTCCTTTGGTTAATTAAGACATTTGCCATAGTCTCGTCGGCTATTTGGCTGCTTGGTGCCTGTGGGCATTGGTTGTTTACGGTTTCCTACCTGCGCTGCCGTATGTTACGGCATATGTTCGGCAATACGTTGCCTAAAGACAGACCGGGCATATTCGTAGTCGCGTTCGGCCGTTGCGCGTTCCTGGGGGCGATAGGTGATGGCTTTGGCTTTCCAGCATTGGTCGACAGATTGTAAACACCACTGGGCGCTGTGGCGATTGGCGCGGATCGGGCGGCCGTTGACGAGAATGAAGACGGGGTTGGTATGCGCAGCCGGCATCACGCGAATCGCGGCCCAGGAACTCTGCTCAATGCGGTGAGTAAATGCCAGCGATCGCTCTGTGCCATCGGCACTAATATCCTGTCGAGCAACAGGGTAACCATTGACGATCAATTCAACAGTTTGTACAGGCGACATCCCATTCTGTGTCGCCGGCATCAGCGCTGCGGCGTTGACTCGAAATGTCACCTCGTCTGACTCCGGCAGCCTGAGCGTGCTGTCCTGGGTTCCGATCTCCAGCGATGTACCGGATTTTGTCGAGGCGCTGAATTCCATCAAATGTGTGCGTCCATCACTGACATAGCTGCGACCAGCAGCGATGGCGTCGCACCAGCGATCGAAAGTCAATTGGCCATCCAGTCGTGCATAGACACGTCCCAATCCAACACGTTCGCCGCTCATGCAGGGGAAGTCGGTTTCGCCACTGGCGCGAACTTGGAAGCCACAATTCAACACGTGATACCACATATTGAACTCGGCCGAGCGATCACTGTTCATCGTCGAAATGAAATCGACTGCCGGTATCTGGTTTCCATCCGGGCCTTCGACGGTGTGCGCAACGTTCATAATGAATTCGTTGGCTCCGATGCCATCGAAGGCTGGGATATTGAATGTTGGCAATCCATTAGGACCATCCAAGCCGTCCGTTTCCGCCACGCGATCTACAAAGCGCGTCAGGCCAATCGATGAATGAGCAGGACCGCAAATCGCCCCTTGCTTCTTGGCCCAGCGGAGCGTGTTGAGTCCTAGCGTTGGCCAGTGTTCCTTGGAATCTCCTCCAGGGGGAATCTGCTCCCGCAGCCGTAGCAGGTTCAGATGCCCCGATGCGTGTGAGCCAAAGCCAGAGACTTCGACGTCATAGCGAATCAAATAGGGATACCGACTGTTGGCATCGAGTTCTCCAGTGAAAAATCGTTTCTGGAAGTCGAAGCATGGCCCCCAGGTCAGGCAGCAGCCGACCTTGAGATCCTCGCCCATGCAGTGCCGCAACATGTCGGGCGGATGAACGCCCTGGGTTGGGTTTTCATAATGGGCACAGCCTGCAGCATGAATATGATGATCGCCAGACCAATAACCGCGTCGCGACGGATCGATCCAGCGTCGCACTCGGTACTCGAACTCTACCGGCCCATCGTCAACGACGAGCGCTTTGGTCTCAGGAACCGATTCCGGACCACGCGAGCACTGTACGCTATAGTGGCCTTTGGGAAGGCGGATGGTCTCACCATCAGCACGATAGATCTGTCGTTGAAAGAAGAAATCGGGGGCAAGTCGTTTGTTCTGTGGCGGATAGACTCGGCCCGTTTTATCAGTGACTTCAAAGCAGCCCATCGCAGGGCGGTCGGCATCATCGAGAACTCGAAAGGTAACTGTTTGCGATGGACGGCTCATGAGTTTAAACTCTGCCCCGCCCCAATCCTGTCCACCATCGGCGTTGGCCAACTCAATCCAGTCGATGCGCCAATGGCACGGCTTGCCGTTTGGATCGATACGTACTCCGGCGATATGGCCATCATCGCTGAAAGGGACTTCGTACAGCATTTCGCGACCTGCTTGTACATTAAATGCTACAACGTGGCCACCGTCGGGCTGAGGACGTTCTTGAGTCCACCAGAAGACTTGACCAACACCTGCCTCTTCCGCTTTGGCCCAGAATCGCAGCACATAATTTCCCGGTTTAGCAGGCTCGGGCAAGGACGCTCCCAAGAAAGGATCATCGCCTGTACCGGTTAGTTGCAACGCACCACCGTTGACTGTTAACTCAATTTGATTTTGAGCCTGCCAGCCGGCCGCATCGTGGTCGAAACGCCAGTCTGCGACGATCGAATTGCCGCGCGCACTTCCTACGCGACCAGTAACTGGCGCAGAAAACTCCAAACGCACGTTGCGTTCGCCAGCATCGCGAGCGAAAACTTCGACGATGCGATACTCTAGCGGCAGTCCGGTTAGTGTGGGAGTAAGGGGTTGGCCATCGAACATGGAAAGCCCCAGCCAGCGCGAGGCAACCTGGTCTGCCGGGGAATGCGGTAGAGGACCGGCTTGGGGACTGTCAATCCGCAGACGTGCTCGTGTCTCTATAGGATTCAAGACCTTGACGAGATAGGTTTTCCAGCCCTGTTCATCCAGTTCAGGCGGCTTGCGTCCAGGGACAACCACTGGCGACTGGCCATTCACCAAAGATACGGCGGCCAGGCACAGCGGGTCCAACACCTGCTGTATTCGAGCCGTGAACTCACCATCATCGGTGATCTTGGCCGCTTGTTCCAGCGCCGCATTGGCCTCCGCATTCAATGGGGCCCCGAGATGCTGCAGGGTGTCTCGGACTCGTTCGATCTGAGCTCGCAGCGGTTGACGATCGACGCGCTGGACCATTGGCCAATCGGCGGCACGCAACGCATTGGCGAGACAGCAAACGGCCCATATCAGGCAGGTACTTCGGAGGATTATCAACTGGTCACTCCCCAACTGGTTCAACGTATTTCAGGATGCAGCAGGTTTCAGTAGCATCCGCTGCTCACTTCGTGGCACGCACTTCAGCAGCAGGTCTACGGTGGCTCGAAACCCAAGATCCTGGGTTCCCTGACCAGCATCCACTTCCAAATGTATCTCTCGATAGCCGGACTCACTGCAGCGCAGATCCATCAGCTTCCATTCGTGCTCTTCGCCAGTCAGGTACGCAGTCGACAGTAAATTCTCCAGCAAGCGGACTGAGCACCATTGGAGCGGTTCACCAGCAGTCGCTGCGCGATCCATGGCTCGAATTCGCAGCGGCGCTTGGATACCGGCTTCGTTGTGAACCTCAATCAGGAATCGCTGTGTCCGGTGCTGAACGACAGTTTCGGGAGGAGTCACCACAGCCACTTTCACGCGCGACTCTGGGTTGATGTGAACGCGGAGCAGCGTTAGCGGCTGGGCGATTGTTTGCAGTTGCCCCAGGTTTTCAGCCTGGCTGATCTGCTTCACCAACAAAGGGTCATGCCCAAG
The DNA here is from genome assembly GCA_037367405.1 of Ottelia alismoides. NCBI lineage: Eukaryota > Viridiplantae > Streptophyta > Magnoliopsida > Alismatales > Hydrocharitaceae > Ottelia > Ottelia alismoides. Next base: position 8,494,395 of record JAZKJV010011400.1, on the reverse strand, counting down.
GTGCGAGGCAAACGTCGACTGCATCAGCATACGCTCACGCTGGGCAGCAAAGTCGTGGCCGGTACTTGGCGATTGGCGCGTGTCGATCAGCCTCTCATAACGCTGAATGGATTGCTCGACGTAAGCGATGGCTTCGTTCCGCTGGGCAGAATTTGCAAACAAGCCTTTGGTCAAGATATCTCGCGCGTGCAGGCGCATCCGCTGGATCCATTCGGTCGCCGCTTCCGCTCGAAACACTGGTCGCCCGTCACGATGAATGTAAATTGCGCTGGTGTGCGCAATGTCGGGCTGCCAGAGCGCGTTCCAACGGTCATTTCTAGAACAACGTGCCACCACCCAGCGGCTTTGGTCAGCAGGCACCGTGCACTCCAGCGTGATCTCACGCTCCTGAGTATCTACTTCTTTCAGGATGACGCCATTGGATAGGATCTGCACGCGTCCGAGTGGAAAACGTGAGCTGGCTGTGACTTTGACCGGTAGCGGATTTGAATCTGTTACGCTCAGGACAGAGCCCGGGCCTTGATTATCGACGGTCAAAAATAACAGTGGTCCGGATGTGGTGAATGTTCGTCCACAGCGAATGCCATCGATCCACTTCTCGTAATCGAACTCGCCGTCAATCTGCACATAAGCACGTGCACAACCGGCGATGCGAGCCGGATGGTCACTGCCATTGGTTAAAGGGATTTGAAAGCCACAGTCGAGCAGTCGGTAGTAGTCGTCGGGATCAATCTGATCGACCGAGTCCGTTAGACCATGTACCGCATTGAGCGGCAGTTCGTGGTTGGCTCCGGTACCGTGGGCTTCGATGCTGATGCCTCCTTGTCCGCGCGCTTCCAGGATTGCTGTCTTGTTCAGCGGATAGTCCAGCGAATCGTCTCCCGCGATCTGCGGCCCGGTGCCGATGGGAAGAACAAGCCATTGCAGGTTGAGAAAGCACAGGTGACCGTAGAGATTCTGGTTGCGGTACTCTTCAGCCATTTCGATGTGGTAGTCTCGATCACTCAGAGCGGCTACCGGGCCGACGGGTGCTTGAGATGGCTTGATAAAGGCATCTATTTTTGTGCGATGCAGAAGCGTCAGGTTGTTGGCAACTCGCAAGTCTTCGGCTCGCTGGACAAGTGCCAGATCCGTTAGTGGCAGATCGACATTCCACGCATTGGTGACCCAGTGAATATGCGTGTCTCCGCTGATCCAACCAGCTGACCTGGCGTCCAGAAAACGCCGCGATCGCAACTGCACTTCGCGTACCTCGCCGGGCTGGAGGTCCACTGTTTCGGACACCAGCGGATGTTCGAAGCCGCGTTCCAGCGTAACTGCGGTTCTTCCTGGAGGCACATCGATTTCAAACTGGCCGTCGGCGTAGAAGAACGGCACCGCTGCCATTCGCATCGAGGGTGAATCCAAGATCGGTTTCTCGGTGAACGACTTGTTGCTGGCGAAAGGGCCTGCGCGTCGAAGCTGATGATCGCTGCCAGCCACCCAGACGCGTCCCGCAGTAGTTGCATCGCCGTCGTACAACTTGCCTCGCATTTTGGCTGAAGCCACTGCCGCTACACGAACGTTCAGCTTGCGAGCAACATCGCCAGACACGAATTCGACTTCACTGGTTGGTTGGGCTGCATCAATTTCGATTAAGAACGGTTGCGAGCCTCCTGGTAACACCAGCCATGGATTGGGAGTTTGTACTTGCGTCGCACGCTTGGCGATTAAGCTAATCGCCGCATCGGTCGCGTTGTGTATTTCAACCACGATGAATCGGCTCAGGCCCTGCGCGACTTGGACGGCAGCGGGGGACTGGTCCCAACGCAGAGCGTCATCGCGCCAGGTCGCACTGCCCCAGGCGAACTGCGGGCGGAGCTGTTTGGCAAGCGCTTCGCGAGCTGCGAGTAATTGATCCAGCGAAAGCGACTGCGGATGCTGAGCCGCGAATCGCTGTTCATCGATGAGCTGGCGGATTACATCTGGCTGACAAGAAAGCGGGCAGCGCATAGCCAGATCGGAGAGGAACTCGAACTGAAAGAACGCACGTTGTCGATCTTGTTCCCTCACCTGACCCGCATAAGCCACGGTTTCCGTAGAAGTTCCCTGGCTGGCTGGCCGACGATGAAACTGCGGAGGGTGAGCGATGGCCAGCGGCCCTGCCAGCAGCAGACAAACAACCAGGGGTAGGTTTCTTTTTTTCAGACTCAACTGTTCTGTGTACTCTATCAATCGAGATCGAATCGGACGGGAGCATCAATGATCCGGTACTCCAGTATACCGCTACCTTCTGAGCCGCAGTTAAATTCGTTCTCTTGGACATCTCTCAGCAAAACACTTCGGCTAAATTGGATGCGATCGAAAGCGACGCGCGGTTGCGTTGATCAGCAAGGTGGTTGTAACGAGCCGGAAACTGCTCGGTTAGATCGCAAACTTGGCCGGCGAAGTCGACTGAGTTCTGTCAGACTTGCAGCTTTTCGAAGGCGAATGCCATCTGGTTTCTCCGACGCTGGAGACTACTCGCACTGCAGAGAAAGAGAGTAGTGAGTAGAAAATAGACCGAGTAGACAAGGAGAAAGTTGAGCGGTGATGAACGACTCTTGGCCCTAGATAATCGCCAGGTCTCGAGTCTTTCTACTCTCTACTTTCTCCTGTCTACTCTCTATTGGCCGAAGGCCAATGGAGGATAACGGACTTGAACCGATGACCTCTACAATGCCATTGTAGCGCTCTCCCAACTGAGCTAATCCCCCGGTCTTGGGTCGGAGGGACATGGCCCCAGCCACTCAGGCGTCGTCGTTTGGACGAGTCGCAGGTGGTGGAGGCGGTTTGTCTCTCACGAAGCGAAAAAGTTAACCGGGAAGCCGGAGTGTGTCAAGCACGTTGTTGCCTTTGGGTCTCGAGCAATTTTATCCAGGGGCCGACGTACGCGCCGTTGTCGTGAAATGTGCGGCCGCTGACCAGGTTGCCATCGATCACGCAGGGCTCGTTGACAAATATGCCGCCGCAAATTTCCAAGTCAAACTTGCATTTGGGGACGGTGGCCATGCGGCGACCGCGTACGCAGTCGGCAGCCGCTGGTATCTCGACTCCGTGGCAGACACTGGCAACGGGCAGGTTTTGGGCAAAGAAATACTGGGTTATGCGGATCAAGTCGCTGTCGTAACGCAGGTATTCCGGAGCGCGGCCGCCCGAAAACAAAATCCCCAAATACTCCTCTTCCCGGATCTGACTGAAAGCTACGTCTGCCTGGATCGTGTAACCCTCCCACTCCTTGGTGATTGTCCAGCCGGGCTTAACTTCGTGCAGCACCATTTGATAACGCCGCAATTCAGGCGCCGCCACCACCGGCTGGAAGCCAGCTTCTTGCAGACGGTAGTACGGATACATGGTGTCGAGCGTCTCCGTGGCGTCACCCACAACGATAAGTACCGGCCAGATCTTGCTCATCGCTGCTGTTCCTCCGTTTGTTTAGTCACCGTAAATGCTCAGGCATAAGCCTGGCTAGTCTATAGCTACCCTGATGAGCTGTCACCTGGTTTAGTTGTCGCCTGGTTTAGTTGTCGCCTGACGCGCGAGCCGTTCGCAGGGGGCGGCTTCTACGCGCTGGCAGAGGCGACGGCCAAGAGGGACAGCCGAAAACCGCCTGAGAAGAAAATCCCCGATTTTCCAGAATACGCGGGGCGACTCTTTTATATCGTCGCGATATGAACTACTTTGTTGGCACCCCAATTAGACGGGCATTCGACGCCTGGAAGAGTATGCCAATCGTACTCGGGCCTGGCGATGACTGTTGCCCTTCGAGCCACGGCGAGTTGTTGATTCCTTTCTTCCCTGTATCCTCTCTAAGGAATTGTCTGAATGCATTGGCGTAAACGTGCTGCCTCGCGTCGTAAGCTTGCCCTGATAAAAAAGTATCTATTGTCGTGCGAGCGATTAGAGCCTCGACAACTACTGGCCAGCGACTTGAGCCTGGATGCCTTGCAATCCATCAAGCAAGAGCCCACGGCGTCCATGAAGTTAGCCGCCGCGCTGGAGAATCAATTGGTCGCTATGGCGCCCACGCACGCCTACGAGGTGGATGACCAACCGGTTTCACTGGTGGTGCATCCTGCCAAATTGGCTTTGAAGGTTGCGCCCAGTGCAAACCAGCAGGCTCTCTTGGATCTAGGCCTGAAATTTCAACGGCACTTGGGGCCGGCTTATGGACTGTATGAGTCGACCGATGGTGGGGCGCTAGATCGAGCTCAACTGATGGGGACTGGCTTGATTGAGGATGCCGTCAGCGTGTTCTTTGCGCAGGAGTCTCGCTCCAATGCTGTGTTGCTGGACGAGATCATCGTGGCCCTCAAGCCTGGCGTGACAGCAGCCGAGTATTTCAACAATAACACGCTCTTTGTCTCGTACAGACCTTTGGTGGGTACTCACGACCAGTTCATTGCCAATGTAGCCGCAGGCAAGGGTGAAGCTGCACTGGCAGTTGTCAACCAACTGGACGATGATCCAGCGCTGACCTTTGTCGCGCCCAACTTTTATCAGAGTTGGGAGAAGGCATTCAATCCCAACGATCCACGGTTGGCCAATCAATGGCACTTGCACAATACCGGACAGGGCGGTGGTCTGGTTGATGCCGATGTCGATATGCCGGAAGCCTGGGACATTATTCCCGGTAACTCGTCGACATTTAAGATCGGCATCATTGATGACAGCGTAGCCACCCACCCTGATCTGACGCTTTGGACCAATCCAGGCGAGTCGCCCGACGGCCTGGACAATGACGGCAACGGCTGGATTGATGACATCAACGGCTGGAACTTTGTGAGCAACAACAATTCATCCGGACCGACTACCGCCGACGATGTTCACGGCACGGCGGTAGCGGGAGTCGCAGCGGCCCGAGGCAACAATGGCTTGGGCGTCGCTGGGGCCGGCTACAATGCGAGTCTGATCAGCGCGCGCATCTTCGAAGGGGCTAGCGTGGCTAGCGATGCCAATATCGCCGGCGCACTCTATTACATGGCCGGACGTACGGCCAACGGTTTGGGGACCTGGTCGTCGGCTGACATCGTCAACAATAGCTGGAGCGGTGGTGCCAACAGCGCAGCGATAAATGCTGCTTTGACCTGGGGTACTACCAATGGTCGAAGTGGTCGTGGCGCGCCCTACATGTTCGCGACGGGAAATGGCTTTGGCGCGGTGCAGCAGCCTGCCCTGCAGTCGCTGAATATACCAGGTGTGTTTGCCATCGGTGCGACCAACAACAAAGGCACGCGGTCCAACTACAGCAACTTTGGTCCCGCGGTGGACCTGGTCGCGCCCAGTAACGATACACGCGCAGGGTATCTGGCGATCGATACGACCGACCGAGTGGGCGCCGCCGGATATGATCCAGGCGACTACACGGGTACTGGAGCCAATGGCTTTGGGGGCACCTCATCAGCCACACCGCTCACCGTGGGTGTCACGTCCTTGGTGATGGCGCGAGCAGATGCACTCGGGATCGTACTGAGGCCGGCTGAGTTGAGAGCCTATATGCGCACCCAGACCGACTATCTGGGCGATGCCACTTTTGATCCAGTGACTGGCAAAAATCTGGAGTATGGTTTCGGCCGCGTCAATGCGTTTAAGGCGGTCTCGAATCTTGGCAAGCCGGAGATTTCCGTGCTCTCGAGCAGGGCGGAAGCTCAGTCGGGCGGGACCCTATCGGTCGGCTCGGTCTACATCGAAGAGTTCTTCGATACTACGTTCCGTATTCGCAACCAGGGTACTGAGCCGTTGGTTTTGGGATCTTTGGATATTGGCACCGGTGACTTTAGCCTGGTTACAGGGCCAGGGGCTACGACCTTGCAGATTGGACAAGCGACGACATTTACCGTTCGCTTTACGCCCACCGCAGGTGGCGTCCGAACGCAAACCGTTACTCTCACCTCTAACGATACTGACGAGGCCTCGTTCACCTTCACCTTGTCAGGAGTTGGGATTGTGCCCACGGTCTCTGGGGTGGTGTTTGAGGACTGGGACGGGGACAACGTTTTGGACCCCTTTGATGGCGTCTTGACCGATCAACTTGTTTTTGCGGACACCAACAACAATTCCACGCTGGACCTCTTTCCCTCAACAATTGCCAATACGACGAATACGCCGTTGGTTGACAGCGGGACCGTAACCTCGACGGTAGTTGTTTCGGGCATTGCCGCGCCAATCTTTGACGTCAATGTTCGTATCAATGCAACACACACTTGGGTTAGCGACTTAGTCATAACACTAATATCGCCAACTGGCACGCGGGTCGTATTGGCCGGAAACATAGGTGCCGATACGGCTAACTTCACCAACACCGTGTTCGATGACGAGGCTGCGACTCCGATATCTAGCGCTCCTGCCCCGAGAACAGGTAGTTTTCGTCCGACCCAACCACTCAGCGCGTTTGATGGTCAGGCAGCCAACGGCACTTGGACCTTGGAGATCCAGGACGTAGCCGCTTTCGACACTGGTTCGTTGCTCAACTGGGATGTAACCATTTCGACCGCCGAACCCACAGCTCTAACGCGTGCCAACGGCAGGTACGGGATCCTGGATCTGCCGGTTGGCAGCTATGTGATTCGGTCCATCACCCCAGCCGGTTGGACATCATCGTCCAGCTACCCGGTAGTGGTTTCCTCACCGACCGAAGCGTTCACCGGACGCGATTTTGGAATGGGCAAGAACGACCGATACTACGGCTTTGTATTTGACGATGTCGATGCCGATGGTGTCTGGGATCCAACGGAGGCACCCGCAACGGGCCGCATGTTGCTGGACGACCTTAATGGTAATGGCATCGTCGACCTCACCTCGCCCAATACCTACGTCAACTCGACCCCGTTGCAGATTCCTGACCTTTCAACGCGGACATCAACTGTGTCCGTTAGCGGCGTATCGGGCGTGGTAACCGACGTCAACGTGTTGGTCAACATCACCATGACCTTCGTGGCCGACCTGGATGTGTTCTTGATCGCTCCCGATGGAACTCGAGTCGAGTTGTTCACCGACGTCGGCGGTGCAGGTGGCAACTTTGTGAACACCTTGTTGGACGACCAGGCAAGCACACTGATTTCTGCGGGCTCTGCTCCCTTTACCGGCTCATTCCGCCCGGAAGGTATGTTGTCCACGCTCAATGGCAAAATTGGCAACGGGACCTGGACTCTTGAAATAAGTGACGATGCAGGCGGTGACGTTGCTACGCTGAACAATTGGGGCCTTATCGTTTCCGGTGGTGAGATTGCCCTTCCCGTTCCAAGCACGGGTAGGTTGGCGATGGATATGGCAGTCGCCGGTAATCAAAGCGTCAAGCTGATGCCGATATCCGGCTGGCGATATACGGTTCCTGTCGACGGTGTTCGTCCGGTCAATGTCGCTGGCACACCGATCACCGATCAGCGTTTTGGCACGCGGCTTAATAACCGTGCGCCGACCGTCGAGGTTCCCAACACTTCCATCTCGGTGAGTGAAGGTAGCTCGTTACTGAACACCGGAACCTACAGCGACCCTGACATTACCGATACAGTAACCTTCAGTACGTCCAGTGGGCTCATCACGGCTGTGGCCGGCAATTGGAGTTGGGACTATGGAACGCTGGCTCCCGACGACATGCCTGCGACTCAAGTCACGATCACTGCCAACGATGGTGAAGGTGGAGTGACCAACAGGACGTTCACCTACACGGTGACCAACCTCGCACCAACTGTGGCAGCAGGCTCTGCTGCGGTCAGCGGTGACATATCAACGACCATTACCAATACAGGTACCTGGAGTGATGTGGCTGCTGATACGGTTACACTCACTGCGTCATTGGGCACAGTTGTCAAGAATGCCAACGGCACATGGAACTGGTCTCTGACACCCACGACGGCTTTCGCGTCGGAAACGGTAACAATCACAGCCGCCGATGAAGACGGTGGTGTTTCCACGACCAGCTTTACCGTGGCATCGTTCACCGCCATACCAGCAACGCATGCATATTACAAGGGTTCGTTCTACTCGGCCGGCGGTGCAAATGTGGCTGCGGCGCTGGATACGTCCAAGAGTTTGGTGCGATCAGGGGCTACGGCAACCACCGTCACCGCCGCCAACGTGACCAACTACAGCCGGGGTATAAACGGGGTAGTGATCGATATAGCTGGCTTGAGAGCTACTTCGCTGACCGCTGCGGACTTTACTTTCAAGATGAGTCCTCAAGGTCCTTATAACGAAGCGGCCAATCCGCCAAGCAGTTGGGCCAACGCTCCGACCCCCAGCTCGATTACGGTCACCGCGGCGACTCCTGGTCCCAACAGTTCACAAGTGAGAATCGAATGGCCTGATAATGCCATTCAAGACCGTTGGTTGCAGATCCGCGTGCTGGCCAATGCCAACACAGGCCTAGGTGCGCCGGCGGCCTATTATCTTGGTAATCTGCGAGGCGATATCGATGGTGCGATAGTGGGTGGACTGTTTACGGTCATGAATGCTGACCTGACTGCAGCCTTGCCAGTGGGCGGGGTGGGCAGCGTTACCAGTCCGCGCGATGTGGATAAGAACGGGTTCATCTTGAATTCGGACTTCGTCCTGATTCGTAACTCGATTAACGCCAGTTTAGTACTTCGCGTGATCACCATTCCGGCTTCGGGTTCGACGCAGGAAGCCAACGTGCCGCCGACAGGCAAGGGTGGCTCAGGCCCCGGTTCCAACGCTGCTCCCCTGATTGTTTCACCGGGCACTTCGGTGAAGACAACCATCGATCCAGCCCCGGCTCGCGGCCCTGGCTTGATAGCAGCCAGCTCGAGAATGCCGAGCAGTCCCAGCACGGTAGCTTCAACCGCGTTCAGCGAAATGAGGCTATCTAAATTCGCCGCTGCACCGGCCATAACCGGTGGCGCGACGAAGAAGGCCTTGGCAGTCGACGCGGCGTTCGAGCAACTGGGCGACCAACTGTAAAGCCAAGTGGTCATTCCAGGACAGCTTGTGCAGAGCCTGGCTGTCCTAACCAAACTTTCTGTCGCTCGTGGCACACCGCGCAGACCGGTGTGTCACCCTCTGGCGATTGCCTGACACCGCTGGGTTGCCGCCCAGCGGTGCCAAGTTCGTGCGTGCCCGCTGACGTTTCCATTGCTAGCATTTAACACGCGCGCGGGGACACACCCCGCTCATGATCAAGTCCCAAGTTCCTGCGTGCCCGCTGACGTTTCCATTGCTAGCATTTGACACGCGCGCGGGGACACACCCCGCTCATGATCAAGTCACAAGTGCATAACTAGCATTTACGTTTGCCGGGGGACCGAGGCTGCTCGGGTGGGCACACGTCCTGTACTTGAGGAGACTTCAAAATTTGCGGGGTTGGTAAGATTTGCTGATTTGGCAGACTCTACTGGTCGATATCTAACAGCGATGGAATAACTCAATCGTGATGGGCAACGAATGCTAGCAAGCTCGTTGCTTGAACAATCGATCAAAGGATTGATGGCTCATGCGGTCGCAAGCTCGCTATCGTTGGTTGGCTCTGATTGCCCTGTTCTTGACCAGTACCGGTTGCTGTTGCGTGCAAGGCATGCCGGGCCAGTGCGGTTGCGGCTCTTGCGGCTTGGGACCGCTGGGTGGTTATCGGGCCTGTGCCAGTGGCTGCGGTGAAACCTATGTTGACGAGTGGGTTAGCGAACCGCCCTGTGTCGATCAGTGCTGTGCCGGCGACGTACGCCCGGTGCGCTCCCTGCTGCGAGCTCTCTGGGGCAGCCGCTTTGTGCAAGGCTGCGACATGTGTGCCACCGGCTGCGATAGTTGTGGCGATAGCTGCGGTGGCAGTTGCGGCTATGCATCCTCAGGTGGTAGCGGTTGCTCGAGCTGTGGCGGCGGCGGTGGTGGTTCCTGCAGCAGTTGCGGGGGCGGTGCTACGGTGACCGAGCCTTTGATACCTAGCACTTCCCATCACGTGCCCACGACGCATCATCACACCTCTCACGCTGGTGAAGCTCAAATGGTGCCCGGGTCGTACAAGATGTCCGCACCGCGCCGCGTGCCAGCCTCCGTCGCTAGCGAACGCATTAACCCCGCACGTCAGAAAATGGATGCCAAGCGGGCCAGCTATAGCAACTGAGCGATAGCCATTGAGATGAGTTGCCCAGCGCCACTGGGCAATTTTCCTGTTAGCAGTATTCGTAGCCACAGTGCCAAGCGGTGGAAAACGTTACCTTTCGCGTCCACCGTCTGGCGACGGAGGCTACCCGGCTGGTCCACCGTCTGGCGACAGTGGCTACCCAGCTGACAGTGGCTACCCAGCGTGCCCGGTGGCGCTGGCAAACTAGCAAAGCGAGATTAGTCTTCCTTAGACGCATCTCGTATTTTTTCTTTAGCCATTAAAAGTTTCTTCAATCTTTTTTCTCAGCCCATCGGGTGGCTCTCCGTTGGCCGACCTGATGTTCTAACGCCCGCTCTGGCAATGGCTTAATGCAATTCCGAACCAGCCGTTTTCATTGAGCTGGCGATTCTCATTGTGTCCTCTTTCGGGGGGCTCAGTCTTGACAGGTCCCTATCTTATTTGTGTCGAGCCTGGTTGCGGGGCAGTGGTCCCGCAGTGCACGACAGCGATAACGACATTCGTCCTGTGATGGCGATCGTCAATTTGATGTTGGGTTCTGTTCAATGAAGGAGCGATCAGATGGCTGATGCGAAGAAGAGTTGGGTCGTGCTGCGCGATGGTGCTCGGCGATTGTGTCGTGTGGATGTCCAGCCGGCAGACGAAATGCTTTACCTGGCTTGCTTGTCCAGTGATCCGCGAACGTTGGAGGAATTTGCGGCAGCCTGGTTGCGTTTCCGACCCGAAGAGCCGCTGATGGATGGCAACTGGATACCGTTGGCGGAGTTTGATTCGAAGCCTCAAAGTGACCAGGTATGGATCTGGATCGATCTGACTGAGTGCTGCTTTCAATGGTCAGGCAGCGATGGTCAGTCGTTAGAACCGGGTGGTTATGCGCCGCTTCGGCCGGACAGATTCCCAACATCCAAGCTCAAGCGATCCAAGGCTCAGCGGAAACGGGACAAGCGACGTGGGATCCGGCGAACAGGCCAACCCTCACCGAGCCTGCCGAATATGTGGTTGAATATTCCCCAGTGGTGGCGTCGCATGGAAGATCAACCCTTTCCAGAAGTTGGTGGTGATCTGAATATCGCACCCGATCAACTGCCGATGTCCAATCCGCTGGACTTCCGCAGCGTGCTCTATGGTCGACCATTGGCAGAATTCATTGCCTCCAGCGTGCGTCATGCCGGTTGCACTCACACCGCCATGGAAGGCGGTGAACCGGCCCAGGCGACCGCGGGTGAGCAAGATGTCAGCCGCCATGATTTCAACCAGGACAGCGAACTGGAGCAAATGCAGCAGCGGATTATGAGCGAGATCAAACGCATTCACGTTCAATGGCTGATGACACCTCGGACTGATTTAAATGGTCGTATGCCACGCGAGATGCTGCATGAGCATCGCCAGTGGAAAGATCGAGAGTTGGACCATCGACGCAATCAATGGTCGATCACTCGGCGCCCACCGCCACCGCTCGCGTTGACCAGCCACGCATTTCGTTTTGGTCCGATGGGCACCGAAGAAGTTGTCCACTACTTTGATCTTTGCCGCGATGCAATTACCACTGCCTGGCGGTGGTTAGATGATGAGCCCACCATTGAGCACGCAGCGCTGGTAGAGGATGTCTGCCGCTTCATCGATGGCTGGCTCAACAGCGAGCATCCCGATAGTGGTGGCCTGACGCTCCAGCAGTTAATCGATGAAGAACGTCAATTGGTACCTCGGCTGGCCAGTAGCGAACCCTTCGACTGCGATTGCCCGCTGTGTCGACTGCAAGCCCAAGAGTCTGATATCTTTGGTCCCGGCTTCAGCATTTGCGATGGTTACCACCTGGAAATGGAAGACGAGTTCGCGTTTTCGCTGGTCGCCGATTACGAGGAGTGGGAGCAATCGCGCGAGTCTTTCGATGAAGAATGGATTCCTGCGCCACCCTCTGGTAGCCGTTCATCTCGCACTACCGAGCAAATCACCTTAGTCACTGCGCGCGGAGAGCCCCGTGTTGGGAGAATGATAGGGCTGCTGGAGAATGATGATGAGATTTGGAAATCCAGCTACGTCGATCCAGATATTCGCTCGCCGCAGATGCTGCTCTTTGCCATTGGCATGCGCTTGGGTGAATTGGTTGGCGAACTGCGCGAGCTATCGGCGCCTCGGCAGAGCATCGAGGGACTGAACGTGGCTTTCGACGAACTGGCGCAGAGCATCCGCGGATGGCTGGTCAGCACGACACCCGGCGGAGCACCGCTGACGGCAGCCAATCAAGCGGCTGAACAAATGGTCGAACGACTGGAGCGAGTCGCTGGCCTTTTTCCAGTTCTGACTGCCCGCAGCGCGGACTTACAAAGCCTCGTACACGACTGGCAACGCCAGCTGCGCTGAGTGACCACGCGCCTGGTGAGCAAGTGCCTGGTGAGCAAGCGCCAGGTGAGCAAGACCGAGATGGCCTCATGTTCCAAGACGCGTTCCCGGAACATGAGGCACGATACTCGCAAGCGCCGGTATTTCAAATTTCAAATTTGAGATTTGAGATTTGAGATTTGAAACTTCCTAAAACGGTGTGCGGCCGCCGGTAGCTCCGTAGACCTCGCCGGTGATGTAACTGGCTTGAGGTGATGCCAGCCAGACGTACAGCGGGGCCAGTTCGGCCGGTTGTGCTGGCCGCTGGAACAGCGTGTTGTCGCCGAATTGCTTGATCTTTTCGGGGTCCATAGTCGAAGGGATCAGCGGTGTCCAAACCGGACCGGGGGCAACTGCGTTGACGCGTATGCCTTGCTCGATCACTAACTTGGATAAGCCTTTGGTGAAATTGATGATGGCGGCTTTGGTGGCCGCGTAATCCAGCAGTTCCGGCGAAGGTTCATACGCCTGGATCGACGCGGTATTGATGATTGACGAGCCGGCCTTCATCAGCGGCACGGCCGCCTGACACAAAACGTACATCGCTAGTATGTTGGTTCGAAACGTCCGCTCAATCTGCTCGAGCGAGAAATCGGCCAGTTGGGTTTGCGCCATTTGGTAGGCTGCGTTATTGATCAGCAGATCGATACGGCCAAACTTTTGGTGTGTTTGCTGAACCAGGTTCTGGCAGAACTGTGGATCTTGGATATCGCCCCGCACGCTGAGCGATCGACGATCGGCTTGTTCGATCCAGCGTACTGTTTCAGCTGCGTCCTGCTCCTCTTCCAAAAAAGCGAAGGCCACATCCGCACCTTCGCGCGCACAGGCGATCGCGATGGCTCGACCAATGCCACTATCGGCCCCAGTAATCAAGACCCCAAAATCCTTCAGTTTACCGCTGCCGACATACGACTCTTCTCCATGATCAGCTCGAGGCGTCAGCGCTTGTTCGGTTCCAGGGTGCTCAATCTGCTGTTGACGGTGATAGGGAGGTTGATGGCCTTCATGTCGTGGATTGGTCTGCGTTTGTGAAGTCATAATCGAGCTTTCAGCGTAGCGATGGATGGTTTGTGTGCCTGACTGCAGCAGCAAGCCATGTGCCTGGAAGAGTCGTTACAATAGCGCTCCGTGATAAAACCGCCAGCAAGGACCAACGCATGAATCATCCGCCTATCGACGATCTATCCGTTCCCGACCCCGCAATTGTTCTCGATTTAGTGGAAGCCTTTCGGCGTTCCAAAACACTGTTTGCGGCCGTGAGTCTGGGCGTATTCGATGCGCTAAATCGGAGCGCCCAGAGCCTGAGTCAATTGGCCGCTGAATTGAAGCTCAGTGAAGACGGCCTGGAGCGGCTACTGAACGCTTGTGTTGCGCTCGGATTGCTGGCCAAACAAGGTGACCGCTACGTCAATGAACCAGTGACCAGTACGTACCTGGTGTCGACCAGTCCACGGCGTGTGACCGGCTATATCACCTACTCCAACAACGTGATGTGGAAGTTGTGGGCTCAGTTAGAAGACGCTGTACGCGAAGGCACGCATCGCTGGCCGCAGGTATACGGTTGGGATGGTCCGATCTTCTCGAACTTCTTCAGTACAGAAGCGGCCAAACGCGAGTTCTTGATGGGCATGCATGGTTATGGGGTGATGAGTTCACCGCATGTTGTGGCCGCCTTTGATCTCAGCGGTTACCAGCACCTGGTCGATTTGGGTGGAGCCACTGGACACCTGGCCTGCGCCGCGTGTGATCGCTATCCGCACCTGCGAGCCACGGTGTTCGACTTGCCCGAAGCCATACCTCTGGCCCGTGAAATCATTTCGCTTACGCCGGTAGCGGCGCGTGTGGCTACGATCGGTGGTGACTTCTTCACAGACCCGCTACCCGTGGCCGACCTGTACGCTGTGGGACGAATTCTGCATGACTGGAGCGAGGAGAAGGTTCATCAGTTGCTCGCGCGGATGTATGACGCCTTGCCGGTCGGCGGAGCCTTACTGATTGCCGAAAAACTGCTGACCGAAGATAAAACCGCGCCTAGATGGGCACTGATGCAGAGCCTTAATATGTTGACATGCACCGAAGGCAAAGAGCGCAGCTTGTCAGAGTACGCTCAATTGCTCTACCAGCATGGCTTCTCGAAGGTCAGCGGATGCCGGACGCAGTCGCCACTGGATGTCGTTCTGGCGATCAAGTAGCGTGGATCGATTAAGTACTGTGCTCGGGGCCAGCAGGAGCTAGCGGCGTGAAAATCCTGGACCTGATACTGATTGTCGGTATAGTAATCGGTTCGGTGGCTTTGGTTCAGAAGCGCGCCGCGCTCAGTGGGCTGAACAAGGAGTTGGGTCGAATAGAGGCCAGCGTTGGTGATTTGGTTATCAAAGACGAAAAGCAGTTGCACATGGTGGCAACCAAGACCGAATCTCCCTGGCAGTGGGCCTGGCGCGTCTACCTGCCCGACGCATGTAGTGGAACCATCTCGCATGCCAGCGGCGGTGGTTCGGGCAGTCACGGCTTTGCCAATATGAAACAGATGACCGTGGCGCGCTGCAGTATTGGCAAGACCAAATCTGGTACGGTGGGCATCTATTTTCGCTTTGCCGGCGGCTCTAGTTTCTCTTCATTCGGCAATTCCGATTTCTTTCAGTTTCTGCAAGACAATCGTCAGCGGCTGTTGGTCACCGAGTTCGCCTCGGGAAAATCAGAAACCGTACCTGCTGGCAGCCAGCCGGTGACCCTGCTGAAGCTCGAAATGGATGACCAGCTAGCTGCTGAAGCCCGAACTCGCTTTGGAGAGGATCCTAACGTCAAGCCGGTGATACCTGTCCTGTTGGAGGTGACGCTTGACCTCAACTGATGCACAAAATCAACCGAGGGATCATCAACCTACGGATCGCCCCGTGTGCCATGAGTCACCCAGGCGTTTGCGTCAAATTGGGCTGAGCACCTTGCTGCTGGCGACGGCCTGCACAGCGGTCTGGTACAGCGTCATACGGACCCACAATCAGATTCGAGTGGCCAACGAACGCTTGGTTGTCAGCCGACCGTTGATGCGTGAACTATTGCTGAAGGACCGCGACCATCTGGCGGCGATTGCCCAAGAGCAGACCATGTATGACGAGTTTAGTTGGCAAGTGTTTGTGCCGGGCGAAGGATATCGACTGAAAATCGCCACCACTGGAATTTCACCCGGGGTTCACGTGCCTGTGCCTCCAGAACCGACGCCTGAGGATACTGTCCAGCTCAGCCCCGGACAGCATCGAATTCAACTGGAAACCTATCAGCAAGGAGACGAGTGGCTGACCGAAGTGCAAGTTGACTTGGAGACAGTGATCTGGCTGAAGCGCCCCAAAGAGTGGAACGAGTCACACGGTTCGACGGGCGGCTCCCAAATTGATCATCAAGTCGACTATCCAATCGGTAGCGATGCGGTCCTGTTCCGTCGTGTCTTTTCCGACCCATTTCCACCGTCGGGCGGCAGCACGTTGCCGAACAGACAGGGCAACGGCGTTCAGCTCTGGATCGAAGCGCCGCAAAACGCCAACATGCAAGCGGGCACTCCGTAGCCATCACTGCCAAGCTCCGTAGCCACCACTGCCAAGCTCCGTAGCCACCACTGCCAAGTGGTGGAGAGCATCATCTAAGGCATCCACCGTCTGGCGACGGTGGCTACGTCGGTGACTGCTTCGCTCGTAGCCACCACTGCCAAGTGGGCGGCAGGCCAATGTCAGTGCGGCCCCAGGCAATGCTACTACAATTCGAACGGGGCGATAGCTTGGGTTTCGCTGGTGATTTCGGCTGACAGGGTGGTATTGGCTTTAGCCCCGTACTTGCCCTTGAGCAAGTCGGGGCCCACATCCGCGGTGCCCATCATGATTTGAGCTTCGGTGGGTTTCTTGGTTGGGTCAGGATAAACGATGGTGACTTTATACTTGCCGATCATCAAGCCCTTCTCGGCGTTGGTAACCGGTGCAAAGGTACCGTCGGCTCCGGCGGTGGCTGAGCCCACGGACAGTTTGCTATCCTCTGGGTGGAACATAACGATCGCACCCTCAGCCGGTTTGCCGTTGACGGTGACTTGACCGGTGACCGGTATCAGTCTCTGACTGTTGGAGCATCCGGCAAACAAGACTGCGACACACACCACCAGAACCGATCCAATTGCTCTCATGTCCACTCCAAGTTATCGACGCTGCGAGTCGGAAAAACTAATCGCCAAGGATACTGCACTAATTAAACGTAAATGCCCATGCCGCTGCTGATAGGTCCAGCAAGCGTCATGGGCGAGGTAAAGGCAAAAAGTTGCCAGGCAAGTTGACTACCTGGTCGCAGTGCGTTACTGCTCGACGTTGGCCACTTCACCGCCGTCGCGAGTCACCAGCGCCGCGAAGACAGTCACCGAGATGCTCTCGGACATGAAGGAGACCGAGCCATCGCCCATGCAATTCTGGATTCCACCGACATGGAAGGAATACAACCCGTTTTCGTTGAAGATGTTGATGGGCGAGCAGCCAAGTTCGCGGAAGTTGGCTGGGTTAGCACCTGAGTAGCTGCGCAATTCGCGAGCCGTGTTGGCATCTGCGTAGAACGAGTTGAGCGTCAGCCCACCATCGGTCAGAGTTGCACCAGGCGTCGGCCTGCCGCGGTAGTACAGTTTCTGACGTCCAGCCAGTTCGCCGAACATGATCGTATTGGAAAGGCCATCGGTAACTTCACCGAACTTGACCGTCCACTTGGTCGATGGGCTGGTCGTGCCCAGCATTCCATTGCGGTTCGGGTAAGTGCTCGGGTTGGTGTAACCTGCACAGCCAACAATCGATCCGCGGTGCAAGCCCTTGATTGGAATGTAGTCGGTACGTGGCAGAATCAATGGCCCTTTGTTGCCGATCCCAGGCGCGGTCCCCATGAAGGGACCGTAATCCGATGGCGGTTCACCGGGTGTGGATGGGCAGATATAGGCGGGAATCCTGTTGTAAATCATGGGGCTGGCCGTGCCGTAAGGCGGGGCCATGTTGATAGGATCCAGGTAGGATCGCTTGAGATCAACCAGACTGTAAATCTGGCTCTGTTCCATAAAGGGCAGGATCTGGAAGAGGGTGCCGAAGGTGGCGACGTATTGTGGACCGTGCGCATTGGGTGGAGTGGGATAGGCTGCTGCGGGGATGTCTTTATCGGAGGCCGGCAAGTACTTGTAGGCGGACTCGAAATTGTGCATGGCCAACCCCGCTTGCTTGAGGTTGTTCGAGCATGCCATACGGCGAGCCGCTTCACGAGCTGCTTGTACGGCAGGCAATAGCAGGCCGACCAATATCCCGATGATAGCG
Organism: Ottelia alismoides; assembly: GCA_037367405.1. Taxonomy (NCBI): domain Eukaryota; kingdom Viridiplantae; phylum Streptophyta; class Magnoliopsida; order Alismatales; family Hydrocharitaceae; genus Ottelia; species Ottelia alismoides. Next base: position 8,476,608 of record JAZKJV010011400.1, on the reverse strand, counting down.
ATGACCACCAGCAACTCCACCAAGGTGAAGGCTGGACGTTTCTCCAAACGCAACATGTGTTGTTTCCCCGGGGACAAAAAGAGAAGATTGCGATCAACTAATGGAAGGCGAGTTGAACCGCTTCTCATTATGGGGTTTCGTTGCAGGCGTTCAAGCGAATTCGAAACTAATTTGTAGGAAGTGTCCCATGGCCGCAGCCAAGGTTTACAAGAATCTCACTAACAATGTCCTACCTCTGGCGCACAGAGCTCTCAGCCAAGAGTGGACCCTACCCAAATAGTAGCGTTTCTTTTGCAAAAATGTCGCAGTCGCAACGGGTTGCGACTGCCGCGAGTTAGTTTAGCGAGTCGGGGCAGTGGTTGATTGCGGTGGGCTGAGTTAACCTTCGCCAAGCGGACGGGGGCGTGCGGCGAGGCGCGAGACCGGGGGGGCGAACAGGCCGCCGAAGCCCGGTTGACCCGACGGGACCCCCTTGACCTTCTGGGGCCTTTGCTTGTACATTTTTGGATTGTTATTTTGAGGGGAATTAGGGCGACATTCTAACCCTCAAGATGCACCGGCCAGCGTAGCTTCAATTGGCAGAGCACCGCATTCGTAATGCGGGGGTTGTGGGTTCGATTCCCACCGCTGGCTCTTTGGATGTTGTCTAATGGGCGACGAGACGAGGATTATGACAGGAAAGACCGCCACCATCGCTGAACAAACTCTTGATGTCCGTGAACTGGTTGTTTCCAATCAGTCCTTTGGTCCCGCCGAGATCAAGACTCTCTGCAAGACCATTTCGCAAGACTATTCGCAATTGGCCGTGTTGCGCGATGCTGCTAACGAGTTGCAGCAATCCACCTCGCGGACTCCTGCACAGTCGACTCGCCTGGGCGTGGTCTTCTATTTGCTAGGTCGTTTCCAAGAGGCTCGCGATATTCTTTCGCATGCTGACGGTAGCGCTCTGGCGATTTTTTATCAAGCCAAATCTGCGTTCCAGATGGAGCATTACGACGACGCGATTCGTCTTTATAAGCAAGCGGCTGACGAGGCTGGTTATGACCGCGACGATTGCAACATCGGCACTGCCGAAGTCTTTCGCTACGCCGGCCGCTTGGAAGAGTCGATGAACCTGCTGGACAATATCTTTGGGCCAGCCGAACAGACTGCCGAGTACCGCTACCAGCGCGGAGCTACTGTAGCGGCCATTGGCGGCAAAGATGAGGAAGTTCTGGCGCTGTACACTCGTGCTCTTCAGATCGATGATCATCATCCTGGGGCACTGTTTGGTTTGGCACTGGAAAGCGACCGGCGCGGCGATGATATGGAAGCCCTGGGGCTGTACGAACGAGCCGCTTCCTGTTTCCCGGCCCACATCGGTACGCTGGTGAACCTGGGTATCATTTACGAAGACCGCAACGAATACGGCAAGGCTCAAGCCTGTTACAAGCGTGTACTGGATGTTTATCCTGGTCATCCCAAGGCCCGCTTGTACTTGAAGGATGCCTCGGCATCGGGCAATGTCATGTTCGATGAAGAGTCGCAGAAGCGCAACGAGCGCTTGAGCCAACTGCTGAATGTCCCGGTCAGCGACTTTGAGCTGTCGGTTCGTAGCCGCAATTGCTTGACCAAAATGGGCATTCGCACGCTGGGTGACTTGGCTCGGACCAGCGAACAAACGTTGCTGGCCAGCAAGAACTTTGGCGAAACCAGCTTGATCGAGATCCGCGAGATGCTGGCTGCACGTGGCTTGTCGCTCGGTCAGTTTGCTGAAGAGCAGCGCGAGCCAGATCCACCGTTGGATTTGTCGACGATGACGCCCGATCAACAAGCGGTGCTGGATCGTCCGATCTCGGATCTGAACCTGTCGGTGCGTGCTCGTAAGTGCATGGTGCGCTTGGGCATCAACACGATTGGTGAATTGATTCGCAAGACCGGTGATGACTTGCTGGAGTGCAAGAACTTCGGTGTGACCAGCTTGACTGAAGTTCGCGCCAAGCTCGACCCGCTCAACTTGAAGTTGCGTGGTGACTGAGAACTCTGCGGCTACGGATGCGGCGTCGGTTAAGCGCGCCGCATACTTCGAGCTCCGCGCTCAGGATCACCAGTCTGCGGCGCGCTTGGGCTATCTGCACACGCCTCATGGTCGCGTGGACACACCGGCCTTTATGCCCGTGGGTACGCAGGGGACCGTCAAGGGTTTGACGGTGGACCACCTGCGCTCGACCGGAGCCCAGATGATCTTGGGCAACACCTATCACTTGGCGCTGAGGCCTGGTTCCGAGCGTGTGGCACGCCTGGGTGGCTTGCACAAGTTCATGCTATGGGACGGCCCGATCCTGACCGACAGCGGCGGATTTCAGATCTTCTCCTTGGCCGAGCGGGCCAAGATTACCGAGCAAGCCGCGACGTTTCGTTCGCATATCGACGGTAGCTTGTTAGAACTGTCGCCCGAACGCGCTATTCAGATCCAAGAAGACCTCGGTAGTGACGTCGCGATGGTGCTGGACCATGTCATTGGCTTGCCGGCAGAGCCGCATACGGTGCGCGATGCCATGGATCGCTCGCTGCGCTGGGCGGAACGCTGCTTGAAAGTGGCTCAGCGTCCCGAGCAGGCCAAGTTTGCCATCGTTCAAGGAGGCTTGGACGAAGCGCTCCGCGTTGACCACGCGCAGCGTCTGAGCCAGTTTCCGTTTGATGGTTACGCCGTGGGTGGCTTGAGCGTGGGTGAGCCACCCGAAGAGATGGTTCGTATTTTGAGCGCGACCACTCCGCACTTACCAGTCGACAAGCCGCGGTACTTGATGGGCGTTGGCAGGCCAATCGACATCTTGTTAGCCGTGGCTCGCGGCATCGACATGTTCGATTGCGTAATGCCTACTCGCAATGCCCGCAATGCGCTGGCCTTTACCTGGAAGGGTACAGTGCGTCTGCGCAATGCCGTGCACGCCGATGACCCGCTGCCGCTGGACGAAACCTGTCCCTGCCTGGCCTGCAAGCACAGCCGAGGCTATTTGCGTCACCTGTTCATCGCCGGCGAGATGCTTGGGCCAATTCTGTTGACCCATCACAACCTGACCTTCTATCAGCAATTGATGCTAGCCATTCGCCACCATATCGCCCAAGGCGACTACGTCCAGTGGCTCTCTGGCCTGGAGCTGGTCAAGCAAGAGAGCCAGGCTCCATCTCAAACCGATTGAGCAGTTCTAGCTTAATGGCCCAGCCACTCTCGCCCAAAGCCAGCGGCGTGCATCACACGCCGAAGCCTTTGCTAGCACCTTGCCAAGCCTTCGCAGATGCGCGGGGTGTGTCCCCACGCAGAGTCGCTTTGCTAGCATTAGCTCCTGCGCGAGGAAGTAGCAGGGTGTGTCCCCGCGCTTTGCTCATTAGCTAGCATTGCGAAAGCGCAGCAGATGCGCAGGGTGTGTCCCCGCGCGGGGGTGTTTGCTAGCATTGGATCAGTGCGGGCGCTGCGCGGTATGATGGTGGGTAGCTAGGGGCAATGAATGCATTGGGATGAGCGCCGAGGCTTATATGGTCAGGATCGATAATGATCTACTTGGATAATCACGCAACCACTGCGGTTGATCCGCGAGTCATGGCAGTGATGATACCGATGATGACGGAGCACTTCTCCAATGCTGGCAGCGTAACCCATGAGGCTGGACGAGCTGTGGCTGGCATGGTTGCCGAAGCTATGGCCACAATGGCCAGCCAACTGGGGTGCAAAGCGGAGGAGCTGGTGATCACTAGCGGAGCCACCGAGAGCAACAACCTGGCGCTGCTGGGCTATGCGACTCATCCTCGCCAGACTCGTCGGCAGATCATCAGTTGCCAGACGGAACATCGCGCGATTCTCGATCCGCTCAAACGCTTGGAACAAATGGGTTTTGAAGTCATCTACTTGCCCGTCAAACCGGCTGGGCAGCCCGATGCTGGCTTGATCGACCTGGACCAATTGGCCGCGACGCTCACCGAGCGGACAGCCCTGGTATCGATCATGCTTGCCAACAACGAAATCGGGGCCATTCAGCCCATGACGGAGATTGCCAGGCTGTGCCGCGCGGTCGGCTGCGTCTTGCATACCGATGCCACCCAAGCCGTAGGTCGCATGCCGGTGGATTTCCAAGATCTGGACGTAGACCTGGCCAGCTTCTCCGCGCACAAGTTCTACGGACCCAAAGGTATCGGCGGCTTGTATGTCCGTAGCTGGCCACGTCGCATTCGCCTGCATGCTCAAATCGTTGGCGGCGGCCAGCAAGACAATCGACGCTCGGGGACTCTCAATTCCCCAGGCGTCATTGGCACAGCCAAAGCCCTATCGCTCTGTGCGGAACTTGCACCGGTGGAGTGGCCAGCCATCAAGCGGCTTCGCGATCGCTTGTTCGTAGCACTGCAAGCCAGCATCGATGGTCTGACGCTCAATGGTCCAGAGCTGAACCATCCCCAGTGGCGTCTGGGCGGCAATCTGAACTGTGGATTCTGGCCGGTAGAAGGTCAAAGCCTGATGTTGGCCCTGCCCGAGCTGGCCGTCAGCAGCGGCAGCGCATGCACCTCTGCCGAACCTCGCCCCAGCCACGTACTGCGTGCGCTCGGCTTGAGCGATGATGCAGCTCGCAGCAGCTTGCGCTTCGGTATCGGCCGCTTCACCACCGAAGCCGAAATCGATCAGGCAGCCAACTGGTTGATCGATGCTGCCAAAGCTATGCGCGCTCTGTTGTAGTCGACCATAGAGCTCTGTTTTAGTCGACAATAGACTTGTGCGATCGTAGCCGGATGGCCACCGTCGCCAGCCAGTGGACGCAGAAGTTAACGCCTTCCACCGCTTGGCAGCGGTGGCTAGTGCGCCTTTGAAGGCGTTTAATCAGCAGGGTGAAAGTCCCTGTCAGGGTAACGTTACCGCCCTGTATCCGACAGTGGTAACTGCGTTTCCGTGAGGAAAGGTGGAGAGCAACCTGAGGAGAAACTCCAGTCCGTAGCGCAAGCGAACTCGATTCGGCCAAGCCAACCGGGGAGGTACCTGGCAAACAATAATCCGAACCCTTCTTCGTGCGACGACCATCCTGTAGTCCTATGTATCGACTTGTCAGCAGGATAGACACGGGGAACTTACACCAGGTGCAGTAACGCGCAGATGCTGGAGTGAGGGAATGGCAATGCGGTGGTTGGAGACGGAATGGAAGGAAGGTTAAACGAGATAAGAAGGGATCCCCCCTTCGTGAAGGCAGATCATACGCAAGCGAAACCAGCCTCCCCCATAGGGCCACACGGGCGCGCGTAGATCGCACGAATGGAAGTCAGAGTCGTCATAGTAGCGATGAAGCCAAGACAACATAACTTGGTCGAGCAAAGGGCGACAGGAAGGTAGATGCAACTATGAACAAACCACGAGAACGCAAGAAAGATTACGTAACGACTACAGTGCCATTTACGGCTACACCAGTCGTGGAGCCACCGGCAATAAACCAATGGGCCTCGCTCGCGGTCTGGACAGAAAGCATGCTGACGACACTTTTGGAAAACAAGGTGAGAGGAGGGAAATGGCATACGCTGTATGACAAGGTGTGGCATCAGCGGAACCTGAGTCACGCGGCCTTTAAGGTCGTTGAGAAGAAAGGTGCCGCTGGAGTTGACCGACAAACAGTTGACGAATTCTGGACCAACAACCAAGAGGAACTCGCTCAGCTACAACACGAACTCAAAACCGAGACCTATCGACCGGCTCCAGTTCGTCGAGTAGAGATACCCAAACCCGGCAGTCAAGAAAAACGCCCCCTAGGCATTCCCACGGTCCGTGACCGAGTCGTGCAAACGGCCCTGGTTCACGTACTAGAGCCAATTTTCGATCACACATTTCATCCACGCAGCTTTGGCTTTCGCCACGGACGAGGATGTCACGACGCACTACGGTGCGTAGATCAACTCTTGGCTGAGGGCTATGTCTTCGTCGTGGACGCAGATCTAAAAGGTTACTTCGACACGATACCGAAGGATCGCCTGTTGGCCTTAGTCCAACAGAAGGTCTCCGACAGTGCAGTCATACGACTGGTGAAAAAGTACCTGGATCAGGCGATCATGTCGGAACTGGCAACTTGGACTCCCGAAGCAGGTGTCCCCCAGGGAGCGGTTCTCTCTCCGATGTTATCCAACCTGTACCTCAATCCACTGGATCATCACATGTCAGCCCAAGGTTTTGAGATGGTTCGCTACGCAGATGACTTCGTCATCCTATGCCGCAGCCAATCAGAAGCAGAGACTGCACTGGCGATGGTACGCCAATGGGTTAATGAAGCAGGGCTGACGCTCCATCCAGAGAAGACGCACATCGTCGACAGTCGTGAGCAGAGCTTCTCATTTCTGGGCTATTCATTCCGGGGGCGTTTTCGCTTCCCACGAAAGAAAAGCCATCAGAAAGTCGTTGATCGCATCAAGGAACTTACGCCTCGTACGTCTGGCGATTCCATGACCAAGATCATAACGACCCTGAATCGCTCTCTCCGCGGTTGGTTCAACTACTTTCGCCACTGCTTCTGGAATGTGTTCGGTGCCTATGATGGAATGATCCGTCGCCGCCTGAGGCGTATCCTCCAGAAACGTCATCGACGCAATCCGAAGCGCCTACCACCGCATCAGCGCTGGCCAAATCAATACTTCTTCGAACAAGGGCTCTATAGCCTGCACGATGCCCATGTACGATTCGCTCAGTCCCTATGAACCTACTCACTGGAGAGCCGTATGCGGGAAAACCGCCCGTACGGTTCGGAGGGAGGGGAGACGCAACTCAATGCGTCTTCCCTACCCCTATCGAATACAGCTGGCAGCAACCAACTAACTGACTAACTGGATGCACGTGGAAGCGTCCGCGTGCCTTAGCTGCGTTCCCAGCGGATGGCGGCCAGGCGGGCGATGACCATAAAGACCAGGCCGCAGGCGGTTAGGACCAGCAACTCGTTGCGAATCTCCAGTAGTGGTAACTCACGCCAGAAGATCTTGTTGTAGCCATCCAAGGCCCAGGCGTTGAAGGTTAATTGCCCTACACGCTGAATCGAAGGACCCATCAGGTAACGCGGCACCATACTGCCGCCCAGCGCGCTCATCGATAGAATCACAATCGTCGAGACCCAGCCTAGCTGAGTCCGCGAGCGACACAGTGCGGCCAACATCAATGCGAAACCTGCCGCAGCACCGCTGGTGACTAGTGTCATAATGGCAAAGCCGTCCAGGTGTTCTTGAAGGTTCAAATGAAAGGCCACCATCCCCCACACGAACATCAGCGTCATCTGCGCGCAACCGATCAGCGTCAAGTAACACCACTTGCCCAGCAGCAAGTGATCCATGGTGGCGCGGCTGCATAAAATTCGTTCAAGCGTCGAATTCTCTTTCTCCTCTAGTAGCGATCCACTGGCAGTGGTCGCGCTGAAAAGCAAAAACATAACGGCGATACCGGCCGCATACATGGCGATCACGGGATTGCTCTTGCCCGCCCCCAGCACATCGACCACATCGACTTGGGGCATGCTCATGTCGCTTGCCGAGACAGCCGGCGCAGAGCTACTGGCGGCATACGCTGCTGGTTGAACCGGACCACTGGCTAGCGCAAACGCTGGAAACTGGACCAGCGACTGCTGAACCAGCGGAGCCACTACGCGCGAAGCCAGTTGGTCGAAGGAATCGTTCAGCACTTTGACACTGTATTTGGACGAGGGCGATGCACCAGCGGCGTCTGTGGCTGGTTTCTTCATGATCACAATCGCCGCAGACACCAGGCCGCGGCGCACCAGCCGCAAGGCTTGCTGGCGACTGACAGTTCCGGGCGGCGTGGCTGGCTGGACGTCTGATTGTGAGTCTGATTGTGAGCCAGGCTGGGGTGTAGATTGCGAGGCAGGCTGACGCTGGGCGGCCATGACTATCAACCGCTTGTTATTGGCCATTTGCTTAATGGCTTGCCGCGACCATTCGTTCCCGACTTCGTCGCAGATCACTACTTTCAGCTGACGATCATCGACGCGCGAGCCACGGGACCCGAAGATCCAAGCAAAAATACTGAAGAAGATCAGCGGCACGACAAACGTCAGCACCAACTCGGGCTTGTTATGCCAGAGCCTTCTCAAACTGATCAGCATGATCGTGCGTATCATTCGCGCAGCTCGCAGCCTGTGAGGTTCAGGAACAACTCGTGCAAGTTGGGCTCGCGGATTTCCATCTGGGCAATGTGTCCTCCGAGCGCTCGAATCTCTGACAACAGCAGCGGCAAGTCTTCGCCGATGTCATAAAAGCCAGCGACCCAGCGCTCAGATGCAGCGTCCCATTCCAGGCCCTGCAAGCGCCCGGGCGTCCAGTTTTCCAATCGCAGATATACGCGCCGATAGTCACCCAAATGCTGTTCGATCAACTGGTCCAGGGGACCATCGGCCACCACGCGACCATGGTCGACAATCAGAATGCGATCGCACTGCGATTGAGCTTCGTCCAGATGATGCGTGGTGAGCATCAAGGTCGTACCGGCGGCATGCAACCAGTCGATCATTTCAAAGATACGTTGCCGACTTTGTGGATCGACGCCCACGGTCGGTTCATCCATCAGCAGCAACTGTGGCTCGTGCATCACGCCACACGCAATATTGACGCGGCGTTTCATGCCGCCGGAAAAAGTACGCGTTAAGTGTCGCTGGCGATCTTTCAGCCCGATCCACTCCAGCGCCCAATCGACGCGTTCAATTAATTCACGTCCAACCAAGCCATGCATTTGCGCAAAGACAGTTAAGTTCTCTCGGGCTGTCAGGTCACCGTAGATCGCCAGCTCTTGAGGGACGACGCCCAGTCGATCCAAGGCTTCCGGATCATTGATCGCTTTGTTAAATAGCTCGACTCGACCACCGTTGAGTTGGACGCGTCCCGATATGGCTCGGACTAGCGTTGTCTTGCCCGCTCCATTTGGGCCCAGCAATGCAACACGCTGACCGGCTTGGACTTCAAAGGACAGTCCATCCAGGGCGACATGTTTGCCAAACAATTTGCGCAGCTCGACTACCTTCAGCGCGGTGCTCTGCTGAGTATTCGTTGAACTGGTCAAAGGCGCGGATAGTATTGCCATCGTCGCCGGAGGATAGGGAATGTCGCCCAATGACTCAATGGCATTCTTATGCTGCTATTGGTCAGTGAGTCCCACGCGGCGCGTGGGGAGTACATCTTCCGACGCGGCGCGTCGGGCCACACTGGGCCACACTGGGCCACACTGGGCCACACTGGGGGCGTAAGATGCGCGGGCTGGTTTGATTATCTGCTGATATCAGATTTGAATTCGCGGTTATAGAAATCGAAATTTGCAAGAGTCCATCTCCGCTGGTTCGATGCACCAGACAGCATCTGTAATCTCAGTTCAAGTGCACCAGCGCTATGGAAGGCGCGGTTGATCCCCAAAATCGCAGGAACGCGAGCACTTGGATTCATACACAATATCTATGTGGATGCTGGTTCGCCCGGAGGCCGATGGCAAACCGATAGGTCGCAACAAGGACACAATCCGATGTCTCAGGCATGCATGCGCTACCGGTCGTTTCACAATTGGCGATACTTAGTGTTCGGTTGGGTCTATCTCATCATAGGACTGGCCGGTTGCAGTTCGACTACAGGGTTAACGCTGTGGCCGAACCAGTTTCCGCTGTTGCCTCAAGCCAAAGAGTATTCGGAAGCGGCTCGTATTCCGACGGGATTGCCGATCGAAAAGTGCAAGACGGTGTTGCCGTCGTACTTTGTCGAACCGGGCGATGACTTGTTGATCGAACCGGTCGACTTCGAGGCTGATTTGCGTCTGCCGGCCGATCAACGAGTGTTGGTCGATGGTACGATCGACTTGGGCGAATATGGCCGAGTGATTGTGGCTGGTCTGACGATCGAGCAGATCGAAGAGCTGGTCGAAGGTCGAGTGCAAAGTGTGCTCGACAAGCGTCATGCCATCAACGTGCGATTGCTGGAAGCCAATGCGGCGCAAGTCTATGTACTGGGCGAGGTCGGTTCACCGGCGGCCTACCCGATCGCGGGGCGCGAAACGGTACTGGATGCCATTCTGCTGGCTGGTGGTTTGACCAGCCGTGCATCGCCTTGCGATATTGTACTGGTTCGTCCTACCGGACCTTGCGATTGCCGAGTCGTTCTGCCGGTCTGCTATCGGCAGATCACGCAGATGGGTGATACAAGCACCAATTACCAGTTGCAACCTGGCGATCGGATTTATGTGGGTGGACGTACGTTCTGTCAAGAATTGCAATTCTGGAAAGCCAACCAGACTTGCGAGCGCTGCTGCCACAGCCGCTGTGTGGAGCGCGATCCGCGCCGCGCCAACTACCTCAATCCATTCTGCTACTTGCCATCAGCCCCAACGCTGCCTTGGATCAAAGCCAAACCGGTGGACGAAGCTGATGATCAAGAAGCGGGCAAGCCAGAGGCCGTTGCACCCGATGGCGAGAAAGTTGCGCCGGTAGTTGAACCACAAGCGGCCAAAGGTGTCGAGTTCAGCTCGCGCCGTGGGTAAGCTCGGCTTGCTTCATCATCTGCAGCAGTAGCGTGGCGGCTCGCTGGGCCATGGCCGCGTCATTGATCTGGCAATCGAGCGTCTCGAAGGGGATGTCGGGACGCAGATGGCTTTGTAAGCTCTTGAGCAGCGAATCGTCGGCTTCCGGCCAATGGAAGGCTCCACCGGGGGCCGAGATGACGCTGATCCCTTGCAGCGGAAAGAGCACATGCAGCGGACCGACGGATTGATTCAGCTGCAAGGCAATCAGACGACCTAGCTGCGCGCACTCAGCAGGTGAAGTACGCAAGAGGGTCACTTGCGGATTGTGTTGGTAGAGCCGGCGCGACTGGAATTGTTCGGGCACGGAACTGAGCGGACCAAAGTTCACCATGTCCAAACATCCCGGAGCGACGACAGCGGGCACACCCAAGCGCGCCGCGGCCCCCAAGCGATCTGGACCACCTGGCATCACTCCGCCCACCAGTTGATCGGCCCATTCGGTAGTGGTCAGGTCCAGCACACCGGCCACCAACCCTGAGGCGATAATGGCTTCCATCGAGCGTCCGCCGGTGCCGGTGGCATGAAAGACCAGTGTTTCATAGCCCGCGTCTTCCAGGATCTGCCGAGCCTGCTCTATGCAGCGCGTCGTGTTGCCGAACATCGAAGCAACCACCAGCGGTTTAGTTTGTCCTTGGGGGCGAGCTTGGGCATTGGCCTCCGCCATAGCCACCACCGCCGCGGCGGCTCGAATGAAAACAGATTGCGAGATTCGATTCAATCCGCTGACATCGACGATGGCCGGCAGTATGGTAATGTCGCTGACATCCACGTACGGCGCGACGTTGCCACTGGCCATCGTCGATACCATGACCTTCGGTACACCCAACGGCAAACTGCGCATGGCTGCGGTGGCAATCGAAGTCCCACAACTGCCGCCCAGACTGATGACACCCTGGAGGCGCCCTTGGTCGTACAACTGTCGCAACAGTTGGGGAGCCGCAGCGGCAACTTGGTCGATAGCCTGACCACGATCAGTGGCGAACGCACTGGTCGAACCCATGAACTTGAGCAGCTCGCTGCGCGGAATATCGGCTGCAATGGCAGGTGTGCCCGCAGTGCCTACATCGATCAACAGCGTTTGATGGCCAGCCGCGCGAATCTGGTCAGCCAGGAACTGATGTTCCAGGCCTTTGGTATCGAAGGTTCCCAGTACAGCAATAGTCAGTGGCTGAAGCATGAGGTTTCTCACACGCTCGCAAATGTTCACAATCGCAGCGAAGTAAACTTGCGGATCTCGTTGGTAATGGCGATCTCGGTTGGCAGGCGTTCCATCGAACTGGCACCATAGAAGCCATCCAGGTTTTGGCAATGCTGGAACAGGTGGGCAGCGTCGTCGGGAGTGGCGATTGGGCCACCATGACACAACACTAGTACATCGGAACGGATTTCTTTGCAGGTATCAATGATGGCTTGGACTTCGACAACCGACTGCTGAAGCGTCTTGGCTGTATGCGCGCCGATCGTACCGCTGGTCGTCAGGCCCATGTGAGCCACGATGATGTCCGCACCAGCCTGGGTCATCAATTGGGCTTCGTGCGTATTGAAGACGTAGGGCGTGGTGAGCATATCCAGTTGCCGCGCTGCCGCGATGCACTCAACTTCCAGGTTGTAACTCATGCCGGTCTCTTCCAAGTTCTGACGAAAGAGACCATCGATCAATCCGACGGTAGGAAAGTTCTGAATGCCCGCGAAACCCATGTCGCGCAGCTCTCGCAAAAATTGATCGCGCAGCATAAATGGATCGGTTCCACAAACACCGGCCAGCACCGGGACCTGCTGGACGATGGTCAGCACTTCATGAGCCATCTCCTTGACGATCTGGTTGGCGTTGCCATAGGCCAACACGCCAGAGAGCGACCCACGCCCGGCCATGCGATAACGACCCGAGTTATAGATCACAATCAAGTCCACACCGCCGGCCTCTTCACACTTGGCCGAGATGCCGGTGCCAGCCCCGGCACCAATGATCGGAAACCCACCACGCCGACGCTCACGCAGATGATCAAGAATCGATTGACGAGATTTCATGCTAGTTGAATCGATGGAAGTGGGGTGAGGATTTGAAATCTGAAGTCTGAAGTCTGAAGTCTGAAGTCTGAAGTCTGAAATCCGCGCTTTCACATCTTGGTTTTTCGGCTGGCTCGCATCAGGAGCAGGCCGGCGATCATCATCAGGCCGCCGATGATTTGACTGAGCATGACCGGTTCGCTGAGAACGATCCAGCCGCCCAAGACCGCCACTAGTGTAACAACGTTTTGATAGATCGAAGCGTGCGAACCGCCCAAGGCGCGGACGCCCACATGCCAGGTGGCGTATGCGATACCGGTCGAGAACGCACCTGAATAGATCAAAGCCCAAAAGTTTCCAGGGGCTTGGAACTTCCAGAACTCGTCTGGCAATTGCTGGCGAACGATCAGCAAATGCATAGGTGTCGTTAGCAGACTGGCAAAGAAGGCCAGTCGCAGTGCGCTGATCTGTCTGAGCAGTGGTCCACTGATGACTGTACCGCTGGCCCAGATCAGGGCTGCCAGTAGGATCAGGAGGTTGCCCAGAAAATTCTCGGCTGACAAGCTGACCTTGCCTCCTGCCACGACGATGATGGCCGTGCCGGCGAAGGCGATGGCCAGCGATAACCAGGTCAGCACTGGCAAACGTTCGCCAATGAAGCAGGCCGAAACGATCGCCGTCCACAAGGGCATGGTCGATAGCAGCAGGGCCGTATTGCCGGCGGTTGTGCGATCGATGCCCCACATAAAAGTCAGTGGGTACAGCAGACCAGAGAATAATGCGAAGATTACAAAACGTGGCAAGTTCAACCTGGCAGATGGCGGCTTTATCCATCGCGACTCGGCCCAAGCCAACATGCCCAACACGGCAGTCGACAATATCATGCGAGTGGCATTGAAGCAGAGTGGCGGTACGCTCGTGGTAGCGAATTTCACCACGGGAATGTTAATGCCCCAAAGTATCGTGGTCAGCAGCAGCGATCCGTCAGCGATCACGCGTTGATATGCAGTTATAGCAGGCGGCGCCGCCGCCGGCGCCACATCCAGTGCAGCAGGGGAGTCGTTCTCGACCTGGGTGCTTTGATTCTTGGGCTGCTCTAACAAATCCGCCACCACTGTTCGATCGAATGTCCAAGTTTCAATGCGGTGCTTTCGATTTGAGCGCGGTAGCGTTTGGCATCTTGCGGATAGCCGGCTGTGGGGGCCAGTCCACTGACATGCGACTGCCAGTAATGATTGATACCGGCCATCAAACGTTCGCGCAAATACTTGGCCGTCATCGAAGCTAGCGCGGTGGGCGGGAAACTATCGCCACCGACTGAGAAGTGAAAGGTTAGTCCGGGTTGCCTTTGGCGCCGATAGCTCGAGCGTTCATTTTGCTCAAGCAGCGTATCGAACCAGTCATCGGGCATGGCTTCCAGCAGCACGCAGGCATACTTCTTGCGCCCTCCCTGACGATCGCAGAACACTTCGATCTCTTGATCCATATGCGCAGTCAATAAACTGCCGACTAGTTCCATCGTCAAGGTGGACAATAATCGTCCCTTGGATCCCAAGCGCGCGATCAGCGCGTTGTACCGTGATTCGAAGACGACCATCGAGCGCACGGCGAGCAGTTGGATGCCATGGTTTGCCAGATGGTATTGCGCGAGCTGGGCGAGCCGCGTGACTTCCGCGCGAGGCACTTCGCACGTCAGTTCTTGCGGCACCTGGGCATACCAGGCCAGCCGCTGAGCCCGGGCATTGTCGGACCATAGTTCTCGGCTGGTATCGATCGTTTGCAGTAAGCTGGCGAGCCCATTGCAAGCCTGGCAGTCTGGCAGTTGGCCCAGCATGGCCATAAGTCCGGCTTCCAGCGTCCGTAGCCCGCTTGAAGTGGAGTAGAGCTGTTTGGAGTCACCCAGCGGGACATGCTGGCAATTCTCGCACCAGGCCTGGGTATGAAAGGCCGTCCCGAGAGCTTGGGAAAAGCCATGTTCGTCCATGGCTTTTGGAATGCGCCACGCGGTGCCGGCAATCAAGAGAGGACCGATATTGGGACCGTAACCGGCTTCGTCAACGCCTATCACGATGCGCGAATCAGTGTCAATTGATGGCGTCGATACCCCCTGGCCGGTCGTGCTAGCCTGGCCGGAGCTGGCTGAGTCTTTCAGAAGTTGGCTGACCATCGGTCCGACCTTTGGCTGGAAGTCTTTACGGGTACCTCAAAGGGGTACAGTTTACCGGAAGGATTGCCATCCTTGACCGGGGGGCAGGATTACATGGGCGGATTGAAGGTCTAAACTCCACTCTAAGTTTGCGTTCTTGGGGCTTGGCTGCCATAATCGTTAGATAAGTTGGCGCAATGCGCGCATCAATGAGGTCGCCCGGGAACAGATTTCTCTCGCTCTTTCGGTCGTGTCGTGACAGCCGCGGCGGAGTAGTAGCGACAATAAGTTGGGTGATGGATTCTCCATCGCGGTGGCCGATTTTTGTTACCCCTCAGCAAACTCTCACTCAAACCACCACTTACAACTACCGGTTTAAGATGCCGAAACATTCTTGCTCCGCAGCCCGAACATTGCAGTGGCGGCTCCATCCATATCCTGCCGAAGGAAGTCCAATTGGGCGTGCGTTAGGACTGCTCGGGTGCTGGACCCTGGTCGCGGCCACTGCGATTGCCCAGCCGCCGGTCATCGTCGACGACGCAGTGATCACCGAACCGGCTACTGTCATGCAAGTGCCCCCGGGCGGCGAGGGCGTGCCGGCCGGTCCCGATCTGCCGGGCGGTATCAAGATCGGTCCAGATGGCAAGCCGATCCTGCCCGATGACAAAAAACCAAACGGCAAGCCAGGTGAACCCAGTAAAGACTCAGCTCCCCCACCCGTCACGCGGCCGAGTAAACCGCCAGAGGCTGCTGATCCGCGCGAACTTCAAGTCAAGCCTGATCAGGATGGCATGGTTCAGTTTCAATTTCGCAATCAGCCCTGGCCGGAACTACTGCGTTGGTTGGCTGATGTTTCCAATCTCTCTCTCGACTGGCAAGAACTGCCCGGCGACTATCTGAACCTGGCGACGCAGCGGCCTTATACGTTGGTTGAAACTCGCGACGTGATCAACCGGCATCTGCTCTCACGCGGCTTTACGCTGCTGGAGAGCGAAGGCGTATTAAGCGTGGCCAAGATCGCCAACATCAATCCTGCATTGGTACCGCGCGTAGCGCCTGAAGAGTTGTCCAATCAACCGCCGCACCGTTTCTTGCGCACTTCGTTCGAACTGTCTTTCCTGTTGGCCACCGACGTGGTCGAAGAGTTCAAGTCGATGACCAGCCCCAACGGCAAGATCACGGCGCTGGAAGCCACCAATCGTTTGGAAGTGATGGATGCCGCGGCCAATTTGCTGGATATCGCCCGGGTAATCGAACAGGAACAATCCACGGCCGCATTGGATGGACTGGCTCGCGAATTCAAACTCGAGTTCGCCCGGGCCGAAGCGGTCAGGATGCAACTGGAAGGTTTCTTGGGCATCAATCGTCCTTCCTCCGGCGGTCGTGGCGGCGGTGGCGGCATGAACATGGACATGATGATGCAAATGCAGCAGCAGATGCAACAACAGATGCAGCAGCAAATGCAAATGATGCAACAGCAGCAACCCGGCGGCGGCGGTGGCAAGTCGCGCTCGTCGCGTCAGAACGCCGAGGTTTACGTGATTGCCAACTCGCGCAACAACAGCTTAATCGTCTCGGCGCCGCCTCAAAAGATGGCGATCGTGGCTGCCTTTATCCAACGCATCGACGTGCCCAATAGTGGCGGCCAGGATTTACAGCGGATGCAATCGCGCATGCGCGTCTATCGACTGGCGACGCTTGATCCCAAGCAGTTGGTCGCGTCGCTGATCGAGATGGATGCGCTGGAGCCTACCACGCGCTTGCAAGTCGACGAAGATAACTCCGCCATCATCGCCTATGCGTCATTGGCCGACCAGTTCGTGATTCAAGGCGTAATCGAACGCCTGGACGGATCGGGTCGCAAGTTCGAAGTGATTCAACTGCGTCGACTGGACGCTGAATCGGTCGCCGGCAGCATCAAGTTCTTGATGGGCGCCTCCGAAGAGAAATCTGATAACAATAACGATCGATATCGCTACTACGGCTTCTTCGATGACTTCTCCAGTCGCAATGACAAGAAGAAGAAAGAAGACAAGATGCGCGTAGGAGCCAACGTCGATGATAACCAGATCATGTTGTGGGCTAACAAGATTGAGATGGACGAAGTCCGCAATCTGTTGGTCAAACTGGGCGAGATTCCTGCCGAAGGTGCTGCCCGCAGCAACGTGCGGGTAATCGATGCTTCACGGCAGCCAGAGACGCTCGAGTATCTGAAGAAACTGCAGGAACGTTGGAACCGAATCTCTCCTAATCCGTTGGTTCTGCCTGGCGCCGAGGAGTTCAAAGAGAAAGAACCTCCAGCTCGTAAGTCTGAAGAAAAAGTGCCCCAGGCCAAACCAGCCGATGAAACGGTCACTGCCATCACTTCAGTTGATAAAACAGCCCTGCTGACCAGCACGCCGCTCTCCCCTGCTCCGCCTGAGTCGAACTCCGAGCCTGCGACGGCACAAACAGATACGGTCACTGCCCCAGCCACCGCGCCAGCCGCGACTGACGAGACGGACGAGCCCGACGAGACGGTGCCGAAGTCAACCGAGCCTAATTCCGCAACTGACCTGGCGGCTAAAGGCGATGCGGCTCGTGCTGACAAACGCCCCCGAAACGCTGCGGAGAGTGACGCAGGGCTCGAGGCACTGCCGATCGAAATCATGGTCGATGAATCCGGCAACCTGGTGCTGCGCAGCGACGATATGGCTGCGCTGGATAAGCTGGAAGAACTGATGCAGATGAACAAGCCGCCCAAGAAACCATATGACTTGTTCTACGTCAAATACACGCGCGCGACCTGGGTGGTGTTGAACCTGGAAGATTACTTCAAGAACGAAGAGAAGAAAGACAACTCGGGCGAAGACAGGTTTCGCTGGTTCTTTGGTTTTCCATCTGACGACGATAATAAGAAGAATAACGAACGCCAGCTCGGTAAGAAAAAGCCGCTTAAGTTCCTGGCCGATAACGATACCAATACCATCATCGTTCAAGGTGCCAACGATACCGACCGGGCGACGATCCAAGAGTTGATCGAACTGTGGGATGTGGCCGAACCGATCAACGATAGCAATGTTCGCTACACCAAGATCATTAAGATTCGTTACTCGCAGGCTTCGGTGATTGCAGAGGTAGTCAAGGAAGCCTATCGCGATTACTTGAGCGCCACCGACAAAGCCTTTCAGCAGCAAGCACAAGGTGGTAGTGGCGGCCGTGGCAGTGAAAGTAAACGCGACCGCGAAGGCGAGACGATGTCTGCCGGAGGCGGCGCGAGTTATTCGCTCAAAGGCAAGCTATCGATTGGTGTCGACTCGGTAACCAACTCGATCGTGGTCTTCGCCCAGGGCAAAGCCCTGCTGGACGTGGTCTGCAACATGATCACCGAACTGGACGACTCTGCCAAACCCCAGGGTAGTATCGAGATCCTGGATATGTCGACCAGCCGCGATGCCACCAGCGTGGCCAAGGCGCTCAAGGCGATCATGGGTAAGCAAAAAGGCAGTGGCAAGAACCAGCCCAATCAGCCAGGTCAACCAGGACAGCCCGGCCAACCTGGCCAGCCCAATATTCAAGCAGCTGGCGAAGCAACTGGTGCAGATGAGTAGGCCGGGAGGGCGAAGCTCGCCCTCCCATCAAAACCTCGCCCTTTCTCGTTTTTATTCGCTCTGGCGTTGGACCGCGGGCATTTCGTAGAATCTGGCGAGAAGTCCTTGGGTTCTCACGGAGCGAGATACTATGGCCCGACAACATGATGTTGTTGACGATGATATGCCGCGATCGCGTAGCCGACGCAGAAGACGTTGGAAAAAGCGGTACACCGTCCCGTTGGCAATGCTGGGAATCTTATTGTTGCTGGTCGCCGCTGCGCCTACGGTGCTGACCAAACGCGCCGTGCTGGTCCCGCTGATCGATCGCTATGCCGGGATTGCGCCTCTGAAGGTCGACTTCAACTCCATTTCGGCCGGTTGGTTGTCGCCGGTGGGTATCGAAGGCTTGCGACTGGTCGACGGTCAAGGCAATGACATTGCCAAAGTCGGTACCATCCAAACCGAAAAGAGTTTGCTCTCGTGGATCATGGCCAGTCAGAATCTGGGCACGATTCTTATCAAAGACGTGGATGTCGATATTGCAGTTAGCAACGGCACGACCAGTATCGAGCAAGCCGTCGCGCCCTTGATGACCGGCCAGCCCAAGCCGGCGAGCAGTTCGAAAGTACAATACACCGGCGCAATCGAGTTGACCGATGCGCAGATTGCGCTGCATGACGCGCTGCATCCGGATAAATGGCTGGTCAAAGTCCCATCGCTTAAAACGCAACTACCAGGCCCCAACCAGGTCGTCGGGCCAACTCAGTTGTCGGCAACGATAGCCGATAGCACTGGTCAAGCCTCTGGTACGCTAGCGGCCGACGTGGCCGAATCGATGGCCGGAGAGGTGCGCAGCTTCAACGTGCGCGCGGTCATCGATCGCGTGCCTTTGGCGTTTTGGCATGTGATTCGTCAGCGCGTACCTGAACTGCCCGTCGATGAAATGGCTGGCACATTATCGGCTCGTATCGCCGGTTCGATGGTCGATCAAGATCGTTGGAGTTTCAATATCGAGAACTTCAGCGGTGATCAATTAGTCGTGGCTGCACCATCGCTGGTAGGAGAAAAACCAGCTCGGCTGGAATCGATCAAGTTGCAAGGGCAAGCTGTCTTGGCTGGTGGCATGCTGGCGTTGCAAGGTACGCAGTTAACAACTGATGTCGGTGGTGTTTCTGCCAATGGCACATTGCCATGGCCGATCGTGATGCCGACCGTGACTGCACCATGGTTACCTGGGGCTCAATTGAATGCCGAAGGTTCGGTTGACCTGGCCAGGTTGGTGAAGGTCGCCGAGACACTGGTACCGATGCGCGATGATACGCGACTGCTGTCTGGTTCGGCTACGTTTAAGGTGAGTCAGCAAACCACCTCGAGCGGAGCTCCATCAAGTACGGTGGACATGCAGTTGGGTAAGCTGGCCGCGATGGCTGGTGGTCAACAATTGAAATGGGATGATGCGCTGAAGCTGTCGCTCAGTGCGCAGCCATTGGCAAGTGGGGCTGTCTCCTTGAGCGGTACGTGCGATGCCGAATTCTGCAAGATAACTGCCAACGGCACGGCCAGCGATGGGGCATTCAATGGTCAGTTCGACCTCGATCGCCTGCAGCAACGACTGGCGCAGTGGATTGAGTTACCGGTCAGCGATATGACCGGCCAGGCCGCCTTGAAACTTCAATGGTCGCAGGCCGAGCCAGGTGTGGTCGCTGCCGAAGGACAACTGGAAACAACACCGCTGGTTATTGCAATGTCCACCGGTGGCCAACTGAAGGAACCAGCCTGGAAGGGAACCTTCTCTGCATCCGCACGCTTGACCGGTACGCAACTGACGAGCATTCAGCGCGGCCGTATCGAGCTAACGGCGCAGTCTGAAAAACTGAAGCTGGACCTACTGGAGCCACTGCAACTGGTTGCCAATAATGCACCGCCGGCTGCCTTCACACTCAGCACCGAAGGGTCGCTGGAGCTCTGGCAAAAACGAGCCGTCATGCTTAAATTGCTCGACCCCAGTACCACCATGTCAGGCAACTATTCGCTGGGTGCCAGCGGCAGTCTGGCGCTGACTCACCTGGTCCTTCGCGAAGCCAATTGGAATAGTCAGCCCTTCTCGGTCGGCTCTGGTGGCACCACGCTGACCGAACCGGAGATGGTTGGCAAATTCCAAGGGAATGTGAATACCAATGACTTGAGCAAGCTGGCTATCGACACGTTGGTCGTGCAAGCGCATTCGTTCTCGCTCTCTGCGGCTGACCAGGCGCTAGGTACGGCTGACGCAGGCCGCGCAGGCACGGGGGCCTACATTATCGATGTCGGCACGCTGATGCGCAATATCAAGAGCGCGCCGGCTAGCGCCAGCAATCCCAAGCAACTGGTCTTGCCACCGGGCGTCGGAACACCGGCTGCTGCACCCGAGAGTCAATTGGCCTTTCAAGGTCAAGTCAAAGGGAACTTGAACTGGCAAGTGGATGCCAAGTCGGCTTCGCTGAATATGGATGCCAAGAGCGACCAGGTCGATGTACTGCAGCAAGTCGCCGGTGGTCAACCAACTCGCTTATGGTCCGAAGCGCAACTGGTGGCCAACTTGAAGGCGATTTACGACATGGCTACCGGTAACGTTAAGGTCGACTCGATGCAGTTCCAAGCCCCTTGGATGCATTATGCGGGCACAGCCCAGGTTGATACCAAAGATGGTGTGCAAACGGTTCGCTCGACAGGCCAGTGCCTTTACGATGCGAACCTGGTAGCGACCAAGCTACAGCCTTACATTGGCAACCACGTTCAAATGAGCGGCCGCAAACAAGTGCCCGTTGAGTTTGTCTTGACCAGCGATGCAAAGAACCCGGGCGCTACAATGCTCTCTGGTTTACAAGCCGCCACACGTATCGGTTGGGAGCAAGCCCGAGTAGTAGGTATCGAAGTTGGTACCGCCGATGTGCCGGTCAATGTCACTAATGGTCACCTGGCCTCCAATGCCGAGATACCTGTAAGCGGTGGCAAGTTGCGCTGGGATCTGGAGAGCGACTTAACCGCCGATCAGATGGTGCTGATTCAGAAGCCCATGACTGTGCTGGAGAATGTGGCCATCACGCCGCAGATGTGCCAAGGGTGGCTGAAGTATGTTACGCCGCTGTTGGCTGAGGCGACCAGCGTAGATGGACGACTGAGTTTGACGCTGAACCAGGCTCGTTTCAACATCGCCAATCCGACCGATCAAACCATCGATGGTCAACTGGTTATCCATAATGCGGTGGTTGGTCCTGGGCCGCTATCCAACCAGGTGATCGGGCTGGTGCAACAGATCAATGCCATCCGCAAGCGGGAACTGGCATCGACTGTCGGTGCCCAGCAAGTCTGGATGCAACTGCCGCAGCAGGCGATCGCTTTTCGGATGGAGAATGGCCGCGTGATGCACCGAGATTTGAAATTCAGCGTGGGTGATGTGACGCTGGCTTCCTCTGGATCGGTCAGCATCGACGGACGAATGGACCTCAACGCGGGCATGGCGATTCCAGATGATTGGGTCGACAAGTCGCCGCTGCTGGCTGGTTTGCGTGGTCAATCATTGCAGATCCCAATTCGTGGATCGTTAACGGCGCCGCAGTTGGATACGCAGTTCTTGCGCGATCTTGGACGCCAGGCTGTATCGCAAGCGGCCGAGGGTTTATTGCAGCAGCAGCTATCCCGGGGAATCAACAAACTGTTCCCGGGCGGAGTGCCCAATCCAGCGGCGCCAGGGGCTGCGGCGGGTTCGGGGACTGGTACAGCGGCACCGCCGGCAGGTGGTGGCTTTGGACTGCCGCAACTTGGCTTGCCTAATCTCGGTTTGCCCCAGTTCGGATTACCGGGCCAGAACCCAGGTCAGGCCAGTGGACAAAACGGCGCGCCGACTGGAAACTAAGCACGTTGTCGCGTCCCTTGCCCATCAAGTCATGACTTCATGAAACTGCATTGCCTCGGAACGACTGGCTATCATCCCAGCCCAACGCGGCACACGGCTTGTTACTACTTGCCTGAAGCCAATTTGGTGCTGGATGCCGGTTCGGGCATGCTCTCGCTGACCGCTCTGCTACTACAAGAGCCGCGTGAGAGCTTGGACATTTTCTTGTCCCATGCACACCTGGATCATGTCGTAGGTCTGACCTATCTGCTGGACACGGTCGCAGTGACAACGCTGCGGAGAGTGCGTTTGCTGGGTTCGGCCGTCAAACTTGCGGCCATTCGCCAGCACCTGTTTCAAGAGGATCTCTTTCCGCTGTTGCCCGAGTGGCTGGAGTTTGAGCCGCTGGACCAGCACACAGCGCCGTGGCGACTGGCTAGTGGCGCTTGCATCAGTTGGTTTCCGCTGGAGCATCCGGGTGGTTCGCTGGGGCTGCGGGTCGAACATGCGGGCAAGGTATTGGTCTATGCCACCGATACGGTGGCTCGTCCGCAGTCAAGCTATTTGCCGCATATCGCCGGCGCGGATCTACTGCTGCACGAGTGCTACTTTACCGACGAGCATCAAGCGCTGGCGGAGAAGACGGGGCATTCGTGGTTAGGTGCGGTGACCGAGCTAGTGCGTGGGCTGCGCCCAAGAAAAACCGCTCTCATCCACCTCAACCCATTAGCTGAAGTGCTCGGGTCGTCTATGATACTGGGCCAGGAGCATGAGCAACTGGGCATGTTCATTCCGACCGACGGTGACTGCATCCAGGTCTAATGCGGCAATCGATTCAGAGCCACAATCCCGGAGGCATAGGGTGCCTTGAAGATACTGCTAGACGAACACAAGCTCCGCGATGGCGTAGCGGAAATGGCGCAGAAGATCGTTGCCTTCTATGGTGATCGTCCGCTGACCATTGTGGCCATCATGACCGGCAGTCTGGTACTGCTGGCCGATCTGAGTCGGCGATTGACGATGCCCGTACGCATCAGTCTGATTCAAGCCAGTAGTTATCGTGGTGGTACCGAGTCGGGCCAGTTATGGCTGCGCGATGACATGATGCTGGACGTGCGCGGCCGCGATGTGCTGGTGCTCGATGATATCTTTGATACCGGCAAGACGCTCAGTGCCGTAATGGGATGTGTGGCGCAAATGGGTCCTAACAGCCTGGCTAGCGCAGTTCTACTGCACAAGCAGGGACGCCAGGTGGTCGATATGGAACCGGACTTTGTGGCCTTTCATATCCCGGACCAGTTCGTGGTTGGATATGGCTTGGACTATCAAGACCTGTATCGCAACTTGCCCTACCTGGCCGTGCTCGAGCCTCACGATATCGCATGCAGCGATGCTATGGCGGAAGTCATCTCTTGAGCATGAGTTCGCTATGACGTCGGGGCCGAGCCTGCAATGGGTGACACGGCGTTTCTGGCCCATCGTAAACGACCAGGTTTGGCATACGTTGGCCCTGGCCGGTGCGCTCAGGCAGCGCGGCTGTGCGATCGAAATCACCACGGCGGCCTGGCATACATCCTGGCCCAGCCAGGTACAACTGCGCGAGATCGATGTGCATCGCATCGCACCCAGTCCGACCACACCCTTTCGCGCTCGCAAATATACTCGCAGCTTGCTGGAACGCTTGGACAATTCGATGCTCGAGACCGCCACCAGCGGTCGCCCTGTCGGGCTGCTAACCCAGGCTGCGGAAGATGACGCGCTGGTCTTGGTGGATCACTTTCGCAGTCGCCTGCCAGTGGTGGTGCGTTACGATGCAATCGATGGACTTGGGCCGCTCAGCACGCGATTGCGTCAGCGAGCCATAGCGGCCTGCAGCCAGGCCCGCATGGTCATTGCACCGCATGATTACGCCCGGCGCGAATTGATCAGTGCCGGGTTGGCACCTGGTCAGGTGCATGTGGTCCACGACGAACCCGCGCAGTGGATCGATCGTTCGCCCAGCGCGCGGGCCGCGGCGCGACGAGCCTTGTCCGATATCAATCACGAGTTGTTTTTACGGAGTGAAGATCGCGCTATCTTATGCCTGACAGAGTTGACTAAGAATGCAGGCGTCGAGATGGTTGTTCAAGCGCTCGGGCCGCTGCTCGAAGCCCAGCGCGGTGTGCGATTGTGGATTGTGGGCGACGGTCCCGAACGCTTGCGTTTGTATGACCTGGTTCGCCGTCAAGGCTGGCGCAATGAAATCATGATGCCCGGAACCTTTGAAGATCCCGATGTGTTGCTGGCCGCAGTTGACTTGTGCATCGTACCCAATCCACAGCAGGGCGCCAGTTGGCTGATGCCAGCTGCGTTGGTATCGGGATTGCCAACTCTCTTATGCGCTGGAGTGGGCATAACGGCGCGCCTGGGCACCTGTGCGACTGGCCTGACCTTCGAACCTGACAATGGGCTCAAGTTGCAGCGCCTGGTCCAGCAGTGGCTGAAGGAGCCGGGCTGGCTGGGCGATGCAACGCAAAAGTCGGCCGAGCTGTTGCGCGGACGCACACTAGAGTTGGATGCGATTCTGTTTTGATGTTGCGCCTTGTTTGCGTGTCACCTCTCCCAAGTGCAGGAACGCTGGGAGGGCGAGGCCACCGCCGAGCTTTCGGTTTGTATCACCAACCAAAGATTCATTGGTGTTAACGGCCTGGCATAAATGGCCTGCGGACGTTCGTCTGCGCTTCGACCATGATTCAAAACTCAAATTCCAATGGGACTGCATTGGCGCTCGGGGCCCAAGGCTCGGGTGGAACCTCGCCCTCCCATGCGGCGACCGCTGGGGGGAGGTGACATGCGCGCTCCAAGCCTATCAAAGGAAACGACTTAAAAGCTGGACGACCTCTGCAGCTTAGAGGAAGGTCGAATCGAGCCCCTTAAGGCGAAGATTCGGGAGGGGGCATCGCGCCAGAGAAGAGTCAACCATGGCGCATGGCCCCCTCCCGCAGCCTCGGCTAAAGGCCTCGTCTCCCCCGACTGCGTCGGGAGAGGTTACATTTACGAGACTCGCAACGTCAGAATAGCCAGGAGGTGGCTGCCTTACTGGACAGCTTTGATGGTCAAGCCATCGGAGGCGCGCAGTTCGACGGCGTAGGTCTTGCCTTCTTGGACTTGGATCGAGACGGCTTCGCCATGAGCGGCTCGAATGCCCTTCTGCTCGGCTTTCACCGGATCGTTGGCGATTTGCCAGAAGTCGGACCACAGCTCTTTTTCGAAGGCGGTTAACTGGCCACCGCGAGCATAGGCTTGTGGGCGCATACCGATCTCGTCCAGTTGTTTGCCATCGGCGGGCTTGAGCTGGTCGCTGTAGATGCGTTTGAAGAGGCAGAGAGAGGTGCCACGCTGGATATCCGCTTGTTCAACGTACTTGTCGTCGAACTTGACGATCCAGTTGTCGATGTAGATGATGTCGCCAGGCAGTTCGAACCTTTTGGGTTCAGAGATCGGATCGCCAGCCGGCGAGAGTTCGGTGAACTCCAGGCGAGTCTGAAGCGGTTGGTTATCATTGCCGCGATCGATGCCAGTTACCTTCAGTCGAGCCAGCCTCTGATTGGTCTTCAGTAGACGCAGGCTGGTTTCCATCTTTTCGATCTGCTCGATCTTCTTTTTCAATTCGACATTCAGTTCGACCAGTTGGCCACTGAGCTTGTCGACTTCGCTTTTCAGTTGAGCGGCTTGAGCGTTGGCAGTTGCCAGTGCGCGTTCGTGTTTGCTGTACTCAGAGTATCCCCACCAGCCGCCCAGGGACACAACTCCGACAAAGCCGGCGGCCAAGACCGTCCGGACCGTGGTGTTAAAGGTCTTGATGGCTTCGTGAATTTTGCCCATGTCAACTCGATGGATTATCCGGTTGGCGGTTTTTGTCTTTCTGCGGCTTGGCTGGTGGCGGTAACGGTCCGCCCCAAGCGTCGAAGATCACCAGAATGTTCAGCAGGCCTGCGATCATCGTATAAAGCGTTCCCATATCGAAACCAGAGGATGACTCTGCGTTCCAGTCCGACAGGTCTTGAACAGAAGCCGGCGGGGCCATGAAGCCGCCCAGCATTGGCGGTTGGTTATTCGAGACGCGATAATACTGCAAGGCTGCGGGCATCGCCGGCAAGCCCACGCCGGCTTGCAGGATATACTGCCAACGGACTTCGACCGAGTTCCACGAGGCGTAAACGCAGCGGCCACCACCGACCAACATACCCAGCAGAAACGTGCTCATGATCGAGACAAAGAAGATGATCGACTTCAGATAACGGCGCTGATAGTAATGTCCTGCACCGGGGATTAGCCAAGCCAGGAACGCGGCCACTTCGCGGTTGCCCAACTCCAGCGGTTCGCCGTCGGCCATGACGACCGAACCCTTCACTGGCTGCACGCCACTATTGCTCATTCCTGTAGAACTCCCCACTCGCTCGTTGACTCTGCCTGGCGCTGTCCAATCCACTTAGGAATACCACAGGCAATGGCAAAGCGAAAGGGTATCGCTGAGTTATCGTTAACGGGCGGGCGTGGTGTTGGGGCTGGTCTTGGCAGCCTGGGCAGCTTTTTCAGCCGCTTCCTTCTTCAGTTCCTCGTCCAGTTTGTCTGGAGCGATGCCCCGCTTGGCGGCTTCCGCATTGCGTTCTTTCAGTTTGATTAAACGCTCGCGCTGATCAGGCGTCATGCGTTCCAAGGCCATGTTGTAGTAGACCTTGGCAGCGGCCACTCGTCCAGTAGCGCTGGCGTGGGCTGCCATGTCCATAAAGTAACGCACATTGTTTTCCGTAGTGTTGATGTCAATTGTCTGGTCACCCGGCGTTCCCAGTGCGATGGCCCAGTCATTGGCCACGGTCGCCTGGCGGGGCGGACGATTGGCCAGGCGATCATAATGCTTGGGTGCCAATGTATTGACCAAGGGCTTGCCATGTTTGCGGGGTGGGTAACTGGCCGGCGGCAGTTGCTCTGGGGGGCGATTCAAAAGGGCTTCATCCATCGCTTGCAGATCGATGATGGTGGCTGAAACACTAACTGAGGTAACATTGGTCCCGGCTCCGCGAGCTTGCGTGGCCAGTGGACCAAACCCGCGGCTGATACTTCCCGAGCGCGAGGATCCCATTCCTCCCAACGAGGCTGTACCTTGATCCGGAACGACGACCGTACCAGATGTCCCAAAGGTGGACACCGACGGCAATTGAACAACTTGGCAGATCGCCGGAGTGCAGAGGGCGATGACCAAGGTGAGGGCCAGCAGAGTTTTCATCAATAAATCCCAGGCAAGAAAGAGCTGCTGAAAAAACGGCAACGCTCATTGACGAGCCAGGCCGTCGGTTCTGTTGCCTACCGATTGTCAAGGCAGCGAGTACCAAACAGTATAATAATCGGAGCGGGGCTCTCGTGCACCTGTTTTGCCGTCGCGCAATTGACCGGACGCAGTCTGCGTAGCCACCGCTGCCAAGCGGTGGAAAGCCTTAACTTTCACGTCCACCGCTGGTGACGGTGGCTACGCTGCGTATCAAGTGGCGCTGTCCAACTACAGTCCCAGACACCAGGACGCTAACTGATGATCCAACTTTGGAACCGAGATGATATTCAGGCTCAGTAGAATAGTTTTTTGTGTGCTAGTGAACGTGAGCCTGTGCTGCGCAAGCTGGGGCCAAGAAGCGGCTGCGACCGGCGCGGCCCAGTCTCCACCTCCCGCGCTCAAGATCGTCAAGCTTCTCTGGAACGCACAACCGGCCGGGGCTGGGGCGGCGCTGGAGAAGGTGATCGACCAAGCCCTGGTTCGCAATAGCGTGGATCAGTTGAAGCCGCACCTGGCGGCTCTCGAGCAGAAGATGCTGTCCGTGTTGGATGGCGATCCCGCCGATCCTCGATGGCTGGGAGGTATCGCTGCGCTGGTGCTGGTCGGGCATGATCGGGCAGGCCAGCAAATGGAGCAGGCTGTTAGCGGAACCCTCTTCAACTTGAATAACCCACAGCGCGAATTCCTGCTCCGCTGTTGGCTGGTAGCCCAACCGTCCAGCGGACGCGATTATTTGCGCCAACTCTTACGAACGGCCGACCCCAAGACGCCCAGCGAGACCCAGTGGCTGGAACTGTGCAGCGTGCGCGGCTTGGAGCTAGACCGTCAAGGCACGACAGAGATCCTGCTGCAGCGCTGGAAAGAGTTGCCTCGCTCGGTTCAACTAGTGGCCATTGAACCGATGACGCATACAGCCAACAGCATGCATCAATTGGTGGCCGCCATCGAGCAACAAATCGTTGCCAAGGACCTGGTGAACACAAATCAATTAGTCAAATGGCTGGCCAGCGATGATCAAGAACTCAAGAGCGCGATCCAACGCGTTTGGGGCAAGTTGCGAACGACCGAGGATGTTGATCGCAAACAAGTGGTTCAGCAAACGCTGCAGCTACTAACCAGTGGCCAGAGCGGTGACCCTCAGGCGGGCCAGGCACACTTCAAACGCATCTGTGCACAATGCCATCGGTTGCATGGCGAAGGCGTAGAACTGGGACCTGACATTACAGGAAACGGCCGCGGCAGCTTCGAACAACTGGTCTCCAACGTAATGGATCCTAGCCTGGTGATTGGCAAAGCGTTCACCGGCAAAACCATCCTGGCCAGCGACGGACGCGTAGTTTCTGGACTGGTCGTGGCGGAAGATGAGCAACGAATCACCTTGAAAGTGCAAGGCGGTAAACAAATGGAATTCGATCGCCATGAGGATATTGAAACCATCAAGGACAGCGACAAGTCACTGATGCCCGACGGACTGGAGCAGCAAATGAACCAGCAAGAGTTGTTGGATCTATTCGCTTACTTAAGCTTGACGCGCCCGCTGGAGTCCAGCGAGAACGCTACGATTCCAGGCACTCCGGAGAAGCTAGTGCCCTGATAATTGGGCAGCGCCACTTGGTAAGCTGCGTAGCCACCGTCGCCAGACGGTGGACGCTAAAGTTAACGCTTTCCACCGCTTGGCAGCGGTGGCTACAAAGACTTCATCCAGGACCGCTGGGAGGGCGAGGCCACCGCCGAGCTTTCGGTTTGTATCACCAACCAAAGATTCATTGGTGTTAACGGCCTGGCATAAATGGCCTGCGGACGTTCGTCTGCGCTTCGACCATGATTCAAAACTCAAATTCCAATGGGACTGCATTGGCGCTCGGGGCCCAAGGCTCGGGGCCCAAGGCTCGGGTGGAACCTCGCCCTCCCATGCGGCGACCGCTGAGGGAGGTGACGGCGGGCAATTTGGTGTGCTTCAGCCGCCACTTTGGTGTGGTGAATCGGTGCGTGCTATGCATGGAATGCGGGCTTTCCCTTTTTTCCGGGCAGAGTTTAGATCTTTGCGATAGCAATCGCCGCTCTCAGGTGTGACAGGTGAATCAAGAGAGCTAGAATCCGAGATCGGTGTTTTTTGCTTAACCCACCACTGATGCGACGCTACACAAATGGCTGAAAAGTTACCCCGGGGGAGTTACTGGGTATACATGCCCAACCTGCTGCCGGTGGGGCTGCTGATCGCCAACTTGTCTCCTGTGGCCGTGGCTATCACCGACCAACCGCTGCGGCAAGCCTTATTGGCAATTGGCACCGCTTTTGTAGCGGCTTTGATGTTTCTCATTTTTGTTCGCCCGCCTACTGCCTGGGCGTTCGGCAAACTGGTTCTGATGGCGGTCGTTATCTGCCTGGTCGAAGCGCTGAGCTTCCTGAACGCAGGCCCGACCGCGGATGCCCTGTCGAGCTTGGCGCTCCGTGGAGTGCTGTATGTTTACCTGGTCACCGGCTTTGCGCTGGCAACTTGTCTTCCGAGGCAGGCGCTTCGTTTTCCGCTGTTGGTCGAGTGGTTGTGCCTGGCACTGGCTCTATCTGCAAGTGTGCTGTGGCTGCGGTTTTACTCAGCCAGCGGTGATAGCGGCTCGCGCTTCAGCGGCGGCGAAGACCTGCACCCGGTAGGTTTGGGCCTGACCTTTGGTATCTCCACGATTGTGTGCATGGGCATTTTCTTCTCGTCGAAATCCAAGTTGGTCAAGGCTGTGTCCATACCCGCGATGATCGGTATGGTTCTCTGCGTGCTCAGTACTGGGTCGCGCGGAACACTTCTCAGTCTGCTGGCGGTGCTGGTGGTGGCTGTGCCCACGCAGGTCAAGAGTGTCAAGAGCTTTATCGGTACTGCGTTCGCCCTAACGGCAGCGATTGGTGCCGCCGTAGCCGCCGTGGTTTTCGTCCCTGCGGTCAATCAACAGTTCGAGTATGTGGTGCAGCGTTTCGATCGCGGGATGCAGGGCGATATGGATACTTCACAACTTGAACGGAAGATGCATCGTCAATACTACCTGGAACGCATCGGCGAATGGGCCGCCAAGGGCGACCCTCGCTATGACAGGGAGGCGTATCCACACAACGTGTTTATGGAGTTGGTTATCCGCTTCGGTTTCCCGCTAGGCGGTGTTATCTCGCTGGCGTTGGTCGTTTGCGTGGTCAGAGGATTGCATTGGATACTGCTGGGATCCGACAGTACAGATGCGGTATGCTTTATCGTGACCCTGCTGGGGATCTATTCATTTGTGCTATGCCAAATGAATCTGGCGCTGGAGTTCAACCGGGTTATGTGGCTGTTCGCAGGATATTGGTTGGCTCGGCCTTTAAATAATGACCAGCAGACCTATCGCATGTAGCTGACGGCTCGATTGCCGGCGTGACATGACCATCGCCAACTAACGACAGCTCTCAAAAGATCCCCAGTTGGTCGCGAGCGTCTTCGGTCATGCGTTCAGGGGTCCAAGGCGGATCCATGACGACTTTGACATCGACTTTACCAATGCCTTCCAGCGCTTCGAGAACCTGGCGACTATTGGCGACCAGTTGAGGACCAGCCGGACACATGGGGCTGGTCATAGTCATATCGATGGCCACGTCGGTCTTGGCCACGTCCTCAGCGTTAGCGTTCAAGTAGACGTTATAGACCAAGCCCAGGTCGACGATGTTTACATACAGTTCAGGGTCGATAACTTGCTTGAGCTGCTCGCGAACTTTGTCTTCGCAGATCGGTGTGGACATGGAATTGGCGTCTCGAGAGAAAGGAACCGTCAACGTCTCTGGTTGAATTCTATGCCAACACCCGTCAAATGAAAACCGGTTCAGCCCGCCTGATCGCACCAATCCCCTGTCGTTCCCGGAGCCACCGCCACCAGGCGGTGGACGCGTTACGCATCATCATCCACCGCCTGGCGGCGGTGGCTACGAGGAGCAGGCTCCGTTGTGCTATGGCTACGAGTCAGCCAGCCAGGCGGACGATGAATTCTTCGATGGCAAAGATGCCGCGATCTTCTTTGGAGTGCGACAGCTTCAACTTTAAGTCCAACTCCAGCAGCCAGGTGAGCAACTGCAATCCGCGGGCGCGGCCCAGTCGCCGCAGTTGATTTTCGGCGGTGCCCAGTTCAAAAGGGCGAAATCCGGCTCGTGCCAGCGCATCGCGCAGGTTGACCTTGGCACCGTGGCGTTCGCTCTGGGCTATCAACTGAGTTGCCACTCCGAATCGCCTGAGGCTCCAAGACATCTGGGGAACAATGGCAAAGGCTGATTCGCCAGCCTGGACGACTTTGTGAAGTTGTTCCAGCGCCTGCGCGGTGCGACCCTCGATGGCCGCAGCGGTAATTTCCCAAACTGTTTGCGTGCGCCAGCTACCGATCGCTTGCTTCAGTCGGTCATCGGTGATCGTGCTATCGGCTTCAGCATACAAAGCGGCTTTGGCTAGCTCTTGATCCAGCAAACCACATTCGGGTCCGACGCGATCCAAGACGAATCCGACTTGGGCCGTCGATAGCTTCAATTGATGCATCTGCAGGGCCCACTTCTTGATCCAGTCCTCGGCCGTTTTGCCCTTGGGCGAGCTGCATTCGATGCACCACCCTTTCTCGATGGCCGATTTGTACAGCTTGGTATTGGATGGAAAAGTGTTTACTTCCAGCAGCAACAGCGAGAGCGGCACGGCGGAGGCAAACCACTTTTCCATGTGCTGCCTGGCGGCCTTTACCAGATCGTCGGCCTGCTTGAGGATCGCCACGCGACGTTCATCGGGATCAAACAGGGATACCGTTGCCAGTTCATCGTGCACATCGCGCCAATCGCATTCCTGGCCATCAAAAGTTCTTGCTTCTTCGATGTTGATCTTGGCCAGTTGCAGCAGACGTCGCATTGTTTGCTGGCGCAGAAAGGCGTCATCGCCAAAGGTCACGACGACCGGAGGCACTTCGCCAGGCAGTTTGGCGGCCATCAGAATATCCAAACATTGCAACTTACTCATGCCCATCAACCATATCACCCGGGCCAGCCGTTGCAAAGTAGGGTGATTCTTGCCAACAATAGAGCCAGCTAAAGAGCCGGACAGGAACCGAGCAAGCTTCGCAGCACTCGCTGGAGCAATCAGGTATCATTCGGCTATGGCTCAGACTGTGAGGGACGATTGGGGTGGTATAAGGCTACAGTTGGACAACTAGTGACGCGCAGTTGGCCGACGGTCATGGCCGCCTGGGTCCTGGTCGCCCTCGTGCTGCGCCTGGTAGCGCCCGATTGGGATTCGATTGCTGCCGATGGCGACCTGGCCTATCTGCCAGCCAACGTGCCCAGCCTCATTGGGCAGAAGCGGCTGAGGGAAGCCTTTCCTGCTTCGCATTCGCGCAGTCAGATGGTGGTCACTCTGGCGCGCTCCAAAGGACAATTGACCGGTAGCGATATCGCCTTGGGGTTGGATCTGGCCCGCCGCCTGCACTGGTACGCCGCCAGTGGACAATGGGCCAAGCTGCCGCTGGATCAGGCCCAGTGGTTGCCTGAAAAATTGACCGTTGGACAAAAGGCGCGTGTCGATTCAGTCGCGTATAGCTTGGACCAGTGCATCAGCATCGATGACGAGCTGGCCAAATTCTTGGAGACTGAGCAGCCCAACTATACCTACGCTCGCTTGCGCGACGCGTTTGACCTGCGGGCCCACATCCACCGAGCGCTAGGAGAGCCAGCAGAAGCTGAAAAAGCTGAGGCGGCCGTGGCGGCCATGACTGAGCTGAATACCAAGTCGCTGACCCTGCGTCACCCGGTTTGGGCCGAGCAGTTGAGCGACGTTTGGACCTGGCGCGATTTCGTGCTGGGCACCAAGCTGGGCGGCAAGAACCCGCAAGCTCGTATGATAGCCATGCACCTGGATACCGAGTTCACGGCCGTCTCCAATATCATGATCTTGGAGGGGGTCGAGGAACTTATTCGCCAGGTTCAAGCCGAACACGCGTCGATCATTTCTGCCGACCTGCGCGTGGAGGTCAGCGGTTCAGCAGCCGTGGGCGCCGATATGCTGCGGGCTTCGGCCAGCAGTGTGCGTCAGACCGAGGGAGTGACGATCTTGCTGGTGGTCACGATCCTGGCACTGGTCTATCGCGGTCCGTTCCTGGTGGCAATACCCTTGACCAGTATCGCGCTGAGCCTGATGGTTTCGACCAGTCTGGTGGCCTTGCTGGCTCGCGATCCGGCCAATCCCGGCAGCGTGGGACTGGGCGTCTTTACTACGACCCGCATCTTTATCGTGGTCTTGCTGTTTGGGGCGGGAACTGATTTCTGTTTGTTCTTCTTGGCCCGCTGCCGCGAAGTACTAGAGAACACCAATACGCCCACCCGAGCGCACTTTTATCGCGTGGTCGGCCGAGCCTGGCGGAGTGTGCATCATGCAATTGTGGCCAGCGCTATGACAACCATCGTAGGCTTGACGATGATGTGGATGAGCCGCTTTGAGAAGTTTCGCTTCTCCGGACCCATCATCGCCATCTCGCTGGCCGTTACCCTGGCAGTTTGTTTGACGTTCACCCCAGCGCTCTTGAGCGCGATCGGTCGCCTGGCTTTCTGGCCTTCGTTAGGCAAACCCAAGCGACCTCGAAATTTAGGTGCCAGTAGCAGCGCCGCTGTGGCAACCAAAGATGATCCATCGCCCGAAGCCACGCGAGCCCTGGAGACACAGTTCTGGAAACGCATCTGGATGCGTTTGGCCGACTGGGTGGTGGCTCGACCTGCGTTGGCCTTGTGCATCACGACCGCGCTACTGGCTGTGCCAGCCGCCTATGGCTGGCTGTGTTTGGGTTGGGTGACCTATGACTTTGTCGAAGAGCTGTCCAGCGACGCACCCAGCCGCCGCGGCATCAGCCTGACCCAACGATTTTTCTCGACCAACGATAGCAGTCCCATCACCATCCTGATGATTCGCAATGAACCCTTTGAAGATGACGAGCAACTGCTGAAGGCCAGCGATAACTTGTCCAATCGGTTGTATCTGGACGGTGTTGAATCGGTTCGCAGTGTCAATGATCCCCTGGGTGATTATCCACCAAAGCGCGCCATGGGGTTGCTAAAGACGGATGCTTGGATGCGGCGTTTCTTGCGCGAACATCGCACCACGCGCGAACGGTATCTCAGCCCGGTGAAGGATTACGAGAAACGTTTGGCTCGATTCGATGTGGTCCTGAAGGATAATCCATTTTCGATGAGCGCCACCGAGACGCTGGGCCGCCTGACCAGCTTTGTTGATCAAGAAACGCAGCGGGCCGATTCACCGTGGCACAAGGCTCAATTCACTACCGTCGGTACTACCGTTGGGATCACCGATCTGCGCTCCGTGACCCAAGCCGATCAGGGACGGATCCAGATTCTGGTTACGCTGGGCGTTTGGGTAGTGCTGTTGTTCTTGCTCAGGCATTGGGTCTTGGCAACCTACCTGATCTTTACGGTTCTCTTCAGCTACTTCTCGACGCTTGGGCTAACCTACGCGTTCTTTGGCTGGATCTACGGCAGCGACTATAGCGGGCTGGACTGGAAAGTACCTTTGTTCTTGTTCGTGATCCTGGTGGCTGTGGGCCAAGACTACAACGTGTATCTCACGACGCGGATTCTGGACGAGCAGAAACAGTATGGGATGCTGCAGGGTATCCGACGCGCTCTGGGATTGACCGGCGGAATCATTACCAGTTGCGGCGCGGTCATGGCGGGGACCTTTGTGGCCATGACCAGCCCGGCGGTAACGCGGTGGCTGGCGACGCAGTGGCCGTGGCTGGGCATTGCCGATGACGCCCCGGTGCTGCGCGGCATTACCGAATTGGGATTTGCCTTGTCACTGGGCGTATTGCTGGATACCTTGGTCATTCGATCCATTCTAGTGCCGGCCTTTTTCGCCTTGTGGTATCGACCCGCTGCGCGAGCCGAGTAACGCCTGGCGCTGGGTACTGAGCAAACATTTTTTGAAGAATCGTGAAAGCACAGCATGGCCAATTCTCCCCAAGGCGTTCTCGTTGAGTGTCGCGAGCACGATGTCAAAGTCGTCGCCTTGCATGTGACCGACTCGTTGGGCAAGTGGCATCAACTGACCATCCCCATTGCGCGTTTAACGGAAGAAGCTTTCGAAGATGGATTCGCCTGGTGGTTGCCTCACCTGGCCACTCGGCGCGGCGAAGTGGCCGATGTGCTCTTGTTGCCTCAGCCATCGACGGCGTTTATTGCGCCGTTTGCCGAAACGCCGACCTTGTCCATTCTATGTTCGATGCACGATCCGCTGACGCGTGAAGAATTGCCTGATGATCCGCGCGCGATTGCCATCAAGGCCGAACGCTTTGCCAAAGATAGTGGCGTCGCCGATGAAGTGCTGATTGGTATCGCGATCGAATTCTTCCTGTTCTCGCGCGGACCCAAGCAAGCGCGTCGTGGCCATTATCGCCCTCTGGCCGACGAAGCTCGCGACTTGGATTTTCAATCGCATCGCGGCAACCAGCCCAGCCAGGGTGAACTGTTGGATGATGATTTTCGCAGCCAGGTCATGCAGGCCCTGGGCGAGTGTGGGGTACCTGTGGCCTCGCATCGCCAAGGCGGTCACGATCGATGCAAGTCGCGATTGGAACTGGGCGAAAGCGGACTGGTGGCCAGTGCCGACAATGTCATGATCACCAAACACCTGGTTCGCCAGTTGGCCGCTCGCTGGGGCAAGTCGGCAACGTTTATGCCGCTGCCTGAGGCCGGGCGCCAGCCGGCCAGTATGCCCACGCAACTCGGTCTGATGCTCAGCAGCAACTGCGCGCTCTCGGGTTCGGGCTATGCCGGTCTGAGCGAAGCCGGGCTGCATGCGATTGGGGGTATTCTCAAACACGCCCGGTCGATCACTGCGCTGACCAATTCAACCACCAACAGCTATTCACGCTTCGGTCTGGGACCAGCCGCGAACCATGAATCCATCCGACCCCAGATCGCTTATTCCCAAAGCGACTTGCGGGCCGCCATTCGCGTTCCCAGCCATCGCGTGGGCAAACACAAGTGCCTCGAGTTTCAGTTGCCTGATGCCGTCTGCAATCCTTACCTGGCCTTTACCGCCCTGCTGATGGCGGCCATCGACGGCGTGCAAAACAAACTCCATCCAGGCCCAGCCCTCGATCCAGAGCGTTACGGACTGGACCAGCCATCATCGACCAAAGGTGAAACCGTGCCCTCAAGTCTGTCTGCCGCGCTGGGCGCGCTGGAAGAAGATGGGGAGTTCCTGCTGCGCGGCGATGTCATGTCGCCCGAATTGCTGCAGGCTTGGATTGCGCATAAGCGACTGGTCGATATCGAAGCCTTGCGCCAACAACCTCACCCGCAGGAAATCGCAGCTTACTACGATGCATGAGTAGTTGCTTAGCGAAGCATTTCGTAGCCACCACTGCCAAGTGGTGGAAAACGTCAACCATCGGGTCCACCGGCTGGTGGTGGTGGCTAGTGCGCCTTTGAAGGCGCTCAATCAACAGATTGTGAGTCCCTGAACAATGCCGGTTGGTTGACCAGCATGACTGAACCACTGTCGCGCGTGACAGCCTACAGCTACGACAACTTGGGCCGAGTCCGCACCCAAACGCTACCTGATCCCGACGGTACAGGTGCTCTGACCTCGCCCGTAACAACTTATGCTTACAACGCTGCCAGTTGGATGACTAGCCTGACCGATCCACGCGGTGGCGTGACCACAGCCGCTTATGATGCACTTGGTAGAACGACCTCCATTACAGAGCCTGATCCCGATGGTGCCGGCGTGCTCACTAGCGCTGTAACCAGCTATACCTACGGTAGTCGAGGCCTGGCAAGTATCACCGATGCCTTATCACGCACAACTTCTTATGCCTATGACACGCTGGGCAACGTGGCCTCAGTAACCGATCCAGCCGGAAAAGCTACTGTTCGCACGTTTGACATTCGCGGCCGGCTGTTAACGGAGACCACGCCCGATCCCGATGGGGCCGGTGCGCTCACGGCCGCTGTGACCTCCTATGTTTACGATGGTCTGGGCAGGCTCAGGACCAAGCAAGATGCTCTCGGTGGGACGACAAGCTATGGGTACGATGGCGTTGATAATCTGATCTCGCTAAAGGATCCGGTCAACAACACGACCAGCTGGTCCTATGATGCGCTCGATCGGGTGACTATGGAGACCAATGCTCTCAACAAGTCACGCTCCTATGTATACGATCCAGCCGGCAATTTGACTCGCAAGACCGACCGCAACGGCCGGGTCACCCAGTACGACTACGACCAGATCAACCGGCTGACAGCCGAGAAATGGATGTCGGGAACCAGCCAAACGCCGACTGTTGCCATCACCACAACCCAAGACGGAGGTGCGCAGAATGAAATCCAGAACGTCGGATACTCGGACCCCTATGGCGGCTTTTGGGGCACATTCACCTTGAGCTATGGCGGCAACACCACCGCCGCGATTGCTGTGGGAGCCAGTGCTGCTACGGTGCAGTCGGCCCTGGAAGGCTTGGCCAGTATCGGTTCAGGCAATGTAAGTGTTACGAAGACCACGGTGGGCACAACCTCGGTGACTTGGACCATTACTTTCCAGGGAATACTCGCCCAAACCAATGTCGGTCAGGTAACGATCAACACCGCCAGCATGGGCTCGTTTATCTTCCTCACGAAGATCGAGAACACACAAGCCAACGGACATGTGCTGCAGGATGAAATCCAAACAGTAGCTCTGTCTAATGCAACGGGAGGCACATTCCGTTTGGCTTACCTGGGCCAAACCACTCAGCCGATCGCTTATAATGCGAGTGCTGCGGCGGTGGATGCGGCCCTTGAGGCGCTCAGCACTGTGGGCACCGGAGCGGTGACGGTTTCGCTAGCTGCGAGCACCTATACGATCACCTTTGGTGGTGGCGCTTTGAACGATACCAATGTCAATTCTCTGCAAGGCGATGTGTCGACGGCCACTTATGGCACGGTCGATCGGACGCTCACCACCACTTACAACGCCGTCCACGAAATCACTCAGCAGAGCGATCCCTCGGCCACCATTGCCTACACACGCGATAACCTCGTGGCCAGTAAACGCGTGACTTTAAAACGGTGGGCCAGTGTTAAGACCTTGCCAGCCGCGAGGCGCTAGCCGCGGTTTTTTTGATCGCGCAAAAGCGGCGGACACTTGCCCTGCGGGCAATATTGTAGAAACCGGGGCTAGCGCCCTTCGGCTGGCAGGCGTTTTGGTACTGGCCAGCCGCTTGTGCTACCAGAATTAATCTCAGGGATGCCGGTCGACCCGGGGCTTCTTTAAAGCCTAGTCGCTCTTAGGGCTGTTGTTACTGGGTTGGAAGTGCACAGCGGCTCGGGAGAGCCGCTCTACATAGGCAGGCAGCTGAAACTAGCCGCGGTTTTTTTGAAACGTGGAATGGATTTAGATCAGGAACCGTGGCTAGCGCCATTCGGCTGGCAGGCGTTTAGGTATTGGCCAGCCGCTTGTACGTGATAACAATAATGTCGCGTCCACCGTCTGGCGACGATGGCTACGGTCTGGCGGTGGCTACGGTCTGGCGGTGGCTACGGTCTACTGCATCAGTTCAGCGATCATCTCGGGCAGTTTGTCGAAGGTCGGGTGAATCGCGCGGACGGTACCTGACTTGTCGATCAGAGCCATAAAGTGTGGCAGGGGCGGAGTGACGCCGAGCGTTTTGGCGGCTTGAGTATTAAAGCCGCGGGCGTTGGGATTGTTGCTGTGAACCAACCGGCCATAACTGCCTTGCATCAACTCCACTTTCTGCAGGTCCGATGCGGACAGGGCTTCATCCAGGTTGATGCCGATAATCTCAAAACCCGGACCGGTAATTGCGCTTCGCAGATCCTTGATCTGGGCTTGCATGTTCAAACTGGGCAGATCGAGACTGGCCCAGCAGTAAACCAAAACAACTTTGCCGCGCAAGTTTTCCCAGATCAGCGGCTGACCATCGAAACCAACCAGGCCTTCCAATTGAAGCGGCCGGCCACGCAGTTCCAAGCGGCGCGCATGACCGGCCAGGACGCTATCGATATCGGGCTGCCAAGGACCGACTTGGACTTTCGATTTTTGATTGGCTACCAGTTCGGCCAGGCCTTGCGCGGCTGTCAGTCGGCCTCGATACTCCAGGTCGCAGATCATGCGCAGAAAATAAGCTAGTGTATTGGCGCTGGGAAAGGCTCGGAACAACTCGCCGGCGGTCGAGGC
This sequence comes from Ottelia alismoides, assembly GCA_037367405.1. Taxonomy (NCBI): domain Eukaryota; kingdom Viridiplantae; phylum Streptophyta; class Magnoliopsida; order Alismatales; family Hydrocharitaceae; genus Ottelia; species Ottelia alismoides. The sequence continues at coordinate 8,436,920 of JAZKJV010011400.1, read as the reverse complement.
AACTTTGGTCTCATCGGTCTCTTGACCTTCGTGGACGGCCAGGCACGCTTGATGATATGCCACCAGTTGCGGAGAATTGCTGACCTCCAGCGACCACGCCCGCATCGACAGGTCTCGGTCTTTGGAATTTCGATAGGCTTTGACCAATCGCTGCTGGATCGCATTGGCAGCTTCCGCATAGCCCAGTTGGCTGGCGACAGCCGCACACTGCTGAATCGACAGGAACTCGACCAAGGTCAATTCGGGAAACGCCAGCACTTGATCAATCTCTTCCATCAAGGCTTGTGGATCTTTGATCACGCCGGCTTCGAGTTGGTTGAGCCGAAAGCCCAGCATCACCAGTCGCCCCTGATGGTTCAGGGCTGGATCCGGGCTCTTGATCAATTCGCCGGCCACTTGTTGCAAGGTCTGAGCAGCTTCGACATCGCCCAAGCCCGACAAGTGCGAGAGCGCCTCGACCTGAATCTTGATCGCCAGGTTGCGCTGTGCAGTGGTCGCATCCTTGGCCTCGCGGAGTCGCTTGCCTGCGCGCAATTTCATGTCGCTGATCCGCCTGGCCAGCAGGATGAACTCTTCGTCCTTCAGTTTGACGCTCTGACGGACCATGGAGAGTTCTTGCACCGCGCGGTCGCAATCGCCCAGAAATGCCAACAGCGGCTCGGTGGTCACAAAGGAATCAGGCAACTGCAATCGCAGAAAGCCGCGATCACCTAAACGCTGTTCCAGCGAACTTTCGTCCACAGGATCGGTCGTGGCGTCGGCGAGCGTGCCTTCTTCGATCGTGACCCCAGGCTTGGCGGCTACTGCCGGCGCAGATTCAACGGCCGGGCCAGCACCAGTCGTTTGATCGCCAGCAGTTTGGTTGTTAGCCGGTGGAGTGATCGGCGTTTGGCCGCTGGCTAGGGCCGCTGGCGGATTGGTTGCTGAGCTGTTGTCCTGGTCTTTATTACTGACCGGCAGCGGCGCTGGTTTGTCGCCCGGTGAAGCCGCTTCGGAGGTGGCCGGAGTTGGTTGAACCAGCTTGCTCTTGTCGCTTTTTTCGGGTTCCGCTCGATTGCATGCCGGCAGCGCGAGAGCGCCGATCGGCAAACAACTGATCAGCAAGCAGCCGATCCGTGTGGTTTTGGTAGATCGCGTGGACATAATAAAAGAATCCCTTCTAACTTGCGCGTGGCATGCCCTGGGGCGGGAATGGCGCAGCGGAGCAAATTACTTGGTTTCAGGTTCAGCCGGTGTCGGCATTTCGAACAATCGATCCATCAATCGATCGAGCTCTGCTCCGTGCGCTTCCAAGGATACCACCACGCCTTCTTTGTTCAGCAACAGGACTGTGGGCAGGGAAGCAATACCGTACTTGGTCTGCAGTTTATCTTCCAGCTCGGGTGCCGAGTCATGCACGATGGGCCAGGGCAGTTTGGCCTCTGCCAGATATTTATCCAGCGCTTCGCGTTCATTGTCCAGGCTGATCGTGACGATCTCCAAGCCTTTATCGTGGTGCTTCTCGTAATGCTTCTTCAGTCTGGGCATCTCATCGATACACGGTTTGCACCAACTGGCGAAGAAGTCGATGATCACAAACTTGCCTTCAAAATCTTCGGTGCGCACTGGCTGGCCATCGATGGTCTGGGCGCTCAGTTCGAATTTGTTGCCCAGCATTTCCAAGCGACGCACGGTAGCCTGCAGATTGAAACGCAGCGATTGCATCTCTTCTCGTTCGTCGTCCTTCAGCAGTTCCACCATGGTCACATAGACGTCATGAGCCGGTTGTTTGCGCGGCTGTAATTCGAGATAGGTGGCCACAATGATGCCGGTCTGGACATCGGCCAGGGAAAGTTGTTTGCGGCCTTTGAGATAAGTGGTGATCTTCTCGAAGACTTTATCGCGGGCCTCATCTGATTCATTGACCATCAGGGCGGCGTTGGAAGCCAGCGCATCCAGTTCGGCTTGCAGCCGCACTGGGTCTTCTTTGCTGTCGATCTGCTTCAGGAGCAAATTGGAGGCATCGCGAATGGCCGTCTGCTGCAGTTTGTATTCAGCCGCGCTGCGTGGGCGAAAGCTTTTGGCTTTGGCCACAATCTTGGAGAGGGCGGCTGCATCGGCACCGGCGGGTATGGTCAGATCCGGTGGCGGCGGCACATCGGCTGCTGGTTTGCCTGTCCCTTGACTATTTTCAGCCTGGCCTGAAGCTGCGGCCTCAGCCTTGGCAGGTGTCTTGCTCGCGTCACTCTGTTTGCCACCAGTCGCTGCGGGCGGAGCCTGGTTGGGTTTGACAGGCGTTTGCGCAGCCAGTGGCTGAGCGCTGGCGACCAGCAGAACTAGAGAACAAAAAGTTCGCAATCGATTGGCGAGCATGAGCATTCCGGTCATCGGGCATGGAAAAGGCGAGGTGTTCACTGCGCGAGCGTTCAGATCTTGTTTCAGTCCTTGTAGCATACGGAACCTTAAAAAAATAAACTACCGGACTAAGCTGGAGTGTAGTTTACCAAAAGGTTGGGCATGTCCGAACAAACCGACGATCGTCAAGGCCGCCGCTACTCCTCGTGTGTACCTTGGTTGGTCTTCGGTGCCTTGTTGGCCGGGCTGTACTGGCCCCTGCTGTGTGGGCGTGTGCCAGCCTTCCGCGACGGTTTTCATTTTTATTATCCGCTGCTGCAATGGTTGGATGACCAGGCTGGCCAAGGCAACTACTTTCCGCATTACAATCCGGCCGATGGAACTGGGATCAACCTGATCGGAGAAACATCGACCGCGCTCTTTTACCCGGGCCGCCTCGTGTTTGGCTTGCCCGGTCTCAGTTTGCCACAGCGTTTGGGACTGTTCCTGTACCTGCACACGATCATCGCGGCTGCTGGTGCGGCTTATGCTGGGCGGCGCGCCGGGTTAGGTCCAGCCGCACAAGCCTTGGCTGCCGTCTCGTACGGATTGTCCTGTCCCGTATTCTTCCAGCATACCAACCCGATCTTCCTGGTCGGAGCCGCTTGGACACCGTGGGCAGTTGCCGAGTGTTGGATCTTGGGCCACGCTGGTCTGAGTGATCAAGCATCATCTAAAGCGGTGCGCTGGCCGGTGTGGACCGCTGCCTCCAGCCTGGCGCTGTTGGGCGGTGATCCGCAGGCCACGGTCCATATCGGCCTGGTAACCGGCTTGGCCCTGCTGCTCTCGGCCGTTCAATCGCGCAGGTGGCGGTCCTCGCTGTGGCAGGCTGGTCAAGCCAGCCTGGCCGTGCTGGCGGTCATGGGCCTGACGGCGGTCCAGTGGATACCCAGTTGGTATTGGCTCCAGCATACATCGGCCGCACCATCGGTTGTGAGTGCAGTGGCTAGTCCAGCAGCTAGTTCAGCGGCGAGTCCAGCGGCCTTGCAGCGCGACCAGGTACCTGAGCTGCTGGGCCCGGCAGTGACAGCCGCCGAGCAGTCGGCCGCAGATCGTGAGGCCAATCAACCGCGTGGCTCGCGTTACGCATTCAGCCTGGCACCTTGGCACCTGGCAACGCTGGTTTGGGGAAGCTTGGGTGGCTATGTGTTACCGGTCAACGCGCGGCTGTGCTCGTTTCTGCCGGCCGAACCGCTTATGTGGATACCATCGCTAACGATTGGCTTGCCTGGCATCTTGTTGGCCATCGTCGCGCTACTGGATCGCCGCTTGCGGATGCGCACACGATATGAATGGTGCATCGTGCTGCTAGCCGGTGGAGCCATGCTCGGAAACTACGCCCCGATGTGGCTACTGCGAAACTTGTTGGGCATGTTGGGGCAGTCGTCCTGGGCCAGCAGTTTGCCGGGCGATGAAACCTTGGGCATCTACTGGCTGCTGACAGAAGTCGTTCCAACCTACGGTGGCTTTCGTTATCCGGCCAAGTGGAGTGTCTTGTTTGCTTTGGGGTTGAGCCTGGTCGCAGCGCAGGCGCTCGATGACTTGCAGCGCATCGGCCAATCGCTGCGAGCCTGGTCATGGTGGCTGTGCCTGATCAGTCTGTCAGGTGCTGGCTTGATGGCAGCGATTACTTGGGGCACGTCGCTAGCGAGCCATTTATCGCAGTGGGCCTCGCAGTTGCCGGCCGATCCATGGTTAGGTCCTTTGCAAGCCGGCCCTGCCCTGCGGTCCGCGACATTGGCACTGCTGGTCGGCGGATTGTTGGCTGGGCTGATGCGCGTCGTAACGCACTTGTCTTGGTCTAGGGCCTCAACGCTGATCGTGGCCCTAGCGGCTATAGAATTGGTGCTGTTGGATGCATCGTGGTTATTCACTGTAGCGCCGGTCGATGTCCAAAACGTTGTGCCCGGCTCATCCTCACGCACCGAGCGATGGCTGCGGGTGTGGGCTCCAGTGGGCCAGGCGAATTTGCAGCGCGATGTGCTGGCGTTGCAGGCCGGTGATGGATCGCAAGTCGAAGCGATTTGCAACTATCAGCGAGCCTTTCTGCTGGGCAAACTCCATTTGCTCGCTGGTGAGCCTCCGGTGGCCAATCTATCGGCCCTCCTGTCACTGCCGCCTCAAGCTCTTATGCGCGTTCGGCGCGAGCTCGCGGCTCATGATCACTTGCGTCCCAGCGATGATTCCTTGGATCAAGCGCTAGCCTGGCTGGGCGTCAGTCATCGCTTGATCCGATCACCGGAGGCGGCGCGTCGGGTATCGTTCCAAGAGGTGCCAGAATCGCAGCCGTGGGTCTCGGCTGTGGGAAGCCATGCAAATACTTTACATGTAAAGTATTTGCAGGCCAGCCACTTGCGGATCGAAGTTGAGGGAGCTCAGCCGATCGAGCTGACGATTCGGTTGTACCAGGATGGCGGCTGGTTGGCGAGGTTCATCAGCGACGATGGTCAAGTGCGCAGCGTGCGGCCTTACGCATCGCATCTGGGTTTGTTTCAGCGATTGGATCTGCCGCCGGGCCGGTGGCGGGTCGAGCTGAATTACACGGCGCCGGGATTTTATGTGGGCTTGAGCCTGACGCTGGCTGCGGCGGTTTTTATCTTGGCAGCGCGGCGCAAGGTCTTGCCTGGACTACGTTACGTGTAAGTAGCCACCGCCTGCCAGACGGTGGACGCGATAGTTAAGGCTCTCCACCGCTTGGCAGCTTGGCAGCGGTGGCTACGAATACTACTAGAGGCGGCAGTTGCGGATGCTGGTTTCCAGGATGGCCGAGGCTCCGATGGCTTCTAATTGTTCCATGGCAGAGATGATGTCTTTGCTGCGGACCATGACGCGCACCGCGCACCAGTTGGGATCTTCCAATTCGGAGATGGTGGGTGACTTGAAGCCCGGGGTGATCGTTTCGGCTTGCACCAGGCGATCTTTGGGTACGTTGTACTCCAGGAGCGAGTAGTCGCGCGCGATGACCACGCCTTCCAAGCGACGCAGTACGCGATCGCAAGTGGCGGCATGCCGGGTGCGCGGGTTTTGAATCAGGACCGTTTCGTAACTGCCGATGTCGGTCAAGATACGCAGTTGATTGGCCGCCAGCGTCGAGCCGGTTTCCACCAGGTCGACGATCGCATCAGCCACGCCCAGGCCGATCATGATTTCCACTGAGCCCGAGAGTTTGACCAGGTGTACCTTGGCTTGATGTTCAGCCAGGAATTTTTCGGTGACGTTGGGAAAACTGGTGGCCACGCGGGCGCCGTTTAATTGACTGCAGTCTTTGATTGGCGAGTGTTCGGGGACGCACAGGCTCAGTCGACAACGACCGACCCCCAGTGCCATGCGGGTGACTACATCGGTTTGGCTTTCACACACCAGGTCGCTGCCGGTAATTCCCAGATCGATGGCTCCTTCCGAGCACAGGACGGGAATATCGTCGGTGCGCAGGAAGACGATATCGATCGGCAAGCCGGAGACGCGGGCAAACAGGGTCCGTTCTTGGCGACGAAAGTTAATGCCGGCCTGGGCCAATAGTTCGCCAGCCAATTCGCTCAAGCGGCCCTTGCTGGGAACTCCGATGCGGAGATTATCGTTCATGATGGTTCTTTTCTGCGTCGTTTTTCTTCCAAGCCCGAAGTGCCTTCGCGACGTTCCAGTTCGATTCGCAGGTCATCGGTTTGGATGCCAAAGCTACCCAAGAGCACCCACAGGTGATAGAGCACATCGCCGGCTTCGTAGACCAGATGCTGACGAGCGGCCTGGAGCTGATCGGCCGGCGCGGCGGGGGCAGCTAGCAACTCTGCCAGAGCCGCGGCTGCTTGGACTACTTCGCCCGCCTCTTCGGTGACCTTGGCCCCCATGGCTGGCACGCCCCCGGTGATCAATTTGGTGGTGTAAGAGCCTGGAGGCAGCTCCGCGGCTCGCTGATGAACCTGCTGCATTAGCCGATCGAGGACATCATCGCTCATTGGTGACTCGCCACATGGGGAAGTAAGGGAAATGACCAGGGTAGCTCAAAATCGTAAATTTCAAATCGCAAATCACCGATCTGAATTCTGAAAAGTGAAATCCGCCCCGGGGCACGCGTGGGGAATTTGGGATTGGACATTCAAGATTTGAGATTTGAGATTCGAGATTCGAGATTTGAGATTCGAGTTCGCTTGCTCGGGGGCGCTGGGGGCTGTGGGGGCTGAAATTTGTTAAACGTGCCTTGCAGTCCAAGCGACCTTACCTATAATCCTGTCGCATCCAACGGGGACACGACCAGCCAGCCTTGGCAAAACCCCCGTGGGCTTGTATGTTAATCGCCATGCTGACTCTAGAAGCGTGGCCAAAACGCTTCGAGCGAAGTTGCCAGTAAAGGCGTGGAACGAAAAATGCGGGTGTAGCTCAGTTGGTAGAGCACAACGTTGCCAACGTTGTTGTCGTGGGTTCGAATCCCATCACCCGCTCTTCCTTCGCTTGTCCAAGCGTTTCTTGCGGCTGCGTCGCTCCCAGTGGAATTGCTCCATGGGCCACCAACTGGGGTCAGCCCACCCACAGCTCAATTTTGTTTGCACACGGAATAACTGATTATGGCCAGCACGGAACTGGATTCGCCAGAAAACTCTGCGGAAGAAACCCCGAAGCTTCAATTCGACGCGAAGGTTAACACCAAATCGGCCTGCGAGCGTCACGTGGTGGTGACCATTCCGCGAGCCGAAGTGGATCGGTACTTCAAGCGTGCATACGACGAAGTGGTGCCCAAGGCCGAGCTGCCAGGTTTCCGTGCGGGCAAGGCTCCGCGCAAGCTGATCGAAACTCGCTTCAAGAGCGAAGTGGCCGATCAAGTCAAGCAAACGCTGGTCGTTGAGAGTCTGCAGCAGGTTACCGAGGGCGATTACTTCTCGGCCATCAGTGAACCCAGTTTCGACTATGGCGTGATCGAAGTTCCCGCAGAAGGTGACTTCGTTTACGAATTTGACATCGAAGTGCGACCTGACTTCGATACACCCAAGTGGGAAGGTCTCGAGCTGAAGCGACTGGTCTTCAACTTGACAGATGAAGATGTCGAGCGTCAGACGGCCCGCACGTTGGTGCGATTCTCGCAAGGCGAAGCAGTCGATGGTCCTGCACAGCTGGGTGATACTCTGACCCTGAACATCAAATTCTTTGACGGTGACAAGCTGTTCTCAGAATGTGATGAAGAGTCTGTGCTTCTGCGCAATTCGCTCTCCTTTGGCGACGCAATCATTTCGGACTTCGGTACTTTGCTGTCCGGGGCGAAGGAAGGCGAAAAGCGTGAGACCACGGTCACGATTTCCGACTCGGCCCCCAATCCCGCTCATCGCGGCAAGAGCTTGAAGGCCGAATTCGAAGTCGTCGAAGTTCGCCGCGTGCAGATCGACGAGCTGACGGAAAAGACCTTGGCCGAACTGGGCTTTGAGACCACCGCTGAGCTGCGTGAGTTTGTTCGCGAAGAATTAGAGCGCCAGTTTGTTTATCACCAGCAGCAGAATCTGCGCAAGCAGATCGTTGGGCAGTTGACCAAAGACGCTAATTGGGAGATGCCTGAAAAACTGGTCAATCGCCAGACCAGTCGTGAGTTGCAGCGCATGATTCTGGAGCTCCAGCGCAGCGGTTTCCAGAACGATCAGATCATGCAGTATGTCAATGCGTCGCGCAATAACGCTCGCATGTCGACGATCGAAGCCCTCCGCGAGCACTTTGTGCTCGAGAAGATTGCTGAAGAGCTGAACATCGAACCAACTGGTGAAGAGTACGACAAAGAGATCGACCTGCTGGCCGAGCAGAGCGATTTGTCAGGCCGCCGCATGCGAGCCCGGCTGGAGCGCTCCGGTCAGATGGATGCCGTTCGCAACCAAATAATCGAGCGCCAGGTGATCGAGAAGATCGTGGCTGCCGGTAAGATCATCGATGTGAACGACGTCGATTTCCTCAAGCGTGACCTGGAGAGCAGCAGCATCGACTTTGTGATCTCCGGTGAAATGGCTGAGATCCCCGAAGCGGCTCACGATAACGAAGCCCCCGTCATGCCCGGTACTCCCAAGTTGCCTGAAGCAGACAAGTCCTAGTGCTCGGCGGCGTCAGTGGAATCGGTATTTGAATTGGATCTGGCACGTGAGGCGAACTGTTTCCGTGTCAGGTTCGAGTCTTCTGAATGCGAATTTGAGATTTGAGATTTGAGATTTCAAATTTCAGATTCGAGACTTCAGATTTCAAATTTCATATTCGAGATTTCAGATTTGAGATTTGAGATCTGAAGCCTGAAGCCTGCAGCCTGCCTCCTGGTGTTTCTCTTTTCAGGCTAAACTTCTCAATTCTGCAAGTCGCTCTCTTAAAACTGGTCAAGCGGGGTTGCCAAAACGGCGTGTTTGGCCAACACTGCGCACTAGAGAGTCATTCGTGGCTTGCATGAACATAACCCTGAATCACTAGAAGGAGCGCGCGTTGGATTCTCGGCTGCCCCCATTTGATCAATCGATCAACTCAATTAACTCCGTTAGCAATTCTTACGCCTATCAGAGCTACCAGCGCCAGCGACAGTTGACCCTGGGTGACCTGCTGCTGGAAAACCGAATCGTGTTTTTGCAGGGCGAGATTCACACGGGCAATGCCAACGAAGTGGTGATGAAGTTGTTGTATTTGCAGAGCGAGAATCGCCGCAAAGACATTCACTTCTATTTGAACAGCCCTGGTGGTGACGTGGTGGCTACGCTGGCCATCTACGACACGATGCAAATGCTCAGTTGCCCGGTGGCAACGTACTGTGTGGGCCAGGCGGCCAGTGGTGCAGCGGTCCTGTTGGCCGGTGGCACCAAGGGCAAACGTTACTGTCTGCCCAACAGTCGCGTGATGGTGCATCAACCGGCCGGTGGTGTATCGGGCCAGATATCCGATATCGAGATTCAGGCCAACGAGATCCTGCGTTATCGTGATCTGCTCAATCACATCCTGGCCAAGCACACCGGCCAATCGGTTGAACAAATTGCCAAAGATGCCGATCGCGATTTCTTCCTGACGGCCGATGCGGCCAAGGAGTATGGGTTGGTCGACCAGTTGCTGACCAAGCAAGTCGCCGAAGAAGAAGAAAAAGACGAGTAAGTCGATTTTCCGTAGTTGACTAACCGAATACCACATACAGCCAGAACGGATTGAATAAGAATGCCAACGATTCCGTACGTCATTGAGAAGAATGGACGCGAAGAGCGCGTATACGATATTTATTCGCGGTTGCTGAAGGACCGAATCATCTTCTTGGGTTCCCAGGTCGATGATGAAGTTGCCAATGCCCTGGTCGCGCAGATGTTGTTCCTGCAGTCGGACGATCCCAAAGCTGACATTCACCTGTATATCAACTCACCAGGTGGTAGTGTTAGCGCGGGCCTGGCGATCTATGACACGATGCAATTTGTCTCTTGTGATGTAGCCACCTACTGCATCGGACAAGCCGCGTCGATGGGCGCCGTGCTATTGGCCGCTGGTGCCGCTGGCAAGCGTTACGCGTTGCCTAACGCCCGCATCATGATCCACCAACCGCTAGCCGGCATGCAAGGGACGGCTGAAGAGATCTCGATTCACGCCCGCGAGTTCAAACGCATCAAGCAGAAGCTGAACGAGATTTTGATCAAGCACTCGGGTCAGTCGCTGACGCAGATCGAACGCGACACCGATCGCGACCGATTCATGTCGGCGGACGAAGCGGTGGAATATGGCTTGATCGACAAGGCCATTGAATCGATGCCCCGGGATGCGATCGCGCCGCCTGCCACCTAGAATTGGGCAAGTTTTACTGCAAGATCAGCCAGGGACTGGGAAGTACGCGTGTCGGCCTGAGGTAAACCATGGCTCAAATGACCCAGCACGGATGCGAATCTACTTCCAGCAGCAACCTCCCCTCATCGGCCAGTCCCACTGATCTGCATGAATACCTGGCGCTAGTTTTGACAACTGGTGTCGGGCCCATCACTCTGTCGGCTCTGCTCGAAAAATTTCCTTCGCCGGCCGCTGTCTGGTCTGCATCGCCTGATCAGTTAGCCGAAGTGCCAGGCGTAGGCGTGGCCTTGGCCAGGCGGTTACGGAGCAGCGAAGGTCGCGACCTGGCGGGCCAGGTGATCGAGCGCTGCCAGGCAGCGAACATCGAAATCTTGCTGCCCAGCGATGCGCGTTATCCGCGTTTACTGCGCGAGCTGCCCGATGCGCCCAGCGTGCTGTACTTGCGAGGCAGTTTGCAGCCCAGTGACGGACTGGCGTTGGCAATCGTCGGCACGCGCGGCGCAAGTCAGTATGGACGCAATCAGGCCGAACGGTTTGCGCGTGTCTTGGCTCGAGCCGGACTGACCATCGTCAGTGGATTGGCACGCGGTATCGATGCAGCGGCTCATCGCGGCGCGCTCGATGGCGGCGGACGCACCATTGCGGTACTCAGCAGTGGTGTCGACGACATTTATCCACCTGCTCACCAAGATCTGGCTGAACAAATCATTCAGCAGGGTGCGCTGATCAGCGAGATGCCGCCTTATTCCAAACCCAAGAAAGGCATGTTTCCCCAACGCAACCGAATTATCAGCGGTCTGTCCGTGGGAACGCTGGTAGTGGAAGCGGCTGAGCGGTCAGGTGCGCTCATCACCGCTCGCCATGCCGGCGAACAGGGGCGCGACGTGTTTGCGATTCCAGGCCTGGTGTCTTCGCCCGCGGCCCGTGGTTGTCATGCGCTGATTCGCGATGGGGCGTACTTGACTCAAGATCCCGAAGATATCCTGGACCAGTTGGGGCCATTGGTCGAAGGCATTCAGTTAACCCCCGACAATCATGTGCGGCATCCCGTGCAATTGCAATTGAACGAACAAGAGTCGCAGGTCCTCAACGCGATCGGGCTGGAGCCGACCGATATCAACCAGGTGGTGGTTACCAGCGGATTGCCCGTATCGCGCGTGCTCAGTACGCTGAGCGTACTGGAGATGCGACGGCTGGTTCATCGCCTCAGCGGCCAGTTAGTCCAACGCTTGTGATTTTGGCGGTATCCGATTGTCTTCTTACAGTTCTCAAGGTGCGATGCCAACAGCTCAAGAACTCATGCGGCTGATCGACGATCAGGTGGCTCATATCTGGATGGTCCGAACATTCTTGAAGCATTCGGATGAAGTCAAGGATGACGAGGAACTGGCCAGCGTGCATCGGGATTTGTATGACTTCATGCTCGCCCTGGGGCCGTCGCTGGATGCTGGCGATGCGGAGGGGTATCTCAAGCTGGCCAAGAAGAAGTGGTCGCTGCTGCGCAAGGCCAACGAGCTGTTTACTGAGATCCAGCCAGAAGTGTCAGGGCATATGAACTTTCGCATGGCAGCTCAGTCGCTCTCGCTGGCTGTGCAGAAGATCGGCCAGTATTTGGAAACGCCATGCCCGACTTGATTGCCCAGGGACCTCATCCTCAAGACCGGTGGCGCAGGCCGTTAACGGTCAGCCAGGCCGAATCAGTTCTCGGTCGCGCGGCCGATCAATGGGCCGTGCCCTGGGATGATCGCATATCGCGCAAACATGCCTTCCTGCGATGGAATGGCAAATCGCTGGAGGTCCGCCGGATTGCCGATGCCCGCAACTATATCTTCTATCGCGGCCAGCAGCGCGACCAGTTCAACGTGCAGATTGGCGAGCACTTTGTCATTGGGCAAACGACCTTCACCATCGTCGACCAACCGGTGCAATTCTCGCAACTGAATGTCCCGGCCTTCTCCGAGCAAACCTATTCGGCTCACCTGTTGCGTCAAAGTCGCTACCGCGATGCTGATCGGCGCATCGAAGTCCTGGGCCGCGTTCCGGAGATCATCGCGGGCAGTAGCAGCGACGAAGAGTTGTGTGCCCGGATCGTCAATGTATTGCTGCTGGGCATCCCCGAGGCCTCGTTTGTGGCGATCGTCAAGGCGGCTCCAAACGATGGTATGGAAATCCTGCATTGGGATTGCCGATCGCTAACCGGCCAGCACTTCAAGCCTTCGTTGCAACTGGTGACGCATGGTGTGCGCACAAAAGAAAGCGTGCTACACATCTGGAACCGGTCGCTAGGTAGTGAAGCCTTTACACAGAGCGAGAATGTCGACTGGGCTTTCTGCACCCCGGTGCTCTCCGACGCGTGTCCTGGCTGGGCAATATATGTGTCGGGAGATTTTGCGGGACCACCCGCGGCCAGCGGTGTCTCTAACCAGGCCGAGAACCTGCGCGATGATTTAAAGTTTGCCGAGTTGACGGCCACAACGCTGGGAGCCATCAAGCAAGTGCGCAGCTTGCAACGTCGGCAAGACAGCCTGCGTCCCTTCTTTGCGCCGGTGGTCCTGGATGCGCTCGCGCAGCGCGATCCTGATGAGGTGCTGGCACCGCGCGAGACTAATGTCTCGGTACTGTTCTGCGACTTGCGAGGGTTTTCTCGCAACAGCGAAGATTCGGCCGATCGACTGTTGGACTTGTTGTCGCGCGTCAGCGATGCGCTGGGTGTGATGACTCATCATATCCTGCATGGTGGTGGCGTGGTTGGCGATTTTCATGGTGATGCCGCCATGGGGTTCTGGGGTTGGCCGATTGCCGAGCAGCAGTCGATCTACCAGGCGTGTGTAGCTGCGCTGGCGATTCGCACCGAGTTTGATCGCAGCTCGAATGAACCGGGACATGCGCTGGCTGGTTTTCGCGCCGGCATCGGCATTGCATCCGGTTCCGCCGTGGCCGGTCGTATCGGCACGATTGATCAAGTGAAAGTCACGGTCTTTGGTCCGGTGGTGAACCTGGCCTCGCGATTGGAAGGCATGACCAAGCAACTGCAAGCTTCGATCTTGATCGATGAAGCCACAGCCGACTGGATTCGTCAGAACGTTCCTGCTTCGCAGTTGCGCGTGCGACGCGTGGCCAAGGTACGACCCTACGGCATGCAAACGGCTTTAACTGTCAGCGAGTTACTACCGCCGGTCGAACTGGATGCGACTCTGACCGATGCGCATATCGAAGCGTATGAAACGGCCCTCGATCACTTTCTGGCCGGACGCTGGCCCGAAGCCTTTCGTTACTTGCACCAGGTTCCAGCGGAGGACCAGGTGAAGGACTTCTTGACGGTCTATATTGCTCAGCATCGTCGCACACCACCGGCCGATTGGGCTGGCATCATCGAACTGCCGGCCAAGTAGTGGATCATTTCGCCGAATGCAGTCTCCGTAGCCACTGCTGCCAAGCGGTGGACAGCGTTAGGCATCCGGCCAATAAAAACGTCCCACTGCCATGTCTGTTCCGCAGTCGATTCGAGAAGTTTTGCGCTCAGCCGCAGCATGCGTTACCGGTTGTGCGAGGCGAAAAATTCAGGCTTGGGCGGCTAAAGCCTTTTGCGATGGCTCATCGCGGCATGCTGAGACTGTCTTTGGCTGGAATCGACACGCTGTAGAGAGCGGAATTCGATGGCGTCCATTAGCGTCATTAGCGGGCACTTTCTTCTTGGCACTAAGTAGTCACGCCTGGTCTGCAGAGTGTTAGTGCCCGCGAATGACGCGAATGTCCGCTAATACAGATAGGACCTTGGATAGTCGATGCACACTGCGGGCCTTTATTGGCGTCCATTAGCGTCATTAGCGGGCTGATAAAGAGACTCGCGGCCGACCAGCCATTGAAAAGACTCACACTGCGCTGGTCGAGCAGGCTGATCAATTGTTGGGCAAGCACTCGCAAGTTGATCCCAAGTTTCAAACGCAAACGCTCTACACTCGCATGACTGGAGAGAGTCTCCGCGCCGCGCTGGCCGAATCGCTCAACATTCCCATCAGCCGCTTGCCAGCTTAAGGCAGACCATCGAAGCGCTTGAATGGAAACCTTCGCTAGAGATGCGCTCCCACACAGGTCTGTTGATCCACTAGCGGGGAAAGCTCTGGAAGTTGCATAGGTTAGTCAATCAGTCAACCGCTTGGCGGGCGAGTATTCTTTTGCAATGGTTGCCGCTTTCCCCGCCAAGCAGTTGCCCAATTGCCTACCCTACGCAATTTGTGGGTTCGCTGGGACGTTTTTATTGGCCGGATGCCTAAGCATTTGCGTCCACCGTCTGGCGACGGTGGCTACGGCTTGCCTGGTGCATCGTTTTGCTGGCTGCCTTATAGGGCCCAAGGTTGAGTCAGCCATTGACGCCAGCTCCAGCCTGGCGGCTTGGTGAACGGGATCACCGTCCACCACGGGGCGTCTTCAGGGTCCGGAGCAGTGGAAGCGGCCAGTGGACGGTTGGCTTGTTGCACAGGATCGGGGAATGCCCAGCCGCCCTCAGGCGCGGGCAGGCCCATGGCCGCGTGATAATCGCGTTGATGTTGATCCAGCCATACCAAGGTTTCAGCACGTCGTTTGCGCATGGTCAGTGGGTTCATCGTAGCCAAGGTTTCCTTGGCCGCCGGAAAGTCCTCGCGAGCTGCTTGGGCGATGGCCAGGTTATGCTTGGCCGCGTTGCTCCACGGGTAACGTGTCCGGGCGATGGTCCATTCCGTTTCAGCCTGGTCCCATCGTCCGATGCGCGCGTAGCCATTGCCGCGGCGAATCTGGCTGGCACCTGGCTGCAGCCAAGGCAGCGCGATCACCACATCTTCCTTGGTGATATAAGGTGTGACTGCCTGCCAGGTTTGGCGTGCGCTACCAGCGATCACGCGATCGCGGCCCAGCGGTATCGCATACTGCAAGTCGGGGTGATCTCGATCCACTTGAAAGCGATCCAGGGCCAGAGTCTGGTTGCCGACCATCTGTCCACTGGAGACATCGAACACGCGCCAAGCGATGGCGACACGTTCCGGTTTTTGAACAAAGCTGGGGCCGAACAGCGGCAACTTGGGCGGGTTGTATTTAGCGACTTCTGGAGGCAAGTCAGATCCGGCTGGGGCGCCATCACCCAGATCGTCTTGGACAACTTCACCCATGAGCAGCAATTGCGCGTGGGCTCGGCGAGCTGCCAGAAGCGCGGTCATGTCGCCAGTCAGCGGAGCGGTCGAGACCAGGCGAACTGGCGAAGCTTCGATTAGTTCTTTGGTGGCCAGCATCTCCAAGCCGCTTTGGGCTTGGGGCAAGTGGGCGCGCAGCGCATCCTCCAGATCGCGGGCCAACTGCTGCCTGGCCACGATCGGTGCAAAGGCCACGCGAGTAGCCGGTGGCACATTCAAACGCGCTGGGCGCAACACATGCACCGGGGCTGACATCGCACAGCCACTCAAGGTGGCCAGCCCCAGGCCTAGCCCCATCGCCAGCCAGAGCCAAACGAGGTCCTGGCGCAAGAACCGCAGGGCTCGCGCTATCCAAGAGAACGATCGGGCTTGAGGAAGCGAAGGCAGTCGGCAATGCATGCAAACTAAGCCATTCAAGTGTTAGGCTAATTCAACCACTGGGCGTAACTACCACCGCTGCCCAGGCTGAGTCAACAGCAAACCAATTCAATCAGCCGGTCATGCGTTTCAAGATGCGTTCGTCGTCGGCGTGATTGCCAACCCAGAATTGGTAAGAGGCCACAGGCACAAAGCCATAACGGCGATAGAAGGCCAACGCGCGGTGATTCTCCGACCAGCAACTGATGTACAGTTCGGTTGCCTCTTGCGTGGCGGCCCAGTCCAGGAACATCTGCATCAAGCGATCGGCGACGCCCGTGCCGTGAAAATCACGATGCACGTAGAGCTGCTTCAATTCAACGGCGACTCCCGGGCTGGGCTGGACGGGCAGGCTGAGTGGGCCGACTTTGCAGTAACCGATCCAGCGCTGGGAGTGTTCAGCGATCCAAATCAAGCGGCCGCCGGCCAGGTCCTGAGCGACCGACGGAGGTGAAAAGACTTTGCGCAGAAAGCATTCCAGATCTTCGGTGGAGTAAAGATGGCCAAAGGTATCGCAGAACAGCTCGCGGCCCAGTGTTTCGTACTGAGCCAGTTCATGGCTCTGGAGGAGCCGCAAGGTAGCACTCGCGGCTGTGAAATGGGACGGTTGGGACATGGTTTAGCGGTTCTCTGGAAAATTGCCTGGGAACGTTGCCCGAACACTACCTGGAGAGCGCCCCCTTGGCAAGCTGGGCAGTTTCGTGCTTTTCAGCCTTCGTAGCCACCGCTGCCAAGCGGTGGAAAGCGTTGATATGCGCGTCCACCGTCCAGCAGGCGGGGGCTACCTGGCTTGCCAAGTGACGCTGTCCATTTAAGGGGCAGTGAACAATTGGTGGCTTGGATTCGTAGGGAGTGTTAACTGGGTCAAGCGGCAGATCGAATTAAGGGTGCGTTGCCTTTCGCGGAGCGAGCTGAGACAATAAGATACCAGTTGGGTATGTTTTTCAAACTTAGGGAGATAGCGATGCAGGTAAGTCGTGTTTTGAGCGTGGGAATGCGTTGGAGCAGCGTGGCCCTTCTGTCTGGTGGCTTGATGCTGGGGGTGACCGGCTGTGATGCTCCAAAGCCTGCGGCCAACACGCCGGCTAAGGTTGATACGCATGGCCACGACCATGAAGACTTGGCCATGGGCAACTACGCCGAATCAGTCGGTACACTGCGCAAGTTGCACGACCAGATCAAGTCGGCCTTCGAAGCCGGTAAGCCTGATGATGCTCATGACGCTTTGCATGATGTTGGCCATGTGCTAGAAGCCATTGAAAAGCAGGTCAGCACGGTGGCTGCCGACAAGCAAGAAGGTGCCAAGACCGCCGTGAAGGGCTTGCTGGATGGCTATGGTGCTATCGACGGAGCCATGCACGATGGTAAAGAAGTCAAGTATGCAGACACTGGCGCCGATATCGCCAAGCATGTCGAAACCTTGGAAGCGGCCAAATAAGTCTGGGCAGGTGAAATGATGCGACGGTTCCTGATTGGACAGCCCATGATCCTTGCCAGTGCCATGCTGTCTCTGGTGCTGGTAGGTTGTGAGCCGACGCCTTCCGTCTCGCCAGAGATTCAAGAGGCCCGGGCCAAGTACTTGCTGAAGGAAGCACCGGCTGGTCCGATTCTCATTACCGAGGCTCGCAAGTTGCCGGCCAAGAGCCCGATGGTGATCGTCGGCCGTTTGGGTGTGGCCGGTCAGCCGACTTGGGAAGCTGGCAAAGCCATGTTCGTCGTTGAGGACGCGCACCCAACGGTCGCCAGTCACTCGCACGGAAATGGCGATGATGAAAGCGACTGCGTGTTCTGCAAACGCAGCAAGAATGAACGCCTGGCGATGGTGCAGATCGTCGGTGATAGCGGGGAACCGCTGAATCTGGATGCCAAGAGCTTGCTGGGGGTGGAAGAGGGGCACCAGGTTGTCATTCGCGGTACTGGTGAAGTCAATTCGCTGGACATTCTGGTCCTCAGCGCCGACGGCATTTTTATTAAGTAGTGTCATCGCAGGCCGCAGCGCCTCGCCCGCCCGCAAGTTTCTTGGCGCTAGTCAAGAGTATTAGCTTGACTTTTGGGTGGATTTTATGAGATACTTTGTGCGCCCAAAGCTCCTTAACCGTTACGTGTGTTAGAGTTAAGTGCCCTTAGTGCTGTGCAGGCACATTCGGCAAAGGACACGCGGAAACTGGCTCACGCTGGAACGGGCACCCACTTGCCCCAAATTCTCTACTGTTTGGCATCAGGTCTGCTGAGCATAGAGCGACTTTCAAATATCGACCTGGTTTAGCATGAGAGGACAAAGCGATCGACCGCAATCAGACCAGAGTTAACAATCAGATTCGAATTCCACAAGTCCGAGTGATCAGTGATGAAGGTGAACAGCTCGGCATTCTTTCCACCGACGACGCCTTGGCGCGGGCACGCGACGTGGGGTTGGATCTGGTTGAGGTGGCGCCCAATGAAAAGCCACCGGTTTGCCGCATTATGGATTACGGCAAATACAAGTACGAGAAGAGTAAGAAGAAGCATGGACAGGGGCATGCCCACCATGGCAAGACGAAAGAAATTCGTCTACGTCCTAAGACCGGGGAACATGACATCGGTTTCAAGGTCAAGCAAGCCAAAGGATTCCTGCAGCACAAAGACAAAGTCCAAGTGTCTGTAATTTTTCGTGGACGCGAAATGGCTCACGTCGAAGAAGGCCGCCGCGTTATGGAAAATGTTGTTCAGGAGTTGCTCGAGTTTGGAAAGCTGGAATCTTCTCCACAACAACTCGGCAAGCGCATGATCTGCACCCTTGCGCCGAAGTAAGCCTGTTTAGGTCGTTCGTTGGATGCGTCAGTGGACGGTAAGTGACCAAAAGGTTGATCTTGATTGAGTCAAGCGAGTCGCTATTCTTTCGACTCGCTCTGACTATCCTAAAGCAAGATGCTTGACCTATATGTCCTCCACTGCACACGGGCGCGAGCAAGTCGCGCTCGCCCGAACAATGTCTGCCCCTCAGCCCTCGGCACGTTTTCCTCATCTGCGGCGCAACCTGGTTCTTAGTACTAGCGAAGCCGGAGCCTACGGGGCCATGGTGGGCATGGGTGAGACCTACCTGCCTGCATTCGCCCTTGCCCTAGGCATGGGCGAAGTGACAGCTGGCATTGTGGCCAGCGCGCCGATGCTGGTCGGTGGTATTCTGCAGACGATTTCACCGTGGGCCATTGCCCGACTGGGCTCGTACAAAAGCTGGATTGTCATCAGCGCGGCGATCCAAGCGTTCAGTCTTGTGCCGCTGGTCCTGGCCGGTCTTTGGGGCAGTCTTTCGCCGGCGGCCTTGCTGCTGATTGCTTCGTTGTACTGGGCGGGAGGCTTGGCTGCTGGTCCAGCCTGGAATACGTGGATCGGGCACCTGGTGCCCAGTAAGGTTCGCTCGCGGTTCTTTGCCAAACGCACACGCGTCAGTCAACTGCTGACCCTCAGTGGCTTTCTGTTGGGTGGTTTGTTGCTGCAGCAAGCCGGTAGTACTTGGGTTCTGACGGCGTTCGCCTTGATCTTTGCGTTTGCATGCATATGCCGCTTTACCTCGGTCGGGCTGCTGCTAGCGCATCAGGAATCCGCGCAGGCTCGTGATCTGGTCAAGCATTTATCTGAGGCGCAGGTGGCTGGTGCTGGCAATCCAAGCAATCCACGTGGCATGCGTTTGATCACCTACCTGGTCGTGGTTCAGGGGATGGTGCAGATCTCCGGTCCATACTTTACGCCCTACATGTTAAAGCAGTTGCATTTTGACTATGCAGCCTATGTTGTCCTGGTGGCGACTGCGTTTGTAGCCAAGGCCGTGTCGCTATCGTTGTGGGGCAATGTAGCCAGTCGGCGTGGGCCGCGATTCCTGCTGTGGTTGGGCGGGATTGCTATCGTGCCCCTGGCCAGTTTGTGGACCATCAGTCAGTCGTTTGCCTGGGTGATGTGCGTGCAAATTCTCAGCGGCACCTTTTGGGCGGCCTATGAGCTGGGTTTCTTTTTGATGTTCTTCGAATCGATGCCTGTACCGCAACGGGCTCGCATGTTGACCATCTACAACCTGGCCAATACGTTTGCCTGGTGCACGGGCAGTTTGATCGGCGGTTATGTGCTGGGTGCCTTGGGGCCGAGCCTGTCGTCGTATTGCACGATATTTGCGATGTCCAGCATCGGACGCCTGGCGGCTCTGGGGCTGCTGTTGCGCGTCGATCCGATTCCGTTACCGCGTCGACCCTTGGAGTTGGCTTGGCGCGTCTGGGGAGTGCGTCCAGCGTCTGGGACGATGAGTACACCGGTCTTGGCGACGATCGAAGCGCCTGTTCCGCCAGCGGCAACCACGGCTGAAATCGTGGTCACTGATAAAGCCGCTTAAACTCTTGGGCTGCGATTGACTAATGATAGCACCAGGAGCTCTTTCCTGGTCCGCAGCGATATTTCCGATAAGGTCAACCTAATGTGACTCAACTCGGGGCGACGGATCATCCGATACTACCGTCACAACCAGAATTTTGAGTGCGCTATGGTCCCTGTCAGACGAGAGGTTGACCAGCGCGGGGGCGATCCGTTTGGAAGCGGTGGAAGGTGATTATGTCGATGTTCAACCAAGTGTGCCGACTGGCAGCCATCCTAGCACTTGCAGCGATCCCATCCACTGTACGCGGGCAGGCCTGGCACCCGTTCGCGGACCCGATGGAGTTTGATCCTGATTGGCAGTTCATGGCGCCAGTGGATGCGGATTACCTAGAGGAGCTGGCTCCTCGCAAACGAGCCAATGTCGGTTGGTTCGGAACGTACGATCGTGAGTACACGCTCGTATCGCGCAGCCGACAAGAGGCTCCCAACGGTGGCGGTGACTTCACCTGGGCCAACCGTTACGAGTTCGGTCTAATGAATCAAAAGGATTCGGGCTGGCTGTTCACCATTCGCCATATGGGCGGGCCCAACATCTACGACAAGGTCACGATCCCACGTATCAACGTGTTCAACGAAGACGATGACGGTGGTGTCACTGACCCCTTGTTCCCTTCGATCGATCGGAATGACTACATCACTGGCGAACGCACCTATGTGCTAGGTGACAGCCTGAACGTAGCCGCTTATTCGAGCTTTGAAGTCAACAAGACATTCCGGATGGAACCCTACCGTTACGGCGGCATTCTCGAACCTCTGCTGGGCTTGCGCTACAGCAACTTCGAAGATTACTCGCTGAACCAGACTTACCAGACCAGCCGACTCCAATTGACTGACGGTACGTTGGCTGCGGAAAACCTGACCGAAATCTTGAATACAGCCGATTGGCGAATTCAAAACCGCATGCTCGGTGGACACATAGGCTTCCGTTACTTCAATCATGTTGGACGCTGGACCCTGTCGAGCGAGTTAAGAGCCTTCGGTCTAGGCAACTTTCGCCGCGAAGAACAACGCTTTTACAACATCACGACTCAGTATGATGGTACCGGTCCAGGTGCAGAAGTGTTGATCGAGAGAACCACGTTCCCCACGCTGCTCAAGCCCAAGAACACAACCAGCTTTGTTCCAGGCTTTGAGGTACGGGCCGAAGCCGCCTACAAGTTGACCAAGTACATCGATGTCCGCGGTGGCATCGACTTCTTGAACCTGGCATCTAATATCCGCCGCGGAACGGTCAACGATGTGAACAACGTCCAAGGTCCTAGCTTCCGGGCTGGTAACAACAGCGTTCAGATGACCGGTTTCACCTTCGGTGTCGCGATCAATCGCTAGCCGTCCGGGTTGAGTCCAGTCTGCAAGTCTATCTGGCCAGGTCGTAAGCCCTGGCCAGTTTTCATTGATGGATTGAAGATCTCAAATCTCAAATTTCAGATCTCAAATTTCAGATCTCAGATTTCAAATCCAACTTCAAACTTCTGTTGGCTGCATGAGATCTGCTCTGGAATCGGCTGGCGGGGTTTGCTACTGTCCCGATCGGTGGTTAGTGGATATCGCCCCCGTGTGGCAATGAGCCGGAGAGTCATTTGGATGACTGCTAGCAGCGCGTACAACAACTGGCTGGGCCGCATGGTCCTTGTCGGGCTGAGGTTGTCGATCATTGGCTGCTTGGGATTTGGCCTGGGCTGTACCGATGGCCCGATGTTTCAATTGAAGAAACTCTCTCCCTGGCATCAGCGCGAATGGCGACGCGATCGCGAACTGGGGCCCACCTTCTATCAGCGCTTGGAAGAGTTGCAGTTGCTCAAGCAGCAATTAGCAGACTATCCGCCGGAAGAACAAAGCAAGTGGGCTGCTCAGTTGGAGCAGATCGCCACCCAAGACACCAGTCCCGAGATGCGCGCACAAGCAGCCCGTGCTCTGGCCAAGATCGATTCGCCTGAGACGCTGCGAGCCCTTAATGCGGGTTCGACAGATGAAGTGGAGAAAGTTCGCCTGGCCGTCTGCGAAGCCTGGGCCATGCGCAGCGATCAGCAGGCGCGCGACATGCTCTTGAGCATTGCCAAAACAGATGAAAGCGATGATGTGCGGCAAGCCGCCTTGGCATCGCTGGCTAAATTCGACTCACCCGATGTGCGGGCTCAACTGGCCGAAGCCCTCGAGCACAAAAACCCTGCGATCCAACAACAGGCGGTTGTTTCTTTGCGGCAGATTACTGGTCGGGATTTTGGGGGAGACTTCGACGCATGGAAACGATACCTCAATGGTGAGAACGTTCCAGAGCCGGAGCCTGCCAGTTTTACGGCCCGCATCTTGGAATCGTGGCCTCTGCGCTGAACGCAGGAGCCGTTGTCCGCCGGTCGCTTCGCAGCCATGCGTCGCACCTCCGGATGCTTGTGGCTGATAACAGCCGATCTGCATGGATGGATGTAGACTTTTTGACGAGACTGTTGAATTCATGAAAAAGTGGCTTAGCGCGGACCGACGCCTGACTGCTCGCTGGTTGACCTTGGCACTGCTGGGATTGATCTGTTTGCCGGTGCTTGCACTGGATACTCCTGATGACAAAAGCAAATCATCCAGAAAAGGTCAGAGTCCTCCGGCCGCTTCTGGCTCCACTAAGCCCGCTACCAAACCCGATCGCGAAGCCAAACCCGATCGCGAAGCCAAACCCGATCGCGAAGCCAAACCTGATCGCGAAGCCAAACCCGATCGTGAAGTCAGGCCAGAACGTTTGGAACTGGGCCAGGCCGAAGAGAGCCCACCTGAAAAGGCAACTGCCGATAAACCGGCAGAGGTGATGCCAGCCTCGGATACCGCGACCAAGAAAGAACTGTCGATCTCGCAGCAACAGAAGAAGGATCAGGGAGAGTGTCCTGGCTCGGAAGGTTCTGAGGCTGAGGGATCAAAAGAAACCAGTACTCAAAACCTCAACGATGTTCCGCTGGAGCAAGACGAGCATCCCTTTGATGCTCCTTCCGCCGAAACTGAAGAGGTCACGCACGACGACGAAGATAGTGAGGCCAAGGTCAAACCAGCGCCGGTCGCCAAGCCTGAACTCAAGCCAGCCAAGACCGAAGCGGCCACTCGCTTGGAAGCTCGCTTGAATGCTTGCCTGGCCTACTACTACACCCATCCGGAGAATTTGACCAAGCGTAGTCCTTGGGCAGTCATGCATACCATTCTGCCGTTCGGAGTGGAAACAGAAATTCTGGCCGGCAATCGTCGCGTCAATGCCATTGGTTGGATGTGTTACAACGGCGTCTGCAAAACGCAGCGCATGTTTCAGTCCACCAAGAGTGGCTTCAGGACGAACGTCGGACCCGGCGTGCAGGGACACGAAGGACAATTCCTGGCGATCCTGGCTCAATCGAGCGTTCCCCGCAACTTCCCTGTGGTCGTCGGCAAGACGCGCTATACCGTCAACGACCTGATACGTTACGAGATGGTCACTTGCCGCGAGAAATCCGAGCTGACATTCAAGCTGATCGGGCTGTCGCACTATCTCTCACCCCAGCAAACCTGGCGGGATGATCACGGACACACTTGGAACCTCGAAAAATTGGTTCGCGAAGAAGTGGATCAGCCTGTTGTCGGCGCGGCCTGTGGTGGCACGCACCGCCTGATGGGACTCAGCTACGCACTCATGATGCGCAAGCGCTACGAACTGCCGATCACTGGCCACTGGGCTCGGGCTGAGGTTTATCTGCAAGACTTTGTCAAATATGCCTGGACCTTGCAAAATCCCGACGGCAGTTTCAGCACCGATTGGTTTGAAGGCCGGGCGAACGAGCCCGATATGGAACGCAAGGTTCAAACGACCGGACACATCCTGGAGTGGTTAATCTTCACCTTGCCGGCTGACCAACTGGACGATCCCCGCGTGATCAAGAGCTTGGAATTTCTGCTCTCGCAGGTTTACGACCGTCGCGACAAGGATTGGCCCATCGGTCCTCGTGGTCACTCGCTGCGCGCCATCTCGCTGTACAACCAACGCGTTTTTGGTGCACCGACCGGCCAGCTCAAATCGCACATGGCTCAAGCCGGTTTGCTGAAGGACATGCGCTAAAGCGCCCGAAGCCGGAGCTCAGCGGCCGGCCGAACGAGGGTTTTGCGCAAAACGCTTCAACCGATCGAGCGCTGATTACTTAGCATTGTGTCAGCGGTAGGCCTGGGGTAGGATTCAAGCGGCATTTCAGTCCGACCGAACGTTGAGCACACGCCTATGTCCGCCCACAAGTTCACCAAGCAATTCACGACGATTTTGCAGGCGGCCGGTGCGCTGGTGACGGAAGCTCATGCCGACGCTCTGTTGGTGCTACTGGATGGCAGCACCGACTGGCAACGTTTGCGACAAGCGATACCAGAAAACGTTGCCCGCGTCATCGTGGCGGCTGACTCTGAACAGGACCTGGCCGGCGCCAGCGAAGCAGGTCTGCTGCCATTGCCCTTGAACAAAGAAAAGTCACCGCTGCTGGAACGCTTGCAGCACGCGCTGCTGGAGGCGGTGGCTGACCAGTTTCTCAAAAACAATTGTGATGTCATCGCCGTCTACAGTGGCTTTGAGCATCAGAAGATGGACTCGATCAGCCTGATTCGCTTGGACGATCGCATGCGTCGGCTGACCTCGCGCGATCTGCAGCAACTCGAGAGCAGCGTTCCTCTGAAGAGTCTCAAAGTAGTCATCGACCTGGCCACTCAAATCGGACGCGAAGGTCGCGAAGGCAAAAAAGTTGGCACGATGTTCGTCATGGGCGATACGCGGCGCGTGTTGACCCATTGCAAAGATAGCGGCCTGGACCCGGTGCGCGGCTACGATCGCAAGAGTCGCAATCTGTTTGATCCACGCGTGCGCGAGGACATCAAAGAGATCGCGCAGATGGACGGCGCTTTTGTGGTCTCTCCGGAAGGCGTGGTCGAAAAGAGCCGACAGATCATCGAAGTCAAACACACCGACCTGACGTTATCGAAAGGTTTGGGCTCGCGTCACTGGGCCGGGGCAGCCATCTCGCAAATCACCAAAGCGGTTGCGATCGTCGTCAGCCAGTCGAGTGGCACGGTGCGTCTGTTTCAGGGTGGAGATCTCGTGCTCCGCATCGAGCCGATGGACTACAATGTCAAGTGGCAAGAATTCAGCTACGAACCTCCCCAAGGTCCTGAAGATAGCGACTGAGGAACCGGCGCGCGATACAAACTGCCTTTGGTTTGTTGCACGTTGTCCACCAGCCGCTCTACCCTCCTGTGCTGAAGCATGTCTTGTCGATCCAAGACCTTAAGGCCGTGTGTGCCTGTGCGTAAGCTTGGATCGTCCGTTCCTGCCCTTTCCTTCCCCAAGGATTCACCATGCTTGTTACCCGACTCTCGCGCATCACCTTTGGCGCATGTACCCTGTCCCTGCTCAGTGCCGCAATGATTTTCGCAGCCGACGACGACGGTCCAACTTTCACCGACCCCAACCATGCCGGCGACCAGTTCGCGCTACAGGGCGAATACAAAGGCAAGTTGGAAGTGAACAATGGACAAATCTGGGGCGCGCAAGTCATTGCTATGGGCAAAGACGACTATCGCCTGGTGGGATACCCGGATGGTTTGCCAGGCGACGGCTACACGCCAGGCAGCGATAAACGTTTCTCTGAAGGCAAACGCGAGGGTGAGCGCATCGTCTTTAAAGGTGACGACGTCTCTTCAGCGGTCAGGGCCGAAGTCACGGCGGAATCGATCACGGTTTCCGCTAATGGCCAGACGCTGGGCAAGCTGACCAGGGTCAATCGCCAGAGCAGCACGCTGGGCAAGCGTCCGCCGGCTGGGGCGATCGTCCTGTTTGATGGTTCATCAGCCGATCAATTTGAAGGCGGCAAGTTGACCGAAGACAAACTGCTGATGGCCGATACGGTCAGCCGCGAAAAGTTTGGTGACCACGAAATGCACATCGAATTCCGTACGCCCTTCCGTCCAGAGGCGCGCGGCCAAGCGCGGGGCAATAGTGGCGTCTATGTCCAGAGTCGTTATGAGGTGCAAGTGCTCGACTCGTTTGGCCTCAGCGGTGAGAACAACGAGTGTGGGGGCATCTATCAGATCGCCAAGCCGAAGGTCAATATGTGCTATCCGCCGCTGGCGTGGCAGACCTACGACATCGACTTTACCGCTGCTCGTTACGATGCCTCAGGCAGCAAGACCAGCAACGCACGACTGACCTTGCGTCACAACGGCGTCGTCATTCACGACAACCTGGAACTGAAGCATGGCACTCCAGGCCGTTTACCCGAAGGCCCCTCTGCCGAAGGCGTTTACCTGCAAGGCCACGGCAACCCCGTGGTCTACCGCAACATCTGGGTCATCAAGAAGTAGCTCACAGCTTAACTGGATAGCGCCACTTGCTAAGCTGGGCAAGCTCACTGGAAGAAGTCTTCGTAGCCACCGCTGCCAAGCGGTGGAAAGCGTTAACTTTCGCGTCCACCGTCTGGCAGGCGGTGGCTACGCACCTTACACCTTACACCTTACACCTTACACCTTACCGCTTACCGCTTAACGGCGGCACCGGGCAGCCCAGGGCATCGGCGATCACGCGCAGCAATTCGCCCTCTTCGATCGAGACGCGATGATCGGCTCCGATACAGGCAGCAAACGCAGCGAGCATGCTGCGTTTGCTCGAGGGGGCTGCCAGTTCGAGTTGGTCCAAGGCTTTATCCAGCGAGGCCACGCTGAGCGCTTCGGCCTCCAGTAGACGGCTGCTCTTGAGCGGCGAGCCGTGCTGATCCAACGCGGCCAGGCCGACATCAAACGCGGCTTGTGGAGCTTGCGGATTACCCACGCGGGCCAGCGTCGAAAGCACGTTGGCAAAGTCGGCTTGAAATTGCGCTATGGGCCGCTGGCTGATCAATCTGGCTGGCTGGCGCTGCAGGCGACTGACCAGTCGTTTGGCGATGAAACGCTGGACCGCGAACTCAAAGAGAGTCGTGCGATTGTCGATGCGAATCAGGGCTCGCGAGTTGTGCTGAAACTCAAGCGTCTGGGCGGGTGAAAGTTGGTGCAAGGCCGGCAAAGCCAGGCAGGCCACTGGCAATCGCTGTTCGGCCGTCAGGCGATCGATGGCCGGTAACACGCGGGCTACTTCGGACATTACCAGCGCATCGGACATTTGTTCAAGCGTGCTGAGTTGATGCGCTCGCATGGGATCGTCCGCTGGTGCCAGCAGTAACGCGTAGACGACCGAGATGGCTCCCAGGGGATCGCGCACGTTGGTCGACAACACTGGCTCCAGTTGGTCGATCAAACCGTGGATCTGCTGGATGTGCTCGACCGAGGGCTGGCCGATGGATTCGACCACGACCTCGGGATGCTCGGCTACTTGTTCGGCTCCAGCCACAGCGTTGGCATGTGCCTTGGCAATTGGGCTGTCGCTGGAAGAGCTGCCGGAAGCCAGGCCCATGGTTGCCTGGCTGCGAAGTTGAGCGAGCGAGTTGGGATCGATGATCTCTTCTGGCGAGTGTCGAACCGGCAAGACCTGCGGAAAAGTACCATCAAAGTTCGGGTTGATCCTTCGAATCCGCTCACCCAGCGGTGGGTGAGTTGCAAACAAGTTGGCGGTCACTGCGCTGCCGAAGAACATGTGACTGGCTTCTTCTGCGGCAGCCGAGGCGACCTTGGAATGATCTTTCCAGCCGCCGATCTTCATCAGAGCCGTACTGATGCCATCGGGGTTACGGGTGAACTGCACAGCCGAGGCATCGGCCAAAAACTCTCGCTGACGCGAAACCGCCGCTTTGATCAGTTGAGCGAAGAACACACCGACATAACCGATCACAATCAGCGCCAGGCCAGCCACAATAAAGATTGCGCCATTGTCGTTCTTCTTGCTGCTGCTGGAAGACGAACCAGAACCAGCGACTCGAACCAGGATGTAACCGATTGACGCCAGCAATAAGATGCCATGCAGCCAGCCCATCAAGCGGATGTTCATCCGCATGTCGCCATTGAGAATATGGCTGAACTCGTGTGCGATGACTCCCTGCAGTTGATCGCGCGAGAGAGTTGTGATCGCTCCTCGCGTTACGCCAATGACTGCGTTCTGGGGTGTGGTTCCCGCGGCAAATGCATTGATGCCCGTTTCATCCATGACATAGACCGGTGGCACAGGTGTGCCCGAGGCCAAGGCCATCTCCTCCACTACATTTAGCAGTACGCGTTCACCCAAGTCGCGCGTGTTGGCGTTGACTTGATGACCGCCCAGGGCCAAAGCGACTTGCTGTCCGCTACCGCCGATTTGCCAGATCTTGTAGAGGCTGCCGGTTGAGATCACGATCAGCGTCCCGGCGGTCACGGCCGCAAACAGTTCCGGGATCCACAAGCGTATCTGGCCCGTGGGATGGTCGCCTCGTTCGCTTATGGCCACGATGCCAATTGCGGCGGCATACACTGCCAGGACCACCATCACGACGGCCACGGCAAAGACTATCACAAGCCACAGGGTGCCGCGACGGGCTCGATCTTGATGCTCGAAGAAGTCCACGCAAGTGCTTTCCGGCGATAGAGTGCTTTCCGGTGATGGCGATGTCGAGCAGAGTTAAAACTGAACCTTCACCGGCGCGCGTTCGGCTGGTTGATCGACCTCGAATAAAGTAGCCTGACGGAAGTTACCGAAGTTAGCCACGATATTGCTGGGGAACTGTTCAATAGCGATGTTGTAGCTAGTCACAGCATCGTTGTAGGCTTGCCGCGAGAAAGCCACTTTGTTCTCAGTGCTGGCGAGTTCTTCTTGCAAGGCGAGCATATTCTGGTTGGCTTTGAGGTCTGGATACGCTTCGGCTAGTCCCAGGAACTTGGTCATGCTGCCGGCCAAAGCGGTTTCGGCGGTCGAAAGGCCCTGCATGGCTTGTGCATTGGTTGGATCGGCGACCGCGGCTTGGGCAGCACTGAAGGCCGTGTTGCGGGCTTTGATCACCGCTTCCAACGTTTCACGCTCGTGTTTCATGAATCCCTTGGCCACTTCGACCAGGTTGGGAATCAATTCGTAGCGACGCTTGAGCTGCACATCGATCTGGGCGAGCGCATTCTGAAAACGATTCTTGAGCGTTACCAGGTTGTTGTAGATCGAGACCAGGTACAGCAAAAAGAGGACGACCATCACGCCCAGGACGATCAAGACGGTTAGCACTGCCGGCATTTTAGGTGGCCTCACGAAAGGGAACGAGAATCGATTTACGCTAGCAAGATACATTGTCCGTTGGCCCAGGGAAACGCGCGACGGGGCGCTGCCCGGACGGAAATAGACGAAATCGCAGGGCGCGCAGAGCGGCGCTGCCGAGCCGCTGGCAGCCAGCAAGAGCGTCTTTGGCCAGGCCCGTTGTCTTCACCTCGCGTCAGCCCAGGACTGAAGCGGCAGTTGGGTGTGAAGATAGTCTGAGTAGAAGACACCGTTCTCTGCCACCACCAATTCCTGAGGTGGGGGAAATGATTACGCCTTGTGGATGAAACAAACTGCCGTTAGAATCCTGCGTTTTCCGATACACGCACTAGTATTTCGCACCTGAGGCCAGACTCCAGGGAGCCAGCCGAATATGCCCAAGATGAAAACGCACAAAGGAACCAAGAAGCGGTTCCGCATCACTGCCAACGGCAAGGTCAAGCACCGCGGAGCGGGCACCAGCCACCTGGCAGTGCGCATGAGCCAGAAACGCAAGCGAAACTTGCGCGGTACCCGGGTGCTAGACACCCCGTTTACCCGCATGATTCATGACGCCCTGCGTCACAACAGCTACTAACTGGCCCAGGCGTGATCGCTACCAACCGGTAGAGATTTCACGGAGCTTTGAGCACTTGATGACCAAAGATGCCAGCCGCAGCTTTGGTCATCGGGTCAGGCAGATCTGGGTTGCACGTCGTGCATAGAGATCTGCCCGGTGATGAGACAACAGAGGGGTTTTTAGTCCAGTTACCTGGGTTTCAACTCCGCCGAAACAACAACGCAACCCGGTGTGCCCTTTAGCGGCCACGATGATCCCCTCTGGGGTTGGCAAGGTTCAGGTCTGCTCTGCAGAGCTTGTGACCGATAAACGGCGGGACCTGAGGTAGACAGTTTTGAAAGTGATTTCGTTCCATGAGAACACGTAAAGGTGCCGCCAGGCGGCAAGCCAACAAGCGTATTCTGAAACGCGCTGCTGGTTATGTAGGTGGTCGTCGCAAACTGCTGCGTACCGCCAAGGAGACGCTCGTCCGCGCAGGTGTATTCGCTTTCCGCGACCGTCGCGCCAAGAAACGTCAATTCCGTCGGTTGTGGATCATCCGTATCTCGGCTGCCTGCCAGCAGCATGATCTGCGTTACAGCCAATTCATTCACGGTCTGACCAAAGCCAATATCACTTTGGATCGCAAGCAATTGTCCGAGATGGCAGTGCATGATCCAGCCGGCTTTGCCACTGTGGTGGAAAAGGTCAAGTCTGCCCTGGCCAGTTAATTTCATACTGGTCAGTCAACAGAAGCCATGGGTCGGCCTGCCTGGCTGTGCCGGCCCCATGTCCTGCGGCTCTCGCATGCTCCGACGCGCCGGGGGTCGGATTCAGACTTCGGACGATGTGTTCCCATCATGCAACTGGACGAGCTACTCCAAGCACTTGATCGCTTGGCGCAGGAGGCTGAGTCTGCGCTAGCCACCGCCAACGACGCGGCCGCCTTAGAAGCTGCGCGCGTGCAGTATGCCGGAGCCCGCAGCGGGCAACTGAAAGCCGTTCAGAAAGAGGTGGGTAACCTGGCCCCGGCTGATAAGCGGGCTGGATACGTCAAGTTCAACGAGGTCAAGGATCGCATTCAAGCCGCGCTGGACGCTGCAGCAGCGCGCGTGGAAGCAGGCGCTGATGATGCCATCCCGAGCGGCTTGGACCCAACTCTGCCTGGCGTACGCCGCCGCTTGGGACACGTACATCCAATCACCCAAACGATCGAGCATCTCAAGCAGATCATGGGACGCTTGGGATTTGCCGTTGTCGAGGGGCCCGAGGTCGAAGATACCTGGCATAACTTCGTCGCCTTGAATATTCCTGAAGACCATCCAGCTCGCGATCCACTGGACAACTTCTTCCTGGCGACGGCCAACAAACTGGCCGGTGGCGCGATCGATCCGGCAGCGCCCGATGCTCGACTGCTGCGCAGCCAGACTAGCACCGTACAAATTCGCGTCATGGAGAAACATGCACCGCCGGTGCGCATCATTTCGCTGGGGCGCGTCTATCGACCAGATCCCGCCGATCAGACTCACTTTCCGATGTTCCATCAAATGGAAGGCTTGTGGATCGATCGCTCAGTAACGATGGCTCAGTTGAAGAGCGTCCTGCGAATGTTCGCAACCAATTACTTGGGTTCGGATGTCACGATTCGTTTTCGACCAAGTTTCTTCCCCTTCACCGAACCCAGTGTCGAGGCTGACTTTTCCTGGAAAGGCAGTTGGATCGAGTTTGGTGGAGCCGGTATGGTCGACCCCAACGTGTTGCGAGCCGTGGGCTACGATCCCGAAGAGGTTACTGGTTTTGCCTTTGGCCTGGGCGTGGAACGATTGTGCATGGGCCGTCATCGCGT
This sequence comes from Ottelia alismoides, assembly GCA_037367405.1. NCBI lineage: Eukaryota > Viridiplantae > Streptophyta > Magnoliopsida > Alismatales > Hydrocharitaceae > Ottelia > Ottelia alismoides. The sequence goes on along the minus strand of JAZKJV010011400.1, from coordinate 8,405,241 downwards.
TGAAGACATTCGCGATCTGTTTCGTAACGATGTGCGATTCTTGGAACAGTTTTAGAGTTTCCGAGCGCATGCTCCGACGATGTTTGCATAGTTAGGGCTAAGCCATGTTGGTTTGCTGGGAGTGGCTGGAACAATACGTTCGTTTAAATGGTAATCCAGACGACCTGGCCAACCGGTTTGCCATGTCGGGGCTCAATCACGAATCGACCACGGTCGTTGGGCGCGATACGGTCATCGATCTGGAAGTGACCAGCAACCGCAGTGATTGTCTGGGGCATATCGGTGTGGCGCGCGAAGCCGCTGTGCTTTTGGGCCACGAACTGTGCATACCATCGGCCAATGTGGCGGCCGATAGCGGGCTGAGAGCGGCGGACCTGATCCAAGTTGAAAACCGTTTTCCTGCAGGATGCTCGCAATACACGGCCCGCGTTATCCAAGGCGTCAAGATCGGTCCCAGTCCTGAATGGTTGGCTCGCAGGTTGACCGCTGTCGGTGTGAACCTGGTCAACAACGTGGTCGATGTGACCAACTATGTGATGCTCGAGTGTGGTCAGCCGTTGCATGCCTTTGACTTGGACCATGTGCGCGGTCGCAAGATTATTGTGAGGCCGGCCGAGGCCAACGAAAAGTTCCTGGCTATCGACCATCGCACTTATGAACTCGATCCGCAAACGGTCGTGATTGCAGACGCCCAAGGCGCGGTGGCTTTGGGCGGCGTCATGGGTGGTGCCGAGAGCGAAATCTCGGCCGGTACCGTGAACGTCTTGATCGAAGCAGCTGCCTTCGAGCCGCTGGCCATTCGGCGCACGGCTCGCAAACTGAAGCTGCACAGTCCTTCGTCCTATCGGTTTGAACGACGACCTGATCCAAGCGGACTGGATTGGGCCAGCCGTCGCTGTTGCGAATTAATCTTGAAGGTGGCTGGCGGCAAACTGGCCAGCGGCTGCGTCGATACTGGTGCCCCGCCAGAGAACATAACCCCGATTCAATTCCGGCTGTCGCAATTGATGCGCGTGTTGGGAATCGATGTGCCGCGGGTGGAAGTCGAGCGCATCTTGGTTGCCTTGGGATGCAAGGTGCAAGCCCACGATGCAGGCACGCTCCAGGTCATCGCACCGAGTTGGCGGCGCGATGTCAGTCGCGAGATCGACCTGGTCGAAGAAGTCGCCCGCATCTACGGTTACGACAAGATCCCCGAAGATGCGATCGTGCCCTTGACCGTGGCGCCCGTTCGCCGCAAAGACATCGTGCTCAGTCGTGTGCGCGGTGTGCTCAGCTCCTATGGTGTAGATGAAGCGATTACACCCAGCGTCGTCCCGGCCGCTCAAGATAACTGCGGCAGTCCCTGGACCAGTCTGCCGGCGCTGACGACCGATACGCCGCTGCTGGAAGGAGCCAAGGCGCTGCGGCGCTCGCTGCTGTCTAGCCTGCTAGCCGCGCGAGCAGCCAATCAAACTGTTGGTGGCCGCGATGCCAATTTATACGAAGTAGCCACGATCTTTTTGCCAGCCAGCGATGGCGGCTTGCCCACCGAACAATCGACGCTGGCCTTGGTGACCGGCGATGATTTGTTAGTGGCCAAAGGCCTGGTCGAAGAGTTGGCCGCAACATGCGTCGCGCGGGGCACGCAACTGACGCCGCAAGCCTTCGAACATGAACTGTTCCAGCGCGGCACCGCAACGCGTTATCAACTGGGTGACAAGTTGCTGGGTTACGTTGGCCTGGTCAGCAAAGCCACCGCCAAAGCCCTGGGCGTTGCGCCGACGACGGCCATGGCCGAACTGGCTGTCGAGACTCTGGTCGATGCGTTAGAAGAGATCCGTCGATCCCAACGTGTTAGTCCCTATCCAGCGATCACGCGCGACCTGAACTTTATTCTCGACGAGAGCTTGCGCTGGGCTCAATTGGAATCGGCCTGCCGCGCTAGTGGTGGTCCACAATTGCAGCAAGTTGAGTATCGCGAAACCTATCGCGATGAAAAGAAGGATGGAGCCGGCAAGAAACGCGTGCTGTTGTCGCTCGTATTTCAAAGTGCCGATCGCACCTTGACCAGCGCTGAAGTCGACCAGGCTGTGGCCAGCATCATCGCTGCCTGTGAAACCAAGTGCGGCGGACATTTGCTCAGTTGATCCTTATCCCAAGATTAGTCCCCTTATCTTTTCTTTTAACGGTTCCTGAAGGCACTTATGCATCGCATTCGCGTCATCGATACGCATACCGGTGGTGAACCGACCCGCGTGGTTATCGCTGGTGGTCCCGATCTGGGTGGTGGTTCGATGGCCCAGCGCAAAGCTCGCTTTGCGCAGCAGTTTGATGATTGGCGTCGCGCGATCACGTGTGAACCGCGCGGTAGCGAATGTATGGTTGGCGCGCTAATCACGGAGCCCGAGCGCGTCGACAGCGTTTGCGGCGTGATCTTCTTCAACAATGTTGGCTACTTGAATATGTGTGGCCACGGGACGATTGGGATCGCCGTGGCCTTGGCTCATGCTGGCCGGGTCGGGCCAGGGCGTCATGCCGTCGACACGCCGGTTGGACAAGTGCACTTTGAACTCTTGGATAAAGCCCGGGTGAGAATCGAGAATGTACCCAGTTATCGCTATCGCGCAGATGTGCCGGTCAAGCTGGCTGATGGCAGCCAGGTGACGGGTGATATTGCTTGGGGTGGCAACTGGTTTTTCTTGTGCCCTGCCCCGCCGGTACCGGTCCAGCGTCAGTATCTTGGTCAGTTGCAGCGTTATGCGATGGAAGTGCGCGATGCGCTGCGTGCCAGCCAGATCTGCGGCGAGGGCGGAGCCGAGATCGACCATGTCGAACTGGTGGGAGCCGCCGTAGGCCAGGAGCCGGCCGATGCGCGCAACTTTGTTCTCTGTCCGGGCAGTGAATATGATCGCTCGCCGTGCGGTACGGGAACCAGTGCCAAGGTTGCCTGCCTGGCCGCCTCGGGCAAATTGCAACCCGGTCAGTCCTGGCGACAGGCCAGCGTCATCGGCAGCTTGTTCGAAGCCAGCTATAAAATTCTTTCGATCGATCAACAAACCAGTCAACCGGCCAGCGTACAAGTCAGCCTGGTTGGCTCGGCCTGGGTCAATGCGGAGGCGGACCTGATACTTGACCCTGCCGATCCTTTTTGTATGGGCATTGGTACATGAACTTGGCAAACGCCTCTTCGCCGGGCGCAACGGCTCGCGGTTCCGTAGTCATCATCGGCGGTGGTTTGATTGGTGTGGCCAGCGCTGCTTACCTGGCAGACGATGGTTGGCAAGTAACGGTCATCGACCGCGGCACGATTGGCGGGGCCTGTTCGCAAGGTAACTGTGGCCTGGTCTGCCCCAGTCACGTCTTGCCGCTGACCGAGCCAGCAGCGCTCAAAGGAGCGTTCAAAGCGCTGCTAAGTCCTTCAGCCCCGTTCCGGATCAAGCCGCGTTTGGATCCGAGCCTGTGGAGCTGGATGCTCAGCTTTGCTCGCCGCTGCAATACTCGCGACATGCTGGCTGCGGCCAATGCAATTCAGCCGCTGCTGACTTCCTCGATGCACGAATACGAACAGATGTTCGCCAGCGGTCAGTACGACTGTGAATGGGAGAAACGCGGGCTGCTGTTTGCCTATCTGAATCGATCGCAACTGGATGCCTACGAGCCCACCAATACCTTGTTGGCTGAATCCTTTAACGAGCCGGCCACCAAGTTGGACGTCGATGCGACCTTGGCGCTGGAACCGGCGCTCAAGCCCGGGATTGCGGGCAGTTGGTACTACGAACACGATGGGCATTTGCGCCCCGATCGCTTGATGCAAGCCTGGCGCAACAAGTTGACTGCGCAGGGTGTAAAGTTCGTCGAACAATGCGAACTGCATGAGTTCACCGGCCAAGGAGCTGCGGCTCAAGTGGCTGTCACCTCCAATGGCCAGTACTCCGCGGATCGTTTCTTGATCGCCACCGGTGCGTGGACGCCCAAGCTGGATAAGTTGATCGGCAAACATATCCCAATCGAACCGGGCAAAGGTTATTCCATCACCATGCCTCGGCCATCGATCTGTCCAGCGATCCCGTTGATCTTTCCGGAGCATCGCGTAGCGGTAACACCGATGAAGTCGGGGTATAGGCTGGGATCGATCATGGAGTTTGCGGGCTACGATGAATCGATTCGCCCGGAGCGTTTAGAGTTGTTGCGGGAGGGGGCCAGTCATTATCTGCGTGAGCCGCACTGCGAACCAGAATTACAAACCTGGTTTGGTTGGCGGCCAATGACTTACGATAGCCTGCCGATCATTGGACAGACGCCGCGTTACGGAAATGTGTGGCTGGCAGCCGGCCACAATATGCTCGGCTTGACCATGGCCCCGGCCACCGGCAAGTTAGTGGCTGAACTGTTGGGTGACCGCACGCCGCACATCGATCCTAAACCTTACAGCCTTTCGAGATTGTAGAGGCCGCTGCCGGGAGGGAAGGCCTGGGAGGGCCTGGGAGGGCGAGGCTCCTGCCGAGCCTTGGGCTTGGAGCACGGACAAAGATTCATTGGTTATTCACGCCTGCACCAACTTGCTGGTCGGTTGGCTTGTAGATGCTTGGTTAGCAGGTGCGGCCTCATTCTTCAAAAATTTTTCTCGGCTGGTTAGACAATTGCCGCGGGCTAGCGCATCCTAGGGGGATCATGGCAACCCTCGTCTCCATCAATGAACGCGTCCGTCAGGCCGCCCGATGTATCGCTGAAAGCGGCGATGCGGGTTTGTCGGGGTTGTATGATTTGACGGCCGACCGGCTGGTGCGGTTTGCGGCCACCGTGACGCGTAATCAGCATGATGCTGAAGATGCGGTGGGGACGGCATTGCTGCGGGTGGTAGGCGATTGCCAGTTGCTGATGCGAGCCGATCATCCATGGGCGTATCTGCTGCGCATGGTGCGCAATGAGTCGCTGGTGATTTTGCGGCGCAAGCGTCGTTGGAGCTTTATCGACAACATCACCGATCTGCTGACGCGGCGCAGCGTAGATCAACTGGAGCAAGAGGATACTCACCGGGCTATTTGGTTGGCCTTGCGTAACTTGCCCACTCAGCAAAGCGAAGTCGTGGTGCTGAAGATCTGGGAAGAGATGACCTTCGCGGAGATTGCCGAGGTGCTTTCGATTCCGGCGGCCACTGCGGCTAGCCGTTATCGCTATGCCTTGGAAAAGTTGGCTGGCCAGCTTCAGAGCGAGCATGCGGAGGTGCGCGATGCGTGATCTGCCCGATGCAATAGCCAGGCTCGAAGAATCGATTCGCGCAGCCGGCAACTACGTGGTCGCCAGCGAAAACTTGAGGCCGCGTGTTTTAGAAGCTGCCCGACAACAGACGCAGACGCAGCGCGGTTGGTGGCGCATGTTCCAGATGGCGGTGGTGTTGGTGGTTTGTACGATCATCAGCATTCCGGCTAGTCGCCAGGTGGAGCTGTGGCGCGCTCGCACCAATGCCCCCAGTTCAATGGAGATGCATCAGCGAGCCAATCGCCTGGCGGAACGACCAGGGGTGGGGCATTCATGGGCTCTGTACGAAGCGTTTCACGAGGTCAAGCAGTCAACGGCCGTGAAAATGCATCAGCGCTAGAGCGCTCGCACGCCACACGTCAGCAGATTTCACGACTGAACTGTGGCGGCACTTCAATAAAATGGCTCTTCCAGCGCATCCCTTGATTCGACAGCGCCATTTGGCAAGCTCGGTAGCCACCGTCACCAGAAGGTGTCACCTCTCCCGGCGCAGCTGGGGGAGGTCGCAGGCGAGGCCTATAGCCGAGACTGCGGGAGGGGGCAATGCGCCATGGTTTACTCATCCCTGGTGCAGTTCCCCCTCCCGAATCTTCGCCTTAAGGACTCGAAATGGCCTGCGTGTGCCAAGTGGTGCTGTCCCCTTAAGCGACTTTGTGTGTGTTGCTGACTACAGTTTGGATGCTTGTTATGTCTGTCTCTTCTGTACCTGCCATCAGCCTGGAAAGTGTCACGGAGTTTAATGACGAACTTCGGTGCTTAGGACGGGCTGGTTTGGAATTTGATTTGGGACGGGCCAGCGGATCGCTATCGCCAGACATGCCTCGGCAGACTCTGGAGCAGCAGCTAGACCTCATGGTTGCTTACCTGGCCGGCGAGCAAGCTCGTGGCCGTAGCATCGAAGCTGCCCTGGCCAACTCAGAATTGACTCCTCCCGCCTACCGCTTGGCGCTACAAAGCTGGTGTTACAGTGGCAAATCATTAGCGGCCTTGGATGTGCTGCATCAACCAGCTCTCAAGCGGCGCGATCTATTGACCGATGTGTCGCTATCGCTGGTTCATCCGCTGATCATCCTGGTGCTCTGTTTTTGCGCTTGGCTCTATCTGACGCTGGTCCTAACACCGCGATTGGTTACGGTGTATGACCAACTCAACGAAGTTCCCAGTTGGCAAACTCGCTGGTTGATGACTGCTCGCGACTGGTTGCCGTGGTGGGCCAGTCTCGTACCGGTGGCAGTGCTACTGGCCATCCTGTGGTGGTGGCGAAAATTGTCCAGTTGGCGATTGACCTGGCTGCCAGGGCGGCGGAAAGCACTGGCTCGCATGCAAGCCGAGCAGGCTGCTGCCAGCCTGGCTGAGGCCACACGTCAGCCGGGAGCGCCGGAGGCGATGCACCAGGTGTTGGATTCTTTAGCGGGTGAAACAGGCCAGCCCGAACCGAACTCCGTCAAGTTGCCTGTCCTGCGCTGGGCCCTCAGCAGGGTCGACAGCGGTCAGCGAGAGTACGCATCGCAGACTGTGGGTGAGGGATACCCACTGCGAATCGCGGCCTCGCTTTATCGCTTGATCAATCAGGAGCAAGATCGACGTCGCAAACGCTGGTTGCCTGCAGCAATTGGAATTCTCCTGGGTGGCACGCTGGTGTTTGCCTACTGCCTGGCTTTGGTTACACCGATCATCGCCTTGTTATTCGACGTCATACGCACATCCAGATAACGGAATAAAGCAGCGATGCTCTTTTATCAATATCAAGCTCGCGATCCTCAAGGCCAGTTGCATGCTGGTCAAATCGAAGCCGTCAGCGTGACCGCCGCGATTGATCAGTTGGCGAAAGCTGGCCTGGAGATCATGGCCATAAGCTTGACCGACCAGGCGGAGGTAGCCCAGCCTGACTCAGTGAATTCGGATCCACCAGCCAGTGGCCAGCGAGCTGAATTTCTCCGGCGACTGGACGCGATCTTGAATCGTCGCGACAGCCTGGTCCAGGTCCTGGAGGCGATTGCGGCCGAAAAGTCGTTTGTGGCTGGCAATCATCTGGAGTACGTGATCAAGCGAATCAAAACCGGTTTGACCGCCGAGCAATTCTTGAGCGATCCCCAACTGGTGATTTGGCTGCCGGTGATTGCAGCTGGCCACGACCCGGCGCTGCTGGAGCGACAGTATGCCCGCTGGACTACGCAGGTCGCCAATCAACAGCAGCGAGCCAGGGCCTGGTGGTTTGCTCTCAGTTATCCATTGTTTTTGATAGTGTGTGCCGCGTTGATGTTGGTGCCGATCTACGTGCTGATCGTGCCCGGATTCAAAAAGATGTTTACGGAGTTCGGGCTGCGGTTACCCTTACCCACCATGTTGATGATCCGAATCAGCGATGCCATCTTGGGGTATCCGTGGGCGTTGGCGCTGGGATTTGTGACACTGTTGATACTGATCTTTCTGTGGCTGCGATATTGGAATTCGCTTTCGGCCACCACGCATATTTTTGGAATCTTCACCGCGGGCAACAATCCCAACTTGTTGGCGATGAGCCGCATGACGGGAGTCTTGGCCGAGTTGCTGGACTTGGGGGCACCACTGAGCGAGGCGCTGGTCGTCGCCGGTTCAGCCAGTCGGTTTGCGTTCTATCGCCAAGTCTGTCACAGGCTGGCCAGCGAAATCCGCCTGGATGCCGACAGCTGGCGAAGATCATCGGTTCGCCAGTCTCTGCCCGCGACTTTGTGGTTGGCCCTTTTTCCCAGTTCGGGCAGTTCGCCCTCGGTACCGCTGCTCCGCGAGCTTTCAGAAATTTATGGCGAGCGTACACGCTATCGATTGCAGATGAATGCCGGCCTGGCCACGCCCGTGCTCGTTTGCATGGTCGGCGCGACCATTGCTTTTGTGGTTATTTCTCTCTTCCTGCCGTTGGTGCAGATGGTGACCTCGTTAACATGAGCAGTTCCAGCTTTCCAACTTTCGGACCGCTCGTTCAATCGCTGCGCAAGCGTATGCGGTTTGCTTTAGGTGACGGTCCTACCTGGTACTCGCAACCTTGGTTTGGCGAGACGCTGCCGGGCATGCAGATGTCGCTCCTGAGGCTGCTGGCAGTGGCGCAGCGCGAGCAGTTAGAGCTGGCGCCATTGATCGCTTGCCTGGCCACTGAGCATCGCGGGCATTATCGTTCCAAACTATTTCGCTTGGCGCGCAGGCTGGATTCAGGTCTGTCTCTGTGCGCGGCGTTGGAGCAAACTCCCGATGTCCTACTGCCCGACGATGTCTTGGCAATCCAATTTGCCAGCCAGTCTGGAACGCTGTGCACAGTGTTCGATCGACTCCTGGATCAGCATCGCGAAGACGAGCAAACGCGCCAGACACATTTCAGTTATTCATCCGCATACTGGATGATTCTGTCGGTGGTTATCGTACTGGTGCTGGTATTCATGATGGTTGTCATTGCCCCGAACTTCCGCGAGTTGGGTGACACGATCGGCCTGGCACCACCAGCAGCTTTTGTAGTGCTGGAAGCTGTCTTCGGTAGTCCGCTCAGTGTTGCCTGGGTGGCGATCGCGGGCTTTTTTATTGTTCGCATTGTGATGTGGTTTCGCTTGCCACGGCAATTTGTATCTCGCAAGATTCTCGCCCGAGTCGCGCGGCCAGTGAGTCAGCGTCGCTTGATCCAGCTCTATCGCATGTTGGCTGCTGCACTCGAAGCGGGCAGGCCTATCCCGGGGGCGATTTCCACCTTGGCTCGTTACCATCACGATGCCGGACTGCGTCGCCAACTGCTGGTAGCACGCAACGAAATCGAACAAGGCGAGGACGTCTGGCAAAGCATGGCCCAGACGGGTGTTATCAATGAAAAACAAGCCGAAGCATTGAAGCAGTCGGCTCGCATCGATCTGCGAGCCTGGATCTTCAAGCGCCTGGCAAGCCAAAAACTCATGGCCGTCGCCGCCCGCTCGGCAACTATCGTCTCTGTGGTAGAGCCACTGCTAGTTTTGTTTTTCGCCAGCCTGGTCCTGTGGATTTGTTACTCCTACTTTGCATACCTGGTGAGGTTTATCGAATGGAACGTTTGAAACCTCGTGGAACTGCTTCGCTGGAATTGATCGTGGCCGGTGTGTTGATGCTAGTGTTAATGACCACAGTGGCCAGAGTCACCGTGGCCTCTGGACAACTATGGCAAGAGACTCGCACTTATCGGCTGGCTTCTTCTGAACTGGCCACGCAAATGGAACGGCTGACCCTATTGAGTCCCGAGCAGATCGGTACTGAGTTGACCAACTGGAAACCCACACCGGAGCTTCTGGACGTCTTGCCAGGTCTGCAGCTTACCGGCCAGTTGATCAGTGATGAAAGTGGCGACCGATTGCAACTATCGATGAACTGGCAGCGCCGCGTGGCTGGACCTCCCTTGGTCTTGATTGGTTGGTTAGTGTCACAGCCCCAAACTTCCAGCGACGAAGATTGATAATCGAACATGAACGCATCATCTAAAGCAATCCGTCGGCGCAGACGTGGCGGTTTCACGCTGATCGAACTAGTGATCAACATGGCGGCTGGTCTGACGTTGCTGCTGCTGGGAATCCAGGTCATCCAACAAACCCTGCAGTTCTCCGACCTCAATCGCGATCGAGGCAATCAGCAGCACGCACTGGCTCGCCTGATGGACCACTTGCGGAGTGATGTTCACACAGCCACAGCGGCCGAGACGCAAACCAGCGAGGCTTCGCAGGCAGTCAGCTTGATCTTGACGATGCCCGATGAAACTCGTGTGACCTATGAAATGTCGACTGGCGGCGTCCATCGTCGCGGCAGTTTGCCAGGTGGTGAACAGAATTCGACTCTCGAGACCTTCAAGTTATCCAACGCCCATCGTGTCGAGGTTGTTGCCGACCAGGTCAGCGTGGATGTGCGCATATATCGCCAGGTAGCCAATGAGAAATATTTGGAAGGTCATGTGGGAGCGGTCCTCAATCGATGGCAACGCTTTCAACGCTAGCCCTCGAGATTTGTTGCAGTTACAGAAAGCAGGCTCATGAAGCGATCAAGATCACGGCCACTGAAGAGACGATATCCGCCGCGCCGCGGCATCTTCGTTGTCGGTATCCTGGCCTGCATGGTTGTGTGCAGCGCCTTGGTCGCAGTGGCCCTGCAAACCGCACTCCGCGGCCGCCGCGAAGCCCGGTTGGCTCATCAAATGATTCAAGTCCAGTTGTTATGCGAAGCCGGCGTCAAACGCGCCGTTGAGCGATTGGCCACAGACCAGCATTACACGGGCGAAACCTGGCAACCTGACTTGCAGCTCTCGACCTATACCGACGCGTCGGTCGAAATCGAAGCCTTGCCGCTCGACGAAGGGCAGTCGGCGGTGAATGTACGCGTCACTGGTCGCCTGACGCCGGTCACACACAGTTTTGGGCCACTGCAACGTACCCACAAATTTCAATACACTATTTCCACCAAATAGATCGGAGCCTTGCTTATGTCACGCACTCGAACTGCATTTACGCTGGTCGAACTGCTGGTAGTGATCGCCATTATCGGAATCCTGGTTGGCCTATTGTTGCCAGCCGTGCAGGCGGCGCGCGAAGCGGCGCGGCGTTGTAATTGCGCCAATAATATTGGGCAGTTGGGCCTGGCCGTTCATCATTATGAATTCAATATGGAACACTTGCCCAGCGGTACAGTTAATCCGACTGGACCGGTGCGCAGCGAAGCCATTGGCCAGCATGTCAGTTGGACGGTGACCATCTTGCCGTACATGGAACAGCGGGCTGCTTTTCGCCGCTTTGATCAAGCCGAAGGTGCTTACTCCAATGTGAATGCGGCCGTTAGGACCATGACGATTTCGGTGCTCATGTGCCCGAGTGATCCATTCGCCAACCAGACAATGCTCAACAGTAAGACTGTTTATGACTGCAGTTATGCCGGTTGTCATCATCACGTCGAAGCCCCAATCGACGTTAACAATACGGGCGTCATGTTCCTGAACAGCCGAGTCAGGTTTGCAGAAATCGAAGATGGAACGACGCACACGATCCTGTTGGGCGAGAAGATAGCGGAAGCACAGAGTCTGGGTTGGGTATCTGGTACTCGAGCAACGCTGCGCAACACGGGTAGCGCCGTCAACAGCAGCGGCCAAGCTCGCAATCCCGGCATTGCACCGCTACCGACCCCGGCCGCCAATCCGTTGGAAGTCGGCGGGTTTAGCAGTTACCACATTGGAGGTGCGCAGTTTGCAATGGCCGACGGCTCGGTCACCTTCTTATCGCAAACGATGGATCCACAGGTTTACCAGCGTCTCGGCCACCGCGCCGACGGCGAACTACCCAACGATGTTCGCTAACGTAGCCCGACGCTAGTGTAGCCCGACGCGCCTGCGTCGGCTGCTCTTCAAGCCACTGGCAGCTTTGTCGGCCTTGGCAGCTTGGTTAGTCTTGGACGTCTGATTACTTCGAAGTGTTGGAACGTGGGACTGCGCTGCTGAGACGTTTCACTTCGGCCGTGCACTGGCCAGGCTGGCGCCATGCCAGTGCCACCCGGCGGCTGAGTGGCCTTGGCAGCTTGGTTAGTCTTGAACGTCTGATTACTTCGAAGTGTTGGAACGTGTGACTGCGCTGCTGAGACGTTTCACTTCGCTCATGCACTGGCCAGGCTGGCGCCATGCCAGTGCCACCCGGCAGGCCGAGTGGCCTTGGCAACTTGGTTAGTCTGCAGCGTCTGATTACTTCGAAGGCGCTAGGCCACTGCCTTCAAAAAGTTCTCCAAGTGTTTAGCGCGCACTGGGTTCTGCATCTTCATAACCGCTTTGGCTTCGATTTGGCGAACGCGTTCGCGGGTGACTTTGAAGATGCGGCCCACTTCTTCCAGCGTGTACGAGTAACCATCGGCCAGGCCGTAACGCAAGCGGATGATTTCTCGTTCGCGGAACGTTAGCGACTTGAGCAAGAACTCGATCTTGTCGCGCAGCAAGCCGTTGGTGGCGTTCTTGACTGGATTGTCGTGTTCGTTGTCTTCGATGAACTCACCAAAGCTATTGTCTTCGCCTTCGCCGACGGGACGATCGAGGCTGATTGGATGTCGACCGATGTCCATGACGCGGCGAATCTCTTCGATGGGCAGATCGGTATGGCGACTGATCTCTTCGACCGATGGCTCGCGCTTCAGTTCTTGCGTCAGACGTTTCTGGATGTTGCGCAGGCGGCTGAGCACATCGATCATGTGCACAGGGATACGAATCGTACGAGCCTGGTCGGCGATGGCGCGCGTGATGGCCTGACGAATCCACCAGGTGGCGTAAGTCGAGAACTTGAAACCGCGACGAAATTCGTACTTGTCGACGGCCCGCATGAGGCCCGTGTTGCCTTCTTGAATCAAGTCCAAGAAGCTCAGGCCACGATTGCGGTACTTCTTGGCGATCGAGACCACCAAGCGCAAGTTACCCTGCGAGAGTTGGCGCTTGACGGCTTCGAATTCTTCGAAGTGTTTCTTAAACGTTTCGCAGCGATTCTTCAGACTGCGCGGGCTTTCCTGAGTCAGCATGATCAACTGACGCAGTTCATGACGCAATCGCTCGCATTCGGCCGGTTGACGGCCGTCTTGCTGCAACTGTTCGATCCGTTGGGTCAGCAACTGCATGCGCTGTGCGTATTGTTCCAGTTGACGCATCAGGGGGTAGATGCGGCGCGAGCGCAAGCTCAACTCGCTGGCCAGGATGATGGTCTTGTCACGCAAACGGACATATTGGCGGATCAGCAGTTTCTTGTCGGTGCCCGAGGTGCTCTTGCGCACGATCAACGAGAATACCCGGCGTTTCTTTTCCAGCAATTGTTCCAAGGTCTTCAAATTGTGGGGCATGCGCGCCGAGATTTGTTCCTTGGTCAAGCGTTCGGTCAGCGAGACCTTAATCGTACGATCGAAGGGCAGTTGACCGGAGTGGACTTTGCGCAAGATCTCGACGGTGTGTCGCATGGCAAAGTCATTGGCCAGCACGGAACGGCGAAATCGCTTGCGGGTGATTTCAATCTTCTTGGCCAAAGCGATTTCTTCATCGCGCGACAGCAAGGGAATCTCGGACATCTGGCTCAAGTACAAACGAATCGGATCGTCGCTCAGCTTAGGACCGGAAGTCGGCTGGGAAGGCAGTTGCATCACATCGTCGGCATCGTTGCCAGGCTGGGATGCTGGAGCGCTGGGTTGATCGATCAGTTCGATATTGATGCGCTCGAGGGCGACCAGCAGGTTATCCAGTTTCTCGCTGCTGACGTCTTCATCGGGTAGGTATTTGTTGACGTCTTCGTAGGTCAGATAGCCTTGCGCTTTTGCCTTGGCGACCAGCGACTGCATTTCCAAATCCATTAACTCCACAGCTCAACTCCTTCTGAATTGCCGCTCGCGGTATGGGGTTGTGTGACCAGTCTCTTTCCTCCTGGAGACTCGTCGCACAGATCGCAAGCGGCATGTGGAAAACGCGGGAATACTTTATTAATCAACTATCAATCAGTAGCCTTCAGGGCTTCTCGATTCAGCGCGATGTTGGCTGGGCTGCCGGATTATCTTCTGGACCGTTGGTACTGGAACCTGGTCCCACTGGGTTTTCAGCCACATCCAAATCATCGTACAGACCGGGGCCCGTCGACTTTCGTTCGGGAGATTCGTCGAGCAACTGGCGATCATCCAGCCCATGGCTCTGGCGAGCCTGCAAGATAAACTCGCTCAGTAAACTCAACTCGGTTTCATCGTCGAGACCTCCATTCTCGAATTGTAAGAGTTGCCGGCGACGCTCATGCTCCTCCTTGCGCTGACCCATCAACTGGGTCAGCACTCGCAGGCGCTGCTCGGGTGAATCCTTCACATATTTTTGTTTTTCTTGGGCTTGCTCGTACAGAATAACCATCAGGCTTTTCAGCGATGGGTCTTCTATGGCTACCAGCACGCTATCGTACTGCAGCGAGTAACCTTCCAGCTCCAATTCCAAGTAGGCGTCCAGCATATCGCGTGCGGCTTCAGATTCAAGCCACTCAGGTACAACTCGCTCGAGGATCATCGGAGCAATGTTCGGTGCGGAGACCAACAACTCCAACAGCTCGCGCTCTACCGGCGAGAGATCGCTGGGGCGAATCAAGCGCGCCGGTTGGGACTGGGCTGCTGGGGTGGTTGCCGGCAGATGTGGTGCTGCGGGTGATCCGGCAGGTGCGGTGGTGGCGGCTGGTCCAGTTGCCGAGCCTGTCGTTGGCCCAGTCGCTGGCCTGGCGGCGGCAGGCCGCGGAGCCGACGGGCCATCACCTGCATCCAGTCGCTTGACCCGCGCAGCTTGTTCCATCAAGGTCCGCAACCGACCGCGCAGTTCATCTTCATTGACCATGAAACGTCGGGACAGCCGAGCCAGAACCTGATTGCGACGCATCAAGAATTGTTCGTTGGCGATCAAGCTGCTGCGCGGAACTTTGGCCAGCAAACTCAACATCTGTTCGATGGCTTTGTTGGCGCGATGTGTTTCTTCAACCGGGTCAAAGCCCTCGCACACGCGGCGCATCTTGAATTCAAGTGCATCGGGAGCTGAGTCAGCCAGTTGTAGCAGTGATTCGGCGCTGTGTTTAAGCAGGTAGTCGGCGGGATCCAGTCCATCGGGCAGAGTCAGCACGCGCACGTTCATCTGCGCATTCAAGAACAGTTCCAGCACTTCGTCGGAGCGTCTCTGTCCGGCTTCGTCACCATCCAGCAGCAGCACCACTTGATCGCACATCGACCGCTGCAGCAGCTTCAAATGATTGCTACCCAACGCGGTTCCCAGCACGGCCACTGAACCGCTCAGGCCAGCTTGATGCGCGATGATCACATCGGTGTAGCCTTCCATCACGATGGCTTGTTTGCGTTCGCGAATCGTATCGCGGGCCGCATCCAGACCATACAGGTGCTGGTTCTTGGTGAAGATGCGCGATTCCGGCGAATTGATGTACTTGGCCGACTCGGTACTGCCTGGCAAGATGCGACCACCAAAGGCGATGATACGCTTTTGGGTATCGCGAATCGGGAACATGACGCGATCGCGAAACCGGTCGTAGATGCTGCCGCGCTCGCTGCGTCCGCACAGGCCGGTGGCTTCTAGTTGACGCACGTTGTAACCAGCCGCTTGCACCTGGTCGGCCAGGAACGACCAGCTGTTTGGTGAGAGGCCAATCTCGAAGCGCGCGATACTCTCGGCCGTGATGCCCCGCTCTTGCAAGTACTGCCGAGCCTTATCGGCCTCGGCGTGCTTGAGCAGGTATTGATGGTACAAACGACTGGCCCAAGCCATGACGCGGTAGAGCGTCTCTTTGTCTTCACCGCTGGCCTGATGGTTGGATTTCTTGCCTGATGACTGGGGTTCCAGGGCGATGCCGGCGCGTTCAGCCAACATGCGCAGCGCATCGGGGAACGAAAGGCTCTCGTACTGCATCACGAAGTTGAAGACGTCGCCGCCGATGTCGCAGACCCAGCACTTCCAAGTTTGCCGCTCTGGGTTGACTTGCAAGCTCGGGCGACGATCGCGGTGCCAAGGGCACAAGGCGACATAACCGCGTCCCTGACGGCGCAGCTCGATGAAACTGCTCACCAGGTCAACAATATCTGTTGCCGCGCGAACGCGTTCTTTGGTATCAGCATCGAGAGTAAAAGCCACCGTCAACTCCAAGTGACGCGCAATCCAAGCAACTCAACCACAGCCGGTCATCGGTAAGTTCTCCATTTTACCGAATCTGGCCGGCAGCAACATGCGCTCGAACTTGCCTGGGGGCGAAGTTCTCCAGAATGTGGCTGCTGGTCGCGTGCTTGGGCAACGTCGTTACACAAGGCCTCGCGTAGTACTCGGCCGATTATGCAATCGATCCGAGAGCACGCGAGAACTTGTGGCGATTCCGTTCGCAATGGAACCCAACAGACACTTGCGGCTCTTTTGCGGGTAAGCCCAAGTGATGCGTCGGTATTCCTCCATCTCCATACGCTGCTGCGGATTATGCTGAAAGATGGAAGTGCGAGTCAACATCAGTTTTTTTCCAGCCAATCCCGCAATACCACCCTTTCGTAGAGCAGCTATCCTCAGACGCTATGCACGCTCTAGCCAAAGTATCTGCATGCTAAGCGACCAGATTGCTTAGCGCCTACTCTGTCCCCTCAACAAGTCCCTGGTTATCCTTCTGCTCGTGACGGCGAATCCGTGCTCGGTGTAGCTAAATGACCCTTCGCTGTCTGGCGTTTACACCTCAACCACACCGTGCTAAGGTTCGCCTTCGTGGGTTAGGCAGGAAGGCCGATATACCGGGACGCTAAAAGTATGAAACCATGGAAGCTAATTGCACCAGTTTTAGTGGTCACTTGCCTCTCAGGTTGCGGCGAGAATTCTGAGAGATTAGTACAACTCCCAAACGGTCGATACCGCATTGATACCGTCAGAAACGGGGTGGTAACGAGGACACGGCTGCATAACCACGACGCTACGACAAATGCCTTGTACTCTGGGGATTCAACGACGCGATTGACTGTCTTGACACAGATACGACAAGAAGTTGATGCGCAGCCTACAATGACATTTGACCATCAGACGTCCGCATGGATTCTTCCAGCAATCGAGCATTGTAAAAAAGACATGGATCCTGAGGTTGTTTCGCTCGCAGAAGAGTTGGCAATTTGTATCAAGGAAAAGACTCAGCCAGCACTGCAATAGGTCGCAGAACAAATGAAAGGCTTAGGTGTTGCGTCGCAGAGCATTAGGAGTTCACCTGCAACCTACTTTATGCTTGATCCCAATGGGGCACGCATTGATGCTCGCACAATCCCAGACGGCGGATAAGCAAGGGTTGCAACGGAGCACTCGATAAGCCGTTTGGGCAATGGTTGCTCAACTCCTCGTGCCCGCTGAACCCCGCCGTTAGGACTGCACGCCTCGTTTTTACGCCTGGGGTTGGTATGCGGCAGGTCGATAGATCTCGTTGAGGGCGGATGAGACTTCGGCGTACATGGCGGCAAAGGAACTGCTGCTGCGCACAGCCTGGTCGCGCGGCACGGGTAGCGAATTGTCGATCCACTTCATGATGCGACCATTGCCCAGAATCGCGATGCGTCCGCTCAAATTAATCGCCTCAGCGATGTTATGCGTCACGAACAGAATCGTGCGACGTTTGCGCATCCAGAGTTCGATCAGCAGTTCGTTCATGCGGTTGCGCAAGATCTCGTCCAGCGCGCCAAAGGGTTCGTCCAGCAGCAGGATGGCTGGGTCAGTCACGATGGCTCGAGCCAACGACACGCGCATCCGCATCCCGCCTGAGAGTTGCCGCGGAAACTTGCGCCAACTAGTTTGGTCCAGGCCGACGGCCGAAAGTGCTTCGCTGACACGCTGAGAATCGTCGCGCTCATTGCCACCTTCGCGTCCCGAAAGCTCCAGCGGCAAGCGGACATTCTGCTCGGCGGTGCGCCAAGGCAATAGCGTCGCATCTTGAAACACGTACGATAGATCACCCGTACGCCGCGCGGGTTGGTCACCGGTCAATTCGACCTGGCCGCTCGTGATCGGTTGCAATTTGGCAATGGCTCGCAACAAGGTGCTCTTACCAGAGCCCGATCCACCCAGCAGCGCAATAATCTCGCCTGCTCCAACCGACAGCGAACACTCCTGCAGCACCGGATGCTGGTCGAAGCGTACGCATAGATCGCGCACTTCTATGCCAGTCATCCATCAGCCCTATCGTATTTCACGCAAGATGTCATTCAGAATGGCAAAGGCCATCAGGCCCAACAAGCACATCACGCCCAGCATCGTCAGACGCACTTGAATCGCTTCGTTAATCGGCTTGCCCAGCACCGCTTCGGCAGTCAGGAACATCAAGTGGCCACCATCCAAGGCTGGAATAGGCAAGAAGTTCAAAATCGCCAGGTTGGCACTCAGCAACGTCAAGAACAGCAGCAAGCGCGAGGGCGAATCGGAGGCTTCGTGTGATGCAGCTTTGGCGATACCCCAAGGTCCAGCCAGGTTGCGTGGGCTGGCTTTGCCCGTAACCAGGATCGTCAAGAACTCAACCACGTCGCCCAAGCGACGGCCCGTTTCCTTAACGCCCCAGCTCAGGGCTTGGTTTACATTGCCCGTCTTTTGAATCTTTTGCAACGGGCTCATCAACACGCCGCGCTGATACCAGAACCAATCCTTGGCATAGTAGACCGGCAGTACGGCTTCGCGCGTCTTGCCTTCTCGCTTGAACGTACAACGAATCCGAATACCTTCGGGCAAAGACTGCAGATTGGCAAACAAGACGGGTATCGTAAAGAGCGAAGTCAGCGGGCGGGCTTTCTCGGGCAACTCCAGTCCATCCTCTTCGTACTTCTTGCGTTCTTCATCGGTGACTTCGAATTGAACCTGAGTCAACTCGTCGCCCGGTTGAACTAGCGAGGAACCCTTCTCCGATGCAGGATCAACCCAACTGACCTTCGGTAGCACGGAGTAAGCAATGCCAAAGTTCTCAATACCCCACGGCGCTGAGACTAGCCCAATGTTGCCGAAAGCTGGTGGGGCTTTACTTTCCAAGGAGAACGTCAGCAATTGGCCTTCGCCGGTTGATCGGTCTGCCGATTCCGCTGGAGTGTCTGCACTGGCCTGATCCGCGGCTGGCTCTTTAGCTGGAGCGGCTGCAGGACGGCGAATGACCAGCTCGACTGGGGCATTCAGCTTCTCAGCGATTTGCATGGGCAAGCGCAAGGCGTCGACGACAGTCTCGCCATTTACTTTTTCGATGATGTCACCCACCTTGATACCGGCGGATTCAGCCAGCGATCCTTGACGGATAGCAGTGATTGGACCCATCACAAAGCCCAGTCCTAATGTTTTGGCTGGGACCGGTGGCAGGGTGAATTTCAATTCTTCGGTGGCGTTTGCGCCGGCAGCGGCGTTGGCTGCGCTCGCGTCCTTCAGCTGGCGCAGTACAGTGATCTCGACAGGTTGATTCCACTTGGCCTGAAACTTGTCAGTCATCGGCGCGCTCAAGATCTCACCGGAATCGGCATCGATGGGCAAAGGCTGGCCATCGACGGCGATAACTTTATCACCTTTGCGCAGATCGATCTTTTGCGCGCTTAAGTAAGAATACGGACTGGGCTCGCCGCCAATCGTGGCGATGTTGGCCGAGTTGATACCGACCAGGTAAAAACCATCCGGATGCAGAGTCGGAGTGGGTACAGCGTTGAGCGTCAGGCGCGTGTTATCGCGCTCGATCGTAAATGGAATCGGGGTAGCCCCGCGCTTCATGCCATGAAACACTGTCTTGCCACCCATGTCTTCGAAACGCAAATATGGATCGTCTTGGGTCATGGCGGCCATCTGGACCACGCGGTCGCCCGGTTGCATGCCAGCTTCCCACGCGGGTGAACCCAGCGGCAAACTGCCGATCGTGGTTGGCGAATAAGGAACGCCGACCAGGAACGCGGCCGCAGCCAGGAAGACGGCGAAGATCACATTCATCACCACGCCAGCAGAGATGATGATCATGCGCTGCCAGACCGGTTTGGCCTGGTAGCTGCGCGGATCTAACTGCGCGCTGGCACCTTCGCCTTGCCGAATGCGCTGGGCCTCGGCTTCGGCATTGCGCGGATCGTCGTCCTGGCCCAGCATTTTGACATAACCGCCCAAGGGGATGATCCCAATTCCGTACTCGGTCTCGCCCCAGCGGAATTTGCCCAGCGTTCGCGGCAGGGCAATCGGGCCAATGTGGATCGGCACATCAAAGCCCACATAAAACTTTTCGCATTTGACCCCGAACGTCTTGGCAGCCAGAAAGTGTCCCATCTCGTGGACAAAGATCACAAACCCCAAGCCCGCCGCAACCTGCAAAATGACGCCGATGAAGTTGAGCCACCGCGTTACCAGCGGCAGTTCCGCAGCCAGTGGCACCAGCCAGGCAGTTGGATCCAAGATCCAGCCGGCCAGCATCATCAGCGAGTTCAATGCGTGCGTAAGGTCCATTATTGCCAAGTCCATCAGTGTCGAACCGATCTCGTTCTAAGTGTTTAACATCTCACCTGACCGCTTGCCCAGCGCCCGATTTCACTCCGCGACCACTGGTCCAGTTTGAGCAGTTGGTCCAGCGTGGGCGAGGGATCAAACTCATGTTCTGCCAATACGCGGCGACAAGCCGGCACAATATCGACGAAGCGAATCTTGCCATCCAAAAACAATGCCACGGCTGCTTCGTTGGCCGCATTGACCACGGCTCCCGTGGAGCCACCGCGCTGGGCAACTTCCCAACCCAAGCTTAGGGCGGGGAAACGCTCTAAATCCACCGGGTGGAAAGATAACTCTGAGTTGACCGTCCAATCCATTTTAGGGCAAGGACAATCTCGCCGCTCGGGGTAGGTCAGCGCGAATTGAATCGGTAGTCGCATATCCGGTGGACTCATCTGAGCGATGACCGAGCCATCGACATACTCAACCATCGAATGAACAATCGATTGAGGATGAACCACCACGCTGATCGCTTCGGCCTCCAAGCCGAAGAGCCATTTGGCTTCGATAATCTCCAGGGCTTTGTTCATCATCGTGGCCGAATCGACCGTAATCTTGCGGCCCATCGACCAGGTCGGATGAGCCAGTGCATCCTTGACGGTGGCCTGCTCGATCTGCGCCCGCGTCCAGGTGCGGAACGGTCCGCCGCTGGCAGTGAGGATTATTTTCTTGACCTGCTGACGCTTGCCGGCCGCTAAAGCCTGGAAAATGGCGCTGTGCTCGCTATCGACCGGGATTAACTCTGCCCCGCTTGCCTTGGCTGCCTGAGTTACCAAACTGCCCGCCACGACCAGCGATTCTTTGTTGGCCAGGGCGATACGCTTTCCAGCCTGGGCAGCAGCCAGGGTGCTGAGCATTCCCGCGGCACCCACAATGGCGGCCACCACGGTGTCCACTTCGGGATGAGCAGCCAGTTGCGAAAGCGCCGACTCGCCGGTCAGCAACTGACAGCCGTTGGGGAGCTGATCGGCGGTCAGTTTGCCAGCCGCATCAGGGCAGGTAGCCACCAGGTAGTGGGCACCGAATTGCCGCACGGCTTGCAGAGCTGGTTCCAGTCGCGAATGGGCGGACAGGCCGAAGAGAGACCAGGGTTTTCCTAGTTTATCCAGGACATCCAGGGTCGCGCGTCCGATGCTGCCGGTGGCCCCTAGAACGGCTACTGCGCGACTTGCCTGCACTGCGATGGAATCCTGTGGGGTGTAAGGACGAGCCGGTGTCGGGTCGCTATAACCGACAAACATGGCGCAGGCTCGCCGGCCTGGGGTCCTTGCCAGCGGCCCCTTGCTGCCAAACAATGCGATTAGCCGGCGGGGTGTGTAAGCTGAGCTGAACGGACGTGGGCACTAAGATGGCACAATTGTCCATTGCATGCAAGTTGACCCTGTGCCCGGTCCAACGACAAAACCTGAGGTAGATATGGCCAAGAGTAACGACGACGGTAACGAAAAGCGGTCCAGCGAACCCAAGACTCCGGGAAACTGGATGTGGTATCTGGCTCTGATCGCTGTGCTCTTGCTGACCGTTAGCGTCTTTGTTGTCGACAGCACCACCAAGCAGCTCAGCTACGACGACCTGGTCTCGCTGCTGAAAAATACGCGATACGTCGAACGCCAGTCCGAACGCTTGCAAGAAGGTTTTACAGGCAAGACAGTCATCAACCTGAAAAACCGTCCCGAGCGGATGGAAGTCAGCAAGCTGACGGATGTCAAATTGGATAAGACCGTCGTCTATGGCACGATGACTTATCGCTTGATTGATAATGGCGGCAACGAAGTTCAAGCTCCCAAGACGGCCAAGTTCCGCACGCGCAAAGACGACTCCGAAAAGACCAACGACGAGATGCGGACGCTCCTGCAAGCCAGCAACGTCGATTGGGGATACAGCGATGGCCCGACGTTTATGTCGCAGTATGGTTTGCTGCTGCTGATCCTGGTGGCAACCATCCTGATCATGATGATCACTGTGCGGCGCATCAGCGGCATCAGTTCGCCGATGTCTTTCGGTCGTTCGCGCGGACGGCTGTATGCTCAAGAAGATATTGGCATTACCTTTGATGACATCGCGGGCGTTGACGAAGCGGTCGAAGAAGTCCGCGAGATTGTGGACTTTCTGCGTTATCCCGACAAGTACCAGCGCCTGGGCGGCCGTATTCCCAAAGGCGTGTTGCTGGTCGGCCCTCCTGGTACGGGTAAGACCCTGCTGGCCAAAGCGATTGCTGGTGAAGCCGGCGTGCCGTTCTTCAGTCTCAGCGGCAGCGATTTTGTGGAAATGTTCGTCGGCGTGGGGGCGGCCCGCGTGCGCGACATGTTCCAACAAGCCCAAGCCAAATCGCCTTGCATTATCTTCATCGACGAACTGGATGCCCTGGGCAAGAGCCGATCGGGCAGCATGGTCGGTGTGCATGACGAACGCGAACAGACGCTCAATGCCCTGCTGGTAGAAATGGATGGCTTTGATCCCAACAACGGCATCATCGTCATTGCAGCCACCAACCGACCGGAGACCTTGGACCCAGCCTTGCTGCGGGCCGGGCGATTTGATCGTAATGTGCTGGTCGATCGTCCTGATAAATCGGGGCGCGAAGAGATATTGAAGGTCCACGTCAAAAACGTCAAGCTCGGCCCCAATGTGAACTTGAAAGAGATCGCTTCGATCACCAGCGGTTTCTGTGGTGCCGACCTGGCTAACCTGGTCAATGAAGCGGCTCTCTTGGCTGCGCGCAAAGGCAAGAGCGTAGTTGGCCAGGAGGAGTTTGATGAAGGCGTCGAGCGCGTGACGGCGGGCTTGGAAAAGAAACGCCGCATCATGGACGACGACGAAAAGTTGCGGGTGGCTTATCACGAAGCGGCCCATGCCTTGGTGGCTTACTCATTGCCCAATACCGATCCGGTTCACAAGGTTTCGATTATCCCGCGCGGCCTGGCCGCGCTGGGCTATACCTTGCAGCGTCCCGAGGGCGATCGTTACCTGATGACCCAGCCCGAGTTGGAATCGCAGATGCAAGTTCTGCTGGCCGGCACGCTGGCTGAAGAGATCGTGCTCAAGGACATCAGCACCGGGGCTCAGAATGACTTGGAACGCGCCACCAGTATCGCCCGCAGCATGATCATGGAATTTGGCATGAGCCGGCTGGGCCGAGTTAATTATCGCGAGAGCAACCGCTCGCCGTTCCTGGCGGCCAGCCGTGGCGAGTCCTACATACGCGATCACAGCGAACAAACGGCTCGCGAAATCGATGAAGAAGTCAAGCGTATCATCGACGAAATGGCCATGAAGACGCGACAGATTTTGCTCGAACGTCGCCAGGCTTTGGAGGCCGTGACGCAGCGTTTGATTGAAATCGAAGTCATGGAAACTAACGAACTGTCGCGGATCATCGAAGCCAACCTGACCGGTCCCCGCGTCGTACCCGGTACAGCTCAGGCCACCCGCAAGATCGTCGTGCAAACGCCGCCAGCGGAAGACGCAAGCCAAGCCGGCGGCTAGTCGGACAACCTTCGTAGCCACCATCGCCAGATGGTGGAAGCGAATGTTAAAGTTTGCCACCACCTGGCAACCGTGTCCAAGAATGTTGCTTGCAGCAAGATTGCCTGGTGTGCCCACAGTTGCCGTCCAGGCATGCTGCCGGCCCATTGAAGAAAGGCTGGTAGTTTGTCGGGCCGCATCGTAATCGTCTTGACGCTCAGTGTGTGTCTATCGCTGGTGGGCGTGGCGCTGTGGCAACGTTCCACTGGCACCTCGCGCGTGCGAGCATTCTGGGGGGCGCATGGGGCCGCGCTGATCCAGCACGCGCCGCAGGTAGAGGTGATGGCGCTGCGGAAAGATGCCATCACGCCGTGGCGCGACGTCTCGCATGCGCCTGGTTTGATTCACTTGCGAGCTACCTTGGTCGACGATCGTTATTACCAGTGGCCTGCCACCAGCCTGAAGCCGCTTGAGGGCACTACGACCTGGCTGTTTCGATTCACCAGGAACGGTTCGGCTATCGAACTGAACATCGACACCGCTGACGGCCTGGTCAGCCATCCCAAAACGCAGCAGGCCGTCAAGTTGATCGATGCCAGTCGCCAGGCGATCGCCGCCTACCTGGCAGAGATTCTCAAGGAAATGGAATAAGCTGGCATCGTGCCTGGCTGATATTGAATTACTTTACATGTAAAGTAATTGCTCTGCCGCAGGAGAGGCTGGCCCTTCGACTAGCGCTCGGCATCGGGATGTTTGGGCCACAGCACCAGCATGGCGATCAGGCCGATCAGTGGGACCAAGCCGACGCAGGCCAGGCCGGTGTCATACGATTTGGTACGGTCGACGATAGCGCCGAAGTAGGGATGTACCGGTGCCGACAAGATCCAGCCCAAGAACGACAGCATCCCGGTGACCTTGCCAACGCGAGCAGCGTCCACTTCTTGCGTGAACGAGTAGTAGCAAGGGAATAGTCCCAAGGTCCCAGCGCCCACAATCAACAGCACGCCCAAGAACGCCAGGCTGGCTGGGAGCATCGCGGCCACTACCGTCAGCGACGACAACGCTGCGCAGCATGCATACACAATCAAGCGCGAAGAGTGCGCCGTCAGGCCGCGTCGCGCAATCGCCAGGGCAGCCGCGCCGGCCAGGATGCAGCCGACATCGGTGGCCAGGTAATAGGCGGACATGAAGGTCAAACTGGCCGTCTCGCTGTAGCCTCGGCCCTCTTGCAGAAACTTGGGCAACCAGGCGCGAATCATCTGCCAGGCAATGTTGATTGAAACGACCATCAATACCAGCGCCCAAAACTTTTGGCTTAACACTATTCTGATCAGACTGCCGGGCACAGGCGTCGGGGCGCTGCTGGTGGCTGGGTCGCTGAGGTGGCTTCGATAAGGATTGTTTGCGTCGGCTGTACTGGTGGCCGTACGCGCGCTCGAGGCAGCTGGCGTTTCAAGTGTGGATGGCGAAAGCTGTGAATCGCTCGAGCTATTCAGCCGGGCCAATTCTCTAGCCGAGGGCATCGAGTGTTTGCGGACGATGGCGAACCAGGCGATGACCCAGAAGATACCGACGCTGCCGATGATCAGAAACGGAGGTCGCCAGGCTGCCGGGGCCGTGTTGCCACTGACCATGGCCAGGATGATCAGTGGCGTGACAATCGCGCCCAGCGAAGCTCCGCTCTGCAAGATGCTGTTTCCCAGCGGACGATTGCGACTGCTGAGAATCGCATGCGTCACCACCATAGCGCAGGGCCAATGCCCCGACTCAAAGAATCCTAAGGCTCCACGGCAATAGAACAGCGAGTCATACCCGTTCGAGAGGCCCGTGATAAATCCGACGGCTGACCAGGCCAGCAAGACCACGGGATACAAGATGCGCACCGGGACCAGGTCTGCCAGGACGCCCCAGACCAACGAACCGCAGGCGAAGGTGATGGCGAAGACTTGCTCCAGGTTGCCATACTGCTGCTGGGTCAGCTCGAATTGTTTGGTGATGCGTGGGGCCAGGTTGGCCAGCGTCTGCCGGTCCATGTAGTTGATCATGGTGGCCGCCAACAGCATGAAACTGACCGCCCATTGCCAGGCGCCCATGCGGTCGGCACTGCGAAAGTTAATCACTTAAAAAATCTCTCCGCGCGTTAGTCGGCTTGAAATTGGCAATCCCAGCGGGCGTGAAAAAAGCTCCGCCAGTGTAGCAATCACGCCTGCTTTTCACAAACTTCTCGTCAGCGGTGACCGAACTTGTCCGGCCCCTTGCGATAACTATGGGCGTCAGGGCAAGCGACAGCGAGCCCAAAACACTTGCATGCCAAACAGATAACAATTCCCCCCAACTCATACGCAAGGAAGTTTAAACCATGGCCAAGTACTACATCCAAAGTGGCACCGTTCGCCAAGTTGTCGCCGCCGATGATCAAGAAAAGGCAGCTCTCTGGACCGTTCACAAGATCATGCAGCAAGTAGTTCCCGTCTACGACGATGTCGAACTGTCGGCTGAAGAGAAAAGTGATGTGGCTGTGGTCCAGGGCGTGATGGTCTTAGGCAATACGGTCAAAGTCAGCGAACGCGGTTTCGATCGAGAAGATGCCGAGGAGTTGGACACATTCGAACTGATCGCCCATTGGCATCAACTGATGTTGGCTTTGGCGAAACTGGAAGATTTGTTGAATTAGAGGAACGCGTAGGATCTGTGGGTGGCACTGGCGGCCGAAGGCCAAGCCAGTGTCTGCCGAAGCGCAAGAGCCAGGCAGCTTGGTAGATCCGCCAATGTCTCGAAGTAATCAGACGTTCACGACTAGCCAATGTGGGTGGCACTGGCGGCCGAAGGCCAAGCCAGTGTCTGCCGAAGCGCAAGAGCCAGGCAGCTTTAGTAGATCCGCCAATGTCTCGAAGTAATCAGACGTTCACGACTAGCCAAGGCGTCCAATGGATAAGTTGATAACGGGCAAGAGCGGCCGACACAGCGTGTCGGGCTACGATTGAGGAGGTAGTAGATCTTCGATTAGTTCTTGAGGGATGCCGATCGGAAGGACGATTACTTCGCCCAGGTAGGGCTGGGCGGCAGGGCAATGGAAACCGGGTTTGCGAGCTACGAAGGTCAGTGTGGCTGTGGCTTTGATCGCGATGGCCGCAGGCTGGCCGGTTGTGGCATCCAAACCGGTAGGAATATCGATAGCAATGCGATCCGCTTGACTGGCGTTTGCCCGAATGATCCAGTCGGCCAGCGGGGCTCGTGGCGCTCCCCTCGCGCCCGAGCCCAGCATCGCATCGATGATCAGTTCGGCAGAATCTATCTGCGACTGAATTGCCTCCCGGTACATGTCCCCGTCGTCAACCAGTCGGCAGTGCTGGCTGGGGCGAACATTCAAGATGTCCCAGTTGGCCCGCGCGTCTTGGCTTAGCTGGGCGATCGGGCCGAGCTGAATAACCATGGCTGGCCATTCAGCCACGCGCAAATGCCGGGCTATCGCCAGGCCATCACCGCCATTGTTACCGCGGCCACACAAGATGACCGTGCGCCGGCCTGACGGGTAACGCTCTTTGAGCCATTGCACACAGCCCAGGGCCGCATTCTCCATCAAGACCAGCGAGGACATGTGGTACTGCTCAATCGCTCGCGCATCGACCTGGCGAATGGCTTCGACCGACAGAGTCGAACTGCTAAGGCGTTGCCACAAGCCTGCCGGCCGGGGCGCTGAGAGGCCGTCCGAGATGTTTGCGCGCGTTGTCATCCAACTCTCCCGCCACTTGTGGCCGGTTCCATTGCGTCGACATCATGACCGAGTTGATGCCCGATCCGATTCCCAACAAGGCGACGCGATGACCAGCGGTAATCGAGCCGCTGAGAATTCCGGCAGCGAGTGCATTGGGCAATGCCACCGAGCCCGTATTGCCTTGCCAGTGAAAGGTCGAGTAGTCATTATCAGCGGGCATGCCTAGAGTATCCAGCATCAGTCGGCGGTGAGCCTGGCCGACCTGGTGGCATACCGTGCGATCAAACTGCGCTCGCGTCAGGTTGGCCCGTGCGAGCAACGCATCAAACGTCCGCTGGCCCACGCCCACTCCGGCATGCAGCAGTTGTTCGCTATCGGTCTGCATGAGCGGTTGCATGGCTGCTCCCGCGCGATCGCCTTCGCTCTGACAGAGTTCATGATGTTGACTCTCCGCCCGCGCCACCGTGGTACACAGCAGGTTCTCGGTGTGGCTCATGTCGCGATGACACAGCAGAATCGCGCAGCTACCCGAACCAATGGTCAGTGAAGCAAACGAGGGCTTGATCGATTGACGGGTTAAACTGGTGTCGGCATTCAAGGCTGCGATGGTCGCTTCGACCAGGTTGCGAGCGCTTTCGGTACCCACCACGATACCTGCTTTGATGACGCCACTTTGGATCAAGTTGGCAATCTGTGTCATGCCACTCAGCAAGCCCAGGCAAGCGTTGGAAATGTCATGTACCCAGCAATCGCTGGTCAAACCCAAGGCCGCGTGAACACGGCAGGCAGTGGCCGGCTCCAGATAATCGCGGCACACGCTGGCATGAATCAGGCAGCCAACATCTTTCGGTGAGATACCGGCCAGTTCCAAAGCCGCCGCCGCCGACTTGCAGCTAGGCCCGCTGATCGGCGTGCCGGGCTCCCAGAAGCGACGCTCGGCAATTCCGCTCATCAATTCCAGTCGACCTTCAGGCAATCGCAGTCGCTCGTAGGTTGGAGCCAATTGTCGCTCGATGTCCAGCGACGAAACGATCACCGGCGGCAGATGAAATCCAATAGCTTCGATACAGACACGATCAAAATTCAAGTTTGTTCCGCCGCTGAAAAAAGTGTCGTCTTTGACTAGTCCCCCGCGCTAGCCCGCGCACTCACCATCCTACCGCGAAATGCCCACCGCGGCGAGTCGTACTGCACGCCCCGCCTGTAGCCCGACGCGCAATGTGGCCCGACGAGCTGCGTCGGCCACTTCACTAACCTGTCCACTGGCAGCCATGGTTAGCCATGAACGTCTGATTACTTCGAGACGTTAGCGGATCGACTGGCCCTGCATGGCTGATGTGCTTCGGCGTGCACTGGCCAGGCTGGCGCCATGCCAGTGCCACCCGGGGCGGCCACTCCTGCCCCATGAACGCCACATTCATTAGCTGCCGCGGTTAGCCATGAACGTCTGATTACTTCGAGACGTTAGCGGATCGACTGGCGCTGCATGGCTGGTGTGCTTCGGCATGCACCGGCCAGGCTGGCGCCATGCCAGTGCCACCCGGGGCGGACACTCCTGCCCCATGAACGCCACATTCATTAGCTGCCGCGGTTAGCCATGAACGTCTGATTACTTCGAGACGTTAGCGGATCGACTGGCCCTGCATGGCTGGTGTGCTTCGGCATGCACCGGCCAGGCTGGCGCCATACCAGTGCCACCCGGGGCGGACACTCCTGCCCCATGAACGCCACATTCATTAGCTGCCATGGTTAGCCATGAACGTCTGATTACTTCGAGACGTTAGCGGATCGACTGGCGCTGCATGGCTGGTGTGCTTCGGCATGCACTGGCCAGGCTGGCGCCATGCCAGTGCCACCCGGAGCGGCCACTCCTGCCCCATGATCGCCACATTCATTAGCTGGCATGGTTCGCCATGAACGCCTGATTACTTCGAGACGTTAGCGGATCGACTGGCGCTGCATGGCTGGTGTGCTTCGGCATGCACTGGCCAGGCTGGCGCCATGCCAGTGCCACCCGGGGCCGGTCATTAACCGCAGGCGCCGTAAGTAGTGCGAGACAGGTTCAGTAGATGACTGCGCGTCGTTTGGCCGTTCAGGATTTCTTCGACCAAGATCATGCCATCGCCATCGCGATAGGCCAGAAAGATATTGGTACCCGAATCAGTGAAGCTGCGCGCCCAATCGCGAGCGACCTGCTGGTCGGTGCCGGGCTCGGGCAAGCTCTCGTAGACTCGCAATTGCGGCCGTGGAGTCAATTCGTACAAGGAGGGCAAGAACATGCTCCATCCGTGGGCACGCGCAGTAGTCTCGATGACCGCGCAGTATTGTTCAAAAGTCATAGCAGGTGGCAAGTGGTTTCAGGCGTGAACGGACCGAGGGGAGGTCTGGGGTTATGCAGCCTACGTTATTGAAATGATGGAAACAAGATGGGATAGGTTAGAACGAAGCCTAATGCATCTCGTAAAAAAGACCACCAACTGGCGCGCGCAAGTCTGATGAAGTTTTTTCCTTTACTCCGGGCATGGTCCATGGTCTGCCAGGCAGGGATTGGCCAAAGCAAACCAGAACCAAAGTTAGCGAAAGTTGGGTATTTCAGCGAAGGGCTGCGGCAAAAGTTGATCTTCCCGACTATTCCCTAGAAGGCTTTTTAAATAGACTTTAGGGGGAATTGGCCCCCGGGGCTGGTTCTCGCGTCACCGATTGACCAGTGTTTGGTACTCCTCATACCAGCACTGGAACCTGCCGCTGACCGTGTGTTTCTTTACCACCCCCTCTGGTAAGAAGACGAACAACAATGGCCCGATTGTTAACTGCGCGACAGCAGGAAGTTTACGAATTTATCGAACAGAGAATCTCGCAGCGCGGCTACGGCCCGACGGTGCGGGAGATTGGTGAATTCCTCCACATCAAATCGCCCAATGGTGTGATGTGCCATCTGAAAGCCCTCGAACGCAAGGGCATGATCAGCCGCACCCGCAACAAAAGTCGCTCGATCGAATTGGTCGACCGGCAAACGCGTGATAACGCTGTGGGCTTGCCCGTCCATGGGCAGGTCTCGCGCGGTCGTTGTCATCTTTTCAAAGCTCCAAAATCGGTTGATGTTATCAACATGATCCAGCGCCCCGAGCGGTACTTGTTGCAATACGCCGGAGACGACCTGCGCGACTACGCCATCGCTGATGGCGACATTCTGGTTGTGGAGCATGCTTCCTCTTCCACGCTGGGCGCCTTGACGCTGATCAAGAACAGTCAAGGCATCATTGAACTGCGAGCTCACAACGAATCCAATCCGATGTGCTTGCCGATCAATGCTCCCAACATCGCCACCGTGCATTCCCCGGTGGAACATGCGCCGTACGACCAGGCAAGCAGTGGGGCTGACCAGGTAGCCACGCTTTTATCAGAAGATGGCCCCGGCCCTCATGCGCTGCGCTCTGGCGATGCCCCAGGCACCGAATCTCGCACTAGCGAAGTTTGGGGTAGCGAAGCCAGAGGCAGCGAAGTGATCGGGGTGGTCGTAGGTATCGTGCGGCCTCATCAACCGGCGTTGCCTCAACATCGCCCGCATTTCAGCATGCACTCGGCAGTTTCGTAAGCCAGGGTGAGCCGTTACGCCGACTACCAACCCGGGCCATCTCGCCTTACAATTCGGCCACTCACCGTTTTGATGGCTTCGCAAGGTAAATACTCGAAAAATGAACGTTCAAGCAGCTCTGGCAGCCGCGCAAACAGCGGTTGCCGATCAACGTCTTAGCGCCTCTGCCCTGGATAACCTGAAGATCTGGCTGGAGGAGACACGTTATGCTGACTATCGCCCGCAGATTTTGGCTGATATCCAAGCCGGCAAGTGGCAGCAGTTGGACGATGCCTTTTGGACGATCATTCCCTTCGGTACCGGTGGTCGTCGCGGACGCATGGCACCCTATGGCAGCAACTCCATTAACGATCGCACCATCGGTGAAAGTGCGCAAGGCGTAGCCAGCTACGTGCTCAGCCAACGTTCTGGCCAGGGCCGACCCTCGTGCGCAATCGCTTATGACACGCGCCACAAGTCGCGTCACTTTGCTGAACTGTGTGCTTCGATCATGGTGGCCAATGGGTTCAAGGTGTATTTTCTGGATGATTACCGAGCGACACCGCAGTTGTCCTTCGCCGTGCGGCAGAAGCAATGCGATTGCGGCATCATGGTCACTGCCAGTCACAATCCGCCCAGCGATAACGCGGTGAAAGTCTATTGGTCGACTGGTGGTCAAGTGCTGCCACCGCACGATAAAGCCATCATCGATCGCGTAATGACCGTCGATGAAATCAAGCGAGTTGATTTCGCCCAAGCTTTATCAGCCGGTGATGTGGAGATCGTTACGGCTGAGATCGACCAGGCATTTGTGGCGGCGGCTGGGCAATATGCCTGGCCGGGTCCTCGCGCGCTGAAGCTGATCTATTCGCCACTGCATGGCGTGGGCGCCAACGCGGTCATGCCGCTCTTGGCCAAAGCTGGGTTTACCGATGTGACGGTCTACGGCCCGCATGCTGAACCCAGCGGTGACTTTCCTAACGTGCCTGGGCATGTCAGCAATCCAGAGAATAGCAAAGTCTTCGATCAGATTATCGTTTCAGCCAAAGCCAGTGGCGGCGAATTGATTCTGGCCACCGATCCGGATTGCGATCGCATGGGCTGCGCGGCTCCGCTGGGTACCGATCCGGCGGGACCATGGGGCACGCTGACGGGCAATCAGTTGGGGGCCTTGCTGACCGACTATGTTTGTTTGCAGATGAAAGCGATGAACAAGTTGAGCTCGGCTTCGTATGTGATCAAGACCTTGGTCACCACTGAGTTGATTCGCAAAGTGGCCGCCAGTTATGGCGTGCGCTGCGAAGGCAATCTGCACGTGGGCTTCAAATGGATCGCCGGGGTTATGGACGATGTTGGTCCCAACGACTTTGTTTTTGGTACCGAAGAATCACACGGCTACTTGATCGGCCAGTATGCCCGCGATAAAGATGGCGCGGTGGCATGCCTGCTGATGGCAATGATGGCCGCTCACTGGAAAGCCCAAGGCAAGTCGTTGCATCAGCGCTTAAACGAACTGTTTGCTCAGCACGGTTGTCACGAAGAGTCGCTGGTCAATGTGCAGATGGAAGGCAGCGAGGGCATGACGAAGATGCGCGAGCTGATGGCCGCGTTTCGCAGTCGACCACCTCAGCAACTGGGCGGTATCGCCGTGGCCGCCGTCCGCGACTACAAAGCCCTGACAGTGACGCCGCTGGGTGGAACAGCGACCAGGCTGGACGCGCCGCCGGCCGATATGGTCATGCTGGACCTGGCCGAAGAGGGCAACTACTTTGCGGTGCGTCCCTCGGGCACCGAACCAAAGGTCAAGTTCTACACCTTCGCCGCTGGCCAGCCAGTGCCACTGGCGGAAGTCCCCGCACAGAGCCAGCGACTGCGCGAGCGCCTGGCCGCTCTGGAAAAAGATATCCGACAATTCGTGAGCACCTAGCAACCGAGGGAGGGCGAAGCGGCGAGGCTCCCGCCGAACCTTCCGCCTGCATCAACACACAAGATTCATTGGCATACAAGATTCATTGGCACACTGGCCGGCACCAAAATCCCCCGTGGACCTTCGTCCGCGTGCCATGATGCAAACCTTTGTCTGCCAATGAATCTGCCTGTGCGTTTCGGGCCGAGCCTTCACCACGCACGTCCGCCAAGCCAGTTGGTGCAGACAGTTAATACTGGCTGCGATCTACTGGGCGCTTGGTCGGGGGACGTTGGCCCAGTGGCCGCTCTTGTCGACGCCGCGCACCAAGACGCCTTTCTCGTTCCAACCCAAAGCTGCATGCACGTCGGCGGCGCAGTAGCGAATCGTTAGTGCGCAGCGCCGGCGCGTGGAGGCGTTGACATCGGATCCATGCAGGAGCAGATCGGAGTGGATCGAAGCCCAACCGGCGGGCAAAGGATTCCACACCACTTCACCATACTGCTCGGCATTGTCGATCGTCTGATTCAATACGTTGTGGTCGGCGGAGTCGCTGGGGCGATAGGTCATGTGACCGTGATGGTGGCTGCCGGCGATGAACTTCATGCAAGCGTTCTCTGCATCGGCATCGTCGATAGCCAACCAAACTGTGACGGCTTTGGATGGCGAGAGCGGCCAGTAGCTGGCATCCTGGTGCCAGGCGACGGCCTTGCCATCGCCGGGCATCTTGCAGAAGAAGTGAGCTCCCCAGCCGATCACGTTTTCGCCTAACAAGTCGCTGACCAGGTCGACGATGCGCGGGTTGGTCATGATGTCATGCACCGGGCCATACTTCATATGAGCCGAACTGATCGAGTAGCTGTTACCGCCGGCGGCCACGACGCGCTGGAGCAAATCGTCGAAGTATTGGCGAATCGCCGTGGCTTGTTGGGGCGAATAGATTTGCAGCGGAGCGACAAAGCCACGCTGATTGAAACCATCGACCTGCTCGCGCGTGAGTACCTTGGGAGCGGCGTTTTCTGTTGGGTAGAAATGCAGATCGCGAGCCAACGATTGCAGCTCGGCTTCCGATGGCGTAATGGCAAACGATTTCATCAGTGTTCCCCGTGTGAAGTTGGAAGTGGTAGGATGGGAGATCTCATGTTCTTTTCTGGTTTCCGCGTGACCAGTATCTGGCGGAGATCGATATGTGTTGGGCCATGGCTTTGACTGCGGCCCGGCGGTCGCGTTTGCGCAGGGCTTTGACGATCAGCAGATGTTCTTGTGCTTCTTCGGCCAGGCGATCACCGTCTTGGCGTGATTGTTCATCCTGCCAGGCCGCGTCGCGCAGCGAGCGAAACAACCGCGAGAGCCGCGTGAGTTCTTTTTGCAGAAATGCATTACCGCAGTAGGTGGCGACCAGGTCGTGCAGTTGCGAATCGAGCTCCTGGGCGCGACGAATTTGGCGCAAGTTTTTCAAAGGCGCTTTGGCCAGCACCAGTAACTCGCTTTCCAGACTGCGCAATTGGCCGGGCGGGATGCGACCTATTGAGCCGCGAACAGCTTCGCACTCCAGAGCCCGCCGTACGCGGCAGACCTGACGAATCTCGCTGGGCGAGAAGGCATGAATGGTGGCGCCGCGATTGGCTGCCAGGTCGACAATGCCCACGCCAGCCAGTTCCGCCAGCGCTTCGCGCACTGGCGTGAGGCTGACTCCCAGCATATCGGCCAGTTCCTGCGTCACCAGGCGATCGCCCCCGCGGAGCTGGCCGGAGACAATCTTTTCCACGATGGCCGCCACCACCGTCTCTCGCTTGTCTCCATGTTTCGCAATCATGCCCGGTTGAGCTCCCGCTGTAGGAATATATAACTCTTCTTGGATTATATATAATCGGCTAGGCTCTGTCAACAGACATCCGAGGGCGAAGCTCTTGGGAGGGCGAGGTTCCACCCGAGCCTTGAGCCTGTAGCGCGGATGCAGGTTCGTTGGGATTGAAGGTTTGAATCATGACAGGGCGCGGACGAATGTCCGCAGGATTTTGATGCGGGCCGGCAACGCCAATGAACCTTGCGCGGTGATGCGAAACGAAGGCTCGGCGAGCGCTTCGCCCCACCGTTGGCTAAAACGTTGGAACGTAGTGGCAATTGGGTTGACTGCACCGTAAACTACGGGTCTGCGCAGTCCGCTCTTCCCTAACTCCCACCTTTGATTCGTTGGAAGGATAAACTCTATGATACGAGCATCTGGCTTGGATCGGCGCCGTTTCCTCAAAGCCTCCGTGGCCACTGGGGCCGCTGCGGCTATAGCGCCGGTAGTGATTCCCAGTTCGGCTTTGGGACGCGACGGAGCGATCGCGCCCAGCGAGCGAATCGTGGTTGGCGGTATCGGCATCGGCAATCGCGGGACCTATGATTTGACCTGCTTCCTCGAACAGTCCGATGTACAGTTTGTGGCCGTGTGCGACGTTAAAGAAGCTCGCCGCCAGGCTGTAAAAGCCATGGCTGACAAGCATCATGGCAACTCCGATTGCAAGACCTACGTCGACTTCCATGAACTGCTCGACCGCAAAGATATCGACTCGGTACTGATTGCTACGGGGCCCAACTGGCATGCCACCATGGCCATGTACGCGGCGCGCGCCGGCAAGGATATCTACTGCGAAAAACCGGTCACCAAGAATATTTCGCAGAGCTTGATATTGGCCGAGACCATGCAGCGCACGGGCCGCGTCTTTCAAGCTGGCACGCAGCGACGCAACCTGCCGCACTTTGCTTTTGCCTGCGAACTGGCACGCACGGGACGCTTGGGCAAACTCCAGCGCGTCTATGCTCATCCAGCCGGACTGACTTCGTGGATGAGCGGCTGGCTGGACCCGGAACCAGAACCTGAAAAGGACAAGGTCGACTGGGATATGTACCTCGGACCAGCCGCCTGGCGTCCCTTCAACAAAAAGCAGCTCGATGGTTTCAACTTTGAGAAAGGCGGCGGACTGGTCGGGGGTGGTGTGCTGGAATGGGGCTCGCACTGCGTCGACCTGTGCCAATGGGCAGTCGGTGCTGACAAGGAAGCGCCGGTCGAGTACTTCCCCCTGGAAAACGAGCAACTGCGGGCCAAGTATGCCAACGGCGTGGAACTTATTCTGCGCGAGAAGGACTGGATCGGCTTGGGGTCATGTCCGGTGCGTTTCGAAGGCGAAACCGGCTGGGTCGAAACCGGCGACAGCGGCAAAATGGTGCTCAGCTCGCCAACTCTTTTGGCTGGTCGCAAAGTGGCGGAGATCGATGGCTATCCAGCGACTTTCCACGTCCGTGACTTCTTGAATTGCGTCAAGACACGCTCGCAACCCAAGACCAATGCGATTGCAGCTTGTTATGCACACATTGCTT
The DNA here is from genome assembly GCA_037367405.1 of Ottelia alismoides. Classification (NCBI taxonomy): domain Eukaryota; kingdom Viridiplantae; phylum Streptophyta; class Magnoliopsida; order Alismatales; family Hydrocharitaceae; genus Ottelia; species Ottelia alismoides. The sequence continues at coordinate 8,368,979 of JAZKJV010011400.1, read as the reverse complement.
GTCACGCAGTCAATATCGCCCTGGCGCTTAATCGGCGACTGGAATACGATTTGGTCAAGAACGAATTCAAGAACGATGAAGTAGCCAACCGCATGCGTTCGGAAGCTCTGCGCGAACCATGGCGAATCTAAGTGCCGCGCGGTCCTCAAAGGGGCTGCCGGAACGATCTTCAATTCAACGACACCAAATCAATATTCAATAAAGACATAAACATTATGCGAATGACAAGAATCATCAAACGTGCGGCCCTCTGCGCCCTGGTGACACTGGTCTGTGTCAACAGCGCCAACTCGGCCTGGGCTCAGCAGCGCGACACAGCCAAAGAAAAGGATCTCATCGCGCTCATCAGTAGTGCAGAGAAGCCCAAAGCCGAAAAAGCGCTGGCTTGCAAAGAACTGGCGCTTCATGGTGGCCCGGAAGCCACTGCTGCGCTGGCACCACTGTTGGCCGACGAACAATTGGCCTCGTGGGCCCGCATTGCGCTGGAAGCGATTCCAGGTCCCGAAGCTGCCGCTGTGCTGCGCGATGCTTCGCAGTCGCTCAGCGGCAAGCTGCTAATTGGTACGCTCAACTCAATCGGCGTGCGCCGCGATGCCGATTCAGTCGAAGCCTTGGGCAAGCGTTTGGAAGATGCCGATGCCAGCGTGGCTGGAGCGGCGGCCTTGGCCTTGGGACGCATTGGTGATGCTGCTTCGGAAAAACTGCTGCGAGCCAAATTCGCCAGCGCTACTGGCGAAGCCAAGTCTGCGTTGGCCGAAGGTTGCATCCTGGTGGCTGAACGCCGCCTGGCCGAAGGACAAGCTGGACCAGCAGCGGAAATTTATGATGAGGTCCGCCTGGCTGAAGTGGCTAAACCGCGCGTCATGGAAGCCACTCGCGGCGCGATCCTGGCCCGCACCGGCGATGCCGTGCCACTGTTGATGGAACAAATCGCCAGCAGCGATCTTGCCATGCAACGCCTGGGATTGACCGTGGCTCGTGAACTGCAAAATCCGCAAGTCACCGAAGCCCTCACTGGCCAACTGACCAAGGTCAAACCCGAGATGGCAGCCCTGCTGCTATTTGCCTTGGCCGATCGTGGTGACAAAGCTGCCCTGCCAGCGGTGCTGGAAGTTGCCAAGAGTGGCGAAGACGCAGTGCGCCAAGCAGCCGCCGAAGTCTTGCTCAGCCTGGGTGATGGCACTTGCATCCCCACGCTGCTCGACCTGGCCCAGACACGCAATAAAGATGTCTCCGATGCCGCCATGGCCACGCTGGCCGCTATGCAAGGCGACGACATCAACAAAGCTCTGCTCGCGCGCCTGGATTCATCGACCGGCGCTGCCCAGCGGCTGCTGATCGACCTGGTCGGCCAGCGCCGCATGAACGCTGTCGAGCAATTGCGCAAAGCCATCGACAGCAGCGATCAATCGGTTCGTCACGCAGCCTTGGCCGCGCTCGGTCAGACGATCGAGCTGAAAGATATGGGCTTGTTGGTATCGCGATTGAACTCGACCAAGTTCGCCGACGATCTGCCGGTGGTCCAGCAATCATTGCGAGCGGCTGCAGTGCGCATGGCTGATCGCGAAGCCACTGCCAGGCAGCTGGTCGACTCCATGGCCAACCAACCGTCGCAGGTGAAGTCAAAACTGCTCGAGATCCTGGCCGAAGTCGGCGGCAACAACGCGCTGCAAGCGATGAAGACTGCGTTTCTGGGTAGTGACAACGTGCTGCGCGATACCTCTTCGCGCCTGTTGGGCAATTGGGCCAACACCGAAGCGGCTGGCGTACTGTTGGAACTGTCGCAACAGCCACCCAGCCAGTTCACATCGCGCGCGGTCAAAGGTTATATCCGCCTGGCTCGCCAGTTCCAAATGCCTGAAGAACAGCGCGTTGAAATGGCACGCAATGCGATGAAGGCCACCAAAGTTGCGGCAGAGCAGCGGTTGGTCGTCGAAGTCATGGAACGTTATCCAAGCATTGCCATGATGGACGCTGCCATCGCCGCTCAGCCAGTGCCTGCAGTCAAGGAAGAAGTGCAACGCGCTATCCTGATGATCGCCGCCAAACTGCCCGAAAGCGAAGATGTCAAATCACGCTTGAATAAGATTGGACAAAAGCCGGTCAAAGTGGAAATCATCAAGGCCGAGTATGGTTCGGCGGAGACCAAGCGCGATGTGGCCGAGGTGTTGCGCAAGCAGCTGCGCGACCTGCCAGTTATTCCATTGCCCGCCGTTAGCTACAACAAGAGCTTCGGTGGTGACCCGGCTGCCGGTGCCAAGAAGACGCTGAAGATTCAGTATCGACTCAACGGTAAAGAAGGCGAAGCGACCTTCGAAGAAGATGATTCGATTATGCTGAAGTAGTCGTGCCAGCCAGGTAGCTCCCAGCTCACGCTGGGGCGAATTGTTTGGGTATTCGTAGCCACCACTGCCAAGTGGTGGAAGGCGTTAACTTTTGCGTCCACCGTCTGGCGACGGTGGCTACGTGATTCCGAATTAGACGCGTCTCTGTGCTTCTGGAGCACCTGCGGACGTTCGTCTGCGCTTCGCGCCATCATTCAAAACTCAAATTCCAATGGGACTGCATTGGCGCTCCGGGCCCAAGGCTCGGGTGGAACCTCGCCCTCCCATGCCGTGACCGCTGGGGCAGGTGACATGCGCGCTCTGAACCTATCCAAGGAAACGACTTAAAAGCCGGACGACCTCTGCGCCGGGAGAGGTGACATTCACAAAATGCGAAAGTTTAAGTTCTCCACCGCCTGGCGGCGGTGGCTACGAACTACGAGCGCACCGGTCCTCTCTGGAATTGGAGAAACACTTTGATCGTTGATGTGCATAGTCATGCGTGGTCGTATCCGCAGCATTTCAGCGATGACTTTCGCGCGCAGGCTCGGCGAGCGCGTGCGGGAGTGGAGGTTGATTTGACGGTTCGTTATGACCAGTACCGGCAAACGGCGGCCAGCGCCGACCAGACCGTGGTCTTTGGTGGCAAGGCCAGGTTGAGCGGGCTGTGGGTCGAAGATCAATACGTGGCCGACTATGTTGCCCAAGACCCGGCGAGGTTGATCGGCTTTTTGTCGCTCGATCCCACGCAGCCTGGTTGGCAAGCGGAAATGGAGCATGGTCATCAAGCGCTCGGCATGCGCGGTATTAAGCTGATGCCGATGTATGCTGGTTTTCGACCGGACCAGCAATTGATGGATCCGCTGTGGGAGTATGCCCAGCGTCATCAACTGCCGGTGCTCTTGCATACGGGCACCACGTTTGTGGCTCAAGCTCCACTGGAATGTACCTTGCCCAGGCTACTCGACCCGGTGGCCACACGGTTTCCGGAGGTCAAGATCATCATGGCGCATCTGGGCCATCCCTATGAAGGCGAATGCATTGTCACTGCTCGCAAGCATCCGCACGTTTACACCGATATCAGCGCCCTGCATTATCGTCCGTGGCAGTTTTACAACAGTTTGATGTTGGTCCAAGAATATGGCGTGTGGGACAAACTGCTCTTTGGAACCGATTACCCGTTCACCACCGTCGATGCGACACTAAGCGGGCTACGCAGCCTGAACGATATGCTCCAAGGCACTGCCCTGCCCCGCTTGAATATGGAGCAGATCGAACGCCTGATCCAGCGTGATACTACGAAGCTATTGGGCCTGAGCATAACGTAGCCACCGTCGCCAGACGGTGGATGGGCTAATAACGGTAGACTCGGTTAATTGGACAGCGCCAATTGGCAAGCTCACTGGATGAAGTCTTCGTAGCCACCGCTGCCAAGCGGTGGAAAGCGTCAACTTTCGCGTCCACCGTCTGGCGACGGTGGCTACGCAGCTTACCAAGTGGCGCTGTCCAGTTAAGCATTCCACCGCTTGGCAATGGAGGCTACGGCTTTTTGAGAGGTGATTCCCAAAACCGCGCGACGAGATAGTAAACTATCTGTCAGCTACTCGCCTTTTGGCTTGCCGTGCTCCTGGGCAAGTCACTCCTCGTTGATTCCTTTCCTTGCAGGCTGCTTGTCATGGCCGTTCGATTATTTGCTATTGGGCTGCTGCTGGCTTTTTTCCAGCTAACCATCCATCCCCTGGTGGCCGATTCGCCCGAGGCGACAGGCAAGCGGGCCGAAGCTTGGACCGGCTCGCGCATTGTAGGAACGCCCGATAAACCGTTACCTCTGACCATTGAACCGGCTTTCCCCAACCTGAAGTTCAATGACCCCATGCAGATTCGCTGGCAACCCGATACCCAGCGCTACTTTGTCTGCGAACTGGGCGCGAAGATCTGGAGTTTTCCTCACGATGCCCAGGCTACACAGGCGGACCTGGTCGTCGACCTGAAGAGTTCAATCAAGAGCTTTGATCCCACCAAGACGCGCGGCTGTGACAACGTGTACTCACTGGCCTTCGATCCCGAGTTCGAGAAGAACCGGTTCGTTTATGTGTGCATGATCTTCAACAGCATCGACGAGAAACCTTATCCCGAAGGCAGTCGTGTCTCGCGGTTCGAAGTCAGTCGTTCCAATCCGCCCACGATCGATGTAACCACCGAAGTGCCGATTATCAAGTGGCTGGTCGGTGGCCACAACGGCTGCGACCTGGTCTTCGATAACTCGGGGTGTTTATTGATCAGTACTGGTGATGCCACTTCGCCAGTGCCGCCCGATGGGCTGAACACGGGACAGGATTGCAGCGATTTGCTCTCCAGCATCTTGCGCATCGATGTACGTGGGGCCACGCGCGAGCAGCCCTACAAGATTCCTTCCGATAATCCCTTTGTGGATAAACCCGGCATAAGGCCCGAGATCTGGGCCTTTGGTTTGCGCAACCCGTGGCGGATCACGGTCGATAAACCCACTGGCCAGCTATGGCTGGGTGATGTGGGCTGGGAAAAGTGGGAGATGGTTCATCATGTAGTGCGTGGTGGTAACTATGGCTGGGCAGTACGCGAAGGGCATGAACTGCTGCAGCCCAACGCACCCATCGGTCCGGCGCCCATCTTACCCGCGCGTGTGACGATGTCTCATGCCGATTCGGCTTCTGTCACTGGTGGCTTTGTTTACCGAGGCAACCAACTGAAAGAGATTCAGGGCCAGTACATCTTTGGTGACTGGGTCAACGGACGCATTTGGTCAGTGCCCTTGGATGATCACTCGCCGCATCAAGAAGTAGCCAGTGGGCAGTTGCGGATTATCGCCTTCGAGCCCGATCGCGATGGTGAACCACTAATCGTCAATCACTTGGAAAACACCAGCATGTTTCGGCTGGTACCGAACACCAATTACCAAAGCGAGTTGGTGGCGGCTGGACAATTCCCGACGCGTTTGTCGGAGACCGGTCTGTTTGCTGATGTCGCCCAGCAGATTCCGGCCCCAGGTGTGAGACCGTTTAAGATCAATCTGCCCCAGTGGCAAGATGGTGCCACTGGCACTCACTTTCTGGCTGTGCCTGGCAATCAACCGGTGACGGTCTACAAAGATGCACAACCGGTCGGGGTGTTGGCCATGTTCAATTCACGGCTACAGTATCCAGCCGGTACCGTGCTGGCCAAGACGCTCAGCATGCCAGCGGATAAAGAGCAGCAGCGGCCGGCTGAGGTCAAACTGGAAACGCAAGTTCTGCATTTTGACGGTCGCTTGTGGCGCGGATACAGCTACGCCTGGAACGACCAGCAGACCGATGCCACGCTGGTTGATGCCAGTGGTAGTGAACGCATCGTGCCTGGCAGCAGTGGTCAGCGCTGGCGCATTCATTCGCGAACCGAATGTATGCAGTGTCACAACCCATGGCCTGAAACCACCTTGGCCTTCAGCCCCGAGCAGTTGCATCGCAGCGATCTGGCGGAAAACTCGGAGTGGCTGCGGCTGGTGCAAGAAGGTTATGTCGTCACCCAGGAGTCGAAGGAAAAGCCGATTGCTCCTGAGCAATGCGTTCGCGTTTCGTTACATGCCGAGCCGGGAGATGTAGCGCTGCGAGCCCGAGCGTATCTGCATGTCAATTGTTCTCATTGCCATCAAGGTGGCGCGGGAGCCGGCGTACCGCTCAGTTTGCGTATTCAAGATTCTGTCGAAGCCATGCAAGCGATCGACAAAATACCATTGAAAGGTGACTTTGGTATTCAGCAGAGCCGCATCGTGGCCGCAGGCTTGCCAGAGCGCAGTACCCTGCTCTACCGCATGGCTTCCAGCTCCGCTGGTCGCATGCCGCATATCGGTTCGCGTGAAGTCGACTTTGCCGCGCTGCAAACTCTATCGGACTGGATTGCATCGCTGGCAGCCGATGCAGATCATGCTCACCGGCCAGATGACGACAATCATTCGGCGCAATTAGCAGATTTGGTTCGCCAGGTTGAAACTGCCCAGGGGCACGATACCGTTCAAGCGCGCAGTCAGCGATTGGAAACTGCGCTGGCCTTGTCTGTGCGATATGGTAACGCCAAGCGTAATCATGCCGGTGACGATCGGCAGGCTCTAAAGGCTCTGGCCGCTTCCAAAGATCCGCTCATCAGCAGTCTGTTCGAAGCTCATTTGCCGGCCAATGAGCGCCAGCGTCGCTTGAGTCCCGGAGCTCAGTATGCCGAGATCGCCGACCTGGCAGGTGACATCGAGCGCGGTAAAGCCTACTTCATGGATCAAACTCGCTCGCAATGTTCCAAGTGCCATCGCATTGGCGAGCAAGGTGGGCAGGTCGGCCCGAGTTTGGATGATATTGGACGGCGCCTCTCAGCCACACAGATCTTCGAAGCCCTGGTCGATCCCAGTCGCGTGATCGATCCCAAATACCAAAGCCACCTGGTGATGCGCACCGACGGCCAGGTGGTGACCGGGCTGTTGGCCAGTGAGACAGCCGAGCATCTCGTGTTGGTCAACAGTCAAGGCGAACAGCTCAAGCTGGAGTTGTCAGAGATCGAGTCGCGCAAGATCGATAGTAAATCGCTGATGCCTAGTGGCCTGGTGACGGAGATGACTGCTCAGCAAGCCGCTGACCTCGTGGCTTACTTGATCTCGCTGAAGGGTAAGCCAGTGGCTGCCTCGGTGGACTCGACGACGCAGCGTTTGCGTATCGAGCGATCGGTCGACAAGCTGAGTGTAATGCAGGGCGCGCGCCAAGTGCTGGTCTACAACTTGCAATCGCCGCCTGCGCCAGCGGGGGTCGACAAAGTTTATGAACGCAGTGGCTTTTTGCATCCCGTCTGCACTCCTTCGGGCCAGGTACTGACGGCCGCCTTTCCGTTCGATCACGCTCATCAGCACGGCATCTTTGCAGCCTGGGTGAAGACTCGCTATCGCGACCGGGCGATCGACTTTTGGAACCTGGCTGGCAAGACAGGTCGAGTCGTGCATGAACAGTTAATCGAAACCGCAGAGGCCAGCGATGGTAGCGTAAGCTTCGCAGCTGACCTTCTGCACCAGGCATTGCTGGAGCAACCGGTGGATGTCCTGCGCGAACGCTGGCAGGTTACGGTTCGCCCTACAACCGGTGATTACTATTGCTTTGACTTGCAAACTACCCAGACAGCCTTGACCGACCAGCCACTGGTTATCGAGAAGTACCATTATGGCGGAGTTGCATTTCGCGGTAATGTGCGTTGGTTACTGCCCTCCGACAACGATGACCAGGCCAACCGCAGTCAGTTAGAGGAAAACGAGCTCACCAACAATCTCGGTCAGAACCGTATCGAGGGCAATCATGCGCACGCGAACTGGGTGGCTATCACGGGCAAGCTGTCGGGCCAGCCGGCGACGCTGGTCATGATGGACCATCCCCAGAACTTTCGCTCGCCTCAATCGGCGCGGTTACATCCTACCAAGCCTTACTTTGTCTATTCTCCTTGCGTTGATGGCCAATTCACAATCGACAAGGAACATCCCTATCAGGCTCGCTATCGCTTTCTCGTTTCCGATCAACCCCTGGATCGTGCGATGGTGGATGAGCAATGGCAGCAGTGGGCCAGGCTGTGAGGCCTGTTGGCGGGTTGGTTAACTGAGCGCGTGTGCTGCGGTTCCGGTCACTGGCGATCAGTGTGTAGCGCGGCCAGCGCGTCGGACGAATCATACGTCCGTATGGATAACCGCCAAACAGAAACGGGATGAGAACTTGAAGGGGCTTCCCGGCGAACTGCCGATTCACTTGCACGAACGAACTCGCTGGCATCCATCGTCCCGCCAGACTCAGCCAGTGCCCGAGGGGCAACTGGTGCTGTACTGGATGCAGACGGCCATGCGACTGGAGGAGAATCCAGCCCTGGATGTGGCTGCTGAAGTAGCTGTCGCCCTCGGCCTGCCCTTGCTGATCTATCAAGGCGTCTCATCGCGGTATCGATACGCTGCGGATCGACACCATCGCTTTATTCTCGAGGGGTGTGCTGATCTACAACTGGCCGCCCAGCAGCGCGGACTCAGTTATGCACTTTACGTCGAGCGTTCGCCCAGCCAATCACCGTTGGCGGAATTGCTCGAGCAGGCCGCGCTCGTGGTCGTGGAAGATATGCCGACGGATCCTCATCGCCTGTTCGTCCAAGCGGCGCTCCGCGGTAGGCACTGCCCGGCGCTGGCCGTCGACACAGCTTGCATTGCGCCCATGCAACTGGTGGGCAGAAGTTACGAACGTGCCTTTGAGTATCGTGACAAGACACGCGGACTTTACAAAGCCAGGTTGAAGCGGCCGTGGCCTGCGGCGCGCGCGTTGCCTGAGGCTTATTGCGCGGAAGAGTTGTCTTGGCGGACAGTCTTGGAAGCGGATAACGATGAACAGATCGATGAACTGATTGCCCAGTGCGACATTGATCACACGATTCCACCGGTGGCCGGTACTCGAGGCGGTAGCGCCGCTGGCATGGCGCGTTGGCGCGAGTTTAAGTCCAGCAAACTGCGGCGTTATGCCGACGAGCGTAACGATCCCTTGAAGCTTGGCAATAGTCGCCTGTCGGCCTATCTGCATTACGGCATGATCTCGCCGCTGACCATAGCCCGCGAAGCTGCCGAGATGGGCGGCGCGGGAGCGGAGAAGTTTTTGGATGAGCTGTTAATATGGCGCGAGTTGGCGTACGCCTTTTGCCATTTCCGTCCGGATCATGATCGCTGGAGTGCAATTCCCGATTGGGCACAAGACACACTGGCTCAACATCTGCACGATGCGCGACGTCACTTGTACTCTTGGGAAACACTGGCCAGGGCAACTACGTCGGATCGTTTCTGGAATGCGGCGCAGCGCTCGTTGCTGCGGTGTGGCGAACTGCATAACAACGTGCGAATGACCTGGGGCAAAGCCATCCTGCAATGGTGTGCTGAGCCGCGCGAAGCGCTGCGGCAGATGATCGATTTGAATCATCGGTACGCGCTGGACGGTCGCGATCCAGCTTCGTATGGTGGCCTACTGTGGTGTCTCGGCCAGTTCGATCGCCCGTTCTATCCGGCTCAACCGGTCTTCGGTACTGTGCGCACGCGACCAACCCATGAACATGCCAGGCGATTGGATGTCGCGGCTTACGAGCAGCAGCTATCGAACATGGCGGCATGGTCGCACAAGCCGCCACGCGTGGCGATTGTCGGAGCCGGGCTGGCTGGACTCTTGGCGGCTCGTACTTTGCATGATCAAGGGATTGAAGCGACCGTGTATGAAAAGAGCCTGGGGCCTTCGGGCAGAATGTCTACGCGACATGCTACGCATGCCGATTTCGATCATGGCGCCCAGTACTTCACATGCCGCGATCGCCGTTTCCGTCGTTACGTTACGAGTTGGATCCAGCGCGGCCTGGTGCAGCCCTGGGAGGCTCCGGTGGCAGTTTACGAAAACGGCGTGCAAACCGGCCTGTCGCGCGCTGAGCGTTTCGTAGCAGTGCCGGGCATGAATGAACTGGGCAAGTACCTGGCTCGTGACTTGAACATTCAGTATGGCGTTCATATTGCCGCGCTCGAAAAGTCGCCCGAAGGCTGGCAATTGCGCGACGAGCGCGACGGCCTGCGCGGTCAATACGACCAGGTGGTAATCGCCTTGCCGGCACCACAGGCAGCCGAACTAACAGCGGCAGAAAGCAGCGAGTTGAGTCAAGCACTGAGCCAGTTTGCGTATGACCCTTGCTGGGCAGTTCTCTTGAACCTGGCCGAGCCGCTGCCGATCAATTGGGGAGGAGCGTTTATCAATAGCGGACCTGTTCGTTGGTTGGCTCGCAACCAAACCAAGCCGGGGCGACGTACGGATCTTGAGTCGCTGGTGCTGCATGCCGATGGCACATGGAGCCGCGAACATCTGGAACACGCACCTGAGCGAGTGATCCAACTGCTGGCAAGTGCCGTGTCCGAGCAGCTTGGGCTTCCGTGGCCCGCGATTACCTTTGCAGCAGCGCATCGCTGGCGTTATGCCATGCCGATAACTGGCGCGGGCCTCAGTCAACGCGCGCTGGTGAACCAGGATCGCACGCTGATCGCGTGTGGCGATTGGGCCAGCGGCTCACGCGTTGAAGGTGCCTTCTTGAGCGGCGCTGCGGCCAGTGGCATCGTAATGCGTGAGTGCGGGAGGGTCATGGCCAGCTAAATCGCTCCCCCAAGCTGCGGATTTTGATGTTGCGCCTTTTGGGAATGTCAACTCATGTCACCTCTCCCAGCGTTTGGGAGAGGTTACCTATTCCAAATCTTTTATTGCTACCAGACTCAAAAGCTGGACGATTTCTCCAGGCTCGGCGGATACATTGACGTACCATCGGCACCTGTTGATATCAGCGCTTCAAATAGCTCTTCCAAATTGTGCCAGGCATGAGGGGCCGGCAAGCATTGGAACTGGGCGATGGTACCTGGCAGCAACGTGCCGTAGTGATCCTCTAGTCCTAGGGCTCGGGCTGCCTGGCTAGTGATAGCGGCCAGGGCCTGACTGGGCTTCCATGTTGGATGAATCGTCAGAGCGGTGAGCGCTTCACGCCATAGATTCAAATCGGGATTGGTACTGCGCGAATCGGTACCCAGCACCACCGAGATACCACGGGCCAGCAGTTCGTCCAAGGGATAGGGCTGATGAGCAAAATGGCGATGTGTTCGCGGACAATACACTACGCTCAGGCGATCGCGATATCGGCTCAAGCGATCCATTTCGTCGCCTAACAAATAATTGCCATGAATCACTAAACCGCGCGGTGCCCGCGCCAGGTTTTCAATGATGTCCCAGAGCAGTCTTGGCTGAGCCGTGGATGCGATGCCCATCTGAGCCAGCATCTCAGCCATGGGGCCGGTACCTTCGTCTATCCACTGGCGTTCGGCTGGGCTCTCGGCCAGGTGCATGGCGACCATCGCGCGGCGCTCAGCGGCCAACGATAAGGTTTGTTGCCACAGGTGCGGTGGAGTCGAGTATGGCGCATGCGGCGAGAATGCCCACTGCATAACCCAGCTTGGATAGGCCGAAGCAGGTGCGTCCAGCAACAGGTCGCGCCACTGCATGGCTTGCTGACTGCGTTCAGGCGATAAGCCGAGTTGTTCGATGCAGGCGATAACTTGCGGTGTGGACTCATCGGGCAGGTGAGCTGCCCATAACTCGCGCTGGGCCTGGCTGAAATGGGCTGAAGGCAACACTCGATCAGCATCCCGTCGGGCTCTAGCCGCGGTCAGGTCCGGAGGCGACCAGGGTGGCGAGATGATATCCGCCAAAGCGACCACGCCAGCGCGGCGTGATTCGTCCAGCCCTCGCTCAATGGCCGCTGCTTTGGCGCCGACTGGATCGATACGACCATGCCGCAGCGACAAGACCTGGCCAATCCACTGCGGAAAGTTCGCGCCGGCTGGGAGCGGCTGATCCAGATCGCTGAACTCCAAGTGCGTGTGCGGATTGATTAATCCCGGCACGATTGCCATCTCGTTCAGGAGGATATCAGCGGTGGCCGCAAGATGCGCGGTTGCTTCGAGGATGCGACCGTGCTGCACGACGATCTGGCCGGGGGCCAGCACCTGCTGGTCGGAAACAACGATGACGTCGGCTTGAATACGAATGGACAAAAGTGCTTACTTGCGAATCAGTTTCGCCAGTCCTCCAGAAATCAGCGTGGCCAGGTTACTCAAGATGATTGGATAGCCCAGACCGCCTGGGCTGGCCAGGTATTTGGGGGACCACTCAGGATCGAATTTCTCTTTATAGTTGCGAAGACCTTTGAAGTTATAGAACCGTTCGCCGTGGTTATAAACCAGATTGGAAGCGCGTGACCACCACGAGCTCAAATGGTGTGCGGGCACACCGGAAAGCGGGGCCATACCCAGAGCAAACCACTGGTAGCCCTCTCGATGACCGTACAGCATCAATTCTGTAAACAGGTACTCCATCAAACCGTGCGCTGAATCGGGGCGATAGCGCATCAAATCAATCGAGAGCTCAGCCCGGTTAGCCCCGCGCCAAAGGTTGGCCATGGCGATCAACTGGCCCTGCTGTTCAATCACCGCGACATCGAACCTGGCCAGGTAGGCCTCGTCGAAGTAGCCCAGTGAAAAACCTTTCTCGCTGGCCGCTTTCTCGCCCAGCCATGCATCCGAGATCTCTTTCAGTTGCGGCATGATGGAAGGCACGTCGCAGGCTGGCACAATCTTGAATATCCAGCCGTGCTCGCCACCTCGCTTGATCGCGCGGCGCAAATCTTTGCGGGAGCTGCCCTCGAGCGAAAAGTTGCCCAGCGGAACCCGGGCTTCCTCACCTAGCTGCAAGAGGTTCATGCCCATGCTGACGTAGCGTCCCAGGCTGGCTTCGTCCACTTGATAAAAAGCTGGCCATACGCCGGCCAGATCGCAAGCTTCGCGAAATTTCCACGCGGCATCATCGGCCGACTCACGTGGGCCAATTGGGTCGCCCATCGCAATCCAGGTATTGCCTTCGCATCCGAACATAACGCAGGCTTGCCGATCTTCGCTGAAGATAAATCGTTTGTCGCCCAGTAACGCCAGGTTGGCCGCAGTGTTGGGCGACTGGGAAACAATTCTGGCAACTTCTTCTAACTCTTCGGCTGTGGCAATCGGCGGTGGCGAGGGATGGGGCCGTAACAGCGTGGCCGCGCCGGCTAAACCCAGCACAGCCATCGCGCCGAAGAAGCCGCGCAGCGAGCGTGGCGCATCACCCAGCAGAGTAAATTCCCACCATAGATCATGGCTGTATTCAACATGCCGATAACCGAACAGCATCAGCCAAATGAGCAGGCTGAGCGTCATCACCACCGGCACTGTCCAACTGAGCGTGGGCGAAGTGGCCAATAAACGTCCTCGGCGATGAAAGTGCTCGTGGCAGGGCAAGATCGCTGCCAGTAGTAGAGACAGAATCAACGCTTCTTCGATGTCCATGCCTTTAAGCAACGACGCCACAATGCCAACGATTAACAACAGCACGGTTAATCCCCAAGCGGCATCGATGCGCCGATACAGCGCGCGGGCCAGGATCAACAATAACGCTCCGATGATGCTGCCAAGAAAGTGCGAGACTTCGATCACCGGCAGTGGCATGAATCGCCGTAGCACTTGCAGGCGGCCCTCGGCGCTAGGTAGCGAACCGGAGATCAGCAGGATCAAGCCGCTGACGAATACCGCGGCTGTGATGATGCGCGGGCTGACGACGCGCGACCACAGCAGAATGGCCTTGGCTACATGTCGGGCTTTGTCCGAGTGCCGACGCAGCCCCACAAATGCCACAGCCACCAGGGCGATCAGCAGTGGCAGCAGATAATAGATGACGCGAAAGGCCAGCAGCGAGGCGACCAGGGGATGCGACGAGGGTGGCAGCGTCGTTATCAGAACCAGTTCCAAGACCCCCAAGCCACCTGGCACGTGGCTGACCAAGGCCACGATCATCGCCAACAGGAAGATGGCCGTAAAGGCCAGGTAAGATATGGTTTCATCCGGCGGCAACAAAACATACAACGTCGCCGCCGCCAACATGAAATCAGCCGCCGCCACGATCGTCTGCATGATCGTCAATTGAATCGAAGGTGGTTGCAACTGCCACGAACCAATCCGCAGAGGCTGGCGACGAAAGATACAGACTGCGTAATAGACGGCAGCGCAGGAAAGCACCACCGCCCCTAAGGGACGCGAATTGCGGAACGGCAGATGGAAACGCTCGGGGATTTCAAACGGCGTTGCCAGGAACAGTAACCCACCCAAAACGAACAGGCCCATCCAGAAAGTCAGGCTGATATAGAATATCAAGCGGGCGATCTGCGAGGCCGATAGTCCCCAGGCGGAATAGAGTCGAGCTCGTACGGCCGTGCCGCCCAACAACGCTCCCATGGTGTTGCTGACCGCATAGGTCACGAGCGCCGTCATCGAGACCTTGCGAAAACTGATGGGATGATTGAGAAGCTTAATCCCTAACCAGTCGTAGCCGATCAGCACGCCATAGTTGGCTACGGTCAACACCAGCGCGGCGAGCAAAGCCCAGGGGGATATCTGCCGAAAACTGTCGCAGACTTCGGCCAAGGTGATCGATTGGAACTCGTGGTGCAACAACCACAGAGCTCCACCGAATACCGCCACCGTCAATGCGCCGGGCAGGATGCTCTTTAACGAATCAAAGCGGGCGTTCATACACAGCATGCAGAATCGAGTTTGTGGTAAACCCTGATTCTATCATGGCGCGCGCCGCACGCGAGTGCGAGCCAGCGAAGGCGAGCCAGCGCAGGCGAGCCGAGGGAGTGCAAGCCAGGGAGGGCGAGGTTCCACCCGAGCCTTGGGCCCGGAGCGCCAATGCAGTCCCATTGGAATTTGAGTTTTGAATCATGGCGCGAAGCGCAGAGGAACGTCCGCAGGCCATTGATGCCAGGCCGGTAACACCAATGAATCTTTGGTTGGTGATACAAACCGAAAGCTCGGCGGTGGCCTCGCCCTCCCAGCGTGCCTGCGCGTGCGAGAGGTGACAAGCTCGCTCCAAACTTATCAAAGTCAACGGCTCAAAAGCTGGACGATCTCCGAAGGCTTGTTTGGAACCTCGCCTTCTCATGCACCGATTATTTTTTGCGCAACGTCATCAGGTACTCGACCAGGTCCACCAGTTCACCTGCGGTCAGATTTTCGTGCAGGTTGTCTGGCATGAGCGACTTGTCGATTTTCTTCAGCTCCGCCAGGTCTTCGCTGGCGATCGTGCGATCGATGCCTTGGGCATCTTTCAGCACCACTTGTGCTGGTGTGCGACTGACTAGCAAGCCATTGATCACGTTTCCATCTTCGGTCAGAGCCGCATAGTTCTCATAATTGTGGCTGATGCCGGCCGATGGATCGAGGATCGATACCAGCATGGCTTCGCGCGATAGTTTGCTGCCGATCTCGCTGAGGTCCGGACCAATCGCCTTGCCTTGGCCTTGGACCAGGTGGCAGTTGGCGCAAGTGCCTTTCAGCTTGAAGACGCTCAAACCGTTGTCGACGTTGCCTTGCCGCGCGACCAATTCGGCCAGCGGTGGCAACGCTTCTTTGGATGCGCCCTTGGGAGCCGGGAAGAGCTCGGCAGCCAGTGTACGAATTTCTGCATCAGGGCTATTGCGCAAGTTGGAGCCTACGATCAAGCGGGCTCCACCGGGCAGTTTGTTGTTCTTAGCCAGCTCCAGCAGCAGCCTGCCTCCAGGGACCGATGTTGAAAGCGCTTTGGCCAGCTCTATCTTGGCCTCTGGCACCACCTCACCACTGCCAAAGCACTGATCGATGTACTTCCGGCTGACATCCAACTTGCACATCCCCAGCACAGTCGCCACACGCGTGGCTGCTGGCAAGTTGTCTGCGTTGGTGAGCGCGGCCATCCATTTGCTGACGGCATTGTCGCGGCGCAAGAGGCCTTCCATTGCACCCACGGATTGCGAATCAGGAGCGGCGTTAATCACCATAGCCAATAGCAGATCAACTGTGTTGGGCAGCTTCATCTGGCGAATGATCTTCAACTGCTCGGCCCGATTGGTCGATTGTTGCAGATAACGCCCGATAGCCTGTTGCTGATCGTCGGTCAGCTTTTCATTCGCCCCAGTGTTCAGGCGAGCCAGGCATTCGACCAGCAGCTTGTCCTGGCGAGCTTGCGGTATGGAACTGGCTGGCAGCGCTTGCACAATGGCCTTCAGAGCAGCCTGGCGATCCGCTTGAGCTTGGAAGTCCAGCGCGCGTACAAAACGCGCGACTTGATCTTCGGGTAGTTGCGGCGATGTTAGTAGCTGAGCAATATCGTCAGCGGCCTGCGTACAACGCGCGCGCCAGGTTATGTCCTGGTGACGCACTTCGGGGTGTGCCTTGGCCAACTCCAGATACTCGCGGTAGCATTCATTCCAACGACGCTGGGCACCGACCCCAAGGGCTTCCAGGTACCAGCGGTCATGCCCATCGTACGCTTTGGCCAGTTGCGCCCAGACCTTGGGCATCTGCTCCGATTTATCCAAGTGCAGAGCGACGGCCAGCTCGCGACGGACTGCGGCTGAGTCATCACTGGCCAATTGCGCGTAGTCGGTCAGCGGCAGGTTCAGTTGACGGGCCAGGCGAATGGCCACGATGCGAATATTGGGATCGCGATCACGCATTGCCTGCGCGACGGCCGTTGGACCTTGTCCTGGTAACTTGCCCAGCGCCCAATAAGCTCGGGCTCGCATGCGTGGATTATCTTCGCGCAGCATTTCTTGCAAAGCGTTCTGCGCCTGATCACCGAACCCCTGGATGGCTTGGAACGCCAGGTAACGGGCCGAATTGTTTGGGCTGTGCAGCGCGCTAACGGCGCCAGCGACCGTCGTAAAGTCATACTTGGGCACGATGTACTTCGTGCCAGGAGGTGCCAGTCGGAACAAGCGGCCACGTTCCAGGTCGCCCATGTTATGACCGCCCACGCCCGGGTCGTACCAGTCGGTGATGAACAGCGAACCATCGGGTGCTACGCAGACGTCGGCTGGTCGGAACCAACGATCCCGTTCGCCGACGATCATGTTGACGATGTCGGCTTTGTAGCCAGCGCCTTCGGGCGAGACCGGGTAAGCGCGCACGACGTTGGGTCCAGCATCGCAGTGAATCACCTGGCCTTGGAAGACCTTGGGCAATAGATCGCCTTCGTATACGGTGATACCGGTAGGCGAACCTGCGCCGGTAATCAGCATAGTGGGGACGACACCGGGATCGTTCAGGTGCCAGTGTTGTTCAGGAATCTCTCGCTCCATGTTGGTGCGTTCGACTCGCCAGGTATCGCCGGTCAACTCATCGACGTAGCCATAGTTGCCGTATTCCATGACGAAGTTGATACGCGTCGCGCGGTTACCGTCATCGTCGTTATCGCTCTGCCAGAGAGCTCCGAAAGAATCGACGGTCACTTCGTAGTTGTTGCGGAAGTTGTAACCGAGCACTTCGAAATCGGAGCCATCCAGGTTGCAGCGGAATGGCATGCCTTGTCGATAGGGCTGGCCGCTATCGCGGACTTCGTTACCTGCCAGGTCGCGCACGATCTTGCCTTGCGCATCATGCACGGCGTGTCCCGTATTGCCAAAGTTCCAGTAGAGTTTGCCGTCTGGGCCAAACAAGAACGAGTGGGCCGAGTGATCGTGCTGCGGATCACCTGTCTTGCTGAAGAACAGCTCCTTGCGATCCGCCACATCATCATGATTGTCGTCGGTCAGTATCCAGACATTAGGCGAGGCCGACACGATTACGCGGTTACCCAGGACACAGATGCCCATCGCCGAATCAATATCGCGTCCTTGGTAGAAGACCTTCTCGGTATCCATGACACCGTCTTGATTGGTGTCTTCCAGGATCAAGATGCGATCACCTTCGGGGCGCTGGCCATTGTTGCGTCGATAGTTAACCACTTCGCACACCCAAACACGTCCGCGATGATCGACATCGAGATTGGTCAAGCTGAGCAGTTTGGGTTCCGATGCAGCCAGCGTCGCCTCCAGTTCCGGATGAACATCCAGGCCTGCAACGGCGTTTTCCGTCAGGCGCAGTTCTGCTTCGGCCCCGCCGGCGCCGGTCTTGGGTGGAGCATCGGCATAGATGGCAAAGTTCACGGAGCTGGAGTTGCCGCCGTTTTGCGAGATGCCACCAGCGTCCAGTCCGCAACCGACGGTTAGTTTTTCATAACTACCATCCAGTTCGAAACTGATGATGCTATTGGCGTGGGTACCGATGCCTTTTTCGTACGTGCGACCATGAACGACCAGCGGGCCACCGTCAGCGTTCTGGTGTTTGCGAACTTGCCCCCAGTCGGCCGCCGCATGCTTCCACTCCAAGTCGGTCAGATCCGTTTTCTGGCCGTTCTTGTGCAAAGTGGGTTCCAGCCAATCAGCCCAATCGCAGCCAAAGCCATCGCCACCATCACTGACCACCAGGTACAGCTTCTTGACGCCGCGCAGTTCGGCGGTGGCATCAATGCGATGATTCTTGGTTTGGCCATTGAGCACGGGGCTGGCGAACAGCAAACGCGACTTGGTCCCAGCGGGCTGCGCAGCGGAGGCTGTGCTGGTCAGTTTGAATTCTTCTTTGATTTTGTCGGCATCGAAGCGATCGGGGATCGGTTCGTCTTGACCTTGCTTGAGAGTATCGATCGATGGTTGTTGAGTACCGAGACCTTTCTCCGGTATCTCGACATGCGCGGTCCAGCAAATCGCGTTGGATACAAGTTTCAGGATTTCGGGCCGACCCCAGTTCCAATGAAAGTGACCGCCGGTAAAGCCGAACGAGCGACCGCCGCCTGCTCGCTGGTAAGCCCAAGCCATATGTTGGGGCAGCCCCTTGGCTACCTCCGCGCGCACCGCTTCATTACCACTGTGCGGGCCATTGGGACGCGACATGGTGCTCGCCGGTGGAACGGCCGAAAGAATGGGAGTGACGCCTTGCATCTCGGGGCGAAAACGCATGTGGAAGTACCATTCGTCGTTGGCTGAAAATGGTTGCACGCCGCGCGTGATCGGATGCTCGGGCAGTTTTTCGTAGTTGGCTACCCAGTGCGGATTGACCGACCAATCAGTTTCAAAGTAACCGCCCAGCCACTCCAGGAATTGTGGACCGCCCTGATCTTTGGGAACTTCGACACCGTAATGCAAACAAACAAAGCCAGCGCCGCGGGCCATGTGTTTGCCGAGCGTATCGAGATGTTGAATCGCAGGATGACCGCCACCGCCATCGCAGTACATGATGATCGTGTCGGCTCCGTCGAGCACGGATTCATCTTCGGGCCAGCCACCAGCATAGACTTCGCACTTGACACCGGTGGCCGAGCGCTGGATGGCATCAGCCAGGATGCGACAGCCCGCCAGGTGCTCGTGAGACCCATAACCGTGGCTGGGCCGGCCAGCCAGAAAAACAATCCGCTTGTCGGCGGCCGATAGCGGTGCGGCGCCCGCGATCAGCGGAGCGAGCATGCTCGACAGTAGCAGGAGCAGTTGGAAGATCGAGCTGGGGTAGCGATTGGCTTGACAATCAAGTCGATGACTCGACATACGCACTCTCCGAGGTGAGCGGTGGGGTGGGATAGCAGGAGCGAAGAGATGGAACAAGCAAGTCAAATGGGCGTTACTGGTTGCCAGCTTGCACATTGACCCAAGCCACATAGGCCAGGCCGACCAGCCACAGGACATACAGCCCGATCATAATCATCAGGCTGCGTTTGCCAGTGACTTGCGCTGGCGTGTGGGCAACTGGCGTGCGGGCAACTGGTGTGCGAGCTGTGGGGGTCGGGGTGGAAGAACTGGAGCGATTATCTTTAGGTGTCATCGCTGCCACTCAGTTCGAAAACGGGGTCAAAGGCGGTATCGAATTCATAACAGTCGTTGAAGTCCTCACGTCGATCGGTCTCGGACTTTTTCATCTGCTTGAAACGAATCAAGTTATAAACGATCTCGCCAAAATCGCTGGTCGAAAAGACTCCCCAGTTATTGAGGACAATCTTGGCCATGAATCCATATTGATCGAGCGCATACAAACGAATGGCTTCGCACAGTTGCTGGCCGGTTAAATGGCGTTCGCCCTCACTGCCGGCAGCCGGCTGGTGAGGCATCTTCAAGATCTCTTGAGCATAGGCCAATGCTTCGCGCACAAACTCGTAAGCTTCGATATGAAAGCGTTGGTCATGCTTGAGCAGTTCAATCATCTGATTCATATGGGTGTCATTCTTCTTCGTCGCGTGACGGTTTGTTTTGAGGTGCGGTTCGACGAATGACCGACAATACTTGATCCGAGTTTATTATGACACGTCGATTGTCTTCCATCGACACCACCAGTTGCCTGGTTAACAAATCTTGACCGACAACGCGACCCCGACCGTCTGAGGTAACGATATCTGCTCCGATCGCTGGTAGCGTTTTGCGGTTCTCCTCGTAGGTATCATATTCGTAACGCAGGCAACATTTCAAACGTCCACAGCGTCCCGATATCTTATTTGGATCGAGCGTGGCCTTTTGCAGCTTGGCCATCTTCATCGAGACCGGAGGCATTTGCACCAGGTGCGTATTGCAGCAAACCGGTTTGCCACAGTCGCCATAATCAGCCAACAACTTGGCCTCGTCGCGCACGCCGATCTGCTTCATCTCGATACGCGTTTGAAACTCCTGCGCCAGGCGCCGAACCAGTTCGCGAAAATCGATGCGACCTTCTGCCAGGTAGTAAACCACCATGCGCTCGCCGCCGAAGATGCGTTCGATATCGACCAGGTCCATCTCCAAGGCCATCTCGCGGATAATCTCCAAACACTTGTCGGCTTCTTGATCCGACTTGGCGAGAATGTGAGCCAGCTCGCGCGCATCATCGTCGGTCATGGCTCGCTGGATGGTGCCCGTGGGTGGCTCGACCAGTTGTGCCAGTGCCTTGTCGTCAGCTATGCACAACACTTCGCCGACTTCCAAGCCCCGCGGCGTCCTGCCAATCACGCGCGTGCTGCGAGCAAACTCCTGGCGAGACTGCATGACGTACAACGTGCGAGTTATCCCGCAGCGAACTATGTAGCTTGGCATCAGTATGGACGGTCTTGGAGGGCGTAGGGGTGTTAGGCGGTTGCTAGTATACCGATATGCCACTGAAGAGGGTAGCGCGAGAGGGCGCTACGGGCGAACACACAGGAGGGCAAACACACGGGAGGGCGAACACACAGGAGGGCGAGGTTCCACCCGAGCCTTCGGCATGGAGCGCCGACGCGGTCCCATTGGGATTGGAGGTTCCAATCATGGCAGAGCGCGGGGGAACGTCCGCAGGGCATGTTGGTGCTGAACGAGTATCCCAATGAATCTTGGTTGGAGTGGCTGAGCGAAGTCTCGGCAGGAGCCTGGGCCCCAGTGCTCTAAACATCTTTTGGCTTGAGCGAAGATGAAAACCCCTGTAATACCAGCGTTTATTGATGTTGACCTGTTTGAGGACCCCTGATCCACATAGTCCATTCAAGTGCCTCACCAAAGAATTGCGATTTTCCCAAGGGTTTTCGTCGTTTTTTTACACCCAAAGATGTTTAGAGCGGTGGCCTGGGCCCTCCCAAGTCTACGGTAGACTTGCTTTCCGGTAGAAGTCCTCCAGCCAGGCTTGCGCTGGCTGACCTTTCGCTTTGAAGGTGGCGAAACGCTGGCCCTGGTCATTCAGCCTCAAATCGCAGCGGACCCACTGGTCAGCCCAAGCAGGTGGAAACTTTTCGGCCCACTCAATTACGGTCAGAGCCGGTTCCGCCAGCCATTCATCCAGGCCCAAATCCCAGGCCTCCTCGACCGACCCGAGCCGATAGAAGTCCAAGTGAATCAGGTCGATCGAGCCCCGGTAGCGTTGCATCAGGACATAGGTAGGACTGGTGACCTGGTCTGTGGGGATTCCCAAATGACCAGCCAGCGAGCGAACCAATTGTGTTTTGCCTGCTCCCAGTGGACCACAAAGCGCCAGCATCATCGGCAACTGGACAACGCTACCGGCCATCGCGGTCGCCAGGCGATCCGTGGCCTCCAGCGACCCGAGCTCCAGCGGCCCGAGTTCCAGTGGTTCATTCACTCCTGGGCTCCATGCACATAGCCAGTAGCCGCTAGTTGCTCGATGCGGCTGCCGCGCTTGGACCATAGCCCGGTGCGACTGGTGAAGCGACCGATATCGATGGCCTGATCTGGTCCAACCAGCGCTTGCAAGGCGGCCAGTTCCGAACCTGGTACAGCCAGCAGTAACTCGAAATCCTCACCATCTCCCAGGGCATGCTCCAGCGGCGCGCGGCCAGTCTGTGCAGCTCGCTGGCGAGCGGCCGGGCTGATCGGGATCGCATCCATTTGCAACACCGCACCGCAACCGCTGGCATTGCACATGCGCAGCAGATCGATCGTCAGTCCATCGCTGATGTCCATGGCCGCGTGGATTGGAATCTGATTCTTGACTTTTCGCGACCAATCCAGCCGCGGTTGAAAGTCGAGGTGTTTGCCTAGCAGGCTGCCGCCCAGCGGCCCAGTGACCACGATGGCATCATCGGCCTGCGCTCCGCTGCGCGTCCAGACACCCGAACTGTCGGCGCGGCCAATGGCGGTCAGGTGTAAGGCCAGTGGACCGTTCCAACAGTTGGTATCACCACCAGCGATGGCACAGTGATGTCGCTCGGCGGCCTGGCAAATGCCCTCAAAAATCTCCGCCGCGACCTGGTCTGCTGGCACACCAGGCAATGCCTGCGAGCCGGGTAAACAGAGCGACACAAACAGGGCCTCGGGAGTAGCGCCCATCGCGGCCAGGTCACTCAAGTTCACATTGACCAGTTTATGACCGATGCGCCGGGGATCGACTTCCGAGAGAATAAAGTGAGTGCCGTCCAACAGGCTGTCGGTGGTAACCACCACATCGCCCAGTTGTCCATCCAGTACGGCTGCATCATCGCCGATACCCAGTTTCACTTGCGGCAACCGCGAGGCGCGCATCTTGGCCCAGGCTACAAAAGATTGTTCCATGGTCCAACTACTTGGTAAGCGACTTATACTCGCCGGCTAGCGCCTTGCGTTCGATCTCCAGAATCTTGGCAACTCGCTGCGCATGGCGAGGCTGTGGTGCGTAGACTGCGGTCAAGAAAGATCGCATGATCTCAAAGGCCAGTTCGGGCCCAATCACCCGCGCGCCGATGCACAGTACATTCATATCGTCGTGCTCAACGCCTTGATGAGCCGAATAAGTGTCGTGGCACAAGCTGGCGCGGATGCCTGGGATCTTGTTGGCCGCGACACTGACGCCCACGCCCGAGCCGCACACCAGAATACCGCGGTCCGCTCGACCAGCCAGGATCTCCTTGGCCACTAGCTCGGCAAAGTCGGGGAAGTCGGAGGGTTGTTCGCTGTGGGCACCACAGTCCAGGAACTCGATACCCGCATCGCGCAGAAACTTCTCTACCAAGACTTTCATCGAATAGCCTGCATGATCACCACCGATCACACAGCGCCTGCAAGCCCATTTGGTCATCAAACGATCCTAAAGCGTCCATCAAGTTCGAAAACACTGAAACCAACAGGCTCAGTAATGTATCAGAAATTTTGATTTAAGCACGTAGCCTGGCCAAAGAGCGCCCGCAGCCACCACTGCCAAGTGGTGGAAGGCGTTTTTGTAGCCACCGCCAGGATAACAAGCGGCGGAAAGCGTTACGTTTCGCGTCCACCGTCTGGCGACGGTGGCTACGAAGTTGTGGCTACGAAGTTGTGGCTACGCAGACTGACTAGGGGCGATGAAACCAGGCCTGCACCCGGGCGGTTTCTTGAAATCCGGCTTGCATATACAGGCGAGTGGCCGGCCAGTTGGCCTCGTCCACGGCGGCCAAAAAGATTTCTGCCTGCAATTCGATGGCCGAACGAATCGCCTGCTCCAGCAAGCATCGCCCCAGGCCGCGGCCGCGCGTGGTCGGCCCCAAACCCATATAGACCAGCTCGGCGGCGCGGTCGGGTAACGGATTCACCAACGCGCAGCCCACCAGTTTGCCGGCGTGTTCAATCAACCACCAATGATTGCGAGACTCCAGCGTCTGGCCATCCAGAAACCCGTCCAGCACGTCATCGGGTGTTCGCAGTCCATTCAGGTCGGGACAGTCGAGCGTCTCGATGAACGTGTGAGCCAGGAGCTGTGTCAACTGGCCGCGCGTTACCTGGCCAGCGGCTTGCCACTGGTAACCCTCAGGCAGTTCAACCAGTTCGGTGCTGCCAGCCCGGTTGGGCGGCAACAACAGCGAGACTTGCAAGAGCTCGGCCAGCGGCACAAACCCCGCCAGGCTGACGATTTCCGTGGAGATCGATTCGTTGCCATCCAGGATCGCTTGGATTTGCACCACGCCGGCGGCGCGAACCTCTTGGACGAGTTGCGTAAGCAAATCGGCAGCCGTGGTCGTGTGATTATCGATCCCGCGTACGCCACCCAGCGCCGCCACCCGCGCCCCCAGCAGCACCATGTACGCTGCGGCTACACGGTGCCGAGCGAGACTGGCTTCCACTGGCAGCGGTGAGTGGGCATGCTGGCTGCTGCGCCTGGTCAACTCAGCCACGGCCTGGGCAACCTGACCCTCATCCTTCAAGGGATCGATCCACGCGATCAGTTCGGGCCACTGCTCTGCCGGCACTGCCCGTACCAACTGCGACGCGGAATCGGGCGTGGCTGAGGTCGAACGTGCGGCGGAAGTGGAATCGCCAAAGAAGTTCATGCTTACATATCCACAAGGAGAGGCAGCGGCAGTTGCAGGCAGAGTTCCTTACAATAGCGGTCCGCCCACGCACCAGCAATGCCTTCTGATAACCTACTGTCCCGCATAAACTCACGTAGGATTCACCACCTGAGGATTCACCACCTGATGAACGTTCGAATTGTCTTGGCATTGATCATGATCTTGTTGGGCTGCGGCCGCTGTGCCCGGGCCGAGCTACCGAAAGTCGAAGTCACGCAGGTACGCCGCGTCTTTCATAACGGCCAGCACAACGCATTTACCGATCTGGTGAAGTTTGGCAACAAATACTTCTTGACCTTTCGCTCCTGTCCCGATGGCCACATGGTGCATCCGACCGCATCGGTAATTGTCTTGGCCAGCGACAATCTGTCCGACTGGCAACAGGTTCACCGGTTCTCAGTGAAGGACCGCGACACCCGAGATCCTCATTTCCTGGTTTATCAAGACAAGCTGTTTGTCTATACGGGCACCTGGTACAGCGGGCCGACCACGATACCGCCAGCCGAATATGATCTGAACAAACATTTAGGCTACGCTGCTTGGACCAGCGATGGACAACTGTGGCACAGTCCGATTCTGCTGGAGGGCACCTTCGGGCATTACGTGTGGCGAGCCGCGACCGATGGTAAGAAGGCTTACCTGTGCGGTCGTCGCAAGATCGAGTTCGAAGAGGGGCCGCGCGGCGAAGGCTACCAGGTGCAATCGATGATGCTCGAGAGCGAAGATGGGCTGGTCTTTCGCAAGTCGGCTGTTTTTCAAGAGATCGACGGCGATGAAACCGCGTTCCTGTTTGAGCCCAGTGGCGATCTACTGGCCATCGGCCGCCGCGGCCGAGGCACCGCCCAGTTGATTGCTGGCCGGGCTCCCTATCACAACCTCGAGCGCCGCGACTTGGACCGGCATGTCGGTGGCCCACTGCTGGTTAAATGGGGCGAGCATTACGTGGTTGGTGGTCGCCATTCCACCACCGACCGCGGGCCCAAAACGAGCATGTGCTGGTTGGACCAGGGCAAACTGGTCGAGTTTGCGGAACTGCCCAGCGGCGGCGACAACTCTTACCCAGGTTTTCTCGATTTGGGCAATGGTCGAGCGGTGATGTCCTATTACTCATCGCACGAACTGATCGATGGCCAACCGATTACAGCAATTTACATGGCTGAGCTACGTCGTTTGTAAGGCGATTTGAGAGATTTCGAGCACTCAGAGCTAGCATTTATTGACGGTTAGGCCGGAGTGGTTTACCCTTTGGCGCGTTGTCAAGTGCTGAATAAGTCGGAATTTGTAGGGTAGCAACCATGAGCGATTGGGATATCGGGGTCTTCGCCAGTATTGATGCTGGCTTGGGTGTGAAGTTAGAAGTCGCGTCCGATCTCAAGATACCCACCATCCAGCTTCACGCCCCGCATCGCAGCACGCGCACCCCCGAGCAGGCCGAGCGCTTTATTGCTCGCTTGGAGGAACTGAACATTCAACTGACCGCAGTCTTCGGCGGCTTTGATGGCGAGAGCTATGCGGACATTCCCAC
The DNA here is from genome assembly GCA_037367405.1 of Ottelia alismoides. Lineage (NCBI taxonomy): Eukaryota > Viridiplantae > Streptophyta > Magnoliopsida > Alismatales > Hydrocharitaceae > Ottelia > Ottelia alismoides. The sequence goes on along the minus strand of JAZKJV010011400.1, from coordinate 8,342,880 downwards.
TGTTGAGAGAACCGTTGGCCTGGTACCGGCTGAAACCCGGGCCGCTCGCTTGCAAGAGATGAAAGAAATCAGCGATTTTGCTCGCTTGCTGGGCTGCGAAGTGATCGCCTTGCACTTGGGATTTGTGCCGCACGATGTTACCTCTGCCAGCTATCAAGAGGTCATCGATGTCACTCGGCAGATCTGCGATCATGCCACGCGCAATGATCAAGCCGTCCATTTAGAGACCGGACAAGAAACCGCCGATGCGCTCTTGGCATTTCTGAACAACGTGCAGCGCAATAATCTGTTTATCAACTTTGATCCTGCCAACATGATTCTCTATGGTACCGGCGAGCCGATCGAAGCTCTGAAAAAAGTCGGCAAGTATGTCCGCTCGGTGCATTGCAAAGATGCTCTCTGGAGCGATCAGCCCGGCGTTACCTGGGGACGCGAAGTGCCTCTGGGCGAAGGCCAGGTAAACTTCGAAGCTTATCTGTCAACGCTGCGCGATATTGGTTACCGCGGTCCGCTGACGATCGAACGCGAGATACCCCAAGAGCCCGAGCGCCAGAAGGCTGAGATCAGTGGAGCCTCCCGGTTGCTGAGCGAGCTGAAGAAAAAGCTGCTCAAGGGCTGAGTAACGCAGGTAGCCCGGGCACTCTTGCCCGTGATTGATGTGGCCCGGGTACTCATGCCCGTGATTGATGTGGCCCTCCCATCAATCGGCCAAGCGTAACCAAGCTACGAATAACCCAATCGGCCATGAATGAGTGGCCAAGATTCGATTAAATTAGAGGGCAGCTCGGGAGAGCGAGCGCGGGAGAGCTGCTTGTCAGAGGCCTTTGAAGCGCGCTGGTCGTTTTTCTGCGAAGGCCCTGATGCCCTCTTGCGCATCGTCCTTTTCCAGGCAGCGGATGTAAGCTTCGGTATCGGCTCGGTAGGCAACCTTGGGCTGATTGCCTTCGTCCAAGTGAATGGCTCGCTTGGTTTCGCGTAGTGCATCGGCGGGCATTTGCAGCATTTTGCGAGCGATCTGCAGGCCGCGGGTGACGAGGTTGCCTTGAGGAACCAGTTCGGAGACCAGTCCCCACTCGAGTGCTTGTCGAGCCGATATCGGTTCACCGAGCAGGCAGAGTTCCAAGGCGCGACTCTTGCCGACCAGGGCGGTCAATTGAGCCAGTCCATAACCGGGCGGCCAACCCAAGCGGATCTCGGGCATGGCAAAGCGAGCGGCATGGGAGGCGATTCGCAGGTCGGCTGAGTAAGCAGCCACGCATCCAGCGCCAAAAGCATCACCATGTACGAGCGCAATGACGGGCTGGGGCAAGCGTTCCAGGGCCAGGTACATCTCGGCTTGCCGCCAACTGAGCTGCCGAGCCTGGTCGATCGACAGCCGCTCCAGTTCCTTGACGTCATCGCCTGCACAGAAGGCTCGCCCGGCACCAGTCAGCAAGACCACGCGGGCATGCTGCGGATGGGCCATTAACCAAGCGATGGCTTGTTCCAAGTCGCTGGTCATTTGCGTGTCGACCGCATTGAGGTTGGCCGGTCGATTCAGACGGAGCGTGGCTATGCGGCTGTCGATGGCCAGTTCAACCGTGGCCAAACGCGGTGGAAGGGTTGGTTGGCCGGGATCCATAGGTGGGCTCGGGGTGGTTGGCTGGGCGGAGGTGAGTTTGGAAACGCTGTCGATCATTCGCTCGAGGCTGACAATGGCCCGGGAATGAGTGCCGCGGCCGATCAGGCGTTCGCCTTGCCAGGCTTCGACATCAAAGTGGATACGTTTGCCATCGATGCCCGTGACGCGCGCGACTCCATGTACGACCGAGCCGATCGTGGCCCCGGCCAGGTGTTCAATATTGACCAGAATGCCGACAGATTCATGGCCTGAGGGCAAGTGGGGCCGCAGGGCTTCGCGGGCTGCGCGCTCCATCAAGAGAATCATATTGGGAGTCGAAAAGACCGTGGCCCGTGGATCGCCGCCCAGGCTGATGACCATGTTGGCATCCACAGTCCAGACCAGGCGTCCAACATGGCCGATAGCGAGCTGTTCAAGCATCTAGTGAGCAACCGTCTCGGTATAAAAATCGTGTCGAAAGGCAATCGCCCGTAGCCACCGCCACCAGGCGGTGGACAATTCCTGTAGCCACCGCCACCGGGCGGTGGAAAACCATGGGCCCGCCGTTTACCGCAGCAGTAAAGCCAGCGGTCGCCTGTTGACGGCGGCCACTAGCGCACTGTAATCGGGCCTGCTCGCAGGCTCAAGGACGGAGACCATTCAGTCAGCGGACCTCTAATGCTAGCACACTAGCTAGCGGTAGCATTGCTTGCGGTACCAAGATATAGACAAACAGTTGCAATGTGTTTGAGGCTTACTAGACTCTGACCTCATCGTGACGGCTGGCGGTTAACTCCGGCAGTCGTTAATCACAAGAGTGTCTCTTTTTAGGGAAGGAGCGAGGCACGAGACTGGAAGTGCACTAGGGATTGTGCAGTTCAGCCAGGCAAGCGATTACCTGCAGGCTCCGGTCGATCAGCGGCGTACCATTATCGGGATGATAGGGCCCTGATCAGTCACAGAGAGCGAAGTAACCAGCACGGAATGCCAATGGCCGATATCTGCTCAACCTCGAGTTGAGTGTATTCCACATTTTGCCGGCTCTTTTTCGAAGATTGCGAGAGGCACTCCGTTCTCATTGACCGAGGACGTTTAGTAACGGGTCTTTATGTGACGAGGATTCGCAGATGACCTTTCGACCTCTCATTGGTTTGAATGCCGATTACCGTGCTGCCACACACAACCAGCCTGCTTTTTCGTATGTAGCCGCTGGCTACTATGATGCAATTGCGGCTGCGGGAGGGATTCCGGTTGTGGTGCCACCGCTAGAAGATGATGCATCGCTGGCGGCCATCATGGATCGCGTGGACGGATTTGTGCTGATCGGTGGCGCAGATCTCGATCCCCGCAACGACGGCTTTATGCTGCATGCTTCGGTCAAGCCACTGGAAGCTCGACGCGAACGATTCGATCGTCGCTTGATGCATGAACTGTTTGAACGCCGCGTACCTGTGTTTGGAATTGGCACCGGGATGCAACTGATGAACGTAGTGTGCGGCGGCAATTTGTTCTTGCACATTCCCGAGGATCTGCCCAACGCGCTGCCACACCGCGATGCGCAAGATCCCAATCATCGTCACTCGCTGGTGGTCGAGTCCGATTCTCTAATCGGTCGCGTCTACGGTGAAGGTGAGATTCGCGTAACCAGTCGCCATCATATGGCGATTGACCAGGTTGCACAGGGCTTCCGCGTGACTGCTCGGTGCCAAGATGGAGTCATTGAGGCGATTGAGAGCGAAATGATCGACTGGGTCGCTCTCGGAACTCAGTTCCATCCAGAGTCCTCTGCCGCTAGCGCACTTGATATCCGCATCTTTGAAGAATTCCTCGAAGCCATCCAAGCTCGCAGCGAAGTGGCCCGCATGGCCGCCTGATTTTCCCAGTCGTGTAATTCCGAAAGCTCGATTGCAGACCCAGCCAATCTGGCTCCATCGGACCTATGCTCCATTCCATCTATGTAGACGGATGGTGTTTCCAGCCGAAACACCATCCGTCTCTCTTTTTGTGAGTTGTTAAACGGCATCCCGTTTTACACCCGTAGCCACCGTCGCCAGACGGTGGATGCGACACATTGAGTTTCTCCACCGCTTGGCAGTTTGGCAGCGGTGGTTACGAATTCTGCTGCGTCGTTACTCTCTCCGCGCTATAACTGGCCGAAGAAGTCATCGATCGAATCGGTGTCCTCGTCATCATCGCCTTGGCCGAGCAGTTTCGCCAGCGAGGTTGCCGGGTCCTCTTCTTCAGCCACAGCTACACCCATCGACTCGTCCGCGTCCCAGGCCGCGCATGATCCCAGTTCGGCTTCCAACTCGGCGGCGAGTTGGGCTTCCAATTGGGCTTCGATTTCACGCACGATCTGGGGACCGACGGTAGCCACAATCTGCTCGGGAGTGACCATGGTCACGATCAGCGGTGCGGCCCAGGCGTCAGCTTGAGTATCCAATCCACTGCCTTCGCCCTCGCCACCGATGCGCGTGTTCAGGTAGTTGACAATCAACAACGCATCCAACGCCGTGACTGCCTCGTCACCGCTTGGATCCAAGTAAGGTGGCGCTGGCGTGCCCGTGCCTGGCAGGTTCGTTGGCAGGCCGGCATTGATGTAGTTGATGATCAACAAGGCATCGATTGGGGAAATGAATCCGTCGGCGTTGACATCCAATTCCTGAGTCGGATTGCGCCAGGCGCTGCCGACTGTCACGTTGACCGTCGCCACGTTCGACGGACTGTTCATCAGGTCCTTCACGAAGTAGGTGAAGCTGACTTGTCCGGTGAAGTCGGCCGGTGGCGTATACAGCACGCGGCCATCAGCTTGGCGTGCTACGGTGCCGCGTGATGGGCCGGTGACAATTTCAACGCTCGTTGGGTCCAAGGCTCCATCGACGTCGGAATCATTGGCCAGCACATTGATTAGCACTGGGGTATTGCGCGTGGTGACTGCCGTATCATTGGCCGCACGCGGGACGTTGTTGACAGTAACGGTCACGTTGGCTTCGTTGGATACGTTTCCACCTGCATCCTTGACGGTGTAGGCAAAGTTATCGATACCCAGGAAGCCGATGCCTGCGGTGTAACGCACGGTACCCGAAACAACTTCGACCGTACCAAAGGCTGGCAAAGCCGTGATGGTGATGGTGCGTTGATCGATCTGGCTATCGATGTCCGTATCGTTCTTCAGCACATCCAGCAGGGCCGATTGGCCGACTGGAACCGTGAAGGCATCGGCCACGGCTTGCGGAGCATCGTCGAAGCCCGAAACAATGATCGTCACGGTCGCTTGCGTGCTCAGGGCACCCTGGGCATCGCGAGCCTGGTAAACAAAGTCATCGTTGACGGTTTGGCCAGTGACCAGTTTCTGGAGAGCTTCTACCGAACGTGGATCGTAGCTGATCGAGCCGTCGGCATTGACGACCACCTGGGCACCCAAGCGACTGGTGAATGTACCGGGGACGGCGGTCAGGCCTACCCGTCCATCCACATCTTCGTCATTCTGCAACAGACCCGGTGCTGGCACGTTCAAGACGGTGTTTTCGTTGGCCGTAAAGCTGTCAGGAACTGCCGACGGCACATCGTTCACCGGGTTGATCGTAATGGTCAACGTTTGCACCGCTGAGGTGTTTTGATCGTTGGGACCACCCGGGCCGCGATCCTTGGCGTTGACCCGTACCAGGGCTGTACCAAAGGCGTTGGCTGCTGGAGTAAAGGTGAGAACACCGCTGGAGGAGATTTGTGGTCGGACTGCGAACAGCGCTTGCTGATCGGTGCTGACCTCGAAATCCACAACCTGCGAGGCTTCATCGGTTGCCGTGGGCGGCGTGAGCAGCAGACCGGCAGCCGGTTGAATGGCCGTAGCCCATGGTTGGCTGTAGGCACCACTGTCTTCATCCACAGTCACCGCTCCGCCAGCGGTGAATACCGGCGCGTCGTTGACTGGAGAGAGCGTAATGGTAAAGGTCTGGGCGGCCGAACGGTTGCGATTGGGCAACACGTTGGAACCGTCATCTTTGGCCGTAACAACCACAGCTGTCGAACCTACGGCATCCTTGGCTGGTTTATAGCTGAGCGTACCATTGGAGCTGACCGTCGGCTGAACTTCGAACAGCAAGGGATTAACCGCCTCGACATCGAAGGTCACTGTCTGAGTTGTATTCTCGTCGGTCGACGATGGCTCACCGGCCAGAATTCTGGTTGCCCAGTTGGCTACGGTTACCGTGCCCGCGTCCTCCAGTACTGTCTGGTCGGCACCCTTGGCGAACGATGGTGCATCGTTGATCGGATTGATCGAAATCGTAATTGTGCCGGTACCGCTGGCAGGCGGGGTGCCGTTGTCTTGAACCACGTACAAGAACGTATCGGTACCGGTAACGTTCGGTGCGGGACGATAGATCAGCGATGTTATCACACCTGCCGTGCGAACCGCGGTAACGCTGCCACCCAAGGCGGTCGTGATTTCGGCTTGCGTAATCTGCAGCGTCTGCCCGTTCTCGTCGTCGGTCGGCCCAGGTTTGTCATCCTTGAGGATATCGACTGCCAGGATCTCCAACTGAGTATCTTCGTTGGTTTCTTTAGAGAAAGAATCGGGAATCGGCGGATCGTTCTGCGGGTTGACGGTAATCGTGAACGTCTTGATGACCGACAGATTGTTGTTCGGTGGATCGCTATCGCCGGAGTCTTTCAACTGAGCAAAGACGACAAAGTTCTTGTTAGCCGAGTTTGCATTGTTGGCTGTCCTGAAGGTCAGCGTTCCATCGACTTCGATCTTTGGGCGACCGTTAACATCGAAGGCCGATGGGTCCTGAGGAGTCAAGATAAACTCGATTTCCTGACCATTTTCGTCATCGGTGCCGACCGGTCCGCGACGAACCTGTGAGGCAAAGCCAATGCGGCTGACCAGGCCTTGATCTTCTGTTACCGTCAGACCGCTTTGAATATTGAATTCTGGCGGATCGTTGACTGGCGTAATGTTGATCGTAAAGGTTTGGAGTTCGGAGTTGCTGACATTCGGCGCTGCCGAAGGTCCGCCGTCATTCATGCGAACGATGACCACCGACTTGCCATTCTTGTTAGCTGCAGTGCGGAACGTCAGTTCGCCGGTGGGCGAAATCTGAGGTGCAATGGCGAACAATTCCGGCGATGAGTAGTCCAGCACGGAGAACGTGGCTGACTGTGTCAGCGGTTCATCTGTGGCTGTATCCGGACCAACCTTGATCGAATCGGGGACGACGATCTGGCGACGCGTCAAGCTGACGCCGTTGAGTTGCTCGTCATCTTCGAAGACTGTCACTTGCGGAGCAGCCAGCGTGAAGGTCGGTATGTCATTGACGGGGCTGACCAGTAGCGTAAAGGTCTGCTCGGCCGAAACCGCCGGGATCGGCACACCGAAGTCCTCGAGCCACACGCGGATTCTCAAATCGATACCCGGTGTGTCGCTGTTGATATCCTTGGCAGTCTGGAAGCGGAGCGTGCCGTTGGTACCGATCGTTGGCTTGTCGACAAAGGCGCGCGGGTCAACCGGTTCCACGCGGACGATGAAATTTTCGGTTTCATCGGTCGCATTGGCTGGTCCGGGACGCAGTTGTGTCGCAAATCCAGGTACCGTTCTTGGTCCCATGTCTTCCTGGGCCGGGAAGGTCGACGGAATGGTGAACTCTGGTGGGTCGTTGACCGGCGTAATCGATATTGTAAAGGTCTGCGTCGCCGACACCTGACGCTCGGTGCCATCAACGTTGGTATCAGTCAATTGGACCACAATGACGGCCGAACCGTTTTGGTTGCTGGCGGTATTGAATTCCAAGGTACCATCGTTGTGGATTTGAGGTTGGCCGTTGGCTTCGAACAGACCTGGATTCGAATTGGAAACAACTTCGAACACCGGTGTTTGGCGAGTTGCTGGCCGCGTTGTCTCATCGACGGCGGTTGCTGGTCCGGCAGACACCGGATTAGCGAAGGCGGCAATGCGCGTGGTCGGCTGGCCAATCACTTGTTCATTGTCTTCCGGCCGTACAACCAGGGTACTTGGCAAGCTGAAGATCGGCGTGTCGTTCACCGGGGTGATGCTGATCGTGAACGACTTGGTCGTCGATCTGGGCGCTGGCAAGCCATTTTCCCGGCCGTTGTCGGTCAAGGTAACACTGACCACCAGGTTGTGACCAGTCTGATTATTGACATCGGCTTTGGAGCGGTAGGTCAGGGCGCCGGTGGTCTGGTCGATGCTGACCACATCGAACGCATTGGTATCAAACGCGTAGCTATAGGTCAATGTTTGCAATTGTTCGTCCAAGGCAGTCGCCGGCCCTGGAGCAAAGTTGGTCATGAAGTTTGGAACGATCACTGTGCCTGCATCTTCGGTCGTACTGGTACTGGACTGGATGTCGAAGACCGGTGCGTCGTTGACTTCCCGAGGCAGAATCGTAAAGGTGGCCGGAGCCGAGGTCGCGGCGGCAGGTGTCGTAATCGAACTGGAGTCGCGGCCGATTACCTCCACCAGAATCGCTGGGAACCCAGGCACATTATTGGCTGCATCAGCCAGAATGCGGTTAACGTCTGGGCTCAACTGATAGGTCAGTCGGCCGGTGGCGTCGATCTGAGGTTGTACAGCGAACAGGGCTGGATTGATGGCGCGGACATCGAATACGACCTGTTGATTCTCCGTCACCAGGGCAGGACCGGTGGCTTCGTCAGTTGCCTCGACAGGACCTGGGCGGATACCGGTAATGAAGCCAACCTGATCGACCGCACCAATGTCTTCGGTGGTCGCATGCGTCGGTGGCATGACGAATTCAGGGCTGTCGTTGACCGGCGTAATGCTGATTGTCAGCGTGCTGGAGGACTGCAATGGATTTTCGTCCCCACCGGCTACCCCACCGTCCTGAATGGTCGTGATGATGCGCACCGGACCATTGATGTTGTCGTTGTAGTGCGGCGCGGGTGTGAACCGCAGGTTGCCATTGACTACGCTGACTGTGCCTGTGCCTGGAGTGGCCAGTACAGCCGAGACCAATGTCAACGTCTGTCCATCTTCGTTCGGGTTGCCGCGGAAGTGACGTCGGTCGTTAGCCCACAAGGTCGAACCCAGTACCGTCGTATCCGCGTCTTCGAGAATGGTCAGCGAGTCATCGACGGCCAGCGGCGCATCGTTGATCGGACGAACAGTGATCGTCACCGTCGCGGCCAGGTTGCTCTGCAGGCGAGGATCGGTCGCATAGTAGACGAACGTATCGGTGCCAAAGAAGTCCAGGCTGGGCGTGTAAGTGAACGTACCATTGGCGTTCAACACCAGCGTGCCATTGGCAGGAGCCACAAACGGTTCGATCGCAGGCGTGGCAGGATTGGTATCTACCACCCGCAGGTTTGCCGCTGGAGTATCTTGGTCGGTATCGTTGGCCAGGACGCTGGTTCCATTGAGCGCCGTGTCTTCATCGGTGGTGTACGAATCATTCACGGCGATTGGTGGCTGTCCTGCTACAATCTCGATCAGGTAATCTTCCACTTCACCGCCAACTGCCAATCCACCGGGCAGCAATCCGCCCATCGGGCTCAGGCGGAAACGAGCCGAGGTGAAGCCAATGCGGGCGGTCGATAGCGTGCTGATCCGGGCCGTGTTGTCACCAGCGACCACCGGCATACCCGAGATCACCAGTTCGCTCACGTCGTCATAGTCTCCGTCCCCGTTCCAGTCGACCCAGGCATCGACGATACCCGAGCCAGTTGAGGTGATCGTGGTGGTTACCGGGGCCGACAGGCTATTGAACAAGCCACCGAAGGTAACACCGTCTTCATCGTTGCTCAGAATCCGCAGGTTGGCTCCAACTGCGACGGCTTGTCCCAGCGACAAACGCAAGTTGCGGACTTGGAGATTGATGGCGTCGGCAATCGAGCTGGCCAATTGTGCCGGTGTGGCCACCGTCAAATCGAGGTTGATGCCGATGTTGCCAAGGGCCACCGGGGTCGGAACAGTGTTAGTGAGCACATGGTTCAGTTCAAAGGTTACCACATTGCCTGAACCATCAATGATACGGAAAATGCGACCGTCCAGGCCGACCGATACAGTCGCTGGCATCGCCAGTTCCACATCGCCGGTCAATTGACGCACGACAAGCGGAGCAGCGGAGATGTCAAAGGTGTGCCGCTGTGTTCCACCCAGCGTAACCACATTACCGGTAGCCACAGGCCCTACACCCGTGATCCTGCCCGCCAGGACCGCAGTAAAGACGGCGCTAGCGAACTTGCTGGCCACCTGAGCCGGAGTGTCAGTGGTCAGGATAGCCACAGCGGTCGAACCCGGAGCGACACCTCCCGTAGTGTTGAATTCGAAAGTCACTGTCTTCAACACTGGATCGGTGATGACAATTCGTTGACCATCCAGGCCGACTGCGTTGCCAGCGGGCATGACCAGCGTGGCTGGGCCAGTACTGGTGGCGACCACCCCGGCGGTTCCGAGCGATAGCAGCTGAATCAAGGCATCATTGTCATCGTTCTTGACCGAAGCCCCTGGCAGGCCGTCCAGATCACGATCGACAAACTGACCCAGTGCCAGCAGCGGCACATCGACTGGTAGCAACGCATGGCGCGCACCATTGTTGGCTTGCGTAACCACGCCAGCGGCCGGCGCGTCACCGTAATCGAACCTCACATCCGGCATCACAATCGTGAACTGAGTCAGAGTGGTGGCTCGGTTGGCTTGCAAGTTATTGCCGGCGATGTCGCGAATCGCGCCTACCGCTGACAGGCCAAATGGCGGAGCATCAACATTAGCGGTGCTTGAACTGATCGACTGGGCACCGAGGATCATCAGCGAACCAGTAGTGCCTTCGACGATCGCCCTCAGCGTGCCACTGCTGCTGTTGATTGCCCGGGCAATCGCAGTGGTCATTTCGTAGGCAGTGAACGTAGAGGTGAATGGAATCGCCGTAGTCGCCGTGGCCGTCGCGCCATTGTTGTCAAACTCGAAGACTCGGGTTTCAGTGCTCGAAATCCTGACTAGCAAGCGGTCGCCATCGGCGTAAGCGGTGCCATCGAGCGAAATCAACCGCGTGCCGGCGCCATTCTGCAGGGTGATCTCATAGACACTATCGCTGCGCCAAATACCCGACAGCGGCGTTAGCCGAATGGTACGGCTGTTGGCGCTGTAGCCAAACTCGTAGTCAGCATTGACGGTCAGCTTGCGACCATTTTCGGTCAAGATCACATTATCGGCAGTGACGGAGTTGGCATCGGGGCCGGTGCCGTTGGTCTCCAGCAGAAGGATCGAGAAGTACTCAAGCGAACCACTGCGCACAAAGATATAGGTCTCGTTGCGGTCTTGGTCGACCAGGTCTGGATCGTTATCGATCGGCTGCTGAATAACAGCTCGTGGGCCTTCGAAATCGCTGCGATCAATCGCACCACGATCCTTGAACACATTGCCACCCAAGCCTGGCGGCGTATTGACTAGCGGATCGTCTACGCGCAACTGGCCGGTAACGTCCGTATCGGGCGCGACAATTGGGCTGTCGGCAATGCCTAGCGGTCGGCGAACGGTCGTCATGTTGGGACGATCGGCCACGGAGTCCACCGAGCTATCGATTGCCAGCGAGCCAGAAGCCAGGTAGTAATTACGTCGATCCTTGTCGACGAACAAGGCTTGTTCAGGCCGCAGTTCTTGTGGGAACGAACCCGGTCCACTCAACGCACCACCGATGTTGGAGCGGTTGTTCTGGTAAACCATGCCGCCCAGCACCGTGGTGATGCTCGATCCATCAACAGTCACACCGGTGGTCAACTCGGCGACTACGTTATTCAACAAGGTCGGGCTGGCGTTGTTGCTGACGCTGATACCGATGCCTGCGCCGTCCAGACCCACCACAGTATTGTTGATGATGCGGCCAAAAGGAACTGGGCCGTTAGGCGTATTGAAATTGCGTGCATCGCCACTGAAGCGGATACCGCCAGTGCCGTTGCCGTAGATCAAGTTGTTGCTGACCGTAGCTCCAGGCACTAGTTGCGCCTGGTTGAATTGGAACTGGTTAGATGGCGTGCCAGGATGCGGCAGGTTGCCAGTCAGCGGTGTCAGGACTCCAGGGGTACGCGAGCCTGCATCGACCACGATGCCGTAGGTGCTGACGTCACGAATGACGTTGCCCAGGATGACCAATTGCCCTTGATCGCGGAAGCGGTTGGAATCCCCCAGATCGTCCGAAGCGAAATTATCAAATCCGTTGGTGATGAAACCTAGAGATGTGGCAATCGCGGCACTGTTGATGCTGCTGACAGAGGTCATGGTCGCGAAGGGCGTACCGAAGAAGTTCGAGCCAGCTTGATTGTTGACCGCGACGGTACCATGCAGATTGATGATACGCGACGTCGACGGCGTATTGAGACCCGAATAGATGAAGTTGCTGCCAGTGACCGTGCCGTCACTCATGCCGGCGGTAACATTCAAGACCGCTTGCGCGGCTGGACTGTTGATCGCATCGCGAATGGCGCGGGCTACGGTATCGGGATCATCCGTCGAGAGGAATGGTACACGCACTCTGCCTTGGCCCACACCCAAGCGCGGACCAGAGGTAATCGCAATATCGTCGAACTCGAAGGTGACAGTATCGATACCGTCGCTGAGGGTAAAGGTCTGACCATCGACCAGGGCCGAGCCGCTCGGTGCGACCAGCGAAATCTCCTGGCTCAGACGATCGTTGGTGTCAAAGCTACGGGTACCAGGTAGACGCATGAAGAGTTCCAAAGAGTCGTCTTCAGAACTGATGGCATAGGTGGCTCCACGGCGAATTTCTACCTGGTATGTGCCCTGCTCGGTTTCCTGGACCGTTGGGTCTGGTTCGTGACGTGGATTGGTGGAGAACGTCGTGCTGGCTACCGCGCCGGTAACCATTTCTCCGCGTTCGGCAAATCCGATGATGATGTCATCAATGTAGACACCTTCAAAATTGTTATTGATGTTGCGCTCGATGGCTGGCCCGCCCAGGGCGGTGCTTTCGCGAACGCCGTATTCGTCACCGGCCAGGGTTTCGTTCATACCCAGCGGACCTTGATCGATGATGTCCTTGTTCCACAAGAAGATCGTGCGGTCGAAGAACTTGATCGTCGAGTTATTGGTGATCTGGCTGGTCGGGTTCCAAGTACGAGCCATCGCAGCCCGCATCGCGTCACGAACTTGAACGTACGTCATACCCTTGTTGACCGAGACGCGGACGTTGCCAGCGGCCACACCGGGTACGTCAGACACAAAGTTGGCGGGCAGCGAGGCGCTCGCATTCACTGGTACAGACGGTGCATCTTGGATCGAGATACGAGCCGGGGAAGATGGATCGACGACGGCGTTCAAGCCTTGGGCTGTTAACTTGGCCACCAGGCGAGCAGCAATCGTGGCGCCCGACTCATTAAGAGCAAACAGCACGTTGTTGCCCGCATTGGAAGCAGTGCTGAAGGTAAAGGTCGTGCCGCCAACAGTAAACGAAGCACCGCTGGAGAGCGCGCCACCTGATGGAATGTTCAGCATCAATCCAAAATCGAACTCAAATACCGATCGGGTACCACTATTGAGGTTATCGATCGTGAAGGTCTTGTTGTTATCTGGAATCATGTAACCAGGGACGGCATGCAGTTCGATACCGCCCGAGGCTGATGGTCCCATGTTGCGGTTGGCACCGGTATCGAAATCAAAGCGGATGCGCACCAGCTTGTCACCGGCGAACGGGCTCAGATCGATACGGGCTTGACGCCAACTGATCGGTGATACCTGGCCACCGTAGATTTCGTTGACATCATACAATTCGCTCACCTGGAAGGCCGCGTTATCACCCCACTGACGATAGTCATGCTCGTCATTGCGGTCGAGCCGATCATTGTTGAAGTCTGAATTGTTGGTAGCCAACAGCTTCCATTCGCCATCGTCGCCGGCGACGAATACGCGGAACGAGTCACGCATGAAGTTGTTGTCACCCGGATCGTTGGCATTGGCTCGCTCTGTATCCAGGTAGTAGTTGAAGTACAACATCGGTTTGTCTCCTGGCGAGTAACCGCTCAGGTCGATGTTGTTACTGACGATCGAACCGCTGGCACCACCAGCCAGATCATAGGTATTGTAGTTGGCTGGGAAGGTGGAGTTGGGGACCGCCCTCGGATCGCGCAAACCGTTCCACACACCAGGCTGGCGGTTGGCATTGGTTGGATCCACAAAGCCGAAGTACAGGCTGCCACCACCGTCGACACGATCAATACGGCTGCCGTCTGGGGCGACTTCCACGCCGTGACCTGGATCAGCATCTCGCTGCGTAGTGCGGTGCCACAAGTTGACATCCAGGTTGGAGAATGCCAGACCTGTTGGGTTGACAATGCTCGTCTGAATGAACCAGCGCGCATCGTCAAACACGAAGGCCGGACGACCTTCCGTGTCGAACGCGTACAGCACGCCGGCGGTATCGATACCGAAGAGAATGTCAGCCAGATCTCCGTTCTCGGCATTGAGCGGACCAGCCGTCAAGCCGGCGAAACGCACGCGCTCGCGAGTAATCGGATTGTAGATGTTCTCAATAAAGTCACCGACGTTATTGGTACTGTTGCCACTGAAGCCGTTGCCTACGCGGAACAGACCACCACGATCGCTAACGGCATACATCTGATCGCTGCCGATCATGGCCAGACCGGTTACGAATGTGTAAGTCGGCGTGGACAAACGGGCGTTGGCACCGGGAACATCCAGTCGATCGTCAGTCAGGTCTTCATCAAAGTGAGACGTGCCTGGTACCCAGACAAAGCCATCGTTCATCAAGATCGCATTGGGCTCGACGTTTGGTGCACTTATAGCGGCAAACAGACGCGCATTCAGCGTGGCCGCCGAATCGTTGAAACCAAAAGTCAATGTGGTGACGCCGGCACCGCCGGTGGCGGTGCTGAACACAGCGGTGGTCATTTCCGAGAAATCAGCCGCTGTGGCGCCATCCAAAACCAGACGCGTACCGATGTTGGTAACTGGATTGGGATCGGTTGGCGTGGTATTCAGAAACGCACCTACCGCCGCTACCAGATCGGTCATCGCGCCAGGCGTTGACGGAGCCGGCGCAACTTGACTATCCAGTAGGTTCGTGAAGTATTCCTCAATGCCCACACGACGCGTGGTGCCACCCAGTGAGCTACCTTTGTTGCCCGCAATCTTCAGCGGGTTGATGCGTGTGGCGGTGTCTGCATTGACCGTGATCAAATTCTCATAACCGTCCAAATTGATCATGTTCGACGTGCCTTGGCGGCTGGCAGAGGCCAGCCAGGTTGCCCCAGGCAAGTCGGCTACAATGCGCGGATCGGGCGCGTTGATCGCGGCCACAATCGCATTGGTCACTTGCGAGCGGGTCATCGCGTTGGTGACTGCAATGCGCGAGTTTCCATTGGCTACGCCATCGTTGCGGAAGTCCAGCTCAAAGGTAATCGTATTCAGGTTGCGATCGGTAATCGTGAAGGTCGCGCCATCATAGGATTGACCGACCGTCAATGTCGACGGATCGAAGGCATTGAGCAAGGATTGATCCAGTACCAGCGGATGCTCGCCGATAGTGTCGACGTTGCTCAGTTCCACGCCAGCCAGCGTGTCGCTATCTCCGGTAATCGAAATCCGATTGGTACCTGGCAGCAAGACTGCATTGAAGGTCCGGTTCGGGGCCGGAGCTGCTGGTCGAGCATTGATAGCAGCCAGAATCTTGGCAGTAATTGTGGCTGTTGTATCGTTCGGTACGTCGATCGCAATTGCGGCATTACCTGCTGTGATTGCGTTGTTGGTGTCGAACTCAAAGGTTGTGGCAATGCCATCGGTTCCAGTGATGACGAAGGTGGCGCCATCGTACTGGGCGGCTCGTGTGCGATCATAACGATTGATCAGAACCCGACCGGTATCGATTTCAAAGGTTTCCGTAACGTTAGCAGCGTTAGTGAGCTCGAAATACATCCCGTCCTTGAAGAAGTTGGTTGGGGCGTTAGGGAACCGCGTGGCTTGCGTTTGAGTATCGGCTACCAGAGTGGCAGACAATGTGCCGGTGTTCCATTCAAAGACTCTGTTACCGTTGGGGGTGACCAGCGTGATGCGGTCACCGGGCAATAGTGCAGGCGCGCTGATCGGCGAGGCATCGGACATGCTGACCGATTGGTAACGAGCGTTTTGAATTACATCCGTACGGGTGTTGATGTAACCGCGTTCACGAATTTGGGTTCCACCACCGGTGGCTAACGCCAAGTCTTGGCGGTCGCCTTGAGGCGCACTGGTAGCTGCCATCGTCGCCGGATCCAGCTTGTAAACATAGTTACGCGCATCGGTCGTACCCAAGGCACCCAGGTAGCTGGCTGGGTCAGTGTCACCGCGGCTGCCCACGGCATACAAGAACAAATCGCCTGCAGCGCCAGATTGTGGATAGGCCAGGCCATACAGAATCATGCCCTTGCCCGCGCGGTTGCCGTTACTGTTCATGGCTTGAGC
The DNA here is from genome assembly GCA_037367405.1 of Ottelia alismoides. NCBI lineage: Eukaryota > Viridiplantae > Streptophyta > Magnoliopsida > Alismatales > Hydrocharitaceae > Ottelia > Ottelia alismoides. The sequence goes on along the minus strand of JAZKJV010011400.1, from coordinate 8,326,831 downwards.
CGCAGCCGGTGGGTTGGCAGCCGGGTCGATTTCATATGTGTTGATGCCCGTCGCACCGGCGCTAGTGATGGTGCCGGTGGCTTCGTCAATCGTGTAGATGACCCCGGTGTTGGCATCGACCTGGTTGCCTTGGACTTCGTTGGCAGCATACAACTGACCATCGCTACGCATAACGAGGTCTTGCATGGGCGTGCCGGTGAAACGCGCCAGGGTACCGGTAACAGCACCGGTCATCGTGCTGATCGATTGCAGTTCGGTACCGCCGGCGCCCAGAACGAACAGCGGGATGTTGCCCAGCGTCATAGGTACTGCATTGGCGTTACCCGAGAAAGCCACTTGTAGCGGCGTGCGACTGGTGGTGGCCGGTGAACCACCGAAGCGATCCTCTGCAATGCGCTGGAGTGAATTAATCGGCTCAACTCGCACCAGTGGGTTGCCGCCGGCATCGCGACGCTCGAACTGGTTCATGTAGTCCGAGATCAACTGATTGCTGGTGATGGCCAGGTAATAGGTGCCCGAAGGTAATTCTTGTGTTCCCAGGAAAGCATCCAACAAACCAGCCGAACCGCGCGACAGGTCGTCCATGTCGGTACCGTTCAGCGGTGCGCCCAGGTCATCGGCTACGTTGGAGTCCATGCCGAAGTAGGCCAGGCGGATGGCGCCACCGGTCGGTGGTTGATAGAACAGCCACAGAGTTGTGTTGGCGCGGCTGAGGCCGTCGGCGTAATCGACATCGATGATGGTAGAGAGGTGTTGCTGCAGTCCATCACCTTGAATGGAATCTTGGTTGATGTCGAAGCGGTACCAGTCCACGTCGGTAGCGGTAGAGAGTTCACCAGCCACGCTCAGGGCAGCTCGATCGGTATTGCCAAAGTTGCCCAGGTTCAGAGCTTGGGTGATGGCGTCGTTGACCGCCGCTGGCTCCGCAGCTTCGCCAGTGATGTTCGAGTGACCGGGCATGCCCAGGACTTCGATACCGGTAGTGGCGAAACGGATGTCGGAATAGCGAACGGTCGAACCGGCGATTTCGTCCATTTCACGCAAGCGAATCTGCAACTGATACTGACCTTCGGTCTTACCAGCGCTCAGCTTAGCTGGGGAGGTGTCTTGCAGGTCCGCCCGGTTGGCCAGTGGATTGGCTGAGTCGATATTGCTGCTGCGAACGCGCACAAAGTATGTGTTCTTGGTGCCCGTGGCCCCTGGCAGGACCAAACGCATACCAGCGTCCAGCGGATTGGTCGAATAGAAGTCTGCAAACGTGTTGCTCAGACTGTTGCCGAAGTTGCGCGGAGCATACGGATCTTGCGGCATCGAGTTGACCTGGTTAGCCGAGATCAGACTGGTGTTCCTGAACAGCGGCAACACACCTCGCGATTCGTCAAAGCTATTGTCGCTCTGAGCAATGATGGTGCCATTGGAGTCGATCAGTTCGACGACAGTATCCAAGGCCGCGTCAGTGCGGTCGATATCGATCCAAACCTGAGTGCCAGCAGTTCCTTGGAACGAGTAGACGTCGATATCGTCTGGATTGTTGATCGTACCAATAACCGTCGTGCCCAGGCGCAAGCGATCATCGCCGGCCTTTTCATTGGGCGCAATTTCACCCAGGCTTTGAGCGACTGATGGACGGCCATTGACGCCTGCACCGGTCGATTGGGCAGGTTCCAATTCGGCTGTGATATCGACGTTGCGGTCGTTGCTGAACCTGTCGATGCGGATGCTGCGCCAGTCACCGCGCGTACCATCGCGTTGGCTGCCGTCGCTGGTTGCATCACGTTGCGACTCGCCATTGGGGTCGAAGCCCGCGCCGATGGAATCATCGTAGATGCTGGTCAGCACCACCGGAAAACCAGGCGTGCCCAAGACTTGCAGCGTGCCACCGATACGGTCATCGATGTCTAGCGGACGACCGGTGCTGGTGAAGCCTGCATTGGGACCCAGTTTGACCACCAGGCTTTCATTAGGACTGCTCTGCAATCGCAGACCGCCAAAGACATAGAAATCGGGAACGACGATCTCATCGTAAACGATGTGCACAATATCGGTATCGTCCCAGATGCTCTCCGAGTTCAACGTCTGTCCTCGCAGGACCAAACCGTTGCTGTCGTTGCCGCCAAACTCGTTGCCGCGGAACAATGGACCTTTGTTCTCGGTGATGGCCGCGCGCCGATCAGCCATACCTCGTTGGCGACCCAAATCGCGCACTGTGTTACCGCTGAGGGCCCCGGAGTTGATGCTGATGGCAGCCCCCGAGTTATTCTGAATAACGTTGTCGACGAATACAGGCTCGGCTCCTCGCACAAACACTGCAGCCGATTCGTTGAAGCCATAACCGACGCGATTGTTGCCGGCCTGGCCACCCACACCCGACGAGTTGTTCTCGATCTTGGAATTGGCGACACGGACATCGGACTGGTGGATTTCGACTGGGTTGAAACCAGCGAACGTACCGCCCACCGATACAATGCCACCGGCAAAGCTGATCAAGGAGTGATCAATCGAACCTGAGCTGGTTTGACTGAAGTACAATCCACCCCAATCACCGCCGGCAGGACCAGTAGCAGCACCGTCGTTGTTGGTATCAAACGTACCGGCGGCACCATAACGGTCATCCTTGCGGCTGGTGAAGATGATTGGTAGATCAGCCGTTCCTTCAGCAATCAAGTTCGCGCCGATCCCGGCGACGATCGTACCACCGGACAGCTTGATAATCGAACCTGGATCAATCACCAGGCTGGCATCCAGGCGAGCGCGCCTGATGGCAGTGGCCGTGTTGAGCACGGTGGCTCTGGCTGCCAGCGAGTCGGTGTAGAAAGGCGTGCTTCGATCGATCTCGGCGACCAGGTTGAAGGCGCCACCGTTGAAGCTGCGGTACAGGCGCCGAGCTACGAATTGGCTACTGGCTCCGGGCAGAGCATCCAGACGAATTGAATTGTTGGGCGCCGTGAGCGAAAAAGCTTGCGTCGGTGCGCTGGCCACGGCTTCGTTGCCGTTGGCATCCACAAACGTCATGCGGTAGCTGTATTGACCAGGCAACAGCGCCCCGCCTGGAACAGTTAGCTGGCTGACATTGACCACCGACAGCGATGGAGGCGTCGTTTCCAGTCGCGGTCCACCAGGCGTGGAACTGATCGTCAGCACATCGCTGATGACATGGACCACGTCGGTATCATCAAAGCGTCCAGCCACGGTCAAGGTCTTGGCTGGTTGTCCAGGCAAGGTATCGACGCGGACAAACAGGCCATTGATCGAGTTGTTCAGCAGCGTGTTGCCATGGACTTCCGGACCGACGCGATTGTAGTCAGGCGTGAAGGCGGCATCGGATTGGTAGCGGCTGGTGGTGAAATTCGTTTCTTCAAAACTGTCCGGATCGGCTGACAGAGCGGCGTCGGCGCTCAATGTAATCAGGTTGTGAACGATGGTGGGCCGGGCCGAGACCATGGTTATTGGGTTGACGACCGTTTGACGACCGTCGATGTTCACACGACCGCCACCATACTTCATGTCAGCATAGCTGACGTGGTTCAGGAAACGGCCGGCCAGTTCGGGGTCAAAGCGTCCTTCGGCCCGGTCGATGGCGTTGCGGAAGATAACTCCACCCCAATCGCCCGCGCGAGGTGTAGTTCGCAGGGTGCTGGTATCGACACCCATTGTCTCGTCGTTGTAGCTCGTGAACAGCACGCTTTGCCGTGGGGTTCCCAACAGTTGCAGGCTGGCTTTGCTGCGGTCGGTCGAACTGGTGGAGCTGCCCACACCAATGGACGAGGCGCCCATCTTGAATAGCACACCAGCGTCGGCCATCACCGTTACGCCGCGCGGTAGTTCCATGTTTTCGCCGTCGCGGAGCACGCTGTTGCCCAAGCCACCGCGTCCAACTTCATAGGCCCAGTTGTCGCCAACAGTGTTGACTAAACCATCGATACCACCGTTGGGCAGCAGACGTACTACGTCGCCAGGTTGGGCGGCGGCAAACGCATCGGCAATCGTGGGATAGGGATTCTCAAGCGAGCCCAAGGGAGCGCCGGCATTGCTGGGAGGCGCTTTATCAACAAACAGGGCGCGGCGCTGGCCGAGCACATCGGAGCCAACCGGTGCAGCAGCATTAAACCAGAAGTTGAACACACCCCCGGCGATGCCGTCACCATCTCCATCCAGCGCACTGCCACCCAGGTCGACAATTGCGCGGGGCAACGTTGGATCGTTGGTCGAAACAATCGGGCGGAAGGCAACTCGCAGCTTGTAGGCGCCTTCGCTGACACCGCCCATACCGGTGTTCTGAATTTCAGGGTTGTAAGTCGCATTGCCACTGGCGCTAACACCCAGGTAGTAGACACCCGGTTCCAGCGACAATTGCAGGAATGAGTCCTTGCTGAAGTAGTCGTCGTTGATAGCGACGACTTCGCGCTTGCCGTCTCTTTCGCGGAACAAGGTCAGGAAGCTATCGAGCAAGCTGGATTCTGGATTGCGTTCGGCGATTACTTCGGCGGAGAACAGGCCGGGCTTGCCCGCCGCAACTTCGAAGCGATACATGTCGATATCGCGACTGTCTGGACGGTACAGATAATTGCCGACTACACGCTCGTTGGCGCCGGGGAAGATTGGTTCAGTCTGGTTGCCGTTCAGGGCCAGGTAGCTGCTCTCTCCACCATTGGTGGCGTTGCTGTACAAGCCACCCATGATGGTTCCTGGAGGCAGTTCAGAGGCATGACCGAAGCCCATCAAGTGGCCAATCTCGTGCATGGCCACGGTGAACCAACTCGGCTTGGCAGGTTGATCGCTGGAGCCAAACTCATCGTTCCAGTTCTCAGAGGCATCCAGGACGACGGTGCGGCGTCCGAAGGTCGAGAAAAGTTGGGTTGGCGAGGCGGGAATCGAACCGGCTATACCCAACGTACCGCCTTGACCACCTTCACTTCCAAAGACGCTCAGATCGCCCGTGACAATAGTCCACGATCCATTTTGGAAATCTTCGGTTTCGACGAACTTGATACCCATCATCGCGCCAAAGAACTCGAACACTTCTCGAGCCCGTTGCTTCTGTTGCTCAGTGATGGAACTGAAGACCTCCACGCCCAGCGAATTGCGACCATAGGGAAGCGTGGTGTTGAAATTGTAGAACTGGACAGTGACGCCCACGCCCGAATCGGGATTGTCCTGTAAGGTCTTGCTCTCAGGATTGATTTCGCGCGAACCGGGCATGTCCGGTGCGCCAGGGAAATCCAATGGAAAGGCCGAAGGATTAGTGATCGTTTGATTGACTTCGAAGCTGGACAGGTTGTTGAAGACCCCCAGCGAAGTATTGGCCGAGGTAAAGGTCGAAACCGGATCGCTGGGCGAGAGGCTCAGCGGCGCCGCCGGAGTGACTTCGTTGGTACCGATGCGTAGACGGAAGGAAGTATCTCTGGTGACATCCAGTTCGTCCAAATTCCTTGGGAATGTCAACGTTGCCAGATTGTTGAGCACATCGTAGGTGATCGATGAAGGACGATAGGTGACGTCATCGGTTGTCGTGACAGTGCCGCGATCAGCAATCAACGCGTAAAAAGCCGGATCGACCACCGTCGGATTTATTGGCAGGTCGCCGGTAGCGACGTTGGTTCCCCACAGCTTGTCATTGTTGAAGAAGATCTGGATTTGATCGCGTCTTTGATCGTTAACGCCATTGGTGCGAACGACAGGTTGTGGCACCACTGAAAGAATCTGTGCCCCAAGTTCCAAGCGGAAGTCTACTGCGTCGAACTCGGCGCCCGCGATGCGCGGAATCAGTGGCAGTCCAGTCAAGTTGCGGACGGCGGTTATTCCAAGAGCAGGATTATCCACGCCCATCACTTTGACGCGGTACAGGTTGTCAGGCAGCGCCGAAGTAAAGCGGACGATCACAATCTTGTCGGTATCGCCAAATCCTACCCAACCAGGAATGATCGCGTTATCGTCAATGAAATTCCCGTTGGCATCGGCAGGAATCACCAGGATTCCGTTTTCGATTGTCGAAGCATTCAGCGGACTGGCTCCGTCGAAGCGGAAGACCAATTCCGTTGGCGAAACACGCAGCGTGTTAGTCTGGTTGAAGCTGAAAATCTCTCCCGAGTTCGGAGCCACCGACAGCAGGCGTGGCCCGGTCACGGCCGCTGGGCCACTGACAATACCCGAGAGGTTCAGCGCTAGCCGGTACAGTTGTGGCTGGCCACTACCACTGCCGGTAACGCGGATGTAGTAGTCGCCACTACTGGGCAACACGACATCGCTGAGCACTTCCTCGGAGCCAATACCCGCGATGTTGGACGAACCCAGCACCGTACCGTCGGAGGAAATGATTTCCAATGCCAGGTTTTGATTGGCTAACGTGTTGACTAACTGGGGCTGCAGAGTGTCCGGCGCAACCAGGTATTGTTCGCCGATGGGCACCACGCGAACCGTAGCCTTCCCGGAGGAAGTCGTGCGGAAGTTGTAAAAGTCAACATCGTTAGCATTGGTCAACGAAAGACCCGTTAGGGCTGTGGTGCCATTGCCAAGTTGGCCAAAAGGTGTGGCCGTTGCGGTGGTGTTGTTCTTCTCCTTGTCGTCGCCATAGAGGGCATGAGCACCGAGGATGTCGTCGTGTTGTGCACCTAGGAAATTGTCGGAGACAAACGGTTCCATCAATTTCTTTTCTTCGATCGGAATGACGTGCCCCAGACCGATACCGTGTCCAGCTTCGTGCATGAGCACGTTGAACAGGATCCGGTTCTCGCCATTGGGCCCATCGGAAGATGTGCGGAAGAACGCATCGCTGGTATCGATGATCATGTCACCGTCGAAGCCGTTGTTTCCGCCTTCGTTGGGATAGTAGTTGAAAGCCAATATTCCGGCGTCGCCGTCAATTCGCCGTCCACCGATACGCACGTCGCCGCGAACTCCGGCGATCCCGCGATTGGAACCACTGATATCCGCACCATCGTCGTTGGGCTCGTAAACGAACGTTAGTCCAGACTCGCGACTCCAGCGGTCATAGGCTGCGCGGAACAGATGGAACCAAGGTTTAGCAGAGGTCGGTTCAACGCCTGCCCCTCCATAAATGCTATCCATGAACGCGATCAGGTCACTGGAGTTGCGGTTGTTACCGGTCGTGTCTACGGTGCCGTCCCGCACGATGCTCCAGGTGATCGTGGCTGGATCGCCTACATTGGGGCTGACGCCTCCAACCGGATTGGTCCAGCGCCGTGTGTCAATGACATTGAACTGGCCAGAGTTACCGCCACCAGTATTGCCACCACCGGAGGCCGCCTGGTTGGCTTCTCGCTCCCAGTTCTGCCAGTACTCAATCGTCGTGTTGGGTGCATACACACCACTCAACACGTTGCTGGCCATCAATTCCCGGCGCTCCAGGTTCTCAAGAATGGCGCGACGCAGTCGATTTCGACGAGTGGCATTGTCCATAGAGGAGTTAGTGGGAGAAGAGTGCAGGCTTACCATGCGAGTTGACCTTTTACGGTTTTCCAGTTCCAACGTTTTCAGATCGTAGGATGATTCGTCGAGGGGTGATCTGGTAGCTCCTGGGGAACCACCAAGTCTGTTGTTATATCATTTCTGGTGAATTAGCCATCATTATGGGAAAAGGTGGCACTGTAGCCACCCCTTCCAGGGGGAGACGGGCGACTAGCTTACGCGAGGTGCCAGGTCTTCCAGCAAGCTTTCCAGGGCTTCATCATTGGTCGAGGCATCAGCCGGTGGCTCTGCACCCATCCACTGGTCTGCACTGGACTGGTCGAGTTCGTCTACCAGGTCGATCAGTCCCATCTCCAAAGCTTCCTGCAAAGTGAAGACTTGCGACTGAGTTGCGTAGACCGGCAGGCGTTGGTTCTCCATCACTCGGGAAACGCTGAACTCGAACGGCGAGCAAGCGCCCAGTGTATCCAGTTTGGCATCGGTGACGACTCCTTCGCCTTCACCTTGCAGGCCGCTTGCTTCACCTTCACCGCCCAGTCCCAAGTTGATCCGGTTAATTACTTCCAACACGTCAATCGAAGTGATGAAGTTATCGCCGTTAACATCCAGGTAAGGTGGCGGTGCAGGCAGGTTGCCCACCGGGCCGGTACCCTGGGTGTTGATGCGATTAACGATCAGCAGTGCGTCAATTGGGCTGACAAATCCATCCACATTGACGTCGAACTGGTTGACTGGGTTCTGGTGCGGAGCCGGCAGCGGGGCGCCGATGATAATGTTGACCGTCGTTTCGACGCTTTGGGCTGTACCATCCGATGCACGGTAGGTGAACGAATCGGCGGTTCGGTTCGAGCCGGTGTGACGATAGGTGAAGGTACCATCACTATTCATCGTCAACTGACCGAAGTTCGGCTGACGCACGACCACTGCGGTCAGCGTTCCGTTCTCCAGATCCGAATCATTGGCCAAGACCCCGTTGTCATTGGTGTTGGCACTGGTGATCGTACCGCGTGCATCCGTGGTCACCAATGTCGATCCCTGTGGCACCGTGTAGTTGTCGGTTACCGTGATCGGGGCATCGTTGACTGGATTGACTGTCAGCACAAAGCTACCGGTTACGGCCAGGCCTGAACTATCGGTGGCTCGCAGAGTGATCGTCGAGGTGCCGAAGGCGTTGGGGATCAGCGTCAAACGCATGCCGATGGAATCAACTGTCGGCGTGACCAACAGGGCGTTGGAGTTGGAGACCACGCTCAAGGTCAGCGTATCACCATTAACTCCATCAGGATCGAAGAAGTAGGCGGGGTTCAGAGCGATATCACGAGGAGCATCGTCTTCGTTCATCGTCGTATTGGGCAAGGCTTGAATCAAGCGTGGCGCGTCGTTGACCGGCCGCACGTTCAGTGTCAGCGTGCTGACAACCTGTTGACCAGCCAGATCGGTCGCGCGAACTTGAACCAGAGCTTGACCGTTTCTGTCGGCACCCAGGGGCAGCGTCAGTGTGTTGCCGGTGATCGTTGGCGTAACCAGCGTAGGATTGCTGTTACCACCAGGAACGATCGAGTACGTCAGGGCATCACCACTGCTGACCACATCTGGATCAAAGAAGATCGTCGTCAAGTCGATCGACAAGGCCGCCGAGTCTTCATCAACCGTACGAACTCCCAGAGGCGTAGCCACGCGAGGCGCATCAGGCCGATTCTCGACCGTTACCGTGACGGTGCCAGTCGAAGTCTTTGGATCCGGTTGGTTGCCGCTCAGACCGTTGTCCTGAACGTCGTAGAAGAACGTATCGGTACCGGCGAAATCTGCTGGCGGAGTATAGGTAACCGTATTTCCTACCAACCGCACAGTTCCACCTGCGGTGCTGGTAGGATTGACGCGGACCACTTGCAGCAACTGATTGGACTCGTTGGCAGGACCAGGCGAATCATTCGATAGCAGCGTGGCGGTGGTAATCGTACCGGCGGTGTCTTCGTTGACCGTCAACGAATCCGGACCGGCCGTCGGCGCGTCATTGCGATCCAAGACCGTAATCGTAACCGTGGCAGTCGACGACAGAGGCGCCGCGACGCCACCGGTTGTACCATTGTCGGTGATCGTGTATGTGAACGTATCTGTACCGCTGAAGTTGGTTGGTGGCACATAAGTGATTTGGCCGGCAACCAACGAGACCGAGCCGTTGTTGGCACTCAGTGAGGACACTGCGGTGATCGTCAGGGTTTGACCGTTTTCATTAGCTGGTCCCTGGCGATCGTTAGCCAGCAAGGTAGCCGCAGGAATTACCAGCGGGGTATCCTCAGGGCTGGAGATCGCGTCGTTGGCCGCAATGGGCGAATCATTGACCTCGCGAACGGTGAAGGTAGCCGTAGCGATGTTGTTACTGACCAGCACGCCATCGCTGACGCGATAGGTCATGGTCAGTTGACCATTGAAGTTGGCTTCGGGTTGGAACGTGAACAAGCCACTATTGCCGATCAGCGTGATTTGCGGCGGCACGTCGACCGCAATGATCGTAAACGGTCCACCTTCCGGATCGACCTCATTGGCAGCCAGGCCGTCGTCGATGCGGAAGCCAGGCGATTGAGTTCCATCAGTGTCGGTGGTTGTCAGCGAACTATCTTCGTTGATCGTGTAGTCGTCATCGACTGCCACCGGTGGTGTGCCCGGTACGATCGTGACCCTGTAGTCTTCAACTTCACCATCTGTGGCCAGACCGGTAGGCAACAATCCGCCAACGCTGCTGGATCGGAACCGAGCATACGAGGTAGTAGCTGTAGCTGGAACTGGCGAATTGGCTGGGATCGTAACTTGGAAGCTGCGAGTCAACTGGCCGGCTACGAACTCTACCGAAGTCAGAATTTGCTCACCTGGATCATCCCAGTCGCCGTCGCTATTGAAGTCGATCCAACCATCGACAAAGCCGGGGCTGTTCATCGTTACGTTCACCGTAGTGAAGATATTGCGATTGAACAAGCCTTGTGGATTGAGTGGCGAACCGAAGGTCACGCCATCATCGCCGGTGTCGCTATCGGCTCCAGGTACGGGCACCGCATCGCTGTCGGCATCCACCATCGAACCCAGGATCGAAATGTTGCCACTGATCGCGTGCCGAGCTCCGTCATTAATGTGACGTACTGGGTAGCGGCCAGGGGTGGTGCTAACCGGATCTGGGGCATCGCCGTAGTCCAGTTCAACACCTGGCATGAGGATAGTGAAGGCCGTTTCGTTGTTGATGCGATTAGCCTTGAGGTCATTGCCACCCAGGTCCGAGATGCCACGCAGGAAGTAGTTGTCGATCTCGGGGCTGATAACAACCGCGTTCTCGACAAACAGCGTGTCACCGCCGCGATCTTTGGCTGCCAGCGCGGTATCAGACGAAGCGTTGATCGCTGCGATGATGGACTTCTTGACTTTGGCGGCATCAAAACTGCGATCTTGCACGAAGGCCACTGCTTTAGCGCCACCGGGCACACCAGTGCGGCGCAGACTTGGCGCGCCACTGGCATCGATGGTGAAGCGAGGAGTGTCGTTCAACTGCAAGGTGCCGTCGGCCAGGGCGGTGGTCGTTACGCCCAGCAGGCTGCTTTCGATTTCTGCCTTCATGGTCGCCACCACGCTGTCAGGCGTGCTGCTGTTGCGATAGTAGATCGGTGTGCGGCCAGCTTGCTGGGGTAAACCAGAATCGATGTTCACAAACTCAAAGGTAACGGCTGTGTTACCATTGCTGATCGTGAAAAATTCGCCGTTGCGGATCACACCGCGGCGGGTGGTGATGCCCGTAGTTCCAGTGTTGACCTGGTTGTTTTCCAGGATGCCCAGTTCGATGCGTCCACCGCTGAGAACATTAGGCGTGATGCCCAATCCGGACGAGGCAATCGCTGTGGCCAGAGCCGTGGCTACATCTCCACTGGTCGACGTCGACGTGTAGCGGACCAGAACATTACCGGGCTGAGTGGGGCCGATAAAGTTGCTGTCGAACTCGAAGCGAACTGTCACGCCGTTGTTGGTTAGTGCCAGAACCGAGCCGTCTGGAATGTCGATGCCACCACGAGCCGGCAATTGCATAGCCAGTGGTCCGAAGACCTGCAGTCGCGTATTGCTTTGAACGCCGGGGGCACCGAATAGTCCCAAGGATGGTGCCTGGGCTACGTTGATCGTATGGTTGGCTCCACCTATGACCGCGATGTTACCATCGCCGACATGCACAGGGCTGAGTCCCAGGCCAGCACCGGAGATAGCGGTCGCCAGTCGAACGCCAATCTCGTCCTGTGTCTCATTGAGAGCGACCGAGACCGGAATGTTGCCGCTGGTGGTGTTGGCATCTCGCGTGAACTCGAATGTCCGAGTGTTGGTTCCATCGGAAATGGTGAATGTCTGACCATCGGCCAGAGCACGAGCCACACCCAGGACTACCAGTCGAGGAGTGCCGCTGACGATCGAACCATCGGCCGTCAGACCCAAGTGAACCACGTCATTGGAAACCAGCGACGGATTGAGCGTCAGCGGGCTGGCTGCCAAGGTGTCGCGAGTAATCCGGGCCAGGTCGAGCACGCTGGTCGCAGCCGCAAAGTTCACGGCTGAATTGCCGGGCGTGACCACGCCGTTGTTGTCGTATTCGAAGGTAATCGTGCGACGACCATCGCTGACCGTGAAGGTCAAGCCATCGGTGACGCCACCGGGACGTGGTCCCAAGTCTGGAATCTTCAGACCGAGCGTCTGCGATGGCTGGGTGATGGCAATGTTGGTCGTGTCGACACGCACGTTGGTTTCAGCGCCCAAGTAGACGCGTCCGCCGGGCAGAATGCGGGGTACCAGGTTGGGCATATTCGCGCCGATCACGCTGGCCACTACCTGAGCAATGTCCGACTGGGTGCTACCCAAAGTAAACGGAATTGTCACAAAGCCAGCCTGCGTGTTACCGTTGCGATCAAACTCGAAGGTCACCACACGCGCGCCGTCGGTCACCACGATTCGGTCACCATCGGCGATACCGCCGGTAGCACCGCCAGCCAGCGGAGCTTGGAGTGTCAAACCTTGTGGTACCTGCAAGCGATAGCCGCTGTCAAATTCGTAAACGACTACACCACCGGTTGAGTCAGTTACCGAGAAGGTGTCGCCATCGGAAATCTGGTCACCGCTAGGTGCTGAGATCACAAAGCGGTCTTTGTTGTTCAGCGAGATCTCGTAGACGCGATCGTTCTTCCAAACGCCAGCCAGTGGCGTCAGGATGATTTCATCGCGAGTCGAGTTGTAGGCAAAGGTGTAGTCGATGCCTTCGATCAGCAGGCGTCCATCTTCGAAGACGACCACCGAAGCACCGCTGAGCCGTCTTTCGGGCAGGATGCTGTTGACCACCGTGTTGTCATCGACACCCAGGCCTCGCAACGGATTGGTGGGCTCGTTGCCATCTGCCAATTGAATACGGAACTCCGGATAGACACCGCTGTTCAGTTGTACTACCGAGACCGACGAATCGTTATCGATTCCCAAGGCATCGTTGTCGATCGGGTTCAGCAGCAACGCTGCCGGACCGGCAAAGTCGGCGCGATCCAGCGCGCCACGATCCTTGAAGACGTTCTGGCCTTGTCCGGAGGGTGAAGCGACATCTGGATCGTCGACACGCAGTTGACCAACCAGGTCCAGGTTGGGTGCCTTGAGCGGCGATACCGAAATGCCCATGGCAGTCTTGACGGCAGCCAGGGCTGGACGCTCGGGCATCGAATCGACGGCGCTATCGATCAGCGGCGATCCGGGAGCCGGCAAGTACTGACTGGCCTGGGCGTTGACAAACAGTTTCACACCGCGAGGAACCGTCGTATTGAAGTCCAGGCTCGTGTTGGGAACGTTGGTTGGACCAGCTTCGATACCGGTTTGGAAACGGTTACGGGCCACGGCCGGTTCAACGTACTGGAACGTTGAACCACCCAGTACTACCTCACCTGGCTTGGTTGGCGCATTGGGATTGTTTGAACCGTAAGGGGCTGGTGTTAAGGTTAATGGGAAGAACCTGGACTCCTCGTTAATGACCGGGGTCTGCAGATTGAAGAACACGTTGTTCAGAATCGTTGGACTGGCACCACGCGAGGCTAAAATGCCCGTTTCAGGTAACACCTGGTCGAGGTTGTTGTTGGCGTTGGCATCTGGGTCGACCAGGATCGAACCATTGCTGACAATGAACGCCGCATTGCGAATTTCGATGAACTTTTCATTGGTACCGTCAGCGATCGAGGTCCGCGAGATAGGCTGAGTTTCGTCGCGATCGTGACCCAAGCCCATGTTGGAAAGGCTGGTAATAATTGGGGTTGGGTAGTTTGAATTAACGCGGATCGTGCGGAAACCATCGTTGCGGCGAGGGAAGACCTTCAAGCCCTGATTGACTTCGCGGAATGGTCCGCCGATCTGACGTTCGATTTCACGATAGCTAAGCGCGTTGGTGGCTCTTTCGTTGACATTGCCCAATTGTTCCAACACATCTGCCGGGTCGCCGGTAATGTCGTTCAGTTCGGCATCGAGCACCGTGGCTATACCACCCAACGTTCTGGCCACCACTGGCGGCAGTGGATTGGCCAAACCGAAGGCGCCGTTTGGCAAGTTCTGCTGGTTGGTGACAGCCGGTCCACCATTAACACCTTCATTAATGGCCTTGGCAATTGCGCGGGCCACATCTGGGAATCGCCAGTCATCGTCCAGCTGAATTGGAACGTTGCCTGGAGTCACAGCGCCCGTAAAGGTGAACTGGAAGGTTCGACCTCCCGTGGCAGTGCCATTGATGTCGGGCACACCGAAGATTGTAAACGTATCACCTTCGCTATAAGCGGTGGCATCTTCCGCGGTGATAGTAAACTTCTGGGGATGACGCACCGACAACGACAGCGAGTAACTGCCGACAGTCGAACCATTCTTGCGATTGGCAAGCGACAATGGATCGTAGTCAATGTTACCAATCGAGCTGACAACCGCATAATAGACGCCATCTGCCGTGGCCGTGAAATCGATATAGGGATCGACTCCTCGTACTTCCCCTGGTGCTGGATCATTATTGCTGCTGATGATCAATTCACCGCGGCTGTTGTAAATCTGCAGCACAGAGTTCAGTGTGCCACCAGGCAACGTGTCGACGTCGACCATTACCCGATCACCAACACCCAGTTGGAATTGGTACATGTCGACATCCTGGGAAGGATTGCGCGACATGAGCGGGTTATCGCCGATGCTGGCGGTGGTGGTATACGAGATCGGGTTGTGGGCTGTGCCCTGCCAGGTCTCGGTGGCGGTGGCAATCGTGTCGTTCGATTCGGTCGGCGTCGAGGCACCGTCGAGACTGGCGCGACCATCGGTACCGATAATCGTATTGTTCACCAGGCGTGCATGCGGTTGTGGTGACTGACCCAGATCCAACTGACGGATAATAAAGGGATTGGCATTACCGATCGTGTTGAGGAATTGGACGTTGGTTGGACCTTCCAGATATAAAGCTGGCCGGTTGTAGTAGTTCGGATAGAAGGATTGGGTCAGCAGCGGCGCATCGAAGTCTGGACCTTCCAAACTCTCACCAACCGTGGCCACTAATTGCTGCGTCGTGCCATTACCTACGAACATGCTGCCGAGAAATGAATCTCGCAGTGCCATCATCGTTTCCAGGGCGGTGGTCGCAAATGGAGTCAAACCAGTGCCTTCCAGCCGCTGGTAAAATTGGCCTCCGGTGTCGCGATACCAGGCAATGCTGCTGGAAGTCAAGTAGCCATCGCCCTGCACTCGTCCACTACCCCAGACTGGACCATTGACGTCACCACCTGCGAGATCTTCAAATTCAAAGTTCAATCGCATGCGGTCCATATCGACGGCCAGGATATCGCCGTCGTCAATATACGAACCGAAGTGGGAGAAGGGAGCATTGGGTTCCGTGTCGGGGTCGGTAGTTGGAATCACGCGCGGGGTGATCATCCAAATCGGGTTTTCACCTTGGATGTGAATACCTCCCAGGCCGCCTTCTTCCAGCACGTTGTTCTGAACGACCAGGCCAGGCAACAGACCGCCGATCACGCTATCGTTGGGATCCAACAAGTTACGCACAGCTTGCGTGCCAGCCAGGTTCGGCTTGGCTTGCATAATCAGCGATTCGATAAAGTTCGTTTCATCGCGATCGTCGGCCAGGCGTCGGGCTGGTTGCGACCAGACGCCATAATCGCGCGAGTCGCGAATGAAGCTGTTCTGGATGATGATCTGACCTTGGTCGCGATCCACGTTCTTGTCGCTGGAGCCCTGTTGAGCAGTCACCACTACCGCGCCACTGGGCAGGTTAGCCCGCAGCGTGCGCACCGAAGCATTGCCGAAGAGGTGAATGCGATTGTCCCGACCGGCTGTGCCGGTATCCAGTCCGCCCGAGGTCGCGGCCCGAACCTTCAATCTTGATTGAACGCTGGGGTTGTTGATCGCGTCACGCACCTTTTGGGCGATAGTGAACGCAGGGTCGGAGGCCAAGAAGCGCACCGGTACGTTGCCTAAACCTACGGCCGCATCGGTTGAAAATTCGAAAACAATACGGGTACCGCCATCGCTGATCTCAAATTGGTCGCCGTCGGTCAGGAAGCTGCCCGCGGGCAAGGTCAGCGACAATTGCTCAGCCAGGCGATCATTGGTATCGATCGTCTTGGTCAACAGTGGAGCACCGAAGACGTTGGACTGGAAGAACGACTCCGCCAGGCGAACTTCAAATTGATACGATCCGGTCGTAACGGTCGTCGAAGGCACACCCACAGCCGCATAGGTCGAGTTGGGTTCACCCGAATTGAAGCGCGAGCCATCGGCCAGCACCATGATCACTTCGCCAACGCTACCGGTCGTATCGGCATCGCGGGTGCGGAACACGATGGTCAGGCCATCTTCACCTGCATAATCCTGCAGGCTCAGCGTGATGCGCTGTGGCGAGCCCCGGGTGAGCAGCGTTTCACCGAGGGTCACATCGGCGTTGCTGGTGGCGATTCGCACAGGTACGCCATTCTGATCGACAACAAAAACGTCCAAGTCACCGTTGATCACTTCGTAATCGAACTGAATCGATGGATCTTCACTGAACAGGTAGGTTCTCAGCGAAAACTCGCGAGTTGATTCCACCATGTTACGCACCAGGCTAAAGCCTGGATTCAGGGACGTTTCATCGCCGACGCCGATTTGCTCGCCGCGTTCAGCAAAGCCGATTATCAGGTTGTTGATGTTGGTTGTTCCAGCCACGTTGCGGAAAACCAGGCTCAAGCCTTCTTCGCCAGCAAAGTTGGCCAGAGAAATCTTGGTCGAGCGAGTTCCGGCTGACGTCAGCGTGGGATTGGGCTGGCGAGAGGTGGCCACACGAGTTTCACTGTTGTCAGCTCGACGCACAAATACATCCAGCGTGCCAGTGTTGGTGTAGTCCAAGTACATATTGGGCAGATCGGCTGCCGTGTAACCGGCCAGCGAGAACTGAGCAGAAACCAGCTCGCCACTGACACCGACGTTGGTCCGGGGCAAGAAGTTCTGTACCACCGGCGGATCGGCGGTCGTTACACCAGGTACATAGTTTTCATCCACGATGCGCCGGATCGCGCTGATTGGCTGGACATCAAACGGATTGAGGATCTTGGTACGTGGTTGAAACGCAGCCGAGGAGATACCGATCAAGTAAGTGCCTTCTGGCAATGCCACTGGTCCAATGTAGGCATCGCGGGTTCCCAATGAACCACGTGACAGGTCTTGAACATCGTTGATCGTCAGCGGCCTGCGCTGGTCGTCAGCAATGTTGCTGGAGTCGCCCGAATAGATCAAGCGGTACTGGGTACCGTAAAAAGAAGTCTCTTCCTGGAAGATGTTGATCGACGTATCGGGTCGATTCAGGCCGTCGGCATAGTCCATGTCGAAGACCACGGGTACGTAGCTGCCGAAAAGGCTGCCGACGAGGTCTTCTTGAGAAATCGTCATCCGATAGAAATCGACATCGCGCGAAGAAGACAGCGATCCACCAACGCTGATAGCGCCCTTGGCTGTCTCCAGGATGTTGCCGATGAACTGCGGCCGACTGCCGACCTGGGACTGGCCGACCGAGGTGCCGTTGTTGGCAAACAACCGACCACGACCGACGTTTTCATCTTCTTGAGCTTCGCCGATCAGCGGCGAAGTACCAGGCAGGCCTATCAGGTGAACACCGTTCATCGCATAGCGAATATCGGCAAAGTCGATTGTCGAGCCAGCGAACTCTTGCTGCTCGCGCAAGCGGACTTGGACGTGGTAGACGCCCTTGGTTAGACCCGCATTGGTAGCGTTGATGTCGGCGCTGGCACTGCGGATTCGGAAATAGAACGGGCTGCGAGTGCCCGAAGCGCCTGGCAGGCGGACGCGCATACCAGGATCCTTGACGTTGGTCGTACCGTCCTCTTTAACCTTGTTGCTGGACGTCCTGCGAACACCGTCAACACGCACCGGCATACGGTTCACGTTACTGGCCGAGATCAGCGAGGTAGTAACCAGCTTGGATGGGTCTTCCGTTTCTTCTGTGCTGTTATCACTACGAGCCAGCAAGGAGCCATTGGCATCCAGCAGTTCCAGCACCAGGTCGCTGTTGTGCTGGGTGAAGTCAACGTCCAGCCAAACTTCGGTGCCGGCTTCAGCGGTGAAGCTGTACACGTCAACGTCTTCACGCTGACTCAGCACGCCTTCCACATTGAAGCCCAGCCGCAAGTTTTCGTTGCTGGCAGATGGACTGGCGGCCAGGTCACCTAGCACTTGGGCGCTGAGAGCCGATCCGTTAGGACCTGGAGCGGCCGCGGTGGGGCTTTCCGTTTCCAGGATTGGTGCTACGTTGCGATCGTTAGAGTCTTGATCGAGCAACAGCCCGCGCCAATCAGCAGCTTGGGGTATCGAGCCGATGCCGTCGTTGTTGGTGTCGGTTTGCGGCGAGCCATCGGGCTCCAGACCCGCACCCACGGTGTCATCCTTCAAACTAGTCAGGATGACCGGGAATCCAGGTTGCCCCAACACATACAACGCACCACCCACACGGTTATTGCCAGAGGTCAACTGACCGCTGGCGGTAATACCGGCGCCCATGTTGCGATTGAAGTTGGAGCCATAGCCCAGGAACTTGACTACCAGCGATTCGTTGGGCGCACTCTGCAGACGCAAGTTGCCTTCGTGCTGCACATTTTCGATGAAGATGCCATCGTACAGGACGTGAACAATATCGGTATCATCCCATACGCTGGCGGTGGTTAACGTATCGCCACGAATCTCCAGTCCATTGAGGTCGTTATTGACCATGCGATTGTTGCGAATCAGCGGACCACGATTGCTGTCATACGATGTCGAGCGATCCGCAACTCCGGTCTGCCGCCCCGAGTCTCCCTGGATCGTGTCGGTCATGCTGTTGGCATCGATATCGATCGCACTGCCATCGTTATCGCGGAAGATGTTGTCGATGATGATCGGCTGTGCGCCACGCACGAAGATCGTTGCCCTGGAGTTGCTCAAGCGACCAAATCGTGCACCTGGGCCTTGGCCACCAAAGCCATCGGCATTGTCTTCGAAGATCGTGTTGGCAATGCGCGCTTCGGCTTGATGCAGTTCAATCGTGTTGAAGGCGCGGAAAGTACCCTCTAGCCTGGTCACGCCACCACCATAGGAGAATCGGGCATGATCGATGCTCAGGGTGGACGTGGGTGCCATGTAGATGCCACCCCAGTCGCGCGGTGCAGGCGCATTGGCTCCGCCGTTGTTGTTGGTATCAAACGTTCCGCCGGCGCCGACCGTGTCATCCAGCTTGCTGGTAAAGACAATTGGCAAGCCATCGGTGCCCTCGGCCAGAATACTCGCTCCGAAGGTAGCTTCGATGCGCGCGGCTTCCAACTTGATAACAGTACCTGGATCGATGACCAGCGAAGCAGTCGCGCGAGGACGCTTGACCGAGAAGGCCTCGACATCCAGAGCACCGCCGGCAGTTGTGCCGACGTCCAGGAATTGGGTGACGCCCGCAAAAGTTGCGTCCGGCAGGTCAGCCACTCGCTGGTAGGCTCCGCCGTTGAAACTGCGGTACAAGCGACGAGCCACGTAACCCCCGAGGGTCACTGGCAGGTCTTGCAGCAAAATGCTGCCGTCGGTCGCGAGTTGGAAGGAACTGGTCGGGTTGGATGCCAGGCCTTCGCGGCCGGCGCTATCGACGTTCACCAGGCGGTAAGCGTACTCTCCAGTTGGTAGTGTGCCGCCATCAACGCGGCTGAGCGTTACCGCACCGACGTCCGCGCGGTCGCGTGCCAACAATCCACCTAGCGATTTGCCGATGTCCAAGTAGGTCGACGTCTGGCGGTCCAACGTGGCCACCAGTTGATAGGGGCCCGACGCATTGCCGGTGCTGCGATACAAGCGTCGCGCGACGAAGTCACCGGTTGCCGATGGCAAGCCAGCAATTTGAATCGCTGTCTGGCCTGGGTTGATCAACTGAGTCACCGAAGCATTCGATGGAATGCTTTCGTAACCATTGCGATCCAGGAAGGTGATCTTGTAATTGTAGAAACCTGGCAACAGCACACCACCGACGCTCGGGGCGGTCGAAATCAATTCCGCCGGTGGTACCGTGCTATCCAGCAAGGCTCCGCCAGTCGATCCAGTGACGATCACATTTTCAGTGATCAAGTGAACGACATCGATATCGTCAAAGCGGCCCGGCACGGTCAGCGTGCGCGTAACTCCATCGGCTGGCGTATCGACACGGATGAATAAACCGTTGAGCGAGTTGTTGACCAGGCGGTTGTTGTGGATCGATGGTCCCACGCGATCGTAGTCGCTGGTGAACGAACCATTGACTTGGAAACGTGGCTCGTTGAAGTTGGTTTCTTCGAAGCTATTGGGCAGTGCGCTGAGGGCCGCATTAGCTGAGAAGCTGATCTGGTTGTTTCTGATGGTCGGACGAGTTTCCAACATTTCAATCGGGTTGATCGACTGCTGGATCGAATCGACGATTACCGTACCACCACCGTAGCGAATCACCGCCTGGTTGACATATTGCAGGAAGATACCTTCATCTTCCAAATCGGTTCGACCGGCCGACAGGTCAACGTCGCGGCGATACGACAGACCGCCCCAGTTGCCGCTGGAGGGCGTCGTTCTGGGCGTGTAGGTGTCCAGGCCGATCGATTCATCCAGCCATGAGGTGAAGAAAACGTTACCGGCGACAGCCGCGCCATTGGCGGAGCGGACGGCGTTGCCAGCAGCATCCAACAGCACTGGCGTACCCAGTACTTGCAACGCCGAATCCGAGCGGTCAATGTTCAGGTTCGAACTGCCCACACCGATCCGAGAACGATTCAGCTTGAAGATCGCACCGGCATCGATCATGGTCGTGACGCCGCGCGGAACTTCCATCGTGGAACCGTCCGAGAGCACCGAACCGGGCAACAAGCCTACACCGATCTCGTACGCAAAGTTATCGTTGGTCGTGGCCAGATTACCGTCGACGCCACCGTTGCCGATGATGCGGACGATGTCACCGGGCAGAGCCGAAGCAAACGCACTGGCTACACCTGGCGCAGAAATATTGTTGAACGGTCGGGCCAGGCTGCCGTCCGCGTTGGGACCAGCGGCTTTATCAACGAATAAGGTCTTGCCAGCAACATCCATCAGCACCAGCGATGGGTCGATGCTAATCAATCGCTCGCCTCGCAAGGTCAAGCGCGCGCCATTGGCCAGGGCACTTACACCTAGCTCGCCACGCGAAACAATCGCCGCGGCCAAGGCGTTGGCCAGCGTACCGGCAGCATCACCGGGCGTGTAAGAGATCGCAATTCGACCAGGGCTGACCTGTCCATTGCTATCGAATTCAAAGTCGCGCGAAACTCCGTTGCCACCGACAATCGTGACCAGTTTGCCTTCGATCGATGCATCGGCACCGGCATTGAAGCTGACCACACGATCCAGCGGACGAGTTTGGAACCAGAAATTGTAAGTTCCACCAGGTGTACCGTCGCCGTCGCCGTCGATGCTGATCGCAGGATCACCCGATCCGGAGATATCTTGAATCGTATCGGAAGTATCGACTTGAGCGCGGAAGGTAATCCGCAATTGGTAATCACCTTGCGACTTGCCGCCAAAACCTGTGCCTTCAACCGTGGCGTCGTAACTATCGTTGCCACTAGCCGATACACCGATGTAGTACACACCCGTGGTCAACGACTGCTTGATCAGCGAATCACGGCTGAAGTAATCGTCGTTTTGAGCCACGAGCTGCATGCTGCCGCCACCCAGCACAACTGGGTTCTGGGTCAGAACATTGGTGCCGATGCGTGTGTTGCCAGCGCCGCGAACCAGGCTGGCTTTCACTAACTTGGCAGCGTCGCTCGACTGAGCCAACGCGGTCAATACTTCGGCCACAGTGCTTTCGCTGCCCGAGGTCGTGTTCAGGTCGATACTGACAGAGTTGGCGCTGACGGAGATGCCCGGTCGTGCACCAACACCTCGAGCCGATTGAGTCAGGCGAATCTGGAAGTGATTGCCGCGAGCGCCCGGTAGCAACGATTCGAATTTCACCTGCAATGAATCGCCTGCTCCAAAGCTGGTGGTCGCGGTCGCTTGGGTGGCTCGGAACAGTTCGATGTTGGTGTTCAGTGCGCTACTGTTGGTCAGTCGCTCGGCATAGGTCTCGGCTGTGAACAGGCCCACGCGATTGTCGCCACCGAAGTCGACATCGAAACGATACAGGTCGATATCCGAACCGTCAGGTCGATAGAGGTATTGACCATGCAGAACGTCTTGGTTGCCGGGGAAGACGGGCTCGTACCGTTCATCGGAAGCGGTCAGTTGCGAGTCATTGGCATCGATCAAGGTACCGCTGCCGGCCAGAAATTCTGGATCCAGTCGCATCAGGGTCGTTTGCGGCAAGTCACCGGCATGCTCCAGTCCCAGGACCATACCCACAGCCGTCGCCATCGCACGGAAGTAGCCCTCGCCGTAGTTGTCGTTCCAAGTATTGGTGGCCGAGAGAATGATCAGCGGATTGACAAACGTTGGATCGATTCGCACGCCAAAGTTACGAGCGAACTCATTTTGAATTTGCGTGCCGGGCAGGGATCGCAAGCCGGAACTGGTACCTGTTGCAATCGTGATACCCAGGTCTGCAGTTTCGACGAACTGCACACCGACATACTTGGCCCACAACCCCAGAGCCTCGCGAGCCCGCTGCTTTTGAACTTCGCTGATCGCATTTACCAGCGGCACACTGTTCAAATCGGTGGAGTAAATCGTCCTGAAGTTATAGAAGATGGTCGTGATGCCATTGACCTTGTCGGCACCGAAGTTGGAATTGACATGATCCTCAAAAGAAAATGCCTGATTTTGAGGCAGAATGCGATGACCTGGATCGTCGCTGGCGCCCATCAAGTCCAGAACGAAGCTCTCGGGGTCAATCGACGAGCCAATGATCAGGCTGCTTTGCGGCTGAATTGCCGAGCCCAGCGTGCCCAGGTTGGTGGCGGTATCAAACGAGCTGCCCAAGCCCACCAGAGTCAGCGGCGAGTAAGCCAGGTTGCGATTACCGACTTGTGTCGAGCCGATACTGCCGGGCTCCAGCGATACCGACAGCAGCGCAGTAGCGGCCGACGAGTTGTTGACCAGCGTTACCAGTTCGGTTGCCGTCAGCGTGGCACGCCCCAAATCGATCGTTACCCTGCGACCAGCGCTGGTGACCAGCGGCGTGCCACTACCGGAGTTGATCACTTCTACCTGTACACCCGAACCAGCTTCGCCCAACTGACGCGAGGTGAAGCGGAACTTGGCAGCCCCGGCTGTGTTCAAGTCGCTAATGACCGTAGCCGCAGCTTCGCTGACCGTGGGAGAGATAGGCCGAGTTTCTTTGGTGCCTACCCGCAAACGAAACGTGGCCGGTGCATTACCAGCCAGGCTGTTGATGTCACCGCCAAACTTCAATGTCGCGGTATTGGTGCTCGCATTGTACTTGACGCTGGTCGGCGTGAAGTAAACGTCGTCTGTGTTGCGAACGGAGTCTTGAGTCAGAATCAACTGATAGAAAGCTGGGTTCTCAGCTGAACGAGCCGTCGGCTGGCCGAAGGCATCATTCTCAACCAGCAGCTTGTCGGCATCGAAGTAAACGACCACCGTGTCGCGCAGTTGCTGCAGGCCACTAGCGGTGCGAATAACCGGCTGCGGCACGACACCCACCACTTGCGAACCAAGATCTAAACGGAAATCAACCGTGTCCTGTCGCGTGCCAGCTCGGCTCGGAGTAAACAACTGACCAGCTTGATTGCCCGAGGGCACATTGCGCAGACCGACAATACCGCGCACCGGATCATCAAAGCCGAAGATTTCAATGCGATAATTGTCGTCCGGCAACGCCTCGCTGAATCGGAGCGTAACTTCGTTCTCATTGGGACTGGCACCTACCAGGCGGGCACCAGGTTGAATCACGATGTCATTGGATTGGTTCAACTGAACCGGGGAATAACTGGCTGGGTTCAACGAACCAATCGCGGTGGAACCTAATCCGCCATCCAGCTTGGCAGATACCACTGAGGTCAGAAGCGGCGATTGATTGATCGCGGTAACCAACTGCTGCGCTGTAGTAGGCGAGGTGGTGTTCGAGTTGAGCACCACATTTACAGTTGCACCATTGACGGTAAACTGCGGCAGCCCGGTCGGCCCCAAATCTTGCCGCGAGAATTGAACCGTCAAGGCGGTCGCTTGCAGGCGCGCCGTCAAACGGACATTCACAGCACCGCTGGAGCCGAAGTCGGTGGAAGCACTGAACTGACCAAAGGTTCCGTCGTTGCCCGCGCGCGTCAGGCGAATGCCCGAGAGCGTCGTGGGGTCGATGACCTGAGCGTCGTCAAAGCGGAAAGTCAACTCGCGCGGTGCCACCGAGCGAACCGCGCCTTCGGCCAACAGATCGCTGTTGTTAGGCTGAATGCCTATCAACTGCGGTCCAACGGCCATCAACTGGCGGCTCTCGAGTGACTCCAAAAGCATGCGACGCATCAGCTTCCGAGCGGCGTCAGTCTTGGATTGCGAAGTTGGGGATGCGACGGTGCGGAACTTGCGGTTGGTCATTAACCAGCCCCTAAAAGCGTTGCTGCCTGAAACCGACAACAGGAAAACTCCCCCACAAACGGGTGAGTCTTAGTCCTGGTCTTCGCCTTGGAAGGCGAACGAGCCCGAAAAATACTTGATGAGACGTGAGAACGGTCCTCAAGATCGCAACCACTCGGCGCACTAACCGACCGTTCGAACGTTGACGGTTGATTATAATTGCGTCGATTTTCGATGCAAACTCGCCTGGGGGGTCGGTACGCTAGCCTACCGATCTTTCCTAGGTTTCCAGTCGCAAGCCGTCGCGGGATGGCCCTGCTGGGGTGTTACACCTGGGCCACGATTGAGGGTGCACACAACCTCATCGGGGGAGTGAACGGAAAAACAATGCCGTTTTGACGCTAGCGGGGATGATAAGTTCCGCATATTCCACCGGATCCTTACCATCTGTCCGAACTGCATAATATTTTTATGCGGGGAAATTCCCATGCATCGAAATCGAGTCAGACGACTACCCCCTAGTGGCAGCCTACGGCACGTTAGATGGGCCGCTCATGCGAGCCAGCCAGGCCGACGGTACAGGCGGATACTGCCCGTAAAACCGCTTGATGTAATGGCGTCCAGACCAGCTCAAGCAGTGCCGCTCCCAGCCCCAACGCTGCAGCAAGCGATCGCTCAGGCGGTCGTTGGTGACCTCGGTCACAATCGCATGGCTCCGCTTCAGCCTCGCGATCTCATCGAGCACCAGCGTGGCACAATAGAACGATGCCAGGGCCGCGCTTGGGTCGGAATGCACGTAGCCCAAAACCAGGAAATCAGCATTGCCCCAGCGGTGATGGTAGTACAACTCGCATTGTCCGCCACGCAGTGGCCGGCGCACGCGGTCCCACACCACGCGCATGCGGCTAGCGCGGTAGGGCAACCAGCGACGCTGAACCAGTTGCAACCGTCCTGCTGAGACCACAATTCGCCCAGCTCCCCAACCGGCCAGCCGACCTCCGTCTTTCGGCAGATCGGTAACCGGACGGCACAGCCACCGAGGTGCTCGGCCCAGAGCTTCCATCGACTACTGCGCCCCCGAGAGTTCTTCGGGACGAGAGTACCCAGCGCGCGCATCACGCACCCACAACCAGGCGAATGCCGGCAGGCAGGCGAGGGCAAACCATTGATAACCGGTCAGCCCCAACCACAGCCTGGCCTCTGGGCGAATCATCTCCGTCGCCAGCCGATATACCAGGTAGCTGATGATGTACAGCTTGACCAGCTGACCACGCCACAGGCCCCGCCGATACAGCCACGCCAGCGCGCCAGCCATTGACAAATGAAACGCGGATTCATAAAGCTGTGTTGGATGTCGGGGTTGCTGATCGACCAGCGGAAAGACCATGCCCCAAGGCAAACTGGTCGGGGTTCCGTAACAACAGCCTCCTACAAAACAGCTCAAACGACCGACGCCGACCGACACAGCCACCGGCACCGCAAACGAGTCGCCAGTCTTGACTCGGATCTGACAAATGAACTTGGCGATCTCCACCCCGGCATAAGCGCCGACCATGCCGCACAGAATCGTCTTGCCGCTGGAGAACCAGGTTGCTCCCGATCGCAGGGCTTCCCAGTCCGAGAGCGCAAAGGGCAGTTTGGCTCCCAGCATGGCGCCACAAAAAGCCCCGATCCCAAGAGCCGTCTTTTCAGCTTTACTTAGCTTGAGTGAACTCTGATAGCGGCGCAGCAGCAGCCATAACGCGGCCAGCGCGGCGAGCATAATGACCGTGTAGGACCAGTCCACCCTCATCGCGGCCCGCCGACCAACTGCAGGCACATGACAAAGATCGAAATGAACGCTGCCACCACCAGCAGGCTGAAGATGGCCGCCGTGATGACACCGGACCAGACGAACACCATAAACAGCGAAGAGGCTCTGGGCCGTTCACCTTTAGCCACGCTGTATAAAGCTCGAGTACCAACAGCCAGGAACGTAGGCACCACGACGATCAGGTAAAGGACCAACACTCCCGGGTCCTGCGTGGCTAACCCGATTCCGACCAGGATGGTGAGCACGGCCAAGAGAATCAGAAGAAACGCGAAAACGCTTTCCACCCGCGCGTTGGTCTGCCCGACCAGTGGCAGCGTGGAAGACTGGGGATCCTGCGGCTGCAATGTCGGCGGCGAGGCATAGGGATTGGCCCCCCGGCCTTCGCATACCCAGCAACCCGTGGCATGCGGTGGATTGACAGCGCCGCACTTTTGACAAACCAAGGCTGGTTGGAGTGGTGGTTCGCCGCTCATGGTTGCCCCTTCAGGCCAGTGGCTTGCGTATCCAGTTCGGCTTCTTCGGCCGCGTATCGCGTACTGATCTCGGACACGATTTGCTTGATCATGCGCACAAGCTGACCGGTTATGACGCCCGTTGCCCCGATGGCCAGCAACGTCATGGCCACAGTCACATTGGATAATGGCGGAGCGGTTAACTCGGTTTGCTCAACTACCCACCTGAAGTGGCCAAAGGCCATCAGCATTCCCACAAAAGCCAGCATGCTTCCCAGCGTGGTCATCCAGATCAGCGGCAGGCTGCCACGTAGTCCAGCCAATAACACGATCAGCAAGTAGATCATCAC
The DNA here is from genome assembly GCA_037367405.1 of Ottelia alismoides. Taxonomy (NCBI): domain Eukaryota; kingdom Viridiplantae; phylum Streptophyta; class Magnoliopsida; order Alismatales; family Hydrocharitaceae; genus Ottelia; species Ottelia alismoides. The sequence goes on along the minus strand of JAZKJV010011400.1, from coordinate 8,299,733 downwards.
CAAAGGGCTGCTGGGACCTTGGCCTGCGCAGGCCAGGAAGGTCAACAGCAGGATGTCCACGGCTGAAGCGAGATACTTGCACAGCGGCGGTAACTTCTGGCGCGAGATCATGACGACTATCGCCAGTGACGCAAACAACCAACCGGCTGACAAGTAAGTCGCTTGCCGGTGAAAAGCGGCCGCTGCCGGGTTGGCTGCATCCCAAAACAGAAAGTTTACCAACTGCGTGGAATAGAAGGCGATAATCATGCACACGCGGAGCAGCGCTGCCCGCAATTCGCCTTCCACCTCCAGCCACCGGTCGGTCACATGTATTTGCTCGGCAGGGGCAAGTCTCATCATGAAGGCTCCGACTGTGAAAGCATTCAGTGTAACGAGTTGGCTGGCTTCTTAGTGGATAGCGCCACCTGACAGGCTATGTAGCCACCGTCGCCAGACGGTGGAAGCTCTCAGGCTGTGTAGCCACCGTCGCCAGACGGTGGAAGCGAGAGGTAACGCTTCCCAACCCTTGGCGCTGGCGGCTACGCACACCGCAAAGTTGTACACTCTACCAAACGGCGCTGTCCAATTTGGAGGAGCGACTACTGGGCATGTCGAATACTGCGAACGCTACCCTTGAACCAGAGATAAACTCGCAGCACGATCCACAAAATGATCAGCGTCCCGCAGAGGATCCCCCACGTCATCTCTGGTGGCAGGAGCAGCAATGGGGCAGCGTAATTGCGGCGGAAGTATTCCCAGAAAACCAGCACGGCCACCGCCGCCATACACAAGTAGGGACCGTAGGCGCCCGCTCGGTCACCGACCAGCAATTTGCGAACAACAAACACTACAATCGCAAAAAATGGCGCCACAAAGAACACCAGCACACTAGCTTGCCAGCCCAGGTAAACTCCAATCATGGCCATCAAGGTGACATCGCCAAAACCCAGCGCTTCAACACCCAAACCTTGTCGAGCCGCCACGCGGATCAGCCACGTGTAGCCACCTGCTCCCAACAGTCCAAAGTAGGCGCTCAGCAAATACTGCCAGCGCGGCAAACCGCTTTGCCAGGCCAGGCTGGTACTGGCCATCAGGATCAACCAGAGCCCCAGGGCAATGATCCAGAGTGGCGAGCGGAAAATTACGGCGATGAAATACTCGACGGCCTTCTTCCAACCACGCCGCGTAATCCAGACTCGATCCAGCAGACCAAAGCAATAGAGGCTGATAATCACCAGCGCAATCACCAGGCCCCAGACGCCATCCAGCCACACTGGCCACAGCGCCGCCGAGCACGCATCGATCTCGATAATCTGAGTGCCAATGGCAATCGGCAGGAACCAGCCGGTCAAGCAAGCGCTGCCCAACAATCCCAAGACAGTGCCCGGCAAGGTGATCGTGTCGGGGATCAGTTGTTCGTCAAAGTCAATAAAAGTGGCCACTGTCATCAAGGCGATCAGTACAAAGTGGCCCAAAAATTGGTGATGCAATTCGACTTGCATACTGGCTGCCAGACGCGGCGCTGGCAGTGTTTGGCCGCTGATCTCCCACCCATACAGCCAGACCATCGCCAATGGCAGAGTCAGCTCGATCAAGAATGGGCGCACCCAGAAGTGGGCGCCGTGCTGTTTGGCTTCGCGTCGCAAGCGCCACCAGCCAAGGATCGGTACCCAGTCGAGCCAGCTACGAGTGCCTTTGGGTGGTGGCGGACTCCAGGCCCCAATCGCTCTAGGCCGCGAGTTCTGCGTGATGATGGCCCAATTGACCAACCAGGCGGCGATGGCTGCCATGCACCACACGAACACGCGTGCCAAAAATGGATGTGCGCTGAGCCAGGCGACCATAGTTATTCAAACCCGAGGCCAATACGAACGACGGCTTCTGCCCAGTCAGCAGCCGTCCCGAAGTTCACTTTCGAAGCGAATTGAGCCAGTGAGCAATTTCATCGACTATTGCTTCGACACTCAAAGTCTCAGTATCCACTATTTTTTGCGCAAGCGATCGATACAGCGGTTCTCGAGCGGCTAGAACGTTGACAATTTCATCATAATCGCTCAAAGCCGAAAGGGCTGGGCGACGAGCCTGAGTGGTGTGATCGGCACGCGTGCGTTCGAGCAATCGTTGCGGTGATGCAGTCAGCCAAACTCGGTAGCCACTATCGGCAATCAACTGCCGATTGGCTTCGCGCAGGATGGCTCCTCCGCCCAGAGAGACAATTTGTGGCTGGTTGCTGGCCTGGGCTGCCAATTGAGCAACGATTGCATGTTCTCGAACGCGAAAGCCGGCTTCCCCTTCGCGCTGAAAGATCTCGCGGATCGAACAACCCGCCGCTTGCTCGATCAGGTCATCGGCATCCACGCACGATCTTCCCAGACGCTCAGCCAACTGCCGTCCCACGGTCGTTTTGCCCGAGCCTCGGTAACCGATCAAGTAAACATGCATACATCAGCCACGCGCAGGCCAGGCTCAAGACAAGTTCAACAAGCGTTGCTTGTCGACAAAGATGGTCTGCTCGCGATCGGGACCGACCGAGATAATCTCGACCGGAGTTCCGATCAGCTGGCTGATGCGCTTCAAGTAGGCCAGCGCGGCGGGTGGAAAATCTTCCACACGGCGTACACCAGTCACATCTTGCTTCCAACCCTCGAGTGTCTCGTAGATTGGCTTAGCCTTCCGGAGCACGCTGGCTTCGCATGGAAAACTGGTCAGGCGCTGGCCGTCGACTTCATAAGCCACACAAACCTTGATCTCGTCCAGGTGACCCAGCACATCCATCATCATCAGCGAGAGAGCATCGACGCCGCTGAGTCGCGCCGTGTATCGCACAGCGACTGCGTCAAACCATCCACAGCGACGTGGACGACCGGTGGTGGTGCCATACTCGCGACCGATCTCGCGAATCTTTTCACCGATGGCATCGTTGAGTTCCGTTGGGAATGGACCGCCACCTACACGCGTGGAGTAAGCTTTGCAAACGCCGATCACGCGGCGAATCCACTTGGCCGGTACTCCCGAACCACCGGAGATACCGACCCCCGACGAGTTGCTGCTGGTAACGAACGGATAGGTCCCGTGGTCGATATCCAGCAGTGACCCTTGGGCACCTTCCATCAGCAAACGTTTGCCTGCATCGAGGTGGTCGAGCAATTGATTGGTGGTATCGCCAACCAGCGGGCCAATCGACTTGGCCCAACTCTGTGCCTGGGCCACAATCGCGTCGGTGGCCAGCTCGCCAGCCAGTTCAGCTCCGCCCATACCCTCCAGCAGCTTCTTCTTGGCCGCCACAATTGTGGCCAGCCGTTCAGGCAAATCGCTTTGCAGCAAGTCGGTAGCGCGAACCGCAAAGGTCCGACCGACTTTATCGCGATAACAAGGGCCAATACCTCGCAGGGTCGTACCGATGTTTTCGCCATGCACGACCAGGCTATTGAGCAGTTTGTCTTCCAGAATATGCCAGGGCATAACCAGGTGAGCGCGTTGACTGATGACCAGGTTGCGACGCGGCTGAATCCCACGGGCTTCCAGACCTTCCAGTTCGCGAATCAAGGTCGACGGCTCGATGACCACACCCGGGGTGATGTAGTTCATGACATTGGGATGCAGAATACCGCTGGGCACATGGTGCAGCTTGTACACTTCCGCTCCACAAACCACGGTATGTCCTGCGTTGGCGCCGCCCTGATAGCGGACAACACAATCGTGATCCGGAGCGAGCAAATCGACCAATTTGCCCTTGGCTTCATCGCCCCACTGCAAACCAATCACACACGCTGCTGGCACCTAACACATCCTCTTCTGAACGCCGTACTCGGCCACCTGGTCACCGCCCGCCAAAGGCACAAGCCTCAGCTCAAGGCAAGCTCAGCAGTGTATAGTCACCCGCCCGGCTGCGAAACCCCCGTAGAGCGACCGTCCCCTACGTGGGTGTCATGGCTGACCACTGCCCTATTCAACCCCAACCCGACGCGCAAGCGAGGGACCGCCTTCGGATTGGTATACCCTTGGGCAATCGCTGCCACGTTCAACCTGCAAAGAACACGGCCGCGTCAAAATAGCGAGCGCCAATCCCGCGGGCGAACGCCTCGTCACTATCCATATCGCCGACCATGATCAGGTGCTCGCGCGCCAAGCGATACTTGTAGATCAACTGCACTCCCAAGCCGGGCATGGGTTTGCGGCAAAAGCAGCCAGCCGGAAAGGCTGGGTGTGGACAATAAGAGCTTTCCACCACTGGTAATCCCAGCAGTTCAACCGTCCTGGCAAAACAATCTGCGGCTTGTTGGGCACTGAGATGCCCCGACGCTACACCGCTTTGGTTGGAGACCAAGAACAATTGGTAGCCCTGGTCCAGCCATCCCTGCAACACTTCCCGCCGCCTTGGCAGCAGTTCGATATCTTCCGGTTGTCGCGGATACAGTTCACCACTCTTGGTCTTGCGCAGCGTGCCGTCGACATCCAGTAACAGTCCCTTGTTGACCAGCCAATCGTCGCGACGGCGTACAAATGGAATCTCGTCGACTACCGAGAAACCCTCATCCACAGCCGGCGGCTCGAAGCTATCCAACCAGCGCTGCATGGCAGCCGGCGGTGGTAAGTTGGGATCGCTCTTGGCCAACTCCTTCATTTCGTCCGGGCCGAGCATCTTTTGGTAACGCATGTACATACGCAGCGCCACATTGAAGCGTGCCTCAGCCACCGAGGTGGCCAGGTAACGACAGCGAACGGGCAAGCGATGCTCGTGCGCCGCGGCGATCACGCCTTCGCGCGAAATGCGCGTGGGATAAGTGTTATCCAGCACCACTCGGCGCGCTCCGCCATCGAGCAATTGTCTAAGCGCGGGGATCAAATCGTCCAGGCGGCCGCCCAGCAGATCGCGATTCAGACGTGCGTAACCAGCCGCTTCGTAAGCTTCGACCAGCGCGGATTTGCCTGCTCCTTGAATGCCCATCAGCAAGACAACTTCATCAGGGCCGCCGGCAGCGGGGGGCTGGTTGGGTTCGAGCTTGGGTAAGTCGGGCGGCACTACTCGCGGCTCGATGGCTGCCAGCGCTTCGGCTGTCGGGGCGAAAGAGACCTTGCTGTACAGTGTCTCCAGATCTTGCGCATCTAATTGAATCTCAAGTGCTCGCAGCGATGATTCAAGACTGGCCAGGCGTCGCGCGCCAAACAGCGGCAGAACGTTCTCGGCTGTAGCCAAGACTGCGGCCAGCGCTAGTTCACAGGCCGGCTTGCCATGCCGCTTGACTAGCGGCGCCAACGCGCGATTCTTCTCCAGTTTCTCGACCTTGGCATAGCCGCCCAGAGGACGGTAAGCCAGAAACGGAATGCCCAGACGTCGCGTCAGCTCGACCAGCCCGCTGGTGGCCGCGCCGCGATCCATCACACTCAATTCATTCTGCACGCTGGCGACTTCAAAGTGACGCTGAGCTTGCCTGAACTCACCCACGCTGACATTGCATAGCCCCAGGTGTTGGATCTTGCCCTCGCGCTGCAACTGAGCAAGCGCGGCCAGCGTCTCTTCGTAGGGCACACGCGTATCTTTGGCATGCAGTTGTACCAGGAACAAACGCTCGACCCCTAACGCACTCAGGCTGCCCTCGACCGCCGCGCGCAGTTGCCTGGCAGAACCGGCCGGCACCCACTTGCCTTTGGGCCTGGCCAGTCCAACCTTGGTGATCAGCTTGACTTCCTCCCGCGGACCATGCCAGGTTTTGATGGCCTGGTCAGCCAGTCGCTCGCCATAGTGCAGATCTTTATCGTCCAGTCCATAACTGTCTGCCGTGTCCAGGACGCGTATGCCTGCATCCAGCGCGCGATGGATCAATCCCAGGGCATCGTCCATCGATGGCCGATCTTCCGTGCTGAGCCGCAAGAGCCCAAATGCCAATGGATTTTTCAGAACGCCCAGGACACCAGCTTGACGCATAGGGATGGCCTATTGAGTTGGTTGTAATTGAGAGAGGATCGATGCGGGCGGGAGGATTATACACAAAGCACAGCTTCTGCTTGGAGCACGTAGCCTGGCCTCTGGTGGCCGACTTGGTTGCCGATGTTGGGCAACAGTGAGAGGTGACTGAATGGTGAAGAGGACCGACGCGGCGCGTCGGGAATACATTTTCCGACGCAGGCGCGTCGGGCCACACAGCGTCGGGCCACACAGCGTCGGGCCACACAGCGTCGGGCTACATCGCTTAGCGCGAGGTTACTGCGTTGGTACAGGAGCCACGCTTCTCCAGGTCAGTTAAGTTCTGCAGTGTCGTGTTGGCGATGGCCGAGAGGGCTTCTTGAGTAAAGAACGCCTGGTGGCTGGAGACGATCACATTGGGGAATGTCAGCAAGCGAGCCAAAATATCATCGGCGATGAGCTGCGCGGAATGATCCTCGAAAAAGTAATCGACCTCTTCTTCGTAGACATCCAATCCCAAAGCACCGATACGACCAGACTTCAAACCTGCGATGACGGCTTTGGTATCAACGACTGCGCCGCGACTGGTGTTGATCACCATGACGCCTTCGCGCATCAAACCAATTGTTCGCTGGTTGATCAAATAGTGTGTCTGCGGTGTCAGTGGGCAATGCAGCGTTATGATGTCCGAGCCAGAGAGCACTTCATCAACCGGCAGATACTGCATGCCCAAGGCCTGGCAGGCAGGATTGGGACGCAGGTCGTATCCCAAGAGTCGGCAACCGAAGCCATGCATAATCTGCGCCACGACCGCGCCTATCTGTCCAGTACCGACAATGCCTACGGTACGACCATGAAGGTCGTAACCCAACAGACCATCCAGCGAGAAATTGCCTTCGCGCACACGATTGTAAGCGCGATGAATATTGCGATTGAGCGTCAGGATCAGCCCGACGGTAAACTCAGCCACTGCATGCGGCGAGTACGCTGGCACACGCACAATCGGCAAATTGAGCGCGTTGGCTGCGGCCAGGTCGACATTGTTGAATCCGGCTGAACGCAACGCAATGAATCGTGTACCTTGCTTGGACAAATTCCGCAGCACGCTTTCGTCCAGCATATCGTTGACAAAGGCACATACCGCTGGGAATCCTTGGGCCAGCGGCGACGTCTCGAGCGTCAGACGCGGCTCGAAGTATGTCAGCTCGTGTTGGAACTGCTGGTTGGCTTGATCGAAAAACCGGCGATCATACGGCTTGGTGCTAAAGAGTGCGATGCGCAACTGTGGCCAGCCTCGAGTCTATAGTCAGCGAACGATAATCTATTTCTGCGATGTTACCGGTTCAGTCGGGGGCGGAACAGGTGGTGGTCCTTCAGGTGGTGGCCCCGGTGGACGACCCGGTGGCATTGGTGGCGTATCCAGATTATCCATGATATCACGAGGCACCTCATCACCGCGCAGTGCCTTCAATTTGGCCAGCGTGGCTCTATCGACCAGCTTTTCGATACGTGAATCGACTTTGGCCTGGTTCTTGCGCACCAACTGCTGAAAACTAACCTGGTCCGGTCCGTTGGCGCCGCCTTCGGTGAACAGTCGGCGCATCTCTTCATTGCTCTCGCGCATCGTCTCTTCGCGAATAGCATGGATTTCGTTCTGCAATTTCTGGGCTGTATCGGCAGGCAGCCCCAGGCGATCGATCGTGACGACGCGATTGCTCAGAGCCCGCAAATTGCGGTGCTGTACGAATACACCGATCAGTCGATCCAATTGCTGTGGAGGCAATGAGCTCAGATAAGCCTGGAACAGACTGTTCTCTTTATCCAATCGATCTTTGAACAGTTTGGGCCAATCGGTATTGGGATCGCTCTCAGCCTGCTTGCGCTCGTCTTCCAAACGCTTTTGCATCTCGGCAAAGTAGGCCGCAAACTGCTCGTCTTGTTCTTGCGTGGAACCGATCTGCTGGCGAATGCCTTTGTGCATCAGCAGCGGCATGAACTCCAGTGGACCACCATCGCGCCGCACGGCTTCAAAGATGAACAGCTCACCACCGCGGCCACGACCACCACGGCCTCGACGACCATCGCGATCGGGCCTGCCAGCATGATGTTCAGCCTCGGGGTGTTCGCCTTTAGGTGGGGCAACGGCCGTTGCACTGGGCGGTTGCGCCAAGACTCCGCGAGTCAGGCTGTCCAGCAAGAGAGCACTCGAGGGACCGATCGAGAAGATCGAACCCAAGACGAGTTTCGGTATGACTAGCCGCCTTGCCATATCGCCCTCAGGAAAAACCTGTTGAAACTAGAGTTGCCAAACAAAAGCTGGAATCAGTTCATCAATCGTTTGAGCCTACTCGGGCAGTTCTCAATGCGCGATCTGCCCGAGTGACTCTCAAGTCTACAGTTCATCGTCACAACAAAACAGCCAAGTGACGCAAGAACGTTTAAGTTCCCGAATCGGAGCCAGGGCGATTGCGACCTTGACGACCGCCGCCGCCACCACCACCGCCAAAGCCACCGAAGGCTTCGCGCATGACGTTCATGTTGGTTTCGTTGATCTTGGCGATATCATCTTCGCTCAGTCCCAGTTTCTTGGCGGGCAATTCACCGGTGATCGAGCTATTGCCACGCAGTTGCACATACAGTCCGATCAAGCGATCGAGGCCTTCCGGCGGCAGTACTTCGTCGAGCGTATCTTGAGCTTTCTTGGCCGCTTCTTCGCGCATGGCTTGCATCTTCTCGAAATCAAAGCCACCGCCGCCAGGACCACCAGGGCCACCACCGCCAGGACTACCAGGGCCACCAGGGACGCCACCACCGGGACCACGGCCGCCGGGACCGCCAGGTCCACGACCACCACCAAAGCCGCCGCCAAAGCGTCCCATCATGCCACCGCCGGTGCGCAGCGATTCTGGAAACTCAAACTTCTTGCCTTTCAGCTCTTCGAGCGCTTTCTTCTGATCGTCGCTCAAGACACCCAGCACGGCTTCGTCAGCCTTCTTTTGAGTCTCGGCCATTCGTTCGCGCATTTCCTTCATCCGCTGCTCGCGTTCGGCACGCTGTTCATCGGTCAGCTCGCCACCACCACCACCGGGACCACCAGGTCCGCCCGGACCACCCGGTCCGCCGCGTCCTCCGAACATGGCCGAGCGGGCTTCTTCAGCCTCCTTGAGCAGCTTGTCGACCGCTTGAGCACCTTCTTCGCTTAGACCGACTTCTTGACGAACTTCAGGGGCCGACAGTAGGCTCAACAGATCAGATGCCGTGCCGCCACGAGGAAAGCCTCGGCCACCGCCAGGTCCACCGCGACCACCTCCCTGTGCTAAGGCAGTGGTGGTCAACAAACCGAGCACAACTAGTGTTGTTCCCACACGGAAAACACGCGACAACATGGGGGCTCTCCTTAAACGAGTTTCGATGAGGTTGGACTAGCGCGGGGACGAGGCATTAGCAGCTTCAATTCAGGGCTACAGGCTCTACGCTGGGAACCCAATGTCCCAGCGCAGCCCCCGCAGTAACTGCCAACGGCGCTTCAGCTTATGAAACCAATCAAGTGAACAAAAGTTCCGCCGCAGGCTTTGGGGTATATTTATTTTGCAGAATTTACTCGCAGCCATCCCCGGTTGTCGGCTCGGCAGTTGCCCCTATCCCAACCCGAAGCGTAAGCGAGGGACCGATAACGAGCTACTGCGCGTGGTCTGAAGCACCTAAATCGCCTCATCGACCCGGCTGCGGGGCACGATTACTCCGCTAGCGCAAAGCGCGCAGCCAAAAAAATTACGCCCGGGGGACTTGTCAGGTTCCTTACAACAGTAATTGGAAGGAGCTCTGGACCATGAAACCTGACATGCCACTCAAAACCAGTCAACGTTTGCCTCCGCATCGCCCAGGGCGGGAAAGCGAGGCTAACGAGCCGCTGACATCTCAACGGCTGTTTGATCCCATTCAGTTCGTACCCGGCGTGGGACCCAATCGCGCTGAATTGCTCAACAAGCTCGGTATTCATCGGGCTGTCGACCTGCTGTTCTTTTTTCCGCGGACTTACGAAGATGTCGCCCCGATACGCGACGGCCAATCGCTGATGGAAAATGAACGCGTCAGCGTCATCGGCGAGATCGTGGAACTGGAACAACGCTACACGCAGGCCGGCAAGCACATGCTGGGCGCCCTGCTGAGTTTGGACCAGCATGCATTCTTGCGGCTGATGTGGTTCAACCAGCCTTACCGCCTGAAGGACCTGGCCGTCGGCATTCGCCTGATGGCTACCGGGCTGGTTAAGTCGACCGGCACAAGCTGGGAGATTGTGCATCCCGAAATTGTCTTCTTGGCTCCCGACGAAGTGCCTGAAGGACTCAAGCCCCTGCCGGTCTATCCTCTGACCGAAGGCCTGACCCAAATCGCCATGCGCAAGATGTTTCTCAAAGGCATGCAGCGCTTGATCCCTTTGGTCGAGGATGCCTTGCCCGACCCGGTGCGCGAGCAGTTGGAAGTGCTACCTATTCAGGATGCCCTGACGCAAGTTCATTGGCCCGAGTCGCTCAAACTGGCCGCCGCTGGCCGTCGACGGTTTGTTATGCAAGAGCTGCTGCTGCTGCAACTGGCCGTAGCCATGCAACGCCAGAGCCGGCAGGCTGGAGCCAAGGCACCCGCGCTGGAACTGAGCGCCAAGATTCACGCGCGGATCCTCAATCGACTCGGCTACATCCTGACCGGCGACCAGGCTCGAGCGATCGAGGACGTGGGCCGCGATATGCAGCGCGATATTCCTATGAACCGCTTGCTGCAGGGCGATGTGGGTTGTGGCAAGACGGTGGTCGCGCAGTATGCGATGCTGCTGTGCGTAGCCGGTGGGTATCAGGCCGCCCTCATGGCTCCAACCGAAGTGCTCGCCCGCCAACATGCCCAGACGCTTTCCAAAAGCCTGGCCTCCAGCCGAGTTCGCATCGGAGTGCTGACCGGCTCGCTGGCCCGCGCCCAGCGCAGTGAACTGCTCGGCCAAATCGCCGCCGGTGAAATCGATCTGGTCATCGGAACGCAAGCCTTGCTGAGCGAAGATGTTCGCTTTGCACGCCTGGCCCTGGTCATTATCGACGAGCAGCACAAGTTTGGCGTTCAGCAACGAGCGCGCATTCGCCATGATGACCACCAGCCTCATTACCTGGTCTTGAGCGCCACCCCGATTCCGCGCACTATCGCCATGACTACCTTTGGCGACCTGGATGTTTCGATCATTCGCGATAAACCGCCCGGCCGCAGCGAAGTGCGAACCTACTTGGGGCAACCTAATACGCTCAACAGTTGGTGGCAGTTTTTGGATGATCAAATCGCGGGCGGACGACAGGCATTTATAATCGCGCCGCGCGTGCACTCAGCGGAAGATGACGATGACGTCCGCGGCGCAACTGGCATCGCCCAGGACTTGAGCAGCGGAAGATTCTCGCATCGCCGCGTAGGACTGCTGCATGGTCAATTGCCGGCGTCTGAGAAAGAACGCGTCCTGGCCGAATTTGCCAGTGGTCAACTGGATATCCTGGTGGCGACCACGGTGGTAGAAGTTGGTATCGATGTTCCCAACGCCACGGTTATGACCATCCTGGATGCAGACAAACTGGGGCTGGCCCAATTGCATCAGCTTCGTGGTCGGGTGGGCCGCGGCCGGCATACCGGCTACGTTTGCGCATTTGCCTCGCTGGGCTCCGATCCATCCGACAATGCTCGTCTGCAAGCTTTTGAGAAAACCAGCGATGGTTTCGAACTGGCCGAACTGGACTTGCAACTTCGCGGTCCCGGCGACTTGATCGGCACTCGTCAGCACGGGGCCTCAGAACTCCGGGTGGCCGATTTAACTCGCGATGCCCAGCTAGTCGAAGTGGCCCAGCGCGTCGCCCGGCAGGTGCTCGCCGAAGATCCTCAGTTAAGTGATCCAGCTCTGCAAAGATTAAAAAAACAGGTCCTCGGCCGACACGCCAGTTGGATGGATGTCAGCGACGTAGGCTAGCTGGGCATGCGAGCCTGGGAAAGAGGCCACCTGCGATGAACGATGGCTGAGCCAAAAATACTTTACATGTAAAGTATTTGTCTAAGATGTGGTTCTGGTGATTTGTCTGTCCATTTCAATTGGAGTGCAACGAATCGACAATTGCGCAGGCCATCTCCTGGGCCGATGGAGGATGCAGTCGCATCCAGAGTTCTGGTTCGATTAACTCCAGTTCCATGATCAGCCATCGCCCCCGTTCATCACGCACCATATCGACTCGGCCGTAAGCTGGTGATGGTTGGCAGGCTTCCATCGCGGCGACAGCCAGTTCTATCTGCTCGGGCAACGCCTGGCACGCAGCCACCGTTCCGCCATGATCGTCTTGAACGCGAAAGTCTCCAGCTTTGGCGCGCTTGCGAATCGCATGTGTGAACTGCTGGCCTGCCATGACCAGCGTGTCTTCGCCATGGTCAATGATCGCTGGCATGAACGGCTGGACAATAAATGCTTCGCGCTCTCTCAGATCGGCCAGTTGAGCCTCAACCTGGTGTGCTGTTTGATGATCGAAGCGGTAAGTATGTCGGGCCGCTCCCGATATGCATGGCTTGACTACTGCTTTAGACCACAGATTGGCATCTAGTACCTCCTGCAGCGTAAAGGTGGAACCAGCTTCGATAAATGCCGAAGGTACGATCGGCAAACCCCGCCCTTGCAAGTCCAGCAGGTAATGCTTGTCGATGTTCCAGCGCAAAATCGATAAAGGATTACAAAGTCGAGTCAGCCGTGTGACGTTGTCCAGCCAGAGCTGAAACTCCGCAAAGCGATGAAAATAATCCCAGGTGCTACGAATGACCGCGGCATCATAGCTGGCCCAGTCAACGGTCGCATCGGACCACGAAACTCGTTCACACTGGCAGGCCTTCGTAGCCAGGGCGGCTGCCAGCAAAGCATCTTCGCGCAGGATGTTGCCAACATACCAATCATCAACCGCCGCCGCGCTGAGGACATACGCATCGCAAGTAACCAAGGCCAGCTTCATAACGCTCAAAATATCTAACGGGCAATGATCGAAAGACAACAATAATATTCGCGGTAGCCATCGCCGCCAGGCGGTGGATGGCATTCCAGGTGATTGTCCACCGTCTGGCGACGGTGGCTACGAAGGAGTTGGCTAGGTTACCAATTGCAGCCAGGCTTTGGGATTCTCGTACAGCAACTGATGTCGTTGGCTGGCAGAGAGACGCACATGGCTGGTTAACCAGGCATCGGCATCGGCCATGGTCGAAGCTGCTCCGACAAAGTTCTGGCCATCAGGGCTGCGAGCGCACTTGTCGCTGCCGACCTTGACCCAGCGATCACCCAATTGAAATTCGCCCGGCCCCAAGCCTGCAGCGGCAATCGCATCGGAGACCACGGCCAGGTTCTCCAGCGATGCGCAGCGAATCAAGTTCTCGATCACAAAGGCTGGCAGGTGCCAGCCATCGGCGATGAAGGTCGTCTTCAGTCGCGGCGTGAGACTCATGGCTCTCTGCAGTATGTTGTCGTGGCGATGAGTTTGCATCGGGCAAGCGTTACCGATGTGCGTGAACATCGTCAGGCCTGCATCGATAGCTCTTTCTAACTCCATCACGCTGGCGTTGGTATGACCGGCGGCCACCAGAATGCGCTGCTCAACCAGGTGGTGGATCAGTCGACCACGCGGATCGATCTCCGGAGCCAACGTCACCAACTTGACATGCGGCCCGCCGGCTTCCAGCAGTCGTTTCAAGGCGGACAAGTCATCGCTTAGCACGCAGTCGACCGGGTGAGCTCCGACGTAGCCGCGTTCAGGACTGATAAATGGACCCTCGATGTGCAGCCCACCAATCGTCTGAGCTACAGCAGGGTCGGCATCGATCGCCCGGGCGAGGCGCGAGAGGCACTCACACATGGCATCCAATGGGCCGGTGATGACCGTGGCTAGCGCGGTTTCCACCCCAGCGGCTTTCATCTGCTGGGCAGCCTCTGCGATTGCTTCCGGGGTAATGTGCGGATTGTTGAAATCCACACCCATGAAGCCGTTGACTTGCAGGTCGACGTACTTGGTCATGAAAACCGCGACTGAGGGATGACTGTGATGCTCTTGGTGATCGCTTACAGATGGACGCTGAGGGCCAAGGTCTGCTCACTCAACAAGCTACTGCTGGTGGAGTCCAGGATGAGCGTGGTGGCCGGGTGGGTGACTGAGCGCTGAGGCTGGCACGTTGGGCGTCAGAGGTCCTTCCAATGTCGCTTTGACCGCTTCGGCTTTGCGCCGATCGGGCACGCTGCACAGGATGCGGTCGGCCTTCAAGATCTGGTGAATTGTCATGCTGATCGCTTGCGTGGGGACTTCATCCAAACTATCAAACCAGCCTTCGCCCACCTGTTGTCGGCGGCAAGCTTCATCAAGTTCGACGATCTTGTAGACATCTTTGGTGCTGAAATCGGCCGGCGGATCGTTGAAGGCCAGGTGCGCATTCTCGCCGATACCGCACAGCAGCAAATCGATTCTCTGACCTCCCAGTCGCTCGCTGGCCAGGCCAATCAGTTCATCCGGCGGTAGCGTTCCATCCAAGTACAGGAAAGACTTCAGCGGGACGCGATCCACAAACCGCTGTTTCAAGTAGCCGCAGAACGAAGCCGAATGAGAACTGGGCAATCCCAAATACTCATCCAAGTGAAACCCGTTGATCTGCGACCAGGCCACCCCGGGCATCTGCGCCAGGCAGTCGAGCACTTCGAACTGGCTGGACCCGGTGGCCACCACCAGGTTGGCTTCCGACTGCCGAGCCAAGACTTGTTGAAGATGGGCTGCCGCTGCTTCTGCGACATACTTTCCCATGGTCGGCCTGGAATCCGCGATCACAATCTGCATCCGTTCTCGTCCTTTCAGAATTGACGCTCAAGCTGTTTTGGGCAGGCCCTAGTGTACCGCAATCGCTAGCAATCAGAAACTCGGCGTAGACCGACGCGCCCGCGTCGGAAAATGTATATCCCACGCGCCGCATGGGGACCGAGCAGAAGTCAGGTCGCCAGGTTTCACACTCAGCAGGATTCAATCGGCCCATCATTTGCTTATCTTGTCGCGAATTGTTCCCCCGGACCTGGCAAGAGCCCGTAAATCCTCATCTGCTTTTCGCTGACATTTCTTTTTGCGTTCATATTCGCACCCAAATGCTGGCTTTAAAGGAATGTTACTTGGCTTTAGGGTTGACTCGACCAGTGTTTGTTCGGATAATCCCCCTCACCGTCGCTCGGAAGTTTTTCGCCATGAGCAATGTCTTGGTTGCCCCTCGAAATGCTCTACTCGGAGGTATTATGGCGTCAGGAGTCATCTTCATTCGCCCCTGTCCTACGTGTGGACGCAACTTGCATATTCGCGTTGAACTTCTCAACCGCGCTGTACAGTGTTGTCATTGCGAAGCGGAGTTTATCGCTAGCGAGCGCAAAGAAACTCCGTGGATCGACCAGGCCGCTGCCGACGCCTTGGCCCGTGCACAAGAATACATCGACTCGGCGCGACGAGCGGCTGTCCCCAGCCGCTAAGCACCACCCACGTAGAGCGGCTGTCCTTCAGCGCAGCGTAGCGCCAACCTAGAGCGGGCTGTCCTCAGCCGCCATTTACTTTGGCAGAGTTGAATCGTACTGCTAGCGTCTTGGAAGAGACGCTCTACGCATCTGCTTCGATAGCGATCTGCTTGGGAGAGACGCTTTACGCGCGCGTTATCTTGGCCATATCTTCCCAATAGCCCGGATAGGTCTTGATGGTGCAGCCCGGTTGAGGATTCGGACGCCTGGTATGGCGCAGGCCAATCAGTGCCAGGCTCATTGCCATCCGGTGATCATTGTAGGTCTCGACTTCGATGGGACCGTTGGGCTCAAGCTGGGTAACCGGCCAGATGGTCAATCCGTCTTCATGCTCGTCGATGCGCGGCGAAAACTTGCGCAGCTCGCGAGCTAAATCGGCGATGCGGTCGGTTTCCTTGTGGCGATTGTGGGCCACACCGCGCACGCGTGTGGGGCCATCGGCAAACAGCGCGACCGCAGCCAAGGTTTGAACCGTATCGCTGATGTCATTCATGTCGACATCGATACCGCGCAACTGTCCGCCAGTGATGGTCGAGTGTCCGCTTTCATAACGCAACTGGCAACCCATCTGCTCCAGCACCTGGCAGAAACGAATGTCGCCTTGCAAGCTATGCTGGTCCAAGCCTTCGACGGTTACTTGTCCACCGGTGATGGCAGCCATTGCCCAGAAATAACCTGGCCGCTGATGCATCAGGTTCGACCACATAATTGGTCGCTGAGTAACCACTGTTTTCAATCTCAAAAGGACCTTGTTCTGGGCCATGCAAGTTGGCGCCGAAAGATCGCATGACTTCAGCCGTCATCTTTACATACGCACTGAAACCAATTCACCTTCAACATGCAATTGAACTGGATTCTGCGCCAGCGGCGCAGCCATCATCAAGCCCGAAAGATACTGGCTGGATATATTGCCCGCCACGCGCGCGAGGCCGCCTTTAAGTCCATGAGCGTTGATGGCAACCGGGGGACAATTGGGTAGTTCTTGATTCAAACTCTTGACCGATGCGCCCAGTTGTTGGAGCGCGTCGAGCAGATCGCCGATGGGACGCTGACGCATGCGGGCAATACCATCGGAGCGTGAATTGGCCGCGACAGGTGGCCAGCGCCGCTGTCATGAAGCGGATCGTTGTGCCGCTATTGCCGATAAACAGTTGGGCGCTTGAGTTTGGCAATTGGCCGCCGCAGCCATGTACGATCAACTGGCCCGAACTGGCATCGCCTTTGATGTCGATGCCCAGTGTGCGCCAGGCTTCGATCATCACGTGGGTATCTTCGCTATCGAGCACACCGCTCAAGTGCGATGTCCCGCGAGCAAGTGCGGCCAGCACCAATGCACGATTGGTCAAGCTCTTGCTGCCAGGCGGACGAATGCTGCCCACGACCCGCTGACAAGGGAGTATATCGATCGCCGCCGCATTGGCGGCGCTGGACTGGTTCATTGATCGGCTGCAATCTTCCATAGGCGCATCAACGCTGCGCACCAGCAGTGCGTTGCCTGCTACCGCTGGCGACCCCAATACTTCTTCGCCCAGTTCACTTTCGCCCACGATCTTGCCTTCTTTGCCCGACAGGTCGACCGTGACGCAGCGACCTTTGATGCCAAAGATATACAGCCTTGTCACCGGCCACCACGGGCGAAGCCCATACCTGGCCCAGTTCACCCAAACGCGTCTGCCAGAGCAGTTCCCCATCGAGACTGACAGCCGCCAGCACCGAGCCCTTGATGTTCAAGACCATCTTGTCGGTCACAACGACTGACGAGTTACCGGGGGAGACTCGTTGGGCTTCCCAAAGTTGCTTGGGCGCTTCCAGACCGCGCGGCAACTCAAAAGCTTTCAAGTTACTGCCAGGGATATAGAACTTGCCGTCGACACCGACACTGGTAGGTACTGAAGAACATTTTTCGTCCAGCTTCCAAACTTCGGAACCGCTGCGTGGATCGACTGCCACCAGGCCTGCGGAGCTTTGCAGCAGCACGACCATTTGTCCATCAGCCCCGCGCAGCACGGCGGGCGAAGCCCAGTTGGCGCGATGCGGTCGCTCGATTTGCCAAAGGGTTGCGCCCGTCTCGACATTGATACCGGTCGCAAACGAATCCGCCTGGCATTCGCTCTGAATCACGACCACGCCACCGGCGATTACTGGCGAAGAACTCATGCCCACATCGTTACCGGCCTTCGGATTATCAAAGGCCAGGCCGCGATACCACATCAGGTTGCGTCCAGGTCATAGCAGACCAGATCGTTAGAGCTGAAAAAGCCCACTACGTGTCGGCCATCACTGCAGGGAGTGGGCGCTGCGTTGGAGCTGGTGGGATGACAGAATGGTCGACCGGTGGTCTTGATCTTGCGCGTCCACAATTCCTTGCCGCTGACCAGGTCGACGCAGTTGACTTCGCACCAGCGCTGTTCAATCCCACTGCTGCTGGTCGAGAAGACTTTATTGCCCACCACGATGGGCCCGCTGACGGCGCGACCGGCAATCGGTACTCGCCACTTGATATTCGAAGCGCTCTTGCCCTCGGCTGCCACAGTAAAGGACTCGGGCAGGCTGCTCTTAGGGGGCAAAAGCATTGCCGCCATTGCCCAGAAAGCCCAGCCAATCTTCGCTGACGGCTACACCAGTTAGCCCCGGCCAACCAACAGAAACAGAGTCCGCATATCGCAAGGAATCGTCGCATGATCACACTCGTTATGGCACTTGTTAGGAACCGTAAAAAAATAAATGACGCGGACTCACAGTGCCAGCAGAAAAGCAGGCAAGACCATGGTCGTAGTCTCCCGGCCGCATTTAGTAAAGAGAGGCCCCGGTAAAGTCGGTGAAGCGTACCTTGAACGAAAAATCCTGGGCCCACGCCTCGGTTTGTTCGTTCTGACACAATTTCAAGAGCACGTTATTGGTGCCTCGTTTTGAGTTCGACCGGAACGACGTACTGATCGATTTGAGAGCCAGTGTGGTAAACGTTGTTGCTGGTTACCTCTTTCCCGTTGATCCACATCTTGTTGGCATTGGGAGTACCAAAGCGCACCTGGCACTTGATATCGGCCGGTGATTCGAACGATGTGTATGCGTATACCACCGCCCCTTTTTCGTTCAAGAAAATGGGATTCAAATCGACCGAGCCGTCGGGTTTATCCGTGATGGCAGGTTGCCAGGCAATCTCGCTGCCTTCGTCTTTGCCTTTGTACGTCATCTTGGTGTCGAGTTTGGGTTGTCGCTGCGAAGTCATCTTCGGGCTTGTAGGCCACGGGGAATCCCACTTCCTTGCGGTTATCGAATGGTCCCAGCACTTGCCACTGCGTCACGAATCCAAAATGCTTCAACAGGTCGACCTCTTCCCCCAGTTCCTTCAGAGCATCGCCCGATCGCATTGATCTGCACATGCTGGCGCGAAGCTTTGAGTAACTGCTGAAAACCAGCGATGGCTTGTTTCTTCAGCGCCTCGTCGCCCTTGGCTGCTTCGACACTGGGCAGCTTACTGAAGGCTTGCTGAATGGCTTCAAAGCGAATGTCCAGGCTCGGGTCTTCGATGCGTCCCTCGAGCAGCTTTTCGCGAGCGGCCAGGTCGCTGCCGGCCAGCCGATCCAGGGCCCAGTAGCGGACTTCGCCATCTGCCGATGGATCAGCCAACAATTTCTCCAGCGCGGGTTTCGCTTTATCAATGCCTTGTTTGTCCAGCATCGAACCTGCGATGGCCAGCAACCAGTTCTTGGCCACTGGGTTGGCGGTTGCCGCTTTGCCTAACACGGCCTCCACCGCCAGGCCACTCTGGCGGAGCTTTTCCGCGGCGGTGTGCGCTTGGGCAATGCCTGTACCACCACGTTCGATTTTCAGAATCGAATCGATTGGGTCCTGAGCGTGCACGCGGCTAGCCATGCCGGGCAGGGCCAGAGCCAGCGCAACAGCGTCACAGGTAGCAACGAGCGACCTAACAATTGGGCTGTTCGTGCTATCACGTTTGCGTGTAAATGAAAAATATTCATCGCGGATACTTCACATTTGCGATCGTCGGATGTACTTGGAACGTCACCATAGAGTAACCTCTTAGGCAAGCCGCCGCTATGCGGGGCAGCCAATCGGCACGATTGGCCAGCGTGGATTTGTTGCGGAAGAAATTTACGTGCAAGCAAGTGCATCGGTCGATTCCAATTTGGCCCAAGACCCGGGTGGTCGCCGGCCGCTGGCCAGGTGGTCCATCCTGGTCTTGTTGATCCTGGCCGTCATCGGATTGTCGGCCATGCGAAGCATCTATCGCTATGACCTGCCCGAGGTTGCCGAGTTCGATCGCGCTCGCGCCGGTCAGTTCGACTTCCATAACGGCGTTTACTACCCAACGCGAGCGTTTCTCGATGGTGTCAGTCCTTATGGCGAGCAGTTTGCGGCCCAGTATCCGGTGACCAGGCCATTGCCGCTGATGTCGCCGCTCCTGTTCTGCTTGCATGCTCCAATCGCCGGCTTGCCAGTTTCGAGCTGGCGAGATCGTGTACTTCATCATCAACGGTTTGCTGATGTTGGCGATCGCCTGGTTCAGCGTCCATTGGATACAAGACCCGACGCGGCGCACGACCTGGCTGCTGGTCGCCTGGCCTACTGGTCGCTGCCAGCCGCGCTGGCCACACGACGCTGTTTACCGGGTATCTGACGGCCTGGATGGTTGTCGGCAGCCTGGTGGCCTTGGCTTACGCTCGGCAACATCCGTGGCTCTCCGCCCTGGGAGTAGCCGTAACATCGTGCAAGCCCACCTACGCGATACCACTCTTCCTACTGATGATCGCGCGAGGGGATTACAAAGCTGCCTTGAGCGGGCTGGGCCTCTCGATCGCGGGAGTGGGACTAGGCCTGGCTCGCTTGCTGTTAGTGGCTAGCCCCATGCAGTTGTGGGATGACTTGCAGCATGGCCAGACGGCCCATATGGAAGACTCGTACGAGTTGCCCATCAATACTTGGACGCGCATCGACTCGCTGGCCGCGGTGGCCAAGTGGCTCGCGTTGCAGCCCAGCGAGATGATGCATCTGATCGTCATGACCGCCCTGCTACCCTTGCCAGCAGTGGCACTATGGCGCATGCAGTTTGTCAAAGCCGACTATAGTTGTGCTGGACTCTCCAGCGGCATCATCGCCGTCAGTGTCCGTGTCCACGCTCTACCACCATGTATACGTGCGCTGCTGGTCTTTCCAATCGCTATCGGCCTGGCATTGAATCAACCGTCAACCGTTCGTGGACCGGTCCGCATTCGCTGGGTACTGGCTGGCTTGCTGCTGCTGGTTGCATGGAACTACCCGAGTTCCGAGATGTTCCTCAGAGGCAGCGCTCTAACCCCCGAGAACCACCGCCTGATTACCTCCACTGGCCCAGTAGCCCTGGCAGCCGCCTGGCTAGGCCTCTGCGCCCTGCCATGGCTGGGGAGGAGAAGTTAGAAGTTAGAAGTGTGAAGTGTGAAGTGTGAAGTGTGAAGTGTGAAGTGTGAAGTGTGAAGGCCTAAACCTTACACCCTTACACCTTAAGCCTTAAGCCTTAAGCCTTAAGCCTCCCCCAACTTTCCATCCTTCATCAACCACAGCAGGACTGGTGAAGTGATCACGGTGGTGACGATGGCCATGATGACCATCATGGCAAAAAGTGTGGGCGAGATGACACCCAGCTGCAGGCCCAGGTCGAGTACGATCAGTTCCATCAGACCGCGCGTGTTCATCAGAATCCCCAGCCCGCTGGCTTCGCGCCAATCGCTGCCGGTAACTCGAGCCGCTACCCAGGTGCCACCGAACTTGCCTAGCGTGGCCACCACAATGATCACTCCGCAGAACAACCAGTTCTCCCAGCCGCTGACCAACCCGATCTCGGTTCTCAAACCAGTCAACGCAAAAAATGCGGGCAGTAGCAGGATCGTGACCAGGTCGTTCAAGCGCAGTTTCATCTCTTCTGCCAGGCGGCAGTCATGCGGAATCACTACGCCCAACATGAACGCACCAAAGATCGCGTGAATGCCAATCAAGTCGGTCGTCAGCCCTGCCAGCAAAACGGCAGCCAGTCCGGCAACCACGGCGCTGCCAGGAAAAGGACCCGGTGTGGCATCCAAACGCTCGCACCAGCGCTTGGCTAACGGACGAACAACAAACAACACGAACAGTATGAAGGCCACCGAGCCCATAGCTGAGTAGGCGGCTTGATCCAAGTTGGATTGCAACACACCGACGACAAACGCCAGCAGACACCAGGCTGTTAAATCATCCGCGGCCGCAGCGGCCAAGGCGATGCTACCCAGCCGCGACTGGGCCAAACCGCGATCGGTCAAGATGCGGGCCAGCACTGGAAAGGCGGTGATCGACATCGCCGCCCCAACGAACAGGGCAAAGCTGGTGAAGTTCACACCTGCCGGAGCATAACGCGGGTGCAACCACACTCCCAGCAAGAACGGTAACACGATGCTCATATGCGAGATCGCGACTGCCGTGTGAGCCTTCTTCTTGATCGTGGCCGCATTCAAATCCAGGCCGACGATGAACATGTAGAACAGCACGCCCAACTGGGCAACGGCTTGCAAGGAAGCGATTACCTGCCCTTTGGGATCGGCGGCGGGACTGGGGATCAACATCTCCATCCAAGCTGGGTTGATGGCACCTAGCAGAGATGGACCCAAGCAAATTCCGGCCACCACTTCCCCAATGACGGGGGGCTGCCCTACCCAGCGAAACAAACGCCCCAGCACATGACCCACGATGATCAGCGTGGCCAGTGTAGCTAGCACGTGATAGATGACATGCAGTTTCGCATGCCCCGGCTCCGCCGCCGCGGGGGCAGCTACCGCCGATGCAGCCTCGGCCGCCACTTGGGCACCACCTGTGGCGGCTGCTAACGACGATTCGCCTATATTTCGGACGATGTAAAAACCAACAACTGCTATCAAAATCGTCGCCACGTAGGCAGCCACGGCAATCCATGCCTGCGTTTGCGACGGTTTCTGGATCTTCTTGTCCGCTACTGCATCAATCATTCAAGTCCTCCAACTACCTACTAGTATAGGCGGCTGGCAAGTCCCGCTAACCCGGCGCAACGGTCGTTAAATCTTTCTCATTTCCGATAGCAACACAGCGTCATTTTTCCCCGCCCCGCGCAGCGGTTCCCATCTGAATGCTGCCGTTGTGATAACGCGCAGCGGGGGCCAACACAAAAATCTTGGCTGGGACAGGGTTAAAACTGTAGCGGTCAGGCAAACTTTGCCGATGAACAATCCTAGCCATCGGGGGGTGGTCGACGTGTTTGTTTGCATTCATTGCCACGTAGGCCGGCTTGTCTTTTTTTTGACAGAGCCGCCCAGTGACTGTTGCTGCCGCTAGCAATCAGAATCTTAAAAGGACAGGCGCGCTGCTGCGCCTGGCCCAGTTTTGCTGGCTATTGGTTTGTCTGGCGACGGTCACTGGTTGCAGTTTGATGCCCGACATCAAGCACAAACCGCAATACAACAATCCGTTTCCGCAATTGAAAACCGTTGCGGTTCTGCCGTTTGTCAATCAGAGCGAGGAACCGAC
Source organism: Ottelia alismoides (assembly GCA_037367405.1). Taxonomy (NCBI): domain Eukaryota; kingdom Viridiplantae; phylum Streptophyta; class Magnoliopsida; order Alismatales; family Hydrocharitaceae; genus Ottelia; species Ottelia alismoides. Next base: position 8,276,739 of record JAZKJV010011400.1, on the reverse strand, counting down.
GCTCTCAGGCGATCGTGTTGCGCTTGCGTATATCGACGAACTGCAATCGATCCCTGGCTTTGAAGTGCTGCCATTGGGCGTCGTCAAGGCCAAGCTGGAAGAGTATCAGCGACCGCTCGCCTGCGGCCAGGATTTTCAGGAGTTCGCGCAAGCTATCGGCGTGGATGCCGTGCTGTTGGGCTCGGTGACCGACTATACGCCGTACTATCCACCGCGCATGACCATCAAGGTCAATTGGTACGCGGCCAATCCCGGGTTCCATCCTGTGCTGCCCGGTTACGGTATGCCTTGGGGTACCAAGGCTGAGAAGAAGATCCCCAAGTGGGTGCATCGCGAAGCCCAACGCGCTTTGGCGGCCGAGCAATTGAAGACGCAAACACCAGAAGCGACTGCGACGAGCTTGCCGCTTGAACCGCCTGTTCAGGCACCATTGCAAACGCCTGCAGCCCCGCCAGCATTGATGCCTGAAGAGCAAGCTGACGATGCAGAGCTTATCCAACCGGTATCGGTGTCAGAAGTGATCATCCAAGAAGATGAATCGGCCTTAGAGGTTGGATCGAGCGCAAGGCCGATGAGCGACGAAGGGGCTGCGTCGTCTTTACCAAATGATTGGCCCGATCCACGCGGTTTCATCCCCGATGGACCCTCACCAGTGCGGCCTGCAATGCTGCCACAATACGAGCCGATCATCTCGCACATGCGGAACTATAACGGTCATGACGAAGATTTTACGCGACGTGTTTCGGACTACTTTTACTTCCGAGATGATGTTCGCTTTGGTGGTTGGCAAGCGTATCTCCAAAGAAGCGAAGACTTTATACGAGTCTGTTGTCACTTTCACGTGACAGAAACGCTCGCTTGTCGCGGCGGCGAGGACGAAAGCCGCTTGATCTTTCGATGGCCGATAGACCGATACCAGCGGTGAGGCGATAGAGCGTCAAGTGCCTTGTAATTCAGGGCTTATGACGCTCGCAATCGCTACAAACAGTACTGCTGGTCTTCGACAGAATTCGTGGTCTGGGCTGCTTCAATCCGAACAGTTTACCGCACGCGTTTCTTCATCAAGCCCGGCAGTGTTCAGACCTGCTTTCTCATCCATGGATGAACTTGTGAGCAGCAGGTCCCAGCCATGATCCCGTGCGAGCGACCCACTTGCACCGGACCAGCCATGGCACACCGATGAACTTTGAATTCAGCATGCTCCAGGGAGGGATGCGGCATGAGCAAAGAGATCAACGTATTGGCAATGGTCAAAGGCGAAGAGCGTTACATCTTCTTGTATGACGATGAGCATCGCGTGGAGACACTGCGCATGTTAGGACGTTATGCAGCCGATCCGCAACTGAGCTTTAGTTGGTATGACGCAGCCGTTTTGAGCAAGAAGATTCGCGAGACAGCCGCGGCAGTGGATGCCGGCCAGATATTGGCCGCACCTCTACCCAAGCCGGACCGCATCGCTACTCCTCGATTTACGATGCCTCAATAGTATGCGCAGCGAGATCACTCAGTTCTTGCGATATCTCGATTCAGAACGCAATGCTTCCGATTTGACAATCAAGTCTTATCGCGAAGACTTGCTGGATCTGGCCGAGTTTCTCATTGAACAGCTCGGCAGCGACAAACCACCGGGAGATATCACACCGCGCGACTTGCGGGGCTACATCTCGGCGCTGCATGAGGCCGGCTATGCCCGGACGAGCATCTCGCGCAAGCTGGCATCGCTGCGCAGTTTCTATCGCTTTGCCCAGAAGCGTGAACTGAGTGAATCTAACCCAGCCAAACCGCTGAGGAACCCTCGCGGCCAGCGCAAACTGCCGCACTTCCTTACCAGCGAAGAGATCCTAAAGCTGCTCAACGCGCCGCCTAAACGCGATACGATGGGCCTGCGCGATCTGGCCATACTGGAAACCATGTATTCGGCCGGCCTGCGCGTCAGCGAAGTGGTGGGACTCAATGAAGGTGACATCGATTGCAGCGAAGGCGTAGCCCGCATCCGCGGTAAGGGACGCAAGGAACGCATGAGTCCGCTGGGTCGGTATGCCGTCGATGCTCTCCAAGCCTACTTGCCCAAACGTATCCTCTCACCCAAAGAGGCTCAGGGCCGACAGGCTCCGCTGTTTGTCAATCGCTTTGGCACGCGGCTGACTACGCGGAGTGTAGCGCGGATGCTGGAAAAGTATCTGAAGCTGACCGGCCTGGACTTGCGAACGACACCCCACACGCTGCGCCACAGTTTCGCCACCCATCTGCTCGACCGAGGGGCGGACATCCGCAGCGTCCAAGAGCTGCTGGGTCACAAGAGCCTGGTGACCACGCAAATCTACACTCACCTCTCGACCGCTAACCTCAAAGAAGTCTACAACCGCGCCCATCCTCGCGCTAGCGCCGGTATCTAGCAAATCGCTCGGCAAAAACACGTTACTTGCTGCAGCACGTCAATCAAGCGGTCCGTTGATCTCGGAATCTCAGAATCGGAACTCACGCGCTGGGTTATCTGTCATGGCACCCATGCCTATGTTCTGGCTGGGATCGTGAATGCAGGCTTGCCCTGTCGGCCAGACGGTCAAGCTAGCCCCATCGATTTCCCACCCTAGCCGCGGAATGCGATTGACATCCTGAGCGTTGTAAGCGGCCTTTACCCCAGTTCCCATGTGGAAAGACAGGGCTCGCAGAAATCTATAGCCGGGAGTGGATCGAAGACGCGACGCATACAAATCGTTATCGTTAAGCCCAGTTGCCCCGAATCCAAGGCCAGACCCCGACCAGCCGGCAGTTACTCCAAAGGACGAGTTGGTCGCAGTCTGTATGACGTTAGCGCTGGCAACAGCACAGCCGTGGATGTAGACACCGACGCCGTACATGCTAACGGAGAACTTGCCGCGCAGGCATGAAAACGCCGGCGCATTGCCGACGCTGATACCCTGCCCCATAAACAACTGGCCACTATTGCCATGGGCTGCGAGATGCAAGCGATCCATTCGCTGGCTTCCTAAGGCTCTCACAATAGCGGCAGCAATTGCCGGCGCATCCATCGTAGCGCTTACCTCAACCAAAATGCGCGAATGAGCAGGAACATGTTCCGCACCGCCAGGGAATCCTGTTGGACTGGTATCAACTGCGTAAACTTTAGCCATCTTCGCCTCCCGCCACTGCTTAATGAGAAATGAGTTGCTGCTCCCGGTTATTGCTCACGGGCTGTACATCCTGTTATCTTCACAGCCTCGGGCCGGTTGCCAAGAATCTTCGCAATTTGTAGATACATGGGGTCGGCTCTCATTAATCCGAGATACAGCGCGCATAATGCCTAGCTGGATGCAGTATTCGTAGCCACCGCTGCCCAGCGCTGGAAAGCGTCAACTTTCGCGTCCACCGTTCTGGCGACTGTGGCTACGTAATTTGGCAAGTGACGCTGTCCAGCTATGATGACGCCGTCAACCAGCGTTCTGTGACATGACCGGATCAGAGAGGCGATACCAGGGCAGAATTACTCGACGTCCAGCGCCTATAATGCACGAAGCGAGTAAACCGGGCGAACCTACCCACGTCATCGAGCGCGATGGTGACCAAACATCGGTGGTGCATTACTTCGTCAGCAGCCTCGATGTGGCTGTCGTGCAGGGGCATGTATGCATGGCAGGCGACTTTTAATGCAATGATTAGGAGTCTGCAAAATGAAGCGACCTAGAATTCGAATCCCGCTGATGTGTATTGTCTTCTCTGTGATTTGCGTACGTCACGCATCGTCTGAAGATGCGAAGATTTTTTTGGCGCAGTCCGGCAATCGACTGCAAGTCTGCGAACAACGTAGATCATATTGTGAAGTCGATGATATTCACGGAGTCATTACGATTCATCGATTCGATTCTGAAGGGCCAGCGTCTCCAGGTTGGCAAGTGAGTGTGCCCGGTGTTTTTCGGCATTATGTGACAAACGAGCTAATTGACTATGCCTACATAATCACCAGTGAAGGCCTGTTCAGTTGTACCCGAGCTGGTAAAGATGAAGTAGTTGTCGCGTTGAAAGTTGAGCTTGGACCGGATTTTGACGTCAACTTTTTGCAGATTATGGCAGTCGCGAACAAAACAGCGTTGTTATTGTATCAAGACATCTTCAAACTGGTTTCGCCGACGGGGATGAAGGTATTGCATCAAATCAGTAAGCCGTACCGTGCACAAGCGACATCGAAATCTAGAGTCATGCTATTAGCACCCGGTGAAGATTGTGACCTGCAAATGCTTATAGTTTTCGACGATTTAAGTAAAACTTTCCGAGGAACCCGAATTACCACATACGGGCAAGGAGGAGTGTATCCAATCCTCAGATTGATTGCAGCATCTGCGGACGCGCGATCCTACGCTGGTGTCGTGACCTATCGTAACTCCCCCGGCGACATTCAAGGCGATGCTTTGATGTATTGGAGATACGATAGCGTACTTGACATTGACAGGTCAGAGGAATTCGCAAAATGCAATTCTATTGCGGTGTACGAAGACACAATATGTGCGTTGTTTCCATCGGTTTCTCCTTCAGGGAACATGACCGCTAGAATTGCGAGCTGGAAAGTCTCAATGGCGAGAGGATTGATACCATTGGAACAAACATTCATAAACATTGGAGAACCTGACAGTAATTTGTGCTTGCTTCCTGAAACTCCTGCTGTATGTTCAGTGTCGCGAGACAAAAACACTTTGACGTATTCACGATTTCAAGTCGTTCACAATAAAGAAGTAGGGACGGACCAGCCAACTCCGCCGAAAAACGAATAGATTCTCCGGAAGGTGCTGAAGTGGTATGCGGTTGGCCAATGACGCAGATGGTGATTGGTTTCAGCGGCAAGTGGCACACAAATAGGTGTCAGCTAAGCGACATCGTCAGTTGCTGAAAATGGAAAGTTCCGTTGCTTCAATTTGAGGTTCTCTTCGTTGCGTCGATGCCCGGCTTCTCTCAGTTTTTGCCGACGAGCTTCATCGAGTGCATCTGGGTTGCCACGGTAATAGGTTGCTGGCGTTTTGAAGCCCAAGCTGCTGTGCAAGCGTTCGTTGTTGTAATTGCTGATGATTGCCTTGAGAGTCGCATCCATGCGAAGTGTCGTTTCTGGTTTTAAGCAGAGTTACTTTATACATCAAGTAACCGGCTAACCGCAGGAGCCCCCCTTCTCCCTCAATGTACTCATTGGGGGAGAAGGGGCCGGGGGATGAGGGGCGGGAGGTAGGTTGGGAGAACCCTGCCGGTTCGATGGCAACGCTGTGGTCTGCACAATGGCGATAATGCCATACCCTGACGCCTAGGAACTCGCTGCAAGTCCGTACACGCTCTGTCCTCGTGATACGAAGCTTTAGTCCGCGGTCTGTTGGCTATACTTCACACTCGGTTCCTGCGCATCGATCCGGCGTTCTTGGTACATACCGCTGCGCGCCCCTCATCCCCCGACCCCTTCTCCGCCTGAGTACAGGTGGAGAAGAGGGGCCGCTTCGATACGAGTTCATCGTAGCGGTTGATTGGATCTTGTCAGAACGATATTCACACCAGCTTCATGTGCCAGGCAGTGGCCAGGGCGGCTAGGGTGGACTCGAGAGCGTCGGAGTACTGGTCGAGCGAGCCGAGCGTTACTTGAGACTCGCCGCAGGCACCGATGATCTGGCCAGCGTGACAAGTCACGATCGGATGACCGCTCTGTCGATGCTCTTCCAAGGCGGGCAAAGTTGGATCTGCGCTGTACAGCGTAACGCCAGCCTGGCTGAGCGGCTTCATCTCCAGCACCATCGGGTCAGCCGCATTGAGCACTGCGGTGCCGCCCGGCAGTATTACATCCACCGCACAGCGAAAGACGCTAAAAACCTTATCGCGATCGTATAGATCGAACTCACCACCCAGGTTGGCTTCCCAATCGACGTCGGTCACGATGGCCACATTGCCGCGATCAAAATCCAGGCCTTCTCGCAAGATGCTCTCGGGATTGAGCGCAATTACCGCAGCGGTGCATTGAGGGTTCATGATCAGCCTGCGCGTTTGATCAGCCGACGAAGTCGTCCTGCGATCCAGCACGGTATCGTTCAGATGCAAACCCACACCGTCAGACCAGCCTACGCGATGTCCGCTGCGCATCAGCAGGTCTTTGACCAGGTGTACCGTTCTGGCTGCATGACGCGAGCCGGTGACGGTGATGATCGGAATACGTGCATCACCGGGCTGACTGAAAATGTGGTCGATAATCGCCTGGCCAACGGGCTGAGCATTGCCCAGCGAAGGTTTCAAGTGCATCAACAGGCCTGGACCCGCGTTGACTTCGACAATCGCCCCCTGCTGCTCTTCCAAAGGGCGCGATATATCGGTGGCGACCAGGTCGACACCAGCGATATCCAAGCCGACCATCTCCACTGCTCGCACGACATGATTGGCTACCGAAGGATGGACCTTTTCGGTGATATCCATCGACAGGTTGTCGTGGCGCTTAATCAGAACGGTCCGCCCAGCTTCCGGGATGCTTTCAAGCGTCAGCTTCTGCTGGGCCAGTACGATTCGCAGGGCGTCATCGATGTCCACTGGATTGAGCGGTTGCGATTCGTCGTCGCCGCGCCGGGGATCTTTGTTGACAACGTTGACAATCAATTCATGCACGCTTTGGCTGCCATCGGCCGTAACTGTAATCGGTTCGCCACGCGCAGCGGCCACCATGCGCTGGCCGACCACCAGCAGTCGATGTTCGTCGCCGGGAATAAATCGCTCGACCATCACACCACTGCCTTCAACCAGGGCCAGGCCATAGGCATGGCGGATCTCATCGGCGTCGGTCAAGTTGGGAATGACAGCGCGGCCATGATTACCATCGACCGGCTTGACCACCACGGGCGCGGCAATCTCCGCTGCAGCTGCTACGGCATCATCCGGGCTGGATACGCGGCGGCCTTCGGGTACAGGAACGCCAACCGTGTGCAAGAGTCGCTTGGTCAATTCCTTGTCTTGAGCAATTGCTTCAGCGATCGCTCCTGTGCGATCTGTTTCAGCGGTCCAGATGCGGCGCTGATGATGACCTTGACCCAGGACACATAACGAACCCTTGGTCAAGCGACGAAAGGGAATGTTGCGCTCTGTGGCCGCATTCAAAATGGCTTTGGTACTGGGACCCAGCAAGCGACGATCGGCCATGTCGCGCAGTTTGGCAACCTCTGCCTGCACATCGTATGGCAGATCGTAGATACAGGCCTTCAGCAACTCCCGGGCGGCATACAGGCAGGCCGTCGCGACACTCTCTTCTTCGAAACGGATCGCGACCTTGTAGACCCCTTCTTCGCTCATCTCACGAGCGCGGCCAAAGCCAACTTCGCTGCCAGCCAACGTTTCCAGTTCGAGCGTGGTATGTTCCAGAATATGGGCCAGGTAGGTACCGCGATCCAGTCGCTGAAAGAAACCACCGCGCTCGCCTACGCTGCAGCGATGTTCGATCGCTCCGGGCAGCCAGGCTTTGTAACGCTCGTTAAAGCCGGGCATCATCTCGCTGGAATGGTCTTTCAGCTTTCCCAAGTCAACCCAAACCTCCATGGCTGATCGTCGCGACCAGATGTTGGGGCCATGCAGAAAGAACAGCCGCCGAAAATTCAGGAAGGGTTCGACTTCGGCCAGCGGCGGCAAAGGCACGTCAGACATAAGGGAAAATTGCCCGGTTGTGGTGGGAGGCGTGGCAGGTCTGCGACTGGAAAAGCTCCAATTTGAACCAGCAATCCCGGCAAGTCAATCGCAATCTACTGGCGCCGAAACTCTTCCAGGCTGACCGCCAGAACCGATTCGAAGGTAGAGACTGCGATGCGATACTCAGGTTCGCTGCTGGTGTACTTCTTGCAATGTTCCGACACCAGACGGTACAGGAAGCGAAACAAGTTCCGCGGCACGCGCAGGTCGCGCATGGCAGAAATCAAGCGTTGTTTATCCACGCCCGCGGCCAACAGGTCGACCGGCTGCGGACGACTGCCCGATTGTGCGCAAGCCTGCATGCGCGAACAAACCAGGTCATACAACGCTTCGCCAGTCCAGTCGAAGCCGGAGATCACATTCTGTTTGTCCAGTCTCGCTCGCTCGTGAAATTCACGGCTCTCGCGCTCCACAAAGTAGTGCAACTCTTGCGGCAACAGCAGCTTGAAACCGACCCTGGATGCTTCAGCAGTTTGTTGTCCAGCAACGGCCAGATCAGGGTTCGCATCCGCTCCGGCTGGCCATTGACCAGTTGCGGTTCATCCACTCGATCGACCAGCACCAGGATGCCTGGAAAACCAAGCGTGCGCAGAATGTGTTGAAACTTTTCCAGCAGTTCATAACGCGAGGCCGAGACTCGATCGTTCGGCATCGGCTGGCTGGACCAGGTTGACCAGGGTTGGTTCAGCAGCAAGCGCGTCTGCTCGGTGACACTTTGCCGACGCACACGGCAGTTGCGGATCAGTTGGGAAGCCCGAATGAAGCAGCGAATCAACCGCCACAGGTACTGACCGCTGGCCAGCAGAGCCACGATCAGAAAGGCAATCACCGCATACTTGAGCGAAAGTTGATTGGTAAAGTAAAAGTACGAACAAGCGATCGCCGCGGCGCTCGTACCCAGCCAGGCAATCACCCAATCGATCGAGGCTTTCCATTTGGGAATTCGCAGCCGCGCACGCAGTTGTTCCCAGCGGACACTGGTGTTACCCACGGTCGACTGATCGTAGCAGGTTGCCAGCAGCAGCAGGTCGGCGCGTTGATTCTTGTCCAAGCGATCCACGGCATCTTGCTGCACCATTTCATCTGGCCCAGTTGGACTGCCGGTGGTTTGCAGGATGCGATCGACCAGTGCCGTAACGCCCTGAATCAAAATGGCATCCATGTGGTCCTGGATGCCGAACTGCTGCAGAACCTTATCGGCTTTGCGTGTGCGCCAGCCGCCGACGCGGGCTTGCATGTGGCCGATGTAGCCATTGAAATCATCGTAGTGAATCACGAAGACGCGCTGGTGGGCATGCTGACGATTGTGATTACCGATGTGTTTGTCCAATTGCAAGCGCATGGCCGTCTTGCCCGAGCCCTTGGGACCAAAGACGATTGAGGTCGAAGGATCATTAGGGCTGCCGAACACTTTATCCCAAGCCGGATGGAACGTGCTATCGATGCAGTGCTGTTTGAAGACTGCATCGGTCTGCGCATCTTCTTCCGCAAACGGATTGCGTTCCAAGTGATGATGTTGCAAGAAGTCTTGCACATTCATGGATGATCGTTCTTTTCTAAATTGGGGATCGTGCCTTAGCCGCGTCGAGCCATCAGCAGAAATGATGGATTGGCCGCTTCCAGACGTAGTTCATCCAGTTGCTGGGTACTGCGGGCCAGGTTAACCATCAGCAGGCGAACTTCAACCGACATGCTTTGAAGCAAGCGTTGGGCCATGACCAGGTTTTCCATGCTGCCCACGTTCACTACCAGTCGGCCGCCTTGTCTCAGGCGAGGCCAGCCAACTTCGATCAGTTGTGTCACCGAACGGCCAGTCCCTCCAATGAACATAGCATCTGGATCGGGCAAGTCGGCCCAGGCATGCGGCGCTTCACCGAGAATCGGCGTGACGTTGGCCGTACCAAACCGCCGAGCATTCTCTATCAATAAGTTATAGTCTTCTGCGTCCATTTCGATAGCGAAAACGCGACCATGAGCGGCGATTCTGGCCGCTTCGATCGCCACTGAACCGCTGCCAGCGCCGACGTCCCACACAATGCTCTGCGGACCCAGGTCAAGCTCGCACAGCGCGATGGCTCGCACTTCCGATGGAGTCAGCAGCCCGCGCTTGGGACGGCTCTGCAAGAACATTTCATCGGGATTACCAAAGAGGCGTTTACCGATCATGTCGGCCGGCCGATCGGGCACGTTGGCATCGCGCACCAAGACAACCACGTTCAGCGGTGAAAAGTCTTGCCTCGCAATATCGGCCGCTTTGCCCCGCGTGACGCGTTCATCGCGCGAGCCCAGATTCTCGCAGACATAGAAAGTAAAGTACTCGATGCCCTTTTCGACCATAGCCGCTGCCAGTGCGCGAGGTGGTGTTTCTTCGGTGGTGAAGACACCAACCTTCTCGGCGCTCCGCACGCGTTCAATAACTCGCTCCAGCGATTGACTGGCCAGGTTGGTCAAGTAAGCTTCGTCCCAACTCTCTTTAACGCGCGCAAAGGCCAATTGCATACTGCTGACGTGTGGCAGGACCTCGAATCGCTCTTTCCCTAAGCGATCGCACAAGAATCGAGCGGTGCCGTAGAACAGCGGATCACCACTGGCGAGCATCACCACCGGCCTCTTCAATCCGCCATTGAGCGACTGGGCAGCTTGTTCCAAGTCAGCCGATAGGGCGACGGTGGCCTGGCCGTCTCGCGCAAGCTTGGACAAAAGATTGGCTGGACCTACCAGGGTTGCCGCTGCGCCTACCATTTCGCGGGCCTGGCGAGTGAGTCCTTCCAAGCCATCGTCACCGATGCCAATGATCGTAATCCTGTCGGGCATACTTGCTTGCCTGTTTCCTATGTGGGTTCTTGAGATTATGCCAAGCGGTGCAATCGTCGCGCAAACCACTCAATTGTCAAGCAGCCTGCCACTAAACCCATCAGCCAGCCCAGCCAACGCAATTGGAAGCGGCGGTTCGGTACGCCTGGAAGGAAACGAGATCTGATCCTGGGGCGTAATCGCTGCAGACAAGACGGTTTCATTGCCCTTTTCGGCAGGTTCGACCGCCGCGGCTACACCTTTGAAGTATCGGCCACCGGTCTGCGTCGCTAGCGGCAACATCAATTCGTCGTAACGCTCCGCGCCTTGCATCTCCATGGCCGGCACGCGCGCCTTGACCGAAGCCTGCAGAATCTCATCCGAGCCCAGGCCTCCCAGTTGTAACTGAATCAAGTATTCGCCAGCCATCTGCACCGGGAACTGGCCAGTGTAAATGCCCGGCTGCGTGCCACCGGGCAGTGGACGCAGAATCAAGGCCCGACCAACCTTCTTGGGATCAACCAGGCGGGCCGCAACTTCACTTTGTACCAGCGGTTGAAAACGCTGATCCTTCAGTACGGCTCGCACGCTGACCTGATCGCCTTGAATGGCGATCTCGCGATCCACCAGCAAGATTCCGCGATCCGAATCCAGCAACAATCTTCCCGAGGATAACCAACGCACCAGTTTGGTGTAGTAGCGATCAAAGTAAACTTCGCCCAGTTGGCGAATACGCCACATCTCGCCGCCACCTTGATACACGACCCGGCCAGCTCCGTAGAACTGACTGGCCAGGTAGATCGGCAGATTGCCACTACTGTCGGAAGCCGATGGATCATCAAAGCTAGCCAGTGCCTTGGCAGCCGGCTTCGTTTCAAAGGCACCATTGAAACTGTAGACACCCGCAAAGTCACTCCACAGTTTCGCGCTCGTAACCGGATCATCGCTCAGCCACATGAACTCGGTCTGTTTGCCATCGTCGGTCAGCTTGAGCGGATACGCCTTTTCGCCTTCGACGCGGCCGGTCGACAACGAGCGGCTGGCCGACTGCACGAGCACCACAGGCGAGAGTTCTCGCAGGATACGCGAGCGATCACCACCAGAGCCGGCTGCGATCCACTTGGGCATCTCGACATCACCCGCGATGATCATCAAGCCACCGGCTTGTTCCGCGACCCATTGCTCCAGTGCTTTGGCTTGCGCATCGCTGATCTTGGTCCAGTCGGCATCAAAGGCCAGGATGGCATCGTACTGTTTCAAGGCATTGCGATCGGCCGGAAATTCATCCAGCAACTTGGCAGCCTCTTGCGACAACGGATCACCGCCGCTTTGCAGCAGTACATGCGACTCAACATCGCGATCGCGAAACAAGAGGTTGCGTACAAACTGGTATTCACGCATCGGTCCGCCCGCAAAGATCAGGACGCGATTCTTGCGCTCGATGACTGATACGTCGGCCGTTTGCGCGTCGTCGCGGGCATCCATATCGCCGGCCACCGGCAAGACCTTTACCAGGTAAGTCCAATTGCCGACAGCCTTGGGTTCCAATTCGAAACTGGCTGTCAGCAGTTCGTCCTCCGTGACGGCTTGAACTTGAGTTTCGGTATCGATGGCGAAGGTTGCCGGGTCCGCGCCTTTGGCACCCGAAGTGACTTGCACAGTCAACGCTTTGCCGGCCAGACCTGAGGACTGCAGCAAAACCTTCATCGAGAACTTGTCGCCCGGATAGACGCGTTTGGGCACATCGATTTCTACCAGGCGAATATTGGGTGGATTCTTTTCCGAACCGACGCCCACAAAGTACAGGGGTACGCGCTGGTTCTGCGCCGCTAAGGTAATGGCTTTGGGATCCAGACCTGCGTTGCTGCGGCCATCGGTCACCACCACGATACCAGCCAGCGGGCTGCCTTGCTCGCGCTCCAGCACGCTCTTGAGCGCATCGCCCATGCGCGTTTCGATTCCCGAAGGTGCCAAGGCAGCCGGCCAATCGGTTGGCAGTCGCGTACCTCCAGGCGTATTGCCATCGATGCCTTCGCCTGCACCAGTGCCGCTGGAATCGCTGGCTTGTGTTAACGTCGGTGCAAAGGTGTCGTCGTTCAACCGGGGGTATTGCTGGAGGGCTGTTTGCGGATCAACAAACAAGGCAGCTAACGGAAAATCGCTGGCTGGCAAAATGCCCAGGGCCAGCACCACCATCCCAGCCAGCGCCAGCACACTGCCGCTGAATAAACTCCAAGCGCCACCGGACCAATTGCGCGCGCCCAGCACTTGAGCGGCGAATGAAATCAAGACCAGTAGCAGACCTACCGCTCCCAAACCGCAGGCCACCAGCGTCAAACTGTGAGCTCGCGCCAGGATCTGCAAACTGGCGTCCTGGTTGGTATCGGGCGCGTTGGCACCGCTATTGGGCTTGTTCAAGGCTGCTACTTGAACGGGTCGTGGCACCTGGTCAAAGCGGTAGACCGTGACATCATGTTTGGTCGATAACTCGTTCAGTACCGGTGAGGAACTGATCAACTGGGCCGCTTCTTCAGCCCGCGCTAAAGGATTCGGCGTGCCGCTGGCGCTGGGCGTGCCGGGCAGCGACATGCTCAGCGATGTATCGACCAGGATGGCCACGCGCGAGTTGCGTGTCACTCGCAGTTCGGAACGTTTGTCCAACTGCATAAAGAACAGGATCAGTCCGGCAAAAGCGACCAAGCGCAACATCATCAGCGCCCAGCGTACCGGGCGAGCTTGTTCCAGCGTATCGCGACGATACCACCAGACGACATGCCCGATAACCGCGATCAGCACGGCCACCAGTGCCAGGTAGTGCCACCACTCATCCAGTTGCTCAAATCGCGTCCATTGATAATAGACGCGTGTTTGTCCAACGAGTTGGCTGAGCGCCGTCCAATGATTCGATTCCCAGAGATTCAGCATAGGCCATCCGTATCGATCCATGATCATGCGACTCCCGACTTGGCCACGGCAGGCACATGATAACTGGCCGAGTAGGCCAGCGATTGTTCGGCTAGCAACACCACAACCAGCAGGGCAAGCAGCAAGGAGCTGTAAGACGCTGCTTCTGGGGACCAGGCAGCACCGCTGAGCGAATCAGCCGATTGCACGCTGATCTTGATCGGGCTGAGGCGTTCTTCTAACTCGCTGCGCGTGACCCGGGCCAGGTTGCCTTCGCTGGCAGCAACATTGTGAGCCAGGTTGCGCACGGCCTGTGCGCCATCGGTTGTCTGCATCCAGAATTCGAATATGCCTGGTCGCAGCAGAGCATCGATCTGCGTATTCTCTTCGGCCAGGTTAACCGGCACGGACAAGGGGACAGATTGCTCATTGGCCGCCGATTCCGTCGACAGCGTGATTTTGGCTCGCGCTCCATCGCCTAACGCCGGCAAGATCAAGTCAGCATTGGGCAAGTACGTTTGACCGGCAAACGTGGCCTTCAGTGTCGTACCCACGGGCTCGCTGGTCACGTCGCGGCGGAAACTGCCCAGGTATCCGACCATGCGCAAGGTTAAGACCACAAAGGTTGGATCTTGTGCCCAGTTGCTCCAAGCCACCTTTTGATTGCCGCTCAACAGCCGCGCGCTACCTGTGGCTGCATCGCTGGTCAAACCTGTTAGCAGGGCCACCACATGACCGGCGCCGTAACGTTTGTCGAGTATCAAGGGCATCTGGTCTGGGCCATAGGCCACCACCTCAACATCGCCACTGGTGTCCAGCTTGCCCGCAATCTTCAGTTGCTTGCGAATCTCCACGAGTTGAAAAGGCGAGGTTTCTAAACTCTTCAGTGGAGCCAGAATCGGATGGTCGGTCGCAATTACTTGGGGTTGATCGTTGCCCGGTCTGATTAAGTGTTCAGTGATATCAGCGATGGCGGCCGGGAAGAAGCCATTGCCCTCGCGATAGTAGCCATTGATGGACTGAATGGTCGAACTGGGGCCGGCCAGGTAAGCAACACCACCACCGGCTTTAACAAATGCCTCTAGTTTACTCACCGCTTGCGCGTCAAGTTGAGGTACTTCTAACAGGACCACGACATCCCAGGTCGCTAGCGTTTCTGGTGTTGTGTCGCGCAGGTAAGCCGGTTCTTCACGCTGCACCGCCATACCCGTGGGTTGACGTCCATCGGGTTGCAGAGCAAATCTGACAAACGATTGCGTGTTGGGGTCGGCGCTACCATCGATCAGCAGAATCTTTTGTGATTGACGAATACCAATCACACACCAGCGGCGATTGTCCTGGGGCAATCGATCGTCCGCCAACGTGGCTTCGACAACATGTTGGCCAGCCGAGGGAAAGACCAGTTGCACCTGGCGAGTCACGGTTTCCCCTGGCCCGATCCGATCGATTACAACCGGCGGGGCGTCCAGAATCTCGCCAGAATATTGCGTATTGAGATTGGGGGTTGCAGTCCCTTCCGGGTAGAGGACCGAACGGACTTTCACGACGACATTTTGCCCGGCCAATTGTCCATGGTTGGTAACTTGAAACTTAACCATCAGCGGCACACCAGCGGCCCAGGTTTCTTGTTCAGGTTCCAAACCCGACAGACTCAAGTTGGCTGGCTGGCCCTCCGCGCAATCGATGAACTGCACTCGGGAAGATCCGCGAATCAGCCCGGTCAGTTTCGACTTGAGCGATTCAGGTTGGCTCCACTCATTGCGTCGCAAGTCGGTTACGAAGTACAGTTCGACTTGCTCGCCAGCCTGCGTCGAGATCAGCGGTTCAATCAACTCCAGCGCCGGCTCGGCTGTTAGCTGTAACGGTGAAGGTTGCGACGCGGCCAAGCGATCGAGCAAGCGAGCCGGATCTTGTGGGATCGTCTGCGAGATCAAGTCAGCAGCCACATCGACTCGCGCTTGTTCTTTGCCGGCTCGCGTGGCCAGCTCTGCCCTGCTCCAGCGCAGCAGCGTTAACTGATGTTCCCCGGGCTGCGTGGCAATTGCTCGAATCAGCGACTGGACGGCGGTCAGGGCTTGGCTGTAGACGGTCTGCCCCTTCTCTTGCTCACCCATCGACAGGCTATCATCCAGCAAGATGTAGTGATGCGTGACGCGACCACCAAACCAACTAAGGCTCTGGGAATTGCTGATCCAGCGAGCGAGCATGGCGACCAGCAGGAACATGGCCAGGATGCGCAAGGCCAACAGGATCCATTGTTTCAGCAGCACCCACCGCCGATGCTTGCGATAACTCTCCAGCAGAAAGTCCATCGCCGCCCAGCTCTGTCGGCGGTGCCGTAACATGTTGATCAAGTGCACCAGAATGGGCACACCCACCAACATAAAACCCCAAGTCAGTGGCTGGAAAAGAAACTGCATTCGCGTCCTTCAAGTTGCGCTCGGAAAGTTGGAGCCGCTGTCCCCCTAGCTGCCAGGTCATTCGGGACCCCAGGCTGGCTCCTGGCCGAATTATAACGCACTAGGACGCGCTTGGGGGCGGCTCACTGCGACGCCAGCCACCATTGACCTCGATGACTTGATTATTGATGAACAGTGCCTCGGGCCCGACCAGCCAGGCAATCGCGCTGGCCACATCCTCCGGTTCGCCCCAGCGACCCAGCAGTGACTCGCTGCGCGCGCGATGGTCCCAGTAATTGCTGGTCCCCGCACCCCAGGCCGTGCGAATCCAACCAGGAGCTACACAATTGATGCGGGCCGTCTTGCCAGCCGTTTGCGCCAGGCTCTTGGTAAAGGCCATGACCGCGGCTTTGATGGTGCAAAACAGTTGGCCACTGTCGCCTTCCATACCTAGCACCGCCTGGTCCCAGCCGATGTTCACCAGCGCCGGTCGCGAGCTGCCCTGATGTTCTTCGCAGCAGAGTTGCCAGCGCGCGATTACCGCCCGACTGACCGCGATCGTGCCGACGACGTCCACTTGCCACAATTCACTCAGTCGATCTTCGAAGGATCGCTGTCGAGCCTGGCCGGTCAACACATCGGCGCCGGCGTTATTGATCCACGCATCGACTCGGCCACGCCAGTTGAAAGCACAATCGACCAGTTGTCGCAAGTGTGGCTGGTGACGGTAATCGGCCGTTACCGCGCGGACTTCGGCGCCCAGGTCGCGGGCTTGGCTGCAGGTTTCTTGCAGTCCGCGCAGGTTGCGGGCTGTATGAGCCAGGATCGAGTAGCCTCGAGCGGCTAATTTCAGAACAGTCGCTCGCCCAATTCCGGAGCCAGCTCCAGTCACCACCGCCACTGGAGCCTCTGGTAAACTCATCGCCTGATACTTCTTTTCGTTCTACGTCACTTCTTTTCTTTGGCCAGTTGCCGGAAGTAACCTTCGATGACTTCGCGGTAGTGCGATGGTAACTGCTGGGTCATGCGTTGCAAGGAGGCTTGACGCTCGGCCGGAGGCATGTTGCCCCAACCTGACCTTTTGCCCGCATCTTTCTGGTCGACGTCACCGGCCGACGGCGGTTCGTTGGCCAGTTGGCTCTCCTGCATCGGCTGGTTGCGACCATTCTGCCGCTGCTGCTGGCCGTTTTGTTGTTGCTGCTGCTGTTGTTGTTGCTGTTGCTGCTGCATTTGATCTTCGATTTGCTCGATCATCTTGCTCAGCTTGTCGACGATTTCGTCTTCTTCTTCGCGGACCTGGGTGCCAGCTCGGCCCAGGCCCAGGCGGCGCTGAACATCGTTCATCAACCGAGCAACTTCGTCCAGCGAATCATCTTTCAGCGGTTGGATATCAGCCCCCATCAACTGAGCGACCTGAGTGAAGCGAGCCGGCAGTTCTTCACGGCGTTGCAGCAGCAGTTCTACGTTGGCGACGCAGTCATCTTTTTTCAACAGATGGTGTTGGCAGACAGCTCGGTAGAAGATCAGCGAAGCCGGGTCGCAGACCTGGCTCATTTCCAGCCCTGCCAGCGTTTCGAGGCCTTCGTCATACAGCCGCCGCTGCGCCAGAGCTCGGCCGCATGCCAGGCGAACGGCGTCTTGCAACCATCCAGGTACGTCGCTACTGAGCCAAGGCAAGTCCTTGACCATGACCGCCGGAGCGCTGGGGTCGTTGAGTTTGGTGACCAGCTCGCCGATGCGTTTGTCGATAATCGAGGCTGCCGAGAGGATACGTTCTAGCAGTTGCGGACCTTTTACCGCTTCGGCCGATTCGCGCCACGACTTGAGCACCTGGCCGCGAATATCTTCGCTCGCCTGAGTTTGCTCCAAGTAGCTGATCAGGTGTTGCTCGATGACCGCGATATCCGGCCACTTCCAAGAAGCTTCCTTCTCCAACTGGTCCGCCGCCGCCGGAGCGCCGTCGGCCGGTGTGCGAGCTGCTGCTGGCAGGTTGAACGAGCCAGTTGCAAAGAGTGCACCACCATAAAGAGCTGCTAAACCAGCCACGCCGTACGCTTTGCGCAGGGTCAGCCTGAGAACGCTTGCTCGCTGCATGCTTTCGATCCTTCGGTCCAGTCCGGGCCAAACTCTAAGGAGCATAACGATTTTTCTGCCACCGCACGCAGCACTGCACAGCTACCTGGCCTTGGCTAGATACCTTTATTCTACCAGGAAGTAGTGCGCCAGGCCAATAATAATGCCACCATTTTCCCTCGCCTGGCTCGACGCGCAGTTGTAGCCCGACGCGCCTGCGTCGGAAAATGTATGTTCGACGCGCTGCGTCGAACTACCACAGAGCGCCAGCATCAGCCCAGCTAATGCAACTGGAGAATCGGGGTGGGGCCGACGCGGCGCGTCGGCGATACATCTTCCGGACACTGGCGCGTTGGGCCACACTGGCGCGTCGGGCTACAGTCGGGCCACATCCGACCTAGCTATGTTGCTAGCACTTAGATTAAGCTATCGGCTCGGCAGACGAGCCAAGGGCGGTGGTTCGATTCCCGTTTCCAGTGCGAGGAATTGAACGAGTATGCAATCAGAACATACGTTTTCCGACATATGATCGCGAGAACTTTTTCGACGAACTGTTCGACGAAAATGGTCAGCCCCGAGTGGGCGCGCGGGTCCTGATCCAGCGAATTAATTCGCTGCCTCCAGGTGAACTTAAACAACGACAGACGGCCATCGATCGTGCCCTGCTGCGCATGGGCATCACGTTCACCGTGTATGGCAACGAGCAAGGGACGGAAAAGATTTTTCCGTTCGATATCGTGCCACGCATCGTGGAAGCTGACGAATGGCAAACGATCGAAGCCGGCTTGAAGCAGCGGATCGCCGCTCTCAATCGCTTCATCAACGATGTCTATCACAACCAGGAATTATCGAAGCCGGAATCGTACCGCGCGATATCCTGGCCAAAGCCAAGTCGTATCGAGCCCAGTGCCACGGACTGAATCCACCGCATGGCATCTGGTGCCACATCACCGGTACCGACTTGATTCGGCATAGCGATGGCAAGATCTATGTGCTGGAAGACAACTTGCGATGTCCGTCGGGTGTCTCGTACGTCCTCCAGAATCGCATGGTGATGAAGAGCAGCTTTCCGCAAGCTTTCAAAGATTCTCGTGTCCGGCCGGGTAGACAGTTACCCAGTCGGCTCTACGACACGCTCTCGTATCTCTCGCCCTCGCAATCGCCGACCATCGTGGTCATGACGCCAGGCATCTACAACTCGGCCTACTACGAACATGCCTTCCTGGCCCAGCAGATGGGCGTTGAACTGGTTGAAGGACGCGATCTGGTGGTCAAAGATGGTTTCGTGACCATGCGGACCACCGATGGCTTTCAACGGGTCGATGTGATTTATCGTCGCATCGATGACGATTTTATCGACCCGCTCAGCTTCCGAGCGGATTCGATGCTGGGCGTGCCAGGCTTGATGGACGTCTATCGTCGCGGCAACGTGGCCCTGGCCAATGCACCGGGCACGGGTGTGGCGGACGATAAAGTCATCTATGCATATGTGCCGACATGATTCGCTTCTACCTGGGCGAAGAACCAATTCCTGCCCAACGTGCCCACCTATGTGTGCGAGCGCGACGAGGATCGCAAGTATGTCCTGGCTCACTTGGAAGAATTAAGTGGTCAAAGCTGCCAACGAAGCGGGTGGTTACGGCATGTTGATCGGACCGCATTCGACCGCTGAGCAGCGGCCGAGTTTGCACACAAGATTGAGAGCGATCCACGCAACTATATTGCTCAGCCAACCCTCGCTCTGTCCCGCGTACCAGTGCTGGTCAACGGCCACTTCGAAGGCCGGCCACGTCGACCTGCGACCGTACGGTGCTGTACGGCAAAGATATCTGGGTGCTGCCAGGCGGGCTGACGCGCGTAGCCCTCAAGAAAGGTTCGCTGGTTGTTAATTCATCGCAAGGTGGCGGCAGCAAGGACACTTGGGTAGTCGCCAGCAGCGAAAGCGAAATTGACGACTAAGTAACTCGATCAACCGCCGCTGTGGTGCAAGCCTGCCGGTGCCGGCAGGCCCATTACGCAGCGTGTTACCAATTCATTCCGCCTCGACCGACCATTTTTGGAGTTACCCCGCAGACTATGCTGAGTCGTGTTGCTGAGTCCATATACTGGATGGCCCGCTATATCGAGCGCGCCGAAAATCTTGCCCGCTTCATCGACGTGACGCTCACCCTGATTCTCGACCAGCCTTCTCGGAAGTGCCGCAGTGGGAACCTTGGTCAGCACGACCGGCGATGTTGAATACTTTCGCGAAACACTATGGCACGGCTTCGGCTGAAAACGTGATTCGCTTTTGACTTCCGATACCAACTACCCCAACTCGATTATCACTACCTTGCGGGCCGCTCGAGAAAACGGACGCACCGTGCGCGAATCGATCTCTTCTGAAGCCTGGGAAGAGCTGAACGAGTTCTATCACTTCGTCAATGCCGAAGCCAGGCAAGACACGGCGCTCAACTCGCCCAGCGATTACTATCGCACAGTCAAGCAGCATGCCCACCTGTTCAATGGCATCTTGGGATGCCACCATGTCACACGATGCAGGGTGGCATTTTGCCAACCTGGGACGACTGATGGAACGGGCCGACAAGACCAGCCGCATTCTGGACGTCAAGTATTCACGCTCTTGCCCTCGGCCGCGGATGTGGGCACCACGATCGATGACCTGGGCTGGTCAGCCGTGCTGCGTTCCGTATCGGGATTCGAAATGTATCGCCGCAAATATCGCAGCTTGAGGGTCAAGAAAGTCGTCGACTTCCTGATTCTGGATCGAGCCTTTCCGCGAGCTGTGCAGTTCTGTTTGTCAGGCGCTGAATGGTCGATGCGCGAGATCACCGGCTCGCAGCCGCTGACCTATCGCAACAGCGCTGAACGTCGCTTGGGTAGCCTCAAAGCCGAACTGGCCTACACCGATGTCGACACGATTATCGCCCGCGGCTTGCACCAGTTCATCGACGACTTGCAGACCAAGATCAACCATATCGGCGAAGCCATCCACGAGACCTTCTTCGCCATGCGTCCAGTGGAAAACAGCCAGGCCTCTGCGTCCATGTCTTCGCAGTCTGCGTCTTTCTCACCCGGACAGACACAGACCCAAAAGCAAAACTGATAACCCCTTCGACACTTCCCTGCACGTCAGCGTTAAGACTTACTTTTTAAAGACTTCGAATTGACCTATGGCCATACGCGTCGCTCTGCATCATGTCACCAATTACAGCTACGACCGATTGATCAGCCTGGGCCCGCAGATCATTCGCTTGCGACCCGCTCCGCATTGCCGCACACCGATCGTCAGTTACTCGCTGAAGGTTTCCCCGCACGAGCACTTTGTCAATTGGCAGCAGGATCCGCATAGCAATTTCAAGCTCGGTTTGTCTTCCCCAAACAAACGCGCTTGCTGCGCATCGAAGTCGACCTGGTCGCCGAGATGACGGTGATCAATCCGTTTGATTTCTTCGTCGAGCAATCAGCGGAGAACTATCCCTTTGAGTACGATGAATCGCTCACGCGCGATCTGCGGCCCTTCATGGAGTGCCTGCCGCTGGAGCCGTTTGGCAAAGAATTCCTGGCCAGCATCGATCGCTCGCCACGCCGGACTGTCAACTTCCTGGTCGATCTGAATCGTCGTGTTCAAGAAGAGATCAGTTACACTATCCGTCTGGAGCCAGGCGTGCAAACCGTCGAAGAGACGCTCTCTTGCAGGCGTGGTTCATGTCGCGATTCGGCCTGGCTGTTTGTACAGATGGCGCGTCATCTAGGTTTTGCAGCTCGATTCGTTCTTCAGGCTACCTCATTCAACTGACGGCCGATGTCAAGAGCCTGGAGGACCATCGGGACCTGATAGCGACTTTACGGATCTGCATGCCTGGGCCGAAGTCTTCGTGCCCGGCGCAGGCTGGATTGGGCTGGATCCAACCTCAGGCTTGATGGCCGGCGAAGGCCATATTCCGCTGGCGTGTACGCCCGACCCACAAACCGCTGCGCCCATCTCGGGAGCGCACGACGAGTGCAAAGCCGAGTTTCAATTCGAAATGAAGATCACGCGCGTGCACGAAGATCCGCGCGTGACCAAACCTTATACGCCCCGAGCAGTGGCAAGCCATCGATGCGCTGGGCAAGGCCATCGATGACCGATTACAAGCCGACGATGTACGGCTGACGATGGGCGGTGAACCGACCTTTGTCTCGATCGACGATATGGAAGGCGCGGAATGGAATTCGGCTGCGGTTGGGCCCATAAACGCCGCTTGTCGGAGATCCTGATCAAACGCATGCGCGAGCGCTTTGCGCCCGGAGCGATGCTGCATTATGGGCAAGGCAAGTGGTATCCCGGTGAATCCTTGCCACGCTGGGCCTTGGGGCTGTTATTGGCGTCGCGATGGAGTACCCGTATGGCATGATGCACGCTTGATGCCGACATCGATCACGATTACGGTTTGGGTTTAAGTGCGGCGGCGCGTTTTGTCGAGCATCTGACAAGCGTGTTGGGTGTTACGGCCAAGTTCATCCGACCGGCCTATGAAGATATCGCGCATTACGTTCTGAAAGAGCTCGACTGCCGATCAACGGTCGATCCGCGCGATCCCAAGTTGAAAGATCCCGAAGAGCGGGCCCGCATGGCCAAGGTCTTCGAACGAGGTATCGAGAAACCGGTGGGCCTGGTGTTGCCCTTGCAGCGACAGTGGTGGCAGGTCCAAGCATCGCTGGGTCAGTGGGCCCTGGCCCACGCGTAGCGAACGTTTGTTCCTGTTGCCAGGTGATTCGCCCATCGGCTTGCGCCTGCCATTGGATTCGCTGCCCGTGGTGGCCAGCAACCAGGTACTGCCCTTCAATCCCGTGGACCCAACCGCGGCCCTGCCTCCCCTGCCCCATCCGCTTTTCCGTAAGCAAGGCTATGTCGATGCGCCCCAAGAGTGCTCAATCGATCAGGGGGATCAGCGAACAAGAACTGCCCGTCGACAACGACCACAGCGGCGATCAATTGCCCGAGTCGATCATCGAAGCCGATGGTACTGTAACCGGTGGTATGAGTGTCCGCACGGCGCTATGCGTTGAACACGCGCCGGTCGACTGCATGTCTTTATGCCACCAGTAGAAGCGCTCGAGGATTACCTGGAGGTCATTTCAGCTGTCGAAGCCACGGCCGATCACTTGCAAATGCCGGTTGTCATAGAAGGTTATCTGCCGCCCAACGACCCGCGGCTGAATAACATCAAAGTCACTCCCGACCCAGGTGTTATCGAAGTCAATATTCACCCAGCCACCAACTGGCCTGACCTGGTGAACAATACCACAGGGCTATATGAAGAAGCGCGTTTGACTCGCTTGGGCACGGAAAAAGTTTGACCTCGACGGCAAACACTCGGGCACTGGTGGTGGCAACCACGTGGTGATCGGCGGAGCAACGCCGCTGGACAGTCCTTTTTTGCGCCGGCCTGATCTGCTCAAGAGCTTGATTGGCTATTGGAATAATCATCCTTCGCTGTCGTATCTGTTTAGTGGTCGCTTCATTGGTCCCACTAGCCAGGCACCGCGGGTGGACGAAGGCCGGCTGGATGCGATTTATGAATTGCAGTTGGCGTTTGCGCAGGTGCCGCCGGCTGGTAACTATTGCCCGCCTTGGTTGGTCGATCGAATTTTCCGTAACTTGTTGATCGACTTGACTGGCAACACGCACCGGGCCGAGTTTTGTATCGACAAACTCTATTCGCCGGACAGTAGTTCAGGTCGTTTGGACTGCTGGAGTTTCGCGGCTTTGAAATGCCGCCGCATGCGCAGATGAGCCTGACGCAGCAACTGATGATCGCGCCTTGGTCTCGCATTTCTGGCGCGAGCCATACACGCGACCGCTGACGGTCTGGGGTACCGCCCTGCATGACCGCTACATGTTGCCGCACTTTGTCTGGGAAGATTTTGCGGAGGTCATCGACGAGTTGCAGGCAGCTGGTTTGCCGCTGGAACGCAACTGGTTTGCGCCGCATTACGAGTTCCGTTTCCCGGTCATTGGCGATTTGAATTTCAAGGACTTATTCGTCGAGTTTCGCTCGGCCATCGGAACCCTGGAATGTCTTGGGGGAAGAACCCGGAGGCGGGGGAACTGTGCGCTATGTAGACTCTTCGGTGGAAAGATTGCAAGTCAAGGTGGCTGGACTGTACGGTGATAGATTTGCTATCACATGCCAAGGCCGGCGATTGCCATTGCATCCAACGGGTGTTCCAGGCGAATATGTAGCGGGAGTTCGGTACAAGGCTTGGGCCCCGCCCAGCGCGTTGCACCCGACGATTCCTGTGCACACGCCCCTGGTTTTCGATATCCTGGATACCTGGACCAATCGTTCGCTAGGGCGGCTGTACCTATCACGTTGCCCATCCGGCGGGACGAAATTACCAAACATTCCAGTAAACGCATTTGAAGCAGAAGCGCGGCGAGCCGCTCGGTACTTCCGAATGGGCCACTCGCCAGGTTACCGGCCTCCCACCACCTGCCGAACGGAATCCGGCTTTTCCGCTAACGCTCGACCTGCGTCGGACCCCACATCCCTGATGAACGCACCGGCCGAAAACGCTTCCAACACTGGTTGTTTGCTGAGTACAAACCCAGCGACCGAATTTACGATGAAGCGTTTGACGGTGGGCAACTGCGGCCACACTACCGCGCGCTGGTGAAGCATATGGACGCAATCGGCGTCGATATGCTCAAGTCACGTTGGGAACGCGTGCAGCGACAGATCAACAACGACGGCGTCACCTTTGCCGTGCGCGATGCGAATGAAGCTACGCGGCCCTGGCGTTTGGATGCCATGCCTTCATCTTCAGCGCCCAGGAGTGGCAACCGATTGCCGACGGCCTGGTGCAACGTGCCCGCCTGTATGAACTGATCCTGGCTGATCTGTTCAGCAGTCGCTCGCTGCTGGTGGACCGGTTGTTGCCCCCGGAAGCCATCTTTGCCAATTCCAGTTTCTGCCCGGCATATCAGGGACTCAATGCCAGCCACCAACGTTATCTGCAATTATTTGCGCTGATCTGGCCCGGGCGCCCGATGGTCGTTGGTGGGTAACGGTGATCGCACCCGGGCCCCATTCGGTTTGGGCTATCTGCTCGAGAACCGCATTATCACGTCGCGCAATTTGCGGTCCCGTTTCGGCAATGCCGTGTGCATCGCCTGGGCGCCGTTCTTCAAGACACTGCGCGAGTCGCTTCAAGGCTTGGCTCCGCGAAACCAAGAAACCCTCGGATCGTCTTGTGGACCAAGGGCCCGCATAGTGTGTCGTATGTGGAAGATGCCTACCTGGCGCGTTACCTCGGATACACCCTGGCCGAAGGCGATGACCCTGGCGGTGCGTGAGAATCGCGTCATGCTGAAGACGCTCGGCGGCTTGCTGCCGGTCGAAGTCTTGTTTCGTCGCTTGGACGATGATGATTGCGATCCAGTGGAACTAGCCCGGAATCGATTTCGGGCGTATCGGGGCTGGTCGAGGTGCTGCGCTGCGGCGAGGTCTCGATCGCTAACTCTTTAGGCAGTCGCCTGGTCGAGTCGCCGATTCTGCTACCTTTCATCGCCAACATTTGCCGGCATCGTCTGGGCGAAAGAGATGTTGATTCCCACGGTGCCGACCTGGTGGTGTGGTGATGCTACTTCGCGCAAGTATGTGCTCGAACATTTGAATGACCTGTTGATTCGTCAGCCTTTCGAACCTTCGATTCACCTGCGGCGCACCATCCCGCTGTCGGCCGCAGCCCGCGAGACCTTGATTGCTCAAAATCAAAGCCAAGCCATGGCTTACGTAGCTCAGCAACCGATCCAGCGTTCGACGGTACCGGTGTGGGGGGATGGCCAATTGCAACCGTGGTCTTTCGCCCTGCCGGGGTTTCGTAGTCGAGAAGGATGGTCAATATATGCCGCTGCCCAGTGGCCTGGGACGGGCAGCCTCCGACCCCAGTGCGCTGGAGCAGGTCATGACTGCCGGTGAACTCAGCCAGGATGTCTGGGTGCTCTCTGACAAGCCGGTGGAAGAGACGACCTTGCTGTCCTCGACCAAGGAAAGCTTGACTTTGCGTCGCAGTGGCGATGATCTGCCCAGTCGCGTGGCTGACAACTTGTTTTGGCTTGGCCGGAATGTAGAGCGGGCTGAATCCCAAGCCGCTTGCTGCGCACTGCCCTGATGCGTTTGGCAGGTGAACGCGAAGACGTACCGGAGTTGCCCGTCTTGCTGCGAGCCTTGGCCGAGCGAGGGCAGATTGACCGGACTACGTGATCGAAGAGCTGAATCAGAATTTGCCCGAAATCACCGAAATGCTACCCGGCTCTGCCTACGACGATCGGTTGTCGATGAGCCTGCGAGCCAGCATTCATCAGGCGGTTCGGATTGCTTCCGAAAGTCCGCGACCGCGTGGCGCTGGATTTGTGGCGCATCGTTACACGCATCGAAGAGACCAGTCGCGCGCCCCTTAAACGCAAACCGGATGCAGCCGAATCGATTGCCATGCTGGACCAGTTGGTTACCGAACTGGTCGCTCTCTCGGGCTGGCCGCCGAGAGCATGACACGCACGCAAGCCTGGCGGTTCTTGGATATGGGCCGCCGCATCGAGCGCGCGTGGCAAACTGCTGTCCTCTGCCGCTCGACCATGTCCGCGCCTTCGACGAGCGAGAACGAAGTGCTGGAGGCGGTCATGGTGACGCTCGATAGCGTCATGACTTATCGTTCGCGATACCTGGCTAGTATACAACCTGCGCCGGTGATCGACCTGGTCGTCACCGACGAGACCAATCCGCGCTCGCTGGTATATCAATTGTCGATGATCAGTACGCATGTCGATCGATTGCCGCGCTCGACCGTCGATGGTCCTCGATCGATGGAACAGCGATTTGCGTTGGCCCTCTTGAACGCCGTACGTTTGGCCGATCCCTATGAATTGGCTCGCATCGATGCGCAGCAGAGCCGCTCGTCTCTGGCTCGGTTATTGGACCGTGTGGTGGATATCTTGCCTAAACTGGCCGATGCCATCTCGGGCAAGTTTCTCATCCACGCCGGCCAGCAGCGGCATTACGCCATTGGACAGGATACGAAGCGATGAGATACAAGATCACTCATACCACTTCGTATGGCTACGAATCACCGGTGCGAGTCTGTCACAACCTGGTCATGCTGACCCCGCGCGATGATGCGCATGTGCGCGTGCGTTCGCACAAGTTGACGATCCAGCCCAAGCCGCAGCTCATGCATGGCCGCGAGGACTTCTTCGGTAATCGCTTTTATGCTTTTTCAATCGAAGAGAATCATCGCCAGTTGAAAGTGACTTCGGTATCGCGCGTGCGCGTCGCGCCGCGTCGCGCCGCGCAAACTGCCGCCGCCTGAATTAACCATGCCCTGGGAAGCGGTGGCTGCGAACATCGCCGGCGGTTTGCCGGCTGGCGCCGACCCAATCAGCAGTCAAAGCTGGATCGATGCCACCAAGTATCTCTACGACTCGCGTCGCGTGCAGCGATCGAGCGCCTTTGCTGAATACGCTTTGCAGGATTTCACTCCCGGTCGACCGATACTCCTGTGCGCGCAAGCCCTCACTGCGCGTATCCATCGCGAGTTCACCTATGATACGGCGGCGACTTTCGTCAATACGATGCCGGCCGAGGCCCTGGCTATCAAACGCGGCGTGTGCCAGGACTTTGCCCAGATCGCTATCAGTTGCTTGCGCTCGATTGGTTTACCAGCGCGATATGTGAGCGGTTACTTGCGAACCGTCCCGCCACCGGGCAAGCCTCGCCTGGTCGGTGCTGATCAATCGCACGCCTGGTTCAGCATCTATTGCGGAGGGGAACCTGGCTGGGTCGATCTGGATCCCACCAACAACTGTGTAGCGGCCAAAGATCACATTCCTATCGCTTGGGGCCGCGACTACCAGGACGTAGTCCCCGTCCGCGGCGTCTTCTTAGGTGGCGGCAATCACAGCCTCCGCGTCAGCGTCGACGTCCTGCCGCTGGATTAAGGCTGATGGGGGAGTGAGGTTCCACCCGAGCCTTCAGCCCCGCGTGCGGACGAACGTCCTCAAGGGATGTTCGTACCGGCCGCGTATCCCATTGGAGCTTGTGCGGCGGGGCAGTGTTAAGGCTCGGCTGGAGCCTCCCACTGCTTCCCCTCCCACGCTTTCCAGACGTCACTTGCACATGGCCAGCGCTGCGTCTTTACTGCTGGCCTGTTCGAATGGGGCGGCTTTACCACCGTTGTCTGAAGCGATCAGCTTGCACATGCGGAAGAGTTCTTGAACGAACTCGCTCAAGTTGCACAGGATGATGCGATCAATGCCTGATTGGCGTCGGATGGCCAAGAAGGCCAGGAAGGCCACACTGCCCAGATGTTTAACGCGGGACAGATCGATCACCACGTTGCGGACACCGGTTTCAGCGATGGCCGCGATCACACCTTCGCGCAGGCTTTGAACTTCCTTGATGTCGCGCAGTTGTTCGGCCAATACCGCAACCACTAAATTGCCTTCTTCCAGCGTACAACTAACGGTGCTGTTATCAGTCTTCATGGATGTCTAGTTTACTTCAGTTGAAAAGGTGGCGAACTGCCATAACGGGCAGGTCGATGAACGTGCGCTGATCTGGCAGCCCACTGATTGTAAGGCATCCGGCCAATAAAAACGTCCCAGCGAACCCACAAATTGCGTAGGGTGGCAATCGGGCAGCGGTTTGGCGGGAAAACGGCAGCCATTGAGAGTCAGCGTTGCCCCGCCAAACTGCTGACGGATGGACTATCCTACGCAAGTTCTATCTCTGCTGGCTGGTGGCCAAGTATTGGGCGTGCTCGATGGGCGCAGCACTAGCGCAGAACGTTTTGTAATGACCGCCAGCAGTTGTCGTAGGGGACAATTCCCGCTCTCACCTCAGCGGAACGATCGCAGGTCGGATCAATTTCCAGACAATTGGGCGTAGTTGCTTCCAAGTCATATTCAACACCCACTTCAGCAACGTTTCGATGGTTGTTAACAAGGCACCATTCCAGTGTCTCTCAAGCGCACTCCAGCATCTTTACATTGGATTGAACATCGGACTGTCGAGCACTGCAGGTAGTTATAAGAACGCTATCAAAGGCTACGGCCATTGGGCTGTTTCGCTCATTCAACGCGATCGCGCCTGCGCCTTTGCTAGCGTTCTTCTACCTGGTGGGTTCGCTGGGACGTTTTTATTGGCCGGATGCCTAACAACTGATCGCGCCAGGCTTTCAGGCGTGCAGCTTCGGTGGCGGCAGTTTCGCTTTGAGTGCGTTCCAATCGTTCGGCCGCCGCTTCCAGGGCCTGTGCGGCGCGATGAGGATGATGTTCGTTCTGGGCTGCGATCATCAGCCATTGTCCCACTGCCAGAGGCCCGCGGTCGATGCGCGCCAGGCGATCAGCCAAGAACTCCGTCGGGCCTAACTGCATCGGCAGGCTGAGCGTATCACGGGCTTCGAACCACTTGTTCATTCGACCCGTCGTTTCCGGCGGCGGTACGGTGCGCCAAAGCTGGACGGCCGCCAACTTGCCAATCGTCTTGCTGGGACCGGCTTGCAGTTTCTTCAGCGTCTCCTTGGCCTCTTCGTTGCGATCGGTCAGCAGCAACCAACTGGCTCCTAACAAATTGGCCCAGGGATCTTTGTCATTGATCCAACCGTGGGCGGCATCCAGCATCGCGGGGGTTACTTCGCGCGAGGTCCAGTTCAGCGGGATGGTAGCCAACAGATAGTCAGGCGGCGACTGCTGGGTCAGTAGCAAAAAATACTTGCCTGCCGACTCGGGTTTACCCAGGGCATCGAACGACTCGACAATCTCTGAGAGCAAGATAACCAACTGCCACTGAGCCGCGCTATCGGAACGCAGCACCTCGGCATTCTTGCGCAGCACTTCGACATACTTGCGCTCGACAAATCGAGCATGCGCCGCGGCGGCCGCTTCGGTGTCCCACTGCACTTCGATGCGTTCGATCCGATCGCTGGCGAGCTTGCGCGTTTTGCCTTCGGTGTCGCGATACTCGATCACCTGGCTGTTGAGTTTGTCGATATCGCCTACCAAGATGACCGTGGGATGTGGACTCCAAGCATTGGCTACTCGCGGTAGTGCTGGTCCATAGTGAATGCGATCTTGCGCCGGTGCTGATGTGCTCGACAATATGAGCATCCAAGCCATCAGACAACTGGCAGTTACGGCATAGGTTTTATGGATATTGGCTGCGTGTAACACGGCGAACACTTCTGGAGCCTGGCAAACTACGTAGCCACCGTCGCCAGACGGTGGAGGTTCCTGTAGCCACCGTCGCCAGACGGTGGACGCGAATGGTAACACTTTCCACCGCCTGGCAGCGGTAGCTAGGCCAGTTCCTGCGCACTTTGCAGCGCGGCGGCGGCTTCCAGCGTATTGGTAGTATCGCAAACGATGTCACCGTCTCTCAAGACCAGGTTGCGTTTAGCGGTTTTGGCAACGGCCAGGTCGTGGGTGACCAGGATAACTGTCAAGTTGTGTTCTTGATTGAGTTTGGCGAACAGTTCGATGATTTCACGGCTGGTGCGTGTATCCAGGTTGCCGGTTGGTTCGTCACCCATAAGGATACTGGGTTGCGTGGCCAGGGCGCGGGCGATGGCGACGCGCTGTTGTTGACCACCGGACAGTTGACCGGGGTGATGGTCGTGACGATCCGCCAGGCCGACCAGTCGCAACGACTCGATGGCTCGATCGCGTCGCTCCTTGGCCGAGAGCGCTTTGCCATACAGCAGGGGCAGTTCCACATTCTCCAGCGCCGAGGTGCGGGCCAGCAGGTTGAAATTCTGGAACACGAAACCGATCTGCTTGTTGCGGATGCGGGCGCGTTGTTCGCGCGACATGCTGACGACCTCTTCGCCATCCAGCAGATAACTGCCGCTGGTCGGGCGGTCCAGACAGCCCAGGGTGTTCATCAGGGTTGATTTGCCTGAGCCTGAGGGGCCGATCAGGGCGACCGATTCGCCGCGCTGGATCTGAAGTGACACGTCGCGCAGGGCGTGCACTTCTACTTCGCCCATGAGGTAGACCTTGGATACATTGGTCAGTTCAATTAGCGCCATCGACTTTAAAACCTGCCGCGACGGCGCAAGAGGTATTCCATCAGCGCCTTGTCGTAGGGCTGGCTGGTATCTAACGGTACGTAATCAATGCGCATTTCTTGAAGGTCTTTCTGCAGTCTCGCGCGCGTCTGCTCAACCGCGGCCCGGTAATCGGCGGCGGCATCGGCCGCGTTGACGCTCTGACGATCACCCGTTTCAGGGTCCACCAATTCCAGGTTGCCGCTGAAGGGGAAGGTCACTTCGGCTTCGTCCAGTACATGGAAAATGATAATGTCGTGCCCCGAGTGGCGCAGGTTGCGGAGCGCCTTGAACATGGCGTTTTCGTCGGTCAGCAGGTCGCTCATCAGCATAATCAAGCTGCGGTGACGCAGCATGGCCGCCAGTTGGATCAGGGAACCCGCCAGGTCGGTTTCACCGGCTACCTTTAGTTTAGTCAGTTGGCTGAGGATTGTTGGCAACTGCGATCGCCGGCTTCGCGGTGGTACGCTTGCCTTCAGATGCGTATCGAAGGTCACCAACCCCACCGGGTCCTGCTGCTGAATCATCAGGTAACTCAAAGCCGCCGCCAGGCAGATCGAATAATCGAGTTTGGTCAGTTGCTGCCGGTAGGTGTAATCCATCGACTTGCTCAAGTCGATCGCCAGGTACCCGGTCAAGTTCGTTTCGGATTCGAATTTCTTGACGTAGTATTTGCCGGTTTTGGCGTAGGCCACCCAATCGATGTCTTTGGGATCATCGCCGGCGGCATAGCGGCGATGCTCGCTGAACTCGACGCTGAAGCCATGATAGGGGCTGGCGTGCAAGCCCTGCAGGAAACCGCGTACCACCATCTGCGCGCGCAAGTCCAATCGCTTGATCTGCGCAGCGAGCTCCGGTTTCAGATACTGTTCAACGGCTACCATGCTGCTGAGTATAGCACAAGCCAGCCAGGCTTATTCACCGGGGGTTCGTCGTAGCGGTTTGTTGACGACTTTCAAGAGCGGTACGGTGGTGGGGCCACCGTGAAACGTGCGGCCGCTGTCCAGGTAGTGGTCGAAGACAAAGACGCCATGCTTGGCGTTGCCCGCGCGCAGGCAGCGCAAGATAGATGGGTTGCCGCATTCTGGACATTCCACCCGCAAGCCATGATTATCGAGCAATTGATGCAACATCTTGGCGAAACGCTGGTTCTCCTCCAGCGAGCCAAAGGCCCAACCGTGGAACTGTTGGACGCGGGCTTCGATCGTGCGACGAATCTGTAGCTGCAGGGCGGCCAGTTCTTCTGTCAGCGATTGCAACTGGTCGACCGCCTGGCTGATCGTGGCTCCCGGCAAACTCATGCGCTGGCGCAGGCCACCATGCACGCGCTCGCCCACCAGTTGAATGGAACGCAGGAACAACTTCTTTTGCTCGGCACCCAGCGGCTGCTCGGTATGGGGCAAGGCTAACTCTACCAGAGCGATCGGTTCACCAAAGTGCATCACCGGTCCGAACAGCAAGGCGTGGCTGGTTGGGCTGCTGCTGGCCGAGGCTTTGCCTTTGGGTGGTTGTGGTTCGGCCAGCATCGGCTGACGCTGTTGCCAGGCTAACTGGACAAGTTTCTCATGTTTCTTTTGATCCAGCGTGGACTGAATGACGCGATCCATCTGATAGGGCACGCCGAAGATGGCTCCACCGGCGGCATGCGCTTTCAACCAGACCACGCCAGCCATGGCCGAGAACAGTTCACACAGTTGCGGTACCAGTTGCTCGAGAAACGACTGCAGCGGCAGGTCGCCGTCGACCAGTTTGCCCAGCTTTTTGATATGCGAGCTAGCGGGCACCGATCCATTGCCCGGTAGTTCTTGCAATGCGTGCTCGAGGGTGTCTGTGCTCATGCAGTTTCCTACCTGGTCGTGTCGCTTTCTTGCTGGGACGGATTTGCCAGTTCGATGCCACCGCAGAGCGGAAGTTCCCGCAGATGGTTCGGCAAACTCTGCGTTATCCTCTGGAAGCCTGTGATTTTAAAGCGATACCAAAAGTGGAAAATTTTTCCGCATCGATATTTTCAAACGCTCGCCCCCATGTTTATACTCTACGTACGAACATGGCCGATTGTCGATACCTGGACAGTGAAAAACACGAAAAGTACTTTTCCTGCGTTTTGTGGGAACTTTGCGAGTTTCTTCGCCATCCAACCCCCGAGTTCCGGGGGCGAGTCCCAGGTCGCCGAGGCCGTGGAATTGGTATAACCATACCAGTCAGGGCCACGGATTGGGTCAAATCGCTGGTCCTCACCAACCGGGCGGGTTGCGTGGTCGCGTGAGGCACTTAACTTCAAGTTTGCAATCATCACCGATCAGCCACCAGTGGTAAGGTAAGCATGTCCTCAACTCCCTCGCAAGAAACCGTTGAGCAAACCAAACAGCAGATCCGCGGTCTGATCAACGAGATCTCCGAGCTGTCGCGATCGG
The DNA here is from genome assembly GCA_037367405.1 of Ottelia alismoides. Taxonomy (NCBI): domain Eukaryota; kingdom Viridiplantae; phylum Streptophyta; class Magnoliopsida; order Alismatales; family Hydrocharitaceae; genus Ottelia; species Ottelia alismoides. The sequence goes on along the minus strand of JAZKJV010011400.1, from coordinate 8,243,381 downwards.
ATCATCCGGCTGATGAGTACTACCCGGCCGTCCTGCAGCGCATCATCGACGCCCTGGCGGCTATCGGCGGCGCGATCTGGTTGATCGATGAATCGGGCGCACTGCGTCTGAGTTACCAGATCAAAGTCAATCAGAATCTGCTGCAGGCCGACAGCGAAGATGCCATGCGTCACGGCAAGCTACTGTCACGCATGTTCGCTCGCGGTCAATCGGACCTGGTGCCCCCTGGGGCTTACATCGGCGAAGATCAATCCGAAGGCAACCCCACACCGTATCTCTTGGTGCTGGCTCCGCTGTCCAGCGGCAAACGCTCGATGGGCTTGATCGAGATTTTCCAGCGACCCGACTCGGCACCCAACATTCAGCGCGGTTATCTTCGCTTCCTGGATCAGATGGCCGGCCTGATCGGCGAATGGCTCAAGGGCAACACGCTCAAACAAGTATCCGATCGCCAGCAACTATGGCAACAGGCGGACCATTTTGCCCGCCTGGTTCACGACAATCTCGAACTTCGCGATACGGCCTACACAATTGCTAACGAAGGCCGCCAGGTTATCGAATGCGACCGCGTCAGCGTGGCCATCAAGAAAGGCGGCCACTGCAAAGTGATCGCCATCAGCGGCCAGGACACCATCGAGAATCGATCGAATATTGTCTCGGCGCTCAACAAGTTGACGTCGCGCGTGGTCGCGGCCGGCGATCCGCTCTGGTACGACGGTTCGCTGGAAGATCTGCCACCCCAACTAGAAGAAGCTATCGAAGATTACGTCGACCTCTCGCACGGTCGTACCGTTGCCGTGCTGCCCATTCGACGACCTGAAAAAGTGGTCGAGGGCGATGTGATGAGCAAGCAACACGTCCAGCGCGAAGATCTCTCCTCACGCGAGATCATCGGCGCGCTGGTTATCGAACAGATCGAAAGCCAACTGCCCTCCGACCTGCTGCGTTCACGCGCCGACCTGGTCTACGAACACACCGCCCGCGCTTTGGCCAATTCGCTGACGCACAATAATTTGTTCTTGATGCCTGTGTGGCGAGCCCTGGGACGCGCGACCTGGTTCTTCCGCGGTTCGGCTCTGCCCAAGACCGTAGCGATCCTGACCCTCTCGGCCATCGCCCTGTTGCTGCTGTTCCTGGTGCAAATCAATCACGACTTGGAAGCCAACGGCTCCTTGCAACCAGTGGTACAGAAACAAGTCTTTGCCCACGTCGATGGCGAAGTGGTCGAAGTCTTTGTCGATCACGGTTCCAAAGTCAAGAAAGGCGACAAACTGGTCAGGCTGCGAAACCGTGACCTGGAAATCGAAATCGCTAACCTCGACGGCCAGCGACAAGAGACCAACGAACAGATCGCCACCTTGGGCGCCCAAATCAACTCGCGGGCATTCCAAAACGAACCTACCGAAAAGGTGCGATTGCAAGCCCAACTGAGCGAAGCGATCGTTCGCAAACAAGCCCTCGACGAACAGTACAAGTTGCAGGTCGAGAAATTCAACCAGCTCCTGCGCGTCAGTCCGATCGATGGCGAAGTCATGACCTGGGACTTGAAAAAGAACCTCAACAATCGTCCGGTCGTTACCGGCCAGATTCTGGTAACCATTGCCGACACCAGTTCCGACTGGGAACTGGAACTGCTCATGCCTGAAAAACGCATGAAGTATCTCGATATGGCTTTCGATGCTCAAAAAACCGAAAGCCTGCCAGTCGAATACATCATGGTCACTGATCCATCGATCACGCTCAAGGGCAAGCTGTATCGCAGCGACATGCATGGTCGCGCAGAACTGGATCAGCAAGAGGGAGCCGTGGTCAAACTGCGGATCAAGCCGGACGAAGTCGACAAGCTGTCCAAGCGTCCGGGAGCGGAAGTCAAGGCTGACGTGGTTTGCGGCAAACGCTCGGCCGCATTTGTGTGGTTCCACGAAGTCATCGAATGGATCTACGCCAACGTTATCTTCTAATCACCAATCGCCTACTGTCTGCCAACTGAGTCCCATTAACTCCTTGTCGCTTGCACACACAATCTCGTCTTCAATCGCCATCTCTGGGAGACTGGTCATGATAGTCGCCAATTCAATCAAATGGACCGCCTTGCTGGGCCTGGGCATGATGGCCAGCATCGCCAGTGCACAATCGCCCGAGTTGCCACAACTGCCGGGCGCCGGCGCACCTGCGCTGCCTGTTCCGGAAGCACCACCGCGGTCCGCGCTCAGCAGCGCGTTCTCGCCTGGCGCCCAGCGCGAACCATCGCTCAGTGGGAACTCGATCACCAATATCGAAGGCTCGGTCAAGTGTCTGCACGACATCAAACTGGCCGCTCAGTCCGACGGTATTCTGCAAGAACTGCTGGTCGATGAAGGGGCCGCGGTCGAAAAAGGTCAACTGGTGCTGACCATTGATGAACGCACGGCCCTGGCGGAACTGGCTGTGGCGCAGAAGGAATTCGAAGCCGCTGATGCCCAAGCCAAGCAAGATGCCAACCTGCGATTCTCCAAGAAAGTCGCCGACGTCTCCGATGCTGAATACAACGAAGTACTAGAACTGTACAAACGCACCTCAGCTTCCAAGCAGGAAACACGCCGCAAGTTGCTCGAAGCGGAAAAGGCTCGCCTGGGTATCGAAGTAGCGGAAGTCGATCATTCGAAAGACATCCTGGCTGCGGCGGTAGCTAAAGAGAAGGTACAAGCCGCTCAAGTCCAATTGACCTTGCGCAAAGTCAACTCGCCCTACGAGGGTATCATTGTTGAACGCTACCGCGATCAAGGTGAGTGGGTCAAAGCCGGCGAACCAATCCTGCGTTTGGTCCACATGAAAGAGATGCGTATCGAAGCCCTGGTACCAGTCAAGAACTCAGACGCCGCCCGCTTGCACAACGCTGCCATGACGATTCGTATTCCGATCGGTGGCAAGGAATGGACCCACACGACCCGTATTGAATTCGTCAGCCCCGTGGTCGAAATGGCCCGCTGCCGAATCTGGGCCAAAGTTCCCAACACCGTCGGCGGCAATGCGTGGCTGTTGCGCGACGGTATGCAAGCCCTGGTCGACATTAACCTGGCCCCCTCTGAATAAGCTGGCCCGTCACGCGGCAAGTCGTTCAACTGATCCTTCCAATCACTCGCAGGCTGAATACTTAAACTATGACCACGATGGCAGAAAGTCTCGTCAACAGCGCAATGCGGCCGCTCAAGCTGCGCTGTCGTCCGGACCTGATTGCCAACAAGCATAAGTATCACGGCCGAGTCTATTGGGTGATCAAAGAGCCTGTTGGTTTGAATTACTTCCGTTTCCATGAGGAAGAGTATGCCATCCTGAATATGCTCGATGGCAAGACCAGCCTCCACGAAATCAAAGAGACCTTCCAACGTCAGTTCGCCCCCCAGCGCATCACTCTTCAGGATCTGCAGCAGTTTGTAGGTATGCTGCACCGCAGCGGTTTGGTGATCTCCAACGCCAGCGGTCAAGGCCGGCAACTGCGTCGGCGCGGCGACCAGAAGAAGAAACGTGAACTGCTGGGCAAACTGGCCAACGTCTTTGCCCTGCGGTTCCGCGGCATCGACCCGGAACGCTTATTGAACTTCTTGATCCCGTTTACCTGGTGGCTCTTCACTCCGCTCTGCGTGCTCTTTGTGGCATTGTTTGGCCTGAGCGCGCTGATGCTGGTGGGCTTGGAGTACCAGGAGTTCCAGGCCAAGCTGCCGACCTTTGAACAGTTCTTCGCGGCTGACAAGTGGATTTACCTGGGCGCGACGATGGCCATCGTGAAGATCTTGCACGAATTCGGCCACGGGCTCAGTTGCAAAAAGTTCGGCGGTGAGTGTCACGAGATGGGACTGATGTTCCTGGTGTTCACGCCTTGCCTGTACTGCAACGTATCTGACTCATGGATGCTGCCCAACAAATGGCATCGTGTGTTTATCGGCGCCGCAGGCATGTATGTGGAATTGATCCTGGCGTCGATCGCTACCTGGATATGGTGGTTCAGTACCGACGGCATGGTGAACTTCTTGTGCTTGTCGGTAATGTTTATCTGTTCGGTCAGCACGGTGATGTTCAACGGTAACCCGCTGCTGCGCTTCGACGGTTACTACATCCTGATGGACATTTTGGAGATTCCCAACCTACGTCAAAAGAGTACGGAGATTCTGAAGCGTTGGTTCCAGCAATACTGCTTGGGTTTGGAGTTGCAAGAAAACCCATTCTTGCCTCACCGCAATCGATTCTGGTTCGCGCTCTATACAGTGGCCGCCGTGATCTATCGGTGGGTGGTCGTCTTCTCGATCATTCTGTTCCTCAACAGCGTGTTGGAGCCATACGGGTTGAAGTCGGTTGGGCGATTGATCGCGATCTCGGGTCTGATAGGCATGATCGCTCAACCGCTGTGGGCCACGATCAAGTTTTTCCGTACGCCGGGTAGGGCTAGTAAAATGAAACGCAATCGAGTCATCACCACGGCGATCGTCGGTACTGCCTTGTTGGGCGTGTTGGCCTTCTTGCCGCTGCCGTTCCATGTCGACTGTGCCATGGAAATCCAGCCGAAAGATGCTGAACAAGTATTCGCGATGGTTCCAGGGCACCTGGTCAAGTGGCACAAACGCCCCGGCGACCATGTGGCTGCCAACGAACCGATCGCCGAACTGGAAAGTCCTGACGTTCGCTTGCAAGTTGCCAAGAGTTTAGGTGAACTGCAAGTCGCCCAGGCGCGTCTGCGCGCCTTGGAGGATTCGAAGTTCAGCGATCCTCAAGCCGTGGCACTACTGCAGGTAAACACCGAGGTCGTCGCTTCTAAGGAAGAGCTCTACCGACGAGCCCTGGATCGAGCAGGCATGCTGACTGTCACGGCCAAGGTAGACGGCACGATTATCCAACCACCCAACAAGCCCGATCCCAAGGGGGCTAGCGAAGAAGAGCAGTTGCCTGGTTGGAGCGGTAATCCGTTCTCACCCAAAAATGATGAAGCCTTCTTCGCGCAGTCAGACCTGCTGTGCTTGATCGGTAACCCCAATGAAATGGAAGCCGTGCTGGTAGTCGACCAGGCGGATATCGACCTGGTCAAGCCAGGCCACGAAGTCGATATGAAGATCGAATCAGCCCGACTGGACACCTTCAGTGGTTCCATCGGTACGATCAGCATGATGGATATGAAGAGCTTGCCGGAAAGCCTTTCATCGCAAATGAGCGGTGGCGTGGATACCGAGATGGACCCCAGCGGCCGGCTGCGTCCGATGAGCACTTCGTATCAGGCGCGCGTGCCACTGAACGACGTGAAGGTTCCACTGCGCGCCGGCTATCGTGGATATGCAAAGATCTATGTTGGTTGGAAATCGGTGGGCTGGCGATTTTATAGATTTCTCGCCCGCACTTTCCGTTTTGAAATGTAAGTTAGATTTGTTTTTGGTATGAAGCGATTTCGAAGTCGTCCTATGTGGTTCAGTGGTTGAACCGCACGTCAGCGAAGTCTGCAGAATAGTCGTGTGATCTCCAACGATCACGTCACAAGGAGGCTGCCCTCTAGCAGTCTGGGAGTATTACTCATGTCGAAAGAAACCGACGTTATGGAACAAGAAGCACCAGCCGCAGAAGCCCGCGCACCACAACAAGTGCAAGTCCAAGTCAAGGACGATGACGTAACGGCTTGCTATGCAAACTTCTGCCGCGTTACTGGCTCGCCTGAAGAACTGATTGTCGACTTCGGTCTGAACCCACAACCAGTTGGCATGCCCAAGGATCCGATCCACGTCAAGCAACGCGTAGTCATGAATTTCTACACTGCCAAGCGTCTGTTGGCCGCTCTGAACATGTCCGTCCAACGCCACGAAGCCGTCTTCGGCGTCCTGGAAACCGACATCCAAAAACGCTTGCGCGTCCAAGGCCAGGCCTAGTCGCCTGTCGACTGGCTCCACCCACGCTAGCCAGTCCATCTTCGCTATTGCCCAAGCCCTCGAGCAGCACCAGCCCGAGGGCTTGTTTTATTTGGTAAGCTGAGGGGGAAAGGCGTCAGGTGTAAGGTGTAAGGTGTAAGGCTTAAGGCTCAAGATCTCAAATCTCAAATCTCAAATCTCAAATCTCAAACTTCAAACTTCAAACTTCAAACTTCAAACTTCAAACTTCAAACTTCAAACTTCAAACTTCAAACTTCAAACTTTCCATGTCTCATTCCTCGACATCCGCTGCGGTTTTCGCTTGTCTGCTGCTCATCGGTCTGCTGGCGGTGGGGGGTGGTTTCTTCTATTGGCAGTCGGCGCGTAGTCGTCAGATGGCCCAGCTGATTGAAGTTCACGCTCGAGAGGTTGCCGAAGCCAAAACTCACTTGGCTGCGGCTTCCGCTGCTGCTGCTGCTGCTTCGGCTGCTTCGGCTGCTGCTGATCGGTCGGGGCAACTGTCGTCGCTGGTCCAGCCGATCACGCCTGCCAGTTCAGCTGGCAGTCAGGATTCAGTTGAATCGATTATCCGCGGCAAGTTGGCTGCGCAACAAGCTGCCTGGAACGCGGGCAACATCGATCAGTTCATGGAAGTTTACTGGCATAGCGATCAGCTGACCTTCGCTTCCGGAGGCAAAGTAACCCGCGGTTGGCAAGCGACTTCCGATGGCTACAAGCAGCGTTATCCCGATCGCGCCACGATGGGACAACTGACTTTTGACCAGTTGGAAATCAGGCCAATCGGCCAGCAGGCCATGCTGGTCATAGGGCACTGGCAATTAGACCGCGACGAGCCGATAGGTGGCAAGTTCTCGTTGATTTGGCAAGCCATCGATAACGACTGGGTCATCGTTCACGACCACACCTCGAAAGAGTAGCCGCTAATTCCTTGCCCCATAACCAGTGCCATCAGGCTACCCCGTAGCCACCGTCGCCAGACGGTGGACGCGAACGTTAACGCCTTCCACCGATTGGTAGTTTTGAAGTTGCGCGTTTTGTGAATGTCACCTCTCCCGAGCGCAGCTTGGGGGAGGTCGCAGACGAGGCCTTTAGCCGAGGATGCGGGAGGGGGCAAAGCGTTATGGTTGACTCCTACCCGGCGCAATGCCCCCTCCCGAATCTGCGCCTAAACGGCTCGATTCGACCTAGTATCTAGCATACCGACTAGAGTTAGACCTGCTGAGAGACGTTGCAACGTCTCTCAGCACAGCTGCGTAGTTCCTATTAACGACCCAGAGACCTTTGGATCTCGCGGGGGAGCCTGAACGCGTAGCTGATTGTTTTTATCCGAACGGTCGCAAGGTCGCATCGCTCTGCGGTGTAGACCGCATTTTACTAGGTAGGAACTAACAATGTCGAAGTTTAAGCGGGTTATCGGGATTGATGTGGCATCCAAGAAATTAGATATCGCGGATTCCCAGGGCAAGTTGCCCAGGTTGATTGAGTACAGCGTCGAAGCAATCGAAAAGCTGATCCAGAAGCTTGAAGAACCTGAACAAACTCTAGCGGTTTGTGAGAGCAGTGGTGGGTGGGAGAACGTCTTGTTAGACAAACTGCATGCGGCGAAAGTCAAGGTGGCGGTTGTCAACCCATTACGGATCTATCACCACGCTCGAGGACAAGGTTACTTGGAGAAAACGGACAAGATTGATGCCCAGATGATTTGTGAGTATGGACAGCAGACGGAACTGCATTTAACCAAACCACGGACCGAGGCGCAGAAGCGGCATCAAGCGATTGTTCGACGTCGAGTGCAAGTGCTCACCATGACCAACCAAGAAAAGAACCGAAGGATACTATGTGAAGATGAGGAGAGCCTAAAACTTATCGCAGAAGGTTTAGAATCGCTGAAAAAGCAGCTAAAAGTCACCAATAACAAGCTTAAGGAGTATACCGAAGCATTGGCCGAGGAGAGCCCCAATGTAGCCATCATGGCCAGCGTGCCTGGCGTTGGTCCGGTTACGATAGCGACGCTGATCGCGGAGCTCCCAGAGCTTGGTAGCATTCCTCGAAACAGCCTTTCCAAGCTGGTTGGAGTTGCTCCAATGACCAAGCAATCCGGAAAGAGCGATGGGAAGAGAAAAGTTCGCGGCGGTCGCGTAACAGTTCGGCGAGCGCTCTACATGGCAGCTCTTGCGGCTACCAAACACAACCCGGTGATCCGCAAGTACTACCTGAAGCTACTCCAACACGGTAAGCCTAAGAAGGTCGCATTGGTTGCTTGCATGCGAAAGCTGCTACTAATCCTCCATGAGATGGTTCGCAACGGAACAAGCTGGGAACTAGAAAGAAAGGCACGTGACCAGGATGTTTCCAACCTGGCCACGGGCACTACGTGCTCGATGAGCGATTGACTCACCGGCGACTAAGTTATCCCTGACAAGTTGCGTCCCCGCAGAGCTTGCTACGTTTCACTTAGCACAGTTCATAGTAATGCTGCGCCTATGGAAAATCAAACGCATTGATTTACCGGCGCCATGCCTAAAAAATCCCGGGGGTCTGGGGGCAGAGCCCCCGGAGAGACAAACGAAGGAAGAGATTTTAGACTCTTCCATTTGACAAACCACTAGACGGTCGCTCCCCCAAGCTGCGCTTGGGAGAGGTGACACAAAAACGCGCAACATCAAAAATTGGTAGCGGTGGGTACGAAGGCGAGGCTTTACTTCCAGGTGAGCCCTTCTGGCAAGCGATTGAGGTTCAGTGGTGCGCCGTCTTGAACGACCAGCATATCTTCTACGCGCACACCGCCGGCGCGGCGACCGTACAGTCCGGGTTCAACTGTCAGGACCTCGCCTTTCATCAGCGTGCCGCCGTTATCATCCAGCAGAATAGGTTCATGCACTTCCAGTCCGACGCCGTGGCCGGTGCCGTGGGGCATGATGGCATCGTCGGAGATTTGACCGCGCGCGAAGGCAAAGCCGTGTTCGGCCAGCGCGGCTTTGGTGGCTGAGTGAACGCTATCGGCCGACGCTCCAGTTACCAGGGCGGCACAAGCGGCCTGTTTGGCGGCGACGACCGCAGCATGCATCTTGGCGACTTCATCGGAAACTGTGCCGTGCACCACGGTGCGTGTGCAGTCACCCCAATAGCGTGTCTCCATCGACTGAGGAAAGATATCGACGATGACTGGCAAGCCGGTCTTGAGGGGGCCAGAGCCCCGGTCATGGCAATCGGCCGAGTGCGGCAGCGAGGCTACGATGGAATCATGATGGTTGGAGTACCCGCGCTGCAAGAGGTACACGCTGATCATGTGCCGCATGCGCTCGCTGGTCAGCACAGCACCATCCAGGTGCAGCGTGCCATCGCTGGCCGCTTGTGCATTGGCGATGGATTGGCACGCCATCAAGATGGCATCTTCGGTCACGGCCTGGGCCGCTTGCATCCACTGGATCTCCTGTGCGTCTTTGGTGCGGCGTTCGACGACGCCCATTTCGGCGGAGTATTCGAGCTTGATGTGGGCTTGTTGAATGTGCCAGGCGTAAATGAACGGCAGCGTACGATCGGTGGTCACAGCCGTTACTCCGTGCCGTCTCAAGCACTCGGCCACCGACTGAGCGGTGGCGGTGGCTCGATCTCCGGAGAGGCCACCGGCGGGTGCGAACTGGGCTGGCGAGCTGACCTGGTCTACCTTGACCGCTGCGCGAGCTCGATCGGCTTCGATATCTCGGACGATAAAAATTGTTTCTCTAGAAGCGCTGGCACTGGCTTCCAGTTCAATCCACGCGGCCGGGTCGCCCACGCCAAAGCGGACACGATGGTAGAGAGCCGAATTTTCGGCCGGGATTCCAGCCAGAAGCTTTGCGCGCATGATTGCTTTCCGAAGTGAGAGATCAAAGAGCCAGGCAGCATAATATAGCGGCCCTTGGCCACTCTCAAAAAGAACCCGCCGGCCGCTGGGCAGGATACGATTGACGATTCAGGTCAGCCATCTTAAAATCGGACTTGTTCGCACAGATGGTGGATGTAGCTCAGTTGGTAGAGCACTGGATTGTGGCTCCAGTTGTCGAGGGTTCGAGCCCCTTCATCCACCCATTGGTCATTCTCTAGACGGTACCTCGCGACGTCCCACTGTCAACTGTCCGTCCAGCAATCGTGCAGATCATGAGGGAGTTGTGGCTCGTTTTCTTAAAGAACTCTCGCAAGAAGTCGCAACTGAAAGTTCGGAGGTGCTATTCCGCGTAAATGCTGCGATCAACCGAGATTTTCCAATGCAGCGTTTGGGAAACGGAGTATACGAAGTCGAGTTTTCAGACTTCGACGAAATGTACGGCAACTGCGCCCTTGTCGTGGACGGCCAAACGCTCGTCGAAGGGTATTCTCTTTTGATGAACATCCATCCACGACCCGCTGATGCTCTGGTAGCTGAAGAACTGGGCTTTTTTGAATCAGCGTCAGATTTGGATCGCGCGGTGCGTAGTGGCAATTTGAAGCCTCGCCGTTTTGTTGCGAAGGACACAACCGCGCGATGAACAGCGGTTTGATCTGATTGCGAGTCTTGCTAGACTTAGGAGATGATTGAAGTGCCAACTACCATCGCAAGTCAGCGCCAGCTAGACGAATTACAGGCTTTGATTGTCGATGCCTGCGAGAATGGAGACTCTGTATCTGCAATCGCGCGACGCGCGGGCACTACCCGGGAGATGGTTAGCCAAATAAAGAATGGCTCGTATACTGCGAACGGCAAACAACGTTCTCCTGGCTTGGACAACATTCTCGCTATCGGCGAAGCATTAGGCCAAACGCTTACTTGGCAGCCTGTGAAAAAAATCTAACAGCACCCATTGACGGGTGTTAGATAAATCTAATACACTGCTCCCCGTCGATTCGATGGTGAGCTTCTTTTAGCTACTAGTCCGAATCGCTTACTTCGACATTTTGCGGAGGAGCGGCAACTATGTTCGGAATCAAGGGTGTCCCATTCACTGATTCTTTCCAGTGGGGACGGTGGTCCAAGTCGGCCAAGGATCTGCGCGCCCAAGGCGCCACGGAAGTGATGACCGACTCGGAAGCCAAGCGTCGTGGCTTTGTGGTGCATGCCGCCCGGGCCTATGCACTATCTCAAACCAATCGCAAGCGTGACTGATCGCGTGGCGGTGCATCGAGCACGAGTGACGCGTGCCCATCTGTGAGGGTAGGGCAAGTGTCATGGGGGGCGCTGCTTGATGTGCCGCCATGCGATCGAACAAATACGGTCGCCTGTGGACATGGTTCGTGTGTGCACTGGACATCGGTGTTCGGTGTATTTCGTAAGCGTAACCCTTCCGCATCCACAGGTGACCACCATACACAGCCCTGGCCGCGTGACCCATGCGGGCAGGCTTGTTAGGGGCAGAAGCTCTGAGGTCTCTCTCCACCCTCGACTCGCAGCTATGTCCATAGGCGTTGATTGATTTAGTGGAGCACAGCGTTACCTGACGGAGGTAGGAGCCCGTCACGCACACAGTGAGTTAAGTCGGACAAGGCGTGGTTGTGCATCGGCATTCATGGAGCGGTCGATGTGCAAAAAAGGTGAGCGCACGGCAACGGTTTGCCAACTCGAACGATGCTGCGATTGCTCACCCCCTCGCCCAATGCACATTGGCAAGACTGATGTGCATTGGGCGGTGGAATCGCCGCACTATGGAATTTCATTACTCTCAACCACGAAGGTTGACCTATGGCTGTACGCGCCAAATTCAAATGCGTGTCGATTGAAAACAGCGACACCGAAGGCTGCAAGAACATCCGCCTGGAGGCCGTCACCTCTGGCAGTGCTGAGAACGCGGCATTCTTTCGCCACACGCCCAGCGGTCAGTTGACCCTCGGCGTCGTCACTCCAGCGGCCCATGCTCAATTCGAGCTCGGTCAGGAGTACTACCTGGATTTCACGCCAGCGCCAAATCCTGACGACATCCCGTTCTGATTTCACGGAGCAGTCGCCAGTGCCAGACCTCACCGATCTACTGGGCCTGATGGGATTGATCGTAGTGTTGATCACATGCGCGATTTGGCCAGAGCCGATCGCGGAGACACACAACTACGATCCCCTGGCCGACCGCCGCAACATACGCCAGCACGGCTATCGCTGCGGACTACAAGGCATGCCCCACGACGCCAACCCGTACCTCACGGCCTCGCACCGCAGCGACTGGCTCGAGGGCTGGCTGCACGGCAATGCGTGCCTTTCAACACCAACCGACAGCAAGGATGTTCATGATGGGAATGATCGTACTGAAGCGATACCGTAATCAGCGCGTGGTAGCCGAGCGCGACGGCCGCCGGCTGTATGTGAAAGTGTGCCTGGTCGGAGAGGGTCACGCCCTGCTCGGTTTTGACGGACCCTACACCGTACTGCGCGAGGAGCTACTCACGACCAAGCGCCCGCCCATGGTGCACCTGGCCGGCGCGCAAGTCGCCATCGGCAACTACCGCGTCCAGCGCTGCCTGCTCTGCGGCGAAGTGCTCGACGAATACGACGTCACGCGGCTAGCCGACGGCGTCGAGCCCAAGAAATTCATGTCGGGCCACTTCTACGAATTCGACGGCCCGGACATCTACGCACTACCAGGCGGCAAGAAATTCCGCTTCGACACGGGCGAAGCTCTGCCACCGAACTGTTGTCTGCTTGAAACCCTGAAGGATCAAGACGCATGATCACGAACGCACCCAAGTCGATTCCGCGGAAACGCAGAGCATCCACTGCCGCTGATGCCGCTGATGCGATAGCTGCACGCACGGGCGCTCAGCCACCACTGACCACCGTAGCTGCTCGCACCAGCGAGCAGACCTCTGAAGGCCCGACCGGCGAAGTCATCGAGTTCATTGCACTGCACAAGATCCATCGTCACCCGCTCAATCGCGCGATCGACCCGGCCGATCCCAAGACGCAAGCGCTGGCCGAATCGATATGCGAGCGAGGCCAGCTGGAGCCACTGCGAGTGCGACTCATTCCCAGCGAGCGTGATCAATACCAACTGATCAGCGGCGAGCGACGTTACACCGCGCTCCGGCTGCTCAATCGGCTGACTGCCCGCTGCCTGGTTGTCGACGTGGACCCAGCCACTGCCCTCGTGGAAGTGGCCGCTGCCAACTCGCACCGCGAAGACCTCGACCCGATCCAACGTGCACAACTTATGCAGGAGCTAATGAAACCCATTCACCAGGGCGGCTCCGGCCTGACGCTGCTGGAGGCCGGCGCCGTCTTCGGCCTGCGTAGTGAGTCCGGCTGCAAGAACGCCATGCGACTGTTGAAGCTACCGGACTCGCTCAAGGCCCTGCTGATCAGTGGCGAGCTGCCCGAGCGACTGGTGCGGCAACTGGTTCCCTACACCGTCGCCAAACCAATCATCGAATCGATCGCCGCCGAACTGACGGACAAACGTGACTGGGTGCGCAGTGAAGCGATCACATCCCTGATCAGTTGTGATGGCCAGCCGCCGTTTATCGAAGAGGCCATTCGCGAGCACGCACGGCCCGTCTCCGCAGACATCAAGCATCGATACCCATACCCGATGGGCGAGCATGCCTGCCTGTTCGATTGGCGAGAGCACGAGGCACAGTTGCAGATCGTCGAACTGCCGACCGAAATCGAAGTTACCAATCGCAACCCGAAGCGTGAGCGAGGGATCGAAGTCCAACCACGCAAGTGGGCGCTCAACGTCAAGCTGTGGGACAAGCTCCAGGAGCCACTAGTCAAGGCCGCTGTCGAAGCCGGCAAATCGAAGTCCAAGACACCATCCACCGCTGCGAAGGGCCAGCCACCCAAGAAACTCACCCCCAAGCAGCAAGCGGTCGCTGACAAGCAACGCGCAGAGGAAGCCGATCGTCGCCTCGACACCTTTTCGGCCGACTGGCTCGATCGACTCCTGCGATGTTCGCTGGCCGATCGCTGCAGCGATGACAGCCTGGTCGCACTCACACTGCCCTGGATCGTAGGCCAATGTCCAGCGCACGACCTGCGCGGTGCACTTGAATCGGCCATGGCAGAGTGTCAGGTGCCGCGACCGGCCAAGTCCAAAGGGCAATGGGCATCGTTTGACACCCTCAGCATGTTGGCCACGGTGGCCAAGGGCGACACAACGCGATTCGACGTCATGGCAGCGTTCTGGCGAATCATCCTATGGCCAGTCTCGCGACTGGTTGGCGATGCGGCCAAGAAATCATCGCTGACCGCTGCCGGCACACTGCCTGACAAACTAATCCCCATCGGCTATGGCACGGAGCACAGTATCCCGCTGGCCGCGTTGGCTGGTGTTTCCGCGGAAACGGCCTGGCGTGATGGAGCCACCGAAGACAGCGACCAACGCCGCCTGATCAGCGTCTGGCTCTGTCGTCACACCAAAGACCAACTGCATGCCCTCCGGGCCGAGCTGAACGTCATTGAAGGCAGCAGCACCATGGGCCGCGAGGAACTGGCCGGTGCGGGCAGCGATTATCGATCACCTCCGCTCGACCGGCCCATGCACCCGTGAAGAGGTGGCCATCGCCCTAGGCAAAGAGGTCCACCAGATCAGTGGACGATTTACCGCGCTATTGTCGGCCGGCACCATCGAAGAGACCAACGAGAAACGCCCCACCCGCACCGGCCACCTGGCCGTAGTCGTCCGCCTCAAACCCGACGCGTAAGCGAGGGACCCATGCAATGCACTACACCGTACTACAGCGTCCACCCTGTCACGCTGGACGCCGACACCCAATGCGATCGCTGCGACCAGCAGGCCACGCACCTATGGAGCGGCAGTCTGCCCATCCAGCGGCAGCAGTCCCTCGCGTACAAGCCTGGCTGGCGCTTCCTGCTGTGCGATGACTGCGCAGAGACAGCCAGCAGCCTGATGTTGCCCCTACTCACTTCCGCGGAAACGAACCATGACTGAAAACGAAAAGACCCTGAAGTACCTCGAGAGCGTCTGCGACAGCCTGCAGAGCGGGCTGCAAGAGATGTTCAGCTACGCCATAGGCGAATCGCAGAAGGCGGGTATCGATAAACATTCAGCCGCTCGACTCTTTGCGACTGCGGCTCTTGGTCCAGTACTGGGAAACATGCTCGTGGCCAAACGGATACTGTGTCCCACGGACCAGCAAGTCCAGGCACTGGTCGACAACATCACGGCCCTGGTCGATCGACTTGCCACCAGCTCTCGACTACCCGAGTCGATGGAAGACATGACCGAGCCGGAACTAGCCCAGCACCTGCGGATCCAACTCCAATTCATCAAGCAGTGCCAAACCTCTGACACACTCGGTTCGATGCTGGTGATCTTCCAACGCAATGGCATCACGCAGTACGGAGCCACCGTAGACCCAGAGACCGCGCCACAAGCGTTACGCGAGTTGGCCGATCGTATCGAGAGCCGCCAAACCGTCAAGCGAGACGAAGAGTTGTAACTGCTCGGAGCCAGATCATGAACGAATACAAGCTACTGACGATCGCTGACTTGTTTCAGAAGATCCCAGTGGACAGGGTTGATCGCTGCCTGAGCGAACTGGCTGGCATGCACCTTGAGTCTGTTGTCTCTGAGCTTGCCCGCACCGAGATCAACATCAACCTTGAGATGGGCGTCACGTGGATCGATGACGGCAAACGAGACATCGCACTGGACGTCCAACCTCACCCCGAAACATCAAACTAACCCGACGTGAGCTGGGACCATCATGCCAGTCAAAGACCACATCGAATCAGACGACACTGTTTACGCGTTGCCGTTCTGCCCAGATTGCAAGGGCCGCGGATGGTTCCTGATCAATCCGTTTGCAACGGGTGGTTCAAACGGTGTCGGTGGCTTGAGAAATATGAGGCAGTGTGAAACCTGTCATGACGCACATGAATACTACCTTGCCAACGGCAGGCTACCACCGGTTTTAGAAGCCCTCGATCCGACGTCAAAGCCACAGCCTAACGTCCAGCAAGCCACTTCCCGGGAAACGGAGTAACCAATGGCACGCAAACACGTCGCGACTTTAGCGGTCGACGCTGCACAGATCATCAGGCTGCTTGGATTAACCAGCAGGGAGGTCTACAGCCTCCGCATAGAAGGTCTTCTTGGACTCGTCCATTGCCAGCTAAAAGACGAGGCATTTGTCAGAGTGCACAAAAGACTTGGCCAGCCCACTGTGAAGATTGAACCAATAGACAACGCCGTTCACCTGCAATTCACTGCCAAGGGTGTCACTTGGCAGGCCTGTCTTATCGGCGACAAGGCCAAGCCCTGGCTAGAAGCCATGCAGTCACAAACTGACAAGCTAACTGTCTCCGCACCGCGTCTCCCATCACCACAACTCGCTCTTCCTAAAGCCTAACACCTATAGCCTCCCCCATGGCCTCCCTACAACACATCAAGACTGGCTGGCAGACAGGATACCGTCTGCGCGTATGCACTGGTGGCAAGCGTCACTCGGTGTGGCTGGGAGGTATTCGCAAGGCGGCTGCCGAGGCCGTCAAGCTGCACGTCGAGGCTGTCATCAAGTCTCAGCGCTTACGCACCCCGATGCCCTCCGAGACACAGCGATGGTTACGCGACCTGGACGCTGGTCTTCGCCGTCGACTACGTGACGTCCTGGGAATTGCCAAGACGGTCGACGAGGCGGTCGAGAGCTACATCGAGTACATGGAGGCCAACCACAAAGCCACTACCGTACGAGGCAACTCCGACACAGTCGAGCAGTTTGCATCGCACTTCGGCACACACCCCATCTCGACCATCACTGCCAAAGAAATTGAGACCTGGCTGTACCGCCAGAACGTATCCGAATCGACCATTGGCAAGCACGTCAAGAATCTACGCGCGTGGCTCGCGTGGTGTGCTCGCGAAAATCTGATTGATCAACTGCCCAAGATTGAAACATCGGCCACGATCGGCGTCGGCGAAAAGAAGTTCATCGCCTTCGAGCAGTTCCAGCGGATCATCGACCACTTCGATGGCGATCCCGAAATGCAATGCGTACTGGCCCTATCGCGCTGGTGCGGCCTACGCATCGCCAGCGAGGTATGCCCACTTCTGCGCAGTCACTTCGACCTGGCGGCAGAGCGTCTGAACATCGACGACACCAAACGCACCTATCGTCGTTCCAGAGGCCCGCCACGCGTGCGTCGGCTGCCACTATTCAGCGGACTCAGGCCCTACCTGATGCCCATGCTGGATAGGCCAGGCGGTCCGCACGAGTACCTACTGCCGACGATCGGAGGTCAAGATCCCGAGCGCATGGGCAGCATGATCAGGCAGCGAGTCTACCGGGCCATAGAACGCCTGGGAATGGAGCGCTGGCCGCGTGTGTTTCACTCGGTCAGGGCAACACGACAGACGCAATTGAAAGAGCTCTTCGGCGAGAAGGCCGCATGTGACTGGGTCGGAAATTCACAGGATGTATTCCGCCGTCACTACGAACTGATCGACGATGAAATCTTTGCCCGGGCGGTTGATTCGTGAAAGAAAAGCAGCATGTGTGCGCGGCGAAGTTCGCCGCGCACACATGCGAAAACACCAGTGTTTTTGATTTCTAGTGTCCACCTGTAGTGTCCAAATTCATCCACCACGCAAGGCCCCGAAAAAATGCTCGCACTACTGCGACGATTACTCAGCAGCATCGTACCGCCGCCATCGGCAGAACCACCGCCGCCGCCACGGCCACGGCCGCTGCATTCGACCGTGCTCGTCTACCCCAACTTCGTCAGTGCCCAGCCACGCTGGGACTACAACATGCTCGTCCGCAGCACCGAGCGAGACTCCACCGTACCGCCACGGCACGAGGTCACACAATCGTGAAACGCACATTGTGGACGCAGGAGCAACTGGACAGCTTGCGCGCAAACTATCGCAAGGTCCCGACACGGCAGCTCGCTGCACAGCTAGGGCACCCGCTCAGCTCCACCTATCAGATGGCAGCTCGCCTCGGACTGGCAGAGAAGATGCAGTGTGCAACCGACCAGCAGATCATCGACATCCTGCGCGAGCTGAACGCACAAGGCTACACCGACACCGAGGTAGCGACGGAACTGGCCAATCGACTGGGCATGGGCGTCGATCGGCATCGTGTCAGCAAGATACGTCGATCGTTGGGCCTGACGTTCAACAAGACGTCGGACCGATTTCGCAATCGTGTGCGAGAGAACACACGTCGGCAAATGAACGCCGCAGGCCTGGAGAACATTGGTCAACTGCGTGTCCAGCAATGGAACAAATGGAAACGCCAGCTCGGCTGGCCCGAGCACCTAACCGTACGTGCCGTCCAATCGCTGGAGATGTTTTATCGACACGGTCCGCTCACGCGCGTGCAATTGTGCCAGTTGCTAGGAGTCAGCCCGAAGAAACGCACAGCGCCCTGCAGCAATGTGCGTGGCGGCACCGTGCTGGCCGAACTACAGCGTGCTGGCTTGATCAGTCGAGTACGCAAGGCGATCAAGATCCCATTCGACACGCCAACCAATTCACAGACCTGGGGCAATCGTACCCGCACCAGTGACCGTAGGATTCGTTTCAAACACCTAGACGTTTACATGCTCAATCCAGGAGTCCAACCCAATGGCCGGCAAACAACAGAACTCACTTCGGCTAGCTGACGTGCAAGCACAAACACAATTGGCCAATACAACGGCCGACACGATTGGATGGCAAGCACACATGCGCGCCGTCGTCGCCAACAGCATCAGTGAAGAGGATGTTCAAGCGATCATCGCCAAGCAGGTCGAAAAGGCTAAGGCTGGTAATGAGTCTGCCGCCAAATTCGTTCTGACCCAGGTGCTCGGTACCAACACACCGGTCACCATTCGCCAAACCAACATCGTCACTGACCCCGAAACCGCGGCCCGCCTGGCGCGTGATGCAGGTTGATTCATGAAACGTCTACTACGCAAGCTTCTGTACGCCCTGTTGTTCCTACCAGCCCTGGCAATGGGCTGGCTGGCGGTGGCCGTGTTCTGGTGCGGCGAGCACCTGGCCGGATTCATGGATTGGTTGGAGAGTGATCAATGACACACGGAAACGGACGGATGGTTCAATGGTTACTGATCGACGGCAACAGTTGGTTTGCCGCCGACTACTACGCCAGCAGTGGCCGGGCACACGACAGTTTTCTGAAACGGCTGGCGACCTTTGAAGGTCAATTCAAATTCGATCGCCTGGCGGTTGCCTGGGACAGTCGATCGAGTTTCCGACGCGACCTGCTGCCCACGTACAAAACGCACCGCGGGGCCAAGCCCGAGGGATTCGAGATCACGCTGGCCAAGGTCAAACAAATGGTGGCCGAGCTGGGGCACGAATGCCTGGAGGCCGAAGGCTTTGAGGGCGACGACATCCTGGCCACACTGGCCCAGGTTGCCCTGGACGAAGGCGTCCAAGCGGTCATCTGCAGCGCGGACAAGGATCTGCATCAATGCCTGGTTGCCGGCCAGGTATCGCAGATCACCGCCTGGAAACGCGCCACGCACGATCGCATGATGGTCAGCACCATGACGGCCGCCGGCCTGGTCACTCGCTACGGAGTCCAGCCGCATCAATGGGTGGACTATCGCGTCATCGTGGGCGATCCCAGCGACGGCATTGCCGGCTGCCATGGCCTAGGTGCCGAGACCGCCAAACGCATCCTGGTCCGCTGTGGCGATCTGGATCGATTCTACGCCTCGCCCTTTGCCGCCGGCCTGCCATCGCGTCAGCATCAAAAGATGCTCGCCCATCGCGACCAGGTTCCCATTTTGCGCCAGGTCCTGGCCCTACGTCGGGACGTCCCGATTCCATCGCGATGGTATGCAGGAGTCGCGTAGTCACCTTCACGACGCGTAAGCGAGGAACCAACATCATGAACATGACACTCCAGCAGGCCACCGACCTGGCGGCCACGATCCACGCCGACCCGCTGTTCCTGGTGATCGCCATTGGCCGCTTCCGGCTGGTTACGGAACTAACCACCGGCAACGCCGATGCTCATCCTTGGGGCGTATCGGTGGTGCCGCGGGACAACTCGCGCCCGATCGCCACACTATGGAACCCTGAGCAATGGGCCGAGTACCGAGCGATCGCCCTGGAAGACCTCCGACCACGCCAGGCCGCCGCTGCCGCACCGAGTGTGCAGCCGGCCTCCGCGACCGAAGACCAGTTACTACTGTTTTGACTGCGAACTCCGTAGCCACCGCCGCGTAGGCGGTGGCCCCATCATTGCCAATCAGGGACGAA
Organism: Ottelia alismoides; assembly: GCA_037367405.1. Classification (NCBI taxonomy): domain Eukaryota; kingdom Viridiplantae; phylum Streptophyta; class Magnoliopsida; order Alismatales; family Hydrocharitaceae; genus Ottelia; species Ottelia alismoides. The sequence goes on along the minus strand of JAZKJV010011400.1, from coordinate 8,223,319 downwards.
GCGATGCACGCTCCAGACCAATACCTTCTGGACTTTACCAGTCGAGCCAACGAGCGCTGCTCGCGAGTGATTGCCCTGCGTCAGGCGCCGCTGCCTGTTGAGATGACGCAAGGCCGCGTCGAAGGCGTCATCGAACTTGTGCAGCGTCTGGCCCTACTCTGTCGCGATCTGCCGGACAGTATGACCGAACCATTCTGCGTCGACGCCCAAGTCGTCGCCATTGCTGCCCGGATTGATCGTCGCCGCACGGTCAGCGAAAAGACCATCCGCAACTGGACGGCCGATGCCAAACTGCTCGGCATCCTGACGGTCTGCTACGCCTCGCAGCAATACGGTGGCAGCAGGTGGAACCGCTACACCGTCGACTTTGCCCGCGTGATCGAACTGACCACAGCGCGAGTCCCAACCGACCGTAGCCACCGTGGCCACACGGTGGAATCAGCACTCGGTACCGACACTGCAAAGCCGGGCGGAAACGGGCGGAAACGGGCGGTAACCGTTTCCGACCCAGGGGCGGAAGCCGTTACCGACCCAACTAATGTATTTACTAACGTAAAGAGTAATCACTCACCACCACTTACACCTGATGCGCGCAGTAGTAGCCACCGTGGCCACACGGTGGAAGCAGCGCTAGTGGTGGTGAGTGATTCTTTGGAAGATGACTTTCAGGATGTGTTTCAAACGCAACCTGATGCGCCTGATCGCGACAGCATTCACCAGGACCTAACCGACCTGGGCATGTCACCTGAGGGAGCCCGCGGAGCGGTGGCCCGAGCGTTGGCTCGAGGGCTGACCCACGCACGCATCGGCGAGCTCGTGCAGCAGTATCGCGAGGCCGCTGCGTCCGATCCACGCATGACGGCCGGCTGGCTCTATCGATGGCTGACTGGTCAATCATCACCGCCGAAGCCCTCCGGGGCTGCACCCAAGCCCCCACAGACGCTCTGTGGTGGTCGGGGCGATGGATTGACGCGCAGCCAGGTCGACAGCGAGCGTCGACGATTTCAGATCATCCGCCAGGGCCGCATCGCTGGCCTGTCCGATGACCAGATCCGCCAGCGATGCCAACAAGCAGGAGTAGAGTTTTGAATGAACCGAAAGCGACTTTGGGAGGTTGATCACCCTTACTACTGCAGTGAGACCAACTACTTTTCAAACGACTGCAGTGCTCACTACTTGCGATGGCAGGACTTTGTGTCGGAGCAAGGTGACGCAGACTTAGACATGAACCTGATCTTCCGCTTCGATTGGAAAGCTCCGCACGTCGATGGAGATCCAGATGGAGCAATCGAATGGATGGGAGACGAAAACTACCGCGACTCGACGCTCTTGCTCTTTTACATCGGCCAGCGGAAGGGCTTGTTTCGAACAGTGGAGATCGACGTCTGCCGCGCCGACGAACCAAAGATCTACGAATGGCTAAAATCACGATGGCAACACATGCAGTTGTTGTGGGAACCATTCGCAGAACAAAACCCCATTGACGATGCCCCTGAGGAAACCGAGCCGATCACGCGGGAGTGGTGGTACTCGTGCTGCTGTGTTGAAACCACGGCGGTATGGATTGACGACGACTGGTGCATTGCCTGGAATCAATTCCTGGGTGTCAGCTTAGTTAGCGAGGAAGGAGGGCAACTTCCTCTACCGCACATCCAAACACGCGGCCAGCTACAAGAGTTGCGTCGTGTGTTGGGAGTTCAATCATGAGTGACCGATACGTAAACGTCCTGACGATGATCAAGGGCGATGAACATTACGTTTACCTGTATGGTGATGGCGACGACCAGGTGCGGGACCTGTGTCGCGAGCTCGGCCGCCAGGCGGCGCACCCGGAGCTGAGCCTCTCGTGGTACGATTGTGCGATCCTGGCTCGCAAGGCACGTGAGATGGCCGCGAGGGTAGGCGAGGCTCCCGCCGAGCCTGCGGTTGTACCACGTAACCGATTCATTGGGTAATCGGTCCAGCCGCATCCTCCAATGAATCCAGCAACTCGCTACATGCCCGATGGCTCGGCAGGAGCCTCGCCCTCCCACAGACGCACCATGAACCAACCCAACCCAGCCAAACAATTTGTCGGTGCCATGTACCTGGTGATCTTGCTGATTGCCCTACGTCTAATCGGCGGCTGGCTGTGGTGGTGATCACCGACGGGCATGAGTGCCCGCGCTACCAATCCGCTGGCAGTTGATCCAAGATCACACGTTGCCATTGTTGGGCTTTCGACTCTGGCGTCTGACTGATTGCCCACTGGCGTGCCGCGGAGGCATCCGCCCCAACGGCTGCGACACATCGCTGGGCAATCGTCGCGGCACTTTCATCATGCCGCACCAGCAGCGCAGTCGACTCTGTACACACACCGCACGGCGTACTGACCACTGGCACCCCTGCGGCCATCGCCTCCGCCGCGGCCAGGCCAAAGCCCTCGAACTCCGACAGCATCAAGAACGAACTGGCCGTCGACAGCCACGCCGCTGGATTATCCACTGGCCCGACGTAACGCAACGCCGGAATGCACTCAGTAGCCTCCTGCACAGCGTGTGCAAGTGGTCCCTCACCCGCCACCACCAACATGTGCCCCTCGGGCAACGCCCTGGCCACCTCGATCGCCAGGAGAGGCCGTTTTTCGCCGCTCAGCCGATGGCAATAGAAATGCATGCGGCTGTCCGCTGGAATACCCCAGCGCTCGCGCAGGCCAGCGGTACTGGCGCGCTGGTACCGAGCTGGATCGATTGGATTACCAATGTGAGTCACGCCGATGCCCAACAGATCTTCGTTTACCTCTGGATGCACCGCCACGGCATGATCCACCAGGCCCACGTTCCGCGTGATGGTCTCGCCCGACCACGCGCTGGACGGATCGCTGTGATGCACGGCGATCACCCGCGGCCGCGGAGTAGGCAGAATCTCTGCCAGGTCTGACACACCCCACACCACCACACAATCGACACGGGCCGCCAACTGCCTGGCCGCTTCGATACCCACGCCATGCCACGGCAACCCCAACAGCCTCGGATCACCTGCGTGAAAATCGCCAGTCACCGCAAACCCATCGATCCACACTTGGTCACCATGCAACCTCGGCAGCAGCGTCCTATGAAACGTCTCGGTGCCACCTATTGCCATGTACGACGTGGCGATCCAACCGACCAGCGGCAACCTGGCAATACGCTGTGCGGTCTGGAGCGTGCATGGCGGCTGACCCAGGATTTGGCGCACGCGTTCGTGCTGCATCCACGCAGCCACTTCGAACGCCTGCGGTGCATCGAACTCCATAGGCACATGCGGCAACACCTCTCGTAGGAAATTCGCGCGGCACGAACAGGAATACGACGGGATCGTCGCTACCCAGCGACTGTAGAACCGCCGGGCTGCAGTCACGTCCCAGCAATCCCAGTTGCGCACCGCGTATCTGTGCAGCGGCCGCCAATGATTGCGAGGGCGCCGCGAAAGCGCCGCCTCGTCGCGTACCACTAGTGCCGCGATACGCTGGCCAGGCACCTGGTATCCGCACCTGCAGCGTGCCGAGGCCGCTGCCTTGAACGTCCGCATGGTGGCCTGGCACCGCGGACACCGAATCGTCAGCAGATCAATAATACGCCTCCCATCGAACGCGGCCTGGCGTCAGGAACCAGCCGGGGAACGGGAACATGCCTAACGGCCGCTCGCGCCAACTCACTTGGCCCACGAAGAAATCGGCACACCAGCTCTGTGTGACAACATTGTTGTTCGCGCCATTGTTGTCCGTGCTGACCTGCGTACCGCTGTAGGGTTTCTGGCCCCATCTCAGCCAAGACTCTACGCCAGGTGCAAAAATGTCTCGATACCGCTGGAACGGGTTTGGCGGGGCAAACTGTTCATTCGGCAGAAAAACATTGTTCGGGATGTATGCATCGGTGCGATTGATCAGCCTAATGCCTACGTGCGCGCCAGTGGCCCCAGCCCACAGCGGAGACGGTGGCGTGATCTGCGTGGTGCCAGTCGGCTGCCGCACTGGCGAATGGTAGAACCGCACACTCATCATCCAATTGGCCACCGCATACAGAGCCGGCGCACCTGGGGAAAACGCCTGATCATAGTTCCACCACATCTCGGTCTTCACCGCGCCAACATCGAATTCCTCGAACTGGCCACCGCCAGGAAAAACAAGCTCATTGCTGCCTGTGTCCAGGGCGTACTCGCCATAGCCATCAGTCTCGACATAATGAAACTTGCAATCGCGAAAGATGAACGGATTGCGAAAGACACCCAATCGACCAACCTTGATCGGGTAAGACCAACTGGAGTTACACGCGGCCCACGTTAGCTTGATCCGAGCGCTGCTACCTAGATTGCTTTGCCCGCGCGAATCGCGATACTCGCGCGTCTGGTCGACACAGTCGTAAATCAGCAGCGTGGCCGTATCGCGAATACCGTCGATCAAACCTGGTTGAAAATCAACCATGTTCGTCTGGCCACTACCACAACCGCGATTGCAACTGCAGGTCGGTGGACTCTCGGTGTAGTAGTACCGAGGCGTCAGGCATTTCGGGCTGCGAGCAGTGATCCTATAGTTGCGATTGGGTACCGCAGGAATGCGGCCACTAGGCGAGACCGAACCATGATTGAATGGGAAATTCGTGCTGGCCACACTGCCCTTGGTCTGGCTCTCCAACACAAACGAATAACCACTGGCCCCGTACGGATCGTAATTGCCACAGCCATGGCAGCGCCAAACGATCTCGCACGTCTGCGTATCGAAGTAGAACTGCGTGCACTTCGGACAACGGCACTCGCCGAATTTATTCCGCTCGCTGTTAGCGCACCTGTAGGGATCGTAGGTCATGGCAATGGCGGTGGCGTCGGGGCTGCGGTAATAGTGATGGTTACAATCTTGGTCGCGATACAACCGCCCTTGCTGGCCTGCACGGTAACCAGGAACGTACCGGCCGTGGTCGGCGTACCCGACATCTCGCCCGAATCCGGATCAATCGACAATCCCGCCGGCAGACCAGCGGCCGACCAGGTATCTGGCACTGTCGCCCCTTCGGCCGTCGGCGTCCACGAATAGGCCTGGCCCACCTGGCCTGTAGCAGGCGACTGAGCATTCAGGAACGGTCCCTCCGTACAATCACCGATCGATCCACAGTCGCTGGTCACGTAGTAATACAGCTCGCCCTCTTTGACGCACAATCCGACATCATTGGCCCTCAGCAGCAGGTCGTACATCCAACCAAACGTGTCGACCAGGTTGGCATCCTCCTGGACCGGCGATCCGCTCATCGACCGGATGTCAACCTTGTATCGATTTTCGACACCGATCGAATCCTCCGTCCTGGCATCCTCCAACAAGATAAACCGAAACATCCGGCTGCCGGCACCGGTCATCCGGTACCAGCGGCCATCGCGCAATCGCACTGCAAAGAAATTCTCGCCTGCGTCGGCGCGGCTACCTGCGGGTCCATCACCAGGATTCAAATAGGTCAGCGTGAGGCGATCCTCGCCGTCGCTATTCTCAATCGGCCGCAGCGTCAGGTCCGACTCGGTCTCACCCTCCACTACCTCCAGGACGTTCGCCTCGCCGGTGTGAATCTCCTGGACATCATCTGCGTCGATCGCACCAATCGCACTGGCTGGCGCCTGGCCATGCAATCCCACCAATGCAATCTCCGCAAACCCACGGCGTGTCTCTGGTGGTTCGCGCAGGCGAGCCAGCTCCGACTCCAGGTCGCGGATCCGGGCGAGCAGTTGATCGACCTGGCGTTGCAGTTGTGCGCTCATGTATTGGTCCCTCGCTCACGCTGCGGGTTGTGATTCATCAGATCACCATCCCCAATCGACGCAGGACCGCCAGTGGATCCTGGGTACCGCCAAAGGTCTCGAACGATTGCGTAGGGCAAGCCGACGGCGTGTTCGTGCTGGTCGGTGCGCTGATGCGTACGCTGGTCACCGGTGCCAGGACGGTGGCCCCTTCGGCCGTGAGAATCATGTCGCCCACCTGCACCGTACTGATGCGGCGCTGACTGGTCCAGGCAACACGCTTGCGAGTCAGCACCGCGCCCATGGCGATGATCTGGGCAATGGCACTCAGTTTGGAGCTGTCGTCACGCAAGAAACCGCTGGCCGTAACCTTCTGGTCGGTACCCTGTGGATCCAGCGAGGCGATCGTATCCTTGTGGATCCGGATCTGTTTGTACTCCGGCCCGCAATCGACATACAAACGGCGAACCACATCCACGGCCGGCGCGCTCGAGGGGAATCGACCCTCACAGAATCGATCTTCCTCCAGGGCCAGCGTCACCTTCATCGTCGTGTAGTCGAGATTGCCCCAGCACTTCTCGCGCGCGTCGACTGGCAACCGTACAAAGTTCGTGCCTGCGATCGCATGCTGCGGACCACCGGAGACGTTCAAGGTAAACTCGCTGCCGTACTCGTTCTTGGGTACCACGCTAATCGTGGGCTGGTCGCCTGTCGAAACCGTTTCCGCGGAAACACGATCTAGGTAGCTGAGGTCTACATACTTCAGCAGATCGTCTGGATTCGCAAAGTAGAATTTCCAGGCTTGGCCCTGGTCATCGTAATCCGATTGATCAATCGCCCCGAACCACTCGGCATCCGCATCGATTGGCAGTCGATCGACGATCTCAACGCGCAGTGGATTCGTATTGCCAGGAAAGAGCGGCTCGCCGGCCAGGTTGTAGTTAAACGTCTTGACGATGCGAAACCTGCGAAACACAGCTTCCAGGTAACTCTTCGCGCGGACTCGCGCATTCATCTGCCGCTGGGTCTGCGTGTTAGCAGTGTCGTAGCCCGCGTCGGTACTAGCCGCCTGTTCGTACTGCTCCTCTTGCTGGTCTGTCCAATCCTTCTCGATCTCGGTACCGTGCGACAGTGTGCAAATCGTCTGCCGGCGAGCACCGCGACAGATGACCTGGTCATAACCGCCGCCAACATCGGACAGAGATCCACTGGTCAGGGCATCAGGCGACAGCACCAGGACATGCTGATTCGGATTGGCCGGCAGAATGTAGCTGCCATTGACGATTGGTGTGGCCGTGTGAGTGAACACGCGCAGGACGGCCGTCGTGCCGTTGCTGCCGAAGACCATACCCATTTGTTTCTGCGGGTTGACCAGTTCGTTCAGGACGTCCCACACCGTTTTGCCCTGGCATTCGATCTGTGGCGCGTCCCAATCGGGCAACTGCGTCTCCTGGTCGATCGACCATGGAATCGTACCTACGCCGAAATTGTTCGTCGGGCAATTGTATTTCAGCAAGTACCGCACGATTGCACGAGTCGACCAGGTCCGCGAATCCTGCCAATCGTCCCGCATCCCGTCGAAGAATGCATAAACACCGCCCGGGTCCGGATCTTTTGATCGATTGCTGAACCCGAACCTCGGCGGCACCGCGCTACGTGGATAGGTCGATCCACGTTTGACTACGTGATCGACGATCGGTGTAAGTGCCAACGCGCGCTCGAGGCCATAACACACGAGCGGCTGATCGCCCCATGCATCCGTGGGCCAGCCGCTCTGGTCAATGAATCCTGTCCAGATCAGAGTGCTACCATCGTCGCACGTCCAATCAATCCGCACGAAATGACCGCGACCGATCCATGGACCATACAGCGTGGCGGATGTGGATCCAGGCGGAATGATGTAACCCGTGCGCCAGACAAGCACCGCCGACGAGAACTCCGGTGCCGCCTGCCACTGGCACTCGGTGCAGACCAGATTCGGCTGAGCGGTCCACGGCGCGGCCCAACTGCTCTTGGTATAGACCACATGGTCACCGACAGCAGTCACGCGAGGTCCAGCGGAGTAATCGATTAGCATGTTAGGCTGTAGGCTGTAGGATGTAGACTTCGTAGCCACCACCGCCCTTGTGGTGGTGAATCAATCGTGGTGCATCCACCGCCTACGCGGCGGTGGCTACAAGAGTGCCCACGCTACGACAGCCGCACGATACGCCAACGCGCTCGGATGCGGCCCGCGGGGCTGTGGTTGTAGGCGCTGCCGTCGGGGTGCACGCCGGCAGCTCGGATCAGTTTGTCGATACCGCTGATACTCACATCCTGCACCAGCACTGTGCCATAGTTCGCACCATGGTAGACCAGCGCCACCACAGTCCCGATCAGCGACCTGAACGCATCCGCATCGGCATGGGCCGTCGACCAATCGACCAGTGACTGGCTGTCGAACTCCGCATCGGTACTCTGGTTCGGCATGACGCGAGCCGCCGCGGCCGACTGGCCAGGCTTGTACAGCAGCTCCACGCTCGCCTTGACCGGGGGCGGCGCTGGCCCGTCCCAAACATCGATCCACACTGGTCCCAAAATTGCGGGCATCTAGCAGGCCCCTAGGCTGTAGGTTTTTCGTAGCCACCGCCACCAGGCGGTGGACACAGGTCAATCGATCGTTTGCGAGTCCAGCAGCACTACTTGGCCAGTTATGCGCGTGATACGCTTGCCGGCAGCCGACAGCACTGTAGCCGACCAATCGTAGCAACCAGGTCGACAATCAATCGTATCGGCAGTTTCGAGCTCGAAACGTAGTCGCCACTTCGGCAAACCATCCACAGTTGCGGCCGTCACTGCACCGCCGACCAACCAATCACCACGATGCTGGGCCGATCCGCCAAAAGAACACGACACCGTTTCCACGGAAACGCCGACGATTGGATCGATGAAAAAGTCGATCGACCGATTGTTCACTGCCAGGTAATCGTCACCAATAACCAGTGGATTCAGAGTGCCATCCTGGTTGACTGGCGATACGATGGTGATGACACCAGTCTGGATTCGCAACAGTAACTCTGCGAGTCCATCGGCCGATTCTGCTTGCGCGAGCGCACCCAACTCGCTAAACCCACTGCTGCCGGGAGCATCCAAGTTCGCATACCCTGCCACTCGCAGGTTCGTCGCGGTGGCCAGGACGAACACCACGCCCTCATTGGAGCCAGTGTTTGCCCGGTAGCGAGTCGGTACACTGCCATCGGTGACACCGGTGATCGGGCTGCCGATTGGATCGCCACCCAGCGCGTACAACTGCACGCTGAATGTCTTGCCAGGTTGTGCCAGGAATTCGATAGCGCTCATGTTTTTGTCTCTGACAATCGCCTAGGTTGCAGATGAATGACCAAACCAGCCTGTTGCTTACTGCACTGCAACCTAGACAGGCATCTCGCCAGCCAATATCTGAGCTGCTCGGCCCTCGGCAGCCAGGCCTGCACGCTCCATGTACTGCACCAGCTCGATCGTCTCTGCGTTATCGAGGTCAACGTGCGTGATGATCGTCTGGAGTTTTGCACGGCCAAGCACCACGATTGAATCGGTACTGGTTTGCAGCGCGTAGATCTCTGCGGGCGTTAGCAGCGAAAGAAACACATACGGCGCCACGTGCCTAGGATTCACCGGTGGATTACGCAGCGCGTCCAGTTCTGCCTGCAGGCCCGCGATCGTCTCTTCACGCTCGGCGATCGTGGCATCGCGATGGGCGATCGTCGACTGGGCTTCCCACAGCTGGGCAGTAGTACTGGACAGCAACGAAGATGCATCATCGTACTGCGATTGCAGGTTATCACCGCGCTCAGTTGCGAGCTCCAATTGGCGGGGTAGCGAATCACGCTCGGCGGTGATCGTAGCCAATTGCGATTCCAGCGACTGTTTGTCACTTGCCAATTGATCGCGCTCGGCAACTGCTGTCGCGGCGAACGCCTGTGCAAAGTCAGCGAAGGCCGGATCGTCGGTGCCCGAGAGCGGCTCTGGATCGCCTTCGAAATCGCGCCCGTTGACCGTGGTGATGGTGCGCACACTGACACCAGCGACCGAGCCATCGGCGGCGAAGCGAGCGAGTAATTCGTATGGTCGAGTGGTCATGGTTCTGCCTAGGTGATTGGAGTTGTAGTGCCTGCCCAGTTCCAGTTCGTCCCATCGCTAGTGGCAAGCCTATTCGAACGGTCAGTAATGCGAATGGTCGCACCGGCATTGGCTGAAGCGATTGGAACTGTAGCAAACGTAAAGCCTTGAACGACAAAACCAGCTCCGCTTAACTGAATAGCAGTCGCTCCGCTCCGCACTAGTCGCACATCGCGAGCTACGCCGGTTCCACCGCTCTCTGCACCGATCTCGTAGACGTTACTATTCCATCGCTGGAATCCACGTTCAAAGTTTGTATTGCCCGCAAATCCAGCGTTGTAGTTTTGCCACTCTCCGCGTTGGTAAAAGTGTTGCCAGGGAAGTGTCGGGGCTGCGAGGTTCACCGTACCAGCCGCATTCGGAGCCATTGGAACAAGCAGCGTAACGCCTGTATTACGAAAGGTTGCGAGAGGGGTAGCGCTAAAACTGCAAACCTCAAAGTTGCCAGCGTTGTCACGAATCAGCGCCGAGCTAGTGTTGCCCAGACTGAATGAACCGCTAGCGGTCAAGTTTCCACACGCCAATGCAGAGTCAGCCGTGTTGGCTAGATTACGCACACGCAGTCCACTATCGCCGCGCACGTCCAGTTGACCGACTGCCTTGCGAATTAGAATCAAATCAGCCGCCGTGTCGATATTGGTGGGGGCAAACTCAATATCAGACGAGCCCACTAGCTTCAATCCAGCTCCAGCGTAATTGAGCGCTGCAACATTCACACCGGCAGCAACTGAGCCAGTAAATCTTCCATCACCTTGTACATCCAAGCGGCACGTTGGAACCCGACCGACTCCCAGCCCTGTGCCCGCCAGTAGATGGAGCGCTGTTGCATAGCCGTTAGCGGCATCACGAATGACTAAGTTGGCTGGCGTGCCATACACTAACCAGTCCCACTTGATAGTCCCGCCGTTAGCAAACACAAAGCCAACCGATGCAGTGGCGTTAATGGTGTCTAACCGAAAGTTGCAGTGCCCTTGCGTCGCGCTGTTGTTCGTGTTGACCCAGTTAACGAACGGCATAGTCGCGTAGTTGGTAACTGCATAAGATGATGATATATGCAGCGGTGCAGTTGGATTGATGCCAATCCCTACGTTGGCATTCACCGTCAGGTTGCCAGTCAGCGTTCCACCAGCCAAGGGCAGCCGCGTCGATAAGCCATTGGTCAGTTCATCATCAACGTAGTTGACAGTCGCAATGTCATCTGTGACATTACCGGTCGCCAAAAGCGTGCCAGTGCCGAGGCCCTTGCGCCATGGCCTGCCATCTCCAGGATCAACCAGAGGCAGCCCAGACAGGTCGCTATCTTCAAACAGCGATGGCAGGTTGCTTGACATCCTAGAATCCCTTGATCAGGACATATCCTGGAATTACGGTCACGCCAGCCGTTGATACGCGAGCACGCAATAGCTGCGATTGAACATCGACAACGGTGAGCTGAACAGTCGAAGACGCGGTAGCAGTAAGAGGTGAGCCCAGCGAATACCACGTCGCCCCGTTGTCGTCAGATCCTTCGAGCTGTATTGCTGGCGGTGTACCAGCGGTGCCAATCGAAACAACCAATTGGACATTCCGGCACCCCTGCACATTCAAGCTTGGCGTTGTGGAGTTCAGCGTAGCCAGGGCAATTGTCCTATCCACCAACTGTCGAATTGGCGGGTCAATCGAATCAAAAGACTGCAAACGGTTCAGCGACCGCGTGAACGATGGTGTTGTCCCGCCCACCGTCTGAACATAACGAATTCGGTTCCCTGTTAGTGGCAGCTTCGGAGAGCGGTACATGCCGATTGCCGTGATGCGAGGGAAATCATAGACGCGGAACCAGTTGGCTCCGGCGTCATCTGACTCTTCGATTCCGACATCCAGCGTCGGTGCTGTGCCCGCAATCCCTGTAACTGGGATATTGATCTCATAGCTCGTACCTACCGATGGGGTAATGGCTGCCGTTGTTGCAGTACTGGTAATAGCCGCAGACGGAATGTCATTGGCCAGCAGCGGAATCTGAAGAGCAACGTTCCCAATGTTTGCAGAGCCAGTAGCTAGCGTCGGCTGATTGATCGTTACAGTGTTGTTGACCGAGACAGGAACAGCAGAAGCAAGATCACCAGTTGGCCTGGCGAGGAACTCTACCCGTGCTCGCTCGAAATCGAATAGGCGCACGAAAGACACTCGCAGATCAGTACGACGGACGATCACTCCACCGCAGTTAGTGAGCACAACATCGTTGCCAGTCGGAGCCGTGCCTACCGGTTCCAAAAAGACGGTCGTCGTCTGAATGTCACGCACACGATAGGAACCATCCAGGCCTAGCGAAGCGCCCGTGGTGTTGTCACGCACACCTACCAGGTTGACCAGATCGCCAATCAACAGACCAGTGACCGCCACGTTGGTCACTACCGACAGCACGTTACTGGCGCTAGTGATCGACTGCACGTTGCCGCCGGCAATGATCCCTTGCATATTCAATCCGCCGTTTGGCCGGCACACGAACCCGCCAAACGATGTCGCTGTGACGGCTGTGCCCATGACAATCGTAAACGTGGTTGCGTTGACCACAGTGACGGCAGCAGGCGTTGTCACATTAGCAAAGTTCGTTTGATCGCGTAGGCCAAATACCTGCACCAGATCGCCCGTGACAAAACCGTGCGGCGCAGCTGTCACGATTGTGGTAGTTGTGGTGCCTGTCTTGGTTGCGCTTACCACTTCGGCAGCCGGAACGGTCAATCCCTTGTGGTTGACCGCGCGAAATCGCACCTTATAGTCGCGATCGGGATTGGGGCAAATCTGTGTGAAGTTGGCGCGATTGCTGGTCAGCGTTACCGCGTCGACAAGGTTATCCATCCATTGCAGACGATCGGCCAACATGGCCAATCGATACTCGGTGGTAGGTCGGAAGGCATAGTTCAGCGCGGCGTTAACCGCCTGCACCGAATTGGTAGCGCCGACAGTGACCGCATGGTTTCCCGTAATCGTGCCACCGATGGGCGTGGCATCGCCGCCCTCGGACCGTACGTAGAAACTACCGTTAGTTGGCGATGCATTCTCGAGTAACAGACTGCTACCGTTGATCGCACCGCCGACAGCGGGACGAATGTAAACCATTCCACTGGTGACCGGACCAGCGGTGAGCGACTGGATCGTACCACCGGGACCAGCGGTGACGGTGAATTGTGTCGGACTGGGGGTGCTGGCGACTACGACTGCCGGATAGTTCAGCCGAGCATCCGCGCTGCCGTAGATGCCGATACGCATCCCGACACGCAGGCCATGCGGCTGGGCCGTCGTGACTGTGAGCGTGGTCGTGGCCTGCGACATGGATGCAATCGGGATCTCGGCGAAGGTGGTCTCTGGCTCGGTCGATACGATTTCTACAGCGAACTCTTGTCCCAGTGTGCGCTGCGAGGCACTCAGTCCGACACTCAGTTCGATGGGTATGCCAAAGTTTGCGAATGTCTCCAGTCGAACTTCGGATCCAACGGACAGCGGGTCGAGCGATATGACCAGATACGACGATCCGCACGAATTTCCATCGACCGTCACCAGATGGCCAGCACCCTGAGTAGCCAACCGCCACCTGTCGCTGGAGAGTTGTTCAAATGCTTCGCGCAGTTTGGCGTTGAACGTGGTAACGGTTTTCGAGCCACCCCAGATGTCGCTCATTGCTGCAAATCCTTTGGATTGGTTGGTGATTGGCCGGTTGACTCGGCAACCGATGGTAGATTGAGCGAGGCGAGCAGTCGCGCGTCACGAGCTCGGCGACGTGCGACGTCTCGCATGCGGCGGCCGTGGCGGTGCATGATTATCTCGCTGAGGGATTCAGTGCCAGTCTTGAGATACAACTCTTCGGCGCCCGCGGCCTTCAGGTCATCAATTTGCGGCATTGCCGTCCAAATGAAGTCGGTCCACACACGAGATGGCGCCGGTCGCAAGACGCCTGCCAGCTGTGCTTCGGCCAGTACCAGGCGAGCCAGAAAGAAGAGTCGCGGATTGTATAACGTGGCCCGAACATGCTTGGCCGATTCGTGCATCAATCCATAATCGAATCGCGCGCTGGAGTAATTGTGGTCGCGTGCGTCCAGACGCGTCACCATCGATGGTACGCCTTCGCCGCGGCCTAGATCTCCCTGACGCTCCTGGCGATGCTCTTTGTAGTTGGCCGTTGGTTGATTGGCGGGTGTCGAACCAAGGCGCCAGCCTGGTGCCAGGTTGTTTAACTGGCGACGACGAAACGTGACGGCCGCTGGTACCTTGCTGACGAACTCGGCATCAGGATGCTCGGTATACGCGAATAGAGCCATGTCAGCCTGGCCGCGGGCCGCGTCAAGTACTTGCACGTCGTAGTCACGCAGATCTGCCGCGACTGGTAGACCGCATTGCAACCAGGCCACACCACGCGCTTGACCTGGTTCGGCCATCACCTGGTCCCAGCCGTGCATGATATCCGAGGCCGGGTACCAGGCCCCATCACCAAACCGACCCAGCGAATTGTAGATGTGATATTCGATCGGCTTGCGATATTGATCTCGGCGCACGCCCAGGACCACGTCCGCAGCGGCCAGCGATCCTAGCGGTGAATCGACTCGGGCAGGTTCGATCTCGTGCAGACGCAACTGCACCGGTCCACGTGCATCGGGCGGCGATACCAGTTGATCAAACCATTCGCCGCTGACCCAGCAGGATCGATTCCATTTCTTGATGCGGCCAGAGAGTGTCAATTGACCGGCCGCGTCGCTGTCCTTGCACCACTCCTCCCAGACTTGTTCCGCCTCGTCGCACCAGCGATCACCGTCTTCATCCTCCGCCTGCAGATCGATCAGTGGACTGTCGTCGCCGACAACGGCGATCGTGTGCGAGAGGATCAGCCCCTTGACCGTCGGATTGTTCCAGGCCTCGTGGGCACAGCGGGCACGGATGGTAGCGCCACGATAGGCCAGTACTTCGTTGATCGGCGAATCGTCCACCGCGCTCCAGTGGGCCTGGTTCAGGCGATCGGTTTCGGCAGATTCGAAATGCGCACGCTGGCCCCGGTACCAGTCGTCCGATTTCTCGCTCTCAAATACAACGGGCACGACGCCTGCAGCGCTGGTACGCGTTTCCGCGGAAGCGGCCGGCGGAAGGCCTGCGAAGCAGTGGCAATCGATGGCACCACTGCCCAGCGCAGTATCTACTTGGCTAGACATCGGGGATTAGCCTCGCGTGTAGACGATCGGGTTGGAGACGATCAGCGAGTCGCGTGGTTGGCTGCCGCCACCGCTCATGCGACTCTTGAGGTGGTTAATTCCAGCCAGAATGTTTTCTGGTCGCCATTCGAGCCTCTCGTTGTTGAACTCACTATTGGGTAACACGAGGATTCGCAGATAGGCCGATTCCATGTGGCGCAGGGCAGAGCCGTAGTCGCCCGTCTCTTGAGCGGCGACCGCGTTTTCCATAGCTTCGTTGATGGCGGCAATTGGATCTGCGGTAGTCATGCCAGAGATTGTGGGTTAGGTGACCTGGTGGTGGTGAATCAATTGTGGTGCATCCACCGCCTGGTGGCGGTGGCTACGAACTGGTGGCGGTGGCTACGAAAAACCTACAGCCGATAGACTATAGGCTATCGGCCGGTCAGTCCCGCGCCGCGCAGACGGTATCGACCTACGTGTCGTACCATCCGCCGCTGGGTTTCTCCTGCGGTGTGCCGTACCAATCGCTGCCCGCACCACCAGAATCCTCAGCAGTGCCGAGCAGCTTGCGAGCGATGTGCAGTGCGCGCGACTCGGCACGGTAGGCGGCGGCCAGGCAGTCCAGCAGGTGGTTGGCCCCGTGACGGTTCCACTTCTGCTGCTCGCCGCGAATGGTGCGTACGGTCTCCAGGCGTTCGTTGTGAATGTGCTGCGCGAATCGCTCGTGCACCTTCGGCGTACCAGCATAGAGAGTGATCGAACCGGGCGTCTGGTCGCTCTCTGGTGATGGGAAATCGGGTAGTGTCAGCGCTTGCTGTACCTCGCGCTTGCTGCGATCACTGTCCCAGATGGCAAAGTAGGTTTTGCTGCGCGCGTGCAGTTCCAGGTACCAGAGACCCGCTGGGTCGATGTCGCGTACTACGTTTCCGGTCTTGCGCGGTGCATGGTACTGGGTCGAATCGAGCTGGCTGGATCCGCGGCCCTGCGATCCGATGATGCGTTGATACTTGCCAGGTTTGCCGTACGCCTGGTTGATCTTGCGCACATAGGCCAGCACGGCATCGGTTTCCCAGTTGCAGTCGATCCACCATTGGTCTGGCATTCGTTTGCTGGATAGGCCATCGATGGGAAAGCCTGCGGCCAGCATGGTGTGCAGTTGCGATAGGGCGATCTGCAATCCCTCACGCAGCGGCACGTCCTGCGGTACGGCCACTTCGCCATAGGCCGGGATGTGGCGATAGACGAGCGGTTTATTCGGATTGCCGCTGTCGCGCTCGCGGCGCGCTAGCGCCAGCCACCAGATGCGTTTCTGGCCGACGTCGGTGCCGACATTGACCATCGTTGTGTCTCGCGGCAGGATTGTCATAGCATGGTCCGTTCGTTTGGATGCGATTTGTTTCTTGTCCAGCATGAGGTCATCGGCGAAGGCTGGTTCGACGTAGGGCACGCAGTGGACGAATTGACATAACTCTCGGTCAGCGCTGTGACGTTCGGCGCTGTCCTCTGGGATCTGCTGTGCCCGCCATTCGTCGCGGGCAATGTCAGCGGCCGACAAAAACTGGTTGTGAAACGCAGCAGCGCGAAAGAACAATCGCGATGTGGCCGGTGGATCGCCAGTGATGCGGCCTTTCTTGTCTACAGATTGGCCACGGTGCACGAGCTTTGCCTCCAGTAGTGAGGCCTTTCGATCGTCCTCGTCGATACGCTCGCCACAGGCCGGACACGACCAGAACGCCTTGTCCCCTGCTTCGTTCTCGCTGGTACACTCGTCCCAGCCAACGAGCGAATCACGCTCCGGTGCAATCCACGCCTCGCAGTGTGGGCATGGGGTCAGGATCTGACTGTCGGTGCTGATGGGCCGGATGCGCCACGGCAGTGCTTCGGCCACCGTCAGAGTCCCTTCGACGTAGGTGCGTCGCTCGAGCTCGCTGTAGGATCTCTGGCGGGCCCGGAGCTGACGCAGCGGGTCGGCCTCCATCGATGAGTCGCCAGCGAACGAGAATTGCGCGGCCTCGGTGACGCCGAGTACTCGCGACGTGAATCCTGCCTTGGTACTGTCACCGCCGCCGGCAGACATGAGTTTGATGAACACACCGTTACGCAGCGTGATCATATCTTTCACCTTGCCTCCGCTGGATCCGGTGCCCGCGATCGGTTTGTATTTGCGCAGCTCCGGTGATGATTCCATGACCGGCAGAATGTCGGCCTCCCATTTGTTGCTGGCCATGTCCGCAAATGGGACACCGAGCACGTAGTTTTCGTTTAGCTCGCACGTGTGCCACAGTACCGGGCACACGAAGGCGATCAGCGATTTGCCAAACTGCGATGGGGCAGTGAAGTAGAACTCCGTGAATCGCCCCGAATCGATCGCATCGATCCAGAGCCGCACGACCGGTTGGCGGTCCATGCGAAATGGTAGGTCCTTGAATTTGCCGTCAGGGATGATGACGTAGCGCTCGAGGAACTGGCGGTAAGTGCACGGTGGCCGGCTCTTGCCATCACGCAGCGAACGGGCCAGTTCAGTGCGTAGCGTGTTGGAGTCGTGCATTAGACTGTAGGCTGTAGGCTGTAGGTTTCCGCGGAAACGTAGTAGCCACCGCTGCGGTGGCGGTGGATGCATTACGGATGATTGTCCACCGCCTACGCGGCGGTGGCTACATTGCGGTGGCTACGAAGGCTACGCCGCGGTGGCTACATTGCGGTGGCTACGAGGTGATTGACGCCATGATGCGATCTAGCTCGCGATCGAAGTACTGGCCCAGTTCTCGCGCTTCTTCGTCCGTGATGCGTCTGAATTCTTCGTTCATGCGTATCTTCGATTTCGGATTGCGATAGTTCAGTTTCTTGGCACCCGCGTAGGCAGCGCGGCCCATTTTGTTGGTGCTGGTGATGTTGGCGTACTTGGTTGCGTCCCGCGTTTCACCACTGAATACCAGCGGCAGTGTGTGGCCTTTGAGCGCCAATTTGCGGCCGGTGTAGGAGCGAGCGAATGCCTTGCTGCCGCGTGGTAGAAGTTCACCCTTGCGTCGTGCGTAGCCGGCGGCGCGTGCATGAGCCTCCGTAAAACGTTTGGCCCGGTAGTGGCGATGAAATTCTAGAGCGGTCAGGTACCAGGCCTCTTTGGCCGCGCCCGCATAGGCGCGCTTCAAACCGCGCGGTGTCTTGCCGCGATCGCGAATGTGCGTGGTGAGTTTAATCGGTGACACCCCACTTCAAATGGATGGCCGCTTCGACTGCGTCGCCGTAACTGATCGCGGACTCGTGCGAGGATCGCAGGTATCCAGTGATCGTGGCCTCGCGAATGTGCAGGTAACCTGGCCTGCCGGATAGGTCCAGTAGTCCAGGCTGCGCCGGATCGTCAGTGCGCATGATGCGACCTAGTGCTCGATGCAGATAGATGGCCAGGTCTCTGGGCGTACGCGCCAGATTCTGCGGGACAGCCAGTTCGATGCGCATGACAATAGATCCACTGACCATCGAACAGCAGAAGTCACTGGTCGATGTCTTCCAGCGAAAGCCTTCGTCGACGTCAGCAAACAGGATCGCGTACGGCCGCAGCGCGTGCAGTTCCGCCAGCGAGTGGACCGGTTGGTTGTCTGCAGGCGCTGGCAATTCGTCGAGGTGTATGTGGGCCGCCGCAGTGGCCTCGTCCCATGGCAAGTTCTCATCGGCCAGACGCCGCCACCAGTAGCAGTCTCGCAATTGATTCGAGGCCGCTTCGATAACGTCGAGCATTGCGCTGTCGGACATGAGGAGGCCTGTGTGTGTTAGACTGTGGATCCACCCTCTGGCGACGGGTGGCTACGGTGGACGCAGGGCTTAAATGCGGACTGGTTTGACCTCGAACTGGCCAGTGACGTTGCCGCGTCGATCGACCAGCGCACGCGTCGTGAGCGCATTGATGATCGATTCAGCTAGAGCTTTCGTGTGCTCTGGGGCAGTAGTCGATTTGTCGAGGCCTTGCTCCATCAGCATGTCGGCGATCGCCACGCGTTTGCGGGGGCCGAACTGACTGAGTAGGGCGGCGACCAGGTCGATCGAGCTGGGCCGGGTGGGCTGAGAGAGTTGACCGTCAGCACCGATGTAGAGTTCACCAGTGATGTGCAAGCCAAAGTCGAGCGAGACTTTGCCGGGTTTGAGTTGGCCGCGGAGGTTTTCAGCTCGCTTGGCCAGAATTTTCAGCGCGTGAAGTTCTTCAGGCGATAGATTGTGTGTGTCCATGCCTATGATGATGGACCCTGGGCGGGCTCAGTCCCGCGCCGCGCACATTCGCCCTTTACGATCGATAGTTTGGGCGGTTGGTATCAATGACCGCACTGCGTTTAATCTTGACCGTCAGGCCGCTGGCCTGGCGATCGCAGAATTGATCGATGGCGTATCGTGTGCTGCCTACGGACACGACGCTATCGTGTCGCACAGTGGTGAGTGTGACGAATCGACATTCGCGCACGTAGTAACGAACATCGGAGTTGCCCTCGCGACGCGTCTCTGCGGTCTCTTCACCCAGGATTACGCTGACAGCTCTGGCCAGGCCGCCTGGCTCCTGGAGCGTGACGCTGGAGTCATTGCCGAAGAAATGCGAGTGAGCAGCTCGGGCACTGGCCGCTAGATTGCGAAAGATACTCATGGCGTCCCTGGGACGTGCTTACGCGTCGGGTGGTGATGGTGCGTCGGTGGGAGGGCGAGGCTCCTGCCGAGCCATCGGGCCTGTAGCGAGTTGCTGGATTCATTGGAGGATGCGGCTGGGACCGATTGCCCAATGAATCGGGGTACGTCGTTCAATCCGAAGGCTCGGCGGGAGCCTCGCCCTCCCGGAAGAAAAGTGGCGCGGCGTGCCGATTACGTTGGTAAAACGATCGCAGGCGGTTCCTCTGCAAGCCCCGAGCTGTGTGGGAGGATGACGGGCCTGCGTCGACCATCGACACGCCGCGCCCAAACAAAGCGCGAATACTCACGCTTACGCTGGCGTGCAGTTGACCAGGCAGACTACCTGGCCATTGGTCTTGGCACGCACGGCTAGGCCGATGCGGGTGTTGCCCGCGGCCGTCGTTGTGACAACCTTGGCCACGTTGTCCCAATATAGGACTGCGGCCGCCGCCCACGTCGACGCGCTAGGTGCGTCGAATTCGACGATGTTGGTCGGGACCAAGGGAGATGGCATAATGATGTCGCCAACTTTGATCGCATCCATACCGTCCAGTACGGCCAGTGTGTTGTCAGGACGGACAATCATGTCGCCAGGATTGGCGGCCACGCTGGCCGTGAATGCGTATCGGCCATCGGTACGAAGAACGGTATGCATGTGCTACGAGCTCCGGTTCGGGTGAGCTAATCAAACGAGGGGATGTGCCAGTGAGTGTTTTGGTGCTGCTGGTGCGAGGCCAGAAGTGGAGGCGGTCCTGACACCTCGCACCCGCAGCGGTCGTATAGCGTTTACTTGCCTCGGCGCGGGCGCTTGGTCTTGGTGGCTGGCGCTGCATTGCTGCCTTCGGCGCTGCCACTGCCATCAGCACTGTCGCTGCCATCGCCCGAGCTGCCATCCTGTTCGGAGTCGCCTGCATCGGAGTCGTCTGCATCGGAGTCGTCTGCATCGGAGTCGTCTGCATCGGAGTCGTCTGCATCGGGCAGGGAAGCTGCCCTCTTGCCCTTGATGATGGGCTCGACGCGTGCGCCGCCGTAGTTGAGGCAACTGATCAGCGATCCGATGTCGCAATCGGTTTCGATGGTGCCGATCTGGTCACCGTGCTCGGCCTGGCCGTCGATGCCGACGATCTGCAGCGCGGCGGCGGCGAGGATTCTGTATTTGGCCATGAAATGGTCTTTCCTAGTGAATGAAAAAGGATTAGGTGCGGATTTCAACGGCACCGGTGCGACGCAGGAAGGCTGCGCCAGCGTCGACGTAGACGTCCCAAATTAGGCCCCAGTTGCCGCCGTCCATGACCTTGGTTCGCGTTACTGGACCGCGGTTGGTGCCGGCCCGGAACACGACCTTGATGGCCTTGGACCCGGACGCGATGCCAAAGTAGGAATTGGGGCGACCGGCAATTGCGGTCTCTGGATCCGTGCCCGGATCGCTGACGCCGATGTCGATCGCGCTGTCGACGCACAAATCAAATTCGCCGGCCAGTGGGTTGTCGGCCGTGACGAGTTGTTTGGTGGTTTGCAAGGTCTTGAAGCGTGGTCCCAGTGTCAGACCAGTGACGATCACAGGCCGACCGACGAACACACGACGGCCGCCTACGGTGACCGCGTTGAGCATGCGGAACAGCGTGCCCAGTCCGTCCGGATTGACCTGGCCACCGCTGGCCACCAGGTTGCCGTCGGTGGTGTTGAATCGTGCGCGGGAGTCGGACAGGTTTCCCAGCGATAGGAGCTGAGCCCATACCAGGTCATCGACCACAGCAGCAGAGGTTTGACCGAGTTTGAATGGTAATTCACTGAGCGCGTTAAACGCGTCGTTGATGAAGTTCAATTCCGAAACGGCCAGCATTCCGCAGTAGCGATCAGCGGCCAGTTTCGCCAGCACCGGGTCCGTGATATTGAGCAGTTGCGCTTGACCAGGTGCAGTCTTGGACAGTTTCTTCAGCCGGCCGACTTCGCCGACCATGGCTTCGCTATTGTCCTTCAGGTCCGGCACATCTGCGATATCGCAGAACATGTCCCACTTGCGTGGTGTGGATGCGTATCCGCGCCACATCGACAGGTGCACCACACTGCCAAAGATGGCAGAGAAGTTACCGCTGGAGAACGTGCGTTCCATGATGTCGTCGGCATTGTAGGCACGTTGGCCGGTTTCCATTTCGACCATGGCGCGGGCGATGTCCATCATGGAGGCGTCTTGCAGGCCCTGCTGATAGACCTGGTCGTAGGTGGATTCGAGCGTGTCGCGACGCTGACCGCTTTCGCCAGCACCGCAGGCCCAACCGATGTTCAGGTCGCGCCGTCGTGCCAGACTGGCGGTGTTCTCTCGCGATAACACGTCGCTGTCGGGCGTGATGCCTGCGCGATTCATCATTGCGGCCTGGAGTACGCGCAGTCCGTTAGTACCCGAGATACCACTGCGTGAATGAATCGCAGGGGCGGCGCCAGAGCGACCGCTACGTAGTGCACGCAAGAACGCTGCACGAGCCTGGCCCAGCGTGTGTTCTTTGTCGATCGAGCGTTGGATGACTTCGGCATTGATGCCGTGCTGCTCGCCGAGGGATCGAATGGCACTGACGCGCTGGCGTTCGGCACGCAGCGCTTCGCGGGCGGCGTTGCGTGAAATGGTTTGGACGTCCAGGTTGTCTCGCGTTTCCGCGGAAGCGCGGGCAGCGCTACGGCGATTGGCCTGTGGTCGTGCCGAGGTGGCGGTACCAGTGCGATTGCCGGCGGTGCGCTGGCCTGTGGTCTGCTCTGGCCTGGTGCCACTGCGAGTGCCGGTGGTGCGAGGGGCGGTGCGTTTGGCCTGGGCAGTGGAGATGTCAAATTTGACCTTGGCCGATTTGCAGAGCACCGCCAGCTGCTTGAGCGATGCAGCCGAGAGATTGCCGCTCTTGGCCCAAGCGAGTGCCTGGCTGGTATCGGTGATCGATTGAGCCATACCATTTTTGCGCAAGAAGGCGATGAGTTTTTTCATGCTGGATCCAGTCGAATTCCGTGAAGGGTTAGAGAGCAACGCCTGCGTTGGAGAGGATGATTTTGGTTTGCGGCGAGGTCTAGTCCCGCGCCGCGCTTCACCGGCCTGTTTCAGCGTGGCCCTTTGGTCGGCCGGTATGACGACCAGCGAGAGCTCGCGCAAACGCCAACGCTTGACGACGCGCAGCTCGCGATCGTCCGGCGCAGTAAACGTGCGACCGGCCACGGTGGCCGTTTCACCTGGCGGTATGGTGACGAAGTCTTTCTTCGTGTAGTCGTAGCCGACGGACACCTTGCGCAAGTAACCACCTTGGATGCGGCGCCAGGCGCGCTCGGTGTCTTCGTCCAGGTCCTTGCCAACTTCGATCGTGCCCTCGAGTCTATCCTCGACAACCTTTGGATTAATGAAGGCACCGGCAATGCCGTTGACTTCGCTCTGGTTGTGGTCGCGCAGGAGCGGCGTACTGTCCTCGAACTGGCCTCCACTCATCAGCAGGATTTCTAGGACGACGCGATAGGTCATCCAATCGTAGACCAGTGCTGGGTCTTCGGTGGTGGCGATGCAGTCGACGTGCCGTTTGGCCTGGTCGATAGTCTTGAGCGAACTGGAGGCACGGGTAAAGCATTCAGCCGGCAGGTTGCGCCGGCCGCGAAAGCATTTTGCGAATTGCGATCGCAGGTTCCTGGTGCGCTTTGGGCGCCGTTTCGATTTGCGTTTCAGCATGTACGAAGCCTGATCCCTTTATGCGTCCACCGCGTGGCAGCGGTGGCTACGTGAAGCCCGTCCACCGCTTGGCAGCGGTGGCTACGTGAAGCCTGCTGTTCATCGGCCCAGCCAGGCGTAGATCTCGCCTACGGTTGGACAATAGGGGTGGTCGAGTCCGCGGTCGGCGGCGTTGCACCAGATTCGGTATTCGTGCCGCCATGGCGACGGCCGAACTCTTTTTTTATTTGGGCCTCCAGCGTGGCCCAGTCGAGCGCACTGCGCACAATCTCCGTTGCGCTCTCGAGCGTCAACAATTGCAAATGAGCCATAAGGGCTTTGTCCACGCGGTAATTGATCGCCAAGAGATCGACCGCGAAATCGAGCACGGTTTCCAGTGGCAGATCACCAGCACCGATCATGGATTCGGCGACGCGCAGTGAGCGCTGCCAAATAGTCGAGTACTGAGGCAACACATCGCCCAGTGCCCAGCGGCCGGAATCGCAATCTTGCGTGAGAACTCGCGGTAGCGAGGGTTCCCAGCGGGCTATGGTGTCGGTACGCCACTTGCGCAACGTCGGCACTTGCCACTGCTGGCCATCAAGCAGTTGGACCGTGCTGCCAGGTACCATCTGCGACCGACGTAGTTCGAGTTCCGTTGGTGGTCGATCGAGCCAGTGCCCGACCATCGAGGTGTAGCCTGCGCGTTTGCTCCAGCGCTGGCGATCCGGTGTGTACACCAGGTCGTCGTTGAGCAGCTCGTCGCGGGATAGGATGATCCCCATCCCTGCCGGGCCCACAAACGTTTGCAGCGCGGTACGCGCGTCGTCAACCAGGGCGGCCAGGCCGTGGTCGTCCAGCAGTTGCTGGCTGCACGCGTTGGCGTCCGGTATGAAGTAGATCGGCTGCATGGCCTATTGTCCTGTGGTCAGCAGTCGGGCCACCGCCCTGCGATCGCCGGCCAGGTCGGCAATCTGTTTGGCCAGATCGGGCTGGGCAGCCAGGCGAGATCTGGCCTCGTACTGGCCACAGCCGAGGCAATCCTGCATCGCTTGCTGCGCTATCGCCAGGTCGTCACGCGGCGCCAGGTCGTCACGCGGCACTTGCTCGGTGCTGGTGCTGTCAGGTTTCTTGGCCATGATTGCTCACTTGAGAAAGCGAAGTGTTGTCAACGAACTATGGGGCAATTGGGGCAGTGACATTGAACGTGATCGGTGCGACCAGGCCATCCCACGCAGTGGTGATTTCAATGGCGACCTCGGCTTTGTCGGTGCCCTGGCCAGTGTGCGATTTGACAACCGCGACACCGTTTGCGGTCATGCGAATATGCTCCGCCGTGGCGTCGGGAACAAAGCCGACTCCGTTGGTGCGGCGCTTGCGCAGGAAGATCTTGGTGTTGGCGTGATCCAGCGGCGCGCCTACCGGCGGTACACCACCAGGCCCGAAAGCCGCGGCATCGATACCGGTGATCGAAATGACCGGCGCAATGCGTGGCTGCTGCATGTGCGTCTTGTACAGATCGCCACCGCAGCCCAGCGTTGACGCGCCACTACCAAAGTCGATCGAGATGCTCTGCGGGCACTGGAACGTGAAGATTTGTCCGGCAATGCCCAGCGAGATCGGGCCAATCGTGTGCAGGATATTGTTTTGCACTGTGACGGGCAAACCGACGTTGTCGGCAATGGCAATCGGGTGCGTGACCCCGTCCAGAGAGTACAGCAGTGCCTCGCAATCAATCTGCGCGTTGCCCTGCGCCGCACATTGCAATCGACGCGGGACCAGTAGGCCACGTGTCGAGGTGTACGACCGATGCACGTTGGTCGTCAGTGCAATCCCGTTGCCGCCCAGCTGGGCAAAGAAGGCGATTAGATTGTTGGTGCTGTCGATGATTGCGCCAGTCAGACCGGTGATGCCTAGCAGGGCAGCGACCTGCCGCGTGGCAAACATGATGCGAGGGTCTTGGCCGGTGATGATGGCAAACTGCGGGAAGGGCGTGCCGCTGGCGGTCTCAGCCTCGACATTGGCACCGGTTTGCAGATCCAGTTGACTGAGCCCGGAGATGACGGTGGATGGTCCATACCTGACGGCAAACGCATTGTGTAGTGGCATGTAGTGGTCCGCGGTTTAGGTGACCTGTAGCCACCACCGCCCGGGTGGTGGTGAATCAATTGTGGTGCATCCACCGCCTGGTGGCGGTGGCTACGAAAAACCTTCAGCCGATAGCCTATAGGCTATTGCCTGGCAGTCCCGCGCCGCGCCCGCGGGTGTCAGAATTGCAGACTGCCCTTTTCGATCTCTTTGGCCAGCGCTTCGATGCCTTCGTTGAATACGCTGACGGCCTCCGGATTGATGCGAGCCAGGGCCTTGGCGATGGTACGCAGTTTGGTCGATAGGGTGATCAGGGCCTGTTGCAGTTCCGAACGGTGAATCAGTTCGCCGTGCTCTCGCTTGAGCTTCAGTTCGCCCAGCGCTATCTCTTGATCAGCGCGAATGACCTCCTGCTCCAGCCTGCGCTCTTTCAGTTCGTGCAGTTCAAGGCCGGAGTTTGGATCGCGCAGCCTGTAGGCGTTGGCGGCAATGAAGTCGTGCATGGATTTAAGAGCCGCACGCAGGTCGATTGTCGCGCCGCCCAGCGGCAGCCCATAGGTCTCGGCACAATCGTCGATCAGCTTGTGCTGCCGACCAGAGAGTCGACAGTACTCGCCCTTGGGTACCTGTGCAATCCAGTCCGCGATGTGACGACTGCGCTCCAGTTCTTCGTGCCAGGCAATGTCACGCTCCTGGCGAATCGTGAGCGTCTTGCCACTCAGCTTGGCGAGGAGCGCAGTGAGTGCAGCGACCTTGCGATCGTGATCAGCAGCTGTCACCGGAGCAGCCGCTTGGCAAGCTCCAGTGTTTTTCGTCGCGCGTTTGCTCTTGGCCATTCATAGAATCGGTTCTATTTTTTCGTCGCTGGTGCAACGTTGCCGGCCGCCCAGGAACTGATGGCAGCGCGAAACGTCGACTCTTGCTGGTCGGCGTCGACCAGTTGCTCACGATGCCGCGCAAGGGCTGCCTGCGTGTACGCGTTCTTGGCCGTCTGAACATAGTGCGAGCGCACAAGCTCGGCGTCTTCTTCGATCTCCAGGTCGCGGTGCGATCGATAGGGCTGTAGCGTTGCACCTTGCAGCAACGGGCGTCCCTTCTTCTTCGAACTGGCAAATAGCAGAAATGCGGCCACCGCGATCAGTAGGAGTACGATTGGCGAACCGAGTAGTGTGGCAAGTAAACCTGTAAACACAATTGAGCCTTTGCAAGAGAAACATGTGTCGCCAAAGCGGTGCTAGTCCGCCTGCTGGCTACGCAGCCAGCGAACTGCCAAGTAGCCGCAGATGCAAATCAAAAATAGTGTGACCATGTCTGTGGGACTGAGCCAGGCGACCGCGTTCTTTTCGACGTTGGCCTTGGCCTTTTCCAGAAAGCCCAGCCGCGAGGGATCGTCGCATACGCCATCACCATCAGCGTCGTCGCATTGGTCCGGGCGTTGGCCAGGTGCCATCATCAGCCGCATGGCTGGTTGGATGTTTTTGTCCCAGCTATAGCCGCCTGTTTTGACGGCGCCACTGAGGCCTGGACCGCCGATCGCAGCGTACTCTGCCTGACGACCATCGGAGGCGAGCGCGGCATAGTAGTAGAGGTCACTGGCCAGCGCCTGCGCCGTGCTGGGGATCATGTTTTCCGCAGCCGCGTGTATATGGCCACCGTCAGCATAGGTTAATAAAACGGCCGGAAAGTTTTGCGTGCTGATCGTATTTGCAAATCGTGTGCGGTAGATGGGATTGTCTGGTGTGTAGATCTGAAAGTTGCATTGTGAGCGAATATACTGTAGATCTTTGTCGCTCTGAAACCACTCGCGAAGCACTTGGCTGCGCTGACTGCTGTCCAGGAACAGGGCCAGTTCGAATGCCTTGGGTTTTGCAATCGGCTGCGTACGCTCTATGGGTTCAAGAATCGAGCGACTGGGCGGCATTTGCGCTAGGGCGTACTGTGACCAGTCAGGCCGTGGCGTGGCCGTGGGTGCAGAGCCAACGCCCATGACCATCTCGGTTATGATTGAATTGTGATCATGGAAAGCATGAGTGCCACGCTTTCCGGTGGCAATCCACACCTGGCCCGTAGGCAGCGCGGCGAACAGCTTGCCGTCAGGTGCTTGGCGAATCGTCGCGCCACGCTCGCGGGCAATGCGAGATAGCTGGCTCTCTTGGACCGGAGTTGGCTGTGACACCGTCGGATACGTTATTGGATCGCAGGATGCGCACCAGAATGGCTGGTCACTAGTCGCGCTGCGGACCCAGCGACCGCCTTTGACTTCGTTCAGCGCATCGGCTTTTGCGCTATCAGTTTTCGCGCTATCAGGTCTCTGCAGCTTGGGCGCATCGATCGGAGGGGCTTCGGTCGGACGCTGCAAGGAATGAA
The DNA here is from genome assembly GCA_037367405.1 of Ottelia alismoides. Taxonomy (NCBI): domain Eukaryota; kingdom Viridiplantae; phylum Streptophyta; class Magnoliopsida; order Alismatales; family Hydrocharitaceae; genus Ottelia; species Ottelia alismoides. The sequence continues at coordinate 8,195,494 of JAZKJV010011400.1, read as the reverse complement.
AAATTGGTACGTGTTCGCCCGTGTTCGGATTGTAGGTGGTCGGCAGTCGACCGCCTTGTTGCTTGACCTCGTCCAGGGCCGATCTGTTGACCGGTGACGAACTGATTACCGGTTGAGGCAGCAGGCTGTTATCGCTGGAGGCAGATGGATCAGGCTGCGGAAGTATAAATCGTGACTTCGGCTTCGTAGCGTCGTGCGGAATCACGCGGTCAAAGGCGGTGTTCAAGAATGCGCCAAATACGACCAGCATTACGAGCCCGGAGGTGATTCTGATTTTCAATTCTCTGTCCATTGCAAAGCCCAAAAATTGGTTAATCGTCGATCTCGTAAGAGAGCCATGGCATCGACGTCGCCGGCGGCGATAGTGTTGTTAAGGCGAAGCCACCAAATCCCGCCCAGCCGCGAATGAATTGTTCGCGCTCGGTATATTCCCAAACGCCGGGGCGGTTGTTGTCGATGATCGATGCGTAGGTCTTGCCGTCTTTGCCCTTGACCCACCCGCTGAAGAAGCAGCAGTGCGAGGTCTTCCACCAGAGAACCGCGCCGCGTCTGGATATCGAGGCCGCATCGAGAAACCTGGGATCGGCCTTTTCGGTCCAGATGAAATCCTCGTCGTTGAGCTCCAGTTTCTGCATCAGGCCGCCAGCCGTCTCGCCATCGCGATACGATCGCCACCACCTGGCGGCAAAATCACAACGGTTCTGCCATCGGAGCATCATGGTCATCGACGCGTGTACGCACGAACCCTGACCCTTTGGCCCGAGCTCGTTGCGTTGGTGCAGGCTGGGGTGCAGGTTGACGGGCGGCGTCTCGGGCGGCGGCGCGGGAAGTGAGTGGACCTTGACCGCGCGGGGGCCGCATCCGAAACAGCAAATCAGAATCAAGCACAGTAGTGGTCGCATGGCCATCACTGTAAAACTTGGCCAGGAGCAGTCCCGCGCCGCGCGTTGGTCAGGCGCGCTTGGCGTGTGCCTTAGCCGCAAGCGCTGCACATGCGACGCATGGCCAGTTGATCAGTCGACCATGCACCGCGCAAGTCCAGGTGCGTTTCTTGCGCGAGTATTTTCGCGTGCCATCCTCCACCACCAGGTCACCAGCGGAGTCGATCGAGGCTTGCCGTTTCCTCGAGACATATCGGTGTGCGGCAGTGCGCGAGATGCCCGCCAGCTTGGCACCAGCACGAATGCTGGCTCCCTCGTCACGCACGGCGCGGACGGCGGCGCGTATCTGCTCTTTGGTGGGGCGACGATGCTTGTACCTGATCTGACTGAGGACCGCGATCCTTCGAATACGGCTGTAGGGAATCTTGCTGGTGCGCGCAATGCGCTCGAGCGATTCACCACGCCCTGCGCGAACGGCAATCATCTTGGCGATCGCCGCGTCGGCCGGATCTAGCAGGGTGGTGGCGGCATGCTTTGATTTCTGCAAGGGTTGCTCCTGTTCCCCCGGGGCTGCAGATGAGCCTAATTGTATGCTCGCCCCCCGGCAGCCCCAAGGATTTTTCCCCGCGTTTCCGCGGAAACCTACGATCACTATCGGCACGGGACTGGGTATCGACATGAGTCACAATGCCATGAGTGGACAACTCTGTCGGTACCGTGGTTTTTCGGGGAACGGGCGATGACGCAAGTGGTAGAACTGAGCGGCGATGAGAAGGCATTGCTGCAATCGTATGACCGCGCAATCAAAAAACAAGTTGAGTTCGAGTTGGCACTGCGCAATGGCGGAGCCGCCGGCGATGCTGCAGGTACTCAGATCGAAGGCGCCCTCGAGAAAATTCGCCGCGCCAATGACCAGGCTCTGAAGGGTTTGCTAGGCGACCTTGGCAAACTCGGGCCAGAGGGCTCAGCGGCGGCCGAAGCCCTGAAGGGGCACTTCACACAGACAGGCCAGGCGGGCTATCAGTCGTTTCATAAGATCTTGGATCAAATCAGAGCCATCGATCCAGCCGCGGCCGACGCAGCGGCAGCCGCACGTACAGCACTGCACGACGCGGCTAACTCGAGTGAGACCCAGTTCCACGATGTGCTGGAAGAGATGCGTGCTCTGGGCCCAGAGGGCCGCAAAGCTGCAGATGAGATTAAAGCCAGCCTGGTCGCTGCGGGTAAGTTGTCAGTCAAGTCGATCGAGGACATCGCCGCAGCGTTCGACAAGATCGACCCAGAAGCAGCCAAGGCAGCACGTGCCGTCATCAGCAACATGAAACAGGGGACCGACGAGTCTGCTGACATGTTCCGGCGATTCAAGGAATCGGCCGTTACTGAACTGGCTGGCATTGCAACCGCGTACATCGGGATCGGCGAAGCAGTCCAACTTGTGAACGCCTATTTGGAAATGCAACGCGAGCGCATGGCCGCAATCTCAAGCGTGCAATCCGAGTTAGCTACAGAGCAAGAGAGGGCCGCCAAAAACTTGGTCGGCCTTGAAAAGGCTGATCGAATGGGATTGCTTGGCAGTGCGACTGCAATGACGATGGAAACAGGGGCAGCACCTGAGCGAATCACTGCAGCAATCGGTGAAGTCGCTTCCATGGGCTTGAGTGACCCCGAGGCGATCAAGACCGTCGTACGCGAGGCTGCAAAGGTTTCGCGCCTCGAACCTGGAAAGTTACCGGACGTAGCTGGCGGTGCTGCGGATATCATGGGCAAGACAGGCATCGACGATGCTCGAAAGGCAATCGGCCTGTTCGTTACCGCCCAAACAGAATCTCAGGTAGGCAGCGCCGATAAGGTTCAGGGTTCGCTACCGGTTGCCCTTGGATCAGCTATTGCGACCGCTCGGGGACAGTCTCCAGAAGAGGCCGCGCGAGAAGGTGCAACACTGTGGGCCAAGGCCACTCAGGCTGCGTCGGATGACGAAGGCCGAGCCTCCGCAACGTTCGTTACGGACCTGATGGGCCGCGAGGCACAATTCTTTGGGAACCTGGAACAACAGAGGATCGATGCACGCAGTCAGATAGATTTGTTGACACGCAAGAAAGATCGCACCGAAGCAGAAAACGTAAAGCTGACGCAGCTGGAACAGTTTCTAAAGGCTAGCGATGGATTGAAAGACCCGGGTACGCAGTTCGGGCGATTGGAAGCACTCCGCGATCCTGCCCTGCGCAGGCAATTCCTGGGACCTGCTGGATCGTTCGGTGAAACCCGATTCGCGACCTTCCTAAACGACCTGCTGGACAACAACAGTTCAATGGGGGCGGAATTGAACAAAACGAAAGACCGAGTAAGGGCCGACGTCGAAAAGTTTACTGAACTGTCGGACGAGCTAAAGACGGCAACACCACAGCTGCGCTCGCAAGTGTTTGCGGCAGAATCGGAAAACATCCGTCGCGCGACTGAGGCAGATCTTGTCACAGAAGGCGATGCGTCCAAGATCCAGTCCCAAAGCTCCAAGACTATGAAGACAACCTATGCCACGGGATTGCAGGGCACGTTGCAATGGCTAGGCGACTGGTCCGGTTGGGGCGCGCCGACAAACGCCGGGGACCAGGCCATCACCAGCATTCAACAGTTGCAGCAGCGGATTAGCTCCTTAAAGGTCGATGGCGTTACTCCCGATGAAGCCACGAAGATTACCAACCTAGAGCTGCAAATACAAAAGATATTCGAGTTGATCGAAGGCGGTAGCGGGCTGTCGCCAGCAGACGCGCGAAGTGCCGCCGCCAGAGCCGCACGCGAAGCTCAATCGATTCAGACAGGTCCATCAGGGCTCGCACGAGACGCTATGTCCAGGGAAGATGCAAATGCGACAATTCAGGCGCTAAAGAAGTTGGAGGTGCTGCTCGAACGAGTGGCCACCAACACAGCCGCTACGGCAGCTTCGAATCAGCAGATGGTGGAACCCGCGAAGGAGACCGCTGCCAATACCGGCAAAAAACCACTGGCCACTCCGGCGCTTGGCGCGCAAACACCGTGATTAGTTGGGACTACCATCCTCTTTCCACGATTTGCCGGAGACTTCACGATCGTTCAGGTACTGAGCTTCCCATTGCAGCTTGCCACTTTCGTAGTATCCGCGCCCAGCACCTTGGCGATTACCTTGTACGTAGGTCATTTCCATCTTTACCTGGCCGCTCGGATAGTAAGCACGATACGGACCATGAAGCTCACCGTTCACCTGTGTCGTAACAATCCGCACGCCATCTGAACCAATTGATTCGTCCAGCCCAGTATTGACCCACCGGTCACCACTGCGAGTCTGGATGAATGTCATTTGCGATATTGCCCCGACACTTCCATCTGCAAACATCGGCAGCATATCAAGACGTATCAATCGCTGGTCAGGACGATCGGAGCGATAGGCATTAGCGTTGAATTTTCTCATGACCGACCGCCCAATATCAGCGGCAGCGATTGGCCCCACCAGTTCCCAAACTGTTTCATCAAATTCTATCGTGTCAGACATGGTCTCAGGCCTCTGCTGAGGCGGCTGCGAGTCTGTCGATGCGATCGTTGGCGATGCACTATGGAGCCAATACATGGCCCCGAGACCGGCAAACGACAAACACGTTCCAATCACAAGTGTGATGGCGAGATCACGCCGAAACTCTTTCATGATGCCCATTTCCGCGGAAACAAATTCTAGAAAAATCCTCTAATCCCCATTGCCGTAGATATCTGATCGGATATATTTAAATACGCAGTGATGGGGACGACTGAAACTGTCCTCTCAGTATCCAATGACCCGGCGATGCCGGGAAGGAGCAATCTACCATGACAGTCACAATCGATGTTCCCGGCGCGTCAGCTTCCAGCAGCAAGATGGCCAAGAAAGGCTGGAAGTGCTGGGCCAAATGGCTGTCCAGTGTGGCAACTCCGGCCAACGACGGCTTCGCATATCAGGGCGAGTTCGCGAGTGTGGGCTCGACAGTCGAGTGCGAAGTGGGCGACGTGCTGCTGCATGTAGACCAGTCAGCCAGTGCAGATCTGGGGATCGTGCTGCTGAACAAAGACGGCAAGCCGTTTTTGAAGTGGGTCGCAGACGCCAATAGTGATGGACGCCAGTGGTGTGGACCGCTGGCTAAGACCGCTCGTATGCTGTGCGATATGGGGCGCGAAGAACGCATCCTCTGGGCAGCCAAGTTTATCCTCGAACAGCCTCGCCAGACACCGCTGTCGGAAGACGCAGCGGCCTATTGGCGCGGCGTGGCCGGCGTGCCACAGGCAATTGCGATCGACCATGACGCCTTGCGAGCCGAGCGTGAGACTCTGCTGGCCCGTTTGGCCGAGATCAATGCTGTGCTGGGTATCGAGTAATGCGCCGCCGCACTCGCCCCGACGCTGGATTAGTGTCGAGGCATGCGAGAGTGTACGGATACATCCGCGTCAGCAGCGATTCACAGGCGGAGTCCGGATTGTCGCTCGACGACCAACGCCAGGTTATCGCTCGACGGGCAAAGCTACTGGGTATCGAGCGAGGCCTGACGGTCAGTGAGATCGTCGCCGATGCGGGCGTGAGTGCGACGCGCTACGATTTGAGAGCGCGTCGAGATGGCAGCCGACTGGATGCAATGCTGCGTGCGGGCGACCATGTAGTGATCGCCAAACTCGACAGAGCCTTTCGCTCGCAGCGTGACGCGCTGACCACGCTGGAAGCGTGGGAACGTCGAGGGGTGACGGTTCATTTGCTGGATATTAGCGTCGAAACTAACACTCCCACCGGTCGACTTTTCATCGGCATTCTCGCCGCGATCGCACAATGGGAAGCAGCTCGGATAGGCGAGCGTATCCGCGATGCAAAGCGAGCCATGCGATCCAAGGGCAAGCCAACCAACGGCCGCGCTCCATTGGGCTACCGAATCGTGCGTGGCAAGTTGGTGATTGACGCCATCGAACGTAAGAGAGCTACGATGGTGGCGCAGCTGCGCCGCAGAGGTATGCTCTGGCGAGAGATTGCCGAGTCGCTCAACTCGCGCGGTGTGAAGCGACCCAAGCGCAACTTCGATCAAGTGCATACCGTCTGGAATCCGCAAGCGTGCCAGCGATTGTATCTGGCACATCAGGCAAAATTCGCTCGGTAAATCGCTAGTTTGGCCGTAGTCTCCATACGCATTCTACGGCTGATGCCATCTTGGCCAGGTTACCAATGCCAGGCTCTTTTGCACCGGTCAGATAAGCCGCAACTAACGATTGTGGCCAACCGCATCTCGAGGCTACTTCAGCTTGTGTCAGCTGCAGCTCTTGCATGCGCAGTCGAACGTCGGCCAGCATCTCCGCCACGCGGCCGTCAATGCCTAGCTCGACAGTGCGAGCCATCAAGTGCCGCTGTTGCTCTAATCGATCTGCCTCGGCGATTACCGCTTGGTCCGCTTCGGCGGTAGCAAGCACCTGATCCAGCTCTTCTGCCGATCCACTGCCGCCCCAGTCTTTCATTTGTCGCTTAAGGTTACGGCGCGGCTCGTGCCGCGAACGAAACAGCAGGCGTCCGAGTTGCTCAGTTGTGAGATTCATTTTTTCCTCAGTTAAACGCCACCGACGATTCTCGTCGGTGGCGCGGGAAGACGTGTCTAGTACTCGCTAGGTAGAAGGATCGTCGTCACCGATCGGTCAGCCTCTGTAATGATCCAGATACGGTTGCCGTCATGCAGTTGGTAGGCACTGAGAATGCGCTCGTCATTCATCAGTGCCTGGTTATTCAACTCTGCATCCTCTGCACATACGCAACCCCAGTCACCAGACGAGTGCCGCACCAGAAATTGCAGAGGTGTTTGGTCCGCATCCTGTAGCGCGGCCAACGCGCCAGGAGTCGCAACCACGCGCCCCAAGGCCAGCGGAAGCTTCGATCGGAAATCAAAATCAACCATTTCGCTCTCCTTCCCGGCATCGCCGGGTCATCGGATAGACACAGGGGCTGTTTTAGCCGCCCCTTTCGCTAACTTTATTATATCCGATCGGCTATAAAAACAAGCGGCAAACCCAAGTTTGTGCGCGCTTACTTACACATACTTTTGGAGAAGCCGTGTGCGAAAAAACCCGCCAATGAGCGGGCTTCGCCCCGTGGGCCGCCCCCTGGGGAAGGACCCCACCGCGGCAGCGCCCTGCTGGGTGGGTGGGTCCCCCATGCCCGGCAGCCCGTTTCCGATGCGACCTCATGCATCGCCCTGAATGCCGCGCCGAATGTCGTCAAGCATGCGGCGGACCGGTAGAGGTGCATCGTCGTGATAGTGAACATCGATGCATTGCAGGCAACGCTGACGCTCTTCCTCAACAGTGACTGGATCGCAGAACTCTGTTGGCTCATCACTGGACATCTGTTCCACAAACGATTCGGGTACAATTCCGTTGCGGATGATATTGCCCAATCGCGTGATCAACATGGCTTCGTAGCCTCTGACTCGCGTCTCGTACGTCTCAACGATTGCGAGGCACCTGTCGCGTTCTACTTGCACTTCGTGTCGCAAATCATCGCTCATTATAGAGTTCTCAGTCGGCCTTCTTCCTACGCCTATCCTGAGAACTATAACCGATCTTTGCTGGCAAGTATCCCTTGATTGTCGAACTATCGATGTAATGTTTTCGGGCTGTTGAGATATCACCGCGGTGCCCTAGCGACTGTGCCGCAGCTGCTAAGCCATGTTCAAGGAATACTTCTGTCGCATGCGATTTCCGCAATGTCCCGATTCCTTGACGCGGCAGCTTTTTGAAGCCCAGCTTTGAAGCAGCGGCATATAGTCGCTGTTCCCATTTCCAAATGCCAGTCTTGCCGATCGGAAACAACTTGGTTGGGGAATGCAATTGCAACTTGGCCAATGCCAGTTTTGTTTCTGGCCTGACTTTGCAGGTGTGGACTCCGCCTGTCTTATGCTGTGCCAAGCAGATCAATCGCTTCTTCGGATCGTACTGATGCCAATGCAGTAGTCTTGTATCTGATGGACGAAGTCCTGTGTCATAGGACAGGTTAACCAACGCGACCATAAAAACGTTGGCTGGTATTCCGCAACGCAACGTGCCATTCATTTCGTGTGCTGCTCGTAGCAGCAACCCAACGGCTTTCTTGTCCCAAGCCATCACCTGCTGATCTGGCTTCTTTGGCCGACGAATGCGGCGCAATGGACACGCATCCACCAGGTGCAAGGTCTCATGCGCAAAGTTCCATATACGCACGATCGAAGTGCGATAGTTTCTTACTGAAACTGGCCCCAATCGGCGTTCCACTTCGAGTGAAACTAGGAACGCGTTTACCTGTTCGATGTTCAGGTGTAGTGTCGACGCTGGGGTTCGCAATTGTTCGCTAAAACGATCGACAGCGCGCTGATACTGTTCTTGAGTGATGCGTTCAATCGGCAATTCACTGATCAGTGAGGCCAACACGGAAGTCAGAAGCTGGGGCATGGCTGGTTCTCCAACGAATCATAGATTCCATTCGAAAACCCGCTCCGCGTTTCCGTTTATCTCCTGCATCAGTGGGGCTTCCACCTTCGGCCTCTAACGTTTGCGCGTTGCACAACGCGCGTGCTGGATATACGCCCAGATGATGCCGGCCAAGGTGAACTCTGGATTGTGGCTCCAGTTGTCGAGGGTTCGAGCCCCTTCATCCACCCCTTCAAATCATCAAGCGAATCGTTGGAAAAACGATTACCTCACACCGGGTGAGAGCCGCACTTTTTGAAGTCAACAATCGGGAAATCTTCCCGAATAGTTGGAGTCAATTGAATGCGTGTTCCATCCTATCGGAAGCACTCGAGCGGACAGGCTCGGGTGACTATCAACGGCAAGGACTATCTGCTTGGTCCTTACGGCTCGCAAGAGAGCAAAGAGGCTTACGGCCGGCTGATTGCTCAGTACGGCGCAAGTGGCAGACCGAAGCACTTCGGGACGCCTGCCAGCCGGCTCACAATGGGCGACGTGCGCGAGGCGTTTCTAAAGCACGCTGAGACGTACTACGCTGAGTCAGACGAGCACTACCAGTACGAGCGCGCCCTAAAGCCGATCGATGAGCTTTACGATTCGATGCTGGCTTGTGATTTCGGGCCATCCGACTTTCGCGCGGTGCGGGAGTGGTGGATCACAGACTCAAGGCGAAGTCGCCAGTACATCAATAAGCAAATGGGGCGACTTCTACGCGTGGTCAAGTGGGCCGTCTCCGAAGGCATGATGTCAGCCGAGACGCTAACCGCCTTGCGGTGCATCGATCCGCTAAAACGCGGCAGAACGCAAGCCAAAGAGGCCCAGCCAGTTAAACCCGTCAGTCCTCAGTTGGTCGAAGAGACGCTCAAGCATACCACCAAAGTCGTGGGCGATATGATTCGATTCCAGCAACTCACAGGCTGCCGACCTGGGGAACTGTGTTCCGAGTATGGTTAACCGCGCGGGCGATGTGTGGGTAATCGAACTGGACAAGCACAAGACAGCGTGGCGCGGCAAGCAGCGGGCTATCTATGTGGGGCCGCAAGCTCAAGCGATACTCCGGCCGTATCTGCTCCGCGCTGCAGATGCTCACTGCTTCTCCCCTGCCGAGTCAGAACGCCAGAGGCGCGACACCAGGCACGCGGCGCGGGTTACACCGATGTCTTGCGGTAACAGGCCAGGGACCAACGTGATAGCGAAGCCAAAGAGCAAAGCCGGTGCATCGTACGATTCACGAAGCTACTTCAATGCGATCAAGTACGCCTGCCAGCGTGGCAAGCTTGAGCAGTGGGCCCCAAACCAGCTTAGGCACTCAGCGGCAACAGAGATCCGCAAACGATTCGGAATCGATGCGGCAAGCGTTATCCTGGGGCACTCAAACTTGGAGGTTACGCAAGTCTACGCGGAAGCCGACCGGGAAAAGGCTCTGCAAGTCGCTCGGGAAATCGGGTAAGCTCAAATAATCGTCGCCAGCGGAGTAATTAACCGCGCGTCCGGCTTGCTGCTAGTGGTCCCTAGCCACCAGCGGCGGCCGGCAGCGACTTCTAACCACTAGGGATTCTGGAATGAAGACCGCGCGGCGAAGGATTCTTGTTTGGACAGGGGTTGAAACGCTAAAGCGACGGAGATATGCGAATACGACTCGAGACTCGGGACTGGCTGGTAAAAATCAACGTTCGCACTAGTCAAGAGTTTGTCTCCGTTAAGATCTGCCGATGGCGACGCCCCCCCAAGGGGCTAGGTCTCTGATCTAGCAATTTTGGCTGTTTTCGGTGATCATGTGTGACAGCACTTTACTAGGAAAAAGCATGACAGAAAACGACTCCCCGTCCTTTGCTTCTGAACTCGATGAGGAAGACCGTGAATCATTCAATGCGCTCATAAAAGACCTCAGCTTACTTGCTGATGTCGATCCATCATTGTTTGAGCGCCTGGGATCGCTGATTAACGACCCCCAAGTGATGTTAACTGAGAAATTGCTCCGAAAGCATTGTTCTGACGTCTTCAACGATGAAGCGATAACCGACAGTGTTGTCCGCTTACTGACGTCACTCAACGTGAACTCATTTGGTGAGTTTACCGAATGGTTTAGCAGCATTATGGGGGCAGATACTGAAAAGTACGAGATGTTTGCAAAGGCTTGCGGAAATCTAATTCCGCTCTTCAAAAACGAGCAACCGATTCTTGTGCTTCAAAAGTCTATGGCACTGGTGCGTTATACGGGAAATGAACTTAAGCGGCTCCATTTTGTTTGTGACAACCGGCCACTATTCAACGGTGATCATACCCGTATTGTTGGGTATTTGCCGCTCACCCATTTCCTTATCGGCTATGAAGAGCAAACCGGGGCATCGCACGTGTTTGAAATCGTTTTAACCGAACACGATCTCGATCTTTTGATCAAAGCCGCCGCAGATGCTAAGCAAAAATTAGGTCTGATTCATTCATCGAACGCGAGCGCATAAATTGTCGACGGTACAAGAGCTCCAACAAAGTTTACCACGCTCCCCTGAAAAGCTCTTTCGTAGGCCGCGGGCCACCAGGAAGCGATTCAGAGCCAGAGCAGTCGAAATTTTCCGAGCCAAATTGCGGAGCTCATGTCCAGTCAACATCAGGTCGTTTATTGAGCGACACGTAAACTGGAATGAAGCGAAAAACTCTAGACGCTGTGATCTCATCGAGAAGGAACTCGACGGAGTTTTAACTCTGTCAGAGGGAGTAGAACTAGAAATCCTGCAACGCGAGATGTTGGCTTATAGAGGGAAAGTCGCCCCTCTGCCAATCGAGAGCGCGGAAAGACTATTTCGATTGATGGAGTCCAGATTGCAGCAGCCATGATGCCATATGACTATCCGGCTCAAGCTCATAAGCGAAAGCATGGGCCAGGCTATTCAGACTACGAATCCTTTCGCGATTGGCTCAGAGACGAGTTTTCATTTCGTTGTGTTTATTGCCTTACTCGTGAATCGTTCACGCTTGTAAAAGCGTGCTTTGACTTGGATCACTTCGTAGCGGTCAAGATTGATGAGACCATGGAAACTAATTACGACAACTTGCTGTACAGTTGCCATAGTTGCAACGCGGCGAAAGGAAAAAGGTCGTTGCCAGATCCAAGTGTTTACCTTACCGCGCCAAACGTAACCGTTGCATCCGATGGTACTATCGAGGGTGTGACAAAGGAGGCAAAGCGTATTATTCGGGTACTCGGCCTAGACTCTCCTGACTATGTGCGTTTTCGCAAGATGTTCATAGTTATTGCGCAGAGCCTAGCATGTATGGAGGCGTTTGAGTACCCTGCTGATCTACCAGACCTTGGCAGCAAGCGACCAGAATACAACATCAGGCCCAACGGAATCACTACAAGCGCTTTCGCTTTGAGAGCTGCTGGCAAGTTACCTAGATACTACTAATGTGCCAACTCAGTTCAGAACGCGAGGATGCATCGTGAACCCCGCGCCAAAGCAACCAGACCAGAGCACTTACAGCGGACGGTTCGCTGCGAGGCTAAAGGCACTTCGCGAGAGATCTAAGTTGACTGCGGATGCTATGACAGAATCGGTTTCGAACTCTGGATTTCCCTTGAAGCTGACGACCTATTACAACTGGGAGTCAGGCCGAACGCAGCCACCATTTGACGCTTTGCCAGCGCTCGCCAAGGCTCTGGGGCAAAAGTCGGTCAGGGCTTTATTACCACCGACCTAATTTCAAGATTCTTGAAATGCTCTATTTCAAATAAATTGAAATGGTGCTAATCTAGTCGGACCACTCCACCCAATACGAAATTTCAGACGCTGGTTGCTTGCCCCGGAGTGGTATCTAGCAAAGCTCTGCTATAGTGCTTAGTGGGTAAAACGCAGGAAAAACGCGTGTTTACCGTCAAAAAGTGCGTTTTGCGGCTGACTGTTTGGGCGGATTGTGGCTCCAGTTGTCGAGGGTTCGAGCCCCTTCATCCACCCCTTCTATCTCACGCCAGGCGCGGCCCGACGCCAGAAGTGGCCTGACGCGCCTGCGTCGGAAGATGTAAACCCGACGCGCCGCGTCGGCCTCTCTTTCGCAACTCCCGCAGCCTCAATTCGCACAACCTGCGTTCCCCGCTCACTCATTCAAACTTCAGCGAGTCGATATTCATCAAGCCGCCGGGCTTTTGTTCGTTCTTGAACACCAGGAACAGATCATCTTGTCCGGTGGTCGGTTCAAGGGTGAGCTGTTTTTCGTAGAACGCTTCCCAGTTGCCGTTGACTTCAACGTTCACTTCGCCCAGTTTAGGGCCGTCGGCGCTGGTGCGATGGACTTCGATTGTGCCCCCTGTACCTGCGCTGGCTACGCGTACGCGGATACTCGTGAGGTTATCAAATTGAATGTTGGTAAACTTCAAGTGAGTATTGTGATTGATTGCGCCTACGAACTGTTTATTCTCGGCTTGTCCCGAGCCCAGGATCTGGGCATCGTGAACCTGATCGGCCGATTCCGCTTGTGTGTGCCGATTGCGTAGTTGGACGCTACCGGTACCGATCAATTTCGGTAGTTCGTCGCGACCAGCGTCGGTGTAACTGGCTTCCAACCGAAGTGTGCTGTCGGTGTTTTGCACGATTAGCTCGTTATTGAAGCCCGGCGCGCTGGGGTTGGCCGAGTTGGCGGTGGCTGAGAATACGTATTCGACCATGCTGCGAACTTCGGCTTCGGTATGTTGAGCATGTGGCAGCATACCGACTTTGCCCCACACGCCGGTAGAGCCTTTGATTACGCGTTGAATGGTGATGTCCACCTGATGTGGTTGGTCGCGATACTTGTTCGCAATCTCCAGAAAGCTTGGACCAACCAAGGGTCGGGCAGGTGCGTGGCAATTCAAGCAGTCGCTCTTGCGGATCAAGTTCAGACCCGGGGCAACGTCGACCGCGGCTGAGGCTGACTGCACCACTACCGCCTCGGTGAACACTCGCGAGGACGCTGCGGAATCGATCAGTTCCCAATCATCTTGTTCAGCTTGTTGCAAGTCGCTGGTGCCATCTTCGCGATCGCGGACCACCACCTGGTAGCGGATGGGTTGGCCGGGCGTAAAGAAGTCGCCTGGTTGCGGACTGGCGAAGGTGACTTCGGGTCGAGCATTGCCGACGATTACCGGCAGCGTGATCACATCGGCCAATCCTTCAGGATCGCTGACCCGCAACTGAACGGTATACACTCCAGGCTCGGTAAAGACCGACTCGAGCTGTGCCTGGTCGCCCAACAGCTTGGGTTGAGCATCCGGCTGCGAACTGGCCACAGCGGTCCATTGGTAACGCAGAGCATCGCCATCTTTGTCGCGTGACCCTGCGGCTGACAACTGCACTGCCAGTGGTTCGCGGCCAACGCTGTTTTCGGACCTGGCCAGTGCTTGTGGTTTGCGGTTACCGCGCACGTAATCGACGCGAACCAGTTTGGCATCGGCATTGACTCCCCAAGTCTCACCATACTCGATAACCAGCAGTGAACCTTGAGCGTTGAACAGCATGTCTACCGGGCGCACAAATGGTATCTCGGGCAGGAAACGTTCGATGCGTTGCAAGTTCGAGTTCTCGTCCAGGTGCATCGCGTAGATGGCGTTGCGCGACCATTCAAAGGCGAACAGCGTACGGTCATAGGCTTGCGGAAAGCGATTGGGGGCGGTTGATTGCGGATCGAAGTAATAGACAGGGCCTGCACAAGCAGTTCGGCCACCACTGCCTACTTCGGGAAACTCTGTCGATGAACCGCTGGGGTAATAGACCATTGCCGGCTGTGCGGGTGGTAGTTCCAAGCTGCCCGTATTGTTGACTGAACGGTTCAGCGGTCGCTCAGGATCCAAGGCTGATTGAATCTCGCCCGTTTTGAAGTCGATGATCGGGTAAGCAAAGTTGTTGCCGATGAAGTAGGGCCAGCCAAAGTTGCCGGCCGTGCGTGCCTGGTTGACTTCATCATAACCGCGCGGGCCACGCTGGCCGTCACCACCAGCATCCGGACCCACATCGCCCCAGTACAAGAAACCGGTGCGCTGATCCAGGCTGATGCGCCACGGATTGCGACAGCCCATGACGTAGATTTCCGGATGGCCGATCGAACCATCTTTGGGAAATAGATTGCCTTCCGGAATAGAGTACGTCCCATCGGGTTCAGGGCGAATGCGCAGCACCTTGCCGTTGTAGCTGCGCGTATTGCCGCTGGTGCGCTGCGCGTCCCACGGCTGCCGATCATCGCGCTGGTCTAGTGGTGCGAAGCCTTGCGAATCGTTGAAGGGATTGGTGTTATCGCCCGTGCCAATATAGAGATTACCATCGGGGCCGAACTCCAGCGAACCGGCGTGATGACAACATTCGCGTCGTTGCTCCTGGTAACTGAACAAGATCTTCTCACTGCCCAGGTCCAGTTGGCCATCGCGAAAATCAAAGCGGCTGATACGCTGGCCGGAATAATCCGGCGGCGAGTACTGCAAGTAGATCCAACGATTGTCGGCAAAGTGCGGATCCAGCGCCAGGCCAATAAGGCCATTCTCCTGGGCCGTGGTAACTTCCAGCTTGCCGGCCAGCGTCTGCTGGCCCGATTCTGGATCGATCGTCTTGAGAACGCCTGCCAGCTCGATCAGAAAAATCGTGCCATCGGGCGCCACATCCAGCTCCATCGGTTGAACCAACTCGCTGCAAATCGTGGTCTTCTCGAAGCGCGTTGGATCCACATCCTGAGCAAAGGCACCCGCTACCAGGAGCAGCAAGCAGCCACAAGACAAACAAATTCGACGAAGCATGGGTTGGTAATTCTGGCGGGAAGATGGGAACGGGGCAGGAGGGCGGTGGCCAGCGGATGAAACGGACTGGGCAAGTTTACAGCTTAAATGAAACCGATGCCAAAGTGAAGCTGCGAGTCGGATGTGTTAGGATGCCACTCCGACGTGTCCATCTTCTCATACCAGCAGGAGTACATCAGATGCAGAAATATGCTTTAGAAGAATTCCTCAAACGAACTGCCCAGCGCGATTCTAATCAGGGCCTCTTCGAGATGGAGGGCGATCGCGTACTGGAAGTCAATCTGAATGGTTCGGTGTGGACCAAGACCGGCTCGATGATCGCCTATCTGGGAAATGTGAAGTTCACCCGCGAAGGCGTCTTCGAACAAGGCATGGGCAACTTGCTGAAAAAGGTCGTCAGCGGTGAAGGCACCAAACTGACTCGGGCCGCTGGTCAGGGCAAAGTCTACCTGGCCGACGCGGGCAAAAAGATCACTATCCTGTCGCTGCAGAATGAGGCTATCTTCGTTAACGCTAATGACGTGTTAGCGTTCGAAGAGTCGCTGCGTTACGAGATCAAGATGATGCGCAAGATGGCCGCGATGCTTTCTGGTGGTTTGTTCAATGCGAGGTTCGAAGGCACAGGCATGTTGGCGATTACTTCGCACTACGATCCATTGACACTAGGTGTGACACCTTCGATGCCGGTCTTCACCGACCCCAATGCCACGATCGCTTGGAGCGGCTCGTTGACTCCCGAGTTCAAGACGGATGTCTCGCTCAAGACCTTCTTTGGCCGAGGCAGTGGCGAGAGTTTGCAGATGCAATTTCAAGGCAACGGCTTCGTCGTCGTTCAGCCTTATGAAGAAGTCTACATGCAACACGGCGGCTAATCGGCTCGGATCTGATAGTTCCCGCTGTCAGCGAAAGACCATGCAAATACTTTACAGGTAAACTAATACTTGCGCTGATTCGTACTCGTACTGGAGCCAGCGGTACTCGTACTCCAACTCGATGGCGAACTTGATGCATCGAGTAGGAGTAGACAGCGCACCTGGCAAGCTGCGTAGCCACCGTCGCCCAGACGGTGGACGCAAAGGTTAACGCTTTCTACCGCTTGGCAATTTGCGAGCGTTGACTACTGCAGCCAGCATTGGGCAGTGATTTACGGATACATTTGTTCACTATATGGGTAAGTTGCGCCTGCTATACAAGCGGGGTGGCAGGTAGTAGGATCTGTGCGCTTTGACTTTGTCTGTTGAAACAGAAGTCATAAAGAACCGCTACCCATTCCTCACCCTTCCCCCAAGCAAGGCGCCCGTAATGAACCTGCACAATGTTTTTAGGTCTCGAAAGAGTCGCACAGCCAATTCTGTTAAAGTGCGAGCCAAGCGGCGACGGCTATTGGATTTAGAAAACCTGGAATGCCGTCACTTGATGGCAGTTACTGCGGGAATCATCGTCAACGATCCCAGTGATGCGCTGGGTGAAGCACCGGCTGTTGGTACGCTGCGTTGGGCAGTGAACGAGGCCAACAACAATCCTGGGCCCGACACGATCCAGTTTTCGTTCGAAGGTCCAACGACCATTCAACTGGTCAATACACTCTTTACTTTCGGCTCGGTCGAGTTTGTGGGGCAAGGTCCTTCGCAAGTCACCATCGATGGTGGCAACGAAGTACGTTTGTTCGAACTGTTCAATGACGCCACCGAAGAAGGATCGCAAGTTGCCTTTCGTGGATTGACGTTGAGCAATGGGAGTGCGTCCGGTTTTGAAGCCAATGGTGGTGCCATTGCCAGTCGCACCAGCGATTTAGCCCTGAGAATTGAGAACGTGGTTTTTGATTCCAATAGTGCAGAGCTGGGGGGGGCCATCTATCTTGATAATCCTGACGAGTTGGAATTTGTACCTCTGACGATTATCAATTCCCGATTCTCAAACAATCAGGCCAGCCTGGGCGGGGCTATATACAATAGCTTTGGGCACGTGGAAGTTTCAGGTAGCAGTACCTTCGAAAACAATTCGGCTTCCACTGATGGTGGTGCTGTATACACAATCGGTCGCGGAGAATCGTTTGCCAATACGACACTCATCGTTACAGGCTCGACCTTCACTGGCAATCGCGCTCTGGAAGGTGCGGGCGGTGCTGTCTATGCTCGAAACGATCATGTTGAGTTCACAAACAGCGTGGTGTCCAGCAACCAGGCAGCGACCAATGGTGGAGCCATCTTCACTGTCAACGACACCAGCTTCAACATTGGGACAGTGCGACTGGTTAATTCAACTGTGTCAGGCAACAGCGCGGGCTTAGGTGGCGGTGCCGTCTACTCGCTGGGTGATACCATCTCCGTACAGTCCAGTAGGATCTTGAATAACTCGGCACAAGAAGGCGGAGCTTTCTACCTCGGAACTGGTGAAAGTATCAGCAGTAGCTTGCAAGCCGTCAATTCTGTACTGGAAGGCAATCAAGCGGTAGGCTTAGTCGGCGCTGATGGTCGCGGTGGAGCTGTGTTTATCGCGCCGGGTAACAATGCCTTTATCAATTCGAGCCAGTTGCGTAACAATCAAGCTCGCGGCGGCGACGGTTTCGGCGAGCTGTCCACTGGTGGAACGGGTTACGGAGGAGCGATTTACGTAGCTGGAGGCCTGACCCTGTCCTTCTCCTCTGTCACGGGCAACACAGCCGCTGGGGGCAGCGGAGATCTTGGTGGCGCGGCTATTGGAGGTGGTATCGCGGCTTTTTCGTTTTCAGGCGTTAGTGTGTCGACTTCGACCATCAACGATAACTCAGCCACCGGTGGCCAAGGAGTCCTGGAGGGAGGCGATGCGTCTGGCGGTGGCTTCTACGGCCAACTAGCGAACGTTGAACTTCCCGGTCAGACTTTCATTTCGGCCTCGCTCTTTCACAACAACGAAGCTGTCGCTGGTGCCGGTCCAGTTGCTGTTGGCAACGGTGGCGGCATTTGGGTGGCTGATTCGGTAGCCATCAGTAACGTAACGGTTACGGGCAATCAGGCTGACAACGACGGTGGTGGTATCTATGTCGGCACCGGAATCGCCAACAGCGTGGAAGTTCTCTTTGGCACGGTGGTTAATAACATTGCCGATGCTGACGGTAACGAGAGCGGCACGGGTGCAGGAATTTACTTCGAATCAGAATTTGTACCCACCGTTACAAACTCCATCGTGTCGCTCAATCAGACCTTGGGACAAGACGACAATCTCGCCCGCTCTCTGGATGCTTCGTTTTCCATCGGGAACTTGATCAACGACGATCCACTGATCGGACCTTTGGCAGATAACGGTGGACCGACCCGCACTCACGCACTCTTGCCTGGCAGTCCGGCGATCGGCAATGCAGTCGATTTCGAGTTTGCCCTCGACCAACGTCAAATCGAGCGTCTGTTTGACTTCGATAGCGGTGCGTACGAAGTCGCTTTTGACTATGGCGATGCTTTTGTCAACGAAGAAGTCAATTATCCAACCACCGGCCCGGGGGCTGCACGGCATTTGATATCCAGCTTGTTCTTCACCAGCATCGACGGTGGAATTGACGCGCCGGTTGATGCCGATGCTGATGGTGGCGTTGCCCCAGGCGCCTCGGGCGATGACAACTCCGATGGCAATGATGACGAACGGGGTGTGCGTTTTGCCACCGCGGCCTCTGGGTTTCTGGCTCGAGTGGATGTGGCGAGTTCCGGCAGCGGATTCCTCAATGCTTGGATCGACTTCAACGGCGATCGCGATTGGGATGACGCTGGCGAACAGATCTTCTCGGCTCAACCTGTGGTCGCTGGCATTAATGCACTGACATTCTCCGTGCCAAATCTGGACGGCCCACTGCCCGAAGCTTTTGCACGATTCCGATTGTCCACCAGTGCTAACCTGGGACCTGGCGGCGATGCGCCTGACGGCGAGGTTGAAGACTATCGACTGGGAGTGCAAACAGTCATTCTGCCGGGGGTTGGTCCTACCGGGACATTTACCTTCCAGGATACCGTGATTGCGCGTCAGCGCCGCACTTACGATCCGCTGGTGGCAACTGGTTACGTTTATGAAGTAACCTCAGGTCCCAGCTTTGCAGATGTCGAAGTCTTTGCCGGCTTTGGCGATAGCGTTTATACGCTGGAGGTTGAAAACCCTGCCAGCCCGGGAACTTATCAGTTCGTAGCTACCTTGCACGGCGGAGATGTGTTCGACTTCGAAACGCTCGATCAGTCGCTCCAAGATGCTGGTGGTGGAGTCCGTAACTTCCGCATCATTGGTATCGAAGTAGAGGCGGGGCTAGACCCAACCAACACAGCGGCCTTCCCCACCGGCATTAGCTTCGTCGCAGATGGCGCCGTGGAATTCACGCAGACGCCCATAACCGAGTTCGTCAACGCAGTCGCGACCATCACCGGCGATTTAACCGGCAGCGTGGTCGAGGATGGGGTGACCGATGCGTCTGGAACTGTCCAGGTGATCGATGCTGACCTGGGCGAGGACGTCTTCCAGGAACCAGCACCGGCCTCTCTTAATGGAGTCTATGGATTCTTCACGTTCAACGCGGTTACTGGCGGCTGGACTTACCTGCTGAACAACGAAGACTCCGACACCAACGCGCTGGCCCAGGATGAAATTGTTACAGAGAGCCTGGTCATCACCTCCCTGGACGGAACTGCCCAGAGAGAAATTGTCATTACCATCACAGGTACGAATGATCTGGCGGAAATTACCGGTACCAGCGAAGGACAGGTCGGTGAAGATAGCGCCGCTGATAATGTCAGCGGTGATCTGGAGATCGCGGATGTTGATTCCCCTTTGAATTTCCGCGATCCAGAAACCCTGGTTGGCGTCTACGGACTGTTCACGTTTAACAGTTCGACAGGTAGCTGGACTTACACGCTCGACAATAGCGATCCCGATACCAATGCCTTGGCGGCTGGCCAGGTAGTCGAAGACATTTTGGATGTTCAATCCAGCGATGGCTCGGCAACTAAACAGATTGTGATCACCGTTAATGGCAGTAACGATGCTGCCACGATCACGGGAACGGCAACCGGCAGCGTAACCGAAGATGGTGTTGGGCTTGCCAGTGGCCAACTGACGGTCAATGACGTTGATTCGCCCCAGACGTTTACGTTGCCCAGCAGTTTGCTGGGAACTTATGGTGTCTTCACGTTCGTAGCTTCGACCGGCGCGTGGACCTACGAGTTGAATAACTCATTGGCGGTCACCAATGCTCTGGCCGCCGGCCAGGTTGTGCATGACCAGTTGGTGGTGTCCTCCAGCGATGAAACAGCCACGGCGACGCTCGACATTACGATCACCGGTAGTAACGATGCGGCTACGATCACCGGAAGCTTTGTCGGAGCCTTGATTGAAGATGCTGCCGTGACGACAGCCAGCGGTGACTTGGATGTGTCGGATCCCGACTCCCCGACCACCTTCCAGACACCCGCATCGCTGGTTGGCACTTACGGTAACTTCACCTTCAATCCAGCCACTGGCCAATGGACCTATGTGTTGGATAATGCAGATCCGGATACCAACGCGCTGAACAACGGACAGGTAGTGCACGACACGCTGACGGTCAAGTCGCAGGACGGTACTGCAACGCAAGTGATCGACATTACGATTACCGGCGCTACGGATGTTGCAACCAACACACCGCCCACGGCTAACTTGACTGCACCGGCTCGCGGTGTCCGCGGCCAGCGGCTCAGCTTTACCTTGAAAGCGACCGACTCACCGGCTGATCAAGCGGCCGGCTTCACCTACAAAGTTGTCTGGGGGGATGGTACGCCAGATACGATCGTGCCAGCCACGCCCGGTAACGGTGCTGGGGTCACTGTTACCCGCGTATTCGCACGCTCTGGCAGCTTCAATGTGTCGTTGGTCGCCACGGATCAAGCCGGGGCTACCAGCGTGGCAGCGGTCAGAACGGTGGCGGTCAGTTCGGCCGCCATCCAAGCTACGCCTGCTGGCTCTATCTTGGTCATCGGCGGGACAACCTCTAGCGATCGCATCAAAGTAGAACGCTCCCTATCGACAATTGATGTGTACATCAACAACGTTCGCACTCGATTTTCGACTGCGGTCTCGAGTATTCAGATCTATGCTCAAGCTGGTAACGATACGGTCATTGTCAGTCCCTTCATCACTGCCCCGACCTATATCGAAGGTGGTGATGGCAACGATTCTCTCTACGCTGGCAGCGGTCGATCGATTCTCTCTGGCGGCGCCGGCGATGACCTTCTCTTTGGCGGGTTGAGCCGGGATTTGCTTATCGGCGGCACAGGTAAAGACAGGCTGTTTGGCTCGGCCGGTGGCGACATCATCATCGGTGCGCGCACCACGCACGAGAATAATGTCGATACGCTCTTTACCATCCTTACCAAATGGAATGCCAACCTCAGTTACACTAACCGTATCAACAGCCTGGCCAGTGAACTCAATACGACCACCGTATTGAACGATTCGGCCGAAGACTTGCTGGGCGGTTCACTGGGTACCGACTGGTTCTTTGCCCGGCGCACGGGAGCTGCGCGCGATCAGGTATTCGCTGCCTTTGGCGAGCGAATCACGGAGATCTAAGTGCTCATCGTCTACAGTCCGGCTGGGCTCACACCCAGCCGGATTGTTTTCGAGGCATTCGCTCGCGCCTGCCGCATCTTTGGCAGGCTGGCGCGATCCCGACCTGACCTTCTGCGCTAGACTTGCTGTTGGCGCTCGATGGAGTACAGGTTCAATCTGCCGATCGTGTTGGGCGCCAAGCTGTCCCTGATGAAGGTATCGTAGCCCGCATCACCGTAGACGTTGGCTTCGTCGATCACGCTGCCGCGGAAGTCAAAGTAGTCATCTCCAGAGTTACCGAAGGCGAACAATAGATCGATATCCACTTGGCGCAGCGCCAGGCGATCGTTGCCGATGCCCAATTGAATGTCAGCCCGCGGCGTACGGACGTTATCCAGCGACACGCGATCGGCACCGTCGGCCATGTTGATATTCAAGTTGCCCGCATAGGAATTTCGCAACGCCAAACGGTCATCACCACCTTCGGTTACTACTTGCAGCAAGGCATTGGCGCGGGCATCGTTGATGGAGATGTCATCGTTTTGGGGCGAGCCGAAAAGGAAGATATTCGAGTTTGCTCGAATGCTGGTCAGATTGGCTGTTAACGGTCCACCGGCATCATCTATAATGAAGTTGGTACCTGTAATGACAGCCTTGGCCGAAATAGTGTCCGCACCATTGCCTGGTACGATTGTCAGCCCGCCACCGACGTCGATGCGCTGAGCCGTATTGGCCAGCGTGGAACCATCCACGCCCGGTAGCAACGTTACCAGGTCATCATCTTCACCGGTATCGATGACCATGGTGCCTGCTGTATAAACTGATTGCAACCGGATGTTATCGTTACCATCGGAGCCGATGACCACAAAATCTTGCGCCAGGCTCAAACGCACTGCCGGGCCAGCTCCGAATCGAGTTTCACCAACTGCCTGCAGACCGGCAACCAGGTCGTCATTGCCAGCACCGAGATTGACATTCAATGTCTGCAACTGCAGGCGTGTCACTCGCACTTCATCATCGCCACCGTTCATGACTACGAAGATGCTGCCGTTGAAGTTGGCCGATTGATAATTGCCGTTGGGCGTACCATTAATGCTAGTCGGCTGAGCCGAAGCATCATTAAATCCAATCACCCGTACGCCACCACTGCCATTGGATTCAATGGAAATGGTGTTCGACAGATTGTCGCCGGTGACGTATAAGTTGTCGCCGCTGCGCGAGACTGTTACGTCTCCAGCCAGCAAACGTCGATTCTCGAGATTCTCCACAAACAGGCTGCGAGCCAACTGCTTCCGCATAGTAGTTACTCCTTTGAGGTGGGGACAAACGCAGTCGCATTACTAACTTCAAATGACCAACTTGGTCGTCGACTGGTCGGCTGGCCCACTTGCAAAGTTTGCGCCTCTTCACACGCGATCTAGTGCTTTGGCGTTGGCGCACGCGCGTGCGTCATGAATCGCTACTTCTGCGGAAAGACTTGTCTCCATAGCTTGCGATATCGCTCCAGTTCCATTTGAGTAACTTCATGTCGTCTCAAGCGAATGCGATCGTAGCGATAGTCGCCGAATATCTGTGTGGCATAACTGAGGTACAGCCAATAGCGCTCGGGTTGGGGAGCTTCGACATAAGCGACCGGTACGTGATTGGCTTGGGCATCCGCGTCGCGCTCCAGGTAACCGACTGGTACCCAATCCAAGCCGTTCAGAGAAATAGCCTGGCATATCTTGCGCGAAGCCCATGGGGCCAGAAAGTTCTTGCGCTGCTCGGGATCCTCTGGATACTTAGGTGGATAGCCCGAGGGATCAGCAAACGCAAAGTAAACGTCTTCGATACGCACGACATCGGGATTCGGAAAGTTCGACAGGGCCATCTGCTCGTACCCACGAATCACCTTCCAATCGGCCGGGTTACGAAAGTCGCCCGAGTTTTCGGCATAACACATCCCCATATCGCGCCCGTCCCAAGCGTCGAACCAGAGTTGCCATTTGTGGTCATTGCGCAGTAGCGATGGGCGGTGGTAGGCGCCCGCCGGAGGCATGTACTCGCCGGGCCTGGCAGGTGCCTGACCGATATTCTGCGAATCGATCAGGATCGGCGCTGCAGTCAGTGTCCAGTTGAGCCCATCTGGAGAGGTGGCTCCCATGATGCAATTGAGATCTGAGTCCTGGTCGCCTGGTTGGCCAAAGGGAATTCGATCTTGGTTAAAGCCGGTCGCGCTATAGGCCATGTAGTACTGCCCCTGGTGCTGGATCACCGATGGATCACCGTTGTGCCAGGAGTTGTAGATCTGGTTTTCGGCGACGATGACTGGACGCCATAGAGTGGGATGAGTTCCATCATCCCAGGCGTTCTGGCCGCAGTAAACTTGCCATGGTCCTTCCACTCGGGCGGCCCGGGCGGCAAAGATCATGTCGCAGCCTCGTTTCAGTCCCAACCGTGTGTTGCAATTTTCCGTTACCCAGCCAAAGAACCAGCCGCGATAGGGGTACTGCTGGTCCGTGTTATCTCGGCTGATGTACAAGTGGTACATGTTGTGAAAGTTGCGGATCAGGTCTTCACCCACGCGTGGCCACTGGTCGGACTGGTCGACGTTTCGGCCAAACAAAGTCCCATCCACTTGCCACTGCTGCGGCGATTGAGCCGGGGAAAGCTGGCAGACAAAACAGGCTATGGCGACGGCCAGCAGCCGATAGGCAGGAAGCATGATTTCGTGTCTCGAGTTAAAAAAGTAGAGCGCCGGTCCCCAGAGGCGATATCGCAGCAAGTCTCTCCCCGAACGCTGGCTTCCAGTCTAACCTCTGATTCCATAACGCTGCACTTTTCGGCTTGCCAGCGACCTGGTTTAACATTGCTAGCGGTTAGGGACAGGCCTTCAACGCTCTCCACGGAATTGGATGGAACTGCTATATTTGGGCCTCGGAAAGATTCCAGGTCGTTCATTTGAGGTTGCTTGATGACATTGCTGTTGCTGGCTGATAGTTTTTCTTCGATGTTCACCCCTCAAGCCCTCTATGTGGTGGCTGCTCTGGTGGTCATTGAGGGACTATTGTCGGTGGACAATGCGCTGGCAATCGCAGCTATGGCCAGCCACCTGGACGAGAAGAAACGCAAGATCGCCATGACGATCGGCTATGCGGGGGCTTATGGCTTCCGTATCGTGGCCCTGTTCCTGGCCGGCGTGATCATCAATAACCATTTTCTGATGGCTATCGGCGCGGCCTATTTGATCTGGCTGATGTGCGATCACTTTGCCGAAAGCGAAGAGGCCGAAGAGCACGGTCAGGACGGCAGTAAAGTGCCCCATAGTTTTGGGCGCACGATTGCGATGATTGCTTTCCTGGACTTGAGCCTGAGCTTCGATAACGTGGTTGCCGCCGTCGCGTTTGCCCGAGATAACATCTACTTGGTCTATCTGGGTGTGACCATCGGCATCATTACCTTAAGGCTGGTGGCTGGCTACTGCATCAAGCTGCTTGAGAAGTATCCGTGGTTGGAACACACCGCTTTCCTGCTTGTCGGCTTTGTAGGGTTGCTATTGACCGCCGAACTGAATTGGGACGCCTTTGTAAAGCGGGAAGTCGTGCTCGGTAACTACGCGATCATTCACGAAGATGCGGGCCACTTCCACTTTCAGAAGCCAGTTAAGTTTGCTGGGATCTTCACTATCATCGTCGGGCATATCTTGTACGAGCGCGTGCCGGCCTTTCGAGCCATCATCCGCCCCTTCGCCATCGTGATGCGGCACGTCTTCGCCGCGGTGGCTCGCACGATCAACGTGCTATTCTCCGTTCTTACCTGGCCGATTAGAGCCATGTGGAAACGACCCGCCCAAAGCGAATCCTAACGTAGAACCGGCTCTCCCGAGCCGCCAGCAGCACTAACCAACTCTCTTCAAGCCAAAGCGCTTGGAAAGAACTGGCGATTCGGCTGTGGAAGCTCTGGTTACGCTGGGTGCTGGCGTCTGCAGACAGACGCTCTATGGGAGTGCGACTTGGACGGGGTGCATTAGATAAGCGATCAAATCGCGGACCTGATTGGGACTGAGTTGATCCAGGATGCCTTCGGGCATGGGCGAGAGACTTGTCTCTTCCAGACGCTCAATTTCATCCAACGCGATCGTCTCTTGAGAGGCTTGGGTTTGAAGCACTAAAGCCTGTTCGTTTCTGGAAACAACCAGACCGCTCAGAGCGCGGCCATCGGTCGTTAGCAGCCTGGTCATGCGGTAACTCTTACCCACTTGAGCACTCGGATCGACGATATTCTCCAGCAGGTAATCGAGGTTGGTGCGCTGGGAACCAGTCAGTTCCGGACCTATCGCTTGGCCTTGACCGTACAGCAAATGACATTGACTGCAGTTCTTCATAAACAGCCGTCGGCCTGCAGCCAGGTCAGCCTGCTGGATTGCCTGGCCGGTCAGCTCTCGTTTGAGCTCCGTAATTCGCTCTTGTCGGGCTGCGGGTGTTTCACGCAGTTCCCCCCACACGGCTTTCAAGCGGGCTGTTAACTGGTCATCGCCCAGCGCCAGTATTTGCCGCGCGTGGTACACATTCAGGTCGCTGGTCGCGATGGGCGAGTTGGTTTGTTCCATGACCTTTAGTAGTTCCGCCGCAAACGATGCTCGCGATACCAGCACTTCCAAGACTGCCGCGCGATCCTCGGGTTGAAAGCGTTTATACTTCTGCGCGATCAAGCGAGCGACGGCCGCGTCGTTGAAGGTGGCCAAGCCTCTTATGGCCGTCCCATTCAGGATACGCACATCCAGGACGCCTTCGCAGATGGAGCGCAGGTCGGGTACGCGCAGGTCGATCAGTGTTTGCAAGGCTTGCTGGCGAACCACCATTTCAGCTCGCTGGTTGCTCACCAGGCCGCGAATCTCTTCCAGCGACTGACCATCACCAAAGAGTGTATTCAATTTGCGAATCGCTTCGACTTCGCCCGTGGCACTAGCCGCGTCGGCAAACTCATCCCAGCCACGTGGCTTCACCGCTTGCCGCCAGCCTTGATAAGCGTCCCGCATCCCCAGAATGATTTGCCGCTGCGATTCACCAGGCAGCGAACCAGCCATTTTCAACAAGGCTTCCAGCGGCGCTATGGATGCGCGTTGTCCGCTGGCCAATTTGCGCGCTACGAACCTGTGCAAACTGGGCCAACGACTGCAGGTAGCAATCTCAACGAGCGCTTGTGGCTGCGCATTTGCCAAAGGAATCAACCCATACCAAACCAGGTTGGGCAAATGACGATCGCTGGCATGTTCGGCGCGCGATACCAGGACCCGCGCGAGCTCTAAACGCCGATCCGTCGGCAGCCGCTGCAGCACGGAAGCCAGTACCAGATGGACCAGGCCCGATGAATCGGTCTGTGCCAATTTCACCAGCCGGGCGAGACTGCGATCGACGTTGGGATACACAAAATGCGCGCTGGGGCCCAGGATCGTATCCAAAGGCCACAGATCGCTCAGCAAACGGATTCCCCAGACCCTTACGTGTTCGTCGGGATCATCCAATAAAACCAGTAGTTGCGTTTCGTTGAACTGCCCAGCTTGATACCTGGCCCAAATCTCCTTTAAGCGGCCTGCAACTGCGTCCGGCGTGTGTGTCGGATCCTGTGGAGAACTGGCGGGATAACTCAATCGGTAGATACGACCGCTCGTGCGATGCACGCCAGTGGTTTCGTGACATTCACCTGTATCGCTCCAGTCGATGATGAAGGCTCGATCGGCTTGATCGAATCGCAAATCCAGACCGCGAAAGAATGGATCAGCGGCAATCAAGAGATCCGGTTGATGCTTGCCCACATAGCCTGCGCCCAGTCGCTCCAAGCGTTCAGTATTGATGCGCCGACCATGCATGTTGATGGTCAGCAGTCGTCCGTGATACTCTGTGGGCCAGCTCGTGCCTTTATAGATCGCAGCCCCGATATGTGCATGGCCGCCACCCAAGTCATTGGCTTTGCCATCGCGACCTTGAGCCCAACCGCTGCGTGTGTCGAAATGATAATGATCGGCAATCATATCCAGGCGCTCGTAGACATCGGGATTCATACTCTCCCCGAATGATTCCTTCAGATGGGCTCCGGGCATCATGTGCCACAAATGTCCGATTACCGTATTGATAAAAAACAGTTCGCCATATGCATCCCAATCGTGGCCCCAGGGGTTCACCGTACCATGGCACAGTACTTCAACCCTCTTGTGATCGGGATGGTATCGCCACAGTCCACCATCTATCGGCACACGCTGGTCGCGAGGCGTGCCGGGCTGGCCGAGCCAACCCGGACAGGAATGACCACACCGACCATACAGCCAACCATCTGGGCCCCAACGCAGGCCATTGGCAAAGTTGTGATAACTATCCTGAGCTACTTCGAATCCATCCAGGATCACTTGCGCCGGACCGTCAGGGCGATCATCGCCGTTAGCATCCGGAATGAACAGCAACTGCGGCGGGCACATGAGCCATACTCCGCCGCGGCCAACTTCGACGCTGGTCAACATCTGCACCTGGTCGGTGAAGACGGTGCGCTTGTCGGCTCGACCATCGCTATTGGTGTCCTCAAAGATCAACACACGATCGCGCATACTCAGGTTGAATCGTTCGGTGCGATCTGAGTAGGTATAGTTCTCGGCAATCCAGAGGCGGCTGCGAGTATCAATCGTCAAGGCGATCGGGTTTTGGACCTCGGGTTCGCTGGCCACCAGGTCCAGTTTAAATCCAGCGGGAAGTTGCATCGTGCTGGCAGCCTGCTCGGCGGGCATCGGGCTCAAGTGCGCTTCGCCAGGACTGTTTTTAACCACGGGAAAATCATCGGCTCGAGTCAGGCCAGCCAGTGCGACAACAAGCGCCACAGTCGATGATAGTCGCATGATTGGATCAGGGCTTTTTATGCGATGATTACTTCTTTTGTTCCGCTGCTGCCTTCTGCGCGGCGGCCGCTTGTTCGGCGGCCGCTTGTTCGGCGGCCGCTTGTTCGGCGGCGGCTCGATCTTCCTGGATAGCGCGTTTCTGAGCGGCTTCCAGTTCACTGCGCAGCACCTGCGTCAGGTCTTTCTCAACGTGCTTCTGCAATACTTCGCGTGTATTCTTCAACATCGCATCGATCCGCGTCTTGGCGGCTGCCGACGTCGGATCGCGAGCTTCTTCCAACATCCGTTGATGAATAGCGTTCATCCGATCAGACATGCTTTTGTAGTCGGGCATCAGCGTTACTTCGCGCAGTAATTCTTCGGCTTCTTTGAATTTGCGGTTCTTCAGCAGCAGAGTCATGCGCGACGCGCAGATGGCTCGGCGACCGATCAGGTCCAAGACCTCGCCTTGAAAGCCTCGAAAGTACGCTTCAGCTTCCAAACGCACCGCATCGCTGGGCAAGTCAGCGATATCAACTTCGTTCAGGCCCGGTACCAGCGGCAGTCGGGCTAGTACTGTATCGCCACTTTTCACATACAGCAGTACGAGCGGTTGGCGTAGTGGAACAGCAGCTTCCAGGGCTGCTTTGTCTTCGGGTGCTTGGGGGGCCAGGGGGGCTGGTTTGTCGGCCAGGCCGGATGTGGGCACGCTCTGCCCTTCGATCACTTTGGCTTCGGCGGAAGGTTCGGCAGCCGGTCCACGCGAGTCTTCATCTACCTTGCCATCCGCTTCTTTGGCCGCTTGTTCCGCTTTCTTTTCGGCTTCGCGCTTGGCTGCTTCGGCCTCTAACGCCGCTTTGTCGGCAGCCGCGGCTGCCAACTTGCGTGCCTCTGTTTGCATGACCTTAATGCGTTCGGGCACCAGGCTGCCCAGGACATCGTCCCGTTGCACCGTAATGATGCCACGCCAATCGGTATGTCCCAGGAAACGCATGTCATCGGTCAGCAGATCACGCTGATAGATCTGACAGCCCGGTTGAGTTTCATTGGGCCGCGTGCGCACGACCAGTTTGACATCGCTACGGTCGCTCATCGGACGTACGCGCAGGGCGAATCGTTGCGAGCCACGTGTCTGTTTGCCTTGCAGCGCGTTGTTGCCCATGGCCGATAAAGCTGTGCCTTCCAGATGGATACCATCGGCCGCAGCGGTCACGCCGATGTAAGTCCAGGGAATCGGTTCCAGCAACGTCGTGCCACCGCGACGATCCAAGCGACGAATCATCGGTTGCAGGACTTCGCCGGGCAGAATCAAAGCAGGATTGCCAGCCAAGGCCAGGCCACCTGCGCGATTGATCATCGATACCAGTCGACCATTGGCTTCTTCGATGCGAGCGACCGGTGCGAACGCTGTAACCGCCGAGGAGCAGATCAAGTTGGCTACGTTACTCCAATTGGCCGTTTCTTTGCTAACCAGCGGGCCAAACTGTCGCATTGGACAATCCAATTCGCGAACCTCGATCGCAAATGCATCTCCCTCCGCACGACAGCGCATCAAGAACAACTTGTCAAAGTCACGCAAGAATCGCTCGGTATGCCAGGGTAAGATCGTGGCCACGGTCCGCGAATGGTTGGCAAACATCGTCACCATTCCCCGCGGCACCAGCACCGCAGGGACACTGTGTTGCTTGAGCGCCGCCAGCAACTGTTCGTAGTCCTCAAACAGTTCATTCGTCTTGCTCAGCAACATTGCTACTTGTTCAGATTGGGCCAGCGGCGTGGTGTCGACGACCAGTTGCTGATGATCGCCCGTGGTCATGCCTATCTTGGACAGTTGTTCCAGAGCGGTATCAAACACGCGCAGCGATTTTAACTCGGCATTCTCTTTGTCCAGCAGCAGAACCAGGTCGTGATCCGTGAAGTCATCAACGCTCACGCCACTCACGCCTCGCTCAAGCGTGGAGAGAAGGTTTGGAGGTACCGGTGGAAATTCGATTCGGCAGGTAGCGGCAAAGGTGCGAGCCAGATTAGCTTCGATATCAGCCAGCAACTCTGCCCGCGCTTGCTCGGACTTGTCGATCGCCGGATCCACCGCCAGCCAGATACCGACTTTATACGGCGAGTACTCCCAAGGCTCCAATTCGTCCGCCAGGCATGACGAACTTGCCCAGCCAACGCATAGCGTCAGCCCCAAGCACAGGAGGTGGAACCAGTCTCTCAAGTTGAACAAGTGAATTCCTCTATGACTTATACTTCCGCCAGTCATAACCCGAAGCGCGAAGTGGCGCGTCGGCTTATGCTCATTCGCGCTGCATCGGCTCTTACTGGCTGGCCACCGTAACTCCGTCGTTACCCAGTCGCCATTCTTGAACTTTGTCGTACAGCGTAACGGATCTTTCACCCACGCCCTGCAAACTTGGTGAATAGGCAAAGCGATCGGAGATTTGCCATAGCGGCAGGATTGGCAAATGGTAATCGACCAACTGATGCAGACTCTGCAACGCGTCGCGGGTCTCACGCCAACTGCGAGCCTTTCGGACTTTGGTCAGCGCCTGGACGATGTACGGATTCTTGGAGGCGGCTGGACTGTTGCCGCCCAGCAAACGCTCGATGTCGATCGCTGGTTCCCACATGTTGGCGGTGACATACACCAGGTCGCAGCCTAACTCGGGATCGAACGCCAGGCCATCGGGCAACATGACTACTTCGGCTTTGATACCGATCAGCGACCATTGCTCGATCAAGGCCTGCACGGCGACTTTAGCCACTTCGAAATTGGGAATGCCGACTTTCAGCGGCACATTTTCGGGCACCTCGAGCTTCATCTTGACTGCTTGAGCGCGCACTTCACGCTCGGCCATGTAGACCAGCAATTTGGCCAGTCGCGGATCATACGACTTGGGCTGGATCGATGGATCGTAGGCATAGTTCAGCGGATCATTGTCATCGACACCCATCGGAAACGGACCGCTCAGTAATCGACCATCGCGGACGTTATCGCTATTGATCAATTCACCGCGCAGGATCTCGGCTCGGTTGGTGGCGTACATGAGCGCCCGCCGGAACTTTTCCTTCGCCAGGTAAGGGTGTTCCGACACGGGCACCAGCATGTGCACCGACGGCAACAGGTAACTGCCCAACTTCATCAGTTTCGATTGTTCGTAGCGCCGCGCATCGGCCGGATAGATGCGATCCAGCGCGTCGATCTCACCTCGCAGCATGTCATTGATCGCCTCGCGAGGATCTTCATAGAAGACTTCGATGATCTCGACCGGCATGCGACCTTTGGCTTTCCCATCGCGCAGCACAAAAGAGGTTTCATTGCCCTCGACAGCATTCAGCTTGTACATGCCAGCCAGTTTCGAGGCCTTATCTTCTGAGTCGGGATAGCTGAATTGCATCAAGGCTTGCGGCAACACGTGCGGGCGTTGCAGACGGACGAGCAATTGCGTCGGTCCTGGTGTGGAAATTGATTTGACGATGGCCGCCCACGATGCATCGTATGCCGCCGTGCCCGGTGTGGCTCGCTCTGCCAGGTCCTGGGCCAGGTCGTAACCGGAGATGCCGGCTTCGATATCCGGATCGATGTTCAGTGTCAGTTGCTGGTTATCTTCGCTCAGCTTCATTTTGCCTAGCGCGAATTGATACTTGCCACCTTCGGTGCCAGTGTCCAGGAACTTAACCACGGGTCGATAGACCAGCATGCCAGCGCGGCGGCCGGCCCAATTAAACAAGTTACCCGGATCCATCGCGCCGGCTTTTTGCGTTACGCCCACGCGAATCATCGGGTGACGTCGCCGGATCTCGGCCAGTAGCTCGGCACCGCCTTGGACCTCCGACGAAATGTTGGACATATCAACAGCCGCGCGCCGCGCCTCGCGGTATCGACCGGCATTCATCAGATTGACGGCTTCTTGTTTGCGCTGCTCGGCCAGGTTCTGAAACGTTTTCTTCCAGTCGTTAACGCTCTGCAATTTATCGCCATATGTCTTGGCCAGTCGTTCCAAGAGCTGCTTGGCACTGGCCATGTCGCCCTTGTTCTGATAGTAGCGCATCAAGGTATCAGTGACTTTCGACAGTCCGTTCAGCACGCTGACCGTCTCGTAATCAGGCGCGATGCTATACAGTTCTTCCAACGTGGCCATCGTTTGGAAGTTGCGATTGAAGTCAGAGCGCGTTTCGGCAAACTGGGCTGCAGCACTCTGAAACAGAAAGTCGCGGCGCAGTTTCTCCAAGTTGGGTGTCTTGGGATAGTTCTGCATCAAGTAGCTGAGATTCATGAAGGCGCCGATGAAATCTCGCTCGGCCAGTTTCTGGTTGGCTTCTTCGAAGATCATTACCTCAAAGAACTGCACGCGATCGATATCACGCCACAGGACCTCGTATTTGCGCTCCGGGTGGGATAGCAGAATCACTTGCAAGCGTTCGGTATCCGCAGGCCGCGGATCGAAGTTGCGCACCGGCAGCGTCGCAATCTTCACCGACTTACCACCGGCCGCTGCGTTGAGCGTGACAATGTCGAACGGTGGCAGATCGATCAGCGGTGGTTCGTATGTCTGCGCCGGTAACGCCGTCAGGCTGCATAGCCACACCAGCACCCAGCCAACCATCGCGATAACGGGCTGCATCGCCCGGCCTCTGCAGGTAGCAGACGCCGGCTGGAGAACTGGGCCTAAATTCGACCGCTCATTACTGAGCATTGTTGGCTCCCTTGGTCGTGACAGGAGTTTCGCTGCGCGGTACCAGCAGGACGCTGCCTTCATCGGTACCGAGCAGCATGCCGCCCTGAACGATCAGCGGGGCCGCGCTGAGCGGTTGATCGACCGTTTGTTGCGATTGCACAGTTCCTTGCACTGGATCGATGAACCAAATCTGACCATTGGTTGCTGCTACGACAATCGCGCTGCCATAAGTTGTGGGCGGCCCGACCAGTCGCACTTTGGGGAACTCGATTTCCCAAACCTTCTTGGCACCTTCGCTGAAGGCTTGCAGTTTACGGTCAGTTTGAACCAGCACGGCATCGCCCGCGATCGTATAGGGCCCCGATTGCCAGCGACCATCCAGGACCGCAGCTCCGCTACGACTGAGCGATGTGCTGTCGTAAGTCACCAGGCTCTCTTCGGTCTGCCTGCTGATGATGATCGCTACATGTTTGCCCATCGCTCCCACGGGCCCCATGGGCGTGCCACTGAGATCAATCTCCGAAAGTGGACGCAGCGAATCACTGATGGCCAGGCGATATAGCTTGCGGGTGTCGGTTGCAAACAACGACTTGCTGTCAGCCAGGTACGCTGCTTCGTTCCATTGATGCTTCTTGCCCGGTTCGACAGGTGGTTGATAAGGTTTCGCCGCCGGCAGACCGGTGGTCGGATCGATCACCAACAACTGGCCATTATCTAAACCGATGGCCAGGTTGTTTCCAACTGCCGTGGCCGGAGCGGTTGGTCGAGCCCCACCAAAGTTGGCCTGGCTTTGCTTGACCTTCTCGCCGCTCGGATTGGAAGCGTAAGTCAAAATACGATTGACGGTCGCCGTGTTTTGGAACGCTACGCTACCGCCTGACAGAACGCGGGGAAAACCGTAGTTCATGCCTGGCTTGAAGGTATCGCTCGAGTACTCGGCTTTATTCAACGCCAATTGTGTCGGATCGATTGCGAACTGGGCACCGGTGGAGATGATCGCATCAAAGCGGCCGGCTGCGGGCGACGCCAGATGCACGACGGGCGCTCCCAGGTCGACGGCCCACTGTACGGCAGCGTTATCGGCGCTGACGGCGCTGACTCGCACGCCGCGGTTACCGCGCGGAATGCGGCGATGGACAATGATGTCACCGAACTTGAGCGGCGGACCAACGAACTGGTCACCTTCGTCCATGATCCAAGGACGCACCAACTTGCCTGTGCTCACCTGCACATCCCAGCGCGTAAAGCGGGCATTGGTCGTCCACAACTGATTGTTCTCGATCACGCCCCATGACTTGATCGGTTTGGATTCACCCGCCACTTCGGAGGCCAACACCGTGACTTGATTCTTCTCATCACCTACTTGAACATCGAAGACTTTGATCTGGCCCAAGTCGGTCATCACCACCAGCTTGCGACCATCGATCACTGGCATCGTGGTGATGTTGCCATCCATCTCAATGGCTTCTTGCGAAGGTGCGATCTTCTGCCCGACTTCGTCGGTTTGCAGGATGCGCACGGTGGCTTTGGTTGGCGTGCGATTCTCGAAGACAAACAATTGCCCGAGCAAGTGAATGGGAGGCACGACGATCGATCCGTCGTTATGTCCCAAGTAAAACACTTCGCGGCACTTGCCATCCTGGCGCGAGATCAAATACAAATTGTGGTGATCAGCAGGAACATAGACGATTGGTTTCTCGGCGTTGACCATTGGCGTAACTCGCAAAGGCTGGCCGGTCTGCGCGGCCCATTTCACCTGGCCTGTCACCGGTTCGATATTCAGCAGCGTTCCGTTTTTGAGAGCTACCAACATGTCTTCGCCATCGACACGTGGAGCGTTGGTCGGGCCGCCCAAATCGCAAAACCATTTTACTTTTCCGGTCGCGCCATCGAGCCTTGTCAGGTGTCCCAGATCGGGTCGACAGACAATCACGTCGGCCTCTAACTGATCGCCCAGCGGCAGTGGATCATCGATCATGTCGCGTCCCACGAAGTACCGCCACTTGACTGCGCCGGTCTGCGCATCCAATCCATAAACGGTGCCTTTAGCCGCGACGCATATCATGCGTCCAGCCTGGCTGGCGATCTCTTTACCCAAGCGATTGGCTAGCGCGATCGACTTGGATGCTGTGGTCGGTGGTGCTTCGGGCGAAACTTTGATGGCTGGGATTTCCGAACCGACTTGAGACTGTTGAATGCGGGCCGCTTCTTGCACGCGCTCCACCAATCCAGGATCGCTTTCCAATTGCGGAAATCGCGAGAGCAATCCGGCGCGCACCTGGTACGCTTCGCCTGTTTGATTTTGTTTCAGTTTCTCATCGATACTTGCCAGCGCTGCCCGCAAATCTTCTTCGCGTGCAATGTCGCGCAAGATCCGCTTGGTATCCTCTTCGATTGCCCGCAGGGCGCCACCGAACTGTTCGCGGGCTGCGTTGCCGACGTATTGTGGTTCGATCAGCAAGGCATTCAGCCGCTTCATTTCATTCATCAGCGCCTTCTTGCCTTCGATCTCTGGAGCGTTATCGGCGCGCTGGTTGAACTTCTGAGCCAGCATGACCAAGGCGCCGGCCACATCGCCGCGCTCGCTGGTTAGGGCTGGTTCTTTAGCGATAGTCGGGAGCACGCTTTCGGTCGTCTTGAGCGCGTCGACCGGGTTGGGCAGGCTTTCAATATCTTTGCGGATCTTGCTCATACCGATCCGCACTCGAGCCAGCGAGGCATCTTTGTGGCTGCCGAAGGTACTGGCAAACTCTTCGTACCGCTTGATCGCCATTTCGTAATTGTTGGGCTTGTACGAATCCTCGGCCAGTTCCAGCATCTTGTCGGCGCTTTCACTGGTGAAGTAATAGATGAAGGCCAAGGCGAAAACGAACAGCAGACCCAGGATGGCGCCTACGGTTAAGATGCGATGCGAATCCCATGGGTTCTTGCCATCCTTGCGCGAGGCCATCAACGGTCGCTTGTCAGCTCGTGGCTTCGGGGGCGCTTTCTCCTTGCGTTTGCCGCTAGGCTGCAGTTTGGTGATGCGTTTGACGCTCTTGGGCTTTGGGTGCTCCTCAACTGCTTCAACGACTTCGACGGCATCGACAACCTTGCGTTTGGCGTCCTCGACCACTTCGACGGCGACCACTTCGTCGTCGTCGACCAGTTCAACTTCCACGATGTCGTCTTCGGCTTGGGACGCTTGAACCAGGCCAGGTTCGTCGTCTTCGTCTTCATCCAGGATGATCGCTTTGTTAGCCGGGACTTTTTCAGGCGCCAGGCCCAACTCGTCTTGGGCTGGACGGCTATCGCGTTTCTCCGGCGCGTCCTTACTTTCGTCCGAGATCAGCTTGGTGGCTTGAAATTTGGTCAAGTGCCCGTTGTCGACCAGCAAGCGAGCCAAGGTACCGGCCGAGATGCGGGCTTTACTTTCATCGACCTGGCGGCGCAGTTCGCTCAAAATGTCCGGCGATAACAACCCCAGCGCTTCGAGCTTATCGATAAATTGCTTTGCCGTCATAGAGGAGATTTAGCAGTCTATTGAGAGGAGATTTTTTTCACGGGCTGGTTGCGCCGCAACGTTTGCGTGGTGGCGGGCCAGTTATTGATCAAGGAAAACGTAATCTGGTCGCATGGCGGTGTACCATTGCCGCCAGTACTTGGTGGCGTTTCGTTTTTGTTCTTCATTAGGCTCTTCGGCCAGGTGACGGACCGTCAGCTTGCGTGTCAGCAGTCGCAGACTTTCTTCGGCGATCATCGGCACCAGCGGATCAGTATCGCTGAGAGCATAGATCAGGTCGGGCACCAGGTTGATGTCATCGCTTCGGCCCAGTAGTTTGGCTGCGATGCGTCGCGACTTCCAATCCTGGCTACGCAGCAGCCGCGCCAGGCGGCCCACTTGAGCTTTCCGTTCCGTCGTATCGGTGGAGAGCGTCAGGTTCTCTGGCAGCAGACCGACTTCGATATTTTCGGTCCCGTTCTTTTCCATCAGTTCCAGCAAGCCATCGACACTGGCGGTTTCTTCGCTGACGATCTTGTCACCCACGCGACGAATCGTCGAGGTATCACTGGGCAAGCTGTAGCCACCCACTTGAAAACCTTCATTCATCTTGGCGATGGTTTTTTGCGTGCTGCGAATGAGATAGAGAATGGCAAACGCCGTGCAAACTTCAGGCGGACAGATGTCGCTATTGAGCGTACCCCACGCGCCGCTGCTGGGGTCTTGCAAACGCTTCAGTTCATTAACCCCAGCGTTGTACCAGGCTGGACTGCGATCGCGACCTTTGCCCGCCAGTACTTCGACAAAGCTTTCGTAACGCTCTTCGGAATAGCGATAGTAGTACAGCCAGCCTTTACCTAATGGTGGATTGGGGAAGCGTCGCTGGTAGTCCACCGCTTTTTCGATCGTCACGCGTAAATCATCCAGCTTCATTCCCACGCCGCTATTCTTCAGCTTCTCACGCTCGCGCTCGATCAGGTCAACTCGAACGAAGGCTTTGGGAATGTCGGGGTCTTCTTCTACCAGCGCGCGTTTGCCCAAGATGCCCAGGATGTCCGCTCCGATCAAGGTCGCGCCGATGCCAGCGGTGGCCAGCGACTTGGTAACTGCATCTTGAGCCACCAGGCCATTGCCGTTGGGCAGTTTGGCTTGGTATCCCCAACCGCCCGATGGATCTTGTGAAGCCGCCAGGTAGCGCAGAGTGTTCTCAACCATTTCGGTTGGGATATCGATATCATTTTTGGACATGGCCCACATGGCCAGCATGGCATATTGTGTTTGCGACGTATCGCCTGTAGCCGTGTCGAGATAGCCAAATCCGCCGTGGCCTTTTTGTGCGTATCGCAGAAAGTCACGCACTTGGATCAGTTGGCTGCGATATTCAGCGGCATCGAAGTCGGCCAGGAACAAGGCGGCGACGGAAGCGTCATAGACAATCTTATGGTGCAAGCGAGGATTATCGGTGGCCGTTTGCGCCCGTTCCAAGGCCGCTTGCAAGCCGCGTTTGACCAGTGGGTGGTCTTTATCGGCGGTGACTTTGTAAACCGTGTAGCCGATCAGAATGTGACCGCCAGCGTATTCACCGCGCACACCATCCATCGGGCAAGTTTCGAGGTAGCGAATACCACGGTCGACCATATCCACGACGACTTTGTCGTCGGGCGTGTAGGCTAGGGCCTGAGATACTTGTCCAAGCAAGCCACCCGCCAGGAGTAGGAGTGTCAGGCACAAGCGAGAATTTGTGGATAAACGCTGAGAAGATAAACGCCGAGAAATAGTGCCCCACCAGCCAATCATGCTGTTCATCGCCCGCTCCTACTGCCGCCCGCCTCGCTCACCCCAAAGATCAATTGTCGTTTTTCGAGCACGGCTTTGCAAGTATCAAAACCACGAGAGCTTCGAATCGCCAAGGTATGCTGGCCGCGCAGCAGCCATCCCGGGCCGGGTTGCCAACAGGCAGCAGCGAGGTAGAATCAGGAGCCTGGAGTGCGATAACGGCACCGAGGCCTACTGAACAACACGGCTGTACTCAGTACCCGTAGCCACCGCTGCCAAGCGGTGGAGAACTCTGAGTGCCACGTCTGCAGACGATGCTTGTCCAGCTTGCCAGGCAGGGCTGCTCAGCTAGCCGGTGAACCCTCACCCTAATTGGGCTCGACAGTTGAGTGCCGTGCCCGTACAATCCGCGGACCAAAAATCAGGTCAGGTAGCTCAGTAGGTAGAGCAATGGACTGAAAATCCATGTGTCGCCGGTTCGATCCCGGCCCTGACCACTTTTCGCGGCGCGTGCTAACGCTGCGAGCCCTCAAGTCTTGTTGCGAATCTGTCAGAGACGAAGAATTTCTCTTCGTTTAACGGTCAGCCGCAGGCGTACTCATAACAGTCAGCCGCAGGCGTACTCAGCCATCGTGATTTTCCGTGGGCGCGTACGCCTGCGGCTGTCTGTTAAACGAAATCCCCTGTTGGCTGATAATTTTTCTTCTTGAGGTGTATAGCGGCTACTTGGAACAATGCCGCCGAAGTGCTCAATCCAGCGCTTGCGACTTGCGTAAAGTCCACTACTCGCACTCGGTCAACGCAGAGTTATTGCCAATCGAAAAATGAAATTCCATTTTACAGATCGATTGCCACCTCGGGAAATGCTGTCTGACTTTCCCAATTGGCAGATTGGAGCAGAAGGTCGACCAGGCTGCCATGAAGGGACGATTTGGAACGCAGGGCCATACAAGTACATCAACCACGAAACGAATCTGACAGCTGGCGATGTTTATTACGCTGATGGGTCGTCAAGCATGGCGTTGATTGGGGTCACAGACAATGAGTCCACATCGTGGGCCACTGAGCTTCGGATCTATTGCGAAGACGGTTTTTGGAGGCTCGATCAAGAAGGTTACGACTCCCTGACTGCTGAACAAGGGGTTTGGGTTTCGCCCAAGTTCCCCTCCAACCAACAGTTGGATGTGACGAATGCAAAACTCTTCCCGTTGAAGTATTGTACCCACCTGAGATCCGCGATAACTCGCAAGACAGTCTCAGGTGGAATTGCTTTGGGAGGCCAACATTTTGATTGGGATGCCTGGAGCTTGTATGCACAAACCCCAAATGAGAATACTAAGAAGAAGCAATAACGAAACCATGCACCTCAGCCCGCGACGGTGCTCTGTTAAATGGCTAATCACCTGCGCGGGCGAGGTGATGGCCAACGGTATGCCAGGAACACTGAATGTACAACACTGAAGCGCCGAATTTCCCAGAGTATGTTGACGACGAGTATCATCACATCTCTACCGTCACGTTGCCATCTTTCGCGGGGATGCAGATTACAAACGGCCCGTACGGTGCCATCTCAAGTCCAGAGCCATCAATTGGCGAAACGCACGCCGTTTCCAAGCGAACACTTGACCCTGCGATCTTTCGTTCCGTTGTTTCTTGGATTCTCTCAAATGCGCCAAAGATTCGCGAACTTATGTTCCCAGCTCTCGTAGACCAATACTGGGAAATGCGCGACATTATCATTGATGATTTGGATGACGAGCACCAAGAAGAGGTTGACGCTCATCTTCCCGAGATCGAGAGCCCCGAAGATCTAGCAGCACTATGTGGATTGGTCGCAATACACGTTGGCGGCCAAACTGTCGATGGAGAGCCCCGATTTGGTTTCGAACTTGGTTGTAACTGGGAACCCGAACACGGCGCTGGCGTGCGTTTCGTGGGGCTGCGCGTAGTGCAAGCAGGTGATGCGTCGGATGCGTTTACTTTCCCGACGGAAGAGGCATAACCAACCGTTGCACCCAAGCCCGCGATCGGGTGCGTATGAAATGGATGCTTTCGGTGCTGTCCTAAAAGGAGGACAGTACCATACCTTCATCGCGCGGGCTGATTGAACGGAGCCGTTCGTCTACAGTATTCAATGTACGCGCAGTTTGGAGGCAGCGGCATGCGGAGATGGATTCCACGATTTCGCATTCGTACACTGCTCATTGGCACAGCGATTATTGCGATACTGATGCCATTTTTTATCACTCAACTTCGCCGGTGGATGAGGTCGGACGGACAGGGTGTTATCATTATGGGAGACGCGTCTAATCCAGACGATGACGCCATTCGCGCGTTGTTGCGACGAAGCGGTCAGCGACTACCGTGGGCTTCGCCAAATGTCTACGATATGAAGATCGCGGACTACGTCGATCCACCGTTTCGAATTCCACTCATTGGTGAGTTTCAGCGTCGTCATCGACACTACGAATGCGGGCTTGTACCTAAAGAAAATCCAGAATCCCTGCCTCCTATAACCATGAAACGAAATGAGCTTCGTTGGGTAGCGTGGTAGAGTCCCTAAATAAACGAACAAAAAAGCACCCGAGTTGCCCATTAGGCGTTTTCTGAAGTCAAAGTTACTTGGCGGGAACCGGGTGATTTTGGTCGACTATGAAGTCCTGGGTTTGCAAGTGGCTTAGCCACTGTTTTTTGCCATTTTGTTTTCTACATGATAAAGCTCTCGGTTAGTTGTCTTTGGTATTGGCGGCGCTCAGCTGTTAGTCCTCGATCAAGCGAAGCCTGATTCGGCAAAAATCTGAAAAGCTCGAAAACCCAACGAAAGCATTGGTGTTTAAGAAGTTGCTTACTAAATCTCACACCAAGCAACGGAGGGTTTCGAGTGAACGCCAAGTTACGTCAAGCCATCAAGCGACGCAAGCGTCAACTGAAAAATCGAATCGATAAACGCAATATGCCCAGCACGCCGGCCATCGAGGCGCCGAGCATCAAGCTCGAACTGGCAGAGCGGCAACAGGCAATCAGCGCTGGTGGGTTGGCTGTCATTATGCAGCTGATCAACGCTATCGACCTGCGCAAGCACATCAATCGATCAGTACCACTATTCAAACTCTACTTGCCCTACGACGAAGCGGACCACGTATTCAACATTGCTCTCAATCTCTTGGCCGGAGGCACTTGCCTGGATCATTTGGAACTGCGGCGCACCGACGAAGCCTATCTCAATGGTTTGGGCGCCCAGCGTATTCCTGACCCAACGACCGCCGGTGACTTCTGCAGAAGATTCGATGAACTGAAAATTCTCAACCTCATGCAAGGTATCAATCGTGCTCGACAGACGGTGTGGAAGCAACAACCTGCTGAGTTCTTTCAGCGTGCAATCATCGAAGCTGATGGTACCATGGTCGAGACCTCGGGACAGCGCAAAGAGGGTATCGGGATGAACTACAAAAAGCAGTGGGGCTATCATCCGCTGGTAGTGACACTGGCTAACACTCGCGAGGTTCTCTACATCGCCAATCGAAGTGGCAATCGACCTAGTCATGAAGGAGCAGCGTTCTACTTCGATTTGGCAGTCAAACAGTGTCGCGATGCAGGCTTCCAGGAAGTGTTTCTGCGCGGCGATACTGACTTCGCGTTAACGGACAACTTTGATCGCTGGGACAATGACAAAGTGAAATTTGTGTTCGGTTATGATGCCAAGCCCAATTTGATTGCGATTGCCGAATCCCTTGAAAAAGACGCCTGGAAGCCACTTCGCCGCCGCCATCCGCCGCAACCGGAAACCGAGTCTCGCCAAAAGCGTCCCAACTTCAAAGATCAAATCGTTGAACAAAATGAATACGAGACCAAGCACCAAGTTGGTGAGGACATCGCTGAGTTCGACTATCGTCCCACGTGCTGCGATCGAAACTATCGCATGGTCGTCGTGCGCAAAGATGTCGAGGTCTCGAGAGGGCAACAGGTGCTGTTCAATGAACCACACTACTTCTTTTACATCACCAATGAATCACGCAGCAACTGCTCATCTCGCCAGGTTGTCTTTCACGCCAATGACCGTTGTGGTCAAGAGAACGATATCAGTCAGCTGCATGCCTGTGGCGCGCTAGCCGCGCCGTTGGATAATCTTGTGAGTAACTGGGCCTACATGGTCATCGCGTCCCTGGCATGGACACTCAAGTGCTGGAGTGGACTCATGATTCGCCCACAGGGTACCGACAAGCAAAAAGCCAATCAGGCTGAAGTAAAGCACCGCATCGTGCGCATGGAGTTCCATACATTCTTACAAACGATCATCCAGATCCCATCTCAGATCGTCCGAACTTCTCGACGCTTAATCTATCGACTGTTGAGCTTTCGAGAGTCTGTGGAGCAGCTGTTCATGATCCACGATCACCTCAGCCAACCACTACGCTGCTGACCTGGCAGCTCTATGAAGCCAAAGTCTGGATGCTTTGGTACCGCCGCCACGCCTAACCCAAGAATATTCAAATCTATGTCAAACACACAAACTGAAATCACATCGCTGGCAACGCCAGTCCGATCGTGCACGCCAAAATTTTTGCCCCGCCAAATCGATGCTTGGTAAACTAGGAAACGCTTGATTGAGGGTTAGTATCGATCGACAACAAGGATGTTTGATTAAGCGACTATTCGAGGTGTGAACTCTCTTGACTCTGGTGTACCCACTTATGCAGCGGGCAGCGTTCCCTCATTTATCCATGCACGGTTCAATCATCTTTGATTCAGGTAAGATTGTTCCGTGAGTAAACGGGCAGCTTGCTTGGTGGCTTCTGTGTTTTTCATCTTGTTGATACGATAGTCGAGCGTCTTGCGATACTTGACCAACGAGCGAAACTCACGGTGAGCGTCCGAGGGCATGTGAACGGCCTGCAGCTCGTTCATCGCTGCCATGCGAGCCAGTTTGAGCGCATCGTCTTTGTCGGTCTTGCGTTTGACATTGCTCCACTTCCAAGCATCTTCGTTGGTGGAACAAACAAGTGTCTTCAGGCCATGGCTGATGGCCAGGTCATTGATCCAGCCCGAAGGGCCGCAAGCTTCCATGACGACCAGATCGACCTTGCGTTTCTTGAAGATAGTCGTGAGATAGTGCCTGTCGGTAGCCGCGGTGAGGAATTCAGCTTTGCGGGTTTTGGTGTCGAAAAAGCAGCACATCGTATTGAATTTACCGAGGTCAAAAGCGAGAATTTTCATGTTCTGAGTGTCCTTGCGGTTTGGGGTGGAATGAATGTGACAGCGGTTGTTAACGCAACCCAAGATCACGGGTCCGAGTCGCCAGATTTTATTCGAATGGCTCCCACCCCAAACCCAGGACTTACATGGATTCTTTCGTCGTTAATGGAGGTCATCATGGCGAGGCTGGAAACACTTATAACTTTAGCGATCTTCGTGGTCACTACGACCGCGGTTCACGCCAATGACCCGTCTGCATTCGAAAAATGGCTTGGCCCGCAGACCAATGAAAATGCGACAGCGTTCGCTCCGGTCGTGGGCAAACCGATCGATTCAGCGAAGCACGACAGGCTGTCGCGATACGACATCACACTCGAAGTCGTAAAAGGTAGCGACCTCAAGCCACCGGTTTCCGAGAATGCAATTATTACCTTCGACGGCAGCAAGTTTACGACACTGAAGGAGTTTCAACCTGATTCGGATGCACTCTATCTATTTTGCCGCATGCAATTGAAAGCAGATAAACGCGGCTGGCGTTTCTACACGCTCAATGCCCGTATCACGGATGGAAATCTGAAGGGGGCAATAGTACATCTTCGTGACGGCAGAATTCAGGACAGTATTGCCGACCCCTGCATGGCAATCTACAGAATACCAGATGGCTTGAGCGTTGAGGCCGGAAACGCTGCTTTTGAGATCGTCGCTTTGTTCGCGAAATAGCCGACGAACAAGCCGATGGAAGCGGTGGATCGGCCGCTGCCTGATGGAGAACTTAGTTGCCATCACTCGGTCACGCATTCTCTTCGTTTAACAGTCAGCCGCAGGCGTACTCAGTCTTCATGATTTTCCGTGCGCATGTACGCCTGCGGCTGACTGTTAAACGAAGTCTCCGGTTGGAGGCTGCCATCGCCACCAATGACGCCAATGAGCGCTAATACTTGGCCCTTCCAATCTGTTAGGCGAAAGAGGGCGAATTAGGCAAAGTTAGTCGGTCTCTCATTCAGAGGTTATTCGGTCTGCTTAAATGATTTTCTTCGGCGCCTCGCCTTCGGCTGCGGGGTAAAACGATTGACCCGGCCGCTTGGGTAATACACTATATAAACCCTCACGGCGGTTGGCGTCATTAATTCAACTCGTGGAATACAGTTCAATGTCTAATCAACTTCGACTGAAATGCCCTGGGTGCCAAGTGACTTTGCAGCTGAAAAGCGAACTGCGAGGCAAGGA
Source organism: Ottelia alismoides (assembly GCA_037367405.1). NCBI lineage: Eukaryota > Viridiplantae > Streptophyta > Magnoliopsida > Alismatales > Hydrocharitaceae > Ottelia > Ottelia alismoides. The sequence continues at coordinate 8,150,658 of JAZKJV010011400.1, read as the reverse complement.
AGTTGCCTGCCCTAAATGCCAAAAGCGTTTCCGAATACCGGCTGCCAAGCCAGTAGCCAGCGATTCAGCTCCTTCAACTCGGTCAAGCGTACCTGCGCGCCCGGTCGTCCCCGCTTCGCCCGTAGCACCTGCACCATCGACTCAGTCTTCGCCATGGGACGACCCAGATGTATTTGGAGCGGCTGCCACTCAGCCGAATCCCTACTCGCAAGCGAGCATGACCTCTCAGCCACCGGCTTATAGTGGCTACTACGCACCGACCAGCCAGAGTGGCGGCCAGTCTCGCAGCTCGCGAAAGAACCGATCCAATGAACCTTTGACGGAGTCGGAATCCAGCACGCAATCGACTGGGATATTCTTAGTCGTCGTGCCGATTCTCGCCGCGATACTTCCTCTTTTCGGGCTCCAGTTACGCCGGCTCGCTCGCTCGGGCGAGTATGCACCGCTGGGAGCCATGATCTTGGGCTTCATTGGTGCAGGCTTAATCTACTACGCGCGTCGCAAACGCAGCGACGCAGCTATCGTAGGGCTCGGAGCAGCCCTGTTGACGCTCGTGTTTGGCGTGGGGGGCTTTGTGCTGCAGCGCAATGCCGCAGAACAACCTGAATCCCTGGCTGGCCAATCGGCTGTCCCCGCCGCGAAGCTAACTCCAGAACAGTTGGCCGAGCATGAACGCCAGATAAAAGAATTTCAAGCGCAGCATCGTCAATTCGAGCAGCAAGCCGAGAGCAATCATCAAGCGATGATGAAGCAGTTGGGAGATGCAGCTGCCGAAAATCCAAACGAGACAGCTTTGCCAGGCGCGTTCGGATCAGCGCCCGGAGTTGCCGGTGCAGATCGAGCCATGGCTGGTCCGCCCAATAACAGCCGAGACACGAATAACAATCAGAATAACAATCAACTTGTACAGGAGCCGAGAATCCAAGGCACGCTGCTTCGCATTCACAGTTCCGGCAAAGAGCAGTTCTTTCGACTCGGCTTCGGCGATCCGAACCAATTACGTACTCATGCCTTAGTTGGCACAACCAGTCAGCAAGGTAGTCTTTTCGCAGATGCTCCGGTAGCCAGCCTCTGTGGATTCGCCATCGGGCCCGAGCTCAATTTGGTTCCGCTATCGACCAAGATTGACGGCGTTAAGTACGCGATTGAGCCAGGCAAACAAGAAGAGCTGCTAGGCATCCGTTTTGCGTTTGAGGGGCCAGCTATCGTCGGGTATCAAGGACTTGTTCGCTCCAAGACATCCATGCAAGTCAAAGAGACCGACTGGTTCGGTCGGCAGACAAGCGACATCCGCGAGTCGCTCAACCCGTCGCCAGGCCAGTCCGGTATAATCTGCTATTCGAGCGGACTAGCCTGCTGTGGCTTTGCCTGGGTCGAACGGTAGACATATCGGGCGTCTGTTCAATCGGAGAACATGATGTTAACGCTTCGTATCCATCGCAGAACTCGACGTCGGATGTTTATCGTCGATGTCGCATCCATGCTGGGGTGCTGGCTAGTGGCTTTCTGCGTCGTCTCTGCTTCTGGTTACGATCCATGGGCAACTTGGATCTGCTGCGTGATCGCGGTTGCCTGCTCCATTTTCTATGCTCTGGCAATACTCGCAATTTGTCGCCACCAAAAAGACTTCGAGCTTGTCTTGACGACGGACAGGATTTTCTGTCGCTCGCCTGATCAGCGACTTTGCCCTGACTTCGATGTCGAGCTGAAGGATATTGACAGAGTGACTACAGAAGCAGATGGCTGGACAAAGTTAATAACATCAACTGGAGCGGAGATCAAACTCTCTCTGGCCAGGAATTTTGGCGCACCCGTAAGGCGCTTTGTTCGGGACATTGGCAGTCAAAACCCGCACGTCCATTTAGACGCGTCGACGCGTCCAATGCGGAATTAAGCCACCACTCAGAATCACCAAGAACCAACCAGGTGATCGGCCTGCCCTTATGAAGAAAAGACCCAGGTATCGTGAGCAAGACTTTCCACCGCCCGGGACGGTTTTTGCAGCTCTGACGCGTGACGGTCGCTTCTCAGTCGGCAGGGTTTTATGCCGCCAGCTTCATGGCGGCGCACCAGGGGCGTTGATCGCGAGCACTCCTTGGCTGGGCCAAGATTTGCCGTCGTTGGACTTACCGGAACTCAGGCAGACGCTGGTTCTCACTCATCACAAGTGGAAAAGCCATCCCGAGGTTTTCTGGGTCCAAGAACCAATGCCGACCGATTTCATCATCGTGGGCGAGATCGAATTGCCCAATGCTGATCTCGCGGCCGGCAGTGACACGTTCTCCGGTTGGCAGAGCCTTCCACTGCAGGCTCTAATGCAGTGGCGGTGGGATAATGACCGCGAGGCTCTTCTGCGTGACGAAGAGCGGCAAGCGGCCGAGCAAGCGGAATCGCAACGCAGGCTCGCCGCGGCCCGCGCGGAATGGATGAGAACACTGACGCTCGATTCGCTCGCGGACTGGCCTTGGTTTGTGTCATGGGAGGATGCGAACACAACTGTGCCGCTGCACGAATGCCGCTCATTGATCTCCAGACTCATCAACGAAATGCGCGCCGTTCCCAAGCTCACCCTGGCGATCGTGAAGAAGCATTTGAAGCAATCCGTCAACGATTTCAATCGCCTGGATGCAGAGCATGCATTCATCACAACGATCGAACGCGAAGATCTTTGCACAGCCTACGAGCAAATTGCGTGTGCCGCGAAATTCCCTCAAGCGGTCAGTCAGATCGACCGCTGGCGAAATTGGTAAGTGTTGAAGCGTAGCCAAATGTCAGTCAGAGTCATATCGCTGGAGTAGACTCCAAGCATGCTGAGAGTGGATCAGATCGATCGACTGATTGCGCGGCGCAGAGTGTATGCGATCGCTGGCGCGGGGTTGATGCTGCTGGCGATCGTTTTGCCAGGTGGCTGGAAGTTCGGCGTGCTCACCGGATTCATGCTGCTGTCGCTCGCTGTGTACTGCCGCGCCTTGCGGGATTGGCGCACGGATCGTGGACTGTGGATGCTGGCTTGCCTGCTGGTATGCCTCTTTGCGCCGTGTCTGGCTGGGCTGCAGTATGAATACTGGCGCAGCCACTTTGCGCAGCAGCCTGGGCCAGCCATCACCTGGCAGCAGATTCTACTATCGATCGATGCGCTCTTGGCCTTAGTCATCATGGCGATTATCGTCAAACTGGCCGTGGCCGTGGCGGTCGAGAACTGGAACGTAAGCGCATACATCGCCGCGCAGAAACTGAACAGGCCTGCCAATGCTCCGGCTGGCCGATTGTCAACCGATGACGATAAAGTAGGTGATCAAGCCTCCAGATGAATCAAGCTTGGGCGGCATATCCGAAACTCGGAGTTTGAAGTACATGCGGATTCCCTTGTTGCGATTCAGACATGTAGATAAGCCGATAGGCTGGTGGGAATGGCTGTTCGCACCGGTCATGATTCCACTTTCTGTCGGGGGCTTGGCGTGCCTGGCAGGATTGTCGATCGTCGTCTGGCCAGTCCGTGGGGTTTTTCTGTGTTTGTCCGAGTGGCGCATGATGCGCTTGATGCGAGCCCGTGGTCGCTACATCGCTTGGACGGACCTCGAGCCGCACTTGAATGCTGGTGAAGGCACGCTGGTCATCGAGCAAGCTCAGAAGGCCAGTGTTCGCGTGTGGTGGTCCCAGCATGACCTGATGTTTGAGGCATCCACGCCAGCGCCAACCGAACATGAGCTGGATTACCTGCGAATATTGCAACCGCATCCGTTTGTGTCTTGGTGTTATGAGCGATATCTTTCGGCCGAATCAGGCAATGCTTGGTTGACCACTGCGCCTTACTGCTTCCCACCAGGAATTGTGGAACAAAAGTTTTTCCACGAGAGGTTCCCGAAACTACGTGTTTTAATGACGGTCAGAATCAATTAAACACGGCGAACTCTATGGCCGTAGCTTGGGCACTCTTGCCCATGCTAGAATGTCAAAAGGTGGTTAAGCTGCCGCAAGTGCAAATATTGGATTCGTCGTGCGGTATCCATTTATCAATCATCCTCGACTTCATTCACGTCGTATGCCGCCCATGAAAAAGTCACTACTCATCGCGCTGGCACTCGCCGCGACGCTGGTAGCCGTTGCTTATTGGCAACAGCCTCGTGATGAGTTGGCGGACAACTTGCGCATGCGTGAGCGAGATAGCTACGAGGTCGTCTCTGGCTCGACTGATCCACTGATTCGCGCCTTGTTTTCAGGTAAGATTCGGTCAGGCACCGATATTGCGGAGGCAACGCGACTGGTCCGCCCAGTTACTACGGAAGCTTTTGGTCCGTACTCAATTTACAATTTTGACGAACCTGGCTACTCCTATCGGACATTGATTGTTTATCGGGATAGGATTGTGTGCGCACACGTCGGTAGTTGCACTTGGGATTGGAAGTTCTTCGATGACTTACCGCAATCAGCCCAAACCGCTATTGCGTACATTCGCCAATTGAGAAAGCTCGTCATAAAACATCCCGACCTGGCTGAAGACTTAAACCAGAGAATGGAAATGCAGATAGCCATTCTGGGTGACTCGATAAAGCCGTGATGTTTACCTACCATACTGCTGGCAACTGCGGCTTAGCCTGGCCATGGATCGTCGTGGTTGTAGTCGCAGCGAAATACGAAGCGCGGTTTGGGCGGACTGCGATAAAAATAGTTGATCAATAAAGTAATAGAGAAGCACCGTAGCTTGGGCACTCTTGCCCGAGGATTTGAGTTTTGAAAACGGGCAGGAGTGCCCTTGCTACGCGCAGAGCATGAAGACGGGCAGGAGTGCCCGTGGTACGATACGGGGATTCCGATACATGTTGTATCAAGGCTTACGGAAATCTTGCCCAGTGTAGACCAATTCGATGACCAAGTCACAGATGGTGGAGGCCGTTGCAAAACTGGCGGCCTTTGATATTGATAACGACGATGCGCAAGCCATCGCCTTGGAAGTCATTGTAAGTTTTGGCTTTATCGGCAAAGATGCTGGCGCACATCGCCGCGCGGCTGGATTTTTGCATAATTGCCTTGGCCGATATCTATGGACTTGGGAAACTCTAGGGTGTGAGCCCCCTGGTCTGCGGCCGTCCTGGGATGCTATTGATGCCTGGTTGCAGACCGGGGTGATGACGGCGGACTTTGTCAACCACTGCGTACCAATCACACCCATGCGCGATGGAGAACCCGTCTCTGATTGTGATGAGCCGGCGTTGAGCGACCTGGCCAACGCCTGCTCCAGGCTGGCCTACTTCTGCCTTACACGCAAGCCAGTCGACGCGGCAATCGTACTATCCTGCCTGTTTTGGGCCGATGCGGAGGGCTTGCAAGCTGACGACCGTTTGGGCCTGCTGGACTGGCTTTCAAACCCCGGCCTTAACCTCGCCTGGCCTCAAGACACCAACGAATGATCATCAGGCCCATCCGTATAATACGCTTTATCCCGACAAGTGCTTTCAGGGAGCAATGACCGAATGAGCGACAGCGTCAATCCATATTCTCCCAGCTCCTCTGGCGCAGAGCCACCGAGCACTGCGCTAGAGCTCATATGGCGCATTTTGCTGTGGCTGGCAGCCCTGAATCTGGCTTTCTATAGTGCCTTGATGATTTTTGGTTACAGCTCGAAAGTTTCCAGCGGTCGCTGGCTGGCCGAGTTGTTGGCAACCAATTTCTCACTGGCGATGCTGGTCAAAGACAGCGTCGGCTTGATCACTGCGATGCTAGGCGCTATCTTTATTTTTGCCAGAAAAAAACTGGGCTGGTGGGCGGCCCTTGGGCATTGGAGTTGGTACTTGACTTGGAATGTCATCATCGTGTTGGTGGCGGAGAGTTTCGCTTGGCAATTTCCTGTTCGGTACCAGCAGCAGGGCATATATCCAAACATCATCAAGTGTTTGATTTACTCTCTTATGGCTCTGGGCCTCTTGCTGTTACCGCCGACGCCGCGGATGTTCAATGTTGCACCCAGCGGCCGGCTGATTAAAGTTGGACTGGTTTTTGTACTATCGGTCGCTTTGGGATTTCTAATAAACTGGTGGTCGAGTATTCGCTGACAGGCACATAACCGGCTGGCTCTGGCGGTGGGCGGCCTAACCGAAGAACCCTACTTTACTCATCCACCGCCCGACGGCTGTGGCATTGGCTGTTTCTGAAAGTCCATTCATGTCCAATCCGTATCAAGCGTCAGGTTCTCAAGCGGCTCTCTCAGATAAACCTGGCACCAAGAGTTGGTCGATTCGCCATTGGCTGACCGCTGTAGCATGTGTTTTGGCGGTCATCGTGTTGTCGATCATTGCCCTGGTTCTGATCACTCAGGCCGTGCGGCTGGGATCGGAGCAAGCGGGGCTGCCTTCGAGATTTCAGAATGCTGGTTCAGCCATTGTACGCTCCAGTTGGATTGGGGGTGGGACCGCACTAGTACTGGTCGTGCTCAATGCCGCCGCGCTGGTGTTTATTCGCAACAAGAATCTGGTGGTACCCATTACAATTCTGGCGCTGACGGCGATCGGTATGGTGGGAGTGGCAGTTTTGTTTAAACCGGGTTGAGTAGCGCGTTTTTTATGTGTCACCTCTCCCAAGCGTAGGGAGGGCGAGGTTCCACCCGAGCCATGAGCACCGGGCGCTATTGCGGTCCCGTTGGAATTTAGGTTCGAATCATGGGCCGGGATGCGGTCGAGCGTCGGCAGGCGGAGTTGGTGCGGGGCCTTAATGCCAATGAATCTTGTGCGGTGGGCAGAACGAAGGCTCAGCAGGAGCTTCACCCTCCCTTGGCCTGGAGGCCGCTGGGGAGCCAAGGGGAGGAACATGTTAACTTTCGCGTCCACCGTCTGTCAGGCGGTGGCTACGCAGCGTACCAAGTGGCGCTGTCCAACTAAGTCTGTGATATAAAATTAGTTCTATTCGTTAAAGCAATAACTCTATCTTGGCGGTGGAGGCCGTACTGCCGTGCGATCGTACAAGGGTGTATCGCTAGTTGAGATGATGGTGGTACTGGCGATTATTGGAATCTTGCTGGGACTCTTGATTCCAGCCGTGCAGAAGGCTCGAGAGAGTGCTCGAGAAGCAGTTTGCAAGAACAATGTCTATCAGATCAACCTGGCTGCGATTCACTACCAAGAGGTGCACAAGAAGTTGCCTGCTCGAGGTCGTAACGGAAAGATGGGAGGTTGGATTGTGGACATCTTGCCGTTCATCGAGCAGCAGAACTTGCAGGCCTCGATTTCCAAAGGTGCCGACCTTAGCTCGGCTTCTGAGAGCCTGATGCTGCCGCCTGCGATTTTTCGCTGTCCCCGCAGTTCCACCCTGGACGGTACGGTGACTGGCCAGGTCTCTCGCGGACATTACACGATGGTGACGCATCAAAGCCGTAAGTACCTGGCCGGTGTGTGGGATTCGCCTGTCAATTTAAAAGTCGCCTGGCTCATTGGTCCCGAGAAGGACTATCAAGAGATCTTGCAAGACAAAGGTCCGCATCATGACGGCTTCTTCTATTCCAGTGGCGGCCAACAGGGCGTGAGTTTTATGCTCAACGGTCAAGACGTTCGCTAAGCGGCCGCGGGATACCGCCAGGCGCACTAGAGTTTTGAGCGATCAAGCCTGGCCGAGCGCTCGTTTCCAAAAGTGCTCGTTGCCACTAGCACCGCTTTTCAAAATCACCTCCAGTCCATTCAAAGCGTTGCCAGTGTGCATGCGGCACAGTGGGGCCACGTCTTCAATCGACGCGATCACTTCGATGGCTTCGACCCCCAGCTTGCGTAGGACCTGGCTGCTGGTATCGCCACCGGTGATGCCCAAGCGCGGGACTGGCTGAGCGGTCAAGATCTGCTGAATCACATCACCTAGCACCGGCCCTAGCCGTTTGGGATTCTCGATCTGAATCTGCTCCTGGCTCAGACCCATTTTGGCGTAGACGTTCATCAACTGATTACGCCTGCGGTCGCTGGGGCCCAAGACGGTATGCATGATTAAATTGCGATGGGCAGCCAGCGCCGCGCAGGCTTGTTCGATGACTCGCTGCTTCTCGGCGGCTTGCGTCTCTGGATCGACCAGCAAAGCCGTTTCGATCTCCAAGGCTTCAAAGCCAGCCTGCTTGGCCCACATCGTCTGGCGCTCGTTAGCCGGCAAGTGACTGGCCGAGAGCACTAGCATTTGTTCGACTGGCTGCGGTACGGCGATTGAGTCTGGTGAGGCCGTCCATGTTGGTCGCTGATGATCCTCTTGCCAGGTATTGACGATTGCCTCTTCCACGGCCGTCGAACCAACAACAAATAGCGGGGCAACGGATTCTGCCTGAGCATGGCAAAAACGACCGAAAGCGGCCACATGGGCTTGCGTCAATGCATCGAACAAGACGATGTCACCAGCGCTACCCCACTGCGAGTGTGCTGCATCTTCCAACTGTCGACAATCCACTAACTCGATCGGCAAATTGGTCTGCAGCTTGATATGGGCCCGCAGGTCCGCTTCATACATGGGCGTCAGCGGGTGATAACGCATCGTGGGATGCCGATCCAGACGATACAGTTTGCTGGGCTCGCCCGAACTGGCAAACAAGTTGCCGAACGCTTGATAACGCTCTTGTTGAGGAGCGGCGATCAGCACGGGTACCTTTAAGCATCCGCAGACCTCGCGGCCGATCTCGATCGCTTTGCCAATACTGCCCGACCGCGGGGATGAAGCGCCGGTGGCGCAGGTCTTGTAGTGAAGAAACCGGGGCCCTAAGGCGGCTAGTCCGTTCAGCAGCGCCCGCAGGTGATCATCCATCTCTTCGGGGGTTAAGTAGCGATTGTCCGTCGCCACCCCGATGGCTTGAAAACCTGCGAACTTCCGTAGCTGCGCCTCGGTGGGGAGAGCCAAGAACAGCACTGTGCGAACACCAACCCAGTGCAACGCTTCGGTGACTTCCACGGAACCGGTGAAATCATCCCCGACATAGGCTATGGGCAACTCCATCAGTCTCGGACCTCCAAAATCATGACGCCGCTGGAATCCAGCCAGAGCGCATTGGCAACAGTGCGGCCGACAATTTACGCGATATTAGAACAACTGTTGCACAAATTTCGGCAAATAGAACTCGCGCCAGTTGATCCAAGTGTGTCCCCCGTCAGTCTCTTCGTAATCAACCTGAAAGCCATGTGCCTTGAGGACTTTGACGGTTTCTTGACTGGTAGCCAACAGAAAATCATCCTTGCCTGTAGCAAACCAAACCAGTTTCAGACCCTGCTTCAGTTCGGGATCGTCTAGAACTTTGGCGTTAGCTTCTTCCCACTTGACGTTGCTGCCACCGGGGAAGTTGCCGGTGATACCGAATACACCCGAACTGAAAACGCCCAAGTACCCATAGTCGCTTAAATTCTTGATGGCGATATCGATAGCTTGGGCACCGCCCATTGATAAACCTGCAACGGCCCGGTGCTCGCGATCGTTGAGCGTACGATAACGCTGCTCGACGAGTGGCCGCAGATCTTGGGAGAAATCTTGATGAAACTCTTCCATTTGCTTCTGCAGGCTATTGCCCCCAGGGCCGAAAGAGAATGGGCCGGTATGTCCCATCGGCATCACCACAATCATCGGCTTGGCTTTCTTGGCCGCGATGAGATTGTCCAAGATGAATCCCGCCCGACCCACCGTACTCCACGAGGCATCGCTGTCGGTGGCTCCATGCAGCAGATACAAGACCGGCAGCTTGTCCGTACTGCTCTCGTATCCAGGCGGCGTATAAATATGGGCTCGCCGCTCTTTGGAAAGCGACTTCGAATAATAGTTGAGCTGCGCGATAGCGCCGTGAGGCACAGCCTGCTGATCAGATACCTCTGAGCCAGGCACATGCAACAGGCTCCAGGTATTGGAGTTGGATTGGCTGGTCGCCAGGTTGCGGGGATCGGTTACGGTCAAGCCATCGACGTTGAAACTGTAGCGATACGAGCCAGCCGGCACGGGCGATACGGTACCAGTCCAAACACCGTTTTCTTCTTTCTTCATGCCGGGGCCAGGACCAAACGGATTAGATCCCGGCATGTCACTACTGACGATACGGACTTCTTTCGCATTGGGGGCCCAGATACGGAGCGTAATGGAACGGTCTGCGGCAATCTCAACCGACTCAAAAGCCGGTGGAGGCGCAGGACGTTCTTGTGCAATTAGCCCGCTACCAACTGTTACCAACGAACCAAGTACAAGCAGAAAGTGTCGCATGACTGGACCTACGAGATAGACATAGATAAGCGGTCTAACTGGACAGCGCCACTTGGCACACTTCGCAACTCACTGGGCAACTTACTGGATCCAGTCTTCGTAGCCACCGCTGCCTAGCGGTGGAAGCGTTACCATTGGTGTCCACCGTCAGTCCGGCGGTGGCTACCCAGCTTGCCAAGTGCCGCTGTCCATTTAAGGGTCGCGACAGTTTATCAAGTTTTTGACCGTCAAGGTGAGGGACAACCGAGCTTTTGCAACATGCGGTTGGATGCGGCAACTGCTACGATACATGACAAAACTTTTACCTTAGGACTTCACCGATTCATGAAGCGAAAACTCTCAGGCCTGCGGCCGCTGGTGGCGTTGTTTTCCTTGAGCCTGGCGACGACGGTTCAAGCATCCGATTGGAATCAATTCCGCGGTCCGCATGGAACCGGATTGGCCAGCCAGTTGCGGTTGGTCGATTCGATCGCCGAGTCGGATATTGCCTGGAAAGCAGACTTCCCGCCCGGCACATCGTCACCCGTGTTTCACCAAGGCAAACTGTTTGCCACTTCGTTCGAAGGCAAGCAGCGGACCTTGCATTGCTTGGACGCGACCAGCGGCAAATCGATTTGGTCCAAGTCCATCGAGAGCTCTCGCCAAGAGACAGCTACTCCACCCAACACGCCGGCAACCTGCTCGCCTGTGTGTGACGATCAGTATGTGGCCGCTCATTTTCCGGACGCGGGCCTGGTGGTTTACACGCATCAGGGCGATGAAGTTTGGCAGCGAGACCTTGGACCGTTCTATAGCATGCACGGCATCAGTGCTTCGCCTATTCTGGCTGAAGGCCGCCTGATCATCACCCTGGATCAACTGCGCGATCCCCACATCGTGGCCCTGGATGTGGCCAGTGGTAAAGAGTTGTGGAAGGTCGAACGCTTGCTGGGCGTAACCGGAGGTTACTCGACGCCTTCGCTGGCGGAACTGGATGGCCAAAAACTGGTTGTCAGCGCCGCGCCTGGCGAAATGGTTGGCTACGATCTGGCCACGGGTGAAAAGAAATTCTCTGTCCTGGGACTTAGCAATGCACCGGTCACCACGCCCGTTATCTCCAATCAATTCATCTATTATTCTGAACCACCCGGAGAACCCATTCCCATGGAAGCTCTGGGAAACGCGGATCAGAATGGTGACCATGTGATCGAACTGGAGGAGGTCAAGCAATCGATTGGCACCTATCGCTTGATCGAACGCATCGATCAAGGTTTCGGCAATAACGATGGCAAAGTCGATCAGCAGGAATGGGCCAAAGGTTTTGGATCGTTCTTGAACAAAGGAGGCCTGTCGTGCGTCGAGATGAAAGTCGCCGACGGAAAGGTCGAGACCAGCGTCCTTTGGAAGTACACCAAGAATACGCCGTACATTCCCTCAGCCCTCGTGATGGACGATCTGGTCTACATCATCAATGATGGTGGTATCATGCTGTGCTTGGATACCAAGACCGGCGAAGTGGCCAAACGCGAGCGATTAAAGGGAGCCACGGGGCAGTATTACGCTTCGCCTATCGGCACCGGCCAGCGGATCATTCTGGCCAGCTTGCAAGGCAAATTGAGCTTGCTGTCAGCCGGCCGCGATTTTCAGATGCTCAGTACGCTCGATCTGAAAGAACCAATCGTAGCTACGCCTTCGATTCAGGATGGGCATTTGTTTGTTCGAACGAAGACACAGTTGATTTGTTTTTAGGCATCCGCCAACAAAAACGTCCCAGCGAACCCACAAATTGCGTAGGGTAGGCAATCGGGCAACTGCTTGGCGGGGAACGCGGTAACCATTGCTAAGGCACTGCAAAACAATAAACTACCGAACTCACACTCCAGCAGAATTTGGTGTGTCAATACTGAGGCTCAGTCTCTCAAATCTCAAGTTTCAAATCTCAGATCTCAAATCTCACCGTCACTCTGCATCCAACTTTTCCAATCCATCCAGCTCGGTGCGGAGGCATTGGAGGACTCGGGCTCGGGCCTTGTATACCGCCCAGCGCGACACGCCGAGCTCTTGGGCCACTTCGTTCGGTGATAGGCCATCGACGACTGTGCGCCAGAAGGCTCGCCAGGTTGATGGTTCAAAGTGCGTGCGCATCAGGGCCAAGGCTCGGCGAACGATCTGCTGCCGCTCTAGCTCCTGGCTGGCTGCATCGACGAGCCCTCTATCCTGCGGCTGCGATGAATCGCTGGGCTCACTGAGGGCCTGCATCATGGCCAGGTTAGTGCTGCCACCGGTGGCGCGCGGCAGATGTTGATGGCGCCTGGCGTGGTCGGCAGCCTTGTTGCGCGTGATAGTCCACAGCCAACCACGAAACGTGGCACCTGGCAAGTCCGCATCAAAGCTCGGCAAGCGTGTGGCCAACACCGCAAAAGTCTCTTGCGTGACATCGGCTGCGTCGTGCGGACCCAGCCCGGTCCGTCTGGCCCACGAGTAAACCAAGGGCCCATATAGCTGCACGATTCTGTGCCAGCCCACCGCATCCCCAGCGGCAGCTCTGCCCAACAAACTGGCGGAAGTCGATATCGAACCCGGCTCAGCAGCCATGCTCATCATGCATCTCGCTTTCAATACGGGCATCGCACTGATTCATGCCCACGCGTTTTCTTCCAGTGTCTTCGTCGAAGCAGCTTCATCGACGCTGTTTCATGATAGTGCAGAACTAACTACTGTCCAAATCACTGGCCATGCATCCTTCAAGTCGCCGGCCAAAATTTTTGTGTCCAACCTCCGCGATAGATAGTTAGTTGGAGAGCGCCACTTGGCAAACTCGGGTAGCCACTGTCGCCCGCGCGGTGGACGCGAAAATTAACACTTTCCATCACTTGGCAGTGGTGGCTACGAATACTGCTCCCGACAAAATTGCCCACCTTGTCAGGTGCGCTGTCCAATTAACCAGCGTGGTTGGCCGGTAAGTTTCTATACTGTGACGACGAATAATTGTGAGGATGAAGATGATCGCCCCGTCTCAAACATGTGTCGAGCCCAAGGTGTTGGCTGACTTGGCGGCTGGCCGGTTACCGGCGGAGCGCTTTGCCAGTGTCTTGATGCATATTGAATCTTGTCCACGCTGTATGTTGGCGGTGGAACAGTCTGACCAGCCATCGTCGCTCTCATGGTTAGGACGCGCAGCCACGGTGACCGAGGCGGGCCCGTTCAGTCATGAACCCGAGTGCGAAGCAGTCCTGGGGCACTTGTTGGTCGAACCACTAGCTCGGCGGGCAACGGCCACGCCACCTGCTTTGCCGACGGAAACGCTGGGCCCGTATCGCTTGCTGCGGTGGTTGGGTTCAGGCGGTATGGGAGCGGTCTACCTGGCCGAGCATCAACGTCTAAAGCGGCTGGCTGCCATCAAGCTTTTGCCACGCGAGAAACTCTTGCAAACTGGCTGGCTTGAACGCTTCAACCGCGAGATGACCTCAATTGCCGCGCTGGAGCATCCGCATGTCGTACGCGCGATGGATGCCGGCGATGAAGGTGGTTGGCATTTTTTGGTCATGGAGTATCTGGATGGCCTGGACCTCAGCAAGCTCTGCCGACGCACCGGGCCTGTGCCGCTGGCCACGGCGTGTGAACTGGTTCGACAAGCCGCATTGGGGCTGAGTGCGATTCATGGCCAGAGCATGACGCATCGCGACATCAAACCCTCGAATCTGTTTTTGACCAAAGCGGGCACGGTGAAGTTACTAGATCTGGGGTTGGTGCTCTCGGGTGATTCGCCGCTGGTGGCAGACGAACGCTTGACCACGGTGGGCCATCTGATGGGTACCCTGCCCTATATGGCCCGCGAGCAATTGAGCGATGCCAGTCGTGTCGATTGGCGCGCCGACATCTACAGCTTGGGTGCCACCTTCTTTCATTTGCTGACTGGTCGAGCGCCGTTTGGTTCGGTAACCAACCTGGCGCAAATGATTCAAAAGATCAGTTCCCATGATTGTCCGCCTCTGCAGTCGATTCGTCCGGAGATGCCCCAAGCAGTGGCTGACCTGGTCGATGCCATGCTCAGCCATGATCCGGCGCAGCGTCCGCCCTCGGCTCAGCATATCGCCGATTCGTTACTTGAGCATGCTGATAGTGAATCCTTGGTGCCCATGCTGCGCGTGGCGCTTAGTCGTGAGGATCATGCGCCAGACACATCGCTGGTTCAGTCGAATTTGAATCTGCAGTTACCCGCAGGTCAATCAACAGGCGGTCAGGACAAAAGCCGTGGACCGTGGTGGGTCGCGCTCATGCTGTTGCCGTTGGCATTCATGGCCGGCATCTGGCTGATGGTTATGACCGATCAAGGTACGTTGGTGATCGAATCCGACCAACCGGGAGTGGCCGTCAAGGTATCTCAAGGCGACAAAGTGGTCGAAGCCTTACGAATCGAGAAACAACCGAGCGTGCTGCGGCTTAGTAGCGGTAAGTATGTGATTGAAGTCAGCGGCGCCGAGGGTGATGACTGGCAGATCAGTGAATCACAAGTTGCTCTGCTGCGTGGCGACAAACAGGTGGTCAAGATCAGCAAACGGCCTGCCTCGGCTACGGGCGCTGATCCCAATAATGTTGCAGAGCCAGTGGTCGGCAGCCACGTGGCCGAAGGCGATCCCAATAATCTCTACCAAGGCAAGCCATTGTCTGCCTGGATGGCAGTGTTTGAACGCGAGAAAGATGTCGGCACACTCTCCAAGGCCATGCAAGCTCTTCAGCAACTAGCGGAATCAGAACAAGAGAAATACGCGGCTGCCAGGACTTCGCTGCTGATCGCGCGTCGCCTGGGCGGAATGATCATGACCGGTCGACCAGAAACAGGTTTCGCAGGTAATCCATCGGGCTGGTACATGACGGAGTTAGTCTCCTTGTATCCGCAGTTCTTTCCTGAACCGGGCTTTCAAGCCATCGTCGAGGAACTCGAGCAAGGTAATGAGCGCAGCGGCCTGGCCTGCATCTTGCTACTGAGCAGTTATCCGCACAATAACTTTAATATCCAAGATACGGTGCAGCGAGCAGCCAAGTTTGCTGAGATGGCCAAAGCTCCAAGCACGCAAGCCCAGTTGGAACGAATGAATAGGGCTCTCAATCGCCTGGCCCAATCGCTTACCGGTGACAACCGACGCTATCTTGCGCATGTGACTACGCTGCGATACGAGCTAACACTCGCACTAAAGCATGAGCCAGCGGAAGATCCGGAACTGGTGGCTCAGGCCAAGGAGATGTTGGCCCAGTCGGAGAATCAACAGATGATCGCAGTCGGACCGGTGGGCTACTCGCCTGCTTCCCAGCGGAGTGCGTTGACCCCCGGAACTGCGCTCATGCTCAGTCGCATCTTGCCTGAGCAAGCCAGTGCCACCATTCTCGCAGGCTTTCTGGAAATCAATTTTGATTGTAGCGAAGAAGACCTGGTCGCTGCCTTCAGCAGATTGGCAGAGCGTTATCCCCGCGAAACTGCCGCCGCGGTGACACGGTACTTTGTACGGAGTCAAGCCAACCAGGGCGGATTCGGGTTAATTAATCCAAGGCCCGTCGAATCCACACAGCGTGCCAAGATTGCGATGCAGGCTCTGCTGGCCCATCCCCCAGAAACATTGGGGATCATCAAGCAACTCATGCGTTTTAAAGAGCTTGATATGTCAAGTATCTTTTCTGCTGCCGATATCGAGAGTCTCTTGCGTGAATTTGCGCATCGATTGGCCGGTGAGCCAGAGGATGGACCATATCGTCTAAAACTATGGATCGCCGGTTTTCTGGCTGCCCAGTACGGGCTGGTGGCCGACAAAGAAGAGGCCACTATCGAGCGCCTGCTGCAGCAGTATCCACGATACGACGTGTACCTGCCTGATAACCGTCTGGCACGCTGGAATGAGTTACTGGAACTCACCAAAGGCGGCCATCCAGCAGAAGCCTATACAGCGTGTGGAGGGTGCTTTGACACTGCGTTACGCAAGCTCTTTGAAAACTATCCGGCTGAGTATCTGAAAGCTTATGCCAGATGCATGTCGCCGTTGTGTGGCCGTTTAGAAAAAAATATCGATGTTGTATCGCAGGCGCTAACTACGCGCACACCGCCTGAGCGACGCCTGCTAGCAACCCGTACCAGCCAGCAGCCACCGGTCAAACTGGTGCAACTGATCGATTCTCCTGCGGGCGATTCGATATTGGCAGAGTTGGAACAGGCGTACAGCCAATTGCTGCAACAAGTCACCGACACTTACGAGCAACCGGATCATCCCGGCGTGGTCGGTCCACCGCTGGTAAACAGCGTGTTCCATGATCTAAATGAGATCTTATTGCGACTCTTGACATTGGCAGAGTATCGAAAACAACCGCCTGCCGGCGAAGCTGTCATCGACCGGGCGGTTAAAATATTAGTGACTAGCCAGACACCGACGCTACACCTGGGGATAGCCCTGCGTTACGCTGACGAGCACGGATATGAGACCATGCCCTTGCGTACCTTGGTGCTGGTCGAAAGCGAGATCGCTGAAAGCCCACACTGCGATAAGATCAAACAACTGGTCCAAGGCCTTCACAGTTCGCGACCTCAAGAGTTTTGCAGATACTTTTGTCAGTACTTGGAACAGTTCGCAGATCGTCTGGACAAGGTCGTCGAGCAGTCCAAGAGTAGCAACTTTTCCCAATCCGCCGAGTTGCTTTTTGGCGGTTTGGATGCCAAGTGCGATCGTTGGTATCATGATGTCTTAAGTAGGCTGCTCGAAAATCCCGAGACCAAAGCGCGTACGCAGGTAGCTTTGCGACGCATCATCAAGCGGCTAGCTCCTGGGACTGAAAGGCGCCTGGAGGAAGTGCTACCGAAGGAATAATACTGGAGGGTCTGTAGTCGAACTGCAGCTCTGTTCATCAATAGCGGCAATTGACTCAACGAGGACAAAATGCAACTGAAGAAGATATTACAGTTAACGGGCGTGATGGCAGTGCTGTGGGCGATTGGGTACGCGCAGACGCAGGAGCCACCGAAGCCATCTCCAGCAGCGGCTCGAGTCGCTTTGGACGGCGAGTGTTGCGTTTCGTTGGTCGAGTTGCATGCCTATGTCAAAGGGGAAGAAAAGTTTTCAAGTGACTGGCGGGGCCTGCGCTATCTGTTTCTCAGCGAAGAAGAGAAGTTGGTTTTTGATTCCAATCCTGAGAAGTATGCTCTGGCATTTGGAGGGCTTGATGTCGTGGCAACTTACGGGCTTGAAGGAGCCATCAAACCAGACAAAATGGTTTATGGCTCGGGCCGAAACACGCATCGCTTTGATGGTCAAACGTACCATTTTGCCACTGAAGAAAACTTCCGGAGCTTCACAAGGAACGCCGACGAATACGTTTCGCGTGCCAGACAGGCAGCCTATCAACAGGCTGAAGGAAAACGCGGCAAGTCTATGTCTGAGCTTTATCCCAACCACTAGGGGAAGCAAAGCCCCATTTCGTTCAATTCACCGCCGGTGGTGTCCAGCGTCCATCGAGTGCCTCTGCTTGCGGCGCATAGATCCGCAGATACAGACTGAACCTTTCGTTCTCAGGCGCAGGCAGCCAATTAGGTTCAGTCGTGTCGACGCAAGCTCGACTGCCGATGGTGATGGTAACTGAGCCATCAGGGTTGGTGTGAATATCTCGTGACCAGCTACCAATTGAATGCTTGTCTAATTCATTCTGGTGGAATTGGTGCTCGCCGTTATAGAGAGTCACCGACCAGAATGCGCCCGCCGGTGGTAACTGTCCAGCGGGAAACGTCAACGTGTACTGGCGAGCTCCGGTAAGTGGTTGTCCAGATGCATCTCGTTCCAGATAGTAATACTTGGCATCCTGTGGTCGATTGACAAAGGGATTGCTCTTGGCCACAGCAGTCCGCGTCCAATAATCATCTCCGAAGGCAGCGCCGTTGGTCAGCGTTTGCCAATTGCCTGGTAATACTTGACCGCTGTACGCGAAATCGAACATCGGAGCAATCGTGGACGATTCCAGCTCGATCGCCAGTTGCTGCAAGCGGACTTTCCAAGCCGGATCTTCCTGGGCCAACTGTGTGAGACGCTGAGCTAGTTGAAACAGCGGCTCTTCGGTTGCCATGGGTTGAAGCTCTGCCAGCACCGCGTGCAGGTCGTCGAAAAACTGAGCAGGCGAAACTAGTTTGCTCTGCTGGCGATTGCTCTGGCCAATTGCGGGATACCAGCGAACTCGTTTCCAATCTTTGCGCTGCATGCGGCCGTTGAACTTGTCGAGCGAGTACATGGCTACGCCGCTCAGCGCGGTCTCGAGCGGTGCGCCACCGGTCGAGTGGTCCGCGAAGTCTTTGGGAGCCAGGATGCGCGGCAGTATGTAAGCCAGATTCGTTGGCGAACGCAAAACGCCGGCGACTGTATCCGGTACGTCACCCTGCCACTGCGGACCAACAACCATGTAGAACCCAGGCCTGGTCTGCGCCTGGCTGCCCAGTTGACCAAACGATTCCATGCGATGATCACCCAGTTGCATCATCCAGAACCTACTGCCAAAGTCGGGCACTTGGATCACCACTGGTTGCACTTGCAGATCCATCAGGCCGAAACCATAGATCACGTCACCATTGGGGCAAGGCACGGTCCTGAAGTTTGACGAAACTACATCGCTGAGCATGCACAGAGAATTAATGGGAGCCACCGGCGCACCACCGGAGGTTCCTGGCGAGCGAATCAGACGCAGCGACTGCTTCAAGTTGTGCATGTATACCAGAGGCCAGCCCCATACATACACTTCGCGTATGGCCGCGGCCGCTGGGATCGGCAGCGGACCGCTGACTGTCGGTAACGCCAAGGTGTCAACTGCGGCTGGCAACCTGTGGCTGGCTGGATTTCCCGCCGGGGATCGATCCAGTCGAGCCAGCAAGAGGTTGGCTCCGCGCGTACTGACCAGCGGGTCTATGGCGCGGGCAACACTGGAAAAGATCGCCAGATAGATAACGACTAAGGCAATAAGATTTCGGCCGAACATGATTTGCTTTTAAGATTCAACTAAATACTGAGAAATGGTGTTACTGCTGAGTCAGAAGCGACAACAGCAGCCGCAACATTTGCAAGTAAGTTGAATCGTTGGCATGGCCGCTCTATTACCTGGATCAACGTTATTGAACAATCACGCGAGATCACCACTGCGATCTCTGCTTGGGCCTGCCTCAGCGGGTCATGTGCCAATGCTAGCTAAATTGCACGCAGTTGGCCTGGCATTCGCGGTTGTTGTTCGGGCATTAGCACTTGTAACGGTTATCTATGCGCTTTGGGGTTCTAAGCGAATAGGAACAACACAGCTGAGGCTGTCCTGGTTTGTGCTTTAAAATCTTTAATTGACTACGAGCATCCAGGATAGATGCTGGCCCCATATCATTTGCTGGCCATATTTCATGGGACAAACACGGTCAGTCGCCTGCTCATGCATGCCAAACCTGATGACTTTCAGGCTGATTTTTCGTCGCCGCAAACGGAACAATCCTCAATGTAAACTCGAACTGCACTGAATACAGAGTTCCACTGGGCGCGTGTTGATTCTGGGCGCCTGGAGTCTGCGGCGCGGCAGTTGCTTATCTGGCAGCGCGATCCATAGACTGGCGGCAGCACTGCGGCTGACTGGTCGTAATCTGGATGAAGAAGGCCGACTGTACCGACGGAGGCATTATGTCTGAATGTAGAAGCCTGCCGACCCATGCCAGGTGGAGGAAGGATTCGCAATCGTGAGCTCATCTTATGCCCCGCGGAGTCTCCTTTCCGGATGTACTGGGAACAGTCGGACACACGCCTCTGGTCGGTTTGAAGCGTATCGTGCCGAGCGGTTGTGGCCGGATCCTGGTCAAGTGCGAGTACTTCAATCCGCTGGGTAGTGTCAAAGACCGCATCGGCCGGGCGATGATTGAAGATGCTGAGCAGCGGGGCTTGCTGAATGAACAGACATTGATCATCGAACCGACCAGTGGCAACACGGGTATCGCACTCGCATTTGTGGCTGCCAGCAAAGGCTACCCTCTTGCCTTAGTGATGCCCGAGTCGATGAGCCACGAGCGGCGTGCTTTGCTGCTGGCAATGGGAGCTGAGTTTGTACTCACCCCTGCCGACCAAGGGATGCGCGGTGCGATCGTAAAGGCGCAGGAGTTGATGCTGAAAGAGCCTAACGCCTGGATGCCGCGTCAGTTCGAGAACCCGGCCAATCCTCGTATTCACGAAACGACAACCGGCCCTGAGATTTGGACAGATACCTTGGGGCAAGTGGACGTGATTGTGTCGGCTGTGGGTACCGGGGGGACAATCACAGGTGCCACGCGATACTTGCGCAAGAAGAATCCGAACCTGGTGACGATTGCGGTGGAACCGGAAGAGTCGCCGGTGATCTCCGGTGGCGCGCCTGGTCCGCATATGATCCAAGGCATCGGCGCGGGCTTTGTACCAAAGAACTTGGATGTAAGTCTGCTGAGCGAAGTCCAGACTGTTAACAGTGAAGAAGCTTTCTACTGGGCGCGGCGTTTGGCTCGCGAGGAAGGTTTGTTGGGTGGTATCAGCAGCGGAGCCAACATCGCGGCGGCCATTCGAGTCGCATCGCGCCCCGAGTTTCGCGACAAGACCATTGTCACTTTCGCCTGCAGTTCTGGTGAGCGATATCTTTCGACACCGCTCTACGAGCTGATTGGCATGCCGCTCCCGAGCAGCTCGGCCGTGCACATATAAATACTGATAAACACTGAGGTATAAACACAGAGGGAGGGCGAGGTCACCGCTCTAAACATCTTCCTTGATCCTAAGTTGATGTCTAGTATAGACTTGGGTCATGACAACAAGGAGGTGTTGCATGACTCAGGACGAGTTTTCAGTGGAAGCGGTACGACGCGTACCAGTAGCCGAAGGTGTTCTTTCCTCATTGGCAGTTGTATTCAGCCAAGAGCGAATGGCAGCATTGTTTGAACGAAATCGTGGCGCATCCTACGAAGGCGAGCTTTCGTTTCATTCAGTCGTAGAGCTGATGTATTCAGCGGTCATTGAACATAATGCGGTAGGCAGCGAATCATTCAAGGCCGCTCGCGCTGCGGAAAAGCTTGGCGTTTCCGAT
Organism: Ottelia alismoides; assembly: GCA_037367405.1. Lineage (NCBI taxonomy): Eukaryota > Viridiplantae > Streptophyta > Magnoliopsida > Alismatales > Hydrocharitaceae > Ottelia > Ottelia alismoides. The sequence continues at coordinate 8,129,394 of JAZKJV010011400.1, read as the reverse complement.
CAAGCAGCGTATGGAAAAATACGTCGCATTCAGCCATCGCTTTCCAATGCATTGGTTTGCGATAGCATTCAGCCGTTGATGGAGATGTTCCCAGATTCGGTAAAGACTCGCGTTCCTTCATGCTTCAATAAGTACAACGTATTTGGCATTGATGGCAAGAAGCTCAAAGATGTCGCCAAGCGGCTAAAGGAAACTCGTGGTGTAGCTGGCAAATTGCTTGGTGGTAAGGCTTTGGTTGCACTATCGATACATGAGCAGTTGGTTGTGGCTATGTCTAGCTCGCTTGATGGGGAAGCGAACGATGGTCCACTTGTGCCTGAGCTTTTGGAAAAGCTTCATGTTTGGTCGCCAGAGCATAATATCATTCTGGCAGACAGCCAATTTTGTGACCTGACAACACCCAGACGCATACTGTCCTACGGCTCGGACTTCGTAATGCGTTACCATCCCAAAGTAAAGTTTCATAATGATCCAGAAGTTGCGGTTCGCAAAGGCAAAGACCATTGGGAGCGACCATACGTTGAAGAGATCGGATGGCTGGGCAAACCTGAGACCAAGACATGCATTCGCGTGAGACGCATTGTCGTAAAGCGAAAGAATGCGCCAGACCTAATCATTGTGACAAGCTTGCTAGACATGGAGAAGTTCAGTGCCGCAGATGTCCTTGAACTCTACGGACTTCGCTGGACGATCGAAACGGCTTTTCTGCATGTAACCAAAGAATTTGACTTACGTCACATGATCGGCTCAACGGCCCAAGCAACCCTCTTCCAGTTTGCAGTCACGCTCATCATTCACAACGTAATGCGATTGATACTGGCTCATGTCAGTGAAGCACAGAATGTCTCCCCCGAGGAGTTATCCTTGCCGAAGATCACTCGTACTGCAAAAAAGCAAATGGCCTCGCTATCCGTTTTTGTCCCAGCAGCGAAAACTGCAGACCTTATACTATCAAAGAATCCGACGCCTGCTCGTGTGGCAAAGATGCTTGCTAAGCTATGGGATGATGATTGGATCAAGGCTCGCAAAAAAAAGCCAACTGCAGAACCACCTCCCAAAAAACAATCGGGTGCGCACACATCTGTCTACCGCGAAATACAAGCGTATGCGAGGTAAAAGATGTTTAGAGCGGTGGGGCGAGGTTCCTGCCGAGCCTTCGGCCTGTATCACCAACCAAGATTCATTGGCGTTAAGGCTCCGTGTTATCTGCAGAGGTGGATGGTCCTCCGCGTGTTGCCACGATTCGAACCTCAAATCCCAATGGAACCGCGACCGCGCTCGGGGCTTAAGGCTCGGGCCTTAAGGCTCGGGTGGAACCTCGCCCTCCCACCGCGTCTTCGCTCTCCCGCGCCGTGGCCGGCCACGGTTACCTAGGATATACAACGAGATGTAGCTCCAGCCATGATGGGTGATTGCTCGAGCGCGATCACTCTCTTTTGAAACGCAAGTAAAATCGCCGCAAATCATTGCATTTTTGCAGCATTTTGTCTCTGGAGAAACGATTGGTACAGCAGTTGCCAATAGTGCCATCGCCAGAAACATATTCTGTGCGCTGACCGAGTGAGCTCGGAGGTTCGATTAATTCTTTATCCTGATGCACTGACTGGTGAAACCAGAGGTATACGAGACAAACTTGGAGTGCTCCGTATGCCCGCACACTTAATCTTGGGGAACGTGCGGTTCCCGCGTGTCACCAAACTCGAGCCATGGTTCGCGACAGAGTGCTGTCGCCGTCGATCGCAGCCTGGGATGTGCTGTTGTTGTTCTTGTTAATCAAGCACCACATCGATCGCTGAATGCCTGGTTCTCTATCTAGCTGTTTGTTCAGAACCGGCTAGCTCCATTCGTCTGTATCTGCAGCCCGCAAGGTCATGCTTGCGCTGCGGCCTGGTAGCCCATTGCTGTTGTTCAAACCACGGAAAACAAAATGAAACGTTTCGTTGCGCAAACACGTGTTGGATTTACGTTAGTCGAGTTGCTGGTGGTGATTGCCATCATCGGTATTTTGGTGGGATTGTTATTGCCGGCGGTGCAGGCGGCCCGAGAGGCTGCTCGACGTATGCAGTGCTCCAACAATCTCAAGCAGATTGGCCTGGCGACTCATAACTTCGAAAGTACCTATCGCTTCTTGCCGCCTGCGTTTATCGGCGACAACTCGGATGCTGTGAACAGTTGGGCGACCTGGCCTGCGTTGATTTTGCCGCAAATGGAAGGCAGCAATCAATACAATTTACTGGACTTGCATTATCGAGTGGCCGATCAGCCCCAGGCTGCTTACCAGACGCAGAACCCTAACTTCTTGTGCCCCTCGCGGCCGCCGGCAGTGCTGAGTGTCAATGACTTTGCCAATCCAGGTGGCGCCTTGACCGACTATGCTGCCAGTTTTGGTACGGCTGCACTCTATACCAATTCCATCGGAGCCGTCATTCCGGCGATCCCGGTGGAGATCACCACCGATAGTGCAGGCAAGCCCTATCTGAAGAAGTGGAGAGCTCAGGTTCGCTTCGCCGACTTGCTAGACGGCACTTCGAACACCACCATTTTTGGCGAGAAGCACATTCGTCCGAATTCACTGCGTGGCAAGAACGAAGATCGGAGCGCTTACAGCGCCGTGCGCAATACTCATCGTCGCATGATGGGCGTGTACAGCAACGGCTCTATAACCGAGGTGCGCCCGCTATTGCCTCCCAATGCGCAGACACCACCCTTGGCCAATTCCAGTTTTGGAAGCGCTCACGTTGGGATCTGCCAGTTCGCCATAGGTGACGGCAGTGTGCAAGCGCTGTCGACTTCGACTGATATCGATGTGCTGACCAAGCTGGTGACTCGTAATGATGGAGGCGTGGTGACGTTGAATAACTGAGTGGCACTGAGCGCAGCCACCCCGTCGCCAGACGGAAAACACCTGACGAACCAAAACAATAAACGAGACAGATATGAAAAAATTTGGAAAACCAAATGGAAATTGGTATCGTTTCAGCCTGACGCTGACTTTGATCGCCCTGATGCTGGGGTGTAACGGCACCAGTCAGCCACCGGCTAGCGGCCAGGTGCAGTTGCCTGCCGAGGCGAATTTTACCTTCGAAGGCGACACGCTCGAACTGCGAGCCAAAGGCGATGGAACTCAGCTGGCCTTTGGGCAGCTCCAGTCCGATGGTTCATTTACTGTCGAAAGCCTGGTGGATGGTCAAGTGGTTCCTGGTGCTCCTCCGGGCAGCTACCAGGCTCGACTGGTTATCGCCGACGATGACTACGCCCATAAATCGCAAGCGGCCAAGGCTATTCCGAAAAAGTACTTCAACTTCGACACATCCAATCTGGTGGTCGAAGTCCCCAACAAAAACATTCAGCTAAAAATCACCAGGTAAGGATTCGTAATATGAGACGCTGGGGCGCACTAGTAGGACTGGCTTGGCTGAGTTGGCTCAGCAGCACATCGGCGGGGCTGGCGGCCGATCCGGGAAATGCCACCGACGAACAACTGCAGTTCTTCGAAAAGAAGATTCGACCACTGTTTGTCGAGAATTGCTATATCTGCCATTCGGAACATCACAAAGAGGCCGGTGGTTTGCGGGTGGATGATTATCGAGCCATTACGGCCGAAAGCAAAAACGGCGCGGCGGTCGTGGCTGGTGATTCGAGTAAGAGCCTGCTGATCACGCGGGTGACACATCCGGACGATGCCAAGATCATGCCACCCGATCATCGACTGAGCGAGCAGCAAGTTGCGGATCTGAAAAAGTGGATCGACGATGGCGCAGCCTGGCCGGCTCTGGTCATTCCCACAGGTATCGATCAAACGCTTGATCAACGCATCGTGCATCAAGAGCTGAAAGAAAGTCACTGGGCCTGGCAACCGCTTCAATCGCCGGCGGTGCCGGTGCTGGGTGAGCAACATCCGCTGGCCAGTTGGGCTCGTAGTGATGTCGATAAATTCCTGGCAGTGGCCCTGAACGAAAAGGGGCTCAAGCCGGTCGCCGATGCCAACCGGTCGACTCTCTTGCGACGCTTGACATACGATTTGACCGGTCTGCCACCAACCGAAGATGAACTGCTGGCCTTTGCGCTGGATGATTCCCAGCAGGCTACTGAGAACGTGGTCGATCGACTGTTGGCATCCAAGGCTTTCGGTGAACGCTGGGGACGTCATTGGCTGGACGTGGCTCGTTACGGTGAATCAACCGGTTCAGCTCGTAACTTGCCTTACCCGCATGCCTGGCGATATCGCGACTACGTTATCGATTCATTCAACAGCGACAAACCATACAATCAATTCTTGCAGGAACAGTTAGCAGGCGATCAATTGCCGGCCAGTTCGCTGTCGCAAAAGCGCGAGCAGTTGATAGCGACCGGCTTCCTGGCTTTGGGTGTCAAGGACGTCAACCAGCGTTTCAAAGTCCGCTATGACATGGATAACGTCGATGAGCAGATCGATACGGTATCGCGGGCTGTCCTGGCGCTGACGGTCAGTTGCGCCCGATGCCATGATCACAAGTTCGATCCTGTATCCACACAAGATTACTACGCGCTGGCTGGTATCTTTACCAGTACTGAGCTGTGCGATGCGCTTCGCAATCAAATGGGTGGTGGCGGGCTGGCCTATTATGTACCAGCTCGATTGTTGTCGCTGAGCGAAAACATGAGTACGGAAACCACCCCAGAACTGGAACGCCAGATCGAAGTCAAGAAAGCCGAGGCGGAAGAGGCTCGGCAGGCTTTCACCAAGATTCGCGACAGCGTCAAACAAGCCGATCGAGGCCCTGAGCATGCGCAAAGGTTGCAGAAGGCTCGTCAGGCCATGCAAAAGAAGCAAGCGGAGCTGGTGGCCCTCACCGATCCAGCCAAACGCGGTGCAGTCGGTCTGGGAGTACGCGATGCAGCCAAGCCTGCCGATACGGAAATTCGTATTCGAGGGGAAGCCGAGAAGATTGGACCATCGGTACCGCGCGGCTTCTTGAGCGTGCTTGATCACGTTCCCAGTCCAGCGATTCCCAACGGTAGAAGTGGACGATACGAGTTGTCGGTATGGTTGACCGATCCACGCAATCCACTGACTACGCGCGTCGTTGTTAATCGAATCTGGCAGCACTTGTTTGGCGACGGCATCGTCAACACTGTCGATAACTTTGGCAGCACCGGCGGTGTGCCGACTCATCCGGAGTTATTGGATTACCTGGCTAACAAGTTTGCGCAAGACGGTTGGTCCTTCAAAAAACTGATCCGCCACCTGGTTCTCAGTCGTGCCTACCAGCTTTCCTCGGAGGCAGATGCGCAGGCCCTGGCAATCGATCCAGCCAACAAGTTGTACTGGCGGCACTCGCCGCGTCGCTTGGAGGCAGAGGAGATTCGCGATTCGGTGCTTGTCTTGTCAGGACAACTTGCACCTGGGCGGCCAGCGACCTCACCATCCAATGAATTGCCGGTGATCGAAATCCGGAACAATGGCCCCGAGGCACGCAATATCCTGACGTTTGCTTCGCAGAGCAAGTATCGCAGTGTTTACCTGCCCTTGGTGCGCGGCATTGTGCCTGGGTCGTTGGAGGTTTTCGACTTTGCAGATCAAGGCATGGTAACCGGCAAGCGGACCAACACTACGGTCGCACCGCAAGCCTTGTTCATGCTCAACGATGCCTTCGTACGCAGTTACTCGCAGCAGTTTGCGCAGAAGCTAAGAACCGATGCGGCCGTTTCAACCGAGCAGCAGATTGCCAAAGCTTATCGCTTGATCCTCAATCGACAACCTGCTGTGCCAGAGTTGCAACAAGCGGCGGCGTTCGTCGCTGACTACAAATCGCAATATGCACAATTGCAGACGCCTGCGCCCGAAGCCGCCCTGGCAGCTAGTGACAGTGCCGCCGAAAGTCCGGCTGCTGCTAGTGGTCCAGGTTCAGCGGCAACCGGCAACGACAAGAGCGGTACAACCAAGAAAGAAAAAGCTAAAGACGAACCCTCCAAGGCGTCCACTGGGACGGCAGCGGCAAAAGCCGCTACCTCATTGTCGCCCGCCGTTCCAGTGGCCGCGCCCGAGGACTCGCGCGACAGTGAGTTCAATCCCGATGGTTTGGAAGTGGCCGCACCGGCCGACCCAGACCTGGCAGCCTTGGCGGCCCTAGTACAGTCGCTGTTTGCCAGCGCCGAGTTTCGCTTTATCCGATAGCAGCGGGAGTGGGCCATGCACCATGGTTGACTCCTCCCGGCTGCAGTGCCCCCTCCCGAATCTTCGCCTTAAGGGCTCGATTCGACCTCCCCCAAGCTGCGCTTGGGAGAGGTGACCCGCAGAAATACTTTACGTGTAAACGAAATGAATAGTCAGGAATAGAATTATGAGACCAGCTTTCCAGCCGGGTATGAATTTGCCGGGCAACGTATCGCGTCGACATCTATTGCGAACAACAGGCGCAGGCTTTGGGGCCTTGGCGCTGGCAGGGCTGCTGGCCGGAAACTCGGCCAGCGCGAAGGAAGGTGGCCAGCCAGCTGGACCGCTTGCGCCCAAAGCACCGCATTTCGAGGTTAAAGCCAAGCGTATCATCTTTTTGTTTCTCGAGGGCGCTTTCTCGCAGCTTGATACCTGGGAGTACAAGCCGGCGCTGCAAGCAGCCGATGGCAAGGCTGGTCCCGGGGGTGGTACCTTGGTGGCCTCCAAGTTCAAGTTCGCGCAGCATGGTCAAACGGGAACCTGGGTTTCCGAATTGTTTCCCAATAGTGCGCGGCATGTGGACAAGCTCTGTTTCTTGCGTGGACTGCACACCGATACACCCGCGCATCCACAAGCAGTAATCCAATTGCACACCGGTGCCGCCAACGCCACGCTCACGCGGCCGTCGATGGGCGCTTGGCTGCTGTATGGTCTAGGCACTGAGAATCAAGACCTGCCCGGTTACATCACGATCAATCCGCCACCTAACTTTGGTGGAGCGGTCAATTACGGCAGCGCCTTTTTGCCGGCTCACTACCAGGGAACACGGATTACCGACAAGGGTTACTTGCCCAACCTGCAAGCTAGCTCCGATCCTCGACTGCAACGTAAGCAACTGGACTTCATCCAGTCTTTGAACAAGCAGTTCACGCAATTCCCCGGAGCCCCAGATGAACTGGAGGGAATCATCCAGTCCTACGAACTGGCCTTCACCATGCAAGGCAAGGTGCCTGAACTGCTGGATATCAGCCAGGAGCCTCAAGCGGTGCTGGACGCCTATGGCGTTCAAGATGGACCGGCTGGTAGTTTTGCGAGGCAATGCTTGATGGCCCGTAAGCTGAGCGAAGCCGGAGTGCGTTTTGTCGAAGTTTGTGATCCAGGCTGGGACCACCACAACAACTTACATCAAGGGTTGATCACGCGTTGCAAGTCGGTCGATCAGCCCATCGCAGCTTTACTTGACGACTTGGAGAAGCGCGGCATGCTCGACGACACGCTAGTGCTTTTCGGTAGCGAGTTCGGCCGCCTGCCGCAGGCGCAAGGTCCCGATGGCCGCGACCATAACATCACTGGTTATCCGATGTGGCTGGCTGGCGCAGGCGTCAAAGCGGGGTACTCATTCGGGGCGACTGACGAATACGGCCGCGAAGCTGTCGAGGGACGCATGCACACCAATGATCTGCATGCCACGATCCTGGCGCTGATGGGCCTGGACCACGAAACGCTGACCTATCCTTACGCGGGCCGCCAATTCCGATTGACCGACGTAGCCGGCGTGGTCAATCGAGACATTATGAGCTAACCCGCGATCGGGCGAGGCCACCGCCGACCCTTCGGCTTGTATCACCAACCAAGATTCATTGGTAAGCTGCGTAGCCACCGTCACCAGACGGTGGACGCGAAAGTTAACGTTCTCCACCGCTTGGCAGCGGTGGCTACGAAGACTTCATCCAGTGATTTTGCCCAGCTTGCCAAGTGGCGCTGTCCAATTAAGGCTCGGGTGGAACCTCGCCCTCCCGCCGAGCCTTCGCCCTCTCGTGTGGCCTTGTCTCCCAATGGTCAGCCTGGCTTACGCAGCTGGTTTCTTGCTCTTGTTGGTATCGCCTTGCAACCAGCGGCTCAGCTGCTCTAGTTCGCCCGCCCACTTCTTGCTGATGCGGCGATCGCAAAAGGCTTTGAAGAGCAAATCGACCGTCTGTCCCAGGTTGCGAATCGATTCGATGCGATTGGTGCGCATCTCGTGGATATCGTCAGCTTCATCCGCCTGGATCTTAGCCCCCGAGATACCGAACGTTTCGGCTTGCAGAGTCAAATCGAATTGCTGGTTGTGACGGACGAGGGTCAAACCGGCCTTACGAGGAAGTTTACCAGTGCGGATCGCTTGCATCGCTTCGGATAGCTTGGTGGGGCACTCCGAAGAAATAGATTCTTTGCCTGTTTCACCCAGCGGGCATTCAAGTGAGAGAGTACGAGCGAACATGGCGGTGACTTCCGATTCATCTGCCAGCGAGATCGTATCGGATTGGGTGTCCAGGTACCACCACAGCCACATCATGAACTCGTTGCCCAAATAGTCGTAGCTCTCGGCAAACTCGTTCAGCCATACGCTGTCTGCAGCTGCAAACTCTGGATGGAATTGAGCTGGCGACAAATCATCCAGGGCCGAGCGTTTGTCGCGTTCGTCAGCCCAATCGTTAACCAGTGTACCGGCCGAAACGCGCGAAAGCTCGATTTCGAAGGCTCGCGAGAGCAGGTCAGCGGCTTGTGTGATGGCGGAACTGCTGGAGCTACCGATGTACAACAATTGTTCATTGGCATCCCACAAGATTGGAAACTCGGACATCTTGTGGTATTTGCCCGAACGGGCTTCTTCCTCACAGCGAGCTTCGACGGCCTCTTTGGCTTCCTGTCGTTGAGCTTTGGTGGGCCGTCCACTGGTGTTGTCTTTGGCCAGGGCCAGCAGTTCGATTTGCATCCAGGCCTTCTTGATAGCCGAAGGCACCGTGTTGGTATCGACGCGAATGGCACAGTGCAGTGCGTTGTCGATTACGTTCTTTTCAATATCGAAGAGATTGTCGAATAGATGGTCACCAGCGATAAAGCCGGTGGTAACTGATTCTGCGCCGGCTGCATTGGCCGGACCAGCCGCAAAGCGACTGAGAATCTCGATGTGTTCATCCTTGAAATGTTTGAAGTCTACTCCAGTGACCTTAAATCGCTCAAAGCCTACGCTACCGGAGAGAAACGCCATGCGGGATTCCTGTTTTACCAAGGATTGAAGAGGCCAGGGATTGAAGAGACCAACCCAATTCTGGTAATGCATCGGCCAGCGGCTCGCCGCAGCGTGTTGAAATCCGCCAGAAGTTCCTCCATGGCGATGGGGTAGAGTTTGCCGTTGGATCAGATCGCGAACTCTCCGTAGCCACCGCCTGCCAGACGGTGGACGTGGACGCTAACGTTTTCCACCACTTGGCAGTGGTGGCTACGAAGCGGTTCTAACTAACACTTTGTACAGGCAAACTTTTTGTAGCTTTGATAATGGGAGACAATCTGCTATCTTATTAACAGTGCAGAGTAATGGGCCGATACGCTGCGCGATGGGTTTTCGTAGTCTTGCCACCCCAAAATCGGCTCGCCAGGCTATTCGTTCCATGAGCCGGGAAGCTGTCTATTGGTTAATGAGTCTTAAGGCAGAAGGGTTGTCCTTCTTGGCCTACGATGACTCATTATCGATCGCCATGCTGCGAATCGATGACGCGCTCTACGAGGTCAGTTACGCGGATGTCGAAGCCTGTATGAGCACGCCGCCCGATCGCCTGGTGCACCATCTGAAGCAATTGGGTGCGCTGATCAGCGGACTATCGGTCAAGTCGGCTGATCTCGAACTGCAGCCGCCTACTTATCCGCTCGAGGAAAACCAAACAGATCGCCGAGTGGGCTGACGGTTCGCCGCGCGGAACAGGCTTTGCACTTTGGCAGCGCTCGAAACGCTCGCCGCGTTCGTCAGAGTGTCTGATCGCGATGGATCGAGCCTTGTGCGACTGAGGATCTGCATCTTGAACTTCCATGCCCTGGCTGTCGACTACGATGGCACCTTGGCTCTTGACGGCCTGGTTGACGAGTCGACCGTAGCGGCTCTGCAACAACTGAAATCAACCGGTCGGCACCTGGTGCTGGTTACGGGCAGGCGGCTGGAACCTCTACAAGAACTGTTTCCTGAAATGAAACTGTTTGATCAACCCTCCGGCCATTTTGTCGTCAGTTTCTGTCGCGTGGCCGAAGACGAACGCCCCAAGTACTTTGATCGCTTACTGCACGAGCTGTCCTCGATGCGCAGCCAAAAAGGCCGGCCGCATTGGATCATCGTCGATGAAGCGAAGCGTGAGTGACTCGGGCGTTGGTTGGCCACTCTTGGCCGACTTAATCACCCAAGACGGGCAGGAGTGCCCGTGCTACCTGGCTTAGGTGGTAGCCAGTGAACGATCGATGGCGGTGACGAGTTGCTCAAAGCTGACTGGCTTGGTTAGATGAACGCGATATCCCGAGTCGATGGCTCGGCGGATGTCCTCCTCCATACCAAAGCCGGTTAGGGCAATGGCAGGGATGGTGGATGCGTGTTCAATCAGTCGCAGCAATTGACAACCATCACCATCGGGCAAACCGAAATCGCTAATGATCAAGTCGAACTGGTCATTGTGCCAGGAACTGCAGGCTTCGGCAATCGAACTCGCCACGGTTACCGTATGTCCAATCTTTTGCAGTAGTCGTTCGGTTAGTTTGGCAAAGGCGCGCTGGTCCTCGACCAGCAGAATATTCAAGCGGCGTCCCGTTGGTCCAGAGCTTACCAATTCCAGGTTGGGCAAGTGCTCGATAGGTTCCTCCGCATCACTGACCGTGGCCAGGTCCAACGTAAAGGTCGCCCCTAGTCCTTTGCCTGGGCTGGTCACGGTCAAGTTGCCGTGGTGCAGTTCAGCGATCGCTTTGCTAATCGCCAGGCCCAGGCCCAGGCCGCCGAAGGTTCGCGTGATCGATTGACCGCCTTGCACGAAGGCATCGAAGATGACGGGAATTACTTCCGGCTCGATGCCGATTCCACTGTCGCTGACACTGACGCTCAGTTGACCGCGCGTCGGCGTACTGGCGATAACCTGGATACGACCGCCTTTGGGCGTAAACTTGACCGCATTGTTCAGCAAGTTCCAAAAGACTTGCTGGATTCGAGCCGCATCGGCTTGCACCTTGGTGGCCACGGCTCGGTTCTGAAAATCGAACTCAATCCGCTTGCGCTGGTAATCTGGTTCGATGATTTGAATGACATTGCGAATGAGATCCAGGACATCGACCGCTTCGTACTTCAGCTCCAATTTCCCTTGCGCAATGCGATTGATGTCCAGCATGTCATCGATCAAGCGGCATTCCAAGTCGATATTGCGACGGATCATCTCGAGTCCATCGCGGTATTCCTCGGGCAGTTTCTTCTCCATCTCCCACAGGGTCGTCAACATGCGAATGGGCGCCAAGGGGTTGCGCAGTTCATGACTGAGTACGGCCAGGAAGCGATCCTTGGCGGCATTGGCGGACTCGGCTGACAGTTTGGCTTGTTCCAAATCCTTCAAGGCCTTCCACTCGGCTGTCATGTCACGCGTCACGACCAACACGAAATCGGCCTGGCCTGCATGATCGAGCTCAGCGACCAGGTGCGATTGCAAACGCAGTGGGCCATTCAAAGAGTCATAGCTGAATTGAATTGTTTCAGGATCGCCGGTGGCAAAGACGCGTTCGATCGCTGCGTCCCATTGGTCGCATAACTCTTGGGGCATCCCCAACTGACGATTCGTCTTGCCCAAAAACTGGCTGGCTTTCAGTCCCGTGATCAGTTCAATCGAGCGGCTGACAAAAACATGCCGCAGCTTGCGATCGAAACGCACAATGATGTTGGGCGAGTTGTCCGACAGACTTCGCAACTCTTCCTCGGCTACTTTCTCAGCTGAGATATCGCGTTGCACGCCGATCAAGCGAACCGGTTGGCCATCGGCATCGCGTTCGATTTTAGCCATCCACAACACCCAGCGCACCGTGCCATCGCTGCGCAAGATACGAAACTGACAGCGCAGTTGACTGTCGGTTTCCAAGCAATGAGCGATTGTTTTCTGGACGTGCTGAACGTCCGCAGGGTGGATCATTTCAAAGTAGCTGGCTGCCGACGAGACGCAGCAATTGGCCGAGTTGCTGGAAACATCGGTAGGGTGTGGCCACAAGATCTGGTCGGATTGCAAGTCCCAATCCCAAAGCGAAAGCTCGGCTGTTTCGAGAGCGATGCGCAGACGTTCTTCATTTTCATGAATGGCATCGCGTTGGCGCACAATTTCTTGTCGCTGCCTGGCCAACTCGATGAACACATTGACTTTTGAAACCAGGATATTGGGATCAAAAGGTTTGTAAAGGAAATCGACGGCCCCCGATTCGTAGCCCAAGAATTGTCGATTCAGGTCGGGAATGCCGGCGGTCAAAAAGATGATCGGAATGCGCCGGGTCCGATCGGTGCCGCGCATCATTTCAGCCAACTCAAATCCGGTCATATCCGGCATATGGACATCGATGATTGCCAACGCAAAATCATGCCTTAGCAGCAGTTCCAGTGCTTCCCTGCCCGACCTGGCGCGACTCAGTTCGATGCCTTCGCGTCTGAGAACCGCTTCCAAGGCGAGTAGATTTTCTTCCAGGTCGTCGACCAATAACAACTTGATAATGTCCATTTCGACTCACTGGGTTTTCAAGGGCGATCAGAGTTTCTGAAACAGCTCAACTAACTCGCTTACCGATAACGAAAAAGCTGCCGGGCATCGAGCCAAGGCGGACTCGGGCATCATCGGTACTTGCGCCTGGCAGGGACGCTGTACCACGGCCAGGCCTCCTTGGTCATAAATGGCTTTCAAGCCATGGGCACCATCTTGATTGCCACCGGTCAGAACCAGCCCCAAGGCACCAGGTCCTACTGCATCGGCGACCGATTCGAAGAGTACGTCGATCGAGGGCCGCGAAAAATGCACGGGACTGTCGATCGACAGCGAAAACTCCAGCGAGCGTTCGACGAGCAAATGATAGGCTGGCGGTGCGAAGTAAACATGCGCGGGCCGGACAGGCAGTTTGTCATAAGCTTCTTCGACCGGCAGCGCGCAGCGATTATGGAAGATCGAAGCCAGCAAGCTCTCGCGATCCGAAGGCAAATGCACCACGATCGTAAATGACATATCGGTCTGGCTGGATATCGCAGGTAACAAGTGACTGAGCACTTCAATTGCCCCGGCTGATGCGCCGATGCAAACCAACTGCACGCTCTGAGCTCGTAACCTGTCCAGGAGCCTATCAACTTGAGCATCCATCATGAATCGCCCACCTTCTGATAGATCCTGGTTGGTTGCGAGAACTCCTGAAACGACTCGGCGTGATCGGAGAAACGCAGGCTTTCCTTGCTGCCTAAACCCAAGAATCCACGCCGGGCCAGCGAGTCCTTAAACAAACCAATAACATGGCTTTGCAAGGGCCGATCGAAGTAGATTAACACATTACGACACGAAATGAATTGTACTTCCGCAAAGACAGTATCGGTCACCAGGCTGTGGTCGGAGAACACGACGTTCTTGCGCAAACCAGCATCAAACCTCGCGCCCCCGTACGCGGCCGTGTAGTAATCACTCAGCGAAGCCTTGCCACCGTAACTTTGATAGTTGGCTGTGAAGCCAGCGATACGATCTAACGAGTAGATTCCCAAACGAGCCGAATCCAGCGATCGCGAATTGATATCTGTGGCGTAGTACAATGTGCGAGATTCCAATCCTTCTTCTCGAAACAAGATCGCCAGCGAATACAACTCTTCCCCAGCGCTGCAGCCAGCTACCCAGACTTTAATCGACGGATAGGTTCTCAAGTGCGGAACGACTTTGTCCCGTAAATCGCGAAAATAGGCCGGATCGCGAAACATCTCGCTGACTTGTACCGTCAGGTATGCCAGCAGTTCACCAAAAGTGGATTCATCGCGCAGCAAACGATCTTGCAAGACGGAATAACTGGGCAATTCAAAATGAAGCAGTGCTTGCCGCAGGCGGCGCTTAAGCGAAGCCATAGCGTAGCCGCGAAAATCATAGTGATATCTGTGAAATATCGCTTCTAGCAGCAACTGAATCTCGATCTCTTCGGTGTCACGCGCCATAACCGTGGCGGATTTCCTCTCTTGGCTGCTCTTAGCTGGAACGCGGCATCCAGACTCGGATCAATGAGATCAATCGCTCGATATCCAACGGTTTTGCCATGTAGTCATTGGCACCAGCCTCCAGGCAGATTTGCTGATCGTTCTTCATGGCTTTGGCGGTCAAGGCAATGATTGGCAGCTCTGACCACTGCTTCTGTTTGCGGATCTCGGTGATGGCGGTCAGTCCATCCATTTCCGGCATCATCAAGTCCATCAACACCAGGTCGATCGACTGGCTATCTGCTTCAGCCAGGGTGTGGAGCGCTTCTTTGCCGTTGCGCGCAATTTCTACCCGGATGCCTTTCGTTTCCAGGATGCTCGTCAAGGCAAACACGTTGCGTACGTCATCCTCGACGACCAGGATGCGACGGCCTTCTAACAGGCTCTCGCGATCATGGGCCTTGCGCAGCATCTCTTGTTGTTCGACCGGCATTTCTTGAACGACCTGGTGCAGAAACAGTGTGACCTCGTCCAACAGACGTTCGGGAGAACGGGCACCTTTGATAATGATGGACTTGGAATACCTCCGCAAACGGTGTTCCTCTTGGCTGGAAAGTTCGCGACCGGTGTAAACAATCACAGGCGGAAACGAGTACCGATCTTCGCGGCTGAGCGTTTCCAGCAATGAGAACCCGGTGGCATCGGGCAGGCTCAAGTCCAATACCATGCAGTCAAATGTGTTCTCTTTGAGCTGATTGAGGCAGTCGCTGGCCGAGCGAACGCCCACGACCTCGACTTCCGGCGCACCCAACAGTGCCTTGAGACTGTTCAGTTGTACTTCGTCGTCTTCAACCACCAAGACGCGTCGCATGGCTTTGGCCAAACGCTCGCGCAGATCTTCCAGTGCCCCGACCAATTGCTCGCGCTTGACCGGCTTGAGCATGTAACCGACGGCCCCCAGTGACAAGGCGGTCTCTGCGTAGTCGCTACCCGAAATGATATGCACCGGTATATGACGGGTACGCACGTCGTGTTTCAGCCTATCCAACACAGATAGGCCCGATTGATCAGGCAGGCCCACGTCCAGGATGATCGCAGCCGGTAGATGCCGAGTCGCCAGCATCAAGCCTTCATCGGCAGTCGAAGCTCGCAAGCAGTTGAAGTTCTGTTCATGCGCCAGGTCGGCCAGGATCTCGGAGAACGATAGATCATCTTCGATCACCAGGATCGTGCGCCGGTCGGGACTCAGCCGATCGCGATCGTCAGTGGCCGCCAGGGCCAACGCTGGTTGATCCAACAGCGAGCCAGCACGGGCTGTGGGTGGGCTTGCATGACGCCTGCTGGCCACGACTTCCGATGGTCTTGAGTCAACTTCACTGTGGTTACTGAGGAGAGAAGTCAGAGCCGAACTGCCTGGACTCTGGGTGGCTGAACCATCAGCAGCTGGTGCTGCAACGTAACTGATCGGCAACGACAGAGTAAAGGCACTGCCCTGCCCAACGACGCTTTGCAGAGTTATGCCGCCTCCGAGCAGCCTGGCCAGCTCGCGCGAGATCGATAGCCCAAGGCCAGTGCCGCCGAACTTGCGATTGGTCGTACCATCGGCTTGGCGGAAGGCTTCGAAGATGACTTCGCGTTGATCTTCGGGTATGCCAATACCGGTATCGCGGACCACAAACTCCACTCGTCCATCGGCGGCATCTTGAATGATCAAGGCAACTTCGCCAGCTTCGGTGAACTTACAAGCATTCGACAGCAGATTCTTGAGAACCTGGTCCAAACGCGTGGCGTCGGTGTAAACATGCTGGAGAGTGGTTAACAGTTCGGTGCGGAGTCGCAGGCCTTTGTCGGCTGCAATCGGCTCGAACGTCATTCTCAAATTGTCGACCACACTTGCCAGCGCGAGATTGGCTGGCCGAATTTCCAGACGCCCCGATTCAATCTTGGCCAGGTCCAGGATGTCATTAATCAAGGTCAGCAGATCATTACCTGCTCCGTTGATTGTTTTCGCGTATTTAACCTGCTCGGCTGTCAAGTTACCCTCTTTGTTATCTGCCAAAAGTTTGGAGAGGATCAAAGAAGAATTCAGCGGAGTGCGCAGTTCATGCGACATGTTCGCCAGGAACTCAGACTTGTATCGACTCGAGCGTTCCAGTTCGAGCTTTTGTAATTCAAGCTGTGACTTGGAGCGCGAGAGGTCCTGCTTCTGAGCTTCCAGCAGGGCCGTTTGCTCTTCCAGTTGCGCATTGGTTTGTTCCAGTTCGGTTTGCTGCAACTCGAGTCGCGCCTGCGTTTCACGCAGTGCGCGACTTTGCTCCTCCAGTTCCTCATTGCTGACTCGCAACTCTTCGCTCTGAGCCTGCAGCTCTTCGCTCTGACGCGTGGTCTCTTCCAGCAACTCTTGTTGGCGTCTCAAGTAATGACACGCCTTGATCGCGACGCCAATCGAAGCACCCAAGCGTTGCACAAGTTCTTCGTCGGTGGTGTAGGTAGTTTGCGGAAAGGCCAGTTCCAAGACGCCTAAGACCATGCCGTCGGTTATGATCGGGACCACCAGTACCGCGCGCGGAGTTATCGCGCCAAGCGACGAGCCGATGCGCACGTGCTCTTCGCGGATGTCTAGTAAACCGAAGGTACGCTGGTCTTGAGCTGCTTGCCCGACCAGCCCCTGTCCGAGCTGGATGGTCACCGGAGGCTTGCATCCGCTGGGAACCGCGTAGGTGGCCACCAACTGATACTGCTGGCCGAACCGAACATAGAACAGCCCATAGGCAGCGTTGATGTAGCTGCCAAAGAAGCGGAGCACATGTTGGCCCAACGATTCCAATGTTTGCTCGCCAGCAATCTGGTGGCTCAGCTCGACTTGCCCTTGTTGCAGCCATTCTTGGAGGCGCTGGGATAACTTCTGGTGGACTGAGTGGTAACACACACCGGTAGTAACCACGATCGTAAGCAAGCCGAAACTGCGATTGGTCAGAGCCATCACCGGGTTGATACCCAAAGGGCTAGTCAACATACCGAGCATCAGCAGAACTCCACAGGCCACACCGACCGACACAACGTGCGACGGGCGCCAAAAGAAGAGTGTCAGCGAAACCGGCAACAGGTAGAGTACCCACTCCGCATAACCCAGGGCTGTGAAGCAATCCGCCAGGAACACCGCCAGGATTGCCAGACATATCCCCCACCCCAGCGCGGGCGCGGGATTGCGTTCGAATCGCAACATGAATCAAAAATCACTTCCAGAAGATGACCTTAACGATCATCGGCCCAGGCTCGATCGTATCTGGGATCGTCGCACGGATCAATCAGCCTCCGTAATCCTCGCCGCCTGACCGCGAACGGAAACTCCCGTAGCCACCGCCGCCAGGCGGCGGAAGAAGTGTCCGTAGCGCATCCACCGCCCGGCGGCGAGTGGCTACGAAAGCGGCGAGTGTCTACGAAAGCGGCGGGTGGCTACGAAAGTGGCGGGTGGCTACGAGAGCCAGTAACGCGTCGATTTGACGTGTCGATGCACCGCTTGAGCAGATATAACACTATTTTCCGACCCTGTTCTGTTCCGATCTCGTGGGAGCTCGAATGAGTTATTTGCAAGCTCTTGCAGCTTATGTGCTGTGGGGCGTCTTTCCGATCTACTGGAAACTGCTCAGCGGAATTGACTCGGTGGAAGTTATTTGTCATCGCATCATCTGGTCGCTCTTGACGCTGGTGCTGTGTGTGTCGCTGGTGGGCCAGTGGAAAGACGTTCGCTTGGCGCTGGGGGATATGCGGCGCCTGGGGCTGATCGTCTTGGCCGCCTGCTTGATCAGCGTGAACTGGCTGGTGTTCATTTGGGCTGTGCAACACGACGCCGTGGTACAAAGTAGCCTCGGCTACTTTATCAACCCCATGTTAAATGTTCTGTTAGGTGTGGTGATCTTTGGTGAGCGACTCTCGCGCAACCAGTGGTTGGCAGTCTGTGTGGCTGCGCTGGGGTTATCGATCATGACCATCAGCACTGGCACTGTATCCTGGATCGCGCTATCGCTGGCAGGCAGTTTTGCAGTGTATGCCGCGGTGAAAAAGAAAACCAGTTTGCCGGCAATTGCGGGCTTGGGACTTGAAACCGCGGTGTTGCTTCCGGTGGCCATGCTTTATCTGGTGTGGTTCGAGAATACGACCGCAGAAGTCAAGACATCGCAGACTTTTGTGCTTTTGTCGCTGGGCGGTCCGATTACAACTTTGCCGCTGGTGCTGTTTGCTGCGGCGGCCAAGTCTGTGCCGCTGGCGGTTATGGGCATGCTGCAGTACATCGCTCCGTCGCTGCAATTCTTGCTGGGCATCTGGCTCTATCGCGAGCCGATCAGTTTGTGGCAAATGCTCGGCTTTGCCTGCATCTGGAGCGCTTTGGCTATCCTGACTTTTGAAGTGATCAAACAAACAACCAGCAGCGCAGCCAGCGCAAAAACTTAGTTGCACAGCGCCCCTTGCAAGCAGCGTAGCCACCATCGCCAGATGGCGGAAGCCAGGTAGCCACCATCGTCAGATGATGGAAGGCGGGTAGCCACCATCGCCGGATGGTGGACGCGTATCCTAACGCTTTCCATCGCCTGGCAGTTTGGCTGTCGCGCGATTATTGCATGTCACCTCCCGAGCGTGCCTCTGTGAAGGTCGAACCGAGCCGTTAAGGCGAAGCAGAGGTACCAATAAACCGTGTGTGCTTGCTTACTGCTCGCCTGCGCTTCATGATAGTGACTGCTCGGATCACATCAGTTTTGGGGTCGTATCTTTTCCAGCATCGAGCCGTTATGTCTGTGTGCAATCTGCCTGGCGTGTTGAAGTTATTTGCCATACCGGCCACAAACTGTTGGATATTTCTGCTGATGTTGGCGAGCGCCATCTGGACAGACTGTGCCTGGACGGGCACAGCCAGGGCTGACCAACTGAGCGAGCAGAGCCTTTATGACGAGGCCCGGATCTTAGAAGTTGCGATCAAGATGCCAGAGGAAGATTGGCAGAGTCTGTGTGCTCAAACGCGCGATGCGGGTAAGGTTTTTGGTGGCAAGATCGAAGATCCATTCACCTACTTCAAAGGTGACATTACCATCGATGGCCAGACAATTCCGTCGGTTGGCATTCGCAAGAAGGGCTTTATCGGTTCGCTGGACGATCACTTTCCATCGCTGAAGATCCGGCTGGACGAATACCAGGATCAGAGCCCGATAGCCAACGTCAAGGTTCTGACACTCAACAATAACAAGCAAGATGCTCCGCTGGTGACCCAGTTCATCAGTTACAAATTGTTCAATGCCGCCGGCGTAAAAGCCCCGCGGTGCAACTTTGCCCGAGTGACGGTCAATGGCGAATACTTGGGCATCTATAGTAATGTCGAGTCGATCGAGAAGCCCTTTCTGAAGCGGGCATTCGGCGAAGCTTCCGGCAATCTTTATGAAGGTACCTTGGCGGACTTTTATCCCAAGGCCATTGATCGCTTGGAGGTCAAGACCAACAAGAAGAATCATGACAAGACAAAGATTAACCGACTGGCCGACTTACTGGCAGCCGATGGTCCGCTGGATCTCGATGCAGTTTCGGAACTGGTTGATGTCGATAACTTTCTTCAGTATTGGGCTCTGGAGAGTCTGATTGGATTTTGGGATGGTTACTGCAACAATCAAAACAACTATTGGGTCTATGAGAACCCGGTCAATGGCAAATTCTACTTCATACCTTGGGGTGCGGATGCCACGTTCATGCCGGGCGGCTTTCCAGGTTTTGGTCCCCGCGGTCCGCTGTCGGTTTACTCCGAGAGCATGTTGGCCAATCGGCTTTACAATCACCAGGCGATCCAAGCCCGCTACAAGACGACGCTCGAGTCGATCATGGCCAGATTCTGGGATGAAGACCAATTGATCAAGATCATCGACGACTACGAGCAGAAGCTGCAGCCTCATTTGCATCAGCGTCAGGCCGGAGCCTTGCGGGCCATGAAGACGATGCGCCAGTTCATCAAGCGTCGTCAGAAGATGTTGGAATCCGAGATGGAAAAGTGGCCGGTCGCTGCCCAATCCAAACCGCGTAAACCCATGTACATCGTCCCCGTGGGGCAGGCCTCCGGAAGCTTCACGACCACTTGGACCGATAGTCCTCCCAGAGACATCACCAAGTCGGGCAAGCTCGAACTGCAGTTGTTACTAGACGGTGAAGAGTGTCAGGTCGACAAGTTGGGAGTGGCCCTGCATCCACCTGCTCGCAGTGGATTCCCAGGCTTTGGTGGTCCGTTTGCTCCGAGCAAGCCGGTAGAGAACATCGTGTTATCGGGCATGCTGGCAGACGGAGACACCAAGTTTCAATTCACGCTACCGGTGCCGGTTGAAGAGCTCGAACAAAGCGCGGGGAAAACGATCCAGGTCGATGGCACGTTCACCGATGATGTGCGCGAGGCTGGACCCTTCAATCCTTTCAGCGGCCGTAGTGTTCAGGGTTCGCTCACCTTTTCGAAGGTCAGTTTGAAACCGGGTGAAGTGACCGAAGGCGAATTTGAACTGATTATCAGCCAGGTACGAGGCGGCTTCTTCGACCGCGGACCGCGATGAGGCTCTGAGCGTAGAGCGTCTGTCTTCACACGCTAGCAGCACTAACCAAAGTCTCATCGAACCCAAGAACCAAACCGAGTCTGTAGGCTGTAGATACTGCTCGCACTGGGTTCTGGCGGCTCGGGAGAGCCGCTCTACGCGTTTCCAATTCGCTTCTACGCGTTCATGTTCTTGAGTGCTTCGACGACGCGCTGGCTATGCGCTGTAACGTCGACATCGCGGAAGATCTCTTTGATCACTCCATCGCTACCTATGATAAAGGTAGTACGCAGGGCAATAGGCATTCCGTTGAATTCGGACAGCACGCCATAAGCGCGCGAGACTGCGTGTGTATCGTCGGCCAGGATGTCGAAGTTCAGATCGTATTTGCCCGCGAACTCCAAGTGCGAATCGACCGGGTCTACGCTGACACCCAGAATCGTTGCCCCCAGCGCTTCAATCTCAGAAGCTCGGTTGCGCAAGTCTTGAGCTTGCACCGTACACTTGGGAGTGTTGTCTTTGGGATAGAAGTACAGCACGACAGTGCCGTCCTGCACCTTGTCGGCCAACGACACATCTACACCATTTTGATTCTTCAGATTCACTGCCGGAGCCGCCTGGCCGATGGTCGGCGCAGAAGACTGGTTGATCGAGGATACAACCGGCGCGGTGGTGCCAGGTTGGAACTCCAAGTTCTTGATGGCTTGATTGCCCAGTGGATCGGTCACTGTGACGCGAAAGACTCCGCCCATGGCGCCCACATCGATGGGATCCAATTCGCCTTCAGCATTGCTGGTCATCTCATAGCGAACGGGCAACACCGCAGCCAACTGTTCCACCAGCACTTTCGTACCCGGCAAGGCTTCACCCACAAACTCCGATGTGGGAGCTGCAGGAGAGGCGTTGGCAAAGTTGACAGTCGGGGCCGTGACGTAGAAGTTGATTGCGTTGACGATCTGCAGGACATCCAAGGCGCTGACCATATTATCGGCGTTGACATCCACCAGCGCAGGAGCCACTGTACCGTCAGGCAATTCAGGCAACGTTCGCATCCCATTGACGTTGATGTCGTTGGTAACCAACAACACGTCCAGCGGCGTGACCAGCCCAGAGTCATTGACGTCCAACGCATTGTCCGCGTTGGTCCAGTCGGCAGCCATCACGCGCCGCGTCTCTAATTGCTCAAACTTCAGTCGCATTGGTTTCATGAGTTGACAATCGCCAAGCCAATTCGATTCCGTGGTTTCCAATCCTATTATGATCTGCCTTCAGCCGGCAGCCCAAGGCTTAACCACCTGCTCTAGCCACTAATTATAGCCGCCTAGCGCACGGTGGTATCAATTTTGACACCCTCCGGCTGGGATTGTCTCTAATGCCAGCCGAGGCGTCCAGAGCGGATTTTCGCGGCGGAATGTGAGGGGTGAGTCAATTGCCCGCTGGATTGAAGCAACTTTGCTTTGGTGGAGCTTTGGGTGAGCGGGTGAGGGCCTCTGAGGACAGAGGCTCTAAGGGGACTGGCTCGCTGCCTCTGGTTGGCTGGCTGGATCGGCAACTGGCAACCAGATTTCAATCCGCCCCAAGCCTGTCTGCGGGTTGAAATCCTCGCCGTAGAGTTCAAAGCAAGGTGCATCGAGCAGCTCGATCTGGGCCGTGGGCACCCAATTGGTATAGATGGCACACATGCTCAAAAACAATTGTGACACCGGTCCGCGATGGGTAAAGACGACGTAGTGGCTGGGAGGCAGATGCACACTGGTCAAGTCATCGGGGACGGCCGTGTCGGAACTGACCGCGACCCCTGCCAGGTAATAAAATCCGCGACCCTTGTTGTTGTTGCGAATCACGCCATAAGTTTCAGGTCCACTCTGGTACGGGACATGGCCAATCCACTTGACGAAACGTTGCCACAACATCGGGATGTCGCTGCGGGTCTCGGAAGTAAAGTGCTTGGCCAAACCAACGATCGTCAGCTCGGAGAGGCTCTCCGTTCTGGGCTCGTCCAGTTCGGGTAACTGTAGGTTCATCGCAATTGGCTTCCCTGGCATCAAGGTTGGGGTGAGGAGTCTTGAAACTTCGGCAGATCAGGCAACTCCAACACCGGTCGAACTTCCACGGTCCCTTTGCGAGCCCCAGGGATGCGACCAGCAATCTCGATGGCCTGGTCCAGATCGCGAGCTTCGATCAAGAAGTACCCGCCTAGCTGTTCCCGAGTCTCTGCAAAGGGCCCATCGGTCACTAGCCGCTTGCCCTGGCGGACGCGCACGCTGGTGGCCGAAGTGACCGATTGTAAAGGCGAAGCCGCCAGGAAGTGATGGCTGGCAGCCAGGTCATGCGCCAATTTTGTCGATTCCACAAAACAAGCCTCGCGCTCATCTTCCTGCCAGGCTTGTTCGTCAGAGTAAATCAAGAGCATGTATTTCATGGCAGTTGGTTTCCGTAGAGGGTCCGGTGGCGGTTGAAATTTGAAATCTGAAATTTGAGATCTGAAATTTGAGATCGAATGCAGAGGGTTGCAACCCGAGCTTCTCTCTACTTCCATTGTCGACCGCTGGAGGCTGGGGTCGACAAGGTCCTGCAAAATTAATTTGGCTGGCTATAATCAGGGTAAGCTGCTTGCCTGCCTTTCCCCTCCCTTACCCATTGATCGATCGCTGGTCTGCACCATGCGCTATCTACTCTTTTTGTTGGTCTGTTGCCATTGGCTGCAGGTGCAGGCAGAGGATCAAGTGGACTTCGTGCGCGATGTCCGACCGATATTTGATCGCCACTGCATCGAGTGCCACAGCGCCGACAAGCAAGAGTCAGGCTTGCGACTGGATATCAAATCCAAAGCTCTGCAAGGCGGTGATAATCGTGGACCAGATATTGTTCCAGGCAAGCCCGACGATAGTCCGCTGCTGCAACTCGTAACTTCCGAAAATCGCGACGAACGGATGCCGCCGGAAGGTCCGGGGCTCAGCCCAGATGAGGTCTCGCTACTGAGGCGATGGATTGCCCAAGGTGCCCTTTGGCCCGAGGGAGTCGACCGTGTCAGCCTAGTCGACCTGCGCGATCATTGGTCCTTTCATCCGCTGTCGGTTGACCACTCGAAACATTCGATCGATGAGTTCATCGATGCGCGATTGGACGAGGCTGGTTTGCAACGCGCACCGGCCGCCACACCGGTTGCCTGGCTGCGGCGCGTTACCTTGGACCTGATCGGCTTGCCACCGACTCCGACGGAGGTATCGGAGTTTCTCGCGCAGCTAGATCTCGGCCATGGCGAACTGGCCTACGAGGCGGTGGTGGAACGTTTGCTCTCTTCGCCACGGTATGGCGAGCGCTGGGCACAGCACTGGTTGGACGTAGTGCGTTACGCCGATACGCACGGCTTCGAAGTCAACACAGAACGCCCCAACGCATGGCCTTATCGCGACTATGTGATCGATGCCTTCAATCAAGATCGTCCCTACGATCGCTTCATCCAAGAGCAAATCGTGGGCGATGCCTTGGGCCAGGATGCGGCCACTGGGTTTTTGATAACTGCATCGGTGTTGTTGCCCGGACAGATTGGAAAAGATGAGCCTTCGATTCGACTGGCCCGCCAGGATGCGCTCGACGAGATCGTCAACAATATCGGCCAGACCTTCTTGGGGCTGAGCATCGGTTGCGCGCGGTGTCATGATCACAAGTTCGATCCCATTACGGCGGCTGACTATTATGCGATGCAGGCATTCGTCGCGGGAGTGGAATACGAAGATCGCGAGATGCAAACGCCCGAAGCTGCGGCCCGCAAGCAGCAAGCGGTTCCCCTTCGCCAGCGCGTCGCCCAGCTTGATCGCGAATTACTCAACTATGTGCCGATAGCCCGCCCGGGAACTCAATTAGTTCCGACCAATGCCAAAGGCAACGTGGAATCTTTTCAGCCCATGCTGGTCCGGTTCGTGCGCTTTACCATTCACGACGCCAATCTCCACCCTGCCCTGGGCTTGATCGAACCATGTATCGACGAACTGGAGATCTTCAGCTCTGGCGAGTCATCGCAGAACGTCGCGCTGGCCAGCCATGGTACCAAAGTCACCGCCTCAGGTAGCCGTACCTCGGACAAACATCGCCTGGAATATGTTCACGATGGTCAGCCCGGCAATGCCCGCAGTTGGATGTCCGATACCGCCGGTCGTGGTTGGTTGTTATTTGAGCTGCCCGAACCGACTGAGATCAATCGAATCGTCTGGAGCCGCGATCGTTTGGGAGAGCTGGAGGATCGCTTACCCACGGCTTATCGCCTCGAATGCGGCATTAGTCTTGACCAGATGGTTACTTTGCGCGATGTGCCGCCGGTCAGGCCTGCGGTCAATCGCAAGCTAACCACTGATCGCATTCACCCCACCACGGCTCGGCGCTTGCGATTCAAGATTCTGGCGACCAACAGTCTTGAACCCTGCCTCGATGAATTGGAAGCGTTTACAACCGACGGTCGCAATGTGGCTTTGACTTCTGCGGGAACGCAAGCCAAGACTTCGGGGGATATGCTGGCGGAAGATCGCCATGATCCAGCCTTCTTGAATGATGGCCTGTACGGCAACTCGCGCAGTTGGCTAGGTGACCAGCCGGGCAAGGGCTGGGTGGAGTTGACCTTCGATCAACCTTACGAACTGGCGCGAGTCGTTTGGAGCCGCGATCGCGAAGGACCGTATGAAGATCGTCTCACAACCGAATACGTTATTGAGGTTTCGCCCGATGAAAGCGGTCAGAACTGGCAAGTTGTGGCCGACAGCAGTGATCGCCGCAAGTGGCTGGCCGGCATGGATCTCGGCCCGCAGTTTGTCTTGGGTGGACTGACGACAGAAGAAACCCAGCAAGCCACGCAGTTGTTGGACAAGAAGCGAAAGCTCGAGGCCGAGATCCGCGGGCTGGAGACCGGACAATTAGCGTTTGCAGGCAAGTTCCGCACGCCGGATGAGATCTTTCTGCTGCGTAGGGGTGACCCAGAGCAGCCAGGACCCGCGGTAGCTGCCGCCACACCAGCCGTCTTTGCGGGACGGGTTGCGGCAGAAACAACTGACGAGCAAGCGCGACGCGCTGCGCTTGCGCAGTGGATCGCCAGCCCAGCGAATCCATTGACGGCGCGTGTCATGGTCAATCGCATCTGGCAAGGCCACTTTGGCAACGGAATAGTTGATACATCAAGTGATTTTGGACACAGCGGTTCTCCGCCTACGCACCCGGAGCTGCTCGACTGGTTGGCTGATCGATTCATTCAGTCTGGTTGGAGTATCAAGAGCCTGCATCGCTTGATTGTCTTGTCGGGCACCTATCGTCAAGCCTCGCATGTCGACAACGCTACTGCGGCACAGCAGGATGCGGACGTGCGCTTGTTGTGGCGTTATCCCGCCAGAAGATTGGAGGCCGAGGTCATTCGCGATTCCATTCTGTGGATCAGCGGCCAATTGAATACGAAAATGTACGGCCGCGGTTTTGACCTGTTCGACCGACGCGGAGGCCTCAGTGGCTTTAAGCCGGTTGAATCGTATCGCGACGAAGGTTTGCGGCGGATGATCTATGCTCACAAAGTTCGTCGCGAACGCGAAGCCGTGTTCGGTGCTTTTGATTGTCCCGATGCAGGCCAGAGTACTTCGCGTCGTCGTGAATCGACCACACCGCTGCAAGCTCTGAACCTGTTCAACAGCGTGTTCATACTAGAGCAATCAGCGGCTATGGCCGAACGACTGCGCAGTCAAACCAGTGAGCTACAGCGGCAGATTGAGTTGGCCTACTTGTTAACTTATTCGCGCAGGCCAACTCATGTCGAATTGGACGATGCCTTGGCGGCCTGCCAGCTAGCCGGACTGGAGCCGCTGTGTCGGGCGCTGCTCAATAGCAACGAGGCTTTGTTTGTACCATGAAAAAATCGCCGCACCTCCTTTCTCTGGCTGGCCATCATCTGCTGGACCGGCGGCAGTTTCTCAATCATGGCGCGACCGCTCTAGGATCGATTGCCTTGGCGAGCTTGATGCAAGCTGAAGGCCTGTTGGCCGCTGATAAGTGGGCACCCCAGATCGACCCCGCCCGGCCCTACGCGCCTCGCACACCTCATTTTGCTCCCAAAGCCAAGAACGTAATCGTCATCTTCTGCGCCGGCGCGGTCAGTCAACTGGAAACCTGGGATTATAAACCGGAGCTGATCAAGTGGGATGACAAACCACTGCCCGGCGGACCCGAGGTCACCTTTCAAGGACCAGCCGGAAACCTGGCTCGTCCGCAATATGAGTTTCGTCAGCGGGGGCAAACCGGCAAATGGGTCAGCGACATGATACCCCACCTGGCCGAACTGACCGATGACATCGCTTTTGTTCATTCGCTGACGAGCAAATCCAATACGCACGGGCCGGCTGAGAATTTTCTTTCCACCGGTTTTGTGCTCGACGGTTTTCCCAGTCTGGGTTCGTGGGTTACCTATGCACTGGGTAGCGAGAACCAGGACCTGCCAGCTTACATTGCTATCCCTGATCCACGCGGCGTACCACAAAACGGTTCCAATAACTGGGGACCTGGTTTCTTGCCGGCGGCCTTTCAAGGTACGACGATGAGTTCGTTGGAACCCGTCAGGCACTTGCGCGCTCCAGGAGTATCGGACCACGCCGACAATGCCGCCCGCCAACTCTTGCAGCGAATGAACGAGCGTCACCTGGCAGCCAATCCGGGCGATGGCAAACTGGCTGCGCGCATCGCCAGCTATGAGTTGGCCGCTCGCATGCAACTCAGCCTGCCAGAACTGAATGATTTATCGACCGAGCCCGAACATGTCTTGCGGATGTATGGAGCGGATGACACGCAGAACAGCGATAAAGCGGCTTTTGCCAAGAACTGTATCTTGGCGCGACGCCTGATCGAACGCGGTGTGCGATTTGTGCAGTTGTTTAATGGTGCCTATGCCAGCGGTGGCAAACTGAATTGGGATGGCCACAATGCGCTGAAGGAACAGTATGACGTTCATGCTCAGATACTCGATCAACCCGCCGCTGCCCTGATCCGTGACTTGCGACAGCGCGGCATGCTCAGCGATACCTTGGTCGTGTGGTGTACCGAGTTTGGGCGCATGCCCTTCTTTCAACGCGGCGCGAAAGGCCGTGATCATAATCCGGATGGCTTTACCTGCTGGATGACCGGCGCAGGTGTCAAGCCGGGCGTCAGCCACGGCGCCACCGACGAATTAGGCCAGCGGGCTGTGGAGAACATTCACCCGCTGTACCACTTCAATGCAACGATCTTGCATCTGCTGGGCCTGGACTTTCATCAGTTGAGCTTCGAGCATAACGGCATCCAGCGCCGCCTGACGAATGTCGAAGGCAAGCTGATTCCAGAGATACTCGCCTGATTGGACAACGCCACTTGGTAAGCTGCGTAGCCACCGCCTGCCAGACGGTGGACGCGAAAGTTATGGCTTTCCACCGCTTGGCAGCGGTGGCTACGAAGACTTCATCCAGTGAGCTTGCCAAGCGGCGCTGTCCAACTAATTGAGAATTAGAGCGGCTCTCCCGAGCCGCTCTGATGTTTGACCAGGTTTGATCTGGTTTAACCCGGTATGAAGATGTCCGCACTGCGGTGGGTTAGGCCAAGGTGAACTTGGGCAGTTCGACGATCTTGCCACCTTGCTCGGTCGATTGATGGGCGCAGATACCGACGCATGTCCAGTTGGCGGACTGCACGGCGTTGGGCCATGGATCGCGATTGGTATCCAAGGCGCTCAGGAACTCGTTGACCAGGTGTGGGTGCGAGCCACCATGACCACCGCCTTGAATGAAGGAGAGGTGCTCGGCGTCTTGAATCGATTGGGTGAACATGCGAATCGGCTCGGGCAACAAGTGTGCGAAGTCAGGTACTTCGATCTTGCTGGCGATCTCCGGTTCGGGCTTCTTGGCGGTATGCAGGACGTGAGGCTCGTTTTCGACCAGCGTCCATTCAAAGCTCTTCTTCGTGCCGTAGACGTCAAAGCTCTCGCGATATTGACGTGCGGTGTCGAACAAGAACCGCCAGATGTGGGCTGCGACGTCCGAGTCCTTGATCTTGATGTGACAAGATTCGACAGCGTACTTGTTACCAGACTTCTTCGCCAACTCCTCGCGGATTGTACCGGAGCCAAAGCAACTGACGTATTCGGCGCGGCCGTTAACCAATCCCAATACTGGGCTGACAACGTGGGTGGCGTAGTGCATGGGGATCATGCGCTCCCAATACTCTGGCCAGCCGTCCATGTCCTGCGGATGAGAAGCAGCCATGTATTGGATCTTGCCCAGTTCGCCGCTTTCATACATCTGTTTGATGAACAGAAACTCGCGGCTGTAGACCACCGTTTCGGCCATCATGTACTTCAGACCGGTATCTTGAACCAGTTGGCAGATCTTTTCGCACTCGTCGATCGATGTCGACATGGGAACGGTGCACATAACGTGCTTGCCGGCCTTGAGGGCTTCGATCGACATCCAGCCGTGATCGGGAATCGGCGAGTTGATATGCACGAAGTCGATATCCGGATCAGACAGGACCTGGCTGTAGTCGGTGTAACGCTTGGCAATGCCGAATCGATCGCCCACGGCGTTCAATTCTTTTTCATTGCGGCGGCAGATGGCCTCCACGCTACCCAGTGGGTGGCGCTGGTAGATCGGAATGAACTCGGCACCAAAGCCCAGTCCAACCATGGCCACGCGATACTTTTTGCTCATGCTCGTTGCTCCGTACTCTCTGACATTTGTGGTGGGGGTTAGCGCGACTCGATCGTGATGGCCACCACGATCGGAGCCGTATGATCAGTGCCTTTGACGAGTTCAATGCTCTCGATCGCGGTCGCCTTGGCCGGCACAATTTTCAAATAGCGTACCTGCTGGCCACGGACTTGAAAGGCCAGTTTGGATTCCGGGACACTGATTTGAGAACTGATGTAATCGGCGAAGTGAATGCCATCGAGCAAGCGATGGTCCTCCGTCGTGCCGTCCTGGTATTGGATGCGTACCGTCATCGTCAAGGACTTGCTTGGCGCGCCGCCGGTAAATCCCCAGCCACTGATACCGCTGAGCATATGAATGGCTGCTGCCGGCGAGCTGACGGGCAGTTTAACAGATTTGGGCATCTTGGGAGGGGCCACACCGAAGGGGCCATTGAGCATGATAACGTTGGGGACACGCTCGCCCTCGGGATCAACCAGTGTGAACGGTATACCGTCAAAGCTCTTGGGGGACCAATCCGGGAATATCAGTCGCTCTGCATCCCCATCGCCTTCAAAGAACATGTCCTTGGTGCTGACCGTGGTGGCAACTTTGCGCAGGTCGAGCGGGAAGTACTTGCCGCGCGCGGCCAGGAACTCCAACAGGTCGGCCATCGCCTCAGGATTGAGTTGCTTTTCAAAACCTTCGGGCATGGTCGATTTACGACTGGTCGAGATCTGCTCGATCTCGTCGCGCTGCAGCGTATGACGCTTGGATTCTGCGTCCAAGATCTCAATTGCAGTCCGAGTTTCGTTGGCCATGATGCCATTGATCACCTGGCCATTGGTCGTCAACACCGTGTAGGTCCGGAAATTGCCTTCGACGCTGCGGCTGGGGTCAAGTATGTGAGTGAGCAATTCCAGTTTCGGATGGGCTGCCATGCCTGACAGGTCGGGACCAAACTTCTTGCCCTCACCATTGTGCATGTGACAGTTGGCGCACTGAGCCTTGAAGAAGGCCTTCCCACGCTGCGCATTGCCACCCTTCATCACCACGGGCGCGTACTTGTCGATCACACTTTGGCGATCCGCGTCAGGCAAACCACCAGAACGCTTCAGCAGTTCCTGCGCGCGAGAGGCGATCGCTTTGTTGGGGTGAGCGGCCAAGGCTTGTTTCTGATCCAGCGGCAAATCGGAGATCTCCAATTGGCCTTTCTCAAAACAGTTCAGCAAGTCCGCTGTCCAATCGGCCCGAATCAACATGACGCTCAAGACTTTGGGACGCGTGGCAGGTGTCAAGCGATTGAGAGCTCCGCCCAGTTGTTCACCCAACCCAGCGGCCGTTGAGTTCTTTAATGCTTGAACAATCGTATCGACCAGTTCGGGCTGCGAGCGGGCGCCCAGCAGTTCGACCAGGGCGCTAGCGGCCGTTGCATTGTCGCGGCGGAAGCTGGACAGATCTTTGACCGCAGCGATTCGCTCACTGGTCTCAGCCTCTTCGTCTTCGATTGTCTGCAAGAGTGTTTTGGCAATTGCATCGCTCTGATCCTTCAGCGCTTGGCTACCCCAGCGCTGGGCCAAGGTGATGACGCGAATCTTGCCGGCCGTGTCGCTGCTGTCGTGCAGCTTGACCAACGCGTCTTCCAGTTGAGTAGACAGCTTGGGACGGCGTTCTTCGCTCATACCTGTGGATAGACCACCAATAATGGCGTTGGCCACTTGAGGCTGGGTTGATGCGAGGCTGGACAGTAATCCTTCGAGCGCATCAACGTTGTCGCCCCGTGCAAAGTGCTCGGCCACGCGCTGAACCACAGCCAGGGCGGCTGCGTCGAACACAACATCTTCTTTGGCCTGGGCACACGCCTTCAAGAACGACAGGTCATTCTTGGCAGCCGCGGAAGTGATGGCGTCAGGCAGCCAGCGATCAAGCGTCGTGTCTTTGGCAACCAAGGCTGCCCATAGGGCCGGTCCCGCAGCTCCCGTTGGTTGAGCATCTGCCAGCGCCAGACAAGCGGCCAGGCGCACGTGAGGCTCGGCATCAGTCAGCAATCCAGCAGCAACCAGGCTGTCGGCTGAGGCAGAGGTCGCAGGCAAGGATAACGCAGCGACGCGTCGCACTCCGGCCGATGGATGCTTCAGAGCCTGGCTCCACTGGGCGATCACATCTGCAGACAACGGAGACCTGGCATGCAAGCCTTCCAGCACTCGCAGCGCATGAATGGCACCGACATCCAAGCCGATGGCATCCAGCCGATGACTGCTGAGCAGCTTCAGCACTGTGGGCACAACATCGGTCTTGCCCCGCTCGACCAACAGGCGTTGGGCATGCAATCGCCACAGCATGTTGCTGTGCCCCAAGGCTTGTACCAGGCCTTCGACATTCTTCTCATCCAACTTAGGCGCAGGCTGGTCAGCCTGGCTGTCGGTCGAGACGATGCGATAAATGCGGCCTCGCTCGGTATCGCGCAGCGGCGTCTCATAAGCGCCACGCGCACCGGTCTTGAAACCGTTGGGCGTTGGATTGTGCTGGACGACGATGTTGTACCAATCGCTGACCCATACGTTGCCATCAGGACCAACTTCGGCTGCTACCGGAGCGCACCATTCATCGTCGCTGGCCACCAGGTTACCGCCGTAGTTGGCTTGAAAATCTGTACCGTGTCCGCTCAAGTCCAGCGTGGCCACCAGGTGCCCGGTCGGTTCTGCCACAAAGGCCGTCTTGTTCCAATAGGGCTGCGGATAGTTGCGGGCTGTATAGAGCGCGTGACCAGCCGCTGAGGTAAAGCCACCGAAAAAGTCTACCTGACGAATCTTGTCGGTAATTGGGTAGTAGCGGTAACCGGGCGCGATGTTATCCAAGACGGTCGAACTCCAGCCTCGCACCAGTTCATAATGGCGATTGGCAATCGGCGCATAGACGCTTGGACAACCGTTGGCGGTCGAACCAAACACCAGTCCTTCTTCGCTGAAGCCTAAGCCCCACGAGTTGTTGTTGGTACTGCGAATGAATTCCAGTTTGGACCCATCGGCTTTGAAACGCACGATGCCTTGACCGAATTGATGATTCTCACCACCGACGCGACCTCGGAAACCAGAATAGCCTACGATCGTATAGAGCCAGTTGTCATGACCATAACGCAGATTGCTCGGGCCTGCGTGGGTGTCGAAAGTTCCCCAGCCAGTGAAGAGCACCTTGGTCGAATCACAACGATCGTCCCCATCCTCGTCCTTCAAGAACAAAGTATCCGGTGCCTGGTGGACGACCAGGCCGCCATTGGCAAAGGCCATACCGGTGGGAATGCTCAGGCCTTCGGCGAACACGGTAAACTTGTCGGCGCGTTGATCACCGTCGGTATCTTCGCAGATCTTGATACGGTCCCGACCTTGTCCGCGTGGTTTGAGGTCGTTGGGATAGTCGATCGTTTCGGCGATCCACAATCGACCGCGATGATCCCAGGTCACGCACAGCGGCTTGCCGATCTCTGGTTCACTGACAAACAGTTCGGCTCGGAAACCGCGCGGCAAACTGACTCGCTCGGCGGCTACTTTGGGTGGTAGTGGTTTCTGGATCTTGCGAATGGTATCGCCCGAGCCTTGCGTATGGCGATAGTCGGGCAGGCCCTGACCTTCATCGGTTTGATATTCGAAAGGAGCAGGTGCATCGAGCGGATGGGCCGCGCTATCGTAGATCTCTTTTGCTCCACAGGCCCAGCGAATTCCGCGCTCCAACAGCGCATGGAAACCTGGGTTTTCCCAAGTGCGATGATCGTGGCCATAAGCCGTATAGAACACGCGACCTTGCTCGTACTTGCGAATCCAGGTCCACGGTTCATTACCGCCGCTTTGAGGACGCGTTTGCAGAACCACGCGCTCTTTGTCGTTATGCAGATGATGCTCGTAGGTTTCATCCCAAGTCACAAACGGCATCAGCCCGGCCGTGATCGGGTGGTCGGTTACTTCGACTTGAGTGGCAAAGTCATCGGTACCATGCCTGAGGAATTGCGCGCCGCACAGTTCCACCAGCTTGGGTTGATTGCGGAAGCAGTAGCTGGCACAGTGGACTGGTACATAACCTCCGCCGCCGGCGACGTACTCCAAGATGGCCGTCGCCCGCTGATCGTCCAGGTTATCGATGTTGGCATAGACCAGCAGCGCATCGAACTTCTTGAGATTGGCCAGGCTCAACTGATTGAGGTCTTCCGTGTACTGGATCTCGATCCCAGCCCGGGCCATCACCGGCGTCAATTGGATAGCCCGTTGTGCAGGCTGATGGTGACCTTGGTCTCCCAGGAACAGCACTTTCAGCGGAGCCGGTTCGGCGGCCGACAGCGACTGAACGAGTCCTGACAGGCACACAGCCAGCCCCAAGAGAAAGCGGAACGGTCCGCGCCAGAGCGAGCAAGTTTCTCGGGTTGTCATCACAAATCACACTCCATCGGTCCAAGAGTAGAAGATTTTTACGGCGGGGTTGCAGCCTTTTCCTTGCAAAAACAGCCTTTAAAGCCAGAATAATATCTAGCTGGGCAGGTGGCCATGAGGTTTTTGTACGCTGCTCATGAGGTTTTTTACGCAGCGTGCCTATGCGCAATTCACAACGAACCACTTACCGCGTTGCCTTGCTGATCGAAACATCCAACGCGTACGCCCGCGGCCTGCTATCAGGCATCTACTCGTATATCCGCGAACATGGAAACTGGGCAACCTATTTCCCGGAGCAGAGTCGCGGGGACCTGCCACCGGAAAATCTCAAGCGTTGGCGTGGCGACGGTATCATCGCTCGCATCGAGAATACCCAGATAGCCACCATAGTTTCGAAGCTGAAATTGCCGGTGGTCGATGTTAGCGCTTCGCAAGCGCTACCCGGTGTGCCATGGGTCGAGACGCATGACGAATCGATTGCCCAGCTGGCAGTCGATCATTTGCTGGAGCGTGGTTTCAAGAATTTTGCGTTCTGTGGCGATGAACGTTTTGCCTGGTCTCGGTACCGTGGCGAAGGCATGCAGCGCTGGGTAACGATGGCTGGGTACCAGTGCCATGCTTATCGCCAGGCAAGCACCTCACGCAGCGATGAAGAGAGCCAGTTGACCAGGTGGCTGTTGCAATTACCTAAACCGATCGGCGTACTGGCTTGTTATGACCTGCGAGGTCGTCAATTGATCGAGATTTGCCAGCGCAACGGATTGGCTGTGCCCGAGCAAGTGGCCATTTTGGGCGTCGATAACGATGAACTGGTGTGCAACCTGGCCGAGACTCCGCTTTCGAGCATTATCCCCAACGCGCACGGCGCCGGTTACCAGGCTGCCTCGCTGCTGGATGAGATGTTGGCCGGCCAGCAGGTCGCTGCCAAAGCACACTTGCTCAAGCCGCTAGGGATAGTGACGCGTTTGTCGACCGACTCGTTAGCCATTGATGATGAAGAGCTGATCAAGGCGGCCCGCTTTATTCGTCAGCACGCCTGCTCGGGGATCAAAGTGGAAGATGTGCTGCGCGAGATCGGCTTGACGCGCCGAGTGCTGGAGAGCCGTTTTAAAAAGTACTTTGGACATTCACCCCACGACGCCATCTTGCGAGTGAAGCTGATGCGTGCCGAAGAGCTGCTGAAGGAAACCAATTTGCCACTCGCCACGATTGCTGACCGCTGCGGTTTCATGCACACCGAATATTTCAGCGTCGTCTTCAAGAAAGCCCACGGCATCGCACCTAGCGAATTCCGCTCGCGGTGACATGTGCGAGGCGCAAGTTTTGATGTTGCGCCTTTTTTGAATGTCACCTCTCCCGGCGCAGCTGGGGGAGGTCGCAGACGAGGCCTTTAGCCGAGGCTGCGGGAGGGGGCAATGCGCCATGGTTGACTCCTATCAATCGCAATGCCCCCTCCCGAATCTTCGCCTTAAGGGCTCGATTCGACCTCCCCCAAGCTGCGCTCGGGAGAGGTGACGCAGAAACTCGCAACATCAAAAGGCGCATGGGAGCGCGAGGCCACCGCCGAGCCTTCGCTCTGCCCTACCAACCAAGATTCATTGGCATTAAGGCCTGTCACCATCGCGCCAGCGGACGTTCGTCCTTCCGCGATTCAAACCTTGCATCCCAACGGGACCGCATCCGCGCCGGGTTCTTGAGGCTCGGGTGGAACCTCGCCCTCCCACATGCGGCTCGGGAGAGCTGCTCTACCCAGTGGTCCCAAGTCCGCTGGCGATCGCGTTGACAGTCAATAGCAGTTGTGGAATGAGATCTTCGGCAGCTTTGGGTTGCTGCATGCGATGATAGCTGCGCCACATCTTGAGCAAGCCAATCTGCTGATAATGCAATACTCTCAGGCCGCTGGAACGCAGGTTCATCATGCGTTGGATGTTGGGGCGCCGCTGCGAGAGCGGGCCACCGTATATCTCTTCAATCATCGTTTGGGTCAGCCCAAGCTCGGCTTCGATGCGCGTCATGAATTTATCACGTAGCGCTTTATCCTCGAGCATATCCGCGTAAGCTCGCATGATCTCCAGGTCGGTGGCTGCCAGGCTGGTGGCGACATTGCTGAGCAAGTAATGTGATGGCGCCCAAGAATTCATGGTTGCGCCGAGGGTCGCAAAGGTCTCCGGATCGGTCGCTTTCAGTTGACCTAACGCTGTACCTACGCCATACCATCCCGAAAGAAAGAACCTGGCCTGGCCCCAACTGAACACCCAAGGGATGGCTCGCAGGTCCGCCAGTGTCTGCTGACCTGTGCGCCGCGCCGGTCGTGAACCGATGCGACTTTGTTCAATGGCATCGATCGGCGTGGCACCGCGAAAGAAACTGACAAAGCCTTCGGTGTTCAGCAGATCGGTGTAACATTGCCTGGCCCATTGCGAAAGCTGCGTCAGAGTCGCTTCCAGCGGATGCTCGGTCGGTTCACTGCTGCGATCCAGCAGTGTCTTGCGCGTAACACCAGCCAGAAACAATTCCAGGTTGTAGATGGCCGTCGATTGATGAGCATACTTTTGCGGAATCGTTTCACCTTGCTCGGTAACGCGCAAGTCACCGCGCAGAGTTTCATCGGGTAAGGCTTTGATAAAGCGGTGCGTCGGCCCTGCTCCGCGACTGATCGTGCCGCCGCGGCCGTGAAAGAATCGCACTCGAACCCCATGTTTAGATCCAATCTGGCTGAGCTGGCGCTGAGCATGCCGCAAGTTGACCAGGCTGGCCAGGATGCCCCCGTCTTTGTTGCTGTCGCTGTAACCGATCATGATCTGGCCTACCGGATCGACTTGCCCGCGGCGTTTCTGAATCGATGCCAGGCTGCGCTTGGTGATCGGGTGGCTCAGGAATTGATCGTAGATACCTGGACTGGCAACCAGGTCATCGACCGTTTCAAACAGTGGCACCACCGGCAAGGGGCATTGCAAGCCATCGGCCGTCTCTTCCATCAACCCGACTTCGCGAGCCAGCAGATAAACGACCAACAAATCCGAGACGTTGCGAGTCATGCTGACGATCAATGACCCTAAACCATCGTCGCTGTAGGCGGCGCGATAATCTTTCAAAACACGCAGCGCCGACAAAGCCGCATCGGCTTCGTACCCCAGCGACACATCGGGACGAGCAAAAGGACGTTTCGAGGCCAGTTCGCGCTGCAGCATCTCCAGTCGCTCTTCTTCCGACCACTGCGAGAAATTCGTCTTGGCTATCCCAGCGGCGGCCAGCAGTTGTTCTACCGCGCGATCATGAAACGCACTGTTCTGACGCACATCCAACACGGCCGAATGAAAACCAAATGTCTGTACGATTCGCATCAATGGTTGAACCGCGTACTCAGCAGGTCGCCGCAGGCCGGTGGCTACCATGCTGTCGTACAGCAATCGCAGATCCGCCAGCAGTTCGGCGGAGTGACGATACGTGGGCGATGGTTCAGCCACTATCTGGTCCGAAGTCGGATCAACCTTTGGCAGTCGAGCCAACATCGTATTGATGAATTGACGCCAAGGTTCATTGGGATTGCGATCGATCGCCTTCTTGCCTTGCGGTCCGAGTTGTTCCGCCGCGCTGGCCAGGGCTTGCAGGAACGCTGGGTTGGGACGCTGCCAATAGGCGGACAGGCTCAGCAGGCGAGCCAGTTGTTGCAGATGTCGCTGGATCAGACCCAGCGCGCTGCGTCGCATTTCCAGCAAGCTTTGTCGCGTTACATCCGCCGTCACCAACGGATGACCATCGCGGTCACCGCCTACCCAAGTACCAAAGGTCAGCTTGGGGAAGATCAATGGATCGTCGAAGACAGACGTATCCAAACCCACATCGGTCC
The DNA here is from genome assembly GCA_037367405.1 of Ottelia alismoides. Lineage (NCBI taxonomy): Eukaryota > Viridiplantae > Streptophyta > Magnoliopsida > Alismatales > Hydrocharitaceae > Ottelia > Ottelia alismoides. The sequence goes on along the minus strand of JAZKJV010011400.1, from coordinate 8,091,786 downwards.
AGGCGCGGCGCAGTCGTTGATCCAGCGGTCGCAAGACGGAAGGAAACACGTGCGTCAAGTAATCCAGAACGTTGCGGCGTTCGGATTGGATATCGGGTTTGTCGAGGTAGATCTCGCCGGTGCGCCACAAAATGGCCAGCAGGGCTCGCACGGCAAAATCATTTTCCTCTTGATACGACTGCGTCAGCGCATCCCCGTCGCTTTGGATCTGACGGTACAGTTGAAAGCGTTCGTACAGCCGACGGTGATGAGCCAGCACGGTGGCGCGTTTGGCCTCCGTCGGGTGCGCTGTCAGCACCAGTTCCACCTGCATGCTCGATAGCTGGCTGGCGATCTGCTGAGCCGACCAGCCTTTGTCTTTGAGTTGCTTCAGGCAGTCGCCCCAAAGAGCCGGCAGCGCATCCAGACCGCTCTTGCGCTCGATCGTCTTGCGAAACTGGTCCGCCGCATTTTGCTCGGCCATGCCCAGCAGTTGAAAAGCAATGGAGTAAGCTTGCGTCAGGTGCACCGAATCGCTCAGCGAGGCCGGGATTTGCGGAGCATGATCGGCCATCGGCAAACTCTCGGCCAGTTCATGCTCACCTGATTCATTCAGTACATCGCGAAGACATTCCAAGATCCAATGCCATTGATTGGATAGACTCTCTTCGTTGAGCGCAAGCACACTCTCAGGAACCATTGAATCTCGCTTTCGTGCGGAACGGTCGTCGACTGACAGCGACGCAGCCACGATAGATAACTGACCAACTGTATGCGTAGCGTAGACACCTGCGCAGGCTTCCGCTACAGGTGCTGACCACGCAATTCTCTAATGGCGTTGAAGAAGCCATCGAACGTAGTTTAAGGGCAGTTCGCCGGATAGCTTATCGGCAGCCGAACCCCCGTAACCACCGTCGCCAGACGGTGGATGCGTTACGTTGGATCGTCCACCGCCTACGCGGCGGTGGCTACCAATACACTACTTGCTCAGTTCCACACAGATGCATTCAGCGTCATTGCGTACGTACATGCGGGTGCCTGCGAAGGCTGGAGCGCACCAGACGACTTGTCGGCCGAAGGCATTGTTGGTCGGCTCGATCACTTTGGCGCGATCGATAACCGTCACGCCTTCGGGGGACAGTTTTGCGATCACCAGTTCACCTTTTTCATTGAACAGGAAGAATCGATCTTCATGTTTGACCAGGAAAGCCGACTCGCTGCCTTGCGAGCGTGCCCCCATGACATCGTTGCTGGTCCACAGATGTTCGCCATCGGGTAGACGGAAGGCGACCATATCGCCTTTTTGATCCATGCCGTAGACCACTTCTTTTTCGACAAACGGCTGGACATTGACCGGCGAGACGAAGCGCTTGGTCTTGTCGCGAGCCACTTCTGTAACGCCCGGCTTGTCCTGGTTTAACTTGAGCAGCAAGTTGTGATTGGAGTAACCGCCGATGAACAGGTATTCACCGACGACGATCGGGGACATGATGATCGAGCCATTGGTGGCGGCATAAGGTGTCGTCCACAGCTCTTTGCCTGTCTCGGGATCAACCGCGTTGATCGCGTTGGGGTTAGCCAAAATCAACTGGCGCACACCGGCGGCTTTGATAATGGTCGGCGGTGAGTAGCCTTGTTCGGTAGCCGTTCCATAACGCCAAATCTCTTGGCCCGTGGTCTTGTCGAACGCAACCGTATGCGTGCCTTCGCCGCCAACCACGCAAATCAATCGCGGTCCGTCGATCAAGGGGTGAGCAGCGTAGCCCCACAAGGCCGTCTTGGTCTTGTACTCTTTGGGCAAATCTTTTTGCCAAATCACTTCGCCGTTATCAGCGGCCAAACAAATGAGATTGCCTTCAGCGCCCAGGGTATACACTTTTCCGTCTTCGACCACGGGAGTGCAACGCGGACCAGCCGGATAGGAGATGGCATACGAAACAGGGTATTCATGTTTCCACAGTTGTTTGCCACTGGTGGCATCCAGGCATTGGACGCGCTCGGTGCCATCGAGTGTCTTGCGATCGAAATTGTCCACCTTGGCATTACCCGAAGACACAAAGTCGGTCACATAGAGTTTGTTGCCAACAACTGCCGGCCCCGAATAACCACCGGCTACGGGCGCGCGCCAGACGATTTTTGGGCCACCCTTGGGGAACTTGTCGAGAATGTTGCTGGCCGTCCAGCGATTGTCGCGATTCTTGCCCATCCACTGTGGCCAGTCTTCGGCGGTGGCTATGGCAGGCGTCAAGCACAGAGCCAGGAGTAACAGTCGGCGCATGGTTTGGTCCTTTGGAAATTAGTTGTATCGTAGCGTAGTTGAAGATCCGTAAAGTTCAGTAACTTTCAGTACCTGATAGCGCTGCCGACATCATCTTCAGGTCGGACGGTTTGCAAGATCTGCGTAGCTCGTTCGCTCATGAAGCGCAGTTCACTGCCAATAGCGATGAACTGCATGCCTTGGGCAGCGCGACTGAGAGCGACTTGAGGATCCATGACATGCATGCCTGTGGGCGTGCCTGTTTTTTTGCCAGCGGCGATGATGGCAGCTAGTGCCGCTTCGAATTCCTCATCGGTCGCTTCGGTTCCATCGCTGGCTCGCATCTGCGCTCGCAGGTCGACGGGGCCGACGAAGATCGCATCGACGCCCGGCAAGCTATAGATGGCTTCTGCGTTGGCGATGCCCCGCGGGCTTTCGGTCTGCAGGACTACCAGGATCTCGTCGTTGGCATGACGCATGTACTCGCCCGAGTTGGTATCGAAGTTCAGGCCCGCATGGCTACCGCCCAGGCTACGATTGCCCATCGGCGGATACTTGGCCGCCGCGATGGCCGTGCGGGCTTGCTCGACGGTGTCGACCATCGGGACCACGATACCCCACGCGCCGGCATCCAGCACGCGTTTGATCAGATGGTGGTTGCCTTCGGGTACGCGCGCCAGTGGCACACCGCCGGCATCGGCGATTGCGCCAAAGACAGCGGCGGCTTGCGACCAGTCAATCGGCGAGTGTTCCAGGTCCAGTGTCAGCCAGTCGAAGTTCATTCTCGCCAGCACGCGCGCGGCCAGAAGATCTCCGGTCGAGAGCCAGGTGCCAAACACTGGCTGACCAGCCTTCAATTTATCTTTGACGCGATTATGTCGCATTTCGTTTCCAGTTCCACGCCGATTGTAGCGAACTATTGACCAGGCAACCTTCGTTAACGCCTCGACCACTATACATGCCCGCGATGCACTCGGCAGCCAGCTTGCCCATGGCTCGAACGGAATCGTAATCCAAGCCGGCGGTATGCGGTGTCAGGAGTACATTGGGCAAATGCAACAAGGGGTTGTCTTTCACGGGCGGCTCGATTGCAAACGCATCCAGACCCGCGCCCCACAGGTGACCGCTAGTCAAAGCATCGGCCAAGGCCGCTTCGTCGACCAGGCCACCCCGCGCCGTGTTGATCAAGATGGCGCCGGGCTTCATACGAGCCAGAGTATCGCGATTGATAATGTTGGTGGTGGCTGCCGTGCAGGGCAGATGCAAGCTGAGGATATCGGCACTGGCCAGCACCTCATCAAAGCTGCGCAACTCCACCTGGTGCTGACTCACGAACGCTTGGTCGGGCACTGGATCGTAGGCGATGACGTTGACGCCAAAGGCGCGGGCTCGGGGCACGACTTCTTTACCGATGCGGCCCAGGCCCAGCATGCCCAGCGTCTTGCCCTGCAAACGCGCCAGTGGTGGTCGTTGCCAGGTGCCGTCGCGCACCGTGCGATCGCGCGCCGGAAACCCGCGCATGACTCCCAAGATCAAGGCCATCGCATGCTCGGCCACCGAGACCTGGTTGGTGCCAGGGGTGATGGTGACGGCGATGTTGCGATCCGTAGCGGCCGGGATATCGATGGCATCGTAACCCACGCCGAAGCGGGCGATGACTTTCAAATTCGTGGTGGCCAACACTCGCGCTGACAGCGGCTCCATACCGGCCAGCATGGCATCGATGCCGGGCAGATGCGCGATCAAGCGATCTTCGTCATACAAGTGCATGCCAACTGGCGGATAAACAATCTCCAGTCCCGCCGTTTCCAGTACTTCATGCGCTGGTTCATGCTTTCGCACCAATTCGATCGGCGTGACTAAGACTCGTGGTCGGGTAATGATGGAACTCCCACTTGGGCTACAGGGATAAACATTGGTTGATGGTAGGAATGGGGTGCAAGCTGCGGTACATTGACGGCTCCACTATTTCTGCCGCGTTATTGGTTCATCAATTATGAGTGCTCCCGCCACGCTTGCCCCGCCGCCTCCTGGCCGGCCCACTGCGACCAAGACAATAGCACCGCAATCGGAGTCTGGTGGTGTAAGTCAGGCCACTTTGCAACCAGCCCCGCCGGCCACTGAAGAACGGCTCTTGTCGCTGGACACTTATCGCGGCTTGATCATGGTGGCCCTGGCCTTTAATGGCTTCGGCTTGGGGAAGACGGCCGAGCTTCACCTGGCTTCGCAGCCTGATTCCAGTTTTTGGCAGCAAGTAAGGTATCAATTTTCTCACGTCGAATGGAGCGGGTGCGCTTTCTGGGACATGATTCAGCCTTCGTTCATGTTCATGGTTGGCGTCTCGATGGCTTACTCGTACGTGAAACGTCAGTCGCGTGGCGATAGTTGGGGCAGCATGTTCCAGCACGCACTGGTGCGCTCGCTGGTGTTAATCTTGCTGGGCGTTTTTCTCAGTTCCCAGGGCTCGGATGTGGTGACCACCAACTGGGCCTTTATGAATGTGCTGACCCAGATCGGCTTGGGGTATTCATTCTTGTTCTTGATGTGGCGACGACCGCTGGCGTTGCAGTTGCTGGTGGTGGTCGGGCTATTGGGTTTGACTGGCCTGGCGTACACGCAATATTCAACTCAGGGAATCGACTTGCAGAACGGTAATCCGGCGGTGGGTATCGACGCGGACTGGGCGCGGGAGAACCTGCAGAACATTCCACCCGCCTGGCACAAAAATGCCAACGTCGGCCACGCAATCGATCGCGTTGTGCTGAACTGGTTCCCGCGACCAAGAGTCGCCCGCGATGCTCAGGGCGACGCAGGAGCCGACAAGCTAGAGGTCGTCCCATTCGAATACAACGGTGGTGGCTACCAGACCATCAATTTTATTCCGTCGCTGGCCACCATGATTCTGGGGTTGATCTGCGGCGAACTGGTCCGTTCATCTTGGGGCGGCTGGCGTAAAGTGAGTGTGCTGATCGCGATGGGAGCGGTTTTGTTGGCCTTGGGGCTGGCCGGCGAACGCCTGGGCTGGCCCATTATCAAGCGGATCTGGACGCCCAGTTGGGCCCTGTTTTCCACCGGGATCTGTTGCTGGATCCTGGCTACCTTGTATGCCGTGATCGATGTGCTCGGGTGGCGGCTTTGGAGTTGGTTCTTTGTGGTGGTCGGAATGAACTCGATCGCCATCTACATGATGGGACAATTGCTGCGGCCCTGGACAGAACGCCAATTGCGCGTCCATTTTGGATCCGGGATTTTTACATTTCTGGGGGAAACGTATCAGCCCATGTTGGCGGCGACTTTGGTGGGGCTGGCCTTTTGGCTGGTCTGCTACTGGATGATGCGCCAACGCATCTTCATACGCGTTTAGCTCACTCCGCACGAACCACCCTAGTGGTTTCACGCCCGGACGGGGCGTTAGCGAGGCTATTTTTCCGTGGGGCAGGACTGCAATGCCGCGCCACCGAGCCTACCTAAGGTTGCGGTCGGTGACTATACTGTTCGGACTGCCGCCCGTAGGCAACCAGTGGCCCAGCCTAATGGCTCGTGCGCGTTCTATCTCTATCACCTGAAAGTTAACGAAAGAATATGTCCAGCAGCTACATTTTTTCTTCTGAAAGCGTCGGCGAAGGCCATCCTGACAAGGTTTGCGACACCATCTCGGATGCCATTCTGGATGCCTGCCTGACGGTGGACAAAAAGAGCCGCGTAGCCTGCGAGACATTTGCCAAGAGCAACGTGGTGGTCGTCGGCGGTGAGATCACCATTCCCAAGCTCGGCCAGAAACCAATCGGCGAAGCTATCAACATCGACAAGGTCATTCGCGATGCAGTTCGCGGTATTGGCTATGTCAATGACGATGACGTCTTCCACGCTGATCGCATCTTCATCAACAACTACTTGACCACTCAATCACCCGATATTGCCCAGGGTGTGGATGCCAAGAAGGCCGATCACAAAGAGACTTCCGAGCAGGGCGCCGGCGATCAAGGCATCATGTTTGGTTACGCCTGCAATGAAACTCCTGAACTGATGCCAGCGCCGATCATGTTCGCTCACCGCTTGGGCCGCGAACTGACTCGCGTTCGCAAGAGCGGCAAAGTCAAGTGGCTGCGTCCAGATGCCAAGAGCCAGGTGTCGGTCGAGTATGTCGATGGCAAGCCCACGCGCATCGTCAACGTGGTTATCTCGACCCAGCATGCCGCTGATGTCGAGCACCCAGAGATCAAGAAGTTCTGCATCGAACAGATCGTCAAGAAGGTTCTGCCCAAGAACATGCTCACCGATCAAACCGAATGCCTGATCAATCCTACCGGACGGTTCGTAGTCGGTGGACCTCAAGGCGATAGCGGCTTGACTGGCCGCAAGATCATCGTCGACACCTACGGTGGTATGGGCCGACACGGCGGTGGTGCTTTCTCCGGCAAGGACCCATCCAAGGTCGACCGCAGCGCCGCTTACATGGGTCGCTGGGTTGCCAAGAACATCGTGGCCGCTGAATTGGCCACCAAGTGCGAGATTCAATTCGCTTACGCCATCGGCCATCCCAAGCCAGTCAGCGTGCACGTCGATACTTTCGGCACCGGCACTCATGGCGACGATGTCATCCTGGCCGCGGTGTTGAAGGTCTTCAGCTTCAAGCCGGCCGATATTGTCAAGCAACTGGATCTGCTGCGTCCGATCTACAGCAAGAGCACCAACTACGGTCACTTCGGCAAAGATGACGCTGAACTGACTTGGGAAACCACTTCCAAGGCCGACGCGCTGCGCAAGGCGGTTGGTAAGAAGTAGCCCCGCGCGAGGTGTAGCATCAGCTACAGACTTCGCTGGTCGATAGGGTGCGATAGCCCGGCTATCGCACTCTCTATGCTCTCACAGTCGCAGCATCTTAAGGCGCTAGTTTTCGCGCGGCGTCGATGGCGTAATTGGGATAGCGCTCCTGAACCAGAGCCTGCGCGGTGCCGCTATCTCGAGCCGTGACGACCATCGAAAAAGGGTACGCGTAGGGGTTGGGCGGTACGACCATTACTTCCCACAAGTCAGTAATGCCTGAATCGATCGCCAGCATATCCAACTGCAACATCCGCGCTTGAACAGCTTGTGCAGCATTGGCCTGGTAAGCTCGCGCAGCCGAAGAGAGCATTAGGGCTTCGCGCTGCGCAAGGCGTGAGCGCTGTGCGTCTGCCATTTTCTCTTTCTGTAATGCTTGCCAGCGCACCAGCCCCGGTTCCAATAAGGCACGTTCGGCGCTACCGAACATAAAGATCGGTACCTTGACTTCTTCGCCACTGGTCACCTGGAGAAGTTGTCAGACTGACTGGTAACTCGGCCTGGCCCTGGCGAACTACTGCTGCCAGGCCTCGCATATACTCAGACAATTGAATGCAATTCCTGGACCGGGTTGCGGAAAAGCTCGCAAGCCGTTCCATTGAAAGTCGTGCATTCTCGCCGTCTTGACGCTTGATTGATGCTACTGATGCGGACGCGTGTGTGTTTTTGACCGACCTTCAAACCTGGCTGAGTATTGCAATATTGGCCGGATCTGCTTGTCTCCAGGCCTCGGTAGGTTTTGCCGCAGGTTTGCTGGGTATTCCGCTGCTCTTGTGGGCCGGTAATTCGTTGCCCCAAGCCCAAGTGATGATCATTACGGCCATGTTGCCTCAGAATGCGCTGGCGCTCTGGCGACTGAGGCAGCACACGTCGCTCGGCGAGGTTGCCGGTCCGGCGGCGATTCGGCTGGCCTTCTTGCCTTTGGGCATCCTGTTTCTGGCTTATGTGGTTCACCATTCTTCGGCTTTGATTAAGCCGATTGTGGGCGGAATTGTCTTGGCGGCAGTGATTGCGCAGAGCATTCACGCGCGTCCCTGGGAAAACGCTGGCCGCTGGCAGTGGGTTTGGGTCGCTTTTGGATTGAGCGGACTACTGCAAGGGTTTAGTGGCATGAGCGCTCCGCCGATGTTGCTGTGGATTCACGGCCAGCGATTTGCGGCCAAGCGTGCCCGCAGTTTTCTTTTTGCCATATACTTATCCAGCTTCTTGCCGCAAATGATTATCATGCTGCTGACCTTCGGGCCAGGCATCATCGACGGGATGAAGATCTCGCTAGTTGCTTTGCCCTTGGTCGTCGCGGGAGCCATCGTTGGCTTGAAGGTGGGCAATCGGTTGGGCGATCGCTGGCTACGACCGGTGACCTATGGGTTGCTGGTGTGGATGGCGGTACTTTGTTTGCTTGACCCTTGGTTGTCATGATACGGCCGAAAAACAAATTGAGTGAGCGCAAATGGAAGTGATTATCGAAAGCTTGATTGCCCTGATTGCCCTCAGCGCGATGGAGATCGTGCTGGGCATCGATAATCTGGTATTCATTTCGATCCTGACCAGCAAGCTGCCGTTGGCTCAGCAGACCAGCGCGCGGCGCTTAGGACTGGCGCTCGCTTTAGTCATGCGGATCGTCCTATTGAGCATGATCTTCTGGATGTCGCGCATGACGGCACCGATTTTTCATCTCAACGAGGTATTGCCAGTTGATGGCCTGCAGCGCTACTTTATGGTCGAGCCGTTTCATGATGATGACCAGGCAACGACCGAAGCTGCGGAAACCACCTCCCATGCAGTCTCAGCGCACGGACAAACCGAGGCCAAAAAACTGGTGTTGGATCGACACGCCTGGAGCGAGTTTGTCGAGGTCTCATGGCGCGACATTATCTTGATGGCTGGCGGCCTGTTCTTACTCTACAAGAGCATCCATGAGATCCACGGCGAGGTGGAAGGACAGCATTCGGAGCGCAAAGCCAAGGCCAAGCAGCCGAGCTTTGGTAACGTGTTGTTTCAGATTGCGTTGATGGATATCATTTTCTCGCTCGACAGTGTGATTACGGCCGTTGGTATGGCCGACCAGTTATGGGTGATGGTGGCGGCCGTCATTCTGGCGGTGGCGGTCATGATTCTGTTTGCTAACCAGGTTGGTAACTTTGTGGCTGCCAATCCGACCATCAAGATGCTGGCCCTGAACTTTCTGCTGATCATCGGCATCATGTTGGTGGCCGAAGGTATCGGCACGCCGATCAGCAAAGGCTATATCTACTTTGCCATGGCCTTTTCCTTGATGGTCGAATTCTTGAATCTGCGCGTAGCCCGGCGGAGCACGCCGGCTATCGAGTCTTGATCGGCTGGCCAATTAGCTTACTGCACCAACTGACGCGCCTGCTGATCGAGGGCTGCAGCTTTTGTGCGCGCCTCCTCCAGCGGCAAGCCCTCGGGGATACCTGGACGCACATGCCGGGTGGCGCTCAGCCAGGCCAGCTTGAGGATGTTCTGTTTTTGGGTCACCAGCTTGAGTATCTGTTCGCCCTCAGCATGTATTGGTCGGCCTTGCGAGTCAATCTTCAGTCCCCAGGCTTCCGCCAGCGGTATGGCGATCACGGCCTGGCCATCGGCATTGGGGTGCACACCGTCGGATGCGAACGTGAATTTAGGATCGGTCTTGCGACGCTGCTGGACGGCGGACTTCATGGCCCAGTGGACGTCATAGACTTCCCAGCCGGCCTCTCTCTTGCTCAACAACCACTTGGAATACTCTTCCAGTACTTCGTCGTAGCCCACGTAAGGCGTTGTGTATTGCTCCGGTCCAGCCGGCAACAGCTTGTCTTGATTGGGCAACGCATCGAAGAAGGCGGGCGTCAAGTGAATGATCTTGGCACCTCGACCAACAACTGCCTCATGCAGACGTTCGATACCTGACTTGAAGGCCTCAAAACGCTCTGTGCCCAGTGGATAATAGATTCCGTCGTTCATGCCATAGCAGGCAACAACCAGGTCGGGTTGCGTTTGATCCAAAACGCGTTTGAGCCGTTCATGCAGGTCGGGCCTGGGGAATTGGCCGCCGGCATGGCCCGGCTCAGATAAACCAGAGACCGTTTCACTAGGCAGGCCGAGGTTCAAGAACTCGACTTGGCGCTTGGGATCTTGAACGATGGCGGCAGCTTCCAGGCTGGCTACATAACCACCACTATGCGTGATACTATCGCCAATAAATACGATCCGCTTTACGCTGGGCAGTCGATCCTCTGTCCAAGCGGGCGTTAGTGCGAATGCCAAGGTTGCGAGCGCAAATGATGCCGACCAGAGGTAGCGTAGGATTGTCATGGTGGGTTCTGGAGTGGAGGGAATGAGGAACGCGCATCTGGATGCTTATACGGTGAAGCGCGAGATGGGTGGACTGGCTGAGAATAGTTTAACTGCCCGGCGTTGCCAATGCGTCCAAAACGATCTACTCGTTATAACACTAACCCTGCAGGAAAGATCTCTTTTTGATATGCAGTTGCCCGAACTAAGGTCTAGATGAGCCGTTGTCTATAGCGTTTAGCCCACGAGCCCAATGGGCTGGGCTCAACTGGACACGAGCCAGAACTGATAGTCGACTTCGGAGAAGTCGGTTTACGCGGACATGGAGGTTGTAATGCGCCCGTATTTGCTTTTTGCCTGCCTGGCGATCTTAAGCCTGGCAAGTTGTAAGGCCATCTCGGATAAGACGCCTGTCTGCTACCGCAAGCCGCCGCACGCGTATCATAATGCCCAATCGGCACAGGCCGCACAGTTTTTCTGGACCGTCTTTCATTCGGCCGATTATGCGCACTCCGATCAAGCTCTGGCGGCCTTGACGGCGGCTACGGCGGCCGACCCGACTGATCCACATATGGTCTCGCTGACCGGCCTGTGCAGTTTTTGGAAAGTTGTCGAGCACAACCGAGGTTGCATTCCTTCGGCCGCGACACAGGGGTTGGCCGTGCAAAGCTTGCAGTATGTCCAACAAGCGGCGTGCATGGATCCCAGTAATCGTTTGACCCCCGGCTTTGTCAGTTCGGCCAAATATCAATTGGGCGCCATGCAGGGTAACCGTCAGATGATGGAAGAAGCAGCCTGCGAATTGGAACGCAATACGAACATCTATCCCCAGTTTCATGGATTCGTCGAGGGCTGGGTGCTGACAGCCATGTTGCCCCCTGATCATCCACGCTATGAAGCGGCCGTTGAAGCCTACTATGAAACGCTCGACTCCTGCGCTGGTATTCGCGTCCCACGCAGTTTCCCGCGCCTGGGTGAATTCGGATTCTTCATCCTGGCCAAGAAGTCGAAGAATCAAACCGTCTGCTACAACACAGACATCGCCCCTCACAACGTCGAAGGAACGCTGTTGGGCTTGGGCGACGCGCTGGTTAAACAAGGCAAGCATCGCCAGGCGCGCATGGTCTACGAGAGCATCACGCGCATTCCAGCCTACAAAACCTGGCCTTACAAAGATGTGCTCAACTGCCGCTTGAACAACATGGAACAATTAACAGCCAAGTGGATATGCGACAGCGGCAAAGTCGATGTGCAAGAACCTGCCATGTTGTTCCAGTCGTCCATCTCCTGCACCGGTTGCCATGCCAGGTAGTAGCAGCCATGCCTGATTGAGAAACGGAGCCGGCTGGGCGCGAGCCATCCAGTAAAAACCTATGGCCACAGCCAGTGGCACTACTTCTGTGCAGGCGCTCAATCCACAACTCGCTCACTCGGCACTGCCACGAGTTCTTCGATGCGTGGATCGCCGCGCATGAGCAGGCCTGTGGGCTGGGCGATGAAACAGCGGACTTTGGTAACGAGATGAAATTCGCGCAAGATCTTCCCAAATGTGTGTTTGGGAAACGAGGTCAGGGAAGTGGCGATTAAGTGAATCGCAATTCGGTCCTGTTCCTTGGTTAGCAGTTGCAATTCCGATTTGATTGCACCGTCCTTATCCGAGGTAGCCACGCCGAGGATCCCCATTACCTGTTCCACCGGAAAACGCTGTGCGCCAGCGTGAATGGCGATACTGCGATCGACAGAATTGTATTCAAGTAGTGGACTCAGCTTCCGGAGATATCTCAAGCGTAACTGGTGGCCTGCCAATGGGCCACCGATTGCCAGCAGGCCCACCAGTACCAGCAGTGTCCACAACAGTGGATCCAAGTTGGCACCTCGAAAGAAAACCAAGGGGCCGGCCAGCAAGCTGTAAACGAGCGCGCAGATGATCATCATGCCCGCCATCGCAAACGTTGTGGTGCGCGCAGGTATTATGCAGACCGCAGTGGACGTGGTTTCCAACTCCAGGGGAAAATCATTGCAATAGAACTTGCCCACCAGTCGGAGGTCTTCCTGCTTGATCGGCAATTCCTGGTTCATGATTTTCCGTTTACGCTGAAGTGTCTTTCCTGAAAGTCGCGTTCAGTTTGGACTGGTCAGTTGTCGGTCGACTTACTTGCCGGCAACGATTGCATCGATGCCAAAGTCCAGGTACTGGCCACCTCCAGTTTGATGGCAATGGATGGCGATGACATTCACGCCGGCTTTTAGCGAGCCCGCCGGGATTTCGACCAATTCATACTCGGTCGTATAACCACTCAGTTCCAACACCAATTGCCCGTTGATATAGATCTCGGCATCTTCATCGTGCCACAATTTCAGTGCCACGCGTTTGGGAACGTCAGCCAGCTTCACGGTTCGCCGTACCCATATGTCGCTGGTGGACCATTCGGTACCCACCTTAGCTTGAGGTGTTCCACGCGTACCCAATCCGCCTTGGCCTTTGGACCACTTGGAGTCATCAAAATCGATGGCTTGCCAGTTCTCGGGCGGCCGCCTGGTCGTATAACGGCAGCTTGCGTTGTCGCTGGCTGCGGTGCTGACGACCGACTCTGTCTTTATTGGCGCAGGCATGGCGGCCCAATTCGCAGCGCGAGTCTGATCTTGCGAGGCGTATTTCTTCCAGAGCTCTCGGTTGTATAGCAGCGGCAAGAAAACGCCACCCACCACCGGCCTGGCCGTAAAGCCAGTCTTGCGGGCCGTCGACGTAAAGTACCAGTCAGTCATGGGTGATCGGTCGGGCGTCTGATTCAGAAAGCGATGCACAGGTGCGACCAGGGCGCGGAAATCTTCAGGCTTCTCTGTCAGCGTGGCTGTCCACAGGATCCAATCTAACTTGGTGTAGTCGGATCGATTGTCCAGCGGCAAGCCGTACTGACGCTGAGTCTTCAAATAGAATGCCATCTCTTTCTCGTAAACTTCTTGAGGAAAGAGATTCAGTTCCAGCAAGCGATCCCAGACGAGGTTGTATTTCTGACTCCACGATCCCGGCTTGTCAAAGGCCAGTCGATAATGGTCGCCATCGTCGGCAGCGGCCATCCACTTCTTAACAAAGTCCTGAGCCGTCTGGCGATAGAGCCTGGCTTCCTCTGGCATGCCGCGCATTTCGGCCAACTGCGCGTACGCGCCCAGCCCGCAGATGGCTTTGGCACTCAAGTTCACGTTGTGAGCCAAATGGCCGGCAAAGTCGTCAGTGCATAGTTGGTTTTCCGGATCAAAACCCTTGTCGCGCAAGTAAGCGGCCCACATGCTCAGTTGCTTCCAATAACGCGCGGCAAAATCTGCATTGCCTTCCATGCGGGCTAGCGCGCCAAATAGCAGCAGCAAGTTACCGCACTCCTCTACCGGCATCTGGTCGACTTCGTTTCGCTCGCCTCCACCGTAGCGCTGACCATTGGCCTTTGGATAAGTTCCCAGGTCGTGTGGTGCAAACGGAAAACGCCATCGCTCAGACGCTGCGTACTCCATGAATGGGACCAGGAAAGACTTGGTCAAGGTGGGACCAAAGAGCAGGAACTGCGGCGCCATTGGATAAAACACATCGGAAGTTGCGATACAGCCGTTGGAGTGATTCTCTTTGCTGAATTGCAGTGGCTGGCCATTGGCATCGGCCACAAACTTGCCGGCTGCAAAACACTGACGATAGGCCAGCGCGCCGATGTGGGCATATTGCTCACCGCCAGCCTGGCGTAGATCAGCCATCAACTGTTGATCGAACTGTGCGCAGCGCTGCAATAGAGTCTGATGGTCGGTTATCGCGGCCTGCAACAGGTCCGCGGCCTCCCAACCATCTTTGCGCCAGTATGGACGCAGCGGATGTCGCATGTATTCGATCGAGTACAAGTCATCGTAAGCCAGTATGACATAACCGGAGGCCGGCTGATGGCTGGCCTGACCAATTGAAAAAGCCACCGCCGCGGAAACTTGCTGCGCGGAAGTTGGAAACTCAAATGCACGGGACTTCAGAGCGGCCGCGCCTTGCGCATCAAACGCTTCGCGCAGGACTTCCGCTTCGCCAAAGGCAGCGTTGGGCTGGAATGACTTGTCCGCCGCAACATACAAGTAGCCCCAGTCGATCCGCAGATCGTCACCCGACTTGCCCAGCACGTGCTGCGAGGTCGAACCAAGTTGGAGAGCCAAAGCGTTGTCTAGCGATTGGCTGGTACCCGTCACCTTTTGCGATCGCTGGTTCGTAGTCAGTTCACCACTTGCGTCAAAGTAGAATTCGACTGCATGAGCCTGGCCATCGGTGGCTGCAACTCGGCAATCGATATAGGTCGTGGGGCGACTGAGCAGCGCCAGGTCGCTGGGCAGCGCAGGCGTTGTAAAGGTCAAGGTTACCGCTACACCGCGGCCACCAAACTCGTAGATGGTCTGAGTCGGCAGGACCTGAACAGAGAGTTGCTTCAGCGCCGCAATCGTCTGCGGTTCGGAGCCCATCAAGCGATAGGCACGGCCGTCTATTCTCACCAGAGCTGCCAGTCGATGCGCTTGACCTGTCCAGTGCGTCGTCGGCGCATCCCATAAGCGGTCACTCTGTGACCAGACGCTGAAGTACGGATCGCAGGCCACCAAGGGGACCGCCGGAGGTCGAATCGCCTCTTGAGCCCAAGCCGCCGTGGCCAGGATCAGGCACGCCAAGGAAAACAGAAAACTATCTCGATAACGCATATCTCTTACCCGCCTTTATTGAATACCCAATCCAATTGGACAGCGCCACTAATTAGAGCCAACTGGGCAGCTTTACTGGAAACGGTCTTCGAGACCACCGCTGCCAGGCGCTGGAAGCGTTAGCTTTCGCGTCCACCGTTTGGTGACGGTGGCTCCCCAGAAGGCTTAAGTGACGCTGGCCAACTAACCAATGCACCGCTTCTATTGTGCATCAAAACCTGCCTGGCGACCATGAGGCAATCGGCACCGTTCAAGTCGGGGCTAAGCACTTGAGCAAAAGTTTTTCGGGTCAAAGGCACTCATTAACCAAGGAAGAAACGGTTTCACGTTAGCACCCTGGGATCGATTCTTACCTGGACCTGGACCTGGACTTGGACTTGGACTTGGACCTGGACTTGGACCTGGACCTGGACTTGGACTGGGACCGTCGCTTAGTTATGTAGTGGCAACGAGCCCCAAGCATGGCCTCGGCGTTGTCTGCTCCTACTCGTACTCCTACTCGTACTCCTACTCGTACTCCTACTCGTACTCCTACTCGTACTCCTACTCCTACTCGACGCAGACGCAGACGCAGACGCAGTTAGTCAAGCTAGAAATTAAACCGGCTGTTGTGCCATTGAGAATTGCACTTGGCGGCAAGCGATTTCACACTAGCAGCCAAACATACCTTTGTATGTGTCCGTTAGTCGAAGTGGTGACGCTTTTAGTTCAACATTGCTTTGCCAACGACTAGCTCCAGGGCTCTAGTATGTGCCTTTGACCCGAAAAACTTTTGCTCAAGTGCTTAACACTAAGCCGAGTACCTAGGTTATAAAATGATCCTTTCCATGCGGCACCCAATCGACTCGGATCATCAAGCACAAGGATCGTTCCATGACCAGTTCCGACTCATCGCCCAACCCAACGCACGCGTCTCTGGGGCCCAATGATCAGGAGGCTCCATCTTCACACTACATGATGGCCCACTACTCGCTTCGCCAGTTCGGGCTGGAGCAACCCGCCCGGTTTCTGAACATTGTTGCTTCAAACGAGACAGAGCGTTTTCTGGCCGATGTCCTTGCGATTACGATTGATAAACTCGGTGCCAAGCCAGGGTTGCGAGCCGAAGACATCAAATGTGAACGAACGCGAGTGGGAAACCATCCTTGTATTCTGCTTGTGTTTCCCCCGCCCACAGAATTCACCGAAGCCTATATGACAGCCCTTGTCGTATTGATCGATGTGACGAAAGACCAGGCCGTCCAACCAGAAGATATCCAAGCTCGTTACTTTACGCTTGAGAAGAGTTTTGCCGTGGATGCAATACCGCGCACGATCTTTGGCGAGTGGCAGGATGAGAAGCATCTCAACTACGGTATCGGCCCCGAACCTGCGCCGTTGTTTTTCGTCGAGCGGATCGCGCAGCACCTGGGCCTTGCCTGACCGTAGCCGTAGCCACCGCATCCGTAGCCACCGTCGCCAGACGGTGGACGCGGATGTTAACGCGTCCCACCACGTGGCAGTGGTGGCTACGAAGAAGTAGCCACCGCCTGCTAGATTTTGAAGTTGCGTGTTTTGTGAATGTCACCTCTCCCGGCGCAGCTGGGGGAGGTCGCAGACGAGGCCTTTAGCCGAGACTGCGGGAGGGGGCAATGCGCCATGGTTGACTCATCCCTGGCGCAGTGCCCCCTCCCGAATCTTCGCCTTAAGGGCTCGATTCGACCTCCCCCAAGCTGCGCTTGGGAGAGGTGACACATAAACGCGCAACATCAAAATCGCCAGACGGTGGACGCGAACGTTAACGCTTTCCACCACGTGGCCGTGGTGGCTACGAGGGCCACGCTCGCGCGGCCTCGCCACTTACTGGCTGCCGAAATGCGCTTGCATAATGGCTTCCATCCAGGTTCGGTGCTTCTTCAAAAACTCCGGAAAGCCTTGAGGGTTGGCTGGGTCGAATTGCGGGCCGTTCCAGTCGGCAACTTCAATCGCGGTCGCATGTTCGTTGTTGCCTTCCAAGCGAACGTTCTTGGCTGGGCCCCAGCCTTCAGCCAAAGTGTAAGAGCCGTCCTCGCGTCGCGTTGTACCGTGGCCGGAACGAGTCTTACCTTGATTCACATAGCGGTTGTTGCGCAGTAACAATCCATCGCACCAGCCGTCCCAATCGCTCAGAAGCAGCAATTGCACTTCAGTCTCGGGTGCGATGTAGATGTAGTTCTGTTCGATCACAGTATTCTCGGCTGCGCTGACGTGAAAGATGCGCTCACCGTCATGGCGACTGATGTTGCGGCGGACTACGGTATCTTGATTGCCGATGTTTTGGCGGGGATCGCGTTTACCCGGCGAGCAGATCAGCATGAATCCGCCTTCGTTGTTGTGGCTGAGGTTGTATTCGAAGCGTGTGCCGCGCGAGTTATAATCGCTGTCAAAGCCTTGTCCATCCAGCAGCGTCTTGACCTCGGAGACGCGGTTGAATCGAAAGACCGTTCGATCCGCGCTCCATGGCCAGATGCCCGCGTTATAGTTGCCCGCGCGCATGTTGGCACCGCGTACGATATTGTGTTCGACTATGGCATCCTCGGTGGCCCAGGGAACAATTCCATCACCGCCCACATCGACAACTAAGTTGTCTCGAATAATGACCTGCTGCGATGGAAACCACTTGTCGCGCTGCCAGTGGTAGCTGTCTGCGGCAATGCCGCTACGATCGACGCGCCAAATGATGTTGCGTTCGATCAGCAAGCCATCGAAGCGGCTAGCGCGCTTTTGGCCGCGCGTACGGAAAATAATTCCACCATTATCTTTCTTGTCGTTGGTGCCGTGGACATCATGGATATACAAGTCGCGAAGCACGATACCCGACATGGTTCCACAGTCTGCCGCGACCACGTGGACTCCGCGACGTGGACTGGATCTGTCACCCGGGTTGGTGATTTCCAGCTTCTCCAGGATCAGGTGAGAAAAGTTCTCGATACGCACCGCATCGGACGTGCTACCAGCAATGCGCGGGCTGGGTCCCGACCCATAGCGGCTGATCAACACCGGTTGATCAAGCGAGCCAGAGCCCTGGGGCGCGAGCTCTCCACTCCAAACTCCTCCTGCGATCAAGAGCAGTTGGTCACCGGGCTGTAGTTGCACTTGATTGGCTCGTTCGAGACTTTTCCAGGCTTCCTTGGCAGAGGTACCGGCGCGGCTGTCATCTCCACTGTTGGCATCCAAGTAATAGGTCTTGGCCCAGCCGCTCTGGGATAGATTGCCAACCAGCGCGAGCCAAGCAACCATCTGCAGCAGAGTTCGCGCGTTTAGTTGCGGCCAGCTAGTGTGGCGCACGTGGGTAGTGAAGTTGAAGGTAGGACGCATTCTCACTAAAGTAGTCATCGCAGAGGTTCAGCTTACAGAGGTCACGATTACCAAGTTGATAGCAGCCTACATGCTGCAGAGGCTGTTGACCACCCAACCTGTGTGGCCAGGTAGCCACCGCCTGCTAGAAGGTGACGTGTTTGTTAACGTTTTCCGCCGCTTGGCAGTGGTGGCTACGAAGGCTAATTACCCAGAATTGCGCTGTCGTCCTGCACGCGTGTTTATTGAAAGTGGCGATTGAGCCAGAGCATGTCAAGTCAACTGCCTTCCAATCCCTACGCACCGCTGCCTTTGGAAGCCACGTCAGGCGCGGTGACACCTGCGCAGATTGACTTTACGCCGATAGTCAAACGCTGGGAGGTTTATCGCCTGTGGTACAACTTGATACTCACGGCGTACGTCCTGATCTGGTCGGCTCAGTTGAGCCCGGATGCTTTGTTGGAGGCGCTGTATTGGTTCCATTTATCTGTCTTGGGTCTGGTCGCCAATCTGCTTTTTTGTCTGGGGCCAGCTGCAGAAGGTTATGGCCGCGTCTTGCGGCTGTGGAATAACCTGATGAGCCGCCTGCTGTTCCTGGCTGGCTTGTTGCTGACTGCCGGTCTGGCAACCATCTTCCTGTTTGTAAGACTTCGCTAGCGAGCGCCCATCGGCTGGCCGAAGCGCGCATCAGCCAGCCGAAGGGCGCTAGCCCCGGTTCCTGAACATGCCCGCAGGGCAACGTCCTACCGCCATTCAATCGTCCCCGTTTTGTGGCTGACTAATATGCTGCGACAACCGATATGTATTGGCTTTGAAAAGAAACCGGGGCTAGCGCCCGGCGGCTGGCTGATGTGTCCATTAGCCAGCCGAAGGGCGCTAGCCCCGGTTCCTGAACATGCCCGCAGGGCAACGTCCTACCGCCATTCAATCGTCCCCGCTTTGCGGCTGACTAATATGCTGCGACAACCGATATGTATCGGCTTTGAAAAGAAACCGGGGCTAGCGCCCATCGGCTGGCTGATGTGTCATTAGCCAGCCGAAGGGCGCTAGCCCCGGTTCCTAAACATGCCCGCAGGGCAACGTCCTACCGCCATTCAATCGTCCCCGTTTTGTGGCTGACTAATATGCTGCGACAACCGATACGTATCGGCTTTGAAAAGAAACCGGGGCTAGCGCCCGGCGGCTGGCTGATGTGTCCATTAGCCAGCCGAAGGGCGCTAGCCCCGGTTCCTGAACATGCCCGCAGGGCAACGTCCTACCGCCATTCAATCGTCCCCGTTTTGTGGCTGACTAATATGCTGCGACAACCGATATGTATTGGCTTTGAAAAGAAACCGGGGCTAGCGCCCGGCGGCTGGCTGATGTGTCCATTAGCCAGCCGAAGGGCGCTAGCCCCGGTTCCTGAACATGCCCGCAGGGCAACGTCCTACCGCCATTCAATCGTCCCCGCTTTGCGGCTGACTAATATGCTGCGACGACCGATATGTATCGGCTTTGAAAAGAAACCGGGGCTAGCGCCCGGCGGCTGGCCGATGAGCCTAAACCTGCCTCACTGGACTCGGCGACTCTCGTAAAGTTACGCTGGCAAACTCCAGTACGGCATCGGTTACTGGGCGCGAGTATTCCCAGTGTCCGAGGTGGCCGCCTGCGTCTTGCAGCGGGCGATCATCGGGTAGTAAAGCTTCGATATGCTTGCTAGCGACGGGAACCGTCAAGCGATCATGCATTCCGGATATGACTAGTACGGGAACGGATGTAGTGGGTAACGTCGGCTGCTCGTCAAACCGCACCATGCCGCGTTTGCCTCTGGCTACTACGCTCGGAAGCGAGAGGGCGAAGTTGATATGTAAAGTAATTGCCCAGGCTGACTAGAATTGCGCGGCAGCATTCAACTTTTTAGGACTAAAAAACCACTTTCAACAATAGGCTTTTTAAGGACTCAGTAACTGTCTTGCCTCCAAATCTTGCATTGGAGCAATTAGACAAATAGCGTTTCGATATTGATTTCCAGGCCAGCGGCTAATTGGACAGCGCCACTTGGCAAGCTCACTGGATGAAGTCTTCGTAGCCCCCGCTGCCAAGCGGTGGAAAGCGTTAACTGTCGCGTCCACCGTCTGGCAGGGGTGGCTACGCAGCTTGCCAAGTGGCGCTGTCCAACTAAGCAATTGCAGTCGGTGAACCTCGGGCTTAATATGAGCCACCGCCATGTGTCTGGCATGTAAGCTGATAAAAATGGCGGTTTGCCCGGCTCCCTTGTCGATTGTCGCTTGCAGGAATCGACTAACGAGAGTGTGTTACCTTTCGAATTGTCTTTGTTCTCTGTTGGAGTAGTCCGATGTATCGATCCCTCATATTGGTATTTTCTGCGTTGCTGCTGACCGTTGCCAACTTGGTTCCTGCGCAAGAACCTGTATTTCCAGAGCCCAAGCCTCAGCATGCCTGGCTGGAAAAGTTTGTGGGCCAATGGACGATGGATACCAAAGGCACCATGGGCCCTAACCAGCCTCCCATCGAGTGTCATGGAACTTGGACATCGCGAAAACTGGGCGGCTTCTGGGTGATCAACGAGATGAACAGCGAAATGGGAGGCGCTCCGATGACCGGTATTCAAACCATCGGCTACGACGCCAACAAGAAGAAGTATGTGGGCACCTGGGTCGACTCGATGACCGACTTCATGTGGCATTACGAAGGTACCGTCGACAAGACCGATAAGATCCTGACTCTGGAAGCGGAAGGCCACAACTTTGTCGAGCCGGGCAAGATGACCAAGTTCCAGGATATCTACGAGTTCAAGTCCGATGATGAGATGATAATGACATCGAAGATGTTGGGCAGCGACGGCAAGTGGGTAACGTTCATGAGCGGTACCGCCAAACGCCAGAAATAATCCAGTTGCTCAGGTGACATGGAAGGCGGCGGTGGCCATGGCGCGGCCATTTATCTGTAGCGTCAACCGATGCTCGCCCGGATAGAGCCGATAAGTGGTCGCTTGGGCAAGCAGTTTATGGTTCTTGGTTACTGTCCGCCGATCACCTTTCTTCATATCCAGCCTGGCGGCTTTAAACACTTTGGTCGAGCGTTTGCCGCCGGCTTTGGCAAAGTCGATACAGTAGTCGACCACCAGGCATTCATCGCGCAAAGCCACGATCTCCACACTGAATTGCAACGTCTCTCCAGGACTTAACTGCGACTTGGCAAGCTGCAGTGCACCCATGGTCAGCTTGGGAGCCGGGCGAAAGCCCAGCAGTTGCAAGGCTTCCGGATGGCCACGCTTGACCAACGTTCGCAAGGCATGGCGTGTCATCCAATTCAGCTCAGCCGGTGCTTGCCGC
Organism: Ottelia alismoides; assembly: GCA_037367405.1. Taxonomy (NCBI): domain Eukaryota; kingdom Viridiplantae; phylum Streptophyta; class Magnoliopsida; order Alismatales; family Hydrocharitaceae; genus Ottelia; species Ottelia alismoides. The sequence goes on along the minus strand of JAZKJV010011400.1, from coordinate 8,070,072 downwards.
GCCTGCTGGTGCCAACTTTGAAGCGCCTGGATCACAAGCTCGGGGGCCGACTTGGAAATGTCGTTGAGATGATTGGCTACGCTGCGAGTAACATAGCGCGTGGGATCAGCATGCAACGTGTCCAGTAGCGGGAGCGTTTCATCCACTGTCAAATCAATCCGACCAGACCAGGGCAAAAGGGGACGCGTCGATTCGCTGACCAGGCGGCGCACGTGATAATTCGAGTCCTTGGCCCAGCGTCGAAACTCCTTCAGCGTCTGGTGCGGATACTGACGCAGAAACGCGCGGACCGAGTCTTCCATCGAAAATCGCTGCGTGATTTCTCGAAGGGCTTTCAGTGAGATAGCCACGTGCTGAGCGGACAGGCCATGATTGACTACATACTGCCCCAGCGGGGCAAAGATGAAATCACCGAAGTCGTCATCCGTTCGGGTCGGATCCAGCGGTGGCGGTAGACTGGCAACAATCGTAGAGACGGCCTGGCAATAGTCCGAGGGTAAGTGGGCCGCCAGGTTCTCCGCGATCCAGTTGATGCGTTGCTTTAGCTCGAGGGTGGGTAACTGCTTCATCACCGCGTTGACGAACTTGCGCTGCGCAAAATCATTATTCTGCTTGGCAAACAAGCTCGCCAGATACTCGACCTTCTCTCGATTGAACAAGTGATCTTTCAGACTGAACCCCGACACGGACGACTCCTGCTTGGATGCACTGCGGCATGGTCTAGGTGCGATTGAAAGGTAACCGCTGGTCACCGCGCGCTAGTCAGAAAATAGTTTATCATGGCAACTCGGATGTGGAGGGTGCAGTCAGCCTCGATCGCTTTTAGGAAGGTTGAGTCAACGTGACTTATCAAGCTTGGGTGGCAAACGAGATTGGCGGGCAGTTCACGAAGCAAGCGCTCGAACTGCCTGCGTTAGGCGCTGAAGAAGTGGAAGTGGCTGTCGAGCACTGCGGCATCTGTCACTCGGATCTATCGATGTGGCAGAACGAATGGGGGATGACCAGTTGCCCAGCCGTCTTTGGCCATGAAGTGGTTGGTCGGGTGACAGCCCTCGGGTCGTATGCCAAGGGACTTGCGGTAGGCCAGCGCGTAGGTATTGGCTGGACATGTGCAAGCTGCATGCACTGTCGCCAGTGCATGTCGGGGGACCATCATCTGTGTAGAGCCGCCCAGCCGACGATCGCAGGACACTTCGGTGGTTTTGCCAGTTCGGTTCGTGCGCATTGGGCTTGGACACTGCCTTTGCCCGAAGGTTTGAAAGTCGCTGATGCAGGGCCGCTGTTGTGTGGCGGGATCACCGTGTTTAATCCCATCGCAATGTTCGCAACACCCAAGAGTCGCGTAGGGGTGGTTGGCATTGGTGGTCTGGGACACATGGCCTTGAAGTTTGCCGCTGCTTATGGATGCGAGGTCATCGCTTTTACCTCCAGTGAAAGCAAGTTTGAAGAAGCTCGCAGCTTCGGTGCCAGCCAGGTGGTGACCACAGGTGATAGTAGTGCCCTCGAAAAGCTGGCTGGATCGATGGATTTGTTGCTGGTGACGGTCAATGTACCGTTGGACTGGCAAGCGCTGATCGGCACTTTGGCTCCGCATGGACGCATGCATGTGGTCGGCGCGGTGCTCGAGCCCATACCGGTGCCTGTGTTTCCACTGTTGATGCGGCAAGCCAGCGTCGGTGCCTCGCCGACTGGTTCGCCAGTCGATATGGCTGAGATGTTAGCGTTCGCCGCGCGGCATGCGATCGCTCCCAAGACCGAGCACTTTCCGATGAGCCAAATCAACCAGGCGTTTACGCACGTCGCCAACGGTAAGGCTCGCTATCGTGTTGTCCTCGACGCCGATTTTCAGTAGCCAGGCATTACCAGCTCGCGATGTGGTTATGACGCCGGATAAAACTCAGATCGAAGCCAGGTTGCGATTGCATGTCGATCGCCTGGCAGGCTTGATTGGGCCACGTTATCTCGGCAAGCCGAAGACGATCCAAGCTACGATCGGTTACATCGAAGGCCAATGGAAGGAGATGGGATACGAATCCTGGCGTGAGTCCTACGAGGCTATGGGGGATGAAGCGACCAATCTGATTGTCCAGCAGCCAGGCACCCGTCGGGCTGAAGAGATCATCTTGTTGGGGGCTCATTACGATACGGTCTACAGTACTCCCGGCGCTGATGACAATGCTTCGGCTGTGGCCGTACTGCTGGAAGTCAGCCGCTTGTTGAGAGATCATGCCGGCCGACGTACTATCCGCTACGTGGCGTTTGCCTGCGAAGAACCACCCTATTTCAATTTGGATGTGATGGGCAGCCAGTACAACGCGCGACAAGCTCGTTTAACAGTCAGCCGCAGGCGTACCGAGGTACAGGGTCACGGGCGTACAGGCGTACACCGGTATTGGCCTGCATGGTACACTGATACGCAGTAAACGCGGTACGCCTTCGGCTGACTGCCAGATCAGGTACGCCTTCGGCTGACTGTTAAACGAGGTATGCAAGATGGTTCATGGTTACCACTTGATTCTACCGCATTACGGGTTCTGGCTGCCGAATGATCCGCGTGGGTCTTGGTCTGAGTTTGTCGCTAGTTGGGAAATCGCGAGGTTTGGTCAGACGACTCGGCATCTGGAGAAACGCACTTTGGCGATGTTATCCGCTGAGGAACTGGCGCTTCGTGAGGCCGCTCAACAGGCTTTGAACTATCCAGCGGTGACTCTGACTGGTAACCAGGCGTTGTCGATCGCAAATGGTTTCAGGGATCAGGCGACTAAAAGCGGCTATGCGATTTGGGCCTGTTCTATTCTTCCCGAACACACGCATCTGGTAGTCGCTCGGCATCGCTACAAGGCTGAGCAAATTGCGAACTTGCTGAAGGGGGCTGCCACTCGCCAATTGATTGCCGACGATCTTCATCCACTACGGCAATATGCCGAGCCAGGCCAGCGACCTCCCGGCATGTGGGCTCGACATCAGTGGAAAGCGTTCCTTGATAGTGATGAAGCCATCGAGAATGCGATCGGCTACGTCATCGACAATCCAATCAAAGAAGGCAAGCCCAGACAAAACTGGCAGTGGCTCACGCCCTACGCCGGCCTCGACACTGCCTGGATCACCTATCACTAACTCGTTTAACAGTCAGCCGCAGGCGTACAGTGGACAGTCAGCCGCAGGCGTACCGGGTATATCTAGCGTACTGGGCAGCTTGGTATACTCAATCCGAGTAACAACCAATAAAGTACGCCTTCGGCTGACTGCTGAGTCAGGTACGCCTTCGGCTGACTGCTGAGTCAGGTACGCCTTCGGCTGACTGCTGAGTCAGGTACGCCTTCGGCTGACTGCTGAGTCAGGTACGCCTTCGGCTGACTGTTAAACGAGGCCGCCTTCGCAGCAGGTTTCGCAAATGCGGTGGCACTGGGAACACTGCAATTTAGCGCGGATCTCGATCAGTGCTCCGCCGCAAACGGGGCATGCTGGTCGGCAATTCGATTCCGACTGCTGCTCGCCTTGATCCAAATGGGAGTCGTATGTCTGGTTATCCATGGGTAATGTCGTGCTCCGTAAATTCCTAGTCCCTGACACCTTCGGCATTTTATCATAAAGCCAATGGCATGCGATCAATAGCAGGGGCAGATTGAGGCTGAGCCTGTTTCCGCGCGGCTTGTCCCGTCACGCTTCGTGGTATCAAGGAGGCAGGTCGCTTTTCACTCCGCCACAAACAAGAGCACTGCAGGCCTGACCCTGTTGTTGGTGAGACGATGACTGGACAACGCCACGTGGTACACTGGGCATTTTTGTCGACACCAGGTTTCGTCGCCACCGCTGCCAAGCTGCGGGGGACGTTAACGTGCGCGTCCACCCTCTGGAGACGGTGGCCACTCGACTAGCCAAGTATGGCGCAAATAAGCATGAGAAAACTTCGAACGATCTTTGGCAGCGCGCTGGTGTGCTGCTGGCTGCAACTGGCCGCTTGCCTGGCGGCGCCGCCAGAGCTCTGGGTTTATTGCCCGGCGAACTTCCTGGTGGAATCCGAATGCCAACGAGTCCATGGGGTGATGGAGCGAGCCGCGAAAGCCGGGTATACGCATGTGCTGGTGGCCGATTCGAAGTTCTCGCGGCTGAACCAAATGGGCAAACGTTACTTCCAGCATATCGAAGCACTGAAAGCTAAAGCCGACGCTTTGAAACTGGTCTTGGTACCCGCATGCTGCCCGGTGGGTTACTCCAACGATCTTCTGTCACTCAATCCCAATCTGGCGGAAGCCTTGCCAGTGCGCCAGGTGCTCTACCGTGTGAGCAATCAGCAGGCGACTCATATCCCGGATCCGAATGTGGCTTTGCCTCCCCTGGAGCAGCGGAAACAGTGGGGATTCATGGACGATACGCTGGTGGCCATGGAAAAGGGTGTTGTGGCCACGGCGCCCTTGGATGCCAACGCCAGAGCCATGAAGCAGATCAGGACGAAGAAGTTTCAGCAGTACCATGCCTCGGTGTGGATCAAGACCGAAGAGTTTGAACCCCAAGTTGAAATCAAGGTCCTCAACAGTCAGGGCGACAACCTGTGTTACACATTTCTGAATGTCAAACCCAGCCAGGACTGGACGCAACATCATGTGACGTTCAACTCGCTGGATAACGAGTCATTGAATTTCTATATCGGAGTCTGGGGCGCACGGACTGGTAAGCTCTGGTTACGCGATGTCAGGTTGGAGTCAACGGGCGCTGTTAACCTGGTGCGCCGTAAGACCGCGCCGGTGCGAGTTGAATGGTTGAGCGGTGCGGAACTCGTCGAGCTGAAAGAAGGAGTGGACTATCAGCCCTGGCGTGATCCGCAACTGGGTGTTGTGCCTTATGCCGGTGAGTTTGAGCCATGGCATGAGCCGCCGCCGATTATTCTCAAGCGTCCGCTACCCAACGGCAGCCAGCTCAAGGTTTCGTACTTCCACACTCACATCATCAATGCCGGTCAGGTGTGTGGTGCAATCGGCGACCCTGAGTTTGAGCAACTGCTGAAGGATCAGGCGGCCTCAGTGGCTAAACTGATTCCCAGCGGGATATATATGATGTCGCACGATGAGTATCGCGTGATGGGCTGGACGCCCCACCAGCTTACCGGCGTAGCCCAAGACGCCACGCCTGGAGAACTGCTTACGCACAATGCTCAGGCGTGTTACGCCGCCATCGTGCAAACCCACCCTGGGGCCAGAGTGCTGACCTGGAGCGATATGTTCGATCCCCATCACAATGCCGTAGCCCGGTATTACCTGGTCAATGGGTCGCTAGTAGCCGCCACTCTTCCAAGAGAAGTTTGGGTAATGAACTGGAACTCTGGTAAGATGCGCGAAAGCTTGACGCACTTTGAGCGCCTGGGCCATCGTCAGATTATCGCGGGCTATTATGATGAGCCGCCGGAACAAATTAAGAGCTGGCTTGACGTGATAAAAGAGCATGAGATCAAAGGCGTCGAAGGTGTCATGTACACGACGTGGACCAGTAACTATTCCCATCTCGAAGCGTTTGCCGAAGCAGTCAAGAGTCACCAATAACAAAGATGTTTCGGCACGTATTGGTGTGTGTACAAAAATCGACCTGCCCCCAACCTGATGGCTTTATGCTCCCGACCAAGGATTTCTTGATGAGTGTTTTGAACTGGGTAACTATCACCAGTGGCTGGCAACTCGGCCTGATCCTAATGCCCCTGGCTCTGGTGCACGCGGACGATGCTAAGGCGCCGCAGTTAGTTATCCGCGGTGAGGCCGAGACCGAGCTGGCGCCGCATCGACAGGGAAATGTGTATGCACCCGATGTACATCGGGATGGCGATCGTTGGCTGATGTGGTACGGTGGCCAAGGTCGCGACGGCCATGACCGCATTCATCTGGCTGAGTCAAAAGACGGAAAGTCATGGACTAAGCGCGGCGTCGTCATTGATAATGGTCGCAACAATCATGTCAACGATCCCAGCGTTGTGAAAGTGGGCCAGCAGTGGTGGATGTTCTACACGGTGGCTGATGTTGATATCAATGACCAGATCGCAGCGGCCAGTTCCAGCGACGGACTCGTTTGGCAGTTGCATGGGGTTGTGCTGGGACGTGGCGCAGTGGATGCTTGGGATTCCAGCAAGGTCGGCCGTCCTTCGGTCTTGTATGAGGCTGGTCTGTTCCGCATGTGGTATGACGGCCAGCCAACCAGCGAAGCGGTCAAGAATGGACCAGCGCTCAATAAAACCGTCAGCGAGCAAGGTCGTGCGATGGGGTATGCTGAGTCGCGCGATGGCCTTACCTGGCAACGGCGCGCTGAACCTGTGTGCTACCTGGGCGCTGGCGCAGCGCACGTAGCACATGGCCAGAATCAATACGTCATGGTCTTTGAATCGGGCAGTGGTACCCTCTGGGCCAGTAGTCCCGATGGCTTGCAATGGCAAGCGAAAGGCATGTTGCAAGCGATCAGCCAGACACCTCTGGATGCTTATGGACAGGTGACTCCCTTCCTCTACAGTGACAGTCAGACGACTCGGTTGTTCTTTGGTGCGGCGGCGCGGCGGACCTGGGATGGCAACGCAATCGCTGCTCTGGATATCTCCTGGCCCGAATAACCGCAAATTCCCGACGCTACTTGTCTGGCTGTCAGACGGTGGCTGGGACTGTTAACATGTTCCACCACTTGGGTCCCCAGCGGCTTCCAGGCCAAGGGAGGGCGAAGCTCCTGCTGAGCCTTCGTTCTGCCCGCCGCAAAAGATTCATTGGCATTAAGGCTTCGCACCAACTGAAGCTAACGAATTGTATATCGAGCGAATCTAGGGCGATGAAGGAGGTGCGCAGAGCGGTTGAGAGCCCAACTTACGGCGGTGGCTGGTGTTTCTTTTTGGTTGCCAGGGTCACCCAAGTCACAAAAGTCCGGATCTTTCAACATATAAGTCCAGCCCGTTACATCTGCCTTTAGTGAAGTTGAGGCGTTGAGGCAGGTGTGAGGATCGGGCTGAGAGCCCAATCTACCAGTCTACGATGGGGATTTTTTCCGTCTCCAAAAACTGGAGGATATGGGTTAAGATAGCCGCCGAGTGTCTTTGGGCGCGGTCTTATTTCCCTCAATGATTTGCCAAAAAACATGAAGATCTTTAGTCGCTTTTCTGACCGAATCCGTGCGCGGAAGTCTCCTGTGCGATCTGTGAATCACGTGCGACGGGCGATGCTCGAATCGTTGGAAGAGCGACGCTTGATGATTGCGACCCCTTGGCCATCCTTGCCATTGGCCGAGTATGACGATGGCTTTCAGCCCGCCCCGTTAATGGCCGAAGGAGAGGGCACAATCGTATCGGTCAGTATGAGTGTCCGGAACGTGGACGGCAGCGATTTGGACAGTCAGCAGATTCAGCTTGGCCAGGCTTTCCAATTAATAGTATCGGCTCAAGACCTGCGCAGCTTTCCGCAGGGTGTGTTCGCAGTTTTTAATAACATCACCATCGGGCCAAGTGAAAACTTGCAACTGCTCGCTGGCGAGTCCCAGTTGCTGGAACTGAGCAGCAACGTGACCGGCGGTAGTTTCCAGCTTGGCCTGGGATCAACTCTGACTACGATTCAGTTGCCCAGTGCTTTCGACAGCAGCTATGGCCAGCTACGGCAACTGGCCTCCAGGATTCAGAATGCACTGAACGAGACCTTGGGTGCTGAATCAGTGGGAGTTTTTGTAGAGGTCGGAGCTACCACGCCGCGGTTTATCATTAATCTTCGTGGCGAGTACCTCGGTACCGATGCTCCGCAGTTGAGCAGTGACTTCAGCGGACTGACGGCAGCCTCTGGCGAGGTAACAGGTTCGATCACCGACGATTACTTGCCGGCAGATGTCTTGAACCCGATGGCCTTTCGATACTCGGCGATCAGTTTCTATCCCGACGGCCTGCTTCCCAGTGGGAATGTCGAATCGGAGAGTCCTTCGGTGATTACCAGCGCTGGTGCCACGATTGGGCTTGGTTTCCCAGCGCAACCTGGCGCCCTAACGCCGTTCTATGGATTCCACTTTCGTGCGCTAGCCGCCGGGACGACAGTGCTGGTGACTTCCCCGGGACCAAACAGTCCCATGGATGATATTCTCGTATTTCCTCAAGATGTGGTGCCGGCTGCATACGTCGATTTTCAGGCTTTGGAACTGACGGTCGCCAGTGGTAGCGATCCAGCGATCGACTTGGGCACGATCAGTGGTCGCTTCCAGCGAGCCAACCAGGCAATCACCACCAGTGGCGAAGAACTGTTGTACAAGTTCACCACCACTGCAGTTGGCCAGTCGGATAGTCGAGCGGTGATTGAATTCAATCATGCGCTAGGCGACTTGGATTTCGAACTTCACAATGCCGAGCACACGATTCTCGCCAGTTCCACCAGCAGCAACAACTTCGAACAAGTGTCGCTGGCAGATTTGCCGGCCGGCACCTATTACCTACGCGTTTACGGTTACCAATCAGCTACCAACAGTTTCGACCTGACGATTCAAGCCCCGATTGAGACCATATCCGCGGATCGATACGAAGCCAATAACACGGCCACGTCGGCTACGGACCTCGAGACCCTGGAAGGTCTATCGCAGTATAGTCAGCTGACCATTCATGCCAGCGATGATCGCGACTTCTATCGATTTAATACAGCGGCTGTCGGTGGCGCGGAAGATCACGTGACGGTCCGCTTTACCCATTCCCGGGGTGATGTTGATATGCGTCTGTGGGATACCGCCGGCAGACTGGTCGGTAGCAGTTCGTCGGTGCATGACTCGGAACAGATCAGCTTGAAGGGCCTGGCGGCTGGCACTTTTCTGCTGGAAGTCTATGGCTTTTCGGGTGCAACCAATCCAGGCTACGACTTGCTGATCAAGGCCCCCCAAGAATCGATTGCTGCCGACCGATACGAGCCCAACAATTTGCGCGAGCAGGCCGCCATGCTAGCCACTCAGCAAGGACTCGGACTGTTTACCGATCTATCGCTACACACGGCGTCGGATCAGGATTGGTACCGGGTTAACCTGCCAGCCAGTGCCAAGACCGACCACAGCCTGCTGGTGCAGTTTGTTCACGCTACTTCCGATGTGGATATCGAACTTTATTCCAGCAGCGGTGAATTGCTACGCAGTTCAAGAAGCATCAGCGATCAGGAGTTGATCGGCCTGGCTGGATTGGAGGCGGGTGACTATTACTTGCGCGTGTATAGTTATTCATCCATCCCTGCACCGACCTATTCGCTATTGGTGAATTTGCCAACTGTGGACATCGCTCCCGATTCTTGGGAGTCCAATGAAACACTGGCAACCGCGACAAACTTGAGAACCATTGACGGTGCTTTTGAAATCGAGAATCTATCGATTCATAGTAGCCAAGATGTCGATTGGTTCCGGTTCGAAACTGTTGGTTTCAGCACAACTGCAAACTTTGCAGGCCTGGTCTTCAATGGCTCGCAAGGCGACATCGATTTGGAGTTATACGACGAACTAGGCAATTTGCTGCAGCAAGCCTCTTCCACCGGCGATACCGAGCTGGTTTCCTTGAACGGTTTGGATGTGGGCGTCTATTATTTGAAGGTGCACGGCTTCCGAGACTCCACCAATCCGCGATACAGCTTGAGCATCCAAGCACCGGACTCGAGCATTCCCGCCGACGCATACGAGCCCAACGACGAGCGGACGACGGCCACCGATTTGCGAACGATCACTGGCGAGCTGACACTAACGGATCTGTCGCTCAACCGGCCCGGTGACATCGACTTGTTCAAGTTCGAGATAGTGGGTGAAGGCCGTGCCCAGCACAGCATCCAAGCTGACTTTCTTCACCTGTTGGGCGACGTGGATATTGCCCTGGCAACGACTGATGGAGAGATCATTAGCAGGTCTGCGGGAGTAAGCGATCGAGAGGTGATTTCATTGGCCGGCTTACCAGCGGGAACCTATGGTCTGGCAGTATATGGATTCTGGGACGCGACCAATCCTGACTATCGCCTTACTTTCCGAACGCCACACCTCGATTCGAACGCGGATCGATTTGAAGAGAATGATACGCGCCTGACCGCTACCGATCTGCGGGCCGTTGGCAGCCAGGAGTTTACCCAGTTATCGATCGATGCCGCTGGCGATGAAGACTGGTACCGTTTCGTGACTGCGGGTACCGGCAATATGGCTCATCATATTGATCTGAGCTTCAGGCACGCCGAAGGTGACATCGATGTTAAACTCTACAATGCCGCAGGCGAACAGGTTGCCAGTTCAGAATCGGCCAGCGACTCGGAGTTCATCTCGCTCAATGCGTTGCCTGCGGGTGAATACTTCCTGCAAGTCTATGGATACGCTGGTGCCATTAATTCAGATTACCAGCTCAGCTTCCACACGCCTGTATCCAATGAATTGCAGCCAGATCGGTTCGAACTGAACGACACCTTGGCCAGCGCCAGTCTATTGCGTTCCTCGGGTGATAAGTTGGTAGGTAGTTTGGAAGTTCAGAACTTGACGATCAATACTTCCAGCGATGTCGACTACTACCAATTTGAGATTGTAGCCAGCGGTACAGCCGCGCATGGCATTACGATCGACTATCCGCTGGGCAGCGGCGGATTGAGCTTAGAACTGCTCGATGGCGCTGGCCAGGTCGTCGATAGTTCGAACACAGGTATTGGTTCCGAGAGTGTCTCGCTGGGTGGCTTGAGCGCAGGCCGATATTACGTCAAAGTCAGCGCCAGCCAGGCCGGTGCTCAGAGCGTTTACCGTATGCGGCTGGATGCCCCCAACGAGTCGTCTACTGGTCAGTTGGATGCCTGGACCATCATGGTTTACATGACCGCCAGCGACCTGGCTCAATTTGCTTTCGCCGATATCAATGAAATGGAACAGGCCATGGCCAGCTTGCCTGGCTCGGTTAACATCGCCGTTCTTTGGGATCAAAGCGCACAAGACTCCAGCTATGCAACCGATGGTGGCAATCAGAGTGCCTGGACGACCTTGGGCCGCGCGTTTATTCAAGCTGATGCCAATCCAGACAGCGTGGCCACACGCTTCGAATTGTTACCCGAAGCCAGCACGGGCGATGCCGATACGCTGGCTGATTTTCTGCGATGGGCGTCGACCAATGCTCCGGCTCAGAACTATGCCCTTATTGGCTGGGACCATGGCGCTGGCATCTACGGATCGAACTTTGACAACACCGATGGTGTAACTAATGACCATTTGCTGGTCAGCGAGTGGCTGGCCGCGCTAACCCAACCCAATGTTCCCTCGATCGATGTCCTGGCCTTCGACGCCTGTCTGATGGCGATGGCCGAAGTTCAATACGCTCTGCGCAGCGTAACTGATGTCTTTGTGGGTTCGCAGGAAGTCGTCCCGGGCGATGGCTATGACTATCGCACACTGTTTCAATCGCTCATAGCCCAACCCTACTCAGTTACAGCCGAAGGTGTCGCCAGCGGATTTGTTCAGAGCTACGAAGCCTTGACCGCAGGCCAGGATGGCGACTGGGATACTCAGTCTGCCGTTCGCTCGGCCGACCTGGAGTTCCTGGTCAGCATGATTAAGGAGTTCACCGATTCAACCGTGGGCCTGGCCGCAGACCAGTTGTTGTTGATTGCCCAGGCGGTTGGGGCCAGCATCTCTTACAGCGATCCCGAGTTTCGCGATTTGGGTAGCATCATGCGCGGCATCATGAACAACTCGGTGATACCCGAGCCAGTGCGAGTAGCCGCCGATTCCGTGCTGGCGGCAATCAATAGTTCTTTGGTGGCTATCGCTGACGATGACCGCCACAGTCAGGGTACTTCGATCTACACGCCCGATATGGGCAACGCAGGCCAGGCATTTACCAGCGAATACTCCGCGTTCGCAATTGCCACCGGCTGGATCGATATGCTGGAACGCATCGGTACTATATCTTCAGGTCGAGTCGTCGGAGGTGGACGTTTTGGCGCGACAGCCTCGACGCGCGATTGGGCTGAAAGCAACGACATCGTCGCACACGCGACCAACCTGTACACCCTCAGCGGTGCAGGCGTAGTATTGGACGATTTGAGTTTGCATGATGGCAGCGATGTGGATTGGTATCGACTGACAATTGGAGCCAGCGGCTCAACCGGCCACAATATTACCGTGGCAGGGGCAACCACTCCTGTTTCGCTGGACCTGTTCGATGCGAGCGGCCAGAACGTCTTGGCCTCTAACGCTACCGGCAGCTACACGGTCAGCCTGTCCGGCCGCGCGGCTGGCACTTATACACTTCGTGTCAGGTCAAACGGCAGCGCTGTTGGCAACTACCAGCTCATAACCAATGCGCCTGTCGCCACTTCACAAAATCGATTGGGCGACAACAGCTCGGAAGGCAAAGCCTATCCCTTGGGATTGGTTGGCAATCACCTGACGATGCCAGGCTTGGAAGTGCCAGCCAATGCCACCAGTTGGTTTACGATCGATACACCACGCCTGCCGAATCCACAATGGTATTCGGTTGAAGTCAGCAGTGCTGGCAGTGCGAATCTGGTCGTGCAGGTCTTGGACGCTCAGGGGCAGGTAGTCAGCCAGGCGTCCGGTTCAGGCAAGCTGACCGTAGGTTACCTGGCCAGCGGTGGCTCAGAGAGCTATCGATTGAAGATCACCAATAGCGGCTCGGCAGCGCAAGTGTATCACCTGGCTGTGGGTACGCTGTTGGGTACCGTCACGGACATTACCGTATCAGAGCGTTTGATTGGCGTCACTATTGATACCCTGCCTTTGAATGAATTGGTACACCAGGTTGGCGCGGTTACAGTTGGCGACACCAGGTTCCAGTGGGTTGATGGCGCGTTGCGCTTGAAACCCAATGCGGTTTTGGTGCAAGGATCCGAGCGGCAGGTTTTTGTGCCCATCACCGTGGCTGATGCCAGCCAGCCAGGGACGACCGTTTCGTTCGTGTTGCCACTGCTCATTACCAGCAATGCTTATGCATTTCACAACGAAGCTTCTCCGCTGAATGTCAACAACGATGTCAATCCGCGAACCGGCGCGCCGGTGGTATCGGCTATTGATGTCTTGTTGATCATCAACGAGATCAACGGTCTGGGACCGCGCCAGCTTACCAATCGCAACGCATCGGCCTCGGCTCCCGACCCGTTCCTGGATACAAACAGGGACGGATTCTTGTCGGCCATTGATGCGCTTCTGGTAATCAATCACATTAATTCCAATCCGTCCGGTGAAGGCGAAGCCACGCAGACAACGGACGAGCTCGCCTGGTGGACCGCTCCCGAGATCCGCCCACGACGCGTGTGGGACGAAGCCCTGGTAGAACTAGCCGCGAATGAACCAGCCGAACTGCTACAGTGATTGGGTGGCACTGGCATGGCGCCAGCCTGGCCAGTGCAAAACGAAGCCTATGAGCCTTGCCCCACCAGTTATTTAACCAACACTTCGAAGTAATCAGACGATCAGAGCTAACAACCTGGCCAAGGCTCGAAGGCTGGAGGCGTTTGGCGTTGGACAGGTAGGATCACGATCCCACTGGACCGGTAGATGAGATTGCGTGAACTAACCAGAGGATCGAAAGTCGATGCAGCATTTGTTTTGGGAAAGTGGTATAGCGAGTAGAAGGCCAGGGTCAGAAAAAACGCGCCACCGCTGACCGTGTGCAGGTATCCGACAACTGACTTTTGGAACAGCGGATCGCTGTTGGGATCCAGCGGCAATAGAGCCACGCCCAGGGCTGCGGCTGATCCGCAGTAGCCAGTCAAGCGTTCGATCCAGTCGTAGCCGCGGTAACAAAACAAGAAGCAGCTAATGGCACACATGGCTCCTACGAAGACATCGCGCACCGGTGTGTGGTAGTAGCTGCTGATTTTGTCTTGCAGCTCGATGCCAAACACCAGCCAACCGCCTGGTACCAAGGCCAGCGGCAGAAGTAATCCAATCAGTCCAATCGCCCGGCGAACGCCCAGATAAGAAACCACCAAGGTGCGCGTGCTATCGGACAGGTTCTCGATCACTTTACCAATTTCTCTTGGTCGAGGAACTCAACTAAGTCACGTTCGAGCTCTTCACCGTTTTCAAATCCCACGACATAACGTACCACTTTCCCCTGGCGATTGATCCAAAAGGTTGTGGGATACGCGCCAACTTTGTAAAGGGAGCTGGCCACTTGCCTGCCGCCCAGGACAACCGGGTGGCTTAGCTTTTCCCGAGTCAAATAGTCTCGTACGGTTTCGCTTGTTTCGTCATAAGCATTCACGGCCAGAATCGCAATTTGTGTGCCATAGATTTGATGCAACCGTGACAGGTGGTGAGCTTCCAAGCGACATGGTCCACACGCTACACCCCAAAAGGTCAACAGTGCTGGCTTATCGCCACGCCACTGGGACCATTCAATTCGTTGGCCATCTAATGACTCCAGTTCAAAACTCGGTGCAGTCGTATCGATCAGCAACTCGGGCGCGCCACCGTTGGAGGCGTGCGCATATCCTATCTCTTGGAATCCAAGTTCTTGGGCTAGCTGAAGTGCGGGAGACTTTTCAAAGGCGGCGCTTTCTTGCGCTAGTAGCTGTTTGACCACTGGCGGTGCATCGTCTGGAATAACAGGTGGTTGTCGATTGGAAAAAAGAGTCTCAACCGCCGCGGCGCCCGCCTTCGTGCTGCTGATATGAAAGTGCAGACGACTCTTGGTTTCCAGATTCAACCCGATGACAGCGGATCGAATCGCATCTTTAGTGGCGGCGGAAAGTGTCAGATTACGAGCATCAATCGGGTGTCGGAGTTCGATGAAGGCATCGGCCATCCCAGCCTCCAGCTTCGAGAGCCTGGTTCGCAAGGGTGCAGCTACCAAAGTCTGGTTGATGATGAGATGTTCCTCGCCAGCATCATCCATCAAGCCTGATCCGAGTGCACCGGCACCTTGTTCCCACCTGGCCGAGGTGCCATTCTGCGAAATCTGCACCTTCAAGTAACCGCAAAGGGTAGCTAGTTCTTTCAACTGCTCTTTCAGACGAGTCATCGTCTCTTTGGGTAGTTGCTTTCCCTCGCACAGCATCACGCGGATCTGAAGTAGCTCGTTGGCGTCCCCAGACAGTTTGCGCAGGTCCGCCTCCAGCGACTGGCGGCAATGGGCCAGCATGTCATCAGCCCCTTCCGGGGCCACTCGGCCTGCGTTGATGATCAGCACTGCCGACGCGCTGGACGAAACCTCCCGCCGCTGAAACTCGGTGCGCACCGGTGCCAAGACATAACCCAGTTGGTCATCACCGTTAGAAGAATCACTGAACCCGGCGCAGAGCAAAAACGAGATCGCTAAGGGCAAGTGAAGTTTGGCTATGAACATAGTTCACCTCAGCCACCGCTGCCGGGCGGTGGAAAAACAATGCCGATTCCACGTAGCCACCACTGCCAAGCGGTGGAAAGGATGCCTACCTAAGGTGTTATCATACGAGAAATCAACCAGCATGGACATGTTTAGAGCGGTCCCCGATTTAAAACCAATCACAAGGCAATTCTGATGAGCCGAGCATTGTTAGTCATTGACGTCCAGCGTGAGTATTTTGAAGGTGCATTTCCGATACGTCATCCGGTCGGGCACTTGGAAGCCATTCTGGAAGTGATGGATGCCGCCCGAGAATGCCAACTGCCCACGATTGTCGTGCGTCATCACCAGCCTGACCCAGATTCGCCCGTCTTTCGTCAAGGCAGCGAGATGTGGCAGCTTCATCCTGAAGTGGAACAGCGGCCTCGCAGCCTCTTAGTTGATAAGCAGTTGCCTGGATCTTTTACTGGTACACAGCTAGAACAATTCTTGAAAGCCAATCACGTCGACACGGTCAGTATCGCCGGGTATATGACGCAGGTTTGCTGTGATACCACGGCTCGACAAGCGTTTCACTTGGGATACAACGTCGAGTTCTTACGCGATGCGACGGGTACGCTCGACGTGGCCAATAAAGCTGGATCGGTCACCGCCGAACAACTTCATGAAGCCATCTTGGTGGCGCAGCAGATGTTCATCAGCGATGTAATCGACACAAGCACCTGGCTGGAGCGACTTCATCAGAGCAATTAGAGGTTACCAAAAAGTTGAGCTTTGGGCGGGCTGACCCGTAGCCACCGTCGCCAGACGGTGGATTCGATTCGTAACTCGTACCGTTGGCATTCCCATTCCACCACTTGGCAGTGGTGGCTACGAAAAGTGACTTGGCAGTGGTGGCTACCAAAAACTATGTACATGACTGTTGGGGTTTGGTAATACCGGCGGCGCGGCCAGGCCTGGAATACCATCATCACAAGGACGGGATATGCAAAAGTCAATTTGCAGAACGAGGTACGCCATACTTGGCGGCGGTACCTTATATCAAGCGACTCTTCAAGAATACCGCCATAGGACGCGATTCGCTTGATCACGATGTCGCCATCCGTCGGGATGAGATCGAGTCGATCGACATCCTTCCTTAGTTGGACAGCGCCACTTGGCAAGCTGAGCAAGCTCACTGGATGAAGTCTTCGTAGTCACCGCTGCCAAGTTTTGATGTTGCGCGTTTTGGGAATGTCACCTCTCCCGGCGCAGCCGGAGGAGGTCGGAGCCCGTGTTTAGCGAGGCTCCGGGAGGGGGCCATGCGCTATGGTTAACTCCTACCAAGCGCAATGCCCCCTCCCGAATCTTCGCCTTAAGGGCTCGATTCGACCTCCCCCAAGCTGCGCTTGGGAGAGGTGACACAGAAACACGCAACTTCAAAACTGCCAAGTGGCGCTGTCCAGTTAGGCACTGCAAAACAATAAACTACCGACGGCCTGGCGGAACGATGTCGGTTGTCAAGCTAATGCCCGAACAAAGTCATGCCACTGAAATCCATCGGGCAGTTGTTCAACGGCTGCGAACTCGAGGTGCAGGATTCGTCGATGTCGGTGGGTGCCTTCGCGTGATGAGCCGCTGGCATGGCTGATCAACGGCCGCATCGCCAAGACATCGCCTGCGGCGGCATGGATCTCAACGGCATGGGCGACGCCCTGCCCTTCGCTATCGCTGGCGACGTGCGAGCCTGGTATGACGCGCAGCGGCCCATTTTCGTCGGTGACTTCATCCAAATGAATTCTCAAGGTCAGCATCTGGTGCAGCAGGTGATCATGGGCGATCACATGCGGGACGCCAGCTTTTGTGGTCGGCCTCGAAAAAGCCATCGACGGCAATGAGTTGTCGCGAACAGAAATCGATGTGTCTTTGTGCCAAGGCAGATTCCAGGTTCGTTCCGGCGGCTTGTCGAAGAACAAGGCGCGGACCAGGCCAGGTTCTGGTCCCAGGACCGAACGCAACAAAGTCAACATCGGCTCGGTTTGCCACACCGTTTTGACCTCGGGTACGGAACCGATCAGATTGCGGGCCGCATAAACGTGCCCTCGACTGGAGCGAGCTCGAATTGACTGCGTGTCATCGACGAAGACATTGGCGAACTGATCGAGTAGCCGGTCAAGCATTTCGCCTGACACTGCCTGGGGCAGCAGGCAAAAGCCGTCGTGTTCCAAGTTCCATCTCGTGTGCGACATACGTGCGTAACCTGTCTGGTTGATGAGTTAGACAGAGCCACTTGGCAATCAGGGTAGCCACCGTCACCAGACGGTGGATGCGAATGTCAAAACTTTCCACTGCTTGGCAGCGGCGGCTACCAATAGTGCATCCAGCGAAATTGCTTTGCATGCCCGGTGGCGCAGTCCAGTTGGTGACTGTGATGAGAGTGAGTTGGTCGGGTATCGCGACATTATGTCCTTCCTTACAAATTGCCACTAGCGGAGTGGCAATCGACCACATTTAAGGCATGTTGTCGGAAATGGTTCTGGTAATAAAATTGTAAAGTGGGCAAATTGGACTGGTTGTGTCCTTGCCTTCAGCGCCCGATGGAATTTCATGTCCCTGTTTGTGATTGCTCCTTTGAGAAAGTGGATCCATCATGATGAAGAAAGCAATGCTGATCGGGTTGTTGGCGGGCAGTTTGTTTGTCCAGAGCGGACAGATCGCATCTGTTTCGGCCGGCGACTGCTGCCAGGTGGCGACTTGCGTACCACCACCTCCACCGCCGGTGAGCGTAAGCTGGTGCGTCGAAGACCCGTGCACCTGCTGCAAGTACACCGTGAGTGCTTGTTTGCCAGCCTGCTGCGAGTGCCAAACACCCGAGCTGGTCGGTTGCAAGAATGGCTTGCTGGGTCGCAAGATCCTGACCTACAAGTTCCCCTGCGGTGAATGCGTCGAAGTCGTCATTACCAAACACGGCAAGGCATTTGCTCGGTAAGCTGTAAGGTGTAAGGTGTAAGGTGTAAGGTTTAAGGTTTAAGGTTTAAGGTTTAAGGTTTAAGGTCTCCGCTCGTAGCCACCGCCTGGCAGTAGTGGCTACGTGCATCCCAACCCGACGCGTAAGCGAGGGACCTTTTATCTCAACCCGACGCGTAAGCGAGGGACCTTGCATCCTGATGCGTAAGAGCATAAGCAAGCGTTGATTCAGTCGTTAGCTTGGCCACTCTTGCCGACTTAGTCACCAACGACGGGCAAGAGTGCCCGAGCTACGTCCACTGGCTAATCGACGTTCACTAACTCAACTGTCGCGTACGCCAGGGACGCGCGGCCCTAGTAGCTATTGCCCTGGTGGCCACTAGCAGATCTGGTCCAGGAGTTCTTTGGAATCCCAGTGATCGCGAGCCTCGATGAATTGCCCATCGCGAATCACAGCCATCGTACTACCGCGAATAACGGGGCTGATCAATGATGAATCACGGCAGGCTGCCTTGCAGGCCACCATCATTTCCGTTTTCGCCTGGCTGCGAGCTTATCTTCGATCTGCTTTAGCCGATGTTTGACTATCCGCTCGATCAGTGCGATGGGCATCGGTTTGTCGAGCGGAAATTGGAGATTGCCTTTGGGACCTGCATACCGAGCGACAGCCTTCTCCAGCGCCACGTTGCCGTTGATTGGCGGATACAAGCCGATATGACTTTTCCACGCGGCGTAATAGACGATGATGCCATGCTGCTTGAACGCTGGCATGCGATAGCTGATGACTTCGTCAGCTTCGGGGGCGGCTCGCTTGATCGCCGCTCGAACCGTTTGAAGAATCTCCTGGATCTCGTCAGGGAACGCTTCTATATAGGCATCCACTTCATTCTTTGACATCGTACTTGCCCTCGGCAGCTAGTCTCATCGGCCTGCTCTCGGGCAATTAGAATCCTGCGCTGTAGGGTTGCAAGCTCCAGGCCTGGATTTTCTGGTGGACCTTTTGCTTGACATAATCATCGCGATGAGATCTCAAGACGGGTTCCTAACTGAGGCGAGCATTGCCACGCGTCACACTCGCAGCGCGGCCTGCCACCAAACCAACAATGACACAAGCACTCAAGGTAGCCACCAGTCCCAGAACCAAATCCGCCTGACCAGCCAGTGTGGCCATCAGTATATTGGCGACCGTCACCAGTACCGCTGCAGCCAGCCGCTGCGGAGTGTTGTCGGGTGCATTATGCCGGGACGGCCAGGCCGCGATACAGATCATCCGCACCAGCAACACTGACGTAAGGACAGTAAAAACCTGAGCAACCACATTGGGACAGGCAGCATAGAATCTTAGTGCTAGTGAAACCTGTAACCACAAGGCACACAGTATTGCGCTGGTCGAGATGGCTGTTTGTGCACGCCTCATGATGCGTTCCTGCTTGCGTTTAAACTCAAATCGCTTACGGTCTTGCCTCCCCCGGTTTATTCGTCCGGCTTGTCGGACCAGACCCCCAGAACATTTCCGCTGGGATCGCTGAAATGAAATCTGCGGCCTCCCGGGAACGAGAAAATCTCGGTGGTTATCTGGCCACCGGCTGACTTCACGCTTCGGTAGGAATGCTCTAGGTTGTCCGAGTAAAGTATGACCAGCGGTCCCCCCGGGGAAACCTTATCTGCCAAACAAAAGCCACCACATTCACCCTCTCCGATCAGGTTCTTGATACCTGCGTACTCGGGCCCATAATCGTTGAACTCCCAGCCAAAGGCTGCCTTATAGAAGCTCTTGGCAACTTGCATGTCCAGAACGTAGAACTCGATGTAACTGATGGCGTGATTGATGATCATTGCCTTTCTCAGGTGTCTTCGCGGAGCACAAAAAGCTTGTAGAATACCAGCCCTCCAAAGGCCAGCCACCATGAGTTGATCGTGAGGGCTGCCAGGATCGCGGCCGTCGCCGTGCGCCATCTGACGCGGCCCTTGGGACGCATCAAACTCACTATGGCAAGCATCATAAGCGCTAAGCCAAGGCCGAGGGAGGCGACCAATGCCAACGGTACGAAAAAAGATAAACTCATTTTCGGACGCTTTAAAAGAACCGACTAGTCAATCAAGCTTCGCACACGCCTTGAAGTCCGGTAGACAAATTTGAGTTTTGAATCATGGCACGAAGCGCAGACGAACGTTCGCAGGCCATTTATGCCAAGCCGTTAACACCCATGAATCTTTGGTTGGTGATACAAACCGAAAGCTCGGCACTGGCCTCGCCCTCCCAGCGTTCCTGTAGCTTACCAGGTAGCGCTATCCAACTACGTGCCACGAGTCCCAAGGTAGAGCGTGGCGAACACGCCGGCTGTCGAGATCAGTAGTACGCCGATAATGACATTTTTGAAGCCCTCATTCAGCACTCCCAGCACTGCGATCAAACCACCGGCGGTTGCTAATATCGAACTCGTTACAAGCAGAATTTGTCGAACCATGCTAAGACACCTCATATTCTAGTCAAGAGCGATGGAGTGGCGGAAATATTCCGTGATTTCGTAAAAACTTGGTCCATACTCAGTTTGGCCACGAATTGCCGGACGCGCATGATTGCCTCTCCCGCTGTGAGCACGGCTTCGCCGGGCTACAATTCTTGAGGTGTGCTAACTCGGATAGGTGAACTGTACCGGCAAGTGCCCTGCAGGGCCAAACGATCACTGTCAAGAAATCGCCCACCATGAAGTTCGAAAAAGGCCGGCTGACCATCTTCGGCGGTGTGAATCGCTTGGGCGGATCGTACGCGCTGGTCGGCGAAAGCGTCGCGCTGGGCGAACTAATGAGTACCCGTATGGGAGGCCCACCAGAGCTGATGCAATTCCGCTTTGCCAAGACGTTGGCCAGCGTCGATAGCTTTCATGTTAGCGGCTATGAACTCGAACTCCTAAACGCCGGACAGGTGATCGCAGAATTCAAAACAGCCGACGCCAGGTTCTAGCCCTCTCGCACAGCCTGCCAGTACTTTTGTACGGACATGCGAGAGCACCGTCCGGGATGAATCTGAACCAGTCTCCGCCAGTTCGAGACTTGCTGATCGTCCAGCAAAACATCGGGCTTGGGAAGAAATGCCACGAAACATTCGGCCAGTCCGAGTTCAGTGGCAACTTCACGGGCATAGTCCGCACCACCCGAACTCCAACAGTACAGCAGGGCGTTCTGAGCCGAGAGTTGACGCACGTGGTCTGCAACTCCGCTGACCGGAATACGTTTGCTTCCGGCGCTGCGTATCAGCGTATCATCTACGTCCACATAGACGACAAGACGCCTGTCCGGAAACTGATTAACTGTTGGTGGCTGCATGGCGGAATTCATAAGTTGCTGCGGAATGCGAAGTTGACAAAAATCTTACCAGACTTTTCGGTCAGCCAGCCAGCGCTGTCGAAGAGTGTCATCGCCATCGCGCTTCTCAAAGTACTCACAGTCCTCGATTTGCGATGGACTCAGTTGGTCTAATCTGCTGATATCAACCTCGATGGTTTCGCCAGCTTGCGAATAGACAATCACACTTTCGAGCTGGCCAAACACACGCGTCATTCCAGTTGCTGAATCATTGACGAATTGCCCCGTCAGTTCACAATCAATGTTGACCATAGGCGAACCGTTGGTGACACGAATGCCTTGAACATCTCGCAACAGCGCGACACCCAGGCCCGGGCACTTGATCACGATCTGTTCGCTCTCTCCTGGCACTTGGAGAATGCACCTGCGGCCCGAGGTCTGAATCTTGCCTACCAGTTTTACCGGATTCTGTGAATTGTTCATAAGGATCAGGAGGGTGATGTTGCTTTTATGAAGATGCTGACATGGTTTACATTCACCCCGAGGAATGCGTTGAGTGTGAAGCGTGCATTCCCGAGTGCCCTGTCGAGGCTATTTTCCATGAAGACAATGTACCGCAAGGTTGGTTGAATTACATTGGGCTCAATGCACAGCGCTCGAGGGCTTTCCCGCCAGCCGTCCAAACCTAGAAGGCAGTTACCGCTTGATTCGTATTCGATTGATCTATGGCCTGGCCAGTGTCGTGGTCATGTGCCTCGGCCTGGCTTCACGCCGGTATAGGCAGCACCTGCCAGCTTTCCTCGCGGAATACGCTGGCGATGCGCTGTGGGCAGCGATGCTGTTCTTGTTGATCAGTGTGCTGCTGGCCGGCCGATCGACTCTCGAGCGGATAGGTATCACGTTGGCTTTGGCCCTCTCGGTTGAGCTCAGCCAGCTCTATCATGCCCCGTGGATCGACTCCTTACGACAGACCGCGCTCGGTGGGCTGGTGCTGGGCTTCGGCTTTTTGTGGACCGACCTGGTCTGTTACGCAGTCGGCATCGGGCTGGTGGCGTCAGCGGAAGCGAGTGTGCGGCGACTCTTACGCGGATAGTTGAAAGCTGAGCTCGCGGGAAAGCTGTGGTTTTCGAGCGATCTGTCGTGGCCAATAACAGTCGAAAATTTGTTGGCCTGCAAGTTTCTGCTTGCCAGGACGCAACTTTTTGTTTCCCTGGGCGATAACAGTTGGTGGTGCAGCGGATGTTGCCACGTTGCTTGTCCCCTTCCAACTGTTGCCCGCCAGGAGGCAGAGATGTCATCGCCTGTTCAGTTCATGCAAAGATATCGTAATCTGACCGTGTCTTTCGTGCGTCAGACTGGCACGATGTGCCTTCAAGAGCGCGCGACGATCCAGCTTCGTACATACTTTATGATGAGCTGGACCGAGGGAACTGAGCAGCGAAGTGACTTTAACTTTGTCACCCAAGGTAGCCGTAACAATACATGGTTTCGCGCTAATCAAGCGGCCATCCGCAATGCCGCCATGGGTAAGGGGGCGCCTCGCGATTATGAACTGGCGCTGGAATGGGCCGTGGCCTCTGGCAAGGTTCCCAATCCCTCCGCGGCAACGATCCAGCAGTTTTGCGATCAACGTCTAGGTATCGATTGCTCTGGGTTTGTTACCAACTACTTGATCGATAATGGCTTGCGGCCAAACTCGACCAGTACAACTCAAAACACCTCGGCCGCGTCTTACTATTCATCCGCCAACGCCATCAATAATATCAACAGCATCGGGCCTGGACAGTTGCTGGTCTGGATGAATGGTAATAGTGTCAAGCAGAACCCTGGACACGTTGCCGTGATTGAGTCGTTTACACCGCAATCGACAGAGGGCGGAAGCTTGCGAGTTGTAGAGGCGACTGGCGCCGGTGGCGCAAACCCCAAGCTGCTCGACTCAATGTACATCGTCGAGAGGATCATCGATGCTCAGGGCAGTGTGCCTATGATTTTGGTCGTCAAGCGTCACGGCGAATCCGGTCATCGCGTGGTTGTTATGCGTCCTTGACCATAGAAGCCGATACGCGAAACATATGCCCATCGGGATGACGGAGATGCATTTCACGAACTCGCCAAGTTTCGTCCGTCGGTGCCATGGTGACCTGGTAATTGTTGGCCAAAGCAATCTCGTGGAACCGATCTACTTCTTCGGCTGAATCGACCCACCAGGTCATCCAAACTCCGTCGGTTTCGTCATCGCCGGGAAACTGTGGCTGGATGGTACCGCGGGACCCTTGAGCGCCGACACAAAGAAAAATCTCTAGCTTGTCCGTGCAGACACTCCCAAAGGTTGCCGGCCCATACTCATTCTCTGGCAACCCGAACGGAATCATGCCACCAGCGTTCCAGGCAAAGCCCTTGCGCCAGCCAAATACTTCGAACCAAGCCACGCTGGCTTTGATGCTGGAAACATTTAAGATGGGGGTCAACGACTGTACGGGTATGATGCCGCTCCTCATACAACGGGCAATAATTTGTGGGCAATCAGCTTGCGATACTACAAAACTTTTTCGACGCTATCAACCGCTTCGATCTTCAAGCGATCGCAATCCTCGTAGCCACCACTACCAAGTGGTGGATCAAATCTCCCATTGAACTTGGGTGGAACGCATGCATCGTTGAAGAGAGTGAACCTACTGCGGAAAGCACTTACCAAAGGCGACTAGGAGTCGGGGCGAACCCTTGATCCGAATCTTACGTCGCACCAATGCCCAAATCAGACTGCGTTCCTTGGCGAGAAAGCCGAGCCAGGTGTCGCTGTCAGCGGTCAAGCAAAGGTTGGCTGTCCCGATATGGCCATCGGATACTTCAATGGTTCTATCGCGAATCACCACGGTAGCCTGGCAACTTTCACGGCCAGTGAAGGTGAAGTGGAATACCGCGTCGAGCCCAACCGACTGACCGCGCTGAAACGTGTAGCGTATACCGCTCAGGAAACCAGCGATCGTTCGAGGCAGCAGGCTACCACGCACCGGCTTGATGCGCTTGTGTGGAAAGCGCTTCTTGACATGATCCTCTGCATCCGACTTGGGCACCACGTAAATCGTCTCTTCTTTCTCTTGAAGGGGCCGCAAGTGTTCATGGAGGAATGCTTGCCGGTCTGCAGTGAAGGGGCCGATAACGTCCTCACCGGCTGGACAGACGGCGAGGCAGTAGGCTGCTTTGTAGTTAGGGCCCATGGCCAGGCTCTGCCAGGTCGAAACGGTCTCTTGCCGAGTTACTCGCTTGCGCAAGTCGAATCCGTTCTTGGCATCAGCTATCGATTCCACCCAATCGCCAAAGCCTCCCATGAATTCGCGATAATTGTGCGTATAACACGAAGCGAGATCAAAGTGACCGTCGGCCGAAATAGCACCGACCGGACAGGCAGCCACGCATAGCTTGCAGGAAAGGCACGGGTTATAGTCCAGCGGCTGGTCATAGGCTGTAATCTGGCTGCCGATCAGTACGGTGCCCAGCAAGATAAAGTTACCGAACTTTGGGTGAATAACGTTGCGATGGATACCCATCATTCCCAAGCCAGCCGCGACCGCCACCGGCTTGTGCGAAACGACCCACATCTTCTCAGGCCACCGCTCTGCTTCCATGGGGAAGCCCATCGGCGGATTGATGGCCGGTATGCCACAATCTTGCAGAGCAGAAACGATCGCACGGCAAACGTCATTGACTTCCTCGCCGGTCGTATGAAACTCCAGGTTAGCAACCGACCTGGCGGGGTTGCGTATCGGCTCGCGATTCATACGACAAACGATTGCCAAGAGAGCTTGAGTCTTGGGGTAGAACTTCAGGATGTCGGCTCGCTGATCATCCAGCGCTGGATGACCGATCTCAACCAGGCCAGCATCGTCTGCGCCATGCTGCTGTGCCAGTTGTTTCAGCCAGGCGGCATCCAGCTTGCCGGAGTTCATCCACGGTCTTTGCGAGCTGAGCGTTTCGGTAACTTTCATGGCGGCCACTTGATTGTATATGCAAGTATAGGTTTAGAAAAAAGGGAAAGTGGTCAATTGGCCAAGCGCCGCTTGGCAAGCTGGGTAGCCACCGTCGCCAGACGGTGGACGCGAATGTTGAACTTTCCACCACCTGGCAGTGGTGGCTACGATTACTGCAAAGGGCAATCGCCTGGTGAGGCAGGTGGAGCTGTCCAAATCAACTGCGATTCGATTCGCTGGCGCGTCGGGCAGCACCATTCAGTTGCGCTACAAATTCTTCTCCTAGCAATCGCTGGGCATCAGCTTGTGCTTTTTCCCAGGCTGGAATGGCTCTTTCGATCAGTCTTTTGCCTTGTAGTGTCAAGCGGAATGGGCGGCTGCGTGCGTCTTCGCCAGCGACTTCCTCCAACCACCCCTTCTTCCGCATCAGCTCAACATTGCGGCTTAGCGTCGATACGTCCAACGCCAGATACTGGCAAACCTGATTGGGGCTGGCCACACCCAGCTTGCCAGTCATGATCAAGATGTTCGCCTGGCTGATCTTCAAACCAAATGGACGGAGCGCATCGTCATACAAGTTTGAAATGACGCGGTTGATCAAACGGACACGGCCTGCAATGCAGGTCTTGGCAATCGTTTCCATCGTCGTCACTGGCTTGCCCATACAAGTGAAACTCCTGTGGTCCGGATTTGATTGTATATGCAAATATCGGGCGCGTCAAGTGGATTCTGCACCTCGTTTAACCCGCAGCCGCAGGCGAGGCATCAAAACAAATCGCTCACGCAGACCCTACAACCCCTGAAGGAAAGACCGAGACGCTGGTCAATCGTTTAACCCGCAGCCGCAGGCGAGGCGCCAAAACAAATC
Organism: Ottelia alismoides; assembly: GCA_037367405.1. Classification (NCBI taxonomy): domain Eukaryota; kingdom Viridiplantae; phylum Streptophyta; class Magnoliopsida; order Alismatales; family Hydrocharitaceae; genus Ottelia; species Ottelia alismoides. The sequence goes on along the minus strand of JAZKJV010011400.1, from coordinate 8,043,719 downwards.
GCCCACATAGACCGTATAACCCCTGAAGGAAAGACCGAGACGCTGGTCAATCGTTTAACCCGCAGCCGCAGGCGAGGCGCCGAAGTAAATCGCCCACACAGACCGTATAACCCAAGAAGAAAAGACCAGGCGTGACGTTTGCCTCTTTTGCTTAGAAGATTACCTATGCGGCAAAGCCGGTCACAACGATTCCTCGCCTACGGCTACGGGTTAAACGAGTTTAGCCACTAAAGTCGGTGATGAACGATAAAATGACGCCGCAAAAAGTGAAATTTGTCGGTGACATCTGCGTCGTGAAACAGAATCCCGTCCAGCCCGATTTGCTGCCGCCTCTACTGACCGTTGCGAAGCAGCGGCTTGGGGGAATAACTGGCCGGAATCGAGACGATGGGCTCATTCAACATGCTATGAGCTCGTCGCCGGCCTACAATCCTGTTGTAGCCTAAGTAGCGACCGCTATCGGCGATCAAAGTCTGGATCTCCAAGCTGTTTTCCGGTGCAATAGCTTGTTGCCATTCAAGCCAAAGGCGCCAACCATCGCGCATCGATTCAGCGGTCTCGACGTTGACAATGCCGGTTCGTTCCCAATGCTTACGCCACCAGGCTGGCGAGTGCATCGACCACAGCAACGGTTCTGCTTCCAGCCAAGGGACGAGATGCGCGGGCACCTGATCACCAATTTCGTCGACAAAGCCGGCCATCGCCACTGCGATGACTCCGCTTGGTTTCAAAAATCGCGCCAGATAACTCAAGTAGTGATCATCGGTGCCAAAGTAGGGAAACGCGTCAATCGATACGATAACGTCAAAGAACTCGCAGGCGAAAGGCAAGTTACGCGCATCAGCATGAATTGGAAATACCTTGTTCTGCAAATTGGCATTGCTGATGCGATGTAGATTCTCGGTGGGGTTAAACCACAAGTCGGTTGCCCAAACGGTTACTCCAAACTCTCTGGCCAGGAAAATCGACGAAGCGGCCCGCCCGCATCCCAAGTCCAAAACTTGCATGTCAGGCTTCAGTTCCAGAACGGACGTCAACCAATCAATCAGCCAAATCGAGTTCGCGCCTCCACTGACACTTTCCAGAACCCACTCTGGATGATAGGCGTTTGATCGCGGAAACAGGTCGTTAAATAGTTGGTTGTCTGGCATTGCAGCACTCTACCATGGTATGGAGCATGTTCAAGATCCTCCTCGCGCCCGTGTGTTGTGTCCAATCAAAGCATCTTCCGGTAAAATCTCGGCAAAATTGAAACTACTGGAAAGAGGCTATAGCCATGAAACCTGACGATATACCAAGTTCGAGTGTCTTACCTCCCCGGGATGCTCACCAGCGTGGTTTGTACCGGACCATGACTCTTGGCGGCGCGTATGCCACTCGAAACTACACCGTCAAGCACTTGCAAGATTTGAAAGGCCGAACCGTACTCACGGAGACGATGCCTTTCACGACAAGTGAAGCGGTGGCGGCTGAAGAAGCGGGCATCGATACGCTGAAAGTCAAATTTGACCCGGCCAGCCCAGCCAGTGCCATGGCGATCCGCCGGGCAGCCCCGCATACATTTATGACCTTCTGTATTGGACTGACAAAGGTTGTTACCGCTGCCGAAGCAATTCGCGCTGGTTACGATGCCATGGACATTGGGGCTGATGGAATCATGTGCCAATGGGGGCCGGAGCTGATCCGAGCCGTCTCGAATGCTGGAATCCCGGTTGAGGCGCACGCCGGCCTCGTGCCTCGCCTGAGCACCTGGACCGGAGGCTTGAGAGCAGTTGGAAAAACGCTCGAAGAAGCGATTTGGATCTACAAGCAAATCAAAGCCTTCGAAGAAGCCGGAGCCTGGGCGGTCGAGGTTGAGGTCGTACCGGCTGAGCTACTAAGACAAATCTCCAGTCGCACACGCCTGGTGACCTCGTCGATCGGCGCCGGCAGTGGTGGTGACATTCAGTTCATGTTCGCGGAAGACATTTTGGGCAACCACGCTCCTCCTTACCCTCGCCATACCAAACAATATCGAAACCTCTACCAGATGGAACAAGCCATTCAAGCGGAGCGAGTGGGAGGTTTTCGAGACTACATCGACGACGTCAAGAACGGGCGGTTCCCCGGTCCCGAACATATCGTCAAGGCACCGGGCGGCTTGATCGATCAGTTCCTGAACGCCGTCGAAGGTGATCAGAACAAGTAACCGCTGCAAATTTGCAGGGCAAGTTTAGGAACCGGGGCTAGCGCCCATCGGCTGGCTAATGCACACACCTGCCAGCCGCAGGGCGCTAGCCCCGGTTTCTTTAGAAGCCGATACGTATCGGTCGTTGCATCACAAAAGTCAGCCAGATATCGGGGCGAATTGAATGACTGCGGGCAGTTGCCCTGCGGGCAAATTCAGGAACCGGGGCTAGCGCCCATCGGCTGGCTAATGCACACACCTGCCAGCCGCAGGGCGCTAGCCCCGGTTTCTTTAAAGCCGATACGAGTCGGTTGCCGCATCACAAAAGTCAGCCGCCTATCGGGCCTGATTGAATAACAGCGGGCAGTTGCCCTGCGGGCAAGCTTAGGAACCGGGGCTAGCGCCCATCGGCTGGCTAATGCACACACCGGCCAGCCGCAGGGCGCTAGCCCCGGTTTCTTTAGAAGCCGATACGTATCGGTCGTCGCATCACAAAAGTCAGCCACATATCGGGCCTGATTGAATAACTGCGGGCAGTTACCCTGCGGGCAAGTTTAGAAACCGGGGCTAGCGCCCATTGGCTGGCTAATGCACACACCTGCCAGCCGCAGGGCGCTAGCCCCGGTTTCTTTAGAAGCCGATACGAATCGGTCGTTGCATCACAAAAGTCAGCCGCATATCGGGCCTGATTGAATAACTGCGGGCAGTTGCCCTGCGGGCAAGTTTAGGAACCGGGGCTAGCGCCCATCGGCTGGCTAATGCACACACCTGCCAGCCGCAGGGCGCTAGCCCCGGTTTCTTTAAAGCCGATACGAATCGGTCGTTGCATCACAAAAGTCAGCCGCATATCGGGCCTGATTGAATAACTGCGGGCAGTTGCCCTGCGGGCAAGTTTAGGAACCGGGGCTAGCGCCCATCGGCTGGCTAATGGACACACCTGCCAGCCGCAGGGCGCTAGCCCCGGTTTCTTTAGAAGCCGATACGAATCGGTTGCCGCATCACAAAAGTCAGCCGCCTATCGGGCCTGATTGAATAACTGCGGGCAGTTGCCCTGCGGGCAAATTCAGGAACCGGGGCTAGCGCCCATCGGCTGGCTGGCGGCGCGTTTAACCTTTCCTTGCACGCCCGACGCACGCAGGGAATATTGACTTTTCTGCGAACCAAGTACTCAAAGGATCGTCTATATCTGCAACACAGGCAGCAGCTCGATTTGCTGAGCTTCTGCCGCACAGGGATGTTCACCTGGGAGTGAACTCGGCCTCCAAAACCGCTGGACAGTGTTCGAATCACTGCATTCCTGCTTTTAAGCATGCGTTTGGTCGATGTGGTTCCGACGGCGCGTTGACCTCTGCAGACAGGCAGTCAGATCATCGTGTTCCGACAACGGGTTCTAGCAGCGACATCGATTGAAGTAGCTCAGTAGGTAGAGCATCAGTTTAAAAAACTGACGGTCACGGGTTCGACTCCCGTCTGACGCGACAAGTTGGCTGCAAACCAACCCGGGCGCGAAAGCGTCCACCAAAGAGCTGGCGGGCAACAGTTGTTTGAATTGATCCGTCTGGCTAGTCAGAGAAACACGATAGGAATTCAGCCGCTCTCACGAGTGATCGGATTCTGACTCGGACGACTCTGAGCCAGCCAGGCAACAGGCTGACAGGCTTTGCAGAAGATCTGCAGGCTGTTGATAAATGAGATTCAGTTGAGCGTAAGGGAAACGGAGGCGAATGCAACCGTTGCCTCAAACCCTCGATAGCACTCTCATGGCGCAGCAGTCCAAGGTTTTTCTCCGCGTGGTCGACCTGGGATCAGCGAACAATCTGTTGCCTTAAGGCATCTCTAGATTCCATCTGAAGCCAGCGCCAGTTGTGCGCATCGTCAAAGGAGCCGATACCAATGTTTGTCAAAAAGATCATGATTCGTAGCTACGAAGTCGGCCTGAAATTCCGCGACGGTGAGTTCCAAGGAATACTCAACGCTGGTAAGCACTGGATGGTCGATCCATGGAACAAGATTCGAGTACGCGTGGTGTCGATGCGCGAACCTTGGCTGGTCGACGAGCAACTGGACATGATCGTCAAGTCGGGAGCGCTTCAGGCGCGAGCAGAAGTGGTCGATCTGAAGGACTACCAGCGGGCGCTGGTGTGGATTGACGGCCGATTCGCGCGTGTACTGGGGCCAGGGCTACATGCTTACTGGCTTGGAGCGCGCGATGCCCGAGTCGAAGTCATCGATGCGCGGAAAGTTCATTTCGAGCATGACGACCTCAAGTCCATCGTACGCGCGAGCGAAGCTGGTCGTTGGCTGGATGTCTGCAAAGTCGAACGCGATTGCGTAGGCGTCCTGTTCATCGACGGGCGGTATGTCAATCAGCTCGAACCAGGCTTGTATGCATTCTGGAAGGATGTAGCCGATTCCCGCGTCGTCGAACTGGACATGCGCGAAGCCCAAATCGACGTTAGCGGTCAGGAAATCATGACGCTCGACAAGGTAACTCTGCGCATGAACGCGCTGGTGACCTATGTGATCAAGGATGCGCGTCGAGCTGTATCGGCAGCCAGTGACGTGCGTCAGTCGCTGTATCGCGAAGTGCAATTGGCTTTGCGGGCAGTCATTGGTGGTCGAGAGCTGGATAGCTTCTTGACCGGCAAGGACGATGTGGCTCAGGAACTCGAGCAGCAGGTCCGCGAGCAGGCGGCGGCATTAGGTTTAGAAGTTCGTTCGGTGGGTATCAAGGATGTAATCCTGCCCGGCGATATGAAGGAGCTGATGAACCGAGTCACCGAAGCCAAGAAGGCAGCCGAAGCAAACCTGATCGCTCGCCGCGAGGAAACAGCCGCGATGCGCAGCCAAGCCAATACGGCTAAGCTGTTGGCCGACAATCCAACCTTGATGCGACTTCGTGAACTCGAAGTCCTCGAGAAGATTGCTTCTGCCGGCAAGATGAACATCGTGCTGGGTGAGAAGGGATTGTCCGACAAGGTCATGAACTTGCTCTAATCGAATGCCCTTTCAGCCTAGGCCGCTGGGGCATTTTCCATTTTTGGCAACCACGTAGCCACCGTCGCCAGACGGTGGACGCGCACGTTCAAGTTCTCCACTTCTTGGCCGCTTGGCTATCGGCGATGACTCGGCTCGTTGGGGTGTTGTTGCCTTGCCGTACCACCAGAGACTGGCTGGCGTGCTATCGCTGGTCCTAGACCTAGCCTATTTTCAACCCAGTACCTTGGTTGCGATATCCAGTGCTAATCTTGTGGCCCAAAACTGGGCATCGCTAACGGATGTCGAGTTAACATTAGCTGTGGCAGCCAACCTGTTGGGCGAACGTCTCATGAATGATGGTAATCTGCCAAAAGCAGAACCCTTGCTAAACCGAGGGATTAGCCTGGCGGAAAAAGTACTGGAGCGGTCTCCTGGCAATCGACATCTCGCGACCGCTTATCCAGGCATGTTGGAAGATCGAGCTAACTTTTACGTTCAGCAAGAGAAGTTCGAACAGGCACTGCTCGATTACGATCTCGCTGTACAATCAGCACCGCTGATGATGCGAGCCCCCAAACGCATTGCCCGTGGTCGAGTGCACTTACAAGTTGGTGATTATCGCCGGGCGGTGGTTGAGGTTCGCGAAACCATCAACGAATTGCCCCCCGACACATCGGCTCATGTGTGGATTACAGTCCTGAAGGCTGGTGCCAGATTATGCGCTCAATGCTCAGCCAAAGTGAAGTCAGATGACCAGTTGGCTCGCTCTGTACAAGAGGAGCTCTCAGACGAGGCCTTTAGCCGAGGCTGCGGGAGGGGGCCATGCGCCGTGGTTTACTCATCCCTGGCGCGATGCCCCCTCCCGAATCTTCGCCTAAACGGCTCGATTCGACCTCCCCCAAGCTGCGCTTGGGAGAGGTGACACGCAACAACATCCCAACCCGCAGCGTAAGCGAGGGACCAGTAAATTCCCAACCCGCAGCGTAAGCGAGGGACCAGCAAAATTGCCTTACTCTTTAGTTGGACTCGTCCTCATGCTCACTAGCAAGTCCAACTCTTCCATGAGTGCCAACCTGTTTGCTGGCTCCTCGGAGTTCTCGATTGATGCACGCAGTCCGCTTTCGATTTTTTCTTGCAGAGCGCTGATATCGACAAACTGGTCAATGATATTGTAGATGTCGTATTGGTCGGGGTGAGACTGTGTTTCGATTGACGTCATGGAAACGTATCGGCGCAGGCTTTGGCTGGCTCCGACCCAGTCCTGCTTATCTATCATTGTCTTACTTTGCAAGACACTTAGCAGATTACGATTTAAGCGCAAACTACTGGTGGTCAATTTCGAATCGCACTTGTAATAGTAGTCGAGGACTCGATTGATTACTTTGAGGGCCTGGTTGGAATCGCCGCTACTGCGATAGTGACCAGCCAGTATCAGGGAAACTCCAGCCAGGGTCTCGAGCCGGATGGCTGTGGCTTTAGCCGCCAATTGAGCAACGATTTGTTCGCATATCAGGTCAAAGTACTGGGCAGCAGAATCGCGATCATGGGCAAGAAGAGAGATTTCGGCTGCATGCAGTTGGACCGAAATCAAATCGTCTTGAACTCGAATGTTGTCAGGAAAGTCCGCGACGATTTGCTTTCTCTGATCGATCGCGGCCAGGATCATCTCTTTGGCTACCGCGATGTTTCCGGCGGTACGCGCTAGTGCGGCTTGCCCTTCCAGGATCTGGGCCTTCTCGCTGCGAGTATCGCCTTGGCTGGAAAGACGATTCAGAATATCCAGCGCTTGCGTATAGCCTTTTTGGGCCCCAGCCAGATCTTGCAAAGAGAAATTGGTAAACGCCAGTTGGCGAAACGTGCGGACATGATTCAGCTGGTCCTGGAACGTTGTGGCGACAGCCTTGTCGGTGTTAGCGGCTTCCTCGATTCGTGTGGCCAACATCTCTTGGCCTCGGCGGATCGTCTCCATTTGTTCGGGCGTCAACAACGAGATATCCAGACCTTCGGTACCGCTCTGTTGCAAGACGAGTTTGTCAAGAATATCACAAGCGATACGATAGGTGTGTTCCGATCTTTCTTTTTGAATCTGCATCTGCTGGATGCTTTCCGACAACTGTTCGCGTCGGTGGACTGCGGAACGCCAAAAGCTCGTCACCAGAACGAAGCTCGCAAGAATCGTCCCAACCAGCGACGCTACCAGGACTGCTTGCTGCGGATAACGCTTACACTTCAAGCGCAGTTTTTGTAAGACGGTAGCCGGGCGAGCTTGGATGGGTCGATGGTGCTGAAAATTCTCCAGGTCGTTCAACAATTCGCGAGCCGATAGGTATCGGTGCTGGGGGGCTTTCGCCAGGCACTTCAACGCGATGGTCTCCAGATCTCTGGGAACATCGTCATTGAAGGTGGAGGGCTGGACTGGGTCCACGGTGACGATTTGATGCTGAACCACGAGGTCATGAGCGCCACGAAAAGGCCGCTCGCCTGAAAGAAGTTCGTAGAGTATCGTACCAAAGCAGAACAGATCACTCCGATGATCGACCAGGTCAGGCGAGGTGATCTGCTCGGGGCTCATGTAGGCTGGAGTTCCCACGATACTGTTGCGAGTGGCATCGTTCACATGCAAGGAGTCGCGAGCCAAGCCAAAGTCGGCAATTTTGGCTGTGCCCGATGCACGATCGATCAGGATATTCGAGGGCTTCAGATCGCGGTGAACAATCTTCGCTTCATGAATGGCTACGAGTCCTCTGGCCACATCGATCATCAAGTGCACAATCTCAGCCACGGATCGTCGCCCGGGTTCGTGCATCCATAGAGCCAATGAGACTCCATCGACATACTCCATGACAAGAATTGGGAGCGGACACGGAGGGACTTGGGTAACATTCAAGATGGCGACCACATTGGGGGCACGGACCTGCGCCGCCAGGCGAGCCTCTCGAAGAAAGCGTTCGTGGGCAACAGAGTTATCGCGAAAGTCGATACACGGAAGCTTCAATGCCCGCAGCGTCGACAACTGTCGGTCTTCAGCCAAATAGACAAATCCCATCGAACCGTGTCCTAGCTGACACACAATGCGATAGTTTCCCAGTTCTCCCAGGATGTAATCCGAATCGGATACGCGAAGATAGTGCTCGAGTGGCCCAATTCCTTTTGTGGGCGTCGATTGGTGGGTGCTGGTGTGAAAGTGAAGGGTTGGGTCGGCCTGACCTGGCGCGATGCGTCGCCATGATTCGGTTTGATCGTCATTCATCAGTCTGTCAACTACACGTCGACATGGCGCGCAGGTCGCGAGGTGTTCATCGAGTTCTGCCAACGCCTCCGCCGGAGGTTCGTCAGTATGAAGGAACAGTTGCTCAAGGAATTCATAATCGGGGCAGATCGAATTAACTATTCGTCGATGCGCGACCATAATTGGTTCTCGATACTCAGTTCAATTCGCTGGATTTCACTTCGCAGCAACCGTTGAATCCGACATTTGATCATGCCTACAGCCGAGAGGCTCATGCCCAGACGCGTGCTCAGTTCCGTAGCCTTTATAGATCCAAAAACAATCTGGCTGAAAATCTCCCAGTCGCGCTGTGTTGCAGCGCGCTTGACTGCATCCTTGGCCAGGTTCAGCACGTAGCGTTGATACTCCAACTCGATTTCGTTGGCTGTCTGGTCTGCGGTTTCCAGCGGAATCGATTGCAAATCCCGATAAGCCGTCGAGCCGCCGATAGCCTTTCGTCTTGCGGTTGAATAGCGAAGGTGGTCTAGCCAGGCGTTTCGCCACAGGGTTCGTAACCAACCGGAGAAATTTGAATTGGGGCCATCATCAAACTTAGCGATGGCTGTGGTGAGGCGAGCCATGACATCTTGGGTGAGATCTTCAGATTCCTCTAGAGTTAAGCCGCGCGAGCGACACCATGCGAACAGCCTTGGGCGATATTGATCCCAGAACGTTTGCCAACTGACTTGATCGTCGAGATTTTTGAGCCGTGCGATCAATGAACGGTGTGTACTTCCCATGTAATAGCCATGTGCTTAAAGCGAATTGGCGTGTGTCATGCTCGTCTCCGATTCTATGCTCTCTGGCAAGGCTTCAGCAACCACGTCGACAGCCTGGCCCGGCAGTAACTGGTGCTCTGAGGGAAGGATTTCATAAAGGACCTGCAGCACTCGGGTATCGACTCGCTCCGTTCCGTGCCCCAGGAGATTCCGTTTGCTTTGCAGGAAAGGTTCAGCTCGCACAAATCGCAATTGAACGGTGTTGCGTTGACGCCCGCGAATCGTACCTACGGCGTTGCCTGCCCGGGCAACGCGGCTGGCATCTTCCTCATCGAACTCCACTCGAACATGTAGGGGGCCACATACGGCCAGGTGAATGGGCGAATCTTCGCGTCTGGAAGCGATGTCGACGTACTCACCGGCCCGCAAGTCACATTTCAACACACGCGCATCGCACGGGGCGACAATCGTCAAAAGCTCAATTTGAACCAGCGTCTTCTCCAGCGCTTGTTGGGCGACGCTAACTTCGGCTTCCGCGATCGCCAGTTCTTCTGCGGTGGAACCAACCATTGCCTGTTCCAATTCGGCTTGAATCTGGCGGACTTCAGCCACCGCCTTGGCTTCGGCAAACGATTTGGAGTTGAGTTCCTCCTCGCTAGTCGCGTTTCTCTCGGCTAGCTGTCGAATGCGATTCAACTGATCTTCGGCCGTGGCATGAGCAATCTTGGCAACTTCCAATCGCCTCTGAACCAGCGCTACGTTTTCCGGACGCGGAAGCGATCGAAGACGATCCAGTTTTCTTTTCACGTGCTCCAATTCACTTTGCTTGCTTCGCTGTTCAGCGCGGGCGACTCGGCAATCCAGTTGAACTAGCGGTTGGCCTTTCTGGACTTGTTGTCCCGGCTGGACATGAACTGCTTCCACCAAACCAGATTGACTCAATCCGACGGCGACCCGTTGCCCTCGGGGTTCAACAATCCCAACGCCCACAACCTGAGGCTTCAATACCGGGCCATGAGTTTGCATTGGTTCAGCCCTGGCATTGGCCAGGATTGGCTCAGTGGCTTGCCAAGATGCATATCCAATCAATCCAATCGAAGCGATCGGCAGGCACCAACGGACCAAGATTTTCATGGAAAACAACCTCCCAGTGAAGACGAAGTGGATTGGCGCTTCGGAGCCGCGGAATCAGCAACCAGGCGTCCGTCTTCCATCGTCAGGCAACGATCGCCAAACTCCAGGACGCGGGGATCGTGCGTCACGACAATCGCTGCTCGATCGCGGCCGACTGCCAGTTCCTTCAAAATCGTCATCACGGCATGCCCACCCTTGGAATCGAGCGAAGCAGTCGGTTCATCGCAGAGCACCAGCTTGGGCTCGTGCACCAACGCTCGGGCGATCGCCACGCGTTGCTGCTGACCAACCGAAAGCTGCCGTGGGTAACGCTCGCTGTAACTTGACAGCCCCAGTTGGCTGAGCACGGCGCATGCGCGTCGATGTGATTCAACAAAGGAATGCCTGGCTGCAATCAAGGGTACAGCCACGTTTTCCGCAGCCGTCAGGCCAGGCATCAGGTTGAACTGCTGAAAGATAAATCCGATGGACGTCAGTCTTAGACGCAACAGCTTCGATTGCGGCATTTCATACAGAGATTGATTCATGACCTCCAAGCATCCATCGCTTGGTCGCAGAAGCCCCGCGATAATTGAAATCAAGGTGGTTTTGCCGCAGCCGCTGGGACCGACCAGTAACGTCAGTTCGCCCAGGCGTATATCAACATTGACGTTATCCAGGGCTTTGGGGAAGCCAGGTGCAGCGCAATAGGAGTGCGTCACCTGACGACACCGAACCCCGATTCTAGTATCGGCGCTGGGAAGCGAATCGATGTTTATCCGTTCGGCCATCTGCATGCTAACCTCGATAGATGATTGCGGGATCGACCAGCAGAATCTTGCGAGCACTGACCCAACAGGCCACGATAACGATGCACCCATCCGAGACCGCCGTGCCAACCAGGAGGTACCAGGGGATAATCATGCCGCGCAGGGCTGACTCCTGCGAATCCATGAGGCTGAAGAGTGATGCACTGACACCAGCGCCTAGTCCGAAACCGATCAGGGTGACCAGGAGCGACTGCAAGACAAGCATGTAGAGGATCGTGTAATTGCTGACACCGATGGCCTTCAGGGCAGCGAACTGTTTGAGGTTGTCATTGACGAACATGGAAAAGGTTTGTCCAACAATTACGGCTCCCACAAACAAGCCGATGATGATAGTGGTTCCGAAGGCCTCGACCATACCAGAGGTCTTGTAGATGTAGTGGATGGTCATGGTGGAAAACGCGGCTCGCGTTTCCGCTTTCAATCCAGTGGTACTCGTGATCGCCTTTGCCAGCTCTTCTGGATCACACCCATCTTTAGCCTTGACTAAGATGAAGGTGGTCATTCTGCCTGGTTGACCTTCTAACAGCAGCGCATTGCTCAAGCGTGTGTAGACCACGCCCGTCCAGTTGCTCGCGCACAGACCCACGATGCGCGATCGACGACTGCCAATCTCGACAATGTCTCCCAAGCGGAGGGGGCGGCCGGGAAAATAAGATCGATAGGCCGCGACGTCCAGCACGATCGATTCCGGCTCGACCAGGTCGTTTGGGTCACCCAGCACCATTTCCTCTGGCAGTCCGAAGAAGGACTGGTCATCAACACCATAGATCGTGATGTTCCGTCTCAGGCCATGCTCTGTTTTCAGCCGTCCGCCGCTGACGTAAAACGGCAGTGCCCATTGGACGCCTGTCGCACTGCGTACGCGACCAAGCAGAACGTAGGGCATGGCAACCCCCGTATCAATCGATTCCACTTCGGGATTCATGACCCAGACGTCGACATCTGCGAATTCATCGATCGCCTTTGTCGATTGCTGGAGGATCGACGCAAAAATGCCACCTTGGTTGGTAACCAGTAGAGTCGCAAAGGCGACTCCCATGACCAGACCAATGAACTTGGCCACATCGTTCTGCAGCATCTTGATCGCAATTGATCCCATATCGGTCTTGCTCAATTACGCATGGAGTATTGCTGGGGGCAAGTATCTACCATTATCTCGGACGAACTGAATGCCTCTCTTTCTCAACCTGTTGAACCTTGACTGCGGCGAGCCCCATACCTGCCGCGCCTCCAACCATGGAAGCCACTGGTCCGGCAACCAAGCCCATCGGGCCCTTGACCGGGTTAGCGGCATAGCCCTCCAAGAATAGGCTCGAGCCGATGTTTTGATAAGCCGTCGGATAGAGCGCTCGCTCCAGTTCCCAATTGTCTTTGGCTCGCGAATACGACAAGGCTTCGCAAGCAATTCTGGAATTGTGGTAAATCGATACCAAAGGCAGGTTCGACGAGGCAGCCTGGATTCCGGGATAGGTGGCTGCGGCACTATACCTTTTTGCGGACGCCTCCAAGATGCTGCTCGTTGGTGAATCGGAGTTAATGGAGAGCGTATTTGTGTAAGGGTTATAAGAGTCTGAATGGAAGACTCGCGGTGGAAAGATAGTCGAGGCGAGCACTCGGGCGGCCCCATCGGTGTATTTAAAGACCGGTGAGATACGCGTGTTCTCTCGTAAGCGTTGCCACTGCTCAGAGGGCGCATAACGCCGATGCTCGACATAGACATCACGCAGGCCATGATCAGCCAGATACTCAACAGATACTTCCAGAGCTTTTTGCTGATCATTCTTTTCGCGCGCAGGATCATATGGCTCGCCCATCCACTGGCTTATCTTCCGCCCCGGCGCATGAACCATCCGCTCAAGCTGGTCTAGCTTGGGGTGTTCACTACCACCTTGTACGACTGGTTGATACGCCTGGTCCTGCAGCGGGATTGGAGAGTCGCCCAACTGGCCAAAGCGGTAGTTGGGCATGACGCACCCAAGCGTAGCCGTTACTTCAGCCGAAACGATCAAGATCGCCAGGTACCGCAACATCCTGTTGCCTCCAATGTGCTTGAACTCCAGAAACATCGAGTCGCCTCAGTGTTCCAACGGACGGAGTAGCCGGACATAACAGGAAATGGGGGACTTCTGGTAAAAATTCAGATCCTTGGCCACACACCCTGGCACCTTCTGGTTTCTGGTTCATCACAGGCCGTAACATATTGCCTAACTGGACAGCGCACTTGGTAAGCTGCGTAGCCACCGCCTGCCAGACGGTGGACGCGAAAGTTAACGCTTTCCACCGCTTGGCAGTTTGGCAGTGGTGGCTACGAAGACTTCATCCAATGAGCTTGTCCAGCTTGCCAAGTGGCCCTGTCCAACTAATCACATGGCGTGAAGCATGCTGCATTGTAGTGAGATGACACGCGTGTCATGTACCGTAGAGCGGTATGGCTAGAATACGAACAGCAGTTGGAGGATTGGGATGCGCGTATTGATTGTCGAAGATGAGCCTAATACGGCTGCTTACTTAAAAGGCGGGCTGAGTGAGAATGGATTTTTGGCCGATGTTGTCGACAATGGATTGCAAGCTGTCCATCTGGCGGTGACCCAAACTTATGACGCGCTGATTCTAGATGTGATGATTCGCGGTCAGGACGGATGGTCGGTCATTCGAGAACTACGAGAGCGTGGCTGTCGTACACCGGTAATATTTCTGACTTGCAGGGATGCAGTCGCAGATCGCGTACGGGGGTTGGAACTCGGCGCTGATGATTATTTGGTGAAGCCGTTCGCCTTTTCTGAATTATTGGCCCGGATGCGGTCGGTTTTGCGCAGGTCTTCTGGTCTCCCAACCGACGTGCTGCGCGTTGGCGATCTCGAGATCGATCTGGTCCGACATAAAGCCACGCGTGCTGGCCGAGGAATCGATTTGCGGCCAAAGGAATTCGCGTTGCTCGCCCTGCTGGCCCGCAAGGCAGGGCAAGTGCTGTCGCGAACGGTGATTGTAGAACAAGTTTGGGAAGCCGATTTCGACTTCGAAACCAATGTGGTTGACGTGCAGGTGAAGCGACTTCGTGAGGCCGTCGATGCTCCCTTTGATCGTCCGTTGATCCACACGGTTCGCGGGGTGGGATATGTGCTCGAAAACCGCACTTAGACCATGGTCGATGGCGGCTCGTATGGCCATTTGGTACGGCCTGACGACTTTTGCAGTCACTGCTAGCGGCGTTGCGGCGATCTACTTTGCAGTCCATTGGACAATCGACCGAGGCATCGCCCGCGAGCTTCCACTTGGGGCGGCAGAATTGCATAGACAAAGAGACAAGTTACAAGCTGAATTGTCAAGTCAAGAAGCAGGCGCTGTGAGAGTGCTCAAACCCGACAATGAGATCGTGTTTCAGTCCGATTGGCTTGCAGCTGAGTTTCCAGCTGTTACATTTCCACCCGCCGGCGCAGGTACTATCGACCGACGCAGCTCTAAAGGCGCGCGGTTCACATTGTCAGCTGAGTCGATCGATGGATGGGTTTATCAGTTTGCATTAGATCGCTCTCTGGAGGATGAGTTCTTTCGCAAGGTGAATCAGGCGCTCGCTTTAGCTGTGCTACCCACATTGGCCGTCGGGTTGGGCTTTGGCTATCTTTTAGCGCGGCTTGGGTTGCGACCAATCAATCGCATAGCCAAAGAAATGCGCGGCCTGTCAACAGACAGGCTGGATGCCCGCGTGACGGGTGAACACTTACCAGCAGAACTAAAAGATCTAACGGATTCGTTGAATACAGTGCTGGAGCGACTGCAAGAAGCCTTCAGCCGCCTGGACCAATTCTCAGCCGATGTCGCTCACGAACTTCGAACACCAGTCCATAACATTCGGCAAGTCGCCGAAATTGGATTGGTAACTACCGGAGAGGCAGCCAATGATCGGCAGACACTAGGTCGAGTGCTGGACGAGGCCGACCGCTTAACCCGGTTGATCGAGCGGTTGCTGCTGTTCGCCAGACTGTCAGACCCGCGAGCCGGTCTGGTGTTGGCATCGGTGCGCGTCGCAGATGAACTGACGGCGGTCGTGGATTTCTTCAACCCAGCCGCAACCGAAGCAGGCATCCGCCTGGCCGTCGATGCTCCTGTGGAGCTTGTATGTCTCTTGGACAACGGGTTGTTTCAAAGAGCCATAAGCAATTTGGTGGCCAATGCTGTTGCACATACTCCAGCCGGAGGTGAAGTAAGACTGCTCGCTCGCATGGACTCCCATGGCTTGGCGGTTGAAGTTGTTGACACGGGCCGCGGGATTGCGCAGGACGCTCTACCGCACCTCTTCGATCGGTTCTACCGAACGGCCTCTGCCAAAGCCACAGGCCGCGGAGTCGGATTAGGCTTGGCCATCGTTCGACGAGCAGTCGAATTGCACGGTGGGACTGTAACCATCGACAGCCAACTGGGCTCCGGCACGCGCGTCAAGCTGTTATTCCCCTTCAAAAATGAAAATGACACGGATGTCATCGCTCTGTCACAGCGCTGACAGAAGCCTCCGGTAACATTCAGTCAGTTGCTATGGCAGGTTCACTGCGGCCCCCGAGGGAAGACTGATGACTGGAACAAGAATCTGTATGTTGAATGGCTTGGCTTTGCTGGTATCCATGCTAACAAACCTGGCATCGGCGGATGTACCGTTTCCGATCGATTTAGCGCTAGCCAGGAAGCAATTCTCTATGTACGAACCAATGAACATCAGCCCAGATGGCAGGTTCGTAGCCTATGCAGTCGTCACGCCGACGCGCGTGCAAGAAGGAGGAGGTGAGGCAAAAGAAGGCGCGCCTGAGATTGCCCAAGGACATCGCTTGTATGTCGCGGACCTGGCGAAAGGAGAGTCCGCGAAAGTCAGTCATGGTGAGTCAAATGCCTGGGCAGCCAGTTGGTCGCCGGATGGAAAGTCACTTGCCTTCTTGTCCGATGCGGATGGCTCGGTGGGTTTATGGTTATACCGCCAAGACGCAATTGCCAGTCGTCTGGGCACTGCCATCCTCAGCGGCAAATCACACATGCGACCTCAATGGAGTCCAGATGGTAAGACCATCTATGTTCCTTTGGCTGAACCGGATTCACAAAGCGATGAAGATGATTCAGCCATTGAGGAGATTGCTTCTTCCATCAAAGTGCGAAAATCTGGGACAGAAAGATCGGATGATGACGACCAGTCGGAACGCGTCGTGGGGGTGGCGACGATCGATCAGCCCGCGGCGATCGGCGTAGTGAACGCTGCCAGTGGCGCTGCGACGGTACTCATACCAGCGGACCACCCAACTCAACCGGCCGCTGCGCGTTTGTCTCCCAGCGGCAAATTTCTGCTCGTCGAGTCTGCTCTACGAAGTCTAGTGGGACCGCTTGATGGCGGACTGGTCACCGATGTGGCCTTGGTCCGTGTAGCCGACAAGGTGGTCCTCTGGGAAGAGAAGGGATTTCGTTTCGAGCAGTTTCATGATCCCAGCGATTTAACGGACACTTCGCGTGCGGCTGCAAGCTGGCATCCAACCGACGACACCCTGTTCTTCGTCAAAGGGGGCAAGGTTTACAGGCTCGACACCGCGGACAAGCCAACCGCCAGGCTGATCGATCTTGGCGCTGAACACGCAGTTTGCAGGTCCGTGGTGTTTAGCCGTGACAGCCATGCGATCCTGGTGTCAGTCCGTACACCGGATTCCAAGTTGGCAAGTCACGAGATCGACCAGGTGCTTCTGGTGCCTCTTGATGGTGGAGCGATGAGCACTTTGGCAACTCCTGGCGATGTCAAGTTGCGGAAAGTCGTCAAGGCAGATGCACGAACAGCATGGCAACCCAGTCCGACTGACTTCGTTCTCTTAGGTACCAAGTCAGGGGATCCCGTATACGTCCATGTGTCTATCGATAACTCGAAGTCATCGGTCATCCCAGTGAATGGTCGTTTGACTGTCCAATCTGCCTCCGACGTCGATTCCAATATCGCACTTGGTGTATTCGAAGACGCCCAAACGGCGCCCGACTTGTACGTCATCGATGCACTGCTCAAACCCAGTACTCGCCTGAGCCGAATAGAACCCGAGCTTGACAGAATCAAACTTGGTCCAGTCGAGTTCTTCGACACAGAGGTAAAAGTCGAAGGAGCAAGCCAGACTGTACGTTCGGCGGTGGTGCTTCCGCCAGGTGCGAAGAAAGGTGACAAGCTGCCCACGATCGTAACGATCTACCCAGGTGCAAACTATAGTTCAGCCGGGTTGGGATACGGTGGCGGCGAGATCTCATCGTTGCCTACCCCGATATTTACGACGCGGGGTTACGCTGTATTGCTACTGGACGTTCCACTGTCACCTGAGGGACAGCCCTCGAATCCGTTGTCGGAAACAGTCGAGATTGTTGTTCCTCAGGTCAAACGCAGCGCCGAGCTTGGTTACACCGATCTTGATCGCGTGGCAGTCACCGGGCAGTCTTATGGTGGATACGGCACAGCTTGCCTGGTCAGCGGCACCGACCTGTTCGCTGCAGCCGTTCCGGTCGCTGGTGTGTTTGATCTGGCTGGATCTTATGCGTCCTCGCGCGGGAGCGACTACGACTATGCGGCCGAGACGGCCAATATGATCTGGTCTGAACTCGAGCAAGGGCGGATGGGCAAGCCGCTCTGGGACGATCCCCAGCGATACATCGATAACTCTCCATACTTTCAAGCCCACCGGATCCATACGCCGCTGCTGATTATCCATGGACAAGCCGACCAAACATGTCCGGCAGATGAGTCTGCAAAACTTTTCAACTCTCTGCGTCGGCTTGAGCGTACAGCACAGCTGGCCATATACGAAGGTGAAGGCCACGTGCCAGCCGAATGGTCCCGTGAGAACACTGCAGATCTGGTTGAACGAATATTGGCTTTCTTCAATCGACACTTAAAGAGTCGGGTCAAGTAAACGCAATGATGCACGTATCTGGCGCCATGAAAGGATCTACGATGGGACCCGTGATTAGCCTGATTCCACTGAGCGTTCTTCTCTTGTTCGCAACAACTCAAGCTGCAGAGCAATCGAACGAAACTGCGTCAACGACCAGCGTCTCACCATCTCTGCTGCTGGAGTTGGCCACTAAGATTCCAGCTCCTCCAACAGTGGTGGATGAAGATTTATCGCCGGTGTGGATACCCAACTCAACCGATTTACTGGTGACCGTTCGATCGGATCTGAATCGCCGGGATAGCCCGCGAGAGATTCGTAAAGTTGATTCCATCAGTGGACGCTCGGTACGAATAGTGGACGGTCAAGCCCCAGTGCCGTCACCCGACGGCACTTTGATCGCTTGCCTTTCCAGCAATAATGATGTGCTCGTTGTACATCTCGCCACCGGCAACGTACGCCAAATGCAGGTCGGTCGCGGCGAGTGCAGCTATATGCCCTTGAGTGGTGCACCCTTCGCCTGGTCGCCTGACAGCCAGAGCCTAATTGTCGCGCGAGTCAGTACCTCATTATCGATAGTGTTTCCTGGCCTTCAAACGCGATTGCTTCGTGTGGATGTCGGCAGCGGCAAGTGCAAAGAAATCCTTACCAAGATAGGGATGATAGCGCATCTGAATTGGCTACCAGATGGAAACACTTTGATTTTTGCGGCTCAAGGTACCGACAGCGAAGCACCACCGAACTCGGACGAGTGGCCACAATTGCTAAAGGTCAATCTGGCGATGCAACAGGTGAGCAAAATCGATGCGAGGTTACCTTCGGCCGCCATGCTGGCCGCCCCAGCAATCTCACCGGACGGACGCTACCTGGCCTTTAATGCTGATCCAATTCAGCAAAATGTCACGTACAGTACCGTTCCCACGGTGATCGAATTAGCCACTGGTGCGGTGGTTCTCGAACTAAAGGATCTACCCTGCCATCGCTGGCTGCCAAGTTTATCTTGGAGCCCCGACAGCCAACGGATCAGCTTTGCGTGCAAAGCGGGATCTGCCTTGATGCATACCGTGATTTCGTCGGATCTTCGAGGCAATATAACGCGAACAGATATGTCCAGTTTGCAGGATATAGCGAGCTGGAGTCCGTCGCCAGATGGAATGCAGATCGCATGGCGCAGTGCAACAGCGACCGGAGAACTCGCTGTGCGGATCGCTGCCACAGATGGATCCAAGGAACGTATCTTGCTGGATCTGACGCCACCAGCAATTCGCGATCTGTCTGTCGGAGAGGTCCGCACTGTTTCATGGCTAGCACCGGATGGTTTGACTATCGCTGGACTGCTTGTCCGTCCAATCAAATTTGATCCCAGCGACAAGTATCCCTTGATCGTTGACTTGCACGGTGGACCACAAGGCGGTATCCAACTCGCAGGATCCTTGCTTACTGCGACACCTCTTGAATGGCACTATTGGGCAGCCAAGGGTTACAACGTATTTGTTCCCGATTATCGAAGCAGCCTCGTGTACGGAATGGAGCCGTTGAACGCGATGAGACGCTCGGGAGAACTCGAAGAGTCGGCTTATCTGGATATCATCAGCGGTGTAGAGAGCATGATTGATAACGGAGGAATCGACATCGATCGAATGGCCGTGATTGGTCACAGCGAAGGCGGGACCAAAGCGAATTGGCTGCTCACCAGAACAAATCGATTTCGGGCAGTTATCACGAAAGGTGGCGGAATAGATTATCACCATGACTACGAGCAGATACGCCATGAGTCAAGCATGGCGGCCAAGAATGTTGAATGGTTGTTTGGCGGGGCCAAGACTTCCCTGTTGGATACCTTGCAAATAAACTCGGCCTTGCGAGCCTTGAATAAAGTGACGACCCCCGTGATGGTCATCACAGCCGGTGAGAACGACCGCAAGTCCATGCAGCCCTTCTTGGACGGCTTGAAAGGGAACGACCTGCTTACCCATTTGCACTTTGACAACGAGCAACACACCATCGAGGACTCCAGGAACATTCAATTGCTCATCGAGCAAGCCTCAGAATTTATCAAATTACGATTTGATGGCCACCGCGTCACTAGCTTTAAGCCTGAAGCGACGGGGCAGCGTCAAGCAGAATTTGCCGAACGTGGTAGCGTCACGGTTCGCGACGCAATCGAAATGACGCGCATCGTTAGTGGGCCCTTGCTTTCGCCCGACGGCCAATCAGTCGCTGTTGTGATCGCTCGTGCAGATATCGACCGCAACCGCGATACATTCTCTCTCCTCCTCCTCCTCGATGCAAAGAATGGTACCCCCGTCGCGCCACGCCCGGTGGTTAGTTTCACTCGCGAGTACAACGGGCCAGATACTGGCAGTGAAGACGAAGCGGCGATAACTGCGTTAGCATTCGTTCAAGGCGGCAAGAAAGTGGCCTTTTTAGCTCGACATCCTGGTCGCTTGCGCCAGGTGTATGAATTTGATCGAGCCAGTGGCGCAGTCCGGCAATGGACGGATCATCCGACGCATGTACGCGAATTTCAGTTCAGCGACGATGGTGGCACTTTGGTCTACTCGGCAACCGAACTGAGCGATGACGAGCGTCGTCGACGTTTGGGTTTCTCGATTCTGGAAGAGAAGGGACCCAAGCGAGCCCAAAAGGTGGCACGAACTGCCTCGCTCCAGCGCAAGGCGAACAGCGGCGACGATGATTTGGACGAAGGTGATCCGAGCGAGCATGCTGCAGTTCGATTGTTCTTGATGACAAACGCGGCCCCAGAGCCAAAGCCGATGCCAGTATGGGATAACTTGGGTGCTGCAGCTCCCTACGGTGACATGAAACCTATGGGCGCATCTCTGACCGAACCCGATGGATACCTGAGCAGTATTCGAGCGGCCCGTCACTTTGCTCTGAGTCCAGATGGCCGGACTATCGCGTACTGGCCGTTTGTTCCCGAAGGTGAGAAAGTGGCACTTTCGCATTACGAATTCTATAAGCGAACAGAGTTCAAAGACCAACTCGACGCGCTCATCAGCCCAGCAGTGCTACGCACTGGGATGCCTTACGGCTTGCTCGATTTAGAAACCGGAGAGACTCGCAAGCTGCCGGTTGGACCTTTCGACCCTTGGGCTCCTGGGGCTAAGAGTCGCGCTAGTTGGTCGCCGGACAGCCAGTCCGTGATTGTGAACGCTTTCCTGCCAATCAACACAACCGACAACGCAGAGAATACGCGCCGCGCCGGACTGCCTCCTCAACTGTTGGAAGTGGAGGTAACCAGGGGTACCATTCGTCCTCTTGACATGACGCCGGGACGAACCGGAGTCCGTTGGGCCTCGGATGGCAAGGGCTTCGTCGTACGTGAAGTTCAAAACGGTCCACTTCTACTGACTCACAAAAGCGATTCTTGGCAAGCAGCCGAACCGATAGCTGGAGCGGACCGCCTTAATCCACTCCGGCCGATTTCCACCGACGGCCAGCGGATTGCCGGGGTTCGAGAATCGCGAAATGAATCACCCGAAGTGGCGGTTTGGGATGCTGCAACAGGCGAACTGCGAATGCTTACCGATCTAAACCCAAGCTTTCGCGAACGGACCTTTGCAGTTACCGAACGGATCACATGGAGTAACGAACAAGACCCAGAGGTCATCGGCTATGTTACCAAACCGCTCCACTTCACGCCGGGTACAAGGTACCCTCTGGTGATTCTGCTCAAAGACATGTTCGCTGCCAGTAATTTGGATGGTCCAGAAGACGACGAGTTTCTAATCGACGGTGGCGAGCAAAAGAGCGGTTTTGCGATTCAGACGCTGGCCGCCCATGGCTTTGTGGTGCTGCATTTACCATTCGCAAACTCATTCCGTCAGACGATCGACGGGCCGAAAGAGGAGGAGTGCATTGTCAGGCACACACTCTCTGCCATCGACCAGCTCGAGCGGCTGGGGCTGATCGATCCCAGTAAGGTAGGCATTGCCGGATTCAGCCGCGCAGGCTATCACGCAAACTTGTTGCTCATGTCGAAGATTCCCTTCCAGGCTGGAGTCCTCATCGATGGTGGCGGTTCATCCTACCTGGAGTCTCGTCCCTGGAACGAGGAAGAACTAAAACGAATAACCGCGCCTGTACTGATCGAAGCACACGGATATGAGGAGCTTCGGCTCGGCTTCACCACATTCTTCGACGGTCTGGAGAAGCTTGGTAAACCGGTCGATCTACTGGTGTTTCCCAGAGGTGGACACAATTTACACTCGCCCAAACATCGGGCTACATCGCTCCAAACAAATATCGATTGGTTTCGCTATTGGCTGAAAGATGAGATCGACCCGGACCCGGCTAAACAGAATCAATACATCCGATGGCAAGAATTGCCGAAACGCTGAGCCAACATCGACAAGCATCGGAAGACAAAGAGCCTTACGTACGGTAAGGATCTTGGCAGCTGGTGAACAGACACGATAGTCGATTCTGAGTCAAAAGAATTGAATGACTACAGCATAAAGATACGGCATCAGCACAATTGCTGCGGCCAGTCGTAACCATCCACTCGATGCCAGAACGGTCGCCAAGGCGGAGATCAAGCCTGCCAGGTAGCATACGATCACCATTACAGCTCCGATCGCGCCGATACCTTGACCGTACCAGACTGCTTCAGAACTGATCAGTGCAAAAACAACCAGCGGCATGAGTAGAGCTGGTATGAGATGCCTGAAGGTTGCTCGATAAGGAAGTTTCAAGGTTCATTCCCACAGGTTTAGGTGGGTGTTGATTCATCAGGGGCGTTCGGCCAGGAGGATACCACGTGCCACACATTTCTTTCCTTCGAAAAGACGGAAGCGGTTGCCTGGTGCCAGTACTCCCTGCGGCGCTTCATCGGCTAGAAAACAAACATCGGCTAGCCAGTCGAACTGATCTTCGCAGTCGAGCTTTTCAACCATCAATGACCAACCAATTTCAAGCGGCCACGGATCTCCGTCAAACCGTACTACTGTGCTGTACGGTACCGCACCATCGCCACTTGGTGGTATTGCACGACCACCTTCTTGCTGAGTAAGCCAGTGGATTTTCGCGAGCATAAGCAGTTGTTTTTGAAAACAAGAGAGGAGTATTGGTAAGCTGCGTAGCCACCGTCGCCAGACGGTGGACGCGAAAGTTAATGCTTTCCACCGCTTGGCAGTTTTGAAGTTGCGCTTTTTCGCATGTCACCTCTCCCGGCGCAGCCGGGGGAGGTCGCAGACGAGGCCTTTAGCCGAGACTGCGGGAGGGGGCAATGCGTTATGGTTGGCTCCCACCCGGCGCAATGCCCCCTCCCGAATCTTCGCCTTAAGGGCTCGATTCGACCTCCCCCAAGCTGCGCTTGGGAGAGGTGACACAAAAACGTGCAACATCAAAACTTGGCAGCGGTGGCTACGAAGACTTCATCCAATTAGGCTGTCCAGCTTGCCACGTGGTGGCGCTGGCCAACTAAACTCTGGCAGTTCCCGTTAACCAACATTGTAGCCAATCGCTCCGAACACAAAGCTAAGTCAATTTGGCGAGCGGGTCATACAGTCCAGCCTAGAAGTCGACGGCAGTTCGGAAGGAATTGGGCAAAGCTGACGTGCCCCGCGCTAGATGCTGTCAAGCAGTTACGGCGCTACTATCTCAATGAGCACTGTGCCTGTGGCCATCGGCTCGTCTTCATCATTGAGCATTTGCACCTTTAACAGGTGAAAACCCGCCGTCGTCTGCTTGTCGCACGTTACAGTGCACACCAAATCCACGCGGTGTGGGTCAGCTTGGCTCGACGAGGTGAAGACACTGTCAAAAGCAGATCGGCCCGATTTCGCATCGATCAGCTCTACGCGGAACCGAACGGGCGATTTGACTACCAGCCCGATCGGAATGTTGCCCTGCGCGATGATCGCAATGGCAGCGCCAAGTCGGAACTTGTAGGTCGAAGGTGGCTGAGTGATCACAACGTACGGAGATGGAGCTGACTGCAAAAGCAATTGTCTAGTGAGATCTGTTATTCGTTCTTGCGATTGAACCAGACTTCTTTGCTGAGCAAACATCAGCACGAGCAACGATGCAATGATCATTCCAACCAGGATCTCCTTCAGACTGATTTGCTGAAGTCTCTGGGCTAATGCCATATTTCAAAGCTCGCTTTCTTGACATCGTCTAACGCGAAGCCTGTGTTTATTTCAGGCTCGATCGATTCGCGAATCAAAGCCGACGTTACACCAGTGCGTGCATCCCGTCATTGAGGTCGCCCCGTGTCACAGTCTATGGCAGCGCTATTCAGCTCGCAACCTCGGAAACTCGCGCTACTTTTGACGGGCTCATTAGTCATTGCGTAGCAGCAGAATCGTGTAAGATATTGCTCAACGGAATCTAGTGACCGGCCGAGATGCTGGTCAATCGTTTAACCCGTAGCCGTAGGCGAGGCGCCGAAGGAAGTCGCTCACGCAGACCATAAAACTCCCCAAGGAGAGACCGCCTGAGCCGCAGCGGATGTCTCGCCATGGGGCACTAAACTCAGTGATGAACCTAGAATATGCAGGAAGTTGTTTGGGCATTTACCAAAAAGCAAACATCAATCGGCATTCCATGAACGGAGGCATAAATCGAGTGCGAGGAGTTGACTTTACGCGAGCCACAAGCGATGGATCGAGCACTTCGGTCCAATGCATTATTGCCGATGTTTTTCGGCACTTGGCCAGTCGGATTCTCCGAATGGCCAGATTCAGGGGTTATTGTGAACCTGCCCACCAAGTTGGCCTCACGCAGCTTCGTACTCCTACTCGTACTCCTACTCGTACTCCTACTCGTACTCCTACTCCGCTTTCAGCGTGACGATCGAGTAGGAGTAGGAGTAGGAGTGAGATGAAGAGCAAGAATTAGTTGACGTGTAAAGTAAGTTACGGTCTTACAGCGCGAATAAGGGAATATAGATTCACCGTCGGGGATCTCAAGCAACTTAGGTTGAGTATTCCCCATGCTCGAATCAATGGACGATGACTAGGCTTAATTAAGCTGACCATAGCTGAAGATGTAGTGGTACATGAAGCATGCAGCGGGTCAGCTTGCCGATCACTGGATTGCTGAAAAGCATAGCGACCTTAAGCTAAGCTCAGTTGAAGTGTGTAGTTTGATATCGCGGTACCGAAGGGATAGATGCGGATGAAGTAGGTGCCTATACCCAGATTTGGTAAGTTGATGCTCTCGTTGTTTGTGCCACCGTTGCGACTGAAGAAAATCAAGTTTCCGAATTGATCTAAAACATCAATATCCAAGTCGGCTGACAAACCAGTAAGCGTTATCGCCACGTTGCGAACTGAGGTCAATTGGAAGCGATAGTAGTCCTGCGGATCGCCTGAGGCACCCGACCCACCAACAGCACCGGTGCGCGTGAGTGAAGTGAGTGGATCAGGCAGAGGGGTCGCTGTCGACAGTAGATCGTCTGCGTTGGCAACGTTCGCATTGTTGCGGGCTTCGAAGACGTAGTTCGAGGAACCGGCAAAGGCAAAGATCCTCACAAAAATGCTGCCAGATCCTGGCGGAATATTGATGTTGATCGCTTCGGGCGTGTTGCCGCCATTGGTGCTTTGAGCCAGCACTCGGCCGAAGAGATCGAGCACTTGGACATCGACATCGCTAGTTAGCCCGCTCACACTGATGGCGATGTCATTGCCACCGGCAAAGACGTAATAGTCTTGCAGATCCGTTCCCACAGCCACGTTGCCGGTGCGACGCACACTGCCTTGCAAGCCCAGAATTCCCAAGGACGTCGCATTGCTCAGCAGATCATCGCTGGCTGTATTGGTAGTAATCGTCAGATCGTAGGCCGACGTCAATTGGGCTCCGAATGCAAACACGCGCAGATAGTACGTCCCCACGGCGAGCGTTGAGGTCAACATGTTCTCGATGCTATTGCCTCCCACACCGGCAGTCTGAATTACTCGGCCGGCAGAATCCAGCAACTGGATGTCCATGTCCTGCGACAGACCGCTCAGGTTGATTTGCAATGCACTGGCTGTCGTTACCTCGAACCGGAAGTAGTCCTGTAAATCAGCCGGAGTGCTAAAAACCTGCTGGCGCACGGTCGGCAGAGTGGTTGCGTTGGGTGATGGCAACAGGGAGGCCTGAGTGATCAGGTCATCGGAGTTCGTGTTGGTGCTGATCGTCAAATCATAAGCCGAAGCGACAGAGCGTCTCACATCAACCAGGTAAGTTCCCGCCGGCAGCGCAGTCATGAGAATGTTTTCAATCGTCGTCGAGAAGAACAGGCTTTGTCCGACTTGCACTCCCTCTGCATTGAATACTCGCAGATCTAAGTCGCCCGTCAGTCCCGACAGATTCAACCGCACATCGGATGTCGCACCAATGCTAAAGGCGTAGAGGTCGGGGGTCGACGTGAAACCATCGCGATTGCCCGAGCGTCGAACGGTTGGCGCCGCAGACGTCAGCGTTCCCAGTTCAACAGTGCCGCTCGGTAGCGTCACTGGCAATTCGATTGTCCGGCTACTGGTGAGTACACCGCCTCCGGTATTGCCCAGGTCATTGAATACCAGTTGTAGGAGAGCGTCGCCCGTGCCACTAGCAGAGAATGTGCTGTCGGCTAATGCATTGTTAATAGCAGCCAGCGTTCCGCGAGCGGATAGCGCCGACGATCCGTTGCTACCAGCGATGATTGTGAGCCCGGTCAGGGTACTCAAAGTGAATTGGCCACCACCAGCCGAGATGGTGATCTGCACTGTTTCAGCGGCTGCATCGATGTCAGCAACGGTGATGGCATTGGCGTTGGTTGTGGAGAACACCAGTGGCGTACCGAAGGTGACCGCTGCCACGTTGGGAGCTGAAATGGTTGGAGCATCGTTCACTGGGAGAACATTTACACCGAGAGTCGCCGAGGCCGTGCTGAAGGTTCTGAACGGCGCGAACTCGGTGAAGTTACCGATTCCGCCAGCCACACCAATGACTCGGTCCCAAGCATGCAAGCGCAAAGCGGATAGTCCATTGGCATTCGCATTGGGCAAGAAGCGAACTCGAGTGGTGGCATCGGCTGCTAGCAAGCGTGCGGCGCTAGTCGATGAACCTGCCAGGCTTTGCCAGGTCGTGCCATTCAGGGCATATTGCCATGTCCCCAGTGTCGTAGGAGCGTCGACGATGGCCACGCCGAACAAAGCTCCGGCATCAATGTCGCGAATGACGTTGGCAAGCTGTGACACTAGTATGCCGGTGGGATTGGTGGTGTCTTCGCTGATGATGAGCGTAGCGATGTTGGTGCGTATGAACGTCGGCGCATCGTTACTGCCGAACACATTGAACGTGAATAGATTCGGCGTCAAGTCGAGGTTCGAAGTCGCGGCGTTATCCTGTACCTGGAACGTGAACGAAGCATAGTTGGTCCCTTCGCCATTGGCGGCAGGCCTATAACGTAGTTGGTTCAGATTAATGTTCGCGACCGGAATCGTTTGGCCGATGGTGACTGGGACATTGTTGAGCGTCAAGCTGCCCCGCGCGGGCAGACTGGCAATGCGCACGTTCGCGAAGGTGTTAGCAGGAAAGTCATTGGGGTCGGTGAAACCAAAGTTGGACGTCCTAATGATGTAGGTCGTGTCCTCTTGGAAGGCGACAGTAAAGTCTGTGCCCGCAGGAGCATCGCGTACACCATCGTCCACCGAGACATTGACCAGCAAGGAACTAGCCAAACCGAAGGCATTGATCCCGTCGATGCGAATTTGCCCCAGACCGCGCTGGCCCGGTTTGAAGTCCAACACTAACTGATTTTGCGAGCTTAACGAAACACCATCAAACAGGTTGGCACCCGTAACCACAGTCGTCGAATAGCTGAGCTGCGGATCGGTAAAGCGAGAGACGATGGGAACAAAGCGATTGGCGTCGGTGTTGAGGGCCGTTATTCCGAGCGGACTGTTGGAAGGCACATCCGCAAAGTTCAGTCGTTTGTCGAGAGTCGTAGGTGTACTGGCTGCGTTGTACGTAATGAACCTGGAAGTGGCTGACGCTGCGTTTAGTTCCAACCTAACCTGGCCCTGAGGATCGCTGTCCGTGCCTGTGCTTGCCAGAGTTTCAACATAGACATTCGTCAGCACCCACTCGCGCCATGGCAGAAATTGGCCGTTGGGAGCCGTGCGGCGTTCGGTGATTTTGATCTCGGGGATCAAGGATCTTGTGGCGATGGCATTGAGCAAACCAGGCGTCGCTCGGTCCATCGAGGTGATGACATTAAACGTTCGCGCACTTGGGTTGCCGCGCGCGGCCAGCGGGACAGCAGCAGTGGAAGTGCCAACTAATTGATCGAGCGCGTTGTCGATACCGAAGGTATAGCTGTCCACCGCCAACTGGCTACTTCCCGCAATCTCCAGTGTGGTGGCTGGCAATGCGCTGGTCGCGAATTGGAAGTTACCAAAGCCGCTGAAGTTCGTCGTGGTATCGTTCTGGAGATTCCAGGTAACTTTTCGAGGCGTACCTGCGGTTCCGTCGCTGTTGAGAGGAGTGACCTGGAGCTCGGCATTGTATGCCGTGTCGCCACTTACACTTACTTCGGCTGTGAAGATACTGATGTTGGTCAGCGGACTGACGGCTGTGATTTCATCGCTATAAGAAAAGCCGTCTAGCAAACCATTCAGATTGAGATCATAGCCCTGCTGTAGCGCTGTTGCAATAGTTGGTAAGACGATCGCTTGAGGCTTTATCTCGTCATTAAGCGCCGCGAACAGTAGCGTTGGAGAAGGCACGCGACTGGCCGTTAGTAGCAGGTTGTTCGGGCTGGGGTTGCCGAGCGGTCGAGTGCCGGAACTGGTCGCGTTGTCAACGGACAGAGTGGCTCCCCATTGATACGAATCGATGGAGATGCCTTGATCAGCGTCATCCAGCTTGTACCGCAACGCCGGGTTCCCTTGGAAAAGGTCATTTACAGAATCGCCGCCGCCGCTACCTTCGTCGGCCGAAAAATCCCAGTCGGCCGTTGAGGGAGCGCCTTCCGGATTCGGCTTTGTCAGCTCGACTTTACGCGGCATGAACGAAATGGAATCCACTTCGTCGCTTGAATTACCTGGTCGCATCTGCATGCCG
The DNA here is from genome assembly GCA_037367405.1 of Ottelia alismoides. Taxonomy (NCBI): domain Eukaryota; kingdom Viridiplantae; phylum Streptophyta; class Magnoliopsida; order Alismatales; family Hydrocharitaceae; genus Ottelia; species Ottelia alismoides. Next base: position 8,014,692 of record JAZKJV010011400.1, on the reverse strand, counting down.
ACACTAGTGATGAAGAGGCCCGTCAAGTCCCAGCGATAGAGCTCTTGCTTGGTTGGTTGTCCACCCACATTCACCACTCCGTATCGGCGTACAGAAACATTGTCGATTTCCGTCCCACGCACGGCTGCGGACAGTAGTCCAGGCGAATGCACACCACGCGGCACTTCGATGTCAAAGGTGCTTTGAGCGGGCTTCGAAGTTTCGATACCTCCCCCGCCGATAGCTACGCTTCTGCTGACACTCCACTCGGCGCTCTGCACAGGAACTTCGCTGGTCACGCCAGCTTCCGTGATCGCCATTACGAACAAAACATTCGTGTCATTTTCGGCAAATGTCCGGTCACCGAAGTTGGGCGTAATCGTAGACGACTGAGTCTGCACGTTAAAGCCAGCTCGAGTGACCAGTGGAGTTGCCGGCGTGGTGCGATCGGTAAATGTTTCCGTGAAAGAGCGGAAGTCCATACCGAACTTGACCTCAGTCTCTTCCAGCCCAACGTTCTCGACGCTGAATCCCGTGACGAAGACGTTGCTAAGACCAAACGTATCCAGCGCTGTCGTGGGAGCAAGTGTGTTCTTTTCAAAGGCATTCACCCCCGTCAGCTGCGTACGATTGGCCAGTTGTCCCAGCAGTGCCGGTGCGGGAGCGATCTTCCCTGTAGGCAACGCAACAGTCAACGCTCCCAGCCTGGTTGGACCTAACGTGCCTGGATTGCTCTCGTTTGCTAGGGTGACTGCCTTGCTGACCGACCAGTCAATCGACTCGTACTCCAGTCGACCTAAATTAGGTGTGCCGGCCGGCGAGCCGACTGGCACCGCGAAGTTCAGTGAAGAGATAACGGGGTTGCTGGTGTTATCTACCAGCAGCGGATTGGCGATTCCAAAGTCATTCGTAGCCGAAACAATATTGCCCGCTTCGTTCCAAGTCGTCGTTTCCGTACCCGCGAGTACACCGCTCGAGTTGTATTGACTTACGATCAGCTCGATGCGGCCATACGCCAGCTCAAGGCCATTCTTGGGCGTGCCCGCATTCGCGCTGGCTTCCAAATTAAAGCCGGCAAAGAAGGCGTCATACAATCTCCACTCCATGGTTACCTGGTTCTTACCAGCCACCAGACTGCGATCGGATATCCTGATCTCAGGAAAGATCGTACCGCTGGCCGCGCTGCCCAAGAGACCGGCTGTCGCCGAATCAACGCCGCGCGTGATCTGGAAATTGGTGCCCTTGGCCAAACCACTGAGCGGATTGGCCAACGACATATTGACATCCAATTGAGCCTCCCAGTTGAAGCCATCGATGCGCATCTTCTCAGTGCCGATCTGCATGACCGTTTCGATACTGAGTGGATTCGAACTTGGACCAGTATCGATGTTGCTTTGACCGACGATGGCACTACTGCTGGCTGCACCGGTCAACAAATTCCACGATGCGGTTCGTGGCGTTCCGGCGTTTTGCGGCGTTGCCAGAACATTCTCGGTGAAGCCCAGGTTGCTAAAGCTGAGTGCCCCAGACTCCTTTTGGCCTTCGCTGGTGGTAAAGTTTGTCAAGCGCGAATCGCTCAGATCGAGCCTGAGCAGATTGACTCCATTTTCCACCACTCGCAGTCTCGTTGGCGTGGCGCTCAGCGATTGCAAGGCGGTCTGAGCGTACAACTCATTGCTGGCGGAGTCAGTTGTTCGCTTAATCGTCAGGTCGTTGAATTGAATTGGATCGCTGAGGCTGGCCTTGACTCCGTTCTCAGTGCGGGCGAATCCCCATTGGAAGCTTTGCAATTCCATATCCGTCGCCGTAGCGCCTGCCACGACAGCATCGCCGTTGATGCCAGGCACATCCAACAGGATCGCGGCAAACACGCGACGCGATTCGAGCTGCTCCAATCGCAAACGTTTGGCACTTGGCTTCGAGCGTTTTCGCCCCAAGTTGCCTCCTAAGAACGATCCAAGCCGCGTAAACCAGTTACTTTTCGTGTCGGATGTGGGCATTGCTCTCTTACCTGTTCTCTTGATGGTGAACGCCTGACGATAGGGTATGGGCGCGAGATAACTACCCCTCTTGCAGAATTCACTGGCTTGATTGTGAGCGGGGGAGGGTTGTCCTCTCAATCCCACTAGCGAGATTTAATGCAGGAGTCGATCAAGCTTTGGAGAGTTTTTTAGTAGATTCTTAATGTGGGAATTGATTGGTAGATGCACTGAGCTTGCTCGGTGGAGGAGTGACTTGTATAGCTAGAGGCAAAGTACTTTACGTGTAAAGTAAGTTGCGAGCCGAAGGGGCTCCCCCTCTCCCCTGTGTACTCACAGAGATCGTCCAGCTTTTATGTCTCGTAGTAACAAGGGTTCGCAGTATGTAACCTCTCCCAAACGCAGCTTGGGGGAGGTAACATGCGCGCTCCCAACCTATCAAAGGAGACGACTTAAAAGCTGGACGATCTCCACAGGGGAGAGGGGCCGGGGGGAAGGGTCGCGCACCGGCTTGGAGCATCAAAACCGGGAGCGAGGGGAACAAGACGCTTCGCGTAAATTCTTGAGATCTTTGCTGTGTGCTTGATTGGCCAAAGCAAAAAATCTCGCTATTGGATCCAGAGTACTCCAATCACAAATGAATCAGCATGACTGAAGAAACACTGTTCGAACTAGCGCTTAGTACACCACCAGCCGAGTTGCCCGCTCTGCTGGATCGCCTTTGCGCCAACGATCCAGTTCTGCGAACGCGGATAGAAAAACTGCTGGCGGCTCACTTGGCAGCGCATGATACGCTCGAACGCTTACCAGAACATGTGCTCGGCGAGCCGCACAGTCAGCCGCTGGCACCGGTCTTCACCAGGCAGCCGACGGCACCAACCATCGGGTCGCTCCTGGGCGGTCGGTATAAACTACTCGAGAACATCGGCCATGGTGGCATGGGCAGCGTTTACATGGCCCAGCAGACCGAACCGGTGAAACGCGTGGTGGCTGTCAAGGTCATCAAAGCGGGCATGGATAGCCAGGTAGTGCTCGCGCGGTTTGAAGCCGAGCGCCAGGCATTGGCCATGATGGACCATCCCAACATCGCAAAAGTGCTGGATGCCGGGGCTACGGAATCCGGCAGTCCTTACTTCGTAATGGAACTGGTTAAGGGAGTTCCGATTACCCAATTCTGTGATGACAAGAAGTTGACTCCCCATCAACGGCTCGAACTATTTCTCCCGGTCTGCGAAGCCATCCAACATTCGCACCAAAAGGGTGTCATCCACCGCGATATCAAGCCTTCCAATGTACTGGTGGCCATGTACGACGAGCGGGCTGTTCCCAAGGTGATCGACTTTGGTATCGCCAAGGCTACCGGGCATACCCTGACCGATATGGATGTGGTCACAGGCTTCGGAGCATTAGTCGGTACACCCGAGTACATGTCCCCGGAACAAGCGGGCTTTAACAACCTTGACATCGATACACGAACAGACGTCTATTCGTTGGGCGTCTTGTTGTACGAGTTGCTGAGCGGTCACACTCCGGTCGACCGCAAGAGCATGGAAAAGGCGGCGATCTTGGAGATCCTTCGTATTGTGCGCGATGTGGATGCTCCGCTGCTGAGTGCTAAGTTGAGTTCTATCGATACGTTACCCAACGTAGCTGCCAATCGCAGGACCGAACCGAAGAAACTAGCCACGCAGTTTCGTGGGGAGCTCGATTGGGTATTGCACAAAGCCCTTGAGAAAGATCGATCGCGGCGATACGCGACGGCTAGCAGTCTGGCTAGCGACATTCAACGCTACTTGTCGAACGAAATCATCGAGGCGCGACCACCTAGTACGCTCTATACACTGCGAAAGTTTCTCAAGCGCAATCGCGGACAAGCAATCGCGGCCGGCCTGGTACTGTTGTCTCTGTTGGCAGGCATTGTGGGCACGACCTGGGGACTTGTTCGCGCCCAGCAGCGGCAGGTCGAAGCCGAAACGGCTCGTGCAGAAGAGGCCACACAGCGGAGTAACGCGCAGGCCAATGAAGCCAAAGCAATACGCGCCAAAGAAGAAGAGGAACGACAGCGGGCCATCGCAGAAAGTGAGAAGCAGCGAGCCATCGAGTCTCGCAACAGAGCCCTCGATGCTCTACGCGCAACCACGGGCGAGGACGTTGAAAAGCTGATCGGCGAAAAGAAAGGGTTAACCCAAAACGAAAAGGCCTACTTGGAAGCCATCGCCCGGCGCTGGCAACTCTTTGCAACTCAAGAGGGAACCGACCAGTTATCGCGGGCTATCGGCGGTGAGGGGTATCTACGAGTAGCTAGTTTGTGGAATCAACTGGGACGTCGCGAGGATTCTCTCCAGGCGTATGAGCACGCCGAGAGGATCTACCGCGAATTGTTGGCTGAATTCCCAAACTCATCCGAATATGCACAAGATCTGGCCACCTGTTGTAACAATAGTGGCCTGGTGTTGGCTTACCTGGGCAGACGCGCTGAGGCTCAAGCCAAGCTGCGCGAGGGGCTGACCATCAACCAGAAGTTGGCCGACCAGTTTCCTCACCAACCAGACCATCGCCAAACTTTGGCTGGCAACTACCACAACATGGCCACAGTAGGCGATGATTTGGGAAACAAGGCAGAGGCCTTGGAAAGCTACTTGCTTGGTCGAAAGATCGAAGAAACTCTCGTGAACGATTTTCCAGACCAGCCGGAATACCGTAGTCGATTAGCGATCAGCTATAGCAATATCGGTGTTCTGTACCTCAGCATGGGCCGTCACCAACAAGCTCAAGAGCAATATGACAAAGCCCTGGTACTTCGTGAGAAGTTAGCTGCTGACTTCCCAAATCAAATCAGGTACTCTGATCAGCTCGCAACCAGCTACAACAATTATGGCAACCTCCTCGACAAGCTGGGCCGTACAGAAGAATCGATTAAACGATATCGCAATGCCTTGGCGATCAAACAAAAGCTGGTCGCCGATTATCCGGGCGTACCGGAGTATGCCAGCAGCCTCGCCAGCACCAATAACAATCTAGCTTCCCAGCTTCGTGCGCTGGGGCAGAACGCCGAGGCGATCTCGATCTATCGAGAATCAATGGCCATTTGCGAGAACCTGGCTAAGATTTTTCCCTACGAGTTGGAGTACCAACAAGATTTAGCAGCGACCTACCTCGGCTTGGCAAATGTAGTGCGTGACGTCAACAGGCTCGAGTTGGCGTTGGAACTAAACCGCAAGGCACTGGATATTCGTGAAAAACTGGTGAGGGACTACTCTACCGTGCCCGAGTACCGCAAGGAATTGGCCTCAAGCCACTTTAGTCTTGGACAGTTATTGCGTAAGCTCAAACAGCCCATCGAGGCTGAAGAGTCTTATCGCACAGCAATTCGTATCTTTAGCGAACTGAATGGCCAATATCCCAATACCGTAGTCTATGATGACAGTATGGCTTCCGGCCACAATAGCCTGGGCAACTTGCTGGCGGACAGGGATAAACTGGAACAGGCCTTGGAACAATATCGCCTGGCAGCGAACATTAGAGAAAGACTGGTGCGTGAGCATCCCAGTATCCCGGAATATAAGATCGAACTTTCGGGTGTCTATGCCAACATGGCGATCAAGCTGTTTGAAGGTAGCAATGCGACGGAAAGTCTGGAGTGGTTCCGCCAGGCCATTGAACTGCTCGAGCCAATCAATCAGTCTGCCGGAAGCACTAAAAAGTCTGCCGCCTACCTTCAAGAGTGCTACGAAGGGCGGTCAAAGGCCTTAGATAAACTCCAAAGGTATAGCGAGGGCGAACGCGACTGGGACAGGTATGTCGAGTTGAATCTGCCGCAAGAAAAGACCAGCTTACTCACCCGGCGCTGGAAGCGATTGCTGCGGCAAGGCATGGTCAGCGAAGCCATCGAGCATGTCGCCGAGTTCACCAGGCAGCCCAGCGACGATGCAGACTTGTGGTACGAATTTGCTTGTACCTATTCCCTGGCGGCAGCCCGCCTGCCTGACAAGCAGGTTGAGTACGCCGATCGAGCCATGGAACTGCTCAGCGAGGCTGTGAAGTTTGGTTACAACAACGTGAAAAGACTGCGGGCTGACTCAGATCTCACGCAACTTCGAGATCGCGACGATTTCAAAAGGCTGATTACTGGGGTAGAATCAAAGGCGATATCAGATCAAGCACCTTCTCCCATGCCGGAGTGAGACTGTTGACGCCCGAGGAACTGCTGCCGGTTGTTTATGCCGAATTGCGAAAATTGGCAGCAGCGAAACTGGCGAATGAACAACCCGGTCAAACACTGGAAGCTACAGCTTTGGTGCACGAAGTCTGGCTGAAGTTGGCTGATGGTTCGGTGGAATGGAACGACAAAACGCACTTTGTGCGGACAGCAGCCACGGCGATGCGGCAGATCTTGGTAGATCGCGCCCGTGCAAAGCTAACGTCGAAACGCGGGGGAGACAATTGCCGCGTGGAGTACCAGGATTTTCCCGCTCCGCTACCGGATTCTCAACTGCTGGAACTCGATGAAGCCTTGAGCCATTTAGCGCAGATTAAACCCGAACACGCCAAATTGGTCGAATTGCGCTATTTCGTGGGCATGAGCAATGAGCAAGCCGCGGCCGCGCTGGATGTCTCGCAGGCCACAGGCACGCGCATGATGAATTATGCCAAAGCATGGTTGAAAGTTGAAATGGAGGAAGGATAATCTCTGCGAGAAGTCGCTAGTAATAGCGCACCACATCGTGGGCTTATCAGGATCCAGGCGATTTGTCGGGAGATGTATTAGGGGAGACAGAAAGCTTTGATCTGTCCAAGTGAGATACTACTCGGTCTTTAAACCGGTGAGAGAGAGCCTTCAATCGTAGCCAAGCGACGAAGCTCAACAGAAAGAGCAATATGCTCAATACGAACTGTGAAATACTCGGGACGCAGAGGGAAACGAACGCGAAGGCAATGGCATTTACTACCATACCCCTGGCGATTCTCTCGCGACTCACCAGGACCTCGCAATGTCTCACACGATCTTCTGGTGATTCGAAGACAATCTTGGCGGTGCGTTCATAGGAACTCGTGGGACTAAAGCTGACCCACTGTCGCAAGGCTTCCAGTACCTGCGCTTGCTTCTCCGGCCGACTGTCAATGTTCAACCAGATCTTGAAGGCCAACAGTTGCTTCCGAAGCTCGCTGACCAGTGGCGAAGCTATGATGTCAACATAGATTCCGAGAACGTAACAAATGGCGGCGATGCCAATCGTCTTAGAGTCTGCGTCGAGGGCGGCTACGGAAATGCCAAATTGTTGAAGCAAAGGAAGAGCCCAAGCAATCCCCACAACTCCGACAACGAGGTGTTCGACTAATGCTGTAAAGAACTGCATGTGAGCTACTCGCTGACAACGACTTGTGTCCTCAAAAACGCTGCTAGAGAATAACCTGCCGCGGAGAAATTTTCATTACCAATACTTGAAACATCAGTACCCGCGGGGCATATTTCTGGCTCGCGGGCGTCTTCGTACTAGCGCGCCCTAATGCCGTTTCTTGCTCTTCCAGGTTCCGCCGTATTGATACTGCGGGTTATTGGGCTTCACCTGTTCAAGGCACGCAGGACATACAAATATCCACCGCAGCGATTCATCGATCCGGACGCGGTACAGAGTATCGTTCGTCTTCTCGCACCGCTCGCAGGCCTTGGTTCGAATGCGTTTGATTGGCATAAGTCTATTTTGGATGAATTCCCGCAATCAAGGTGCGTACTCGGTATACACCTCTTCGAGCAGTTACCATGAGTGTGCGAGAATCGGTACCGCCGAAGGCCAGGTTGGCCGTCTTTTGTGGGAAAGTGATGGAACCAAGGGGGCTGCCGTCTGGGCGAAACACGATGACTTGAAACCCACTGGTGCACCAGAGGTTTCCCTGGACATCGACTTTGATTCCATCGGGTTCAAGGCCATCTGCAAACTTTCGGGGGTTGCTGAGCGACCCATCTTCGGCCACGTCGTACGCCCGGACGTAACCTTCGCTGATATCGTCAGAAACGTAAAGCGTCTTTTCGTCCGGCGACAAGGCCAAGCCATTTGGCATCCGCATATCATCGATCAGGCGCGTGACTGTTCCACCCCGCGTGATCATGTAGACTGCGTTCACATCCAGTTCCGCATCCCTTTTGGGTCCAAAGTACATTAATCCGAACGGCGGATCCGAAAAGTAGATCGTTCCGTCGGATCGAACAACCAGATCATTGGGGCTGTTGAGCAGTTTGCCTTGGTAGTGCTGCGCCAAGACTGTCTCCTTGCCGTCCGGCTCCAAGCGGACAACCCGACGATTCCAATGCTCACAAATGACCATCCGGCCGTGTGGATCGAGTGTCAGGCCATTGGATTTGCCACTGGGCTTTCGAAATACGGTCCCATCTTCTCGAAAGATTGTGTCGTTGGGTATGTCTGAAAACACAAAGATGTTTTCTTTGGGCAGCCATAGTGGGCCCTCAGTAAAGCCATAGTCATTGACGACTTCTTCAATTTGACCTTCGATCAAATCCGTAGCCGTTGGCGATCCGGCCTTCTCGACTACTCTTGCTTCCGTAGTGCCTGGCTGGCCCAACACCAATCGACAGGGAAACAACACGCCAGTGGCTATAGAGAACATCGAGAAAAACAACACGGGGAATCTTATCATTTTGAATACGTCTTCCTAAGACAGTTCCGATGGACCATACGTTGGATGCCTTGTTGCCTGCTCAGCCGCCCGCAGCTACGCACGGGTGGCGACTTGCTCTGGCGAGTTTCGACGCTGTTAGCGCCTCGGTCGCCGGATAGACGGCTTCCGGTTACAGTGAACCAGCATGACATGGCTGATGCGCATCGGCAACTGGATACCCGACTCAGCAGTGGGCAGCAGTCTTCACCCGAGAAATTTAGTACATCGATGGAGAAGGGGTGCCCCTGCGGTCAGCCGTTTACTTGATGTGTAAAGTAATACGGCTCAAAGCCAGGCTCGCCCAAATTCTAACAAGATTCAATCAACCGCTATGGAGGGCTCAAATCGCAGGGTCTCCTCTTCTCCACCTGTACTCAGGGGGAGAAGGGGCCGGGGGATGAGGGGCGCGCAGCGGTTTGCAGCGAGAACACCGGAACGATGCGCACATCTTGGGTATGAAGGATAGCGAACAAGCCGTGGAGTGAATCTTCGTGTTATGAGGCGAAAGCGTGTGCAGTCTGACTAGCTGCAATCGCGCAGACCAAAGCGTTGACATCCGACCGGCCGCGTTCTCCAAGCCACCTTCCGGCCCCTCATCCCCCGTCCCCTTCTCCCCCAATGAGTACATTGATGGAGAAGGGGGGCCCCTGCGGTCAGCCGTTTACTTGATGTGTAAAGTAATACGGCTCAAAGCCAGGCTCGCCCAAATTCTGACAAGATTCCATCAACCGCTACGATGAGCTCAAATCGCAGGGTCTCCCCTTCTCCCCCAATGAGTACATTGATGGAGAAAGGGGGGCCCCTGCGGTCAGCCGTTTACTTGATGTGTAAAGTAATGCGACTGAAAGCCATGAACGCCCAAATTCTAACAAGATTTAATCAACGGCTGTGATGAGCTCAAATCGCAGGGTCTCCCCTTCTCCACCTGTACTCAGGGGGAGAAGGGGCCGGGGGATGAGGGGCGGGCAGCGGTTTGCAGCGAGAACACCGGAACGATGCGCACGTCTTGGGTATGAAGTAAAGCGAATAAGCCGCGGACAGCGTCAATATTCGAAGACGCTGCCAGTCGTTTAAGTTCATCTTTGAATTCTTTGGTTGGCATTCGATGCGCTAGAGAATGACGCTTTTTTGAGTAGCAGATTGCCACGTTGGTCAATGCTAAAACCATTACTCAGCTTTTTCAGTCGCGACGATTAAGCAACCGGGATTAAGAGCTTGCAAGTAGACCCCTTCAACCGCTTTTATGTCGCCCTTGTATCCGCGAAGCAAAAACACTGGGATGAACTTTTCAAGCTCTTTTCGGGCGCTAGCTTCAGTGAGTTTAGTACCGTCGAGCCGATAAATGCGGAGCTCATTAAGCGGAAATGTAGTCGGCTTTTTGCCTGCCGGCACGTGCACCAACTGCTCAACCTCCTCAGTGACCGGAACGGTGACCGTGTAGTCTTGGTCCACTTCGGAAACTTTCCCGTCTTTGTCAGCAACTCTAACTTTGCGAGTCCTAACTTCCTGGACCAACTTGGTCACAGTAACCGTTCTTCGCTGAGTGCGCGACTGTTCAATCAGCACTACCAATTGCGGTTTCTTGGCGTCATCGTCGATTTTGGCGAGCACCAAATCCATCAAGCTAAACGGCAAGTCATCTCCTGCCTGGCCCGGAAGCCTACCCGGGGGCACCATTCCAATGGGTACCTCCTTAGCTTTCTGATCTACAGGCGCTTCCTGGGGAAGTTGCGGAGCCTGAGATTGGTCGACCAGAGCACCCCGAGCCTCGGGACCTTTTACAGCGGGCTTAGGTTCCTGCACACCATAGGACGGTTGAAGCGAAACTAACGCAACAGTGAGCGACAGAGTTACAATTACGAACAATAATTGTGTGCGCATGGCCTAATCCTTTTCGGAAGAATCTCCCGCATGTTTACAAACATTTTATCACGCCAGCGTATCCCAAACGTTGCCTAGTTGGGAGTGCCTGTCAACCGAATTAACTGGAGCTAATTACCCCCAGGTTCAGCTCTAGTGCTCCGTCAAGGATTTCCCCGTTTGGGACTCACCGTTTCCAAGACCCACGATCATCCACCCAATCCAACAGCGACCCTCGTCGACTCACTCTCCCATCACATGCCAGCAAACACCTGCCGGATCAATGATGTTCACCTCGCGGCCCCAAGGAAACATGGCCGGTGGTTTCAGCTTGACACCTGGGAACTTGGACTCTAGTGACTTTCCTTGAATCAGGGCCCACCAAGCGTCAAGGTCCGGAACGACCAGTTTCATCATCAGGTTTTGTGCAAACGCTTCGTTGTCATATCGCTGCAGAAAGAACTGACAATCCCCAGCTTTAAAGCCTGCCATTCCGTTGTCCTCCCACTGCTCGACGAATCCAATTTCAGCAAAGAACCGTCGCGCCAAGTCGTAGTCCCTGCCGCTTGGGATGAATGGCTGAATTGAGCTGTAAACCACTTCAGTCATCGTATCACCGCTTCCAATACCAACGATCATCCACCCAATCCCGCGAGAGTCCACTTGTGCCACGTCGGTCAACTATGCCCATCGCTTGGCGAATCGCTTCGTACGGTCGCAACCTTTAGACTGCACGCATTCATCTACATAGTCAACCAGTTGCTCAACCTGAGGGACACGAACTTCTTTTGACATACGAAAACTTACTCGTCGATCTCCAGTGTAACCGCTGAACCGTCAGGCAGGTCACGAATCTGGTTTGCAAAGTCAGCTAAGAATCGTAAGCGATCAAACGCATTGATGGCTCGATACGAGTACTTCGTCTTGCTCTGGCCGAGAACCAATGGCGGCATCACGCTTAACAGTTGACCTGGCTCCAGTTCACCACCCGTGTTCCAGAACTCTTCCAAGGGCTCGAGATTCAAGACACCAAGGGGATCATCTTGCACTTCTTCCAAGAAGCTCTGCAAGTCAATATCCATCGACTCAGTCGTATCAGATTCAGCGTCCAGACAATGCACGACCTCATCACGCAGTAAGTATTGGTCACCCAGCGCACTCTGAGCAAACGGGATATCGGTTGGTTTGACCGATCGATAGAGGCGATGAAATGCGCACGTGGATTTCCAAGCATGACGCAGCGAATGCCATTCGGGTTGATGGCTAGCCCCTCGTACATGCAAGGCGCCGTCGAATTGGACAAACCCATTGACGCACTTGAGCAAATTAATCAAGTCTTTCGGCAATGCTCGCAGCATCTGCCGATCATCGATGGGCGGACCAGTCCATGTTATATCTAGTTCCATTATCTGCGCCTTCGCTTTTTAAGTATTTCTGCGATGTGATGCGGATGAAACAACAGTTCATCACCAAGAGCAACGGCTGAATGGTGGGGCGCGTTGGCAACGCTCCCGGTGTAGCAACCACAGTCTTCATCGACTTCGGTAATCTCGACCCACATGCGTTCCGTATCGTAGTCTTTCTTCGGTGTGTTCTCGTGCGCAAAGCGGAACAGCAGCTTCACGTGATCGCCAACTTTGCAGTTGGCAATCCGTCGTTCTGAGGGCGGATTCAGATCGTCTCGATGCGAGGCAAGAGCCACAACATCCTCGAGATAGTAGCCCGCTTCATCGAAGCACGGAAACGGGTGGTGTTTAAAACGTTTCCATCTGTGCTTAGGTGACTTGCGCTCAGCTGCCCAACCGTAAGGCAGATCGACTAGTTCTTCGACCGAAGTATCCTGGTCGACGATGCATGACAAGCACACGAGCTTAGGTTTTACTCGATCTGAAGATTGATCGCCATGGAACTGCCAGTCGCCGTCGAAGTCGTGGTACACACGTGTAATCGGCGAACCTTTCAATACATGGTCACTTGTAAAGCATGCGGTGTCAGGGGAATCACCGAACCGCCAAGGGCGACTCTTGTCGGGCAGAGTTTGCTTGGTGTTAGTCATGGTCTCGGCTCGGCTTTCTTCAGTTTCTCAGTCAACAAGACAAGAGGGCGCTGGCCAGAGGATCTATTCCACTGGACGGTCAATCCATGTTGTTCCATCACATTGACGATTAAGTCACCCACTCGGATCATGTCTTTGTCAGCTCCCTTGGGTGCGCCCCAAAAACCAATATAGAGATGCCCAGTCTCACGAGCGAGTTTCTCGTCGGACTGGGAAGTGAAACAGATTCCATTCCACCCAGCTCTCCGACCACCGCGCTCACGGAACTCTTGAGAACAGTCATCAAAACCTGCGTCCTGATTCTGACCAACTCCTTGAAGAGCGACCACGCCTTGTTGATTGAGCGACTTAAAGACGTCAGCTAATCGCTTTCGCACTTCGCGCCACTCGGCAGTTGAAAGACGTCTTTCCTTCGGCTTGGTTTCTTTGACTGGCATCGACTGCTTGAGTACCTTCGCCAGCAATTGCTGCACTTTCCTGGACCGTGCATTTTTCACGATGGAATTACCAAACTCGTCGACCACATCGGGGGCGGCACCACATTGCAGCAAGAATTCAACGGGTCTGGTTGATGTGCAGAACTCCGCGGCTAGATACAACGCGGTTCGGCCATCGCTACTTGCCAGCTCCAACTCAGCCCCCGCTTCTACGAGTAACTGCATGGCGTTAACAATTCGCACGGGTGAATTGACTTCGCATGTCGCGACCAGCTGTAGCGCGGTAAAGCCGTCCGGGTTGAGCTGATTAGGGTCATCACCATCAGCCAGGCAAATTGCTATTTGCTTTAAATCGGCCTTTTCGCATGCTAAATGGAGGTTGGTTTCGACCGGTTTAGATCTACTCTTGCGTTTTGCCATGGAAGCGACCTTGATAAATGGACTTTGAACGAATGCTTAATTGGACAGCGCCACTTGGTAAGCTGCGTAGCCACCGTCGCCAGACGGTGGACGCGAAAGTTAACGCTTTCCACCGCTTGGCAGCGGTGGCTACGAAGACTTCATCCAGTGAGTTTGCCCAGCTTGCCAAGTGGCGCTGTCCAATTAAGGTTATGGATCGTTAAGCTGGGGATAGAGTTTGACAGATTTATTGAGATCAACAGTCGACGAAAGGATTACTTCTCTCGACAAATGTAGAGATGGTAACGCGGCTTGTAGTCCGAGTCAAACTCGCCGCTCCAAGAGTTTCGAGAGAAGTGTGGCCAGGCGGGACGTTTCCGAAGATGAACTAATTATCTACCTTGCTGCGCGGCTAATGTCCCGAACACGATTATGGCGTCAATGGCCGAGATGAACCGTGATCACAAGAGGCGTCGCAAGCGATTACAGCCCGACGGCTTCGGATCGCTAGACCGCTTCTTCCCGGTAGACCTACTTTGAGCCTGGCATTCGGTCGATTGCGTTACCCCTGAAATGAATCTCCGTGCTCCGCATTCGATCCGACGAAAAATGGACTGGTAGGGATACCTCGATTGGTCCGGGGTTCATCGGTGACTTGAACTCAACGTTCACTTTCGCTCTTTGCTTTGCAGCCAATTCAAATGGTCGAAAGTCCACTGGTTCGACACAGCCGCCAGGTGGTGTGGGTGTAGCGAATTGGTTTCTGTAATGCAAGAAAATTCCAGACAGTTGAGAAAATATTTCTTCCAAGTGGGGCGGTTAACTAACGGTGGCTCAGTCGATCCGGCAGGCGGCTTGCCAGTTCAATTAGCACCCGGTGGGGAGCTACTGCCAATACAAAACAGGTGTTCGTCGCCACGGAGAAATATTTCGTCACCGTCGATGGCCGCCGAGGCGCTGATGGACTCATTGAGTCGATTTACGGCGACCAGTTTGGGACTGTTCTCGTGGCTTAGCACCATGGTGGTACCGTCTAAATCTGTCACGTAGACATGGCCATTGGCAGCGACTGGCGAGGAATAGATGTTCGTCAGTTCACCGAGTCGAAGTGCGCCTGGTTGGTCCTTTCCGGTCGGGCCGTCCACCCGCGTCATAATATTCTGGTAGTGCTTCAGGAAATAGAGAGCGTCGTCGTACAGCAACATCGAGGGAACATAGGGCGTGCCTCGTATGCGAGTCCACACCATGTGCTCGGTATTCGTCAGATCGCCTTCGGCGCTCTTGAGGTTTATCGCCATCAGGATCTGCTTTTCGTAGCTGCTGCCAACGTACAGCATGTCGTTTGCGTAGACAGGTGTTGCCACGACGTTGGAAGACATGCCTGCGCACTGCCACAGTACGTCGCCCGATTTCAGGTCGTATCCGTAAACGCGGTTGGTACCACAAACGACAACTTGAGGCCGGTCAACGCCCTGGCTGTCCTGGCGGACAATGACGATCGGCGAACTCCAGGAGGTATCTTCCTGACGGTCCCGCCGCCATAGGTTTTTGCCAGTTCGTTTGTCCAACACCACCAAAAAAGAACCGTCCTCGTGATCCCAGTTGACCACCAGCGAATCACCATACAAAGCCGGTGAAGCTCCATGGCCATGGCCGTGCTTAGTGTGCATGGGACCAAAGTCTCGCTCCCAAACGAGGTTCCCCCGCAAGTCGAGGCAATAGACTCCCTGAGCACCGAAATACGCATAGACAAACTCACCGTCAGTCACAGGCGAAGCAGTGGCCAAGCTTCCGGTCGTGTGGCCAGCTTCCAGCGGCACTGCTTCACGAACCACTTTTTTCCAAAGGATGGTCCCCTGATGACGATCGACCGCGATGACCACGAATTGATATTTACTGTCAATCGGCAAATTGTCGTGCTCTCCAGGCCGACCGCTCATGCGTGGAGGCAATTTGGGGCCAACCGGAATGGCCGTTGTCACGAACACGTGATCAGCCCCTAGAACGGGAGAACTATGTCCTCTTCCGGGAAGTGCAGTTTTCCAGCGAATGTTTTTGTCGTTCGACCACTCGACCGGTGGTTGCGCATCTGGGGCCACTCCTGTTCCCAACGGCCCACGCCATTGGTTCCAATGTGAGAGCGAAGGGGCCTGGCGGTCTTGGCTGAGGCCACAAATAGGAGACACACCGATCGTCAGCGCCATCCACAACAAGCTGCGGACCATGGTTCAAAGCTCCTGTTCAAATGCTACGAGTAACAGGTTGTACGACATCCGCCGCGTTTCGGTTCACGTGCGGTGCTCCGCGGATAAAAGAGTTGTTATCACCCATCTCCATCTTCACAGGCTGCGATGGGATAGGTAAAACTGGCATTGGTCTTGCTCTTGAACACGCCATCGACTTGGCTAAAAATTAGGCGGCCCGAGCGGCCAGTTCGCTCGACTTTGACTCGATCACGAGGCTTAGAGGTGTTTGTTTTGTTGGGTAGATCTCGATCGATTCAGTAACCTCGACCGACCTTCGTATTGAGAGCCAAGTCCAGGTCGTGCTGGTTGTGGGGATCGCATCTCCGTCTGTGTCAATCCGAGCACCATTCGGGAATACAAACGCAACTACGGACCGATACTGTGGACGATCGCAAACGCCTCGAAGAAAATATCGATGAAGCGGTTGTAACGATGTCACGAGTTGACCCTTGGGGCTACTGCAATCATCCTTCGGCTGATTCCGGCGGGGTGGGAGGCTTCTGCTCAAAGATCATCTCGAAATGATGAATTCGACAGTAGACGCTGTTCTTGACTCGCTCTTGTGCACAGACTGCGTTTCGATATTTCTCTCCGGGAACAGTCTCGAATGTTTGGAATAATCGCCATTGCGGAAGCAGGTCGACGACCTCAATCTTCGGTTTCAGCTTAGACGGTATATGTTTGCTCGCTCGGACTGCCTAACCGACTCGACTATCCGATCGAGATTGGCTTCGACTGTTGTCAAATGAGAGGAATAGTCTGATTTTTCGTCCGTAAGCTCGTCCATCATGTCAATCGCCACCGGTGCATGTTTCAAGCCACATGTCAATGATGAACTGGCTCAAGGGTTGCTCTTCATCATACCACACGAGGTCATCACCTTCCCAAGTACCACAATAGACTCGAGGATCGTCTGAAGCCGCGTCCTCATGCCTGTAGCCCCAGTGCGAAACGTTTTGGTTTTCGTCCATGAACACAATGTATTGTTGTTCTTGACGAAGCTGATCTGGTGGAAGCAACCGCTCAAAATTGGAGTTCATCCAGTGACGACCTGCGACGACATAATAGTCGTAAAGCGACTGGGGAATCTGGCGATCACCCAGCTGGTGCTTAAGCTCCGGCAACGAGATGCCGTCTGTTTCAGCTAGCATCGTGGAAAGCGTACGAGTGAATTGGTCGATGTACCAAACTGTGAATCGCACCTTACGTCAGCTCCCAACTCTAGAAGTCGCGACAGTAGCTTCGCATCACCGCTTACGACCGATCGGACGAATAGCTCATTACGAGCCTGTTTTGGCAGCTTATTGACCGTCGCTAACTGATCAGCCAACGCTAGCCAATTCTTTTGCTTAGCGAGATCAACAAGAGTACTCATGAATCATGGCTTCGATAATTGCTACGTAACGCTAACTGGATGGACTTTGCATTCTACCGCCTCTTTGCCTTCCATTTCTTACGGGCCTTCTCAAGGAACTCTGTCATCTCGTCGTTGAAGCCAATCATGGCTCGTGCAAACGGAGTGAGTTCAACTGTCGGATCGGCGCCGCCATCCAAAAGCACCTGGATGCAATCGATGTCGCCAACGTATGCTGCTCGCATTAAAGCCGTTTCACCTTTGCTGCTTGCTCCATCAGGGTTTGCACCTGCCTTGAGAAGCAAAGCAAGGCAATCAGGATGTGGCGCACACTGGTAAAGGATAGGATTGCCTTTTTTATCTGTGATATTAGGACTCAAACCAGCGTTCAGCAGACGCGCCAGTAGCTGTGGATCTTCGAACTTGTCAATTGCGGGCCACTGGCCATTCTCAATTCCGCTGATGTCACCAACCGCTGCAATCATCTCTGGCAACCCCTCGATGATTTCGTTTTCCAGGATGCGGTCGTGCTTCAACATCTGTAGCAGCTTCCTCAGAGATGGCTTAGGAACTTTCGCTGCAGGAACGGTTATGGTGCCCTCCGCCAGTTTTGGCGCTGAGCCATTCTTTGCCATGCGTTTTTGCCAGTCAGCCTTCGCCTTCTCAAGAAGCTTGGAAAGTTTGGGATCGCGTTTCACGTCCGCAGCGAGGTGCTTATCGAGCCGCAGTGTGGGATTGGCGCCGAGCTTGATCAGTTTCTTGATGGCTTCGGTCTGCTTAAGGTAGATCGCTCGCATCAACGGCGTCTCGCCATCCGACCCACAACGTCGATTGAAGTCAACACTGCGCTTCCCCAGCAGTTCGATACACTCTGGACTGCTTGCACACTGCCACAGTAAAGATTGTGCTTCCGTGTCAAGTATTTCCGGTCGAAGCCCAGCGTTCAGCAAGCACTCAAGAATCTCAGCGTTCCCCAAATTGATGAAAGGCCATTTGCGATCTTCAATTTGGCTTAGGTCACCAGCCTCTTTAATCAAACGTTTGACTTCTTTCACAGTCTGAGGGCTGTGTTCTTTTTGGATGGTTCGTAGTAACTCACGGAGAGCTGCTTTTGGTGCCTTTGCAGTTGGGACTGGCTGCTCGTTAGAATCTTCGTTCTCGTCGAACAAGCATGCAATTCGCGTCAAAAACTCATCGAACGAACTAGCAAGTAAATATGCTGCTGTAGTCAGAAAGTTGCCATCGTCATCCAATTCTTCGGTATCGTGATTCCACCAATAAACAGCGCCGAACGTCTTCGGTGAGAGTGAAATCGTGAAGAGGTCTGAGCTACCAGCAATAGGCAAGTGACCTTTCGGAAGCAACTGCTTCGTCCGCTGAACCTCGTAAGTGATTTCGTCCATTCCAGGTTTGGTGGGCTGCAAGTGGAAGAGCGTACCAACACCAACGTTATCGATATATGGCACGCCCGGCACTCGTACGCAATCAGGATTGGGCCGACCGCCATTTACAGACAACAGAAAGTTGCGGAACTCAGTTGGAAGTCCGCATCCGAGTGACGATTCAAGTTCACTTAGTTGTCTTTCGCTCGCCGCACGAACGCCTTTACTGCGAATGATCTCCAATCGATCCGGGGCAACTTCGACGTAACCCTCTCGGAGCTTCTCCGCGATGAGATGATCAAATAATTTTTGCGCTTCAGCAGGGGACTTGGTAACTTTCTTTGACTCGCGGAGCGCGCCCGTCAGTCGACCGAACTGTGTGGCAACCGATTTGCCTGTCTGACTAATTTGCCAGCGTTTACGTGATTTGCCATCATCAAAGTAGAATCGTCGGGTGAGCACGGTTTTCACTTTCACATTTCTGCCTAGTTCTGCGCGTAATCTCGCTCACGGTCTCGTGAATCAAGCTACGCATAGTAAACCCCAATAAGTAAGGATATCCTCGATATTGCGTTGGATTTTGGCAATATTACTCCAAAGCATCTTCCCATGGCTTCGTCGGATCTCATACCAGTCGTGCATTGAAAAACTCCAGCTTTCGCATTCTTCAGCCTGCTCAACCTATACTGACGTATGGCGAGCACAGTTTATAACGGCGAAGATGCAATTATTTGCATACGAACTCTCCAACGGGAGCTTGCCATGTCCCAATTGAAATGCTCTCTAATTCCGATGGTCGCGCATGTTGGTTTCCCCTACTTGCTCCTTACACCTTAAGCCTTACTCCTAATTCTACAGGAATGTTCGCCTGGGAGCGGACTCGGTCTCCAAAGCCTATGGACAGTGTTCGAATCACTGCGTTCCTGCTACTCCCACCAGTAGATAGCGGAATCCGATTGTCCGCAGGTGGTGAGATCGTAGTCGTTGCCGTTTCAAGCGTTTCCGTAGTGACCGGTCTGGCCGATCGCGAACTGTTCGCTTTGCATGTAGCGTATGACGCCATCCGCAAGCAGCGAAACGAGCTCCGCTCGCAGTTCGGTTTCATTCATCTCGTCCACAGCGCGGACCTTCGGCATAGCAATCTCCCAACGAAGGCAATGTGAAGCCCGAAATCACCGGTTTCTACGAACTAGCCGTCGATTTGATTAACAACCGGGTATCGAGCGAGACCGAAAGAAACAGGTCTCTATCTGTAGGGTTACACGCAAACTAGGCGAGTGGACGATGCGATTGTGAGAAAAAGTTTTCCAAGCCTCTAAGTTTCAGGCTGTTGACAAACCGCAGTCCCTAGAATCTCAACAATTTTGTCTGCTAACTCGATTTCCGTAATTTCAAGGTCGACGAATTCGAAGATGTCGTTGAGATATTGAAGTTGTTCTGTTGTGCGTGGCTCACTTCTCGCGTTATGGATTGCTTCAGACATTGTTCGCCCACCAAACTCTCGATCAATTTCGATCTCCAATCTGAGCTTTCTAGCGACCTCCAATGCGCGTTCACGAGATCTGGTGAGGGAATGAGAGGCCACTGTCCTGAGAGCCGCCGAAAGTAACTCAACCGATTTCAGACGTTTGCCAGCCCACATTATGCTAATGTCCTCCATCGCATAATCGAGTGCAGTATCTCCGTCGTCATCAAGGTCGGTCGCCTTAGCTCCGTGCGCTAAAAGTTCCGATACGATGACTCCATTCTTTGCGCCTAACATCAGTGCTGTGGAATTATTCGGTCCACGGATGTCGACACTCGCACCTGCAAGCAACCACTCTTTCACGGAAAGCTCGTCACTCCCTGCGCATGCCAGCATAAGGCCAGTGAGACCATCGGAACGCCTTGCGTCAACATCTGCGCCGACTCGAACCAACTTTCTAAATTGATCGTTATTGAATGGAGGAAATGCTGCGAGCATTAACGCTGTCTGACCGGTCTCGTCAGATGTCGATAGGTCAAAGCCATTCAGGGCTAACTCGCTCAATTCTTGCTCGCTAAGCCGTCGCAGTTGATTGGCTGTGTACTGCGGTCGACTGCTAACGTGGGTTTCGGATTCACCATTTTGGGCAGTATCAGCGAATCGCTGAAGTTGCTCGTGAATTCGATTCATTTGTGATTCGAAACTCTGAAGTGGACCCCATTATTCGGACCACGGGCGCGCGAGCGTTAGATAGCGCCCGCGGGTCGCTTCTGACGCTTGGGGCGATAGACTTCCCAAGGCGTTTGATCGTCTAGGCCCTGATGAGGCCTTTCGAAATCGTAGTAGTCAAAGAAGCGACTTAGACTACTATTTGTTTCGACACCTGAGCTGTATTCCTTGAGGTAAATCTCTTCGTATTTGACGGTCCTCCACAGCCGTTCAATGAATACGTTATCAGTGGCTCGACCGCGACCGTCCATGCTGATCTCGATGGAGGCCTCAGTGAGCTTGGAAGTGAACTCGCGGCTGGTGAACTGCGAGCCTTGATCGGTATTGAAGATCTCTGGTCTGCCTTTCTCTAAAGCCTCTTCAAGGGCCTCGATAACGAAGGTGGTATCCATGCTGTTTGATAGTCTCCACGAGATTACGAAGCGGCTATGCCAATCCATGACTGCACATAGATACAAGTAACCATGACGCACTGGCACATAGGTGATGTCGCTGCACCAAACGTGATCCGGCCTGGCTATCTCGAGTCCGCGTAGCAAGTATGGATAGACCTTGTTTTCCTTGGTTGGAATGGTTGTCTTGGGTTTGGGAGCTAACGCCTCCAAACCCATGTTTCTCATTAGTCTTTTCACCCTTTTGCGATTAACTACGATTCCTTGTCGCTCCAAATAAGACACCATCTGCCGCTGCCCTTTGGCAGGTCGTCGCATGTACTCCTCATCGATCATTCGCATGATCTCGAGGTTCTCTGGCGACTCTGGCACAGGCTCGTAATAGAGATTCGATCGATTCAGGCCGAGCAACTGACATTGCTCTCGAATGCTAAATGATGGATGATTCCAATCGATCCACTGCCGCTTCTCAGCCACCGTGCTCGGCCACTTTTTTTTTCAGCCACTCCAGCTGCATATTGAGCTTGCCGATCTGCTCGTAGAGCTCGGCATTGCCAGGCCCATCGGTCTTTTCGGTCTTCGGTGATGTTCCCTCAAAGACTCCTTCGATGCCGTCAAGCAGCTGCTTCTTCCAGAGCGCAACCTGAGTCGGATGAACTTGATGCTGTTTCGCCAGTTCTGCTGTTGTCTTCAATCCCTTGTGTGCATCTAAAGCTACCTTCGCCTTGAAGGCAGCGCTAAACGATCGCCGTTTCCGTGGCATCTTGTGCTCCTTTCAGTGATCCCCAAAAATACTCTTTTTCCGGACAAAAATCACGAGCTTTTTCTATCTAAGCCCGTGGTCCGAATAATGGGGTCCACTTCACTCACCCCAGATGTTTCGGGGACCTTTTCGCGGTCCATTCTTGCAATTTCTTCTCGAAACAGCCTGTCTGAATTGAAAAAAGTTGATGAATCGATCAATCGCTCACGGAACAAGAATCCAACTGGCATCAACTCTGCCAAGCCAATACTTATCTGCGGATTGAAGGACGTTCTTTCGTCTGGATCGTAGATCGTCCAGGGAAGCAAATGGGCATGATTAGAGTTCGTGTTTATCTCGACGAAGCGATCATCCGCAACTTCCAACCTGATTTTCATCGCAGGATAGTCGTCAGTGGAACAACCGCCGAAGTGAAAATCCAACTCATCCTGTGAACGTCCGAAAAGCGTTGGCTCAATACTTGGGCACTCAAGTCGAATAGCATCGAGCCACCTTTTTATCAAATGCGATTCGATAGGATAGGAAATTTGATTCATTGCGTCGAATGCTAAATACTGATCCTCAGATGATCTTTGGATCACCAAGCGATTGCATTTTTGAGACGGGCGAGCGAAGCCAGTCCAGCGGGCAAGGATCGTTATCGAAACTAGATTGTCTATCATTTAATCACTTGTTACATACTTCGTAATCAAACCCCAGACGGCACGTATTCGACTCGTGTATGATCCTCGCCATCCAGTTCTTCGCTGATTATTCGAGCGATGGTGTCCCAATCGCCGCCTGCCAATCCAGCGCCGATCATCGGGTATCCGATTCGACTACCGCTGTAGAGCGACTTGATCTTTTGTCTTGGTTCAACGGTAATTGGAAGCTTTTTTTGCTTTGACGTTCTCCTCGATGAGCTCCGAGATCACCTCGTGCTTCTGTGCGAGCTTGGCTTTGAGCTTCGCGATCTCTTGATCTTTCGAGTCAGTACGTGGTCCAGCCGGTCGACCTGGTGCTCGATCGAACAGCTTGTCGAGTGACTGCTTGGCCTGGTTGACCCAATTGTGAATCTGGCTCGGTTGAACTTGGTGCTCTTGAGCAAGATCGCTCACTGGGACCTTGTCCCAAAGATGTCGACGAACGATCGCTGCCTTCTCATCCGCTGTAAATGTTCGACGCTTGTTCATGGATACACTCCTCTGGAATGGTTATGCTAACCTATCCGCGAAGCGTTTCTATTTCCATCAGAGGCAAGACAAGGATCACTCGTACTCTCGATCATTCCGCCGATACCATCCACGATTAACGGCCGCCTTGTCAGCTCGTCGCTGGCGGATGTGTCTGCCGGTCTCGGTGATGGGGCAGGCGAGCCAGAGTGCTTTGGAAGGGCAAGCGGATTCACGAAAGCTTCTCCAGCAACTGATGTCAGTACCTCCACTCAAGACATAAAGCGTCTCGACCGCCGACGATACGAATCAAAAAAAGAAGTCGCTCTTGCAGGTCCGGAGCGAGCATCCAATCCCAGCAGATGAATAGGTGAATTGGCAACCGTTTTGCCGATGGACTTGATCAGTTAATCGGATTGTCGTGCAGGCACTTTGGCGTAAGCTAGTACTTCCTACCTGGAATCGTTTCCTCGCAGTATTCGCGGGCTGTAACGTCGTGCGTGAGGACAAGAGACTTACCGACGAAGTAATTGGAGAACTCCTCAACCATGAGGTTAAATGTGCTTTGAGAGGATGCATCGGAAACCGACCGGACCTTCATAGGATCCCTGGCTCCGTGCAGAACATCGCCAGCGTACAATTCCCTCGCGCGCGTCCAACCTTGGCCAGACAACCAAAACAAGTGACCCGGCGTGCAAATCAGCGTTTCCGTTTCGAGTTCAATCTGAACGAGGGCGACCGGTTCGCGTTCCGTCGATTGAACGACAGGGCGAAAAGTAAGTTGCCCTGTCTTGATCTCTTTCGCGAGGACCAGGTCGCCTGTTCGAATGGACTCGATTGGACAAAGTCCCCGTTCGGTCATCACGGGTGTTCCTGCGACAAAACATTCGCTGCTGATCGATCTAGCTCCAACGGGAAGCCCAAAACTAAATTCCTCGCGGAACCTGCTCATCCGAGCGGCAAAGAGTAGTTGTTGATGAAATTCGGGAGTTGCAACATCCGCAGAAACAATTTGATTTGCTGCCACACCATTGATCCCTGGGGGCGGGCGAGGCACGTCGGAGCGAAATCGTGGTTGGTTTACCTCGGTATACGCAGCTAACAAGTCATCCGACCAGTGGGTCGACAAGTGACGCCGTTCAGGACGTGAAGTTTCCATTTCTCGGTACCACCAGTCCCAAATGCCTTCCGCATTGGGCGAGACTGTCTTTCCGGATACCGTCGTTAGCATGGATGCGATGCTCGAATTGATCAACTCGGTCTGTCGGTTGATGGCTTGAATATCCCGAGGAGCTGAGAGGGAACTTCCGGTACCTTGACCACCCGTGGGCGACACAATTATCTGTTCGGCTTCAGCCCCTTCGCGACGATAGGTTTCTTGGAAACCCAAAATGTCTCCATTCCTCGAATGGATGGGAATGCTGCCTGCTGCACTAAATGGCGTGAGCGCCATATCGACGACCGCAGCTCCGTACTCAACCACCGGACGTCCTTTTAAGGAGAAAGCGGCCGCTGAGCGGATTCTCGGATCAGGATGGAAAATTCCGAATCGTGCCAGCGCGATACTTGCTTCTCGACCCTCCCGCCTGCTTAGCCACTCCACAGCGTAGTGCGAAACAGATTCGGGCTCGCCGCCAAAAGTCAATTCGACTGCCGGAACCGCAGCCTCGTCGCTGATTTCCTCCAGTTCCTGAACAGCTCTTTTGAATGTCGCCTGGTCCTCCGACTTTAGACCTCTCTCGATGCGATTCAAAGAGCGCTGATACTGCTGAATCGACTCCTGGAGCAATTCCTGACGACTCTTCACCATTTTCCACTGCCCAGGGGAGATCCAAATCGGACCAACTAGAATGTGTCCGAGGTGTTTTCGAGCGACGCTGTCATTGGGATCGAACCTTAGGACTTGAGCAAAATGCATTCTCGCTTGAGCGGCCAGTCGATTTTGAACACAGAATTCCCCTAGCCTACGGTGCCCCTCCAACGAATCGGTGGCGTTGTCTCGCAAGTTCGCGTACCTGCGCAGAGCTTGATTATTACTTTGCTTTTCGATCCAATCCTCCAAGGACACCCAGCGGCCCTTCTCAACCTCCAGGTTCCCAAGCGACCACTGGGCCAGACGTCTTTCCTCGGGTGTGGTTTTTCCAACTTCTTTCTTCGAGGAGACGATCTTTTCCAGATTTGCGCGCCGCAACGTGCTGTTTCCTAAGATTTCTGCGGCAAAGGCATCATCGAGAAGGGTTTGTACTCTTGTTGCCCCACCTGTCTCGCCCGATTTCTGTTGTCCTGTCGCTTGCGAACAGAAACCGATCGCAATGATCAAAATTGCCAATGTTTTAGCCGCTGGATACTTAAGCGTTAGAACGGCGGTACATCCTTTAAATGCGGATGTTAGTGAAGCTCGGAGGCATCCCGCCAAGTGAAAATCCCGTGCAAAAAGCATGGTTTTACTCCAGGAAGATATCTTTTTTTGAAATACTTCGCGAACTATCGAGCAGTGACAACCCTCAAAACAGGTTACCCAGCCTCGGAAAACGATGATGGCGGATTCATCGCTGAGTTCTAGATTCTGGACTAGGCACCCTTCATATTATAACCTGGCAAAACCGCCAATCCGTTTAATAGGGCGAAAGCGATGAGTCCTCAGATCTGAGGATCGGGTTCCGACTACAGAAGCCTCCCCGTTTGCTTCGAAGAGTGCAACAATGCGTCCAGCTATTCTGCTTGTGATGTTGATTTGGGTTCCAACGGCCTTCGGCCAATTCCGCCAGTTTGGTCCATTGGTCAATAATCAGCCCGTCGATAACCAGTCCATCCAGCGGATTGCGGCAGATGATCCACTGATAAATCGGCTCCAACGTGATTTTCAGACCTACCTCGCCACCGAACCGAATCGAGCACAGGTAGAGCAAGCCGCTCATCGACTGGCTGCGATGACTAGTGAATCAACTTGGGTGGAACAACAGTCGGTGTGCAAGCTACTGAGGGAGCATAGGTCGAAAGCCAGCATCCCGCTTCTGTTGACCTATGTGGTCCGTCATGCTGGCCTGAACAACGCACGAACGGGCATCGCAGAATACGCGAATTCGATTGAGTTTCTAGCCGGAGTGGAATTTTCAGTGCCAAAACCCTCAGGCTTCCCCGATACGGCCAAATACCACACTGCCGTCCGAGAAGCCGTCGAGGGATTCGTGGACGATTGGTGGAACAAGCACCATGAAACGATGACGACGGATATCGACAAATGGTCGACTCAGCAAGTTGGGGTCATCGCTCAAAATGTGCTGGAAGGGGCAAAGGCGGAGTTCCAAGGAAAATACTCCTATGGAGAAGAGTCGATGCAGGAGCCGAACTCGAGAGCGGTTTTTAGCATGGTTCAGGGTGTCGTGTCTTGCCTCTGATGGAAATGGAAACGCTTCGCGGATAGGTTAGCATAACCATTCCAGAGGAGTGTATCCATGAACAAGCGTCGAACATTTACAGCGGATGAGAAGGCAGCGATCGTTCGTCGACATCTTTGGGACAAGGTCCCAGTGAGCGATCTTGCTCAAGAGCACCAAGTTCAACCGAGCCAGATTCACAATTGGGTCAACCAGGCCAAGCAGTCACTCGACAAGCTGTTCGATCGAGCACCAGGTCGACCGGCTGGACCACGTACTGACTCGAAAGATCAAGAGATCGCGAAGCTCAAAGCCAAGCTCGCACAGAAGCACGAGGTGATCTCGGAGCTCATGGAGGAGAACGTCAAAGCAAAAAAAGCCAATGGGGACCTTTGAAAGGTGTCTGGGTTCCCCACGATATCCGCGATCGTGTCGTTGACTACATGACGTATTGGCCAGAACGAACAGAACTTCCCCAAGGACAGCTGCTTAAGTGGGCAGAGCTTGCGACCAGCAAGTTCTATACTTGGAAGGAACGCTATGGTCATGCCAATGATCACAACGGCAAGATCCCACGCGACTGGTGGCTGGAAGAATGGGAGAAGCGAGCGATCATCGCTTACCATGACCAACATCCACTGGAAGGTTATCGACGCTTAACATTCATGATGCTCGACGATGACATCGTGGCAGTGAGTCCAAGCTCAACGTATCGCGTGCTCAAAGCGGCTGGTCGACTGGATCGCAGGCCGGTGTCACCGAGCAAGAAGGGAACAGGCTTTGTACAGCCAGAAAACCCGCATAAACATTGGCATGTTGACGTTTCGTACTTGAATCTGGGAGGCACTTTTCACTTCTTGATTTCAGTGCTCGATGGTAAGAGTCGATTCATCGTTCATTGGGAGATCCAGCCAACGATGAAAGAGTCCGACATCGAGATCGTGGTTCAAAGAGCGCTAGAGAAGTATCCTGACGCCAAGCCACGAATCATCAGTGATAACGGACCACAGTTTATCGCCAAAGATTTCAAAGAGTTCATTCGTGTCACCGGTCTCAGCCATGTGCGCACCAGCCCGTACTATCCGCAGAGCAATGGCAAGCTCGAGCGATTCCACGGTACGCTCAAGCGCGAGTGCATCAGGCCCGCTGAACCAGCTACGCTTGAGAAGGCCAACAGCTTGGTAAAAGACTTCGTTCACCATTACAACCATGTTCGGTTGCACAGCGCCATTGGCTATGTAACACCGAACGATTGCTTGCTTGGCCTTACCAGTGAGATACATGCAGAGCGCGATCGCAAACTTGAAGAAGCTCGCGCGCGACGCAAACAGGCAAGAGCGACGAGTTCACAAGTTGCTTGAGTCCAGAGTAACGATTAAAACAGAGATGGCTTCGCTGAAGGGTAAGGCTCTGCAGAGGTGCAACCTGAGCGTCATCGAAGCCCAAAGTCGGGAAATGTGAGTGGCTTCACAAGCTTGGAGCCACTCACACCCATTTCCCGATTTTGCCCATATGCGATAAACCTTCGCCGCACGATGCGGCGATCTTCCTGGCTGGATGCCTTTCCAGTGCCGCTAATCCACCCGCGATCTTCCAATTACCGTTGAACCAAGACAGTCGTACTCCGCGGAGGTTATCGATACGCACCGCCATGGCTCATGGAAGAAATCCGCCCCGAGATGATCGAAATCTTTCTGGCTCCTTGCGGCTATAAAGTCAATCCCACCCGCCCGACTCGCGACGTTTCGCGGCCTGCTTATGCGGTCGTTAGTATCTTGGCGATACTAAGATCCAACGGTGAGTTTGATAGTCTGGATGAAGTTGCTGCCGACAAAAACCAGACGGTAGGAACCCGCTTGACGTGCGCTATGGCTTTGTACCGGGCCGGTGAAAAACTGCCTGCGCATTTGTTAGTTGAGATCGCCGAACAAGACAAACATTTGGAACGTCGCTTGGTAGCGATACACTTGTTGGGACTAGCGATGAATGATCCAAACGCAGCCAGAGTACTTCTGGATTGCATGGACGATGCAAACGTCGAGATTCAAGTTGCGGCTATATCTTCAGTAGGCGTTCGCCGCATCAAATCCGCCATTCCAAAACTTAAGAAAATAATTGAGGATAACGAATCCACGCAGGCCGTGACTGCGGCTCTCCAGTCGCTCGGGGAATTTACCAATCAGGATGCGTGCGAAGTTCTCGTAGCGGTTCTGGAAAAGGCCTTGAACGAAGCGGGGAATAGCCCCAACCTTCAACATGGGTTGAGTGCATTGGAAAAGGCGACATCGCAGTCATGGCGAGCAACGGGCTCATTCACGGACGAAGATTATCGTGCCGCTGCACGAAAGGCTGTACAGTGGTGGAAGAATCAGCCGCGGAAATGATCCCTTTATGTATGGCCGATCGGTGGTTGTCGTTTGGATCCCCTGAGTATTGAATCATGCAAGCCATTTTGCTGTTCGTATCCTTGACGTTAGTGCAGGTGGGCGGTGATCCATTGCTGGACCGCTTGGACAAGGAATTCGAGAGTCTCCTCGAAAACGATCAACAATGGCGAAGAGTTCGCGAAGTCGGCCGAACTCTCGCAGTCGTTCGAGACTCGAACTCAGATATCAGTACCGAGATGAGGACTCTGGCGGATACTCGTTCTAAAGCTGCAGTACCATTGCTCTTGATCAATATGCTGCACCATTCCAAATTGCCAGGCGGCGAGCGATTGGTTCAAGTGTACCTCGAAACGTTGAGAACATTGACTGGTGCGGAACTCCCAATTTGGGTGCAACCCCAGAATCCTAACTTAGAGCAACAGGTTCGCGGAATTGTCGAAGAGTTTGTTGATGGTTGGTGGACCGAGAATCACAACTGGTTCACGAAAGGAGCGGAACATTGGCCCGATGACGTGATCTACCGTCGCGCTTTGACGTTGCTTCGTAAGCGCCCACCAGTACCATTGCTGCTCGCGGCCAGCCCTGGCGCGGGTGATGCTGCATTTGCTTAAGCGCGGCGAGCTGGCTGACTATTTCTTTTTGCTGGCGAGGATGCGGCGGCGGGCGGCGTCTAGTTGTTTGCGGTCGGCTTTGTCGCGACGTTCTTCGACTCGATACTGGCGAACGGCGTCGGGGTGGTCTAGCTTCCAGCGGTCCGGTAGCAGCTTTTCATAGTCAGTCTCACCAGCCAACAGTCGATCCAGCACGTCCTTCAAGTAAGTCCACACGTCGAGATCGTGACGCTTCGCGCTGCTCACCAAGCTCATCAGAATGGCGCTTCGCTCACCGGCTTCCACGTTTGAAACGAAGAGCCAGGCCTTGCGACCCATGGCCACTTGCTTCATTAACTGCTCGATTCGATTATTGTCAATTGGGATTCGGCCATCTTCGACGTATCGGTTCAGCGCGTCCCAATGATTGTTGATGTAGCGAATGGCTTCAGCGAAGTCACTCTTGGGAAGCGCTGCAGTAACGTTAGGACTATCGACAAACGTGCGAATGCACTGCAGGACCAGTGTGGCTTCACGCATACGCAGGCTCTGACGCTCTTCATGCGAGTAATCCATCGCACGCGTTTCAATGTCATACAGTCGTTGGATTAAACCAATGAGCACTTTACCTTCAACTTCATAGGTTTTTGCTTCGACTAGTTTACGGCGCGCGTGCCCCCAACAAGCGACGAACTTCAGTCGATCATCGCTGTGAATCACCACGCTTAAGTTTCCAGAGAAGCAGTCGCCTTGAACCATGCATTGGCTATCCGCGAAGAAATCATCTGGCCCATCGCGATGCCTCGAGACGCGGAAGTCAAAGATGTTGTATTGTGCTTCCGACAGCCCTGCGTAAACCCACATCTTGGCCAACAGACTGGTGGCACTACTGGCCTTCGCTTCGCGGTACTTTTCGATCAGTCGTTGATTCTTAGGATCGCCTTCGATCGGAGTTGGTTCATCTCGCGGTAGCAGCATTCGGCAGCTTGTATCATCGATGCCGACACCGATATCTGACTGCACTTTGCGTTTCATGTGCTCGAACAGTGGAGCAACTACGAAGCAAGCGCTAGCGATTATATTGAGCAGTGTTGATCGTGCGGGAGTCCAGCCGCTGCCAGCGAAAATATCTTGCTGACGATAGACCGGCATGTGATGATCCCACTTGGCTTGAATGATCGTGGCTGCGATGCTCGTATCGTAACGATCACCTTCAACCAATCCTGTTGGACGCTCTGGTGATGCGATGCCGCAAGCGGCATTGCCTGGGCAGCTCAGTTTCGGGTACTTCCAGACTTCGACGAACAGTTGCGGTGGGATGCGAACGAGCTTCTCCGTGATGTCGTAGCCAATCACTTGTCGTGGGCCATGCACATCGCACATCTTCATCGCATCAGGAATCGGAACGATCTTTTCTACGCGTGGTAAGTGCTCGGGTAGCGCTTCGCTGCGTCGCTTGCGTGGCTTTGGATCTGGACGATTCTTCTCATCATCCAGCATGGCCTGAGCTTCGGCCTGTGCTTCTTCCTGAGCAGCTTCCAGTTCAGCTTGATTCTCAAACGGCAAGAAGGCTTGAGCTGAAGAGCTGAGTATGACCTTCTCACTGCGGTTGCCCTTGAGCAGCTTAGCCAACAGTCGTTGCAGCTTGTCCTGCTCAGCTTGAAGCTCTTCGAGCTGCTGACGGAGTTCATCGATGGTGCGTTGCTGCTGCGCGATGACAGCTTGTGGGTCTTTCGCATGCGCGATCGCAGACAGCGATTCGACACGCTTTGAAAGCTCGCGAATTCGCGCTTGGCAGCTCTCGATATCAGCAGGTAAGTCGTCCGTGTTTTCCATGTTGGTACTATAGCGCGATGCTCCCAAAGCGCAAGCCCCAATCAGGCCGAACAGAACAAAAAAACAAAATATTTTTAGTTGTGTCATGAGTGCTCGATTACTACTTCAGTCGTGCTTCACTGCGAGACTGTTTCAGGTGTGCTCGTTGGCAGATTGATCAACGGTTGGTAACGCTTGCGGCGCTTGACGCTGCTGAGTTCGATTCCTGACAGCATCAGCTCGACTTGAGTACGATCCATAGTCAGTGAAGCTTGATCAGTTGTGATAGCTGGCAGTTGGTAAGTGCCGGCTTCTAAGCGTTTCATAAATATGGCCAGGCCATCGCCGTCCCACCACAAGATCTTAATGCGATCGCGACGCTTATTGAGGAACAGGAACATATCACCGCTTTGTACGTCGCGACTGAACTCGTTCTGTACGATCGCATGCAGACCATCGAACGACCGGCGCATATCCACACTGCGGACATACAGGTAAAGCCTTGAAGCTTGATGCAGAGAATGAACTGGTGACAATGGTGGCATGCTGGAGGGGCTTCTTGTTAAGACCGCACGATGACCGGCCGGAATCCTGTGCCACTTGGCTGACAGCCAGGCGCGCTGATCCGTAGTGCCATCTTGAGCACTGCCTCAATGGTCTCGGTCATCGCTGCAGGTACATGCACAGTTGCATGATCACCCAGCCGAATGACAACCGACTGATCTCGTTCTGCTGAACTGGTTGCTGTGCCAGCGGCGACTACATGCTGGCTCGCAACATTCGCTTGCCGAGTTGGCTGGGCCGACACGGCGCGGCGCTCGGGAGCGACAGATGCGATCAACGACCGCTTTCGCCAATAATAGAAATGATGAGCTTGAAGATTCTCGCGTTGGCAGTACTCGCGGACACTCATGCCGCTTGCTTGCTGCCTTGCTATGTGATCTGCCCAGTACTGCTTACCTTGCTGTGCACGTCGCGGCATCGCCATCCGACCTTTCGTCTTGAGTCCCACAAGGCAATCGACCTCCGATCGCCAAGCAAAACCTACACGACGTTTCAACCCCAGGTCGGATTAAAATCGATATGGCTGTGGTGTACGCTTACGTTGCTTCAGCGAGTGCAATCGAGAGTTCTTGGAAAAATCGATAGGAATGAGAACCTTTGGATGCCCAAATCTTCAGACATCTCTAGTCTCTTGAGCAACACAGTTTTTTATAGCGAAAACATTCTCACTCCAGATCGACTTCGGTCATACGAAGAACTGCACCCCAAGATGATTGATGTGTTTCTCGCTCGATCGGGTTATGCGCAGGACCCAGCGCCCCGATCGCGAGACGTATCATTGCCGACTTATGGAGCCATCGAGCCTCTGGCGGTGTTGCGAAAGAGAGGTCGGTTGCGCTCGCTACACGAGATCGCAGCGAACCCAAAACAGACTGCGGGTACAAGATTGACATGCGCGTTAGCGCTGTGCATGGCCGGAGAACCAATCCCCGTCCCTGTCTTTCTCGATATCGCAAAGAACGACAAGATTCTGGAACGCCGACTGGTTTCCATCCTTGTGCTAGGCCGAGCCACCAATAGCAACGAAGCGATGAAATTAGTGGTTGACTCGCTCAACGACCCCAATCGAGAGATCCAATTGGCGGCCATGTTGGCCCTTTCAGAAATCCGGGGACCTCGACCTTTAGCAGCAATTCCAAAACTAAAACGAATCATCGAACAAATGGAGTCGCCTGAAGTTGTCGAGACTGCTTTGGTTTGCGTTTCCAACTACGGGAATCGCGATGCTTGCTTGGTGATTGTTAACTTCATGAAATCAGCTTTGGAAGAGGAGGAGCAGCATCGATTTCTACCGACAGCAGTCGCGTCCTTGAGGAATGCGACGTCCCAGCTAATGCAATCCAGCCCGCAACCGACACAGGCATCGCGCGAGAACATCCAAGAGACTGCTCGGGATGCGATCCGATGGTGGAATGCGAACAATCGCAGACGCAACAAGTGAGACCGAACCCAGGCGAAGCAAGCCGTGTGCTTTGAGGAGTGGAGTAAGGGAAGAAGAATGATGTTGCAGTTCATATCGGCACTCACCTAGTGGCCGTGATTCACCTCGTCTCTATTTCGCGACGAGGTGAGGTGGTCCCGCTTTCACGGACAGTCCAGTCTCTTGCGCATCAGCGCTGGGTTGACTCAAACTGGACTGGACTTAGATAGTCAAGAGATGAGTGTCTTCTCTCGACGTTGTAGTATTCGATGTAAGAAGCTATCTCTTGGAGTGCTTCTCTCGTAGTACTGTATTCGGTCATTTCGAGTTCATTCTTGATTGTTCCAAAGCAAGATTCCATCGCTGCGTTGTCGTAGCAATTTTCTGCGCGAGACATGCTTTGGCGCATGACCAGGATGTTTGGGTACAATTCGAACTAATGCCAAACGATGGGCCTGCAGTACGTCTCTAGTGCTCAGTCGCTGGCGGCGAAGACGGGTCGGATTTGGAGTGAATGGCCGCAGTTGATTGTTGATACTTAATGTGGCTTGTGATACCTTCGACTGAAGATGGCGGGTCCGAGTCGCCAGATAGTGTTCGAATGACTCTTACCTCACGCCCAGGACTTACATGGATTCTTTGTGCGATCATCGACAGAACCGCAATGAGCGACAAGTCAACCGCGCGCTCGATGGGTTATCACCGCCTGATGCCGTGTCGCTCGCTCGCCTGCGAAAGATCATCGGGGAAGCCCCCGAAACAATTTCCTCTGATCATCGTGCGGCGACCTGATGGTCGTTATGCCCTTGATCGCGAACACAAAACACACAGTCCATGAACCGATTTTCAGAACAACGATCGCCAATACTTTAGCTTTTCCGAGAGGTCATGCAATGTCAAAACCACCTGCTCTAACACTCGACATCGTCGTGTCCAAGACAGACAAAACGCTTACGCTCACAGAAACTGTCGGTACCGTCAAGACAGTTCTCCTATCAGCGAGCGTTGTTTCTGGATGCGATGAGACTGGAACACCGGCCGGCTCTTACGTGGGAGGTAAATGGATCAAGGACAAGACAAATCCCACGCATGGTCCAGTAGCTTGGTCCAAGGAACCATGGCGCAATCCGTATGGGCCGTACTTTCTTCCGTTGAACGACTCAAAGACCAAGATGTACACAACGTATGGAATTCACGGAACACGTGGGCCATTGATAGGAAACTTTGAGAAGCCGCCGTTGCCACAGGGTCTGCTCAGCCTTTTCGTGGGTGATGATCAGGCAAAATACCTGTACTGTTCTCACGGATGCGTACGATTGTCTAATCAGAATGTGACCAAGCTCTTCGAGCTGACCACCAGGAGCAAGTATGTGGGCGTTGCTATCACAGTGACAATCAAATAACGCGCACGACCAAGGGACTTACTCTCGCCGCAACTCCAACAGACACAGGCGGGAACAGGTCATTGAATTTTTGCCCCGCAGCTGCATGCTGCTCGGCCGTTCGCTAACCGCACAATCGCAACAAACAACTGCTTGACCTCTTGTCCATTGAGGCCGGCGATAACTTTGGGACCCAGCGTTCATTTACGAGCGCAAATTTTTCCGCTAAAGAGATCCGGTCCACAGTGATGCCTCCCGTTACGGGAAGAATTCTAGCAGGCTGAGAATCTTGCGAGCTCTCCACCCCTGTTAACTCCCCGGTTTTCCGCCTCCGAGAGACTCAGAGAGTTCGATACTCGCGCGCGAGGGTCCGGAAGGTATTCGACTCTGGAGTTGGTAACCAAGCCGTATGCGCTGACGAAGCTGCGCTTCGACTTCTTCGGCTGTGGCGCTGGCGCGAGCAGCACGAATCGACTCTCGCGATACTTCACACGACAGCTCATGCAGGTTGATGTTACCAGCGATGCGAACTGAGCCATTTTCAGCAGTTTGAATGTTGCCACTTTGGCTGGTTGTATTCAAGTGTCTGGACCGGTGGCCCAGCTCGACGCTGGGTTTTTCAGCGGAGTTAGTGTTGGGACGAGTTATTGCCTGGCTGGCTAGGCTTCAACTGGTGAGTTTGCGTCGAGAGGGGATTCAGCGGCGCTCATTTCGCTGCGTACGCACTCGAGGCCGGTTCGTGGGTTAGCTGTGTCGGGTAAACGTCAGGTAACGATGTTAGTCACTGACTAACGAGGGTCGCGTAGAGCTGATGCGTTCAGAGCGAGATGCTGGTTGTAGAACAGGCCGCCCGTGGTCGACTGCCTGGCGGCTGATGGTAGGTCTGCGCCAGGTGCGAGCTGGGATTGAGCTGTGACTGATTGTGTCCAGAGATCGACGTTGATGCTTCAGTCAGAAGGATTAGCGAGGCCAGAGCGGGCGAGGGTTATTCTTGTGTGCCGTCTTTGGTGCGATAGCTGTCTCCTTGAATAACGATCGCCTCCCCGTGATGCATCAGCCGGTCGATCATGGCAGTAGCCAGCGTATTATCGACGTCGAAGATGTGGCCCCAGTCCTTGAATGCTCGGTTGGTCGATACGACGATCGAGCCTGATTCATAGCGGGCTGCCACGACTTGAAACATCAGATCCGCACCGCGTTTATCGATCGGAAGATATCCCAGCTCATCGAGGAGGAGAAGTTGCGGACGAACATACTCTCGGAGCTTCTTCTCCAGAGTTCCATTAAGCTGTGCTGTAGTCAGCACGTTGATCATGTCGATGGCTCGAGTAAACCGAACCGTGATTCCCTTTTCACATGCCACGTAACCAAGCGCGGTTAATAAGTGCGTCTTGCCCACACCGGTCGGTCCGATCAGAACCGCGCAGCCATACTGATCAATGAATTGACAGTCGAATAGACGCAGTACCTTCTGCTTGGCGATACGTTTAGGGAAGTCGAAGTTGTATTCCGCTAGCGTTTTGGCTTTGGGAAGATGAGCATCTCGCACGCGCCGGGCCAATGCGCGACTAAGTCGCTCACTGACTTGGCCGTTCATTAGTTCCAGAAGTACGTCGAGTACCGATGTGTTTTTGCGAGAAGCTTCATCCAGCGTCTCTCGATAATGCTCGGCGATGTAAGACAACTTTAGATCGGTCAATAACTCACGCAGCTTATCATACTTGGCTGTCGACATCGTCATCCTCGATAAAGCGATCGTATTTAGCTGGATCGGGTGGATCGAGCTGGATCTCCGTCAGATCCGTACGCTGTGGTTTGATGGTGGTCGGTGAAGGCAATGACTGTTTGCGTCGCTGCTGATACAGAATGGTTTCCACATAGGCTGCATCGAAAGTCTCATAGCTGTTGGCTACTGCGATGGCTGAGAGCACGGATTGGCTACCATATAGAGCGATGAGATCGGCCAGTTTGCGCAAGTGAACCGCTGGTTTCACTGGGCGCTTACATAGCCCCACGTAAAAGCTTTGGGCCACTTCACCCAAGGCTAGGAAGTTTCGGTGAATGTCTCGCGAACGTTGTATCTTGCGCATGGCAATCGCCTCTGCCAGATGTTCTTTGATGATGATCGTTTCACGCTGCGAGTAGCAGCGCACATGTTCAGCCACTTGCTCGGCTTGATGACAGATCGCAACGTACTGTTTATTTGCCCGAATCAACACCGTCTTGCCAGCCAGTTGTGGCGGTACGCTGTAGCGATTGGTTTCGAAGATTACTTGCGCAGTTGATCGCACTGAAGTAAGGACGACTTCGTCGGTGTCGAATCGTAGTTTTGGCAGTGGCCGAAGAGCCTGTTTCTCTTGCGTGAAGCGATCGATCGGACGTTCTTTGAGCCGATCATGAATGCGTCGGTTGGCAACATCATCTCGCCAACTGATGGCAAGATCGTTGTACGCTTGGAAGCTGGTGAGTTCATCATCGCGACCAGCTAGTGCATTATGTTTGACATAGCGCACGCTGGCCTCAACTCTGCCTTTACTCTCTGGATCGCGTGCCTCACAAGCCACTGGCTCCATCAGATAATGACCACACAGAGCCGCGAACTCCGGATGCAGTACAGCACTGCGACCAGAACCACTCAGCACAGCCGCTTTGAGATTATCGAAGATAACTTTACGAGGACTGCCGCCGAAGAACTCAAGTGAATTGACAAGCGAACGATAGAACTCGCTCTTGCGCTGCGAAAGCGTGAACTCGATATAGCACATGCGCGAGTAGCCAAGAACTGCGACGAATACCGAGACACGTCGAGTGCTCTTGCCAATCTTGAGTTTGCCTGCATCGCCCCAGTCGATCTGCAGTGCTTCCCCAGGGCTGTAGTTGATATCCTGATAAACGCGAGAGCGAGTTGGCCGCACTTGTCGTAAGTAACCACGCAGTAATGACAGGCCACCTGAGTAACCAGGCTGTCCGTCAACCGATTGCGATATCTTCTCCATCACTCGAATGGCAGAAAGGTCTGGGTAACGAGCGAGTATCGCTTCGATCTGCGATTTGAACGGATCAAGCTTGGATCTTACAGGTCGAGGAGATCTCGTTGGTGGATCAACCAGCTGCAGCGCGCGCTTGACTAGATCGCGACTGCAGCCAAGCTGGCGCGCGATGGCTCGGCCCGAGAGATTTTCGATCTCATGCAACCGACAGATCTCTGCCCAGATGGCCGCTTTCATCGCTGTACTTGCTCCGGTTGCTGGTCGAATTGCAAGAGCATCTCAGTCAGCTGAGATCGAGCACTGCGCTCAGTGACTACATCGGGCAGCGATAGAACTTGAACCAGCGGATTGCGAAAAGCGATCAAGTCCAGCATGAGCAGTTCACCACGAGCTTTCGCGATCGACTGCTCGCTGGTGCGCAGCTTGAGCGCTAGCGACGTGTCGCTGTAGTAGGACAGGCCGTGCTTATCACCCACGGCTGCCAGGAATAGGTACAGAAAGACCGCATCGCCAGAGAGCCCAGTGGCATACTGACGTAAGAATCTTCGATCGAGCCACGACCAATCACTCTTGGGCAGGCGGCGGACGCGAGAAGGAACCAGAATTTCTTTGCTGATCATCGACTTGTCTCCCGGAAAAGGTCTCAGAAGATAAGCCGATGATCCTTGCGAACCTATAGTCACGGACACGTTGCGTGCCATTTGAACGATCCATCATCATCTCAACCGGCTGTGGTTCACACGCACCATCATGGCTACTGTGTTTGGATGAATCTCGTTTGGTGATGCTGCCGAGGTCTTGCTTAAACTGTTGTCGCATAAAGTGCTTGCGACAACGATCTCGTACGCGATCCACTGCACGTCGGCATTCGTTGCTGCAGTACCGCGCGGCTCGACTACGTGATGAGCGAACCGGATCGTAGCAACCAGGTCGATCGCAAAAATCTTTCGGATGAGCTTTGCAGCGTGACCACGCGCGCTGCGGTGGCTCTAATTCGCCAATTGCTGGATGCTCGGAAACGGTGGCTTGATCTCGGCGCTGCCGCTGGGCCTGTCGGCGCTCTTGCTCGCGCCGCTTGTGACGCTCACGCCCCTGCTCGGTCTGGCGCACACGTCGCTGACGTTTGGCAGCCTGCCAACGCTCGACCAGTCGCTGGCACTCTGGCTGGCCGCAGAACCGCTGGTTCCACCGCCGCGGAGTGTAATGATTCTCGCAACCCCGGCGCAGACATTTACACTGACCAGACTCTCGATTTTCGGAGCCTGTCAGCGATAATGATCTAGAATCTGAAGAGCTATCTTCTCGTAAATTCCCCACGGGAGGTTGAGTCCCAACGGGAAGCCCGAGGAAGTCACTGCTAATGACCCCTCGGGCACTTTCTTTCTCAGCCCACTCTGGGCCGTACCACTACTTAAAAGTAGTTGAAGAAGACCAAGAAGGAAGAATTACCAGATCTATTTGGCCTTGGCCAAGTACCACGAAAAGTAAGAACTAAACAAGGACAGACTGGTACAGTCGAGATTGCTGATTTTGGCTAAGTAGGAACTGCTGGTAACAGTTGAGTGCGATCTGAAGCCGCTCCTCTCCAGACATCTTCTGATAGGCTTCGATTTGCAATCTAGTCGCGGTGAAAGTGTCCATTGTGCTACATCCGATCGGTTTTCGTGCTCTTTACAATTTCGTCCAATCCTCAATCGTAAGATTGGGAACCCGCTCAAAGTCCACTGTGTTGCGAGTCAGCAACGTCATTTGATTGGCGATCGCAATTGAAGCGATGCGAAGATCCATAGCGCCGATTCGAATGCGACTGCGGCGAAGTTCGGCATAGACGTCAGCAGCCGCCTCATTGAATCCGAGAACCTGGGCTTTGGCAAATGTCAGAAGGACGTGCTGAAGCTCGGTATAGCCCCGGACTAGATCCGATTCATCCTTCGTGCGAGCGATGAATTTGAGCCATCCGTTGAATTGTTCGTGAAAGGAAATGATCGTGACAAAGAAGTCGGTTGGTGAGTGAGTTGCTAAACCCTTAACAATCGACTCG
Organism: Ottelia alismoides; assembly: GCA_037367405.1. Taxonomy (NCBI): domain Eukaryota; kingdom Viridiplantae; phylum Streptophyta; class Magnoliopsida; order Alismatales; family Hydrocharitaceae; genus Ottelia; species Ottelia alismoides. The sequence continues at coordinate 7,975,259 of JAZKJV010011400.1, read as the reverse complement.
AATTCTGGACCCCGCCGCTTCTGGAGAAAGCTGAGGTGATCGGAGTCGAAAATGTACATCCTATCTAATCCTGGTCTGGTGGTTCTGCATCACGCAATTCCTTACCCAGACGAACGATTTCGTCGAAGTTTCGATCGTCCTGGCAGATTCCAGTGATCTCAGCGATCCAATTCGATTGGCTTGGCACCTTAGTTTTGAGAATCGCAACTTCTCGTTCTAACTGAGAGAGCCTTTGTTCGACAGAGTCCGACATCTTGCTATCGTCCAGACGCTCTCTGCGTTTACCAAAGAGAATTCTCAGAGAGTCGTCCGGGGTGTTAAACCGGAGTATTCTGCAAAACAGAGAATCTGAGAGTTGCAGACGAATTTGCTCGATTCGGACTCGAACATGCGGTTTTTGGGCTGCGTTCGGCGCTCTCTGGAAGTTCTCTGGGTTTTACAACTTCTGCAAAAATCCCTTGGGAAAACGAAAAAAGCCAGGGATATAAATCCTCGGCTTTTTCCGTTAACTACGTTGTCTCGGGAATTCCGAGGATAGGTAAGCTCCGCGATCCGAACCCTCTTCGAAATCTCACGCGAGAGGATTCGCCGTAAAGCTTTACATTCCAAGGAGTTCCAACGGGACCGAGGATGGTACGCTCCCAATATTATCCGAGCCCTGGCCATCCTGCAACCTCGGAAACTCGCGCTGGCTGTCAACTAGCGGGGCAAAGTTTCCGAGCGGTAAGAAAGTGGGTGGTGGGTTAACAGGGGCGCGAGTGTGCTGCAACAATGGATCACCTCACTTCATTGCCGTCACGATCTACTAACCTGTATCTGTGTTCGGTCGGGAAGGCATTGGGAAATTCTCTCCTAAGCAAACGATTGTCTTCTTGGGCCCTAGCTATTACTCGCTTTGCTTCTTCTATGGTGAGTCCATCGGTATCCAGAATCTCTTCCTTTGGCAGATAGACTTTGACAAAAGTGCTCCACTCGGTCCAACTACCATCTCCCTGGCGTAGTGAGTGCTGGACAGTAAAGTCGCGACTGAACGGCTGGCAATGTACGGTGGTGGTGGAACAGATTGTTCGCTGCCGCTGGTAGCTGCCAACCAGAAGCATGCGAAGCGCAAGTTCGTCGGCATTGTTCTCGTTAGCGATAACGAGAGCTGGGTCGGAACAGGACGGCACGGTTCGACCGGTGTGATGACGGCTTGGGAAGCCTTCGTTGCCAACCAGCGAAAGCTGGCAGGTAAGGAAGCCAACCCGAAGTTAGTCAGCATCGATCTGCAACCGTACCAGACGGTTCAGGCTTGCGAACGAGCTGACATCATGAGCATCGGTGGCTTCAGTGACGCCGTGTTCAATGTGATCAGTGTGTTCCTCGCCGACAACAACCAGCGATTCGTCGCTGAAGTTGAAGCGATCGAACTGTAAATGCATTGGACTCCGGTCCATCTGCTGTATCTTGAAACTCAACACCCTCGGGTCGCATTTCCGGCTCGCGGGTGTGACTTACTCACGGATATTAAGGCTTCGCCTTTTGGCCGATACGCTTCAATATTTCGGCAGTGAGTTTCTGTTGGGGTTTACAGAACAATGAGTCCATGGTTCACGGTATCGTAATGGACTTTCACGCCAGGCTTGTCCGAACCATCGTTCGCGATGGAGGCTAAAACACATTGAGTAAGTATCTCAACAAAGTTTTCCTTCTCTGCGGCATTCGCAGGCAGGAATTCTTTTAGCGAGTATAAAACGACGATGGGCATCTCGTCGGCCTTAGGATCCGCTACCAGCTTTTGAATTATGATCGGAGCTAGACCTTGCGATTTTCGAACGCCGTTAATCGAAGTTAGCAGCATGTTCTGGACGAGTGCATCTTCGTGCCCGAATTTGCTTGCAGTCTCGTTCGCTAGTTGCTCAGCCTTCTGCCAATCTCCGTCGACTACAAGTCGATTAAACTTTTCCAAAGCTTCACGCCACTGCTTTGACTCAGCCGTGTCTTTGGCCTTCTGATCTGTGTCTTTCGGAACTCCCTTAGTATCTACTTGCGAGAATGCTAAAGTACACGGCAATAGTGCTGAAAAAAAGAAAACCATGAAGAAACTGGCTTTCGTGTTCTTAAAAGCGACACTAGTATTCGAAATCATTTGAAACCTCTCCTGAATTGAAGTATGTCCGAAAAGCTCACATGCCGACGCTGGCAGGCAGCTGTTTCTGGACTCAATAAAATTCGTGATTTGGTAAAGACACTCTGCGTATTCACGTCGACTCAAGTGCGACTTTGCTATTACTATCGCGTCGCAGCAATATTCTTGGAGCGCACGCATTTTTCGGACTGCAATCCAAGAGACGGGATTCCACCAACAGAGCGCTAGTATCAGGAATGCGAAGGTGTTTGACCAATGATCACGTCGCAGATAGTGAGACAGTTCATGCATCATGACAGATTGAAGTCGACGCTCGCTAAGTGAGACTCGAAGTGATTCGGGAATCACAATGTAGATTGCTTCTCGCTCCACCCATATAAATGGTGAGGAGTTGGATTGAACAATCGCGACTCTAACTTGCCGGCGAATGCCGAGTGCATGTGCCACGTTTTTCGTCAACGATGACAGACTCGCATCATCGAAATTTGCAAGCCGAATTGTGCGTCGAAGCAAGTGAACCCTGCGCAACGCTATCACTATGAGGTAAATTGTTCCACCTAGCCAGACAGAGATGCCCAACCGAATAAGCCAACTGCTCTCTATACCTTCACAAGACACTGGGTTCGCAACGATGTTGTGTCGCTCATCATTTATTACATGATTCGTAATTGGAACACTTTCGCTTTTGGCTGGTTCCTCATGAGGTCGGGAAGTAGCGTACTCTCTAGCTGGTAAGGAGATCAGAGGGATTTGGACGAAGGATGGTACGATCATCGCAACAAGAACTATTCCCCACAAGGTATGTTGCAAACTTGGTCGATTTCGCACCTTTGGCAATACTGCAAAGAGCGCGACGAGGCAGGCAAGAAGTGCTGACTTGATGGCATTTTCGATGAAGAGTTCGGCTAATGTATTCATGAGTTGACTCCTGTTTACTACTCCATGCCTTCGATAATCTGCCGTATTCGCTTGCGTTCCTTCGGACCAAGTTTTCCATGCTGGAAAAGCGTCATCACCATAGGTGCCAGCGCACCAGAAAAATGGCTATCGGCCAATTTTTGAATTTCGATGGCGACGTACTCTTGCTGCGTCAACAGGGCTGAAAATTTATGAGCATATTGGGAGGGATCACTATCAACCAATCCCTTTGTAGTCAGTCGTGCAAGAAGCGTTTTCACAGTCGTGTGCTTCGTCTGTGAGTGTTCCCCATAGATGCTTTCTGCTATTTCGCGGATCAGACACGGGCCGCGATCCCAAAGGACCTTTAGTACAGCGAGTTCAGCTTCTGTTGCATTAGACATTTGGAAACTCCTTATAATCACGCCCTAGGACACATTGTCTTAGACTATAGGACAACATGTCTTAGGTCAAGTGCTTTCGCGCAATTTTCGAACGAGTCACTATCAAACCGACTTACTCTGGGCCGCCATTAACCCTCAGGGAAATCGTGTAGCTTATGTGCAATCTCGCATGAAGAAACGCTGGTGGTCAGCGATGTGGAGCGTGTGTCTTGCCTCTGATGGAAATGGAAACGCTTCGCGGATAGGTTAGCATAACCATTCCAGAGGAGTGTATCCATGAACAAGCGTCGAATATTTACAGCGGATGAGAAGGCAGCGATCGTTCGTCGACATCTTTGGGACAAGGTCCCAGTGAGCGATCTTGCTCAAGAGCACCAAGTTCAACCGAGCCAGATTCACAATTGGGTCAACCAGGCCAAGCAGTCACTCGACAAGCTGTTCGATCGAGCACCAGGTCGACCGGCTGGACCACGTACTGACTCGAAAGATCAAGAGATCGCGAAGCTCAAAGCCAAGCTCGCACAGAAGCACGAGGTGATCTCGGAGCTCATGGAGGAGAACGTCAAAGCAAAAAAAGCCAATGGGGACCTTTGAAAGGTGTCTGGGTTCCCCACGATATCGACGCTTAACATTCATGATGCTCGACGATGACATCGTGGCAGTGAGTCCAAGCTCAACGTATCGCGTGCTCAAAGCGGCTGGTCGACTGGATCGCAGGCCGGTGTCACCGAGCAAGAAGGGAACAGGCTTCGTACAGCCAGAAAACCCGCATAAACATTGGCATGTTGACGTTTCGTACTTAAATCTGGGAGGCACTTTTCACTTCTTGATTTCAGTGCTCGATGTTAAGAGTCGATTCATCGTTCATTGGGAGATCCAGCCAACGATGAAAGAGTCCGACATCGAGATCGTGGTTCAAAGAGCGCTAGAGAAGTATCCTGACGCCAAGCCACGAATCATCAGTGATAACGGACCACAGTTTATCGCCAAAGATTTCAAAGAGTTCATTCGTGTCACCGGTCTCAGCCATGTGCGCACCAGCCCGTACTATCCGCAGAGCAATGGCAAGCTCGAGCGATTCCACGGTACGCTCAAGCGCGAGTGCATCAGGCCCGCTGAACCAGCTACGCTTGAGAAGGCCAACAGCTTGGTAAAAGACTTCGTTCACCATTACAACCATGTTCGGTTGCACAGCGCCATTGGCTATGTAACACCGAACGATTGCTTGCTTGGCCTGACCAGTGAGATACATGCAGAGCGCGATCGCAAACTCGAAGAAGCTCGCGCGCGACGCAAACAGGCAAGAGCGACGAGTTCACAAGTTGCTTGAGTCCAGAGTAACGATTAAAACAGAGATGGCTTCGCTGAAGGGTAAGGCTCTGCAGAGGTGCAACCTGAGCGTCATCGAAGTCCAAAGTCGGGAAATGTGAGTGGCTTCACAAGCTTGGAGCCACTTACACCCATTTCCCGATTTTGCCCATATGCGATAAACCTTCGCCGCACGATGCGGCGATCTTCCTGGCTGGATGCCTTTCCAGTGCCGCTAATCCACCCGCGATCTTCCAATTACCGTTGAACCAAGACAAGGTCCTGTGCCGTTTGGAATCGTCAGAGTGCCTGAGAGCGATGCGTCGCCAACACTCTTGAAGGTGATTTCTTCGCTTCGGAATGCAGGTTGTTGCTGGGCTTCTGCGTGCTTTGAAAAAAGCAGAAGTAGGAGCAGCAAGTGGAAGGTAGATGGTTTTTTCACCGAGATCTCCACGATTGAACGAAAGTAATAAAGCTGACAAAGAGTTTCAAATAGAATTTAATCGCGAAACCAACCCATCCGTGACCAAGTTTCAGCTGGGTAGTAGATGTAGTCGACATAGCCGATCACGTCGTTAACCCGAATCGGTCCGATGTGCCGACTGTCTCTCGAGCGATCGCGATTGTCTCCAAGGACGAAGATGCTGGCATCGGGTACGGTAATATTGATTTCGTCGATGTTCGACTTGTCGGCATCATCGGCCAGAAGCACTCGATACCGGCGACCAGCGTGCGATTCGTAAAAAACCTCGCCTTCCACTTGTCTTTGTTGCTTAGCATTCTCATCCGCCGGCGCTCGTTCATGCTCAAGCTTCTGACCATTCACTTCGATGTCATGCCCTTTGATTACAATTTGATCGCCAGCGACACCAATCACACGTTGGACCCATTTACGCGGTGGTTGAGGTGCGGAAGTGCGAAACACCACCACATCGCCTCGCTGTGGATAGCCATCGCGCAAAGTTCGCTTGTTCGCAAGAATCCGGTCGCCAGCCAGTATGTTTGGACACATGCTGCGCGTTGGAATATAGAATCCCTCATAGACATGCTCGCGGCCAAACCAAGTTAGCGCAAGGAGAAAAGCCAGTTGTCCCGCCACGAGAAACCAGTACAGACTCGCCTTGTTGTACCGCTTCAGTTCGTAGTCTGTGGCGGCATGCTTGGCGATTACAAAGGCATCAATCGCTGAGTAGAAGAAGATGAGCAGTGTCGCTATCGCAGGCAGCAGTACGAGACCGAAGAAGATTCCGTTGGAAGGTCGAACAAAGGCGGCGATGACGCAGAGCAGCGGCAGCAAAAACCTTGTCGAGTAAAGTACAAATCCCCTTGCGATACGACCGCAATAGATGTGGCCGACTCCGGACGCAAGAAAAGATAATGCGAGTGCTACCCAAGGAAACCGTGGGGAGGTTTTTTCAGAAGCCATTGCTACTCTCCACTAAAACGCAAAAGACTGTGCCGCATACGCGACGAACAAAAACGGCAGGCAGCCAACCAGCAACGCCGCCAGACATGCTGTCAAGCGGGCAGGTTGCGATTCGTTAATGTGATCGGCAAGGCGAACGTAATGAGTGCGCCGCACAACCCGCTTCTCAACCGCAGTCATCACTCGATCGGTCAGTTTGTCGGGTACCATGACGGCGCGGCGACTGGCGATCCATTCGTCATACATAGGCTTTTCAGGCATCGGTTCGTCGATCATGTTTTATCTCCTAACGCTCGTTCCAAAGCATCCCGCAAGTGTTGTTTCGCGCGGTGAATTCGTGACTTGACAGTGCCAAGTGTCGTTTGCTCGATTTGAGCAATGTCGGCATAGGGCAAGCCTTCGATCTCGGCCAGCACGAATGCCGTTTTCTGCTCGATGGGCAACGCATCGAGTGCTTTGTCTAGGCAAATCCAGAATTCGCTCCGGGCGGACTCGTCGCTGTTTTTTGCTTGTTGTGTGTTCGCGACTGCATCACGATCAATGAGCGGTCGCTTTCGTTTTAGGTAGTTAACGCATCGGTTGCGGGCGATTGTGAACAACCACGTCTGAAAGGAGGCGCGTACGGATCTGTACGATGCCAAATGGTTGAACGCTGCCAGAAAAACCTCCTGAGTAATGTCTTCCGCATCGTGCTCATCGCCGATCAAGTTGCGCGCGAACCGGAAGACCGGCAGATGAAATTGCTCCACCAGTTTCCGAAACTCGCTCGTGTCCCCGGCTAATACCGAGGCGATGACCTGATCTTCGCTTGCCAATAATCCGCTCTCGTTAGATTTGTTTGAAGGTTATACAACTTGCGGAACGGAAAGTTCCCGTACTTTTGCCCCAAAAGCTATTTTCAAAGATAAACGAGTTTGCTGTGTGACTTTCAAGACTTTGGACCGGGAATGTGCAAAAGCCCTAGCCGCTTCCACCGGATGAACCTGTGGTTATTGAAGCGCCGCCGCCCCTACCCAACACCATCTGGCCGCGGCTCCCACCAGATCATCCCTACCACCTGCCACCAGGTTATCACTCCCCCCGACAATCTCCCTGAAGGCCATCCAGGTCACTATTATCCTGGCATGCCACCGTATCCGGTCACGATTCCGTAGCTCTTGGCTAGTGCATTGCAGCGTCGTGAGCGACGATTGTATATGAAACGGAATTCGCGACTGGCTGCGGACAGCGTTACACAAGATTCCCCTGACACGTTTACGATACGGCTGGGAAACTTAATGGTCGACGGAGTCGTTGGACGACATCCGAAGAGAATGTTTGCAAGGAAACACGCAACCAATTTCAGTTATTCATGGTATTTTGGAAAAACAGGTTATTTGTGGGTCATGGCGGGCATTCTGTTGCGACTTCTTTATAGTCGAACACTCAACCACTCACTAAGGAGTTGCCATGGCCGAAGAACATCCACCTGATTGGCCGAAGATTGTAGAGCTTCATGCAGAACGGGTTTTCCGTATCGCTTACCGTATTCTCGGCTCTGTTCATGACGCCGAAGATGCTTCGCAGCTGGTTTTTATCGAAGCCAAGAACCTTCAGGAATCTGGGTCAATCCAAAGTTGGGCAGGGCTCTTTGCACGTTTGGCTACGACCCGAGCGATCGATTTGCTGCGTCGACGACGCAAGAGTATCGAGATAGACGAGACTCAATACGTCTCGAACCTGGAACCACATCACCACGTGGTTGGCGCTGAACTTGCCGCGTGGTTGCGTAACGCAGTGGCACAATTGCCCGAACAGCAAGCGGCCGTCTTTTCATTAAGTCACTTCGAACAACTCGATCGAAACGAAGTAGCGGCAATCCTAACGATCTCAGTCGAAGCGGTTTCAGCAGCACTCTACAAGGCACGCGGGCGACTGCAAGAACAACTCAAATCATTTAACGGAGTCAGATAATATGAACAACAGAAATTCAACCTCCACCGCAAACCACGATGACCTGGAACCTCAGCTTGAATCAGCAGTCTGGGCTGTTCTCAGCGAACCACTTCCTGCCGACGCAATCGCACGAGTGAAATCAAAAGCTATGGCGCTAGAAGAAAAACCAGGTCCGAACATTCACCCTCTAAATCGCAACGTATCTTGGAGTCGTACATGGACGCAAGTTGCATCATTGGCCGCTTGTATCTTGCTGGTACTCGGGGCAACGATAATGTTCCCTTCGTCATCCAGCGGATTTGCACAAGTCGTCAGCAGCATTCGGAAGCTCACAACGGCCAAGTTTACCGTTGAGAACTTTGGTCCGGGCAATCTTACGGCTGTTGCAAGTGTGAAAGCCCCAGACCGCTTTCGACTTGATTTCCAGGCCCCTGGAAATCCTGTCAATATCACTAATGGAGCGGCAGGTGAGCTGATCGCGTTCGACTCCAATTCAAACCAAGTCTCGGTAAACGAGATCCCGAAGGCGAGCTCGAATTTTGACATTCTTCAGCTTATCCAAAAGCCAGACGTGAACGCTGTGTTGAGCAAGGCTGAAAATACGATTGTTGGCACGCAGCTCTACGACATTCTCGACGGACAAGGGAAAATCTGGGTCGATGTTGAAACGCAACTTCCTAAACGGATTGAAATGACTCCGCTGCCAGGAATGGGAACAACGACCATCGTTTACCGTGACTTCGAGTGGGATGTTCCACTGGATGACAACTTGTTCGCCATGCCAGCTGGCAAAGAAGTTGTACGCAGTTCCTTGCTTGCCGAGCCAAAGGAAGCGGAGCTGATTGGTGCGTTTGCAATTCGCCAGGCTTTTTCTCAAGAGCCCTATGAAGCCGCTTTCCTTGACGAATCGACCGACCCAGGGTTGAAGCTTGGCCGATTGTCATACGATCTCAGCAAGAATCGAGCAGAAAATTATCAGATACAATCAGCAAAGCTTAAGAACGTTTGGACCGTGATTGGAATCGGTCCAACTGAGGCAAACGATCCATCGCGGGTACAAAAGCGAATTGACTTTCTGTGTATGAGACTCGACCAATGGAAGGACTATATCATTAAACGGGGAGGCTGGGTTGGGACTGGTGTGCGACCTGGTGAAGCCAAACCATTATGCTGGTGGAAAGATGGCAGCCGGATTCGAGTCCTTCGTGGGGATTTGACAATCGTTGATGCTGATCAACCACCTGTCAATAACTAGTTGCAGCCAGAAAAGTCGTCCACAGATCCAGGCCGAAGCAGCTTCGCTTCGGCCTGTGTTGCTTGACGATCAGGGTGCAGAATGCCCTATGCTGATGAAAATTGAAAATTCCCAAAAGATGAGGTAACAGGACGCGGTGTCAGTTGTGTATCTCTACAGGAAACACTCATGACACCAACTCCAACCACGCGAGCCAAGGTCAGATAGTGAGGGAAACCAAAAGAGATTCTCCAACGAAAGAATTTTCTGATTTTTTCTCTGCGGTTCACTGTTTCAGGCGGGACTTGCGCAAAGAAGTCAACTTTGTAGGCAAGTTAGCGTGAATCTGAATCGTCATCCACTATGTATGAGTAGCTGACGTCGCCGTTTCCTTTTAACTGAGATTCTGCTGCGGGCAAATAGGTTCTGACATAATCGACCCGCGTTTCTTCCTGTCCAACGCGCACACGAACGTAACCGGAGCTGCTCTGAATCTCGCCACTTAGATAACCATACTCTTTGGCAGTGTTCGTGTTCCCGGAACGAGGATGGTCGTTTCTGAGGTCCTGATAGATTCGAGCCGCGTCGAGACCTTGTTCTAGCTTGACGAGAATCAACTCGTGATACTGCGCGCAGTGACTGGCTGACTTCGGTATCGAACCATCGGCGGTCTGGTCGCCAGAGCCGGTGAGCGCCTTGGTATCCTTTGGCTGCTCTGAGCCGGTGAGCGCCGACCCGGTGGGCGCCTTGGTATCCTTTGAGCCATTTCGCCCTAAATGGTTCCTAACAGCCTTCCGTGATATCCCGAGCTGCTCAGCGATCCTGCGCTCTGAATAGCCCGCTTGCTCTAAGTGCTTGATTGCCTGTACTTTATCCATCCCCAGTTGTCTTACCACGGTGCCTCCAGCAAGCGTTTTCAGGTCCTGAAAACACTTCTGGATAGCCACCGCGCCTCCGTGCTACAACTGGTACCCTTTCAGGCGCTCATGAGTGGTATCCTTTGGGCGCTCACTGACAACATAGTTGCTAATCAACTGACCTGACGGCCGCCAACTCTACTTCGGACTTTGACTTACAATCGCCTTTACGATCTCAGGCAGGTACTCCGCTGGGATGCTACCGCTACCGAGTAATATCTGGTCTGGCCCGAAGATGAAGACGGTTGGAAATTCGCGAATTCCCCATTGAGTTGCAACGGGCCCATCCTTGCCATCCCAGGCCACATCCCATGTCATTTTCCCTGAACGAACGGCGTCCCGTGTTGTTTCGATCGTGTCATCCGCCATGAGCGACACGATGGAAACTTTGCTACCATATTTGCTCGTGATTTCTCGCAACACCGGATACTGCCGTTCGCATGGAGCACAGCCTTTGAATGAGAACTGAACTATCACTACCTTACCTGCTTGCTCGCGCATTGCCCACTTTCCACCTGAGACTACTTCGACTTCCAACGTGGGCGCAGTGCTCCCTTCACTCAGATACTTTGCCTTGAATGCGACACCCTTAGCAAGCGCCGCAATAGTTGGTCCTTGCTTGGTCCGTTCCGTGTCTTCTTCGAGTACGACACCCTTTGCGTCGGATGCCTTAAATACAATGACATGATGATTTGTTGACCTTTCAGTAAGATCATCTAGCTCGATGATCGCCTGATTCTTCCATTGCTCTGCAACTTCCTTGCTTGGGAATATTCGGCCTAGATGTTCTCGCAAACGCTGAATATCGGACTGTTCAGTAAGCCCATCCAAGTCACTCGCCATGAGTCGCCTTTTCTCAACCATTTCAAGCTGCCATCGAGCTCTGCAGAGTCGGGCCGAATCGCGGACGAACGGCAAAGCATCCTTTGACTCAATTAGGCGAGTGAGCGCGGGCAGCGTCTTCATCCCGTCCTGATAGACTAGACGATCAAACCCAAATGCAATGTCGCTTAGTTGACTGTATTCTGGTAGGTGACCCAAGACCTCTTAGAGCGCCCTGTGTATCGGTCGTTCAGTTCCCCCATAGCTGCTCGCGATGTAAGTGATGTGCGTGATTACTAAGGCCCCAGTTCGTTGGCCACGATACTTCTTCTCGAGTCCGACCAGTTCTTCAATCTCTTTCTCAATAGCAGGAAATTCCCCCGATCGCGTCTGGCGCTCGACTTCACTTTTTAATGATCTGACTTCAGCAGTGTGAGCATTACGCTTCTCAAGCAACTTGCTCATCACGTCGGTCAGCTTGTCCAATCCATCGCGTGACTGATTTGAACTTGCGGTGGACTTCAAAGCAACACCACTTGCATCCTGCCCCATGGCCATCGAGCAAAGAATAAATGCCACTGAAACACTAAGGGTGGAGATTAAGTTCACGATAATTGTTCCTCACGGGGAGAAGAATGCTTAATTCGTTACATGATCGACACGAATGCTCGCTCGTACTTGTCCGTTCACGAACAGGCTTACATCAGGAGCTGTAACTTATGTAACAAGCATTTCGATTTCGATATCCGACTAATAGAAAAACAACTGGAATGAGGATCTGACTAATCCGGAAGGGATTGCAAAACCAAACGAAATTCGTGTCGGTATTGAACACATGTCCCATGGTGTTATTAGCGAGTTCGACTGGGCCCTCCAAAGTCGCCACGGCCAGCGCAATCGTACAAAATGCGATGGCGCTCCAAGCGAAACTATTGTCGCGAAGCACCGTCCTTCTGTACGCACGCCAAGAAACAAACAATGCGGCCAAAACCGGCACTCCGCTCCAGAGCAAACAAAGCGGCAAGCGTATCAACATGGGTGAACTCGCCTGATTCGCATTAATCCCAATCATTGCAAATTGATTCACGACAATGAAAGTCAATGCAACGAGTGCGATCCACCCGAATACCAACTGTAGGAGCGGAAGTATGAGGAAATGAAACAAGGGTATCGAACCTGATCGCTGTTGCTCGACAGATAGCAAGATAGAGTCTACCGTTCCAAGTCGTGCAATAGCTTCACTAGGATCCTTCGTGTCAGAAGCGTCGAGGATATCCTGATAGTGATCTGTCAACTCTTGAGTCATTCGCTTGATGGAGTTGGGTGAGAATGAGGCAGCTTGCATGCGCTTCGCAATAGCGGAAAGCCACTGGTTAAGTTCCATATTGAACTCCCTGCAACACAGCCTGCACGCCCTGAACAGCCTCTTGCCAAGCTTCAACCGCTAATTGCAGTCGCTTTTTGCCCGCTCGAGTGGTCCTGTAGATGATCCGCTGTCGACCTGAAACCGTCTCCTTTCGACTGGATAGTAAACCTTCGTTCTCCATCCGATGAAGCAAAGGATAAATACAGCCCTCACCAAAATTGAGGCGATTATCGGACCGTAGTCGGATCGACTGAACCAGTTCATAACCATACATGGGTTGCGACTCAAGTAGTTTCAGAATGGTCATCTCCGGTACTCCGTTCAGGAAGTCTGGATTACCTCGCTTTACCATGAAAATACCTCGAGATCTAGCGTTGGATTGCAGCCAGAGGAATGCGCGTGCATACCTTGGACAATGAGGTATAGTTTCATACACGATCTTGGTCAAGAGTAGAATGCATCAGACTGCGAGGTATTTGCAATAAACGCGTCAATGAACTAGGCATAAGCTCCAGCCTGGTTTGAGAGCGATCGGCAGCCTCTACTTTACAAGCCGCCTTTCGGATGCAGCGTTCCATCTATGACCAGCAAGGCTCCCGAAGAGTTTTTCGCACGAAAAGGTCGTTAGATAGCACATGCGATGTGAGAAAAATCACGTATTCCCATTGCCGACATGCGTCGGCAATTGTAGGATACTTGCCGACAACTGTCTGCAATCAGGCAGATTGTCATCGATTCAGTCACTGAGATGCGGCCTGGAAGCATGAGCGAGTACGATGGCGACACCAGACGGAAAATTGACCCCTGTACAACATTCGATCATGCAGATGGCATGGGATGCAGGTGAAGTCGGTGTGACGGTAACAGGGGTATGGACGCAGATGGATGCATCAAGATCCATTGCTCGAACAACCGCACAGAATCTGCTCGATCGCTTGGTCGAACGACGCTGGCTTAAGCGAATGAAACGCGATGACGGCATTCACTACGTCGCAGCTGTATCCAAAGTTACCACGGAAAAGGAAATAGCCAGCGAATTCCTGGATGACTACTTTGAGGGCTCTGCCTCAAAACTCGTAATGAGCTTGCTGGGGGCGAAACGACTCCGCAAGGAAGACATTGAGTACCTGCGTTCTATACTCGACAAGAATCCCCCAGGATCCAAATAGGAACCAAGCCATGCTCGGAAGCACCCAACTCGACTCCTACCTGATTTTTCTTTTCAATTGGCTCATCGTCCTCGTTGGTTTGACGCTACTCGGAACCATAGTCACGTCGGCATCGCGACGATGGTCGATTGCCAGTCGCCACTGCTTGGCCTTAGCTCTTCTTGCTACGTTTCTACTCGCCCCGATAGCTCTCGTCATCGCTTCCCGATCTGGCATCGCTTACCTTGTCTGGGAATTGCGCCCACAAACTGCCGAGGTAGGAAACGTTCCTCGGGAGACCTCGGAAAGCTGGCAACCAAACATCGACGAACAGCCTCGAGCCCAACCTGTTATTGCGCAAAGTGACAAGGAAAGTGACGGGGAACCGTTAGAGGCAAACTCCATCCATGCCACCATCGAAAGCGATTCGCCCACGGCAATCGGCGCTGTCAGCCAGCGCGTTTCGATCCGTTGGGTTTCCGTGATACGCTTGGCTTTGATTCTCACTGGAACGGTTTGGCTTATCGGTTCGCTCGTTTGCTTCTTCAGGTTGGGCCGAAATCTGCAATCGCTGCACCTCTTGCTCAAGCGATTGAACTCCGTCCAGGATCAGGAACTGTTATTGCTTGTGCAACGAGCCCAACAACGGATCGGTTTGCGTGGCCATGTAAAGATATTTCAATCGTCGTCGAATTCAGTTCCGATTTCGTTTGGAATTCTTAGCTCCATCATTGTTGTACCGAAGTTCTTTGCGTCACAAGTTTCTCAGGAGCAGCAACGTGCCGTCTTGTTACATGAAATGGCTCACCTAGATCGACGCGACTCGTATGTCGGCCTGTTACAGGAAGTGTGCCATGCACTTTATTGGTGGCATCCGTGGATTTTGCGACGCAGCAAGGAACTGGACCAACTTCGTGAACTTCTCTGTGACCATAGAGTTGTCGAGATCGAAGGGGATGGTCGAACCTTGGCGGAGGCATTGCTACAGATCGCGCAGTGTGCTATCGAACCTCGTTTGCGTTTGCCCTGCCTCAGCTCGATCGGCGATCAAGTCGAAGATCTTGCCCAGCGATTGCAGGTCTTGTGTAACGAGACTCAACTCAACTTGCGACCTCTTTCGTCAGTGAAGCGTTTTGGAATTCAGCTCGTTGCATCGTTATGCGTGTTGGGCACTGCGATCCCAATGGTTGCTGACGATGAAAAGCACGATGCAAAGAAAACCAAAGTACAGCAAGTGCCGTCGAGAAGTGATGACGAGTGGATCGAAATTCTGGTCGGGGCTAAATCTCATAACCCGGTAGCGTTTGAACATGGGCCTCAGATTGTAGCACTAGATCGAAAAAGAAGTTTGTCCATCGTCCAACGCGCTTGGCCGCAGATTCAAATCGCTTTAGTTAAGAATGGCATCCTCAAAGCATTTCAGTTCGCTGAAAGTCCTAACGTTTTGGAGGTACTCCATCTCGGGATGACGGACGCCGATCCAGCCGTGCAAGACTATGCTCGATCCTACATTTGCTATTGGGCACTGCAAAAGTTTGAACGGAACTCGCCAGACTACGCCGCCTGGTATGTGGCGCACCGTGGACAATCGCTAAAGGATGTGTTGCTGGATGGCTATCGCGATATCGCCCAGATGTGCGACCAACTGCCAGCAACAGTAGCGATTCAAAAGCTTCAAGAGCGCGAGCGAACCATTTACGACAAATGGAAATCTCTAGGATCCACTCTCCGGAGCACCGCGCTCAAGGAATCTGGAATTGGAGCGTTTCCCATAAAGTGGATTCGCTCCGCTACGCTGGATCAAGACCAAATGGCCTATGCCTGCAAGCTTCTTCGGCAAATCCCGGGGCGGCCATTGGAATCGGTTGATACCCTAAAGTCATGGCTCGATGACAAAGAGCCATTGATGCTGCGTGCATCTGCTGCCATCGGGTTGGCAGAGCTTGACCGCGATGCCGCTATCGACGCCATGTTAGGGATGATTGAGGAGATCACTCGGGATGAAGATGGCGACAAAGCAGGTGAATCTCGAATGCGCGATGAACTGTGCTGGGAGCTGTCCGAATTAGGTGAGCCGCGTACGATTGCTGAGTTGATTGCCATTATGGATTGTGACAATTCCAGTGAGACAATTCGGACGATCGATGGTGCTTTGACCTCCTTTCGACTTCAACAGGACTGGGTTCGAGAAGAACTAAGACCGATGCGCGATGGCCCGTGGTGGCGACGCTGGTGGGAGAAGAACCGAGAGCGAATGCCCGAACCTCTCCGGCAAGTCGCCATTCGCGACATACCGAAGACAAAGTTTGGTAAGGCCTATGTGCCGTTCCCCGCAGACATGGATACCCATGAGGGCTTGAGGGCCTATTTGGAGCAAGAGCTCAAGAAGGATAGCCCTAGTTACGTTGGTCTGGGGTATCTATTTTCCATGCAACAGGATTTGCGGGGAATTCCAATCTTGATTGGAGCCATTGATTCGGATAACTCGTACGAAGCGATCTACGGACTCGGATACTACGGACTCGGTTTTTTCAAGGGTGAGAATCTCACCGGCGTGGAGTACAGTCCTTATCATGACGGAGCGTGGTGGCGACGGTGGTGGGAAGCGAACAAACATCGTTTTCCGCCAGAAGTGCAAGCCACACCAATCCCGGACTATCCAAAATCAGCACATGGAAAATCGTATCGTCCGTTTCCCGCCAATATGGATACATTTGAAGGTCGCGTGGAATATCTTCGACGTGAACTCTCCATTGCTGATTCTCGACTCGCCACTGCGGCGGAGGGACTGGAGTCGTATCCTGATCCTCGCATGATTGCGATGCTGATCGGTGTCTGGGTCGCATGCGACGAAGCACAATTGAGGGAGGAGTGCAACGCATTCGTCCGTCCACTCTACAACACAATAACCAAAGAAAAGCAATTTGACATGCAAGCAATCGTGGATGCTCAGTGGACTGCCAAATGGTGGCGCGATTGGTATCAACAGAACCGATCGAAGATAAAAGGGCTGGAGGATTTTGACTTGCCGGACTTCCGTAGTGAATTGAGCAAGCGAGCAGGTAAGTAAATTGGTAGCTACGATCTCGGGCCTCCCCGTGCGAAAAACTCATCGGGAGCATGGCGAGTTGTAGATAGTGCGCGAAAAGCGGTTATTGGCGTGTAAAGCAGAGATTCGTTTGTTCCGCTGTTTTTTCTTCGTTAGCAACCTGGGTGTTAATCAAACGACAATTGCGGACAGTCCACGAACTTGGTGATATCGTTACTGTCTCTGTTTGCAAAGCAAAAGCACGTGGCTTAAGCTCCCAAACTAGATGCTTCCACTCCAAGACACAAAACGCGGAAGCCAAGAAACTGCGCCGGCCAATCAAAGAAAATGTGCAGAGGCCGGTTGCACCTTTGACGCGAGATTCTCAATTTTCCGGGAGCTTATCTTGCCGCTTTGCGAGATTCACTTCCAATTCTTGCTCTGCTTCGTCGGGCGTCAATTTTACCACGATGCCATCACGACAGATAACGATTTTGGTGTTTGACACGCGGGCCCGCTCGATGACGTTTCGACAGGCGTCTTCGAATGCGAGTTCTGCTTTTGTACCGAGAGAAGCCGGATCGTTGTGTCTAATCATGGGATGCATCCGTTCTTTGCCGTGCGATAACTTCCCATCGAGTATAGTCGAGAACGCGTGAATTTTCACCCTCAATTTCAGCGACTAAGATGGGTGGGAAAGCAGTTCCATCGAACACGTAGACATTGGAAACAATTGGTGCGTACAACTCAAAGAGGTTCCTCTTCCCGCGCTCATATCTTCGACGCACTACATCTTCAGGGATGTAGTGGCCTCCCTGTTGCACTCGGCCAGCGACTCGTTCGATGGCCATTTCGGCAGAACGAAGCCAGATAAAGTAGAGGACAACGCGATATCCCACGCGACGCCATTCAACTATTGAAGTATGGTAGCTCCTCGCCGCCAGTGTCGTCTCAAACGAGAATGTAGCGCGAGCCGCAACCAATTCCCTGATCCGGCTTAGCAAAAGCTCGGAAGCGCGAACGGCTTGCGTCTCGGGAGCAAACGGAGCCAAACCCGCAGCGATCAGATCAGCGTTGAGAAACTCACGGCAATTGGCGAACGTTGGCAGGAATGAATTTGCAAAAGTTGTTTTGCCAGCGCCGTTCGGCCCAGCAAGGATATAGATCGTCGGTTGCGAAGGTTCATCCATGAGTTAGCACGGAGCGGTATTGAGCAAGTGTTTTTCAGCCAAGACCCTATTGTACCAAAACCAGTGATTGGATGAGACTGAACTTTGTCGGCCCGACCATCAAACATCGTGACCGTGACGCTCACGACTCTGTACGTACTAGTCTTCGTTCGCTAGCCCGATCGAAACCAGTTTCCAACTTCAGGCCCGAAATTTAGGGGCATGGAAATTATTCTTAAAGTTCTTGCCAACTAACTTCGTCCAACCGCCGCGCCTGCCGTAACCCTACAGATAGAGGGACACGTTTTGCTTCATCGAAGGGACCTACAACAAGGTGAAACTGTCTTGGTTCAACGGTAATTGGAAGATCGCGGGTGGATTAGCGGCACTGGAAAGGCATCCAGCCAGGAAGATCGCCGCATCGTGCGGCGAAGGTTTATCGCATATGGGCAAAATCGGGAAATGGGTGTGAGTGGCTCCAAGCTTGTGAAGCCACTCACATTTCCCGACTTTGGGCTTCGATGACGCTCAGGTTGCACCTCTGCAGAGCCTTACCCTTCAGCGAAGCCATCTCTGTTTTAATCGTTACTCTGGACTCAAGCAACTTGTGAACTCGTCGCTCTTGCCTGTTTGCGTCGCGCGCGAGCTTCTTCAAGTTTGCGATCGCGCTCTGCATGTATCTCACTGGTAAGGCCAAGCAAGCAATCGTTCGGTGTTACATAGCCAATGGCGCTGTGCAACCGAACATGGTTGTAATGGTGAACGAAGTCTTTTACCAAGCTGTTGGCCTTCTCAAGCGTAGCTGGTTCAGCGGGCCTGATGCACTCGCGCTTGAGCGTACCGTGGAATCGCTCGAGCTTGCCATTGCTCTGCGGATAGTACGGGCTGGTGCGCACATGGCTGAGACCGGTGACACGAATGAACTCTTTGAAATCTTTGGCGATAAACTGTGGTCCGTTATCACTGATGATTCGTGGCTTGGCGTCAGGATACTTCTCTAGCGCTCTTTGAACCACGATCTCGATGTCGGACTCTTTCATCGTTGGCTGGATCTCCCAATGAACGATGAATCGACTCTTACCATCGAGCACTGAAATCAAGAAGTGAAAAGTGCCTCCCAGATTCAAGTACGAAACGTCAACATGCCAATGTTTATGCGGGTTTTCTGGCTGTACAAAGCCTGTTCCCTTCTTGCTCGGTGACACCGGCCTGCGATCCAGTCGACCAGCCGCTTTGAGCACGCGATACGTTGAGCTTGGACTCACTGCCACGATGTCATCGTCGAGCATCATGAATGTTAAGCGTCGATAACCTTCCAGTGGATGTTGGTCATGGTAAGCGATGATCGCTCGCTTCTCCCATTCTTCCAGCCACCAGTCGCGTGGGATCTTGCCGTTGTGATCATTGGCATGACCATAGCGTTCCTTCCAAGTATAGAACTTGCTGGTCGCAAGCTCTGCCCACTTAAGCAGCTGTCCTTGGGGAAGTTCTGTTCGTTCTGGCCAATACGTCATGTAGTCAACGACACGATCGCGGATATCGTGGGGAACCCAGACACCTTTCAAAGGTCCCCATTGGCTTTTTTTGCTTTGACGTTCTCCTCCATGAGCTCCGAGATCACCTCGTGCTTCTGTGCGAGCTTGGCTTTGAGCTTCGCGATCTCTTGATCTTTCGAGTCAGTACGTGGTCCAGCCGGTCGACCTGGTGCTCGATCGAACAGCTTGTCGAGTGACTGCTTGGCCTGGTTGACCCAATTGTGAATCTGGCTCGGTTGAACTTGGTGCTCTTGAGCAAGATCGCTCACTGGGACCTTATCCCAAAGATGTCGACGAACGATCGCTGCCTTCTCATCCGCTGTAAATGTTCGACGCTTGTTCATGGATACACTCCTCTGGAATGGTTATGCTAACCTATCCGCGAAGCGTTTCCATTTCCATCAGAGGCAAGACAGGTCGAATCGGCACAGAAGCATTTACCGGAGCCGAAATCCACTCGCACATAGAATACCTCGTGAGTGAGACAAGGGAAAAGAGGCCGTTCAGTTTTCCTGATGGAATACCGCATTCGGTCATACTGCTGGCTTGTATTAAACACAGAAGTCCGATTCCACCTGAATTTTGGAGGAGTTCGATTTTTGGCGAACCAGATGAGAAGTCTGAAACTCCTAATGAACGCGTCCTCGATGATTCCATCGGACCAAGTGATCCTGCATCGTGAGCATCCTGCGTTCCACGCCGCGTGCCCAATCTATCGGATCACTTTTTGAGTGCCGTCCCTCGATTAAATGCCAATTAGACTACAGCCGTAAGTGTTTTGCTAAAGTTCTTGCTTCTAGAAGCTAGCTAACGCAACTTGTCAGCGTTTGTTCCAAAGTATGCATGCATTCCTTAGGTCCTTGCAGCATTGGAATTGCTATAGAATCAACCAAGATGCGGTCTGTTCCGAGCTTCTCGGCGAGTAGTATTCTGTGGTTGTCATCCGACCGGTTTTGATCAGGGTAAACAAGGGTCGCGCGGTTTGCGCAAAACCCGATCGCGTAGGCGCACATCTGGAACCGATCATTGCGGCCTTCATTGCCAAAGTCGCATTTGTACTTGGCATCGAGAACCCAACGCTCATGTTGGCGCTGGAGAAGGACGTCCGAGATCATGAGGCGGCCTGAGTCAGTTTCACCTAGTGCGTCCTCCCACAATCGCCGACGCTTGCTCGCTGGCAAGCTTCGCCAACCAGTGCGTGGCGAAAGCTCTTTGCACATCTTTCTAACGCTGCGTTCCCAGATCCCTGCGAGTGACAAAGTAAAAGACTGGCCGCCCCAGCCACTTTGAGTGTCCATGGACGCGCCAAAGAGTATTAGTCTGGCTAGCTGCAATGCGCTCTGGTAACCGGAAGGAGCGGAAGTGAATCCATCGGATACCACTTGCTGTCGATCGACATCTTCGACGGATATTTCAGACCATTCATTGCGCAGTCGATAGAGCAACTTTCGAGCGTCAGAGTCGAGATCGTTTTGAAACAGCAACAGCTGCTTTAGGGCAAGTGACAACATCCGGTTGGCAGGCGTGTTGAAGCTGCGCCCCCGTACGACTTGAGGCATTTCAGGCAGGCGCCATATCTTTGTCGCCAGCGAGCCAGCCAGGAGTCGACCTCTCACTTGCGATGAGTCGATGCGTAGCTTGGCGAAGTCCTTTCGCAGGTGCCATCTGGTTACAAAATCCAGTTCGAGCAGAAACAGCTTCATGAGCACTTGTTGCCAAGTATCATCCGGCGAAACGTTTCCTTGCTGGCTCCAATGCTGGAAACTCGGGAACTCACCGAGATAGACCAGCCAATCTAGCAAGACGATGCCAGGCAGCTTGGTGCGCAGCACGAGTCGCCGGCCACTCGGCAACATCAGGACACCCGTTCGATGCTTGCCTCGCAGCACGACGCGCCCCGCGCGCTCTTCAATACTGAGTACGTTCCGATCGGCGTGAAAGCGAAGTGAATCCAGGTCTTCGCCCAGCTCACTCACAGAACCTGACCAGATTTGAGGTTCGGGTGTCCCTGACTCGTCAATGATGATGTCGTTTTTCATGAGGCTATGCCTCCGATGCTTCGTCTTCAACCTGCTGCTCAGATGCTGCCAGGCACCTAAGTAGAACTGCCTCGACTTGATTCACAAGCTCATCATCCGTTCGACCAAACTGCATAACACAAAGTTCGCGAACGTAGGGAAGTACACTGAACCTGACAATTCGACGAAGTGCCTCGGAAACTAACGGCTTATCGGCGGATGGCTGGTTCTCGCTTCCAAAGGTCTGCAGCATGAACAATGCATGACCAACTTGCTGCTCCGGGGGAATACCTCTTTCCTCGAGAAGTTGGTTGCAACGGCGCAGGTCGTCGGAACGAAACTTTGCCGGGTTGTTACCAGGCCTTCCAAGCCAATTGCTCAAGACTTCATAGTCGGGATACAGATTCACCCAAAGGAATCTGCGTCGAAGCGCGAGGTCCATTCGGCCAATGGACCGATCGGCACTGTTCATGGTTCCAATGATGAAGACATTGTTCGGAAGACGGAAAGTTCTTCCGGACAGCAAGCGAATTGGGCGACCACGATATTCCATTAGCTGCAGCAACTCGCCGAGCACCGCAGCGGTGTCACAGCGATTGATTTCATCAAGAATCAAAATGTGCCGCGCATTGCTTCGATAACTCTTCAGCGAATCAATCCACTCAAGAAAGCATCCTAGTTTGGGCTCGAACTTTAAGATGCCGCCATCCGTAAAGGGCTTAATACCTTCGAAGAAGTCTTCATATCCCCAGTTGGCATGCATGAAGACAACGGTGTGACTTCCTTGCGATTGTCCCCCGTGATCACCAACAAAGTAGCGAGCGAACATCTGGGCGATGTAGGTTTTGCTCGTACCTGGCGGACCAGAGAGGATCACTTGCTGCTTTGCAAGTAATGCATCCTCGATCTCGTGCAGCTTTGCGATTGGTAGCGCAGATTCTTCGCTAAGCTCGGCAATTGACTGAGGTGAGTCATCAGCCTCAACACCGCCCTCGTTCTCTTCAACTGTTGGTTCTACAATACCTGCCCATCGACCGGTGCGCGATGCTTGAAAGAATGGCCAAACCCACTTGAAGAATAAGCCAACTTCACTCGACAAGCCTGCGGCACGCTCCGGCAGTTCTTCGAGGGGAAAGCCTATCCGAAGTCCGAAGCCTTGCGTAAGCGATACTTCTGGACCATCCTTCGAGCGAAGGGTGTTCAGCAGCTCTGCATTTCCTTCTATATCTCCATCGATCGCAACAAGGTCGTTGGGAGCAGTCTTCATGTACTCGGCGACTTCCCCGCGGCTCGCCTGAATCGCATTATTGAGCTTCTCGATGTACTGGTCGCAGTTTGAGCCGAAAGCAAACCCGTAGTTGAACTGTCGTTCTCCCCCAAGCAAGCCAAAAAACAATTGGCAACTCTGCGTTTTGGATTTCGCGGCCGGATCGTAGAACGCTGCCCAATAATGATCGTGGTATCCCCCTTGGCCGAAGTCATTCTTCTTCAAGCGAGATACATTGTTTGTCGTATTGGCGACTTCGGCATCCAGCTCTTGCACACAATCGGTGCGCAGCGACTCGACAAGCCGGTTCGTCGGATCTCGCAAGACTTGCTGAAAGACGACTTTGTTCTTTTTGTGCCATGGTCCATCATTGACGTGGTCCACCAGCGCCGATACGAAGTCGACTGTAGCCTGAGTGTAGTCGAGGTCGGCAACGATCAATTCGTCTTCGCCTTCAGTATCGTCATTGGTAATCTCTTTGAGAGCTGCGTCTTGCTTAATCGCAGCAGCGAGAACGTTAGTCTCCTCGGCCGTCAGCGAGATTGAGCGACGATATGGTGTAAGATCCGGTGAGTCCCCTGCATTTCGTATGCGATTAGTCTCGCGATCAATAACTATTGTCTTCGGACCGGACTGGCTGGCATTGATCGTGGCGAGGGACCGGAATGCCAGCTTGTCTGGTAGTGCCCAACAATCGATCTTCGCTTCCTCTGTATCGAAGAAGCAGAATAGAAAAACCGCTGGCTTTTCAGAAGCAACCTGCATCAAGTCAGTGATTTGCGATGGCGGCAGGTTGGTCCAGAACATGTAACCGACTCGTGAGTTTCTGTTGAGGATTACTCCATCGCCCCACGCGTAACGAGAATTCCTCTGCTGAACAAGTTCTGTGCCGCCATCTTGTAAGCGTTGCCGCACAATGTCTTGCATCACTCGGCCGGCATTACGTCGCAGCTTTTCGTCTAACTCAGGCGATACAAACTGCGTTGGTTTCTTGGCGAGTTGGTCCAATACGCGTTGATAAAGTTCACTCGAGTCCGTCATGTCTTTTGAGTTCTTGGCGAAGCGTAAGTTGCGTATTTGCAAGCGACTAGTCGCAAAAGCCGTCAATTGTAGCAGATTGATTCAGCCAAATAGAAACCGATTCATCACGCAATAATCGACAGACCGCACTAGGCGCAAAACTTGTTCTCTCGATGCCAGGAAAGATGGTGCGGATCAGGCCACAAAAGCGGATTAAGTGGGAGGCCAATGAGTTGGCCATGAAAGTCTCGCAACGACTTCTGGTCACGAGTATCTTCGTCGAATGCGGAATGAGCTACAATGACGCGGTAGTCGTCGTCTAGCGACCATAGACCTTGGTCAAACATCCAGTGCGCATTCTTGCAAAGCGCGATACCGTTCTTGGGATCGTTGTTGCGTGATTCTGAGAACTGGTGGATGTGCGCCGCATCAATGATTGACGCTCCATCAATCGTTGTAACACGGTAACCTGTCAGTGCGCAGGTGTAGTTATAAGCGGCTACAATGTCCAAACGGAATCGAACATCGCGCGCACTTTGATAAGACGACTCACTTTCGCGAACTGTGGAGCTGCTATCGGACAAGTCTGCTATCGAGAGGTTCACAAGACTAGCCAGAGCCACTTGCTCTGCTGGCTCGAAATAGGATCGAATCAAAATGCCGCGTGCCATCGATCGGAAATCGGCCGACTGCGAGAGGCTAAAGAACTCTTCGTTGATCTTTACGAACTGTGTTGCCTTTGGATCAAGAGATTCTGTTCCGTCTTTTGTAAATGCTGACCAAACGCCATCTGATGACAAGTGATAGAACGGAAGGCGGATGTCCATCCGCTGAGTTCGGCGATGCGCGACAATGGTACCGAATTGGCTGAATCGAAACGCAAGCTCCGGTGTGAGCTTCAACAGCCGGCCATGTAGATCGCCATTCTCGATCATTTCCAGAACCACTAGCAACAACAAAGGTTTATGCGGTGCCAATCCCTGCGATCGATTGACGCGGAGCTTTCCTAATGTCGCTAGCCATCGAGATTGCGAATCCACTTGTAGATTTCACTTCCAATTAATGAATGCTGGGAAAGCAACAAGTATAGCGAATTGGTGTTAGGCCGCTTTCCGCGAATAGTGCTTCAGCAGGCCTCCCAGCCGTTCTTTACAACTGATGCTGGATAGTGGAATCGTTTCGGAGGTGGGTGATTGCTTTTTCGGCTTCTTAGTGCGTTTAGCTTTTGCGGTCGGAAGTACAAGGTTCTCGAGTGACTGATGAGGTCTCTCCATGTGGTAATGCTCGCGATACTCCGAACAGAGGTGATCGAAGTGCGCCTTGCCAAACACCACGAAATGATCGAGGCATTCTTGCTGTAGAGTCTGGATGAATCGCTCGACGTATGCGTTTGTGTTAGGCGACCGAAACGCTGAGACTTTGACGTCACGTTTGCCAGCCGAGAAGGCTTCGTCAAACGACTTCGTGAACTTCGTATCGCGATCGTGCATCAAGAGTTTGCACGACAACTTCTCTTCTTTCACGTGTTGCTTGAACGCTTCGGCTTGTTCCAAAACCCAAGCTTCATCGGGATGGTAACTGGCCGGCGTGATGAAGACTCGACGTGTTTCCAAGTGCAGAAAGACCAATACAAACAGGTCGCGTAACCCAGTCTTCGAAACGACCTTCTTGGAGTAGAAGTCGCATTGCCACATGGTTTTCGCATGGCGTTTAATGAACTCGTCCCAGGTTCCTGGACCGCGTTTGGGGCCGACGTCGTAGCCATTTCGCTTGAGGATGTTTTTCACAGTGTTGCGAGTCACCGACTCGATTCCGAGCTTCTTCAGTTCGCCGAGAATCCGTGTGTAGCCCCACGAGTTGTCTTTCGCTAACTTGAGGATTAGCTTCTCAATCTGCTCGGCCGTGCGCGGCCTCCCAACGTTCTTTCTTGCTTTCGAAACTTTCGCAGAGGCGTCACGAATCCATCGCCGGATCGTCGATGGGTGGACTATTGTTGCCAGTTCGTTGAGTGCTGATCCTAGGTTCTTGGCAAACCTGACCAAGCGATTCTT
This sequence comes from Ottelia alismoides, assembly GCA_037367405.1. Taxonomy (NCBI): domain Eukaryota; kingdom Viridiplantae; phylum Streptophyta; class Magnoliopsida; order Alismatales; family Hydrocharitaceae; genus Ottelia; species Ottelia alismoides. Next base: position 7,949,586 of record JAZKJV010011400.1, on the reverse strand, counting down.
TTCGCGATGAGTTAGAATGAGCCGCTCGGGAAGCCGGCTCCGCAGGATCTGGTTTTCGGCCTTAAGGTAGCTCACCTGACGGGCAAGTTCCTTGCTGGTAGAGCCGGCGATGACGAGCATGAGTGACGTGTAGATGTTGCGAAAGCTGGCCATCGTCGAAACAGTGGATCTCCTGAGAAAAGCTTGGTCGGAGCGGAATATTTGCACAGGTGAGCTAGGCTTTGAGATTAGTTCCCCGCTGCCCTGAATCAAGTTTTTCGACCGCCGTCACGTCTCTAAACTGGTGATCATCGAGTTCTCAGTCGCCTGTAGTTGTCGCCAGAGTGGCGACCAAGACATCTGCGATTCCGCAGCCCACACCTTCGAACGTCGCTTTTCCGTAAACCGGTTTCAACCGTCTGAAAAGAATCGGAACAAACGAATCTCTGCTTAACCAAGCGATTGCCGCGTTAGATGCCGCATCTCCAACCATTCATGCTCCCGATGACGTTTTCGCACGGGGAGGGGTAAGGTATGGACGAGTATCTACGATCCATGCTGCGATCGCTCCATGGCGCAGAAGAATCCGCTGACAAATGGTTCGATTAGAAACACCAATTCGCGTGGACTGGTCGTTCACACTGCCAGCGTCTCGGATGTTGATAGTCATGTCGCCGATATGGTCAGTCCAGTCAACGCCAAGACTCTGGCGGAGTCCACGACGCGCTACGATGGACGCGGTAGGCCGGTGGCCACCACTGTGTGGCTCTCGGCTCGCGGGGCAATCGACCGCGAGAATCCGCCGATCGCAGGACTGGGCGGTGTGGCCGCGGCAGATGGCCTAACGACCCAGTACCTCTATGATGACAATCTTACCGACGGAGCCGGCCTGGATAGCGCAGGTGGGCTAAGCTACACGAGAATGGCCTCGGCTGGCACGTCATCAGTGTCCCTGAACAATGCCATTTCTAAACTAGCCGCCGCTCAGGCAAGCGGCGGAGCCGGTATCAGCTTCTCCACTACCGCTCCCGCCAAGGCAACAGTGGTGATCAATCCACAGGATGAAGTCTCCTTTTCGATCGCTGATGCAGCCGGTCGCACGGTAATGTCCGGCCAACTGGATAATTATACGGGCACAGCCAACACGCTGCTCACTTGGTCCTGTACGCTACATGACTCGGTGACAACTGTAGCAGGCTATGGCGACTGCTTGGAGAGCCGCACGATCGACGCTCTGGGCAAGGCTGTCAGGACACTTACCGATGGAGCGGGACGAACTATCCAATCGATAGACCAGCTTGCCAGGATCACTTCTTATACCTACGACTCAGCGGGCAACCGCCTCACGGTTCGTGATCCGAATAATGTTGGGCAGGACGTGGTTTACGATGCCCTGGGCCGAGCAGGCCTCACGACCGACACTTCAGGCGACACCACCAATTCCACATACGATCGAGCTGGAAATCGAATTGCTGCCGTTGATGGCAAGAATGCTTCAACCACCTATGCCTTCGATGCCCGTGGTCGGCAGAAGTCGCAGACCGATCGACTGGCGGGCGTGACGAGCTTTACCTACAAGAAGACCGGCCAATTAGCATCGCTTACCGATGCCGAGAATCAGACAACCAGCTACACCTATGACGACACCGGCAACAAGCTTACTGAGACTTATCCGGATCACGTGGCCGGGTCGACTGTCGGCCAGGCGGGCTATGGCATCGTAAGTTTCGTCCTGGATGCGGCCGGACGAGTCCAGCGCAAGCAGGATCAGAGAGGCGATACCTGCACCTTCGCTTACGATCTGGCAGGCCGGTTGGGCAGTCGAGCCTATCGTACGGCAGCTAACTCACCGTCAGGTACAGTAGCGGATACCGACAGTTTTACGTACGACAAAGCGGGGAGAATGCTAACCGCCGTGAGCGGTCGCTACGCCAATACGGTGACCTACACCTACGATTCCGCAGGGCGAAAAAAGACGGAAAGTCTGGCGATATCAGGGCAGACTTACACGACTACAAGCGCCTATAATGCACGTGGCGAGCTGACGGGGCTAACCTACCCCGATACCACGCTAGTTGAACGCTCTTACACCGATCGTGGCGAGCTTTACCAGCTCAAGCATGCCGGCACAGTGATCGATACTCGTGTTTATGACAACGGTGGTCGCATGACCAGCAGTACTTACAACAACGGAGTTAGTGAGTCTCGAGCTTACAACACTGATAATACGCTCGCTTCGATCACCTTTGCCGGTGCGGCCATCGGGAACTTGACCTACGGCTGGGACAGCAACCACAACAAGACCAGCGAAGCCATCTCCGGCACGATGTCCAATTACGGCTTCACGATCCCGGCTGGCGGCTATGATGCCGAGGATCGGCTGGTTAGCTTCACGCGAACTGCGGGGCTGACTCAGGCCTGGAACCTGTCGCCGGTGGGTGACTGGAATAGCGTCACGACCAACGGCACCGCGCAGACTCGCACCCATGGTCCGACACACGAATTACTCACCGGTGCAGGTCAGAACGTTTCGACCGATGTCAAGGGAAACATCACTCTCATTCCGGCTGCCCTCAGGCCTACGGCCACCAGCCTGCTCTTGAACTGGGACTTCGATAATCGCTTGAGCACAGCGGACCTGGGTAACAACGGCTCGATTGATGTCACGTATCGGTTTGACGCTCTTGGACGACGCGTTTATCGGCAGTCTAGCTCCGGCACAACGGTCTATGTCCAATCAGGCCAGCAGACCATCGCCGACTATGTGGCCGGAACCGCTCCTGCTTCGCCCATCTATCGCTATGTCTACGCGAGCTATATTGACGAACCGGTAATGCGTTTCAAACCGGTTGGCTCAGAACGCACATATTATCATCGCAATCAGCAGTACTCAATCGTGGCCGTGACCGGTAATACCGGTGCTATCCAGGAGCGATATGCCTACTCCGCTTACGGTACGCCCACGATCACCGATAGCGCTGGCGCTCTTCGCGCCGCAAGTGCAGTAGACAACCGCATTACCTACACCGGCCGAGAATGGGATGCAGGCCTGGTCCTCTACCACTATCGAGCTCGGCTCTACGATCCAACTCTCGGGAGGTTCTGCTCCAGAGATCCGATGCGATATGCGCCAGGAACGTCCCTGTACCGAGCGTACTTTGTTTGCAAATCAGTTGATCCATTCGGGTTGCATGACCCAATATTTGACCCGTTTCGAAATAAAATTCGATCCGAGTTGAACCGCCTGCGTGGACTGTCCCCATGCTTACTCAACGCGACAGGTATGGGGGACTTGTTGAACAAGCTAGAGGATACGCTCGCCAGAACAACCTTCGACGTTGGATCGCTTAGTACCATCGGCATCGGTGGAGCTGCGTCTGCGTCTGGAACAACAATACTTCTAAACACAATCGACGTGACAAGCGTTGATGTGATGCTGCTCATTCACGAGCTAGTTCATGTCTATGACTACTTGAATGGAATAAACCTTGGTGGCTTGTTCCCGATTATTCCTAGGGGCCTTGGGCTTGGTCACAGTCCCCTGTTCTTAGCGGAGAACCTAGCTTACGCAAGCGAATACTTTTTGAGTAAATTCGAGCAACTAGCCAATCTGGAAAAACGGCTCGCAAATGACGATTCAGCAGATTGTGATCTGCTGCAGAGAGAGTTCGATGGTGCAGCAAAAATCGGTCCTAACTATACAATTTGGGTAATGGGCACAGAGTATAAGCCGACTATGGCGCTGACAATACTGGCAAGCGAACAACTTGGTTTGGATTTTTCGTGCAAAACGTTACTGAAATGCATCAAGTCGCGTCCGTGTTGTCAACTGACATGCCCTGCAAACGACCTGTACTCGGAGTTGCTAGATCTCCGTTAGGGGATTATCATATGCGGTTTACGATAGCTTCCTTGTTTGCACTAGTCTTCATATGCTCCTTGTTCGCGCTCTTCATAAGCCTTCGATCGCGCGGTTCGCGCGCGGAGGCAGCCATAAGAGCCACAAACACTTCAATGATGAATGTCTTTCGACGTGTGAACAAAGCCATCGATAATGGTGAGGCCTTTGAAGCTATAGTCGCAATTCCCATTCAGGATTGTGACGGTTGGGGAACCAGAATGATGATCGACCAACGAGATGGCCTATACTACATCGTAAGCGCTGGCACCGACACCATCTTCTTAACTGCGGACGACCTATTGATTGTCCTACCTCGACAATAAAGAAGTAGGAACCGACCAACCCACGCCGCCGAAAAACGAATAGGTTCGGCGGAATGCTTTGATGTGGTATGCGGTTGGCTAAGGGCGCAGATAGGGCTACTTTGAAGTTAGCCCTGAGTAGCACTCGCGAGTTACGTGGCTGTTGCCCTGTTGCGACGCGATCTTGTTGTCGAATGTCGATGCTCGATCGCTTGTGGAGTGGCCGTTTTTCGAGCGATGGCAACGAATGGCCTTAATGCTCGGTTTGAGCATCTTCAATCGATCCATCGGGAGTGGTCGCGGCTTCGTGCTGATGAACTTCATGTTGATGCGACCACCTTTGATTCAGGTGGCGGCGGGATGCCACTGGTTGGTATCGATTCGTCTGTCGCTGGTTCGAGTACCAAGCCCAGCGCTGATCCAAGTGGCGTCAATCGCAACTCGTGCAACAGTCTGGCTTCCAGTGCACAGGCTTCCAGTCGCGTCAATGTTTGCCCGCCCAGCATTGCCGCGATGGCCGCTGGCAGAAAGCAGAGCGTGAGCCAGCTCAGACCAATGGCGCCCAGCAGATCACTTACCGTCGTTGGATTGACATCCGGCAGGTGCGTGTCGAGTTCTCCTACGATCCTCTGAGCGGTCAGGATGATCCGGTTAGTCACATGCCCCTTGAGCCGTCCCAATTCCACTGCCTCTCCCTTGCAGTAACGACACTCGCAGGTGCGGACCTTCGGCGGATCAGATGTCTCTTCGTAAACCACGTCGTTCTCTGCAGTGGCTGTCTCGTCGATGCGTGCCTCTTCGCTCGATGGTTGAGCCTCAGCAGTCTGGTCAGCGGTTACAACCTTTTGAAATTGCTCAGCAGGTGCAGCTATCGCTACTGCTTCGATCGTGCTGGCTTCGCTCACCACGGTAACTTGTTTGGCTGCAAAGATGAGCAAGCGGCACTTGGCCAAGCGCTCATCGCGTCCGCTGGCCGAGAACAGCCCCGCATGGCGCACCCGAGCCATGCGAAATGGCAGGATGTGCAGCATGAATCGCAGCATGAACTCAGCAACCGACAAGCATAACTCGCCGTACTTCTTGCCAGTCTGCTTGCGGTTCTTGTAATCCTTGTAGCTGATGACGATGAAGCCATCGGCATCTCTTACCAAGCGCCGATCGCTGATGGCCACGCCAGCCACATAGCGAGCTAGATAAGAGATGGCTCGCTTAGGTCCTACGTAACCCGGCGGTGTGACTTGGCAGTGTACGATCCACCTTTGGGCTTTGCGTTCTTTTAAGAACACGCGTTCTTGCGCCGTCAAATCCCGCCTGCGCCGCGTGGCAAGCTTCTTCGATACAGTTGCAGGCTGAGCGGCCTGTGAAGATTCAGATTCATTTTCAGTGGCAACAGTGGAATTCGGGCGTTCAGGCCCACACAGCCAGAGCAGTTGCTCGCGCGAACTTAGTCCCAGAGCCTGATGACAATCGCCTGCTGGCAACAAGCTGCGTGTGGGCCAATTGAGCGTGTCGCGCCTGAGCCTATGACCGACGCGTGTGACGAACATCTTGCGAAACACGCTGGCCAAATAATCAGGCTGCATCTTGGGGTGGTTGGGGTCGACGGTGATCCAGCGGGTACCGTCGAGCGACAGACCTCCCGCCGTGATGATATTGTGAGAATGCACATGTAGATTCATCTTCTGCCCCCAGGTATGCAGCATCTGCGTCATGCCTGGCACACAACCAAACTCTTCTCGCATGACAAGCAGGATCACTTCCTTGCTGATCGTGAGCAGCATTTCATACATGCTAGGAGAATTGACATAGACCAGCGGATTAAATTCGTGTGGCAGTGTGAACACCACGTGAAAGTAATCGCAGTCTAGGCTCCAGGAGATCATCTCCTGCCGCCATGCGTCCCGCCGCTGGTCGCCACAGGTCACGCAGTGACGATCATCACAGTGGTCCATGCCCATCAGTCCGCGCCCGCAACTGGAGCAGCGATACAGATGGCTGCCCAAGCGTCCTGTATGACACGCGGTCAGGTGGTTCAGTACACGAACCACATTGTCTTTCCGCTCAGATGAAAGCGCCTTATCGTCCAGATACTTCTGCCAGTGATGGTCTTCAAGGACAGTGGCAACTCGGAGTGGCTTGCTTGTCAATGGTTGAGCTTCCATGCTGCTCTGCTTACTCGATGCCTTAGAAGGGAATGTGCCGAACGATCAGTAAATGAGTTCCGGTTGGTCCCGGATCGCTGAAGTCCTGCTGGGTCAGTCTCAATCCAGCGGCACGTCCCGGTTCCAGAAAGCGCCCGTAGGCCTGCTCGTCAAAGCAGTAAGCAGCGCCTAGGTTGATGCCGCGCATGATCTCGGAGAAGGTAGTGGCCTGGATAACAAAGCCCCTAAAACCGTTGGCGCGAAGGAAGCGTTCCATCGCTTCGACTGAACCGGTGATCAGGCACGCATCGCCCTCGCAGACACATCGCGCGCCATCTTGAGCGAAGTAGCCGATGTGCAGATCAGCGCTTGATCGATTGCTTTGAGCGGACTGGCTATGCTTGGTTCGGCCGCCTCGCTCCTTGGCCTGGCGTTTACGACGCTCGAGTTCTGCATGACGTCGATCCATCTTTGCTCTTTCAGTAAGGGCACCTTTAACAACACGGTTTAGTTAGAAATCCCATCTGCTGAAGCATACCAGAATCCGCTCTTGCACATTGATTTACCGGCGCCATGCCTTAGAAAATCCACAGCCTTTCCGCGATGATGATTGACAGCGGCGTGCGGGGCATCGTTCCCTCTGTGTACTCACAGTGGGAACGATACCCCTCTGGGTTTTGAAACATCCTCTCGCTCTGTGTACTCACAGAGGGTGAGGATGTTTCTTCGGGCATGAAGCGAGACGCGTTACAGCTTCCCATCCGCGCAACAATTCTTGGCATTTTGAATCACCAATCAACTTTCCACCCTTGACGAGGTAGCGGAGACGCCGCATTCCTGTAGGGATCACCGAAGCGCATCAACCTGAATCAAGTGTGTATCGCTTTAAACCGCACCAGTCCGCAGCTTCGAGAGCCTACAGGGACGCGCGTCGAGAGCGGCGCATTACCTCAGCGGCCAGCCAGTTCGAAGTCTTTATTCCGTTACTAGAAAGACGCAGACAGAAAGCGTTACCGCTACCGGTCTGCGCCGACTTCACTCACAACCATTACATAGCGAACATCATGGACAGCCAACTAACCTCACAGCTCTCACTCGATCCACTGGCCGCCACCATTCAGTACTACACTCAGTGCTTGGCCGGTGCTCCTAAGGCGACTGAGTATCTGGATCGCATGGCACTTAGCAGCGATGCCGCCTTGAGAGTTGGCTTCAGCGATCGCACGCTGGGCACCTCCTTGGACAAAACATCCATATGCTGGTGACCGAACACGACGAAATGATCGAGGCATTCTTGCTTGATCGTTTGGACAAAGCGCTCCACGAAAGCTACCGTATTTGGTGAGCGCATAGCCGTCCGCTGCGTCTTGATCTTGTGGCCAGCCAGCTTCTGGAGGAACGGCTTGGAGAATTTGCAATCGTTGTCGTGCATCACAATCTCGCAAGGCAGCCTTTCGCTGCGCGCATGCTGCATAAACGCTTCGGCTTGCTCAAGCATCCAAGCTTCATCAGGTTGGTAGGTAGATGGCGAGATGTAGACTCGTCGCGTTTCGACATGCAGAAACACCAAAACAAAAATGTCTCGCAACCCCGTCTTGGACACGATCTTCTTGGAGAAAAAGTCGCACTGCCACATGGTCTTGGCGTGCCTCTTGAGGAACTCGTCCCAAGTGCCCGGCCCACGTTTGGGGCCGACGTCGTAGCCGTTGCGTTTGAGAATGTTCTTGACCGTGCTTCGCGTGACAGACTCGATGCCCAGCTTCTTCATTTCACCTAGAATCCGTGTGTATCCCCAGCCGTTGTCTTTGGCAAGTTTGAGGACAAGCTTCTCAATCTGTTCGGCGGTTCTCGGTCTGCCGGCTCTGCCCTTTTGGCGAGCCGAATGATTGTCTGCAGTTTCACGCATCCAGCGACGGATCGTACCAGGGTGGACGATGGTCGCCAATTCGTTCAATGCCGAGCCCAACTTTTTGGCAAATCGAACCAAGCGATTCTTCTCACTCTGGGTTAGACTGATCCGATCCGGCAATCGGCTGCGAAGCATTTGGTTCTCCGCCTTCAAGTAACTCACTTGGCGGGCCAACTCCTTGTCGGTCGCACGAGTGCTAGGTCCCACGATATTTGGCCACGGAATTCCCATTTTGTGGCCAACGAGTATTGGACGGTCATGAATGCTCCAAACTGAGCGGGGTTCTCGATTTAGATCGAATTGGCTGGGTATTTTCGGGGTAGGAAAACGGTCAGCGAGAATGGGAATTCTGTGGCCATTTGGATTGGGAACGGGCACACGAGCGATCACGAGCATAAGCGAAGTGTAGATGTTCCGAAAGGCGGCCATTGAGAAACACCATATTCACTGGAAATCTAAGAGTGGAGCGCACTTTTTGCACACCGGTTACAGTTCAAGTTTAGTTCAGTACGAATGCCAGTTCACTCGTTGCTTGCCCAGTATTGAAGAGCGAGGCAACCAACCCTCGCTTGATGGCAGACGCCCGGCCTAGAGCTGGCCAACTGTTAATTCACGTTGGAGACCGACGAAGTTTCAGGCTGTTAAGCATCTACTCCGTCACGTGGCACGCTTAGAACGCACACCGATCTGGTCTTGGCATCCATAAGTGCTGGAAAGCCAAGCGTTTGCGAAGTCGAGTTTTCTGAGAAGGTCCGGTTTAAGGGGCTGCACGGGGAGCCTTAGTTTTTTCTACGGAAGAAACGCCAAAAAGTTAACGCCGGACGACGAGAGATCCACGCCCGGCGTTTTTCGTTTCTACTCGGGCTTTTTGGGCCTTTTCCGCGTCCGCGACGCTCGGCCAGAATATCTCGGTTAGGAAAGAGAGATACCGTGCAACGACCGAAACCGCACCGGTTGCTCCCGGCCGCCCGATTCTCCGCTGAGAACTCTCGAGATCTCCGTTTCCGCTCCCGGTTTTGATTAACACAGTGTCTGCAAGTGAGTTGGAGACGGTTTCGAGCGGTTCCTGCCTGAGTGTTTCGACGCTTAACACGGTGAATTGCTGGTTCGTCGCGTTTGGCGTCTGAACGAAGAACTCGAAAAACCTAGAGCAAACGGCAAGCAACAAGCCTGTTAACTTGGCGATTGGCTGTTCCGTCGCCTATCTCTGATTCGAGGACAGATCAATCGGTCGCCGGCCCAATTTCGTTCGACAGGACAGAGGATCGCCAAACTACGAACTGAGTGATGTTCGCTCGCTGGTTTTCAGGATATCCAGAGTCAAAAGGCAATTTCGGTTAGTAAGTCGCTAGGATAATGTGTTGCCGAAAACGAGGATCAGGCTGAGGCAACAAACGTTCGGGACTGACGAATTGAAGTGAGGTTGAAGGTTGAATTGTCTTGGTTCAACGGTAATTGGAAGATCGCGGGTGGATTAGCGGCACTGGAAAGGCATCCAGCCAGGAAGATCGCCGCATCGTGCGGCGAAGGTTTATCGCATATGGGCAAAATCGGGAAATGGGTGTGAGTGGCTCCAAGCTTGTGGAGCCACTCACATTTCCCGACTTTGGGCTTCGATGACGCTCAGGTTGCACCTCTGCAGAGCCTTACCCTTCAGCGAAGCCATCTCTGTTTTAATCGTTACTCTGGACTCAAGCAACTTGTGAACTCGTCGCTCTTGCCTGTTTGCGTCGCGCGCGAGCTTCTTCAAGTTTGCGATCGCGCTCTGCATGTATCTCACTGGTAAGGCCAAGCAAGCAATCGTTCGGTGTTACATAGCCAATGGCGCTGTGCAACCGAACATGGTTGTAATGGTGAACGAAGTCTTTTACCAAGCTGTTGGCCTTCTCAAGCGTAGCTGGTTCAGCGGGCCTGATGCACTCGCGCTTGAGCGTACCGTGGAATCGCTCGAGCTTGCCATTGCTCTGCGGATAGTACGGGCTGGTGCGCACATGGCTGAGACCGGTGACACGAATGAACTCTTTGAAATCTTTGGCGATAAACTGTGGTCCGTTATCACTGATGATTCGTGGCTTGGCGTCAGGATACTTCTCTAGCGCTCTTTGAACCACGATCTCGATGTCGGACTCTTTCATCGTTGGCTGGATCTCCCAATGAACGATGAATCGACTCTTACCATCGAGCACTGAAATCAAGAAGTGAAAAGTGCCTCCCAGATTCAAGTACGAAACGTCAACATGCCAATGTTTATGCGGGTTTTCTGGCTGTACAAAGCCTGTTCCCTTCTTGCTCGGTGACACCGGCCTGCGATCCAGTCGACCAGCCGCTTTGAGCACGCGATACGTTGAGCTTGGACTCACTGCCACGATGTCATCGTCGAGCATCATGAATGTTAAGCGTCGATAACCTTCCAGTGGATGTTGGTCATGGTAAGCGATGATCGCTCGCTTCTCCCATTCTTCCAGCCACCAGTCGCGTGGGATCTTGCCGTTGTGATCATTGGCATGACCATAGCGTTCCTTCCAAGTATAGAACTTGCTGGTCGCAAGCTCTGCCCACTTAAGCAGCTGTCCTTGGGGAAGTTCTGTTCGTTCTGGCCAATACGTCATGTAGTCAACGACACGATCGCGGATATCGTGGGGAACCCAGACACCTTTCAAAGGTCCCCATTGGCTTTTTTTGCTTTGACGTTCTCCTCCATGAGCTCCGAGATCACCTCGTGCTTCTGTGCGAGCTTGGCTTTGAGCTTCGCGATCTCTTGATCTTTCGAGTCAGTACGTGGTCCAGCCGGTCGACCTGGTGCTCGATCGAACAGCTTGTCGAGTGACTGCTTGGCCTGGTTGACCCAATTGTGAATCTGGCTCGGTTGAACTTGGTGCTCTTGAGCAAGATCGCTCACTGGGACCTTATCCCAAAGATGTCGACGAACGATCGCTGCCTTCTCATCCGCTGTAAATGTTCGACGCTTGTTCATGGATACACTCCTCTGGAATGGTTATGCTAACCTATCCGCGAAGCGTTTCCATTTCCATCAGAGGCAAGACAGCCTGAATGAAAAAAAATCATGTCTAGCATGCGTTGTTTGAAGTCAGCTGCTTTATTAGACTGCTTTCGTCAACCACGTCTTCTTGTCAACTCTGAACAATTGGTACAATGGCGAAACAACCTAACCTTCCAGCTCGTTACGCTTCTAACAAGCGATTCTCATTTAACGAATACGCCTGGGAGGTGGCGATCGTGCTTATTGGCCTGGCTGCTTCATGCAGTCCTTTGTACTTGCCCGACGCGCCACAGGATTTACCGAGGCGAGTGATCTTGTCGTTCGCTCTGCTGGTCGCAACACAATCCATGCTCTTGGCTGTTCATTACCAAAAACATCGCAAGCTACTTCAGGACAAACTAGATGGTGTCGATGAGAAACTCATTGTCCACCAAACCGCACTGAGCAGCTGGATCTCGGCACATGGTGCAATCAGGGTAGCTAGTGATCCTCTCTTTAGCTCATTGGCCAACCATGCTCTGGAACAAGAAGCGAAGTTGATAGCCAACTTCGAAGTCCATTATGTGGTTGCCGAGCACCCTAGATTCCTGCGGAAGTCGCTTGAAGCAGCGGTTGACTGCAAAGTGCATACCCTCTTCTATGTTGAATCAATGGAACATGTAGACCTTTGGCAGACGGAAATGATGCGATGCTATATAAACGATACGGCTAGCATCGCGAAGAAAAAGAAGATTTCAATACATAGGGTACTGGCCATTGCTCCAGGGGTTTGTAGAACGACTCAGGAATGGGATGGGCTCAAGTCTGTGATGCAGTATTTTGCAGACAAAAAAATGTTGACTTATGTTATACCAATCGAGCGACTGAGCGGAGTTTTTCCAGAGCGACAAGATCTCGTATTGGTTGACAACGTTCGCCTCCACATTCACGCAAAGAAGGGGAGCCTTCGCACGACGTACAGCAATGCAGTGTTGTCCGTTAACAAAGAACGTCTGACTCGACTCGAAGAAGCGTTCAGCGTGTTGGTTGGAGAATCGCTAGCGTTCCCAGCTAAAGAGCAGGAGATTATGAAACTTGCTTGCAACATACCCTAGCGGTTTAGCATGCTACTCGAGTTTAGATTAACGCTTAGTGTCAATCCCAAACTTGCCTCGCTGTCTCGGTAGCCGACTCTAACTGCCGCCTTGGCGCATATGCAAGAGGATTTTCGCAGTTCTTCGTTTTGACTGAACTTATGTACATTGCCCTCCGTGACGATCTGCCTGGCGTTGGCCTTCCACACCTCGTCGTCGAACCCACGAACCTCACGTCCGATGGCTTTGGCGCTCTTGGGGTCAGGTGCCACTAGGATGCGTTCTAGCGCGTCCTCGTCCTTGAATAGGCGTGCTTTGCCAGCCATCATCCAGTGCTCGGCAGTCGGGTAGACAACGCCGTCCACGGTGAACGGCGCTGGATACCACTGGCTGAAGCAAGTTTTGGTGACTGGCGAGTGCACAGCGTGGCCGTAGAAGCACAGGAACCAGAACTTCTCGCCGGCTTCGATGCGTTGGATTAGGGTGGGGCGGTCGAGCATGGGTCACCAAATCGCATTTGATTCGTTCCAACCGTCGTTATCGTAGCTGGCGAAAATTGCTGCATCTAGTACGCACGGAAATACATCACAGGCGCGACACAATTGCTGGACTCCATCGGAAACAAACTCGTAGTAGTTCGCGTCGGAAAGAGCGGTGGAAGTCAGCTGAATAGGGAAGCCGTTTTCATTAAGCCATTTGGTAATTCGGCTATCGATCGGAATCTCGAATCTACTCAGTCCAAGTTTCTGCAACAGGTTTCGGGACTGCTTGGGGCCAAAGCCGCGCAACTGCTTATCGACGAATCTTGCAGCGCTTCGCTCAGCATCTGCCGTACGAACATCGTAGACGGTCTTCAAATGCTCTTCGAGTTCTTCCCACCCACTTCGTTCGAAGTAGCGGTAAATCGCCCTCAGTTCAATCGCGACCACGTTAAAGCGCCTGATCCCCCTGTGTGCAGTCAGACTGCGTAACGCGAGGTCTTCAACCGGTTCCAATTGGCATGCCGCAAGTGACAAGGGAAACGGCTCGGTCAGAAGAAATCTTGTGACGGGATTGGTTGGCCCCGACTTCTGTTGAGTCGTGAGCAAGCATGCGACAATTGCCTCCCAGATTTCTTCTCGCGATGGAAACGGATGAGAGCTGTTCAGGTTTCTGCTTTGCCGTCGACGAACGAGCACATTGTTGCGATGTTGTTCCACGAATCGCTGGACGTTGGCAACTTCATCAGGTTCGACCGTCAATACCAGACGCATACAAACTCACCGCTTCCAATACCCACTATCATCCACCAGATCCCGCAGCGGCACCCTTTCAAGCCGAGCGCCGTTTGGAAATTGTAGCAGAGCGAAGTCGCCGTCGATGGCTACCAAGACGGGGCGTGGTCCGAGGCAGTATCGCATCGTGATGAACACTCTCCCCGTGCGAAAACGTCATCGGGAGCATGAATGGTTGGAGATGCTGCAGCTAACGCGGCAATCGCTTGGTTAAGCAGAGATTCGTTTGTTCCGATTCTTTTTCTACGATCGAAACCACTTCACGAAAAAATGACCTGCGAAGGTGTGGTCTGCGGAATCGCAGATATCTTGGTCGCCACGCTGGCGACAACTTCCAGCGACAGAGAGCTCTATGCTCGCGCGGTTAGAGAAGCATGGTTGGCAGGAGAGCTTGATTCAGGGCGTCGTGGAACTACTCTCGAAGCGTACGACCCCTGTGCAAATATTCCGCTCCGACCAAGCTTTTCTCAGGAAATCCACTGTTTCGACGATGGCCAGCTTTCGCAACATATACACGTCACTCATGCTCGTCATCGCCGGTTCCACTAGCAAGGAGCTTGCCCGCCAGGTGAGCGATCTCAAGGCCGAAAACCAGATCCTTCGGAGTCGACTTCCCGAGCGACTTATTCTAACTCATCGCGAGAAGAATCGCTTGGTCAGATTTGCCAAGAACCTAGGATCAGCGCTCAACGAGTTGGCGACAATCGTCCACCCATCGACGATCCGGCGGTGGATTCGCGACGCCTCAGACAAAGTTGCGAAGGCGCGAAAGAACGTCGGCAGGCCACGCACGGCCGAGCAAATCGAGAAGCTAATCCTCAAGTTGGCGAAGGACAATTCGTGGGGCTACACGCGGATTCTTGGCGAGCTGAAGAAACTCGGAAGCGAGTCGGTGACTCGAAATACTGTGAAAAACATCCTCAAGCGAAACGGCTACGACGTCGGCCCCAAACGCGGTCCTGGTACCTGGGACGAGTTCATTAAACGCCATGCGAAAACCATGTGGCAATGCGACTTCTACTCCAAGAAGGTCGTGTCGAAGACTGGGTTACGCGACCTGTTTGTATTGGTCTTTCTGCACTTGGAAACACGCCGAGTCTTCATCACGCCGGCCAGTTACCATCCCGATGAAGCTTGGGTTTTGGAACAAGCAGAAGCGTTCAAGCAACACGTGAAAGAAGAGAAGTTGTCGTGCAAACTCTTGATGCACGATCGCGATACGAAGTTCACGAAGTCGTTTGACGAGGCATTCTCGGCCGGCAAGCGTGACGTCAAAGTCTCAGCGTTTCGGTCGCCTAACACAAACGCATACGTCGAGCGATTCATCCAGACGCTACAGCAAGAATGCCTCGATCATTTCGTGGTGTTTGGCAAGGCGCACTTCGATCACCTCTGTTCGGAGTATCGCGAGCATTACCACATGGAGAGGCCTCATCAATCCCTCGAGAACCTATTGCTTCCGACCGCAAAAGCTAAAAGCGCTAAGAAGTCGAAAAAACAATCAACCAAACCCGATACGATTCCAGTGGCGAGCATTCTCTGCAAAGAACGGCTTGGAGGCATGCTGAAGCACTATTCGTGTAAAGCGGCTTGACGCTGGCATGCAAAAGGTTGCATTGCTAGTCTAGTTTTTCAAGCAATAGCGGCTGCCGTGAATCAAGTGGCAATCGGTTGCCTTATCGATCAATGTAACGTTGCCATACATCACGTTGGTAAACTAAGTGTTCATCATGCCTAACGTATTCCGAGACCGCATCACCTAGAAGGAGATCCACATAGTGGTGTAGCTCTGGAGATTCGATTAATTGGATCGACCCGTCAATTCGTTTAAGTAGCAAACGCCCTTCTGTGGAGCAATGCTTGATGACTGCACGGGTGTTTCCTTCCCAATGAACCTCTAGACCTATTGCCTCGTTCCAGTCCTCGACCAAAAGATGATCCACTGGCCATGTTACCACTTTGAATTCTAGGTTCTCGTTCGAGAGCTTCCGAATACAGTTGCTTTTCGTCGGAAATCTTTGTTTTGCATGCAGCAAATGGAAATCGCAAATCCATCGCTGTCTTTTGTCGTTCAGTTGACGCTGCGAGAGAAGTCCAGCAAGATGTAATGAACCGTCGCCGCTGATTGCAGTATCAATCACGGCGATCCTAAGTTCGGAAGCACCTGCATGTTTAGCTAAGCCTTGTTCGATAATGTGCAGTACTTGCTCATCGTATTTCCCCTGCGAACCGGCTGTGTAAGGAAGCCAAAGAGGAGACTGGCGAAACTCGCGTAGCACATCTAGTTGAAGCCATGGCTTCAAACCACCACGCAATGGAATCACAACGAGATCGTAGGGACGAGATGCTAGGGTCCTGCCGATCTCCAGCAACTCTTCGGCATAGCTGTAAAGCTCCTGCATACCGATTACAGGTAAGCGATGAAAGTCATTTTGAAAGGCTGTCGCGAACTTAGGCTGAATCTCTTTAACAATCACTGCATCCACCGGACGGACCGGCATTGGATTGCAAAGCTGAATATCAAGATTCGAAAGCGGGGACTCCGCGTCTTTGAAACTGATTGGCGCTAGTGGAGCGGTGCAAACAAGTTGAGATGTCTGAATGAAGATGCCGGAGGGAATCAAGGCGTGGTTATATTGCAGGTCGATCATAAGGCCTCCTTTTCATGATATACGGTATAGTTATGTGTTCGTTTGAACGTTTTAGTCTTTGTGCAGCAGCCACCTCCAGAACTTTGAAACACCTTTAGAAGGCTGTTTCAATTCCGTTGGCTGCTTTGCATCCGACGCCACTCTTGGTTTGTCTTGTATCTGCTGTCTTGCGAAGTACTCTGCCTTTGCACTTTTATCTCGCTCGCGTTCCGCCTCCACCATCGTTTGTGACCACGGAGCTGCTTCGATAATGCGGTTCTCCTTGACTATGTAGTGCGACCTACATGGGAAGTTCCAATTGCCAATCGACGGCCAAAGGCTGATCGAGACACCGTCAAAGGTCATCTTCCAGTCAGTGGGCGTGAACGGCGTTACAACCTCGCGCCCGCATCCGCAGCAGCAGAGATGGATCGCGGTAGCGAACTCAATCGAGACGTACAGTACGCCTGGCTCGATAGTTGACGGAATGCTGTGCACAAAGCGATGTTCGAGCTGGTAGAACCTCATTCCTCAACCTCAACTACATTAGTGTTGGCGTTGACGATTTCGTTCATTTCAATGGTGAAAAGGGAGTGCATCTCACCGATCGCATCGTGGTAAATACCGCGGTACTTTTTCCACCTGACTACGGCCGTAACGGCGTTCATCGCATTCAGCTCGGCGATCTGAATGTTGGACGAGTAAACGTCATCAGCACCTCCGCCAGCAAAAGATATGCGTCCTTGCTCAGTGTGGTCGCGTCGATCAGGCGTGCTAGTCGTGGTGCGGACGATACCAGTTAGCTTGCCGTCAACCAGATTGACACCCATGCCACAATCAATGAATGACGCACCGATCTGCTCTAGCTTCTCGATGACCACTTTCTTGGCAGCGCCATTGTCGATGCAGATAAATGCAAATGTGACTCCGTCCAGCAGATGAACATTCGTGCCATTTAACTCGACAGGATGCGCGATGATCGCACGGTGCATGTTGGAGTAAATGCTACGCAAGTACTCAACCTTTGTAGGGAGCTCGCGCAAACAGTCGATCGAAATCGCGCCCGGTGTTCGAAATGCGTTATGCGTTTCCATGAGGTCACGGTCAAACAATCGAATGTCGGCCACTGGGTTCTTGGCTACCAGGTCCAACAGATAGGAACCTGTGCCGCCCAAGCCGATTATTGCGACACGCTCGTTCCTCAATCGATCCACAAGCATTCCGATTCCGGCTCGACTTGTGGCGGTGTCAACGTAGTTGAAAACGTTGTCTTCGTCGGCCTCCGGCGTCCGAAAGACTCGAGGATTTACCTCAGGGTCTAGTGCCTCGGCTGGCGCTGCGAACATCGAAGCGTAAACGGTCATTTGGTGATGATAGTCGCGATATCCGTCCGGTGGACGCCGAGAGAACTTCAGGGTCGCGACCAAACCATCTGCGATCTGCTCATTCACCGATGAGTGGACCTGAATGGGCTGACCGTCGGCGGCGTAGGGAGGCTCTCCTACAAACAAGATCGTGTGGTCATCAGGTTTGAGCGTCGTGTCGCCATTGAGGCGAAGCGCACTTGCAAACGCACCACGACAAATCTGGCCTTCGACATTCCGATAGGGAACGTCTTTCATCACTAGGTATCCACCATGGCGATGAACGGAGTAGCCTTCCGAGCGGAGTTGCATAAGGTCTTGATTAAGACTGAACAGTTGGCGTGACATTGAATCGCGTTCCTTGCTTTACGAGGATGTGTTTGCCCGGGGATAGGTCCCCGCTGTAAGGCTTGGTGGCGGCCAAGCTGTAGCTGACGGTGTAGATGAGGTTGGGATCGCAAGCACCAGGAAAACCAAGCTGAACGACCTGTTCATAGGTGACCATTGGATCGCGCACATAATGCGAACGGCTGTTCACAAAAATTTCGATCAGCCTTGGTGCGGTGATAAATCGCTCTACACCGGGCTGTGTCAAGTCAAACAGATCATCTGGTTCGACCAACTGATCCGTACCACCCGGGACATCAAGGAATACGGCTTGGCTTTCGTTTGGCTGAGCCAGCTCATATAGCTGTGCCCCCATGATGCTTGGCAGCCCCCAGCTCAACTGTCTTTGGTTAATCTTGAACGGATAAACCACGCCGGTTGTGAAACAAACAAATGCCTCTACTCCGCGACCACGTAGATCGAACGTCTCTTTCAGTCGAACATCTTCGAAATCGCCGTTGGGCAGGATCGCAAACAGGCTGGTTGCTTCGTTAGCGTTTGCGGCTTCGAGTATTTGAGTACCCGTTGGAACGGGGTCATCAACTGCGAACTGATTGAAGTCGAGCCCATCGCAGGCCAGGCTAAAATCCCAATGTGGGTTGTCTGATTTTGACATCGTGAATTACTCCTTGCAGATCTTTGAGCTCAGGAAGTCTTCGCTCTACAAGGACAATCGCAGTGACTTTTCCGATCCGGTAATGTTTTCAGAAAGTTTTTCTTAGCGGTCCGCTTGGCACTTCCCCGCAAACGAAATAGGCAGGACACGAAGGGCATGCTCGCTCGTTAAACGTCGGCTCGAACCTGCCAAGTCGAATCGAACTAAGCACCTGCTCCAGCAAGTCGGTTTTTGTTTTCAGCTTCTCGGGGGTGATGGTGATCGGTCTGATATCCTGATCCGATAGGTGCACAAACTCGACTTCGCTCGCCGCGACATGCTCATTTGCCGCCAGTAGCAATGCAGCCGCGGCAAGATCGTCCACCTTCGGCTTGTATCCGCCAGTCCTTACGGCACGAAAACGATGCCCACCGCTATCGCTTACCCAAAAACAATCGTCCGGTTCAAAAGTAAGCTGGTCGCCGTTAATGGTGATTGCGACCGTTGTGGGCGTAACTGCGTCACCAATGTCACGTGTTGACAAGAAGTACTTCAAAAGTTGGATCGCATGAGCGCAGAAGTTTGCTGCGTAGCCATGCTCGTCTAAACCGACGCTTTGGAATTGCGATTTGATCTTCGCTCGTAGTTCGTCGTCAGCGATACTCCTGACGTTCTTCGATACGAACTCTTCGCACAGGACCCTTACTGCTTCATGCATTAGCATGAATGGCGTCGACTTTCTGCGACCGCCGATCTGAAGGATGTGGGTATAGAAGAAGCGTCGTCGACACGATTCATATAGTCCAATCTGGTCAGCAGAAAAGTTACAAGGGCCTTCAATCGAAAAGTCGATTGGCAAGTCGTCTTTTGCGGCGTGGAATTCGGATTTCGGTTTTACGTGCTTCCTGACGATCGCTTGCCCTAACTCGTCAATAAAGGGCGTCACAGACCACTTGTGATTATTTGATTTTCGCGTGGGTGCATATCCAAGTAGCCTGTCTCTGGCTCGCGAAAGTGCAACGAAGAACAAACACTGCTGTTCTTCATCATGGCTCTTTCGATCGTGTAAACCTGGTTCTTCCGATGCTCCTTCGATCATCCCGTCTGGAGCTGGACAGGCAGGGCGTTGAAAGTTCTTGGGAAGGGATGTGTTATTAAGTCCGGGAAAATGGATAACGGGAAACTCCAGCCCTTTTGCCCCGTGGACAGTTAACAACCGTATACCGTCGAGCCCAGAAGCGACTTCGGGAATTTTTCGAAGTTCTTTATCGTCGCCAAGACGAACCAGACTTCGAATTCGTTCGAGCACCCGAGGTATCGGAAGGCCCTTCCCCGCAGGCTGGTGCTTCAGAAAATTCATGAGCTGCCAAACGGCAATCGCAGCAGTTCGATCCTTCACCGCCGACGCATTCGCAAATTCCACTCCGAGTCGGGTGCGGTCGAAAAGCACTGTCGCAAGCACGCTCCATGGCGACGATGCCTTATCAAAACCCTGAATTGTGTTGGCAATGCTGCGCAGAGTAGCCTTGCCCGCTGGGGACACTTCCTCCAGCAAATCTATCCTGGAACGCCAGTCTGAGTCTTGAGTTTGCTCTGCACGCAATCCTTCAATGCTGGCAGCAACATCGCTCAGCGATAATCGAAAGTCATCCAAGCGACCGATCCTGAGCAGACCAATCGCACGTCGGTCGACTAAGAGCGACAGAAATGCAAGTAAATCTCTCACTTCCCTTCGTTCGAAAAGATTTCCAAGAAAGAGTACAGGTATGCCGAGCGCTTCGAGGTCTGCGGCGAACTTAGCCAGTTTGCTGTTTCCAGTACAAAGAACCGCCTGGTCTCGGTAGGCGTAGCCTTTCGCGCGCAGTTCCTCAATAGCTTCTGCAATCGCAGGGGCCTCTTCTTCAGCGTAGTCGACCGTCCGTAGCTCGGCATTCGCTCCGATCGACTCCCGGTTGGGCTCGATCGATAGCGTCGCCCCACTCTTGCTATGAGGCATTCTTGCCGCGAAGTTTGAAAAAGCCTCCGTAATTTCTGGCACGCTCCGATAGTTCACGGTCAAGGTTAGTCGCTGACCACCAGGAAAGTCGTCGGAACCGAATCGCTTCATGTTGAAACTGGACGCGCCGCGAAATCGATAAATCGACTGTTTGGAATCCCCGACTACCCACAGATCCTCACCAGACAGCGACAGGCATTTGAGCAGTCGGACGCTGCTCCGGTTAACGTCCTGGTATTCATCCACCAATACGTGCTGATAGGTGCTCGCGATCTTGTCTCGAATTGCTTCCTGTGACTCGAGCAGCTTAACAGGCCGAAGTACCAAGTCGCCAAAGTCGATCAGTTGCTTCGATTCCTTTATGCGCTCGTATGCGTCATAGACTTCGGCTATCTCCAAACACTTCTCCGCAGCTTCAATCTTCTCGCGGTTATTGTTTGACTTTGCATTTTCATGCATTGCGATGGCAAGCTGTCGATAGTTGGCAGCGTCAACTACCTCATCCTTTGCTCGCGAGATAGCATCCAAGATACTGTCGATCAGCTGAACCGGATCGTAGATATTTCTATAGTGCTTCAGCCCAAATCGAGGGAACTCTTCCTCAAGAAGCTCAACGGCTTCCGTTCGATCCAGCAATCTAGGGTCCTTTTCGAACCCCAACTCCTGTCGAAAGCGGCGAACTATGTCGAGTCCAAATGAATGAAAGGTACCTATCCACATCGCAGCCGCCCCTTCCGGATTTTTCTTGGCGATGCGATCAGCCATTTCAGCCGCTGCTTTGTTCGAGAATGTCAGCAAAAGGATTTTGCGAGGATCGATGCCCTCGTTCAGTAACGACTCCACTCGTGAGGTGAGGGTCTGCGTCTTGCCAGTTCCTGGACCAGCCTCAACCAACAACGCGTTGCCGCGATGTAACGCAGCTTGCTCTTGTTGTGGATTCAGGGGACGCTCTGGCTTAAGGACTTCGCCAACATCTACACACGGTGGCAACAGAACGGCGTCGAGCAATTGTTGGGCTACAACTTCGAACGGGGCTCCATGACGTCTAGCAATCTCTGATGCGCTAAGTCCATGATCAACATGCATGTTCCTAACGTATTGCCTAGGAAGCAGGAACTCACGAGCAAACAAATCCATCTGGATCTCGCGTCGTTGCAGCCGTCCATAGTCCACCACGCGGTACTCGGCATCTGGTGGTGGCTCGGCGCTTCTATCCATCTCAATGGCAGGAGATTGCTCACAATCAACACCGTCGCCCAAAACAACATGACCTAGCTCATGCGCGGCAAGGAAAGCATTCTCGAACTCCGTCTCGCATCTTTCATGCAGAACTAGTGCTTCATTCGGTATGTACTTCGCGCGGCCTCCGTCAAGCAAGACCGCACCCGGCATCGTATCCTCTAAGTAGAGTTCGCGACTCTCAATTGCTGATTTCACAAAGGCATAGGGCTTAGTCGGATCGCAACCGTTCGCAACTCGTTCAGCATGCAACTGTGCAGCAATCCGCCGGGCATTCTCAATTGCGTCCATGGTTACCACTAGACGCGACGAGATCAGCCACTCTACTTGGATCAACACCTGCGTCCTGTAGAACGCGGGCGAAGTCTACCTTCTCCGCCATTTGGGGCTTTACATCGGACTTGTGGCTTCCAGCAGGCTCGGCAGCGGTGGGCGAAGATAGAATCTCGATAAGAGCACTGACCGGACAAGCGAGTTCGTTAGCAAGCGTGTCTAAGAACTTCGCAGACATGGAAGCGACGATCACACGGCGCTCCCGAAGTGCCGCGAGAACTTGCCTAGGCAGTTGGAGCGCGGATGCAAGCTTATTCAGATCCTTCGGCTGAAGAAGCGCGAGCGGATCGACCTTGGCGGACGGTGCTGTGTCGGCATGCATTCTCCAGGCTTGCGCGATCAGCGCATCGTCACCTTCGCTGGCGGCGTAGTTTGGATAGTCGGATATGCACGCGATTTCCCTTGCTAAGTCCGTCAACTCAGTCGCGAACTCTGGATATCGTTGCAAGTATCTTTGGAGTGTGCTTGCGTCAATTTCGTCCTCTAGCAGAAACGACTCAAGGACGGACTCGGCATCCTTTTTCTTGTCTTCATTGCTCATTGGGGGCACTCCTTTGTCATCTCTTTCACAGCCGCGATTGCCTTTTTCAAATATTCCCTTGTAGTCTTAGGAGTTCTGCCAATCGCTTTCGAGATTGAGATAACGTTCTCATTTGTGGATTCGACGGGGATTCCCTGCCGGTGTAGTTCCAAAGCCGTTCGGTATTCATCTGGCAAACGATTAATCGCAGCGTTGAGCAGCATCCGGTAGTCTTTGTCTCCGAATTTCTCAAATTCGGCTAAATCGCCAAAACTTAGCTGTTCGAGCTCACGATCAGAAAGTTCAACGTCATCTTCGAAGGAGCCAATTTGCGCCGCCCGATTCTTCTTGCTGCACGCCTGTCGGTAAGCGCTAACTCGCAGCTTGGCTACAGCCATCGCAAAACGATACTCATAGACGTCGAGACGATCGTCGTAGCCCGTCTTGCGATCATTTGCCATCAATTCTGCGAACTTGCTCACTGCAATTGATCTTACTTCCGACTCAAGGCCAGCCTCTCCACGACCGTCTTGTTCCGGTTCTCGAGGTAGTTGCGCAAGGACTCGCTTGAAGAGGGCTGTGTACAACTGCTCGAACGTCGAGTCCTTTGGGTCACACCCTCTGCGCATTCGAACCAGGTGCATCAAACATTCTTGGGGGATAAAGCCCGTATCGGCGATGTCCATAATCTCGCACCTACGAATAAGCTCAGCGTCCGACACCCCTTCAAGCTCGACTAACTTGGCTTCAATTTCCGGCGGACGTACGCAAGGCTTATCACCATTTAGCCTTCTAAGCGGAACAACCACAGACACCTCCGTGATGAAATCATTTGCAAATCACCAAGCATTTACTGGCTCTTAACCATATGTTTTTGACCAAACTTGTCCCTGCAGCGAGGCACAATTCTGGCTAGTTCCTGTTGGCAAGAACTTGATTAACTGTGAGCAGTCATCGTAGCAAGTGCTTGCTTAAATGCAAGAACAGTCAATTCTTCTGCTGCGCAGTTACGGGTATTTGCAAGCGTGTAGTTGGGGGTTGACGCAAGTGCCTCTCCTGCTGTAATTTAAGAATGCTAGCAAAGGCGGATGCGTAGGCAATTGTGCGAAGTGTTCCGGCAAGGAGAGGTCAGATGCGTAATTCGATTGTTTTATTGAGCGGGGGTGTCGACTCCACAACTGCACTCGCAGTTGCTCAATCTCAGGGGTTCAACGTCTCCGCTTTGTCGTTTGCCTATGGACAACGTCACAAGTCGGAGTTGCTTGCAGCTCAGGCCATCGCCAGACGTGCTGGGGTGCGAGATCACGTCGTGATCGAGATTGATTTGCGCGCCTTCGGCCAATCGGCATTAACGGACGAGATAGACGTTCCGCGAGATCGTTCCGTCGAGGAAATGAACGCCGCGATACCGGTAACTTATGTACCTGCACGGAATACGATCTTTCTTTCGTATGCTCTGGCACTTGCCGAAGTGCGTGAGGCAAATGACATCTTCATTGGGGTGAATGCTCTGGACTACAGCGGTTACCCAGATTGCCGCCCCGAGTATATTGCAGCGTTTCAGGAGATGGCCCGCCGTGCAACCGCTCGATCTACAAGCGGCGAACACACAGTCAGCATTCACGCACCGCTGATTCACAAGACTAAGGCCGAGATCATCCGGATAGGTTCGGATTTGGGTGTGGACTTTAGTCACACAATCAGTTGCTACCAGGCATCTGAAACGGGCCTCGCTTGCGGGCACTGCGACGCCTGCATTCTCAGACGACAAGGCTTTGAACAAAACGGTCTGCCAGACCCAACCAGATATGTCGAATCGGAAATGGTGGGCTCATGAGTTACTCAGTCAAAGAGATCTACTACACGCTGCAAGGTGAAGGCGCGTATGCCGGTCGCCCTGCCGTCTTCTGTCGGTTCACTGGGTGCAACTTGTGGACAGGCCGTGAGGAAGATCGTCATAGAGCAATTTGTCAGTTTTGCGACACGGATTTTGCTGGCACTAATGGACCTCAGGGTGGCGTGTATCAAACTGCCGCCGACCTATCGAATGCGATTGATGATTGCTGGCCTAGCAATGCGACTGGCGAATGGATGGGCAATAAGCTGGTTGTCTGCACTGGTGGCGAACCCTTGCTTCAGCTCGACTCAGATTTGGTCGAGGCGTTGCACGCTCTGAGCTTTACCGTCGCAATCGAAACGAACGGGACCAAACTGCCGCCACCCGGCATCGATTGGATCTGCGTAAGTCCCAAGGCTAACGCGTCACTAGTGCTGACCTCCGGCGATGAATTGAAGTTGGTTTTTCCACAAGTTGGCGTCGATCCCGAGAGATACACGAATCTCGATTTCCAACGCTTTTTCCTTCAACCGATGGATGGCCCCCGCCAAGGAGATAACACTCGCCTTGCAGCCAAGTATTGCTTGGAGCATCCGCGATGGGAGCTAAGTCTTCAAACACACAAGTTAGTTGGGCTGCCATAGGTAAAGGGGTTGAACAAATGGATCTTTACAAAGAGTTTCGATTCGAGGCGGCTCACCGTTTACCGAATGTCCCTGAGGGCCACAAATGTGGTCGTCTGCATGGCCATTCCTTTCGCGTAGAGATTCATGTCGATGGTCCCGTTGATCCATATACGGGATGGGTTATCGATTTTGCTGACATCAAGATGGCTTTCAAGCCGCTGCTCGATCGTTTGGATCACTACTACCTAAACGACATTGCGGGCCTTGAGAATCCAACAAGCGAAAACATCGCGATTTGGATCTGGCGTAACCTAAAACCTTCGCTTGCTTTGTTGTCCAAAGTTGTTGTCTGCGAGACCTGTACTTGTGGTTGCACCTATCGAGGAGAGCACGAATGACGGCAGGTTTCCGATTGCTTGACGAGGTGACGAGATGACAGATGTTGTCAACGTCGTTGTCACTTGCACCAAGGATAAGCGGCATCCAGTTGCTGAAGAGTGCCAGCTTCGCAATGTTCCGGGAGCGTCGATTCGGGAGCGCATTCAAGAGTGGCAAACTCGCACCAAACGTCACTGGAAGGAATCCGTGCGAGTCGCGGACTTATATGCCGGCGACCATTGGGCAAACGTCCGGGCTTTGGAATCGTCCTATTTTGCAATTGACGTCTGGGTTTGCTCTGCAGGGTACGGACTTATCCATTTCGACGACTACGTTGCACCTTATGCGGCTACATTCTCCCGAAGCCATCCTGACTCGGTCGCTTCCCAACTCCCAGAAAGCGATCGTCTCAGCGCTGCGCAGAATTGGTGGAATGCGACTGCTTCAAAATGGAAGACGCATTTCGGCGATAGGCCTAGAAGTTTGACCGCTCTAATGGCTGAGTATCCGAAACGTTCATTGTTAGTGGTTGCATCGGACAACTACATGCGAGCAATCGCTGACGATCTTCGAGATGGTGTTTCCCATCTCGAAGAGCCAGATCAACTAGCAATCGTTTGCGCCGGGGTTAAAAGCCTTGAGGGATTGGACCAGAATCTCGTTCCATGCGACGCACGAATGCAAACCGCGTTAGGCGGAGCTAGGCGATCGTTGAATACTCGATTGGCCGCCAAGATCATCTATGAGTCTCGCCAACCTCCCCGGGCGACAAGCCTCAAGAGGCGTTATCAAAAGTTGCTAAGTGAACAACCTCCAATCGAGAAATACAATCGACAACAGCTTTCTGATGACGAGGTTAAAGCGTTCATTCGAAAGCAACTACGAGTAAGCCCCAAGTCGCAACACTCTCCGCTGCTAAGGGTACTACGCGACTCCAACATGGCATGCGAGCAAAAGAGATTTGCGAATCTCTACAAAGAAGTCGTGGAGGCACTGAATGGCTAGTCAAAGAAACGGTAGACCAGAACCTATCGTACGAAGAGCACTACGCATAGATCAGAATATGCAGCATCCGCTCTACATGTTCACCCTTACAAGCGATGAGCTCTTGCAGGTAGCCGACATATCTCGAATTACCCGAGACGAGTCAGGCAATTTGATCGGCTATCAACGTCCTGATGTGCGACAGCACGTTCAGAACATCGTCGAGTACTTGGACTCAGGTGAAATCATTTTCCCGAACTCCATCATCCTGGCACTGTCATCAAGTGTGAAGTTCAAACAAAGCCGGGGGCCAGGTACAGATGATGGTTTTGCCAAAGCGGGAACGCTTGAGATAACCATTCCTTCTGGTGACGGTCCGAAACCGGCTTGGATTGTCGACGGACAGCAGCGTGCTCTTGCCCTTACCAAATGCAAACGCCGCGATTTACCCATTCCGATCAACGCGTTCGTTGCTGACGAAGTGGAACTCCAGCGCGACCAGTTCTTGAGAGTTAACAGTGCCAAGCCGCTGCCCAGGGGACTTATCACCGAGTTGCTTCCTGAGGTAAGCAGTAACTTGCCCGCAAATTTGTCGGCAAAGAAGATGCCATCAGCGATCTGCGACTGGCTCAATCGCGAGAAGTCATCGCCTTTCTATGGCTTAGTACACCGCGCCTCTACGGCTAAAGAAGACAAGTCAAGCACAGTTATTGCCGACAATTCGATCGTCAAGATGGTTGAGGAAAGCTTGTCGCAGCCATCGGGTTGCTTGTTTCCCTACCGCAACATCGCCACAGGGGAGACAGACTTCGACGGGATCACGACGTTGCTCGTAGTCTACTGGTCCGCAGTGCGCGAGGTCTTTCCAGATGCTTGGGGCAAGCCAGCGACAAAGAGTCGACTCATGCACGGTGCTGGCATTCGATCGATGGGAAGACTTATGGATCGGATCATGCCGGTTGTCGACCTCAGAAAACCAACTGCTCAGGCTGAGGTAGTGCAAGAACTAAAGCTTGTCGCACCGATTTGTCGCTGGACAGCGGGACGGTGGGATGACATGGACGGAATGAAATGGAACGACCTCAACAACGTGCCGCGGCACATCAACATTCTCAGTAATGTCCTCATTAGAGGTTACGTGCAGGCGAAGGGAACCAGATAGATATGCAGTTTTTCTTCCCAGACAGCCAGGATCTCGTCGATCCAAGCTTCGACTTTCAAACGGAAAAGCGATCGGACACGCGCGTTAGACAACGCGACGATCTCTACGCACACGAGGTTTTTAAGAAGATACCTTATGACGGCATGTTGGTCTCCAAAGCCATAGTAGAGGGAACAGGCCAATCCACAGGTCGCTATACCCTCGGGCAGCAACGCCGCTTTTCTGTCAGCGGCGTTAAGGAGTTCCTTCGTATTCCCGAGACGATGAAGGTTATGGGGGATTGCGGTGCATTCACCTATGTAAAGGAGGAGGTACCTCCCGTCACCGTCGAGGAAGTGACACGCTTTTATCAGGACGCTGGTTTCGACTATGGCGCATCAATCGACCATGTGATTCTAGACTACAACCCATCTTGGGATCATAACCTACCTGGCATAGAAACTGTCCCAGAAAAGTGCTTAAAACGTCAAGACATAACAATTGAATTAGCACGTGACTTCAAGCAGCACTGCAAGAAGGAACGCGTAACATTCGAACCGCTTGGCGTTGCACAGGGATGGAGCCCAGTCTCCTATGCCAAGTCAGTGAGCGCGCTGCAAAAGATGGGTTACCGTTATATTGCACTGGGCGGCATGGTTCCCCTGAAGACTCCAGAGATCGTCGCGGTGTTATCCGCGTGTTATCCTAGATTACGATCCGATACCAGACTCCATCTATTTGGTGTTACACGCCTGACGCACATCCCGGAATTCAAGTCCATGGGAGTAGTGAGTTTCGATAGTACATCACCCTTACGACAGGCTTTCAAGGAAGACAAAGGCAATTACTACAGTCGCATTAAAGATGATCTCGGCAACGAGAAGAGTTACACAGCGATCCGTGTTCCGCAAGTAGACGTAAACGTCCAACTTAAGAATCGGATCTTGTCCGGGCAAGTAAAGCAAGCCGAGGCCTTCCGCCTGGAGAAAGAATGCTTAGATGCTCTCCGTGCTTACGACAAGAAGCCGCACCACCGCAAAGAATTGATACAGTTGCTTATCGAATACCAGTCACTGTTCGGTAACCTTCGCAACTACGCGATTGAATACGAAGACGTTCTGAAGGACCAACCCTGGAAGCAATGCAGTTGCGAAGTCTGTAAGACGCTTGGGATCAATGTGGTGATCTTTAGGGGGGCCGAGCGAAATCGTCGACGAGGCTTCCACAATGTACACGTAACTTATGAGAGACTGAAGGTAGCGAACCGTCGGAAGGTTCCAACTTCGGTGTAAAGGAATAGAGTAATGACAGGCAGCACGATGGCCAAAAACAAATCAACGAGTCGCAAATCAAAGGTAATCACACTGGAGTTGCCAGCGCTCGAGATCCGACAGGGAAAGAATAGACGCCTCTACAGCTTTGCCGTTGATGGCAAGAAACTTCACGACTTCTGTACTGTCTCCCGTGTCAGCCGTCACGATGGTGAAGGCCTGAGTGGCTACCAACGTCCGGAAGTCGTTTCGCACATCACCCAGATCAAGGACTACCTCGAATCCGAGAATCCATTGTTGCCCAACGCCATCGTTGTAGCCTTTAATCCAACTGTACAATTCCGCCCTGCATCAGGTAGCAAGCCGGGCATCAGTCGCATGGGAACACTTGTGATTCCCGTCGATCCCGACTGCTCGGATTCTGACAAACCAGGCTGGATCGTCGATGGTCAGCAACGGTCGGCTGCGCTACGTGACGCTCGCATTGACTCGTTTCCCGTTTGTGTTGTCGGCTTTGTTGCGGATGGCTACGAGGAGCAGCGCCAGCAGTTCATTCTTGTCAACGCCACCAAACCTCTGCCAAAGGGGCTAATCTATGAACTGCTTCCATCTACCGAAGGCAAGCTTCCTCTCGCGCTAGCTCGACGACGACTACCATCGCTGATTGCAGAACGTCTCAACTACGATCAAGGCTCACCGCTTGAAGGAATGATCCGAACGCCCACAAACGGAATAGGGGTTATCGCCGACAACTCGATTCTTAAAATGCTAGAGAATAGCTTGACCGACGGAGTACTCTACAACTTCGAAGACATTGACGATCAACTTGAGGTGCTCAAGGAGTTCTGGGATGGAGTCAAACGCACATTCCCCGATGCCTGGGGTAAACTCCCGCGCCTATCACGACTTATGCACGGTGCCGGTGTCATCTCTATGGGATTCCTTATGGACACGATCGCCGATCGACACCGCAAGCAACGCAAGTTGACGTCTAAGCTCTTCCAGCAAGAACTCGAGCCCTTACGCAAAGTTTGTCGCTGGACCGATGGCTATTGGGATTTCGGAAATGGCGAATCACTTAAGTGGAACGAGTTGCAGAACGTGCCACGCCACATCCAGATGCTGTCCAGCTACTTAATGAATCAGTATCGCTCAATCACGAAGAAGTAACATGGTTCATCGCAAGACGGTAGTTGTCTTCTCCGGTGGACTCGATTCCACAACACTCGTGTACCACCTAATTGCTCTCGGCCACGAAGTCAAGGCGATCTCGTTTGACTATGGGCAGCGGCATCGCAAAGAGCTAGATGCTGCTGGTACGATTGCTAGTCTTTTGTCCATTGAACATAGGATTGTGAACGTCTCTGGTCTGGCGGAGATCTTTGGTTCAAATGCTCTTACAGATGATTCAGTTGCGGTGCCCCTCGGTGCTTACTCTGCGGAAACGATGCAGGTCACTGTCGTTCCCAACCGCAACATGATTATGTGAAGTGGACCCCATTATTCGGACCACGGGCGCGCGAGCGTTAGATAGCGCCCGCGGGTCGCTTCTGACGCTTGGGGCGATAGACTTCCCAAGGCGTTTGATCGTCTAGGCCCTGATGAGGCCTTTCGAAATCGTAGTAGTCAAAGAAGCGACTTAGACTACTATTTGTTTCGACACCTGAGCTGTATTCCTTGAGGTAAATCTCTTCGTATTTGACGGTCCTCCACAGCCGTTCAATGAATACGTTATCAGTGGCTCGACCGCGACCGTCCATGCTGATCTCGATGGAGGCCTCAGTGAGCTTGGAAGTGAACTCGCGGCTGGTGAACTGCGAGCCTTGATCGGTATTGAAGATCTCTGGTCTGCCTTTCTCTAAAGCCTCTTCAAGGGCCTCGATAACGAAGGTGGTATCCATGCTGTTTGATAGTCTCCACGAGATTACGAAGCGGCTATGCCAATCCATGACTGCACATAGATACAAGTAACCATGACGCACTGGCACATAGGTGATGTCGCTGCACCAAACGTGATCCGGCCTGGCTATCTCGAGTCCGCGTAGCAAGTATGGATAGACCTTGTTTTCCTTGGTTGGAATGGTTGTCTTGGGTTTGGGAGCTAACGCCTCCAAACCCATGTTTCTCATTAGTCTTTTCACCCTTTTGCGATTAACTACGATTCCTTGTCGCTCCAAATAAGACACCATCTGCCGCTGCCCTTTGGCAGGTCGTCGCATGTACTCCTCATCGATCATTCGCATGATCTCGAGGTTCTCTGGCGACTCTGGCACAGGCTCGTAATAGAGATTCGATCGATTCAGGCCGAGCAACTGACATTGCTCTCGAATGCTAAATGATGGATGATTCCAATCGATCCACTGCCGCTTCTCAGCCACCGTGCTCGGCCACTTTTTTTTTCAGCCACTCCAGCTGCATATTGAGCTTGCCGATCTGCTCGTAGAGCTCGGCATTGCCAGGCCCATCGGTCTTTTCGGTCTTCGGTGATGTTCCCTCAAAGACTCCTTCGATGCCGTCAAGCAGCTGCTTCTTCCAGAGCGCAACCTGAGTCGGATGAACTTGATGCTGTTTCGCCAGTTCTGCTGTTGTCTTCAATCCCTTGTGTGCATCTAAAGCTACCTTCGCCTTGAAGGCAGCGCTAAACGATCGCCGTTTCCGTGGCATCTTGTGCTCCTTTCAGTGATCCCCAAAAATACTCTTTTTCCGGACAAAAATCACGAGCTTTTTCTATCTAAGCCCGTGGTCCGAATAATGGGGTCCACTTCAATGCTTTCAATCGCTGCCGGTTGGGCAATCGCATTAGGCTTCGATTCGGTCGCATTCGGAGCGCATTCTGGTGAATATACTCCATATCCCGACTGCCAACCTGCATTTGTTGCGGCAATGAATATAGCGACGCGAGCATGCGATTACAAACAAATTGAAGTTCTAGCACCGTTTGTGAGTTGGACAAAGGCTGACATCGTTCGACGAGGAACAGAACTGCACGTTCCGTTCAATCTAACTTGGAGTTGTTATGAGGGCAAAGTAATTCCTTGTGGCAATTGCTCTACATGCATCGATCGAAAGGACGCGTTTGCGATGGCAATAATGGAATGACTGATTGAGATCGGTTCAACAGATGCGCGTTGTCGATGCAAGGCAGCATCCTTTTGCAATAATCGTTTTTGGGGATTGCGTTGGCAAGCTTACCGAGCAGATTGCTTGACGTATTGCTTGACCAGGTACTCAGTAAGTCGCCGCTTATCCTGACTTGTGTTCTGCAGTTCGTCCCAATTACAGTTCAAACTTGCCCATCTCCCGGAAGTCCATGCACATTTGTCTCTTATTACTGCTATTCTCTTTTGTACTTTGCGGGCTGTCGCAGGGACGATAGTTTCAACATCCTTCATTACCTCATCCATCAAATGTCCTAGTGCGTAGATTCCGGCTCCGTGAACCAGTCTGCTTGTGCGTGGATTTCCGTCCCAAGCATCCGGCCACGTCGTCTTTACCGCAATGAAAAAGACTTTCAAATACTCTGCTGCAGAGCAAAAATCCGTATCTTCAAATGTTCGGCCCGAAAATCGCGATAGGATTCCTCGCCTCAAACTATCCTGAATGACAGATAAAACCGCTGCTTGACTGATGTTGCATTCATCACCACTTGCACCAATTCCTCGGATTCTCCGAAAAAAAGGGGATGCTGTGTCAAACCGAAGATGCTCCAATATCTTAGCAGCAATTTGACGATGCCGAAGTCCTTTGGGAAGGTGAGTTGTGACGTGCGGCAGTAGTTCGTGAAGTAGATCCTTGGGGAGGGCCTTTGTCTTATTGATCAATACGAATTGTTCCCTTTGGAAACTCTCCGAAGGTGATTGGAATGCGACAATTACTGCAGGGAAATTCCGCCTAGGGTCAAGTTCAGAGAGTGCGGTTGCGCGCTGCTGGCCATCGACAATAAAACCTGGCTTTGCACCACCGTTTCGCATTAATGGAATGATGAGAGTTCCAAATGTTCCCCACTCGGTGGCGACGTGATTTTCGAGGGGGGTGAATTTCACCTGAGAATCAAAGGATATCACTATCGCATTCGGTAGTACCGCTTTTGCTTGTTCCAGGTACTCGCGAATTTCTTGAATGTGTTTACCCACACGCTCTCGCTGGTATCCCCGCAGTTGTCCATTGCCTATGCGATGAGCGAAATCAACGGTTGCAAATTGTGAAATCAATCTGCCATTGACACCAAACAGATAAAGCGGTACGTCTCGATTCTGTAGGATCCTTAATGCATTCACCTTAATAACACTCAATTTTGCACCCTATGCATTGATTGGTGGAAGCATGTCGTCGGGTATATAGATACTTTCTGGCTCTCTTCTATATCTGCCTCCGGTCAACGTGACTCGCGGATTGGATTTAGCAAACGCCATCACGTCCTCTAGCATACGCAAGTACGTTATGGGTTTTTCGGAGAAAACGCAGGCGAGAAACGCAACATCAGAGATGGAGCTTGGTCCAATACTTCTTCGAATGTGCGCATACGCAGTTAAGATCCGAAGATCGCCGTCTTCGCGTTTTATGGCAGTACGATGCTTCTCCCAGCACCCACTTTGAAACCATTCGTCGATAGCTATGACATTCGGTCTATCTTTTAACTCGGCTGAAGTTCCCTCAAGGTTGGAATGAAGTAAACGCAAATCGCTAGTGACAAAATAACTGAAAGCATTTTTCGCAAGTCCCTCTTTTGACAAGTATCCGAAATCTGCAAGCCACTCTAGTCGCGGGCTGATTCGATGCTCTGTAACACCTGGCCCTCCCGACTTCTCACGGGATGAAGGGGCAACAAGTTTCAACAACTCTCGTCCCTTCCGCATCGAAGACTGGGAGACATGTCCTTTGCAATTCTCTAGTGCCCGTTCAACGATCTTCGGAAAGTCCAACGCAACTTCGTCCCGGGTGAAATCGGACCTATTTGATATGCATTGCAGCAACTCCGTTAGAAGCAGTCCATCGGCACTTAGGAACTGTCGAAAAAGAAGTATGGATTCTGCGAGGAGTCTGAATGGATTATCTGTTACCGGCGAAAGCTTGCGGAGTGCTTTCAATAGAAGGCCCGACGTCGTAACGGTGTTTTTTAGCTTTGATAACAATCGCAACTGATAGCAGAGTTCAATCACTTCTTCGGTGTTCTCAGGCGTTGGAACGCCAATCGTGCTTGGCACCGACGGATCGTTCATCCAAATATCTACCTGATAGACGTCAATTGATGATACGTCTCTATGGTTCTTTTCCACAGAGTACTGGTCAGCCTCCTTACGTACAGTATAGTCCTTATATCTTCCTCTGCTCCGAACTGTTTTGCCCACCATGTTCTTACTGACAAGATAATCAATAATTCTGTCGGTCTCCGGTGATCCGAGAGGCATTGCGACAACTCTGTCAATTACTGCATGAACTTTCCTCGTCAATCCTGCAGTGTTTTGGTGTGCCAATGAGCAAAACGGCAGGACAATATTTGTAAGTCCCATGCGCGACTTGAAAACAGTAAGATGCAACAAAAATGGGTCGGCATTCAACACAGTTACAACTCCACCCCTCCGTGCAGACTCGCTCTTGGACGAACTGAAACTACCATCGCTCTTTTCACAGTGGTGCTCATGTCAGCAGCAGATACCAGACAGAAACCAGGGGGTAGTTGTCGAAGTAGGTCTGACAGTTCAAGTTCCGTTGAACCGAACTGAATGCCTTCTGGTAAACTCGATTTCAAATTCTCGCGTACTGCACGAATGTCGGCTTCTGTTACAAGTTGGTGGGCTACAAAGGTTTCGACTTGGCTCAATATCCGCTTGTCTATCGCCGAAGGCTGTTGCGTTGCCAAAATTGCAGAAAGCCCCATGTTGCGACCTTCTTTGACAAGCTTTACAAACAATTCGCGGGCAGGGCCCTTTGTTCCAGGTTCAAGGAAAGCTTGAGCCTCATCGAGCACGACGAAGCACTTCGGCACAGCGCCGGTAACTTTGTCTGACAGTACTTGACGGTCGCCCTCCGTCAATTCCGGATCTAATGCGAGTCGCTTCTCAATAAACGCTGTCTCGCTCCTCGACGAAATCAGCATCCTTGTTGTGAGGGAAAGAATTGCACACCTATACCCGTCAGGCAGTCGCCCGAGCATCATTATTGAAAGCCTACCTCCGGACAAAAGCTCGCCAATCGATGTGCCTACTTCATCAAACAAGCCTGTATCATCAAATGAATTCAATCGTTGACGGAGCGCGCGTAATGTTTCGGGGTGATACAATCCGACTATTTCGTCGGCCTCGATGGCCGACACTAAGTCTGTTATTCCATATTGTGCTTTTGCGTTTTGCGGAATGTTCTGAAGGTGGTATCCAGAAACACGTACTAAATTATAAATGGTTCCAAAAGCTTGGCCCATTGGCTGGGTCATCAAATCGAGATCTAGTAGTAGTTCCCACTCTTCGAGTCCAAGTAAGGGGATGGGAATTTTAAAGGTTTTGAACCAGGAGGGATCTGTAGCGCGACGATACGATTCTCCAGGAATCCAGGCTTCAACTTCAAAAGACTCATCTAAGATTCCGAAAGCCTTGGCCTCACTATACTGCTTTCGTACTTCAGGATTGCTTGAATCCGATACTGGAAATCTTGTTGGCCAATAAAGATCTAGCGGATCAAAAAGCAAAACTGCGCGAGGCTTAGATTGTCGTGACAGTTTCGAATTCGGTTGATGCGAGCATAGACCTTCTGCGAGTACTCCAAGAGTGAAGGACTTTCCTGTACCTCGCTTTCCAACCACACAAATAACCTGCTCCTTACCGGAATTCACCCACACCTGCGACGCTTTGCTATTGGTAACCTCCGCAAGTTGCCCTAACCATAAAGCGTCTCCATGTAAGCTGTCAGCGCCGAGATTCACCGACTTACTTCCGGTGTCCAAAATAGGTTTTACTTTCCACTGTCGCATTTACGTTTACCCGTTAACAAGCTGTCTGACATACGTCGAGGATAGGACATGACGCTCTTCGTCGATTGCTCTGTTCAACAGGTCATCCAAGGTCTGCTGAATATCACGAGGGCGAGAGATACCGCCATTTCGGCAAGCGTACTCAACAGCCAATTCGAGACCATCCGAGGTAAACGGGAACGAATTCTCATCGATTGCTTCTTCATCGCATTCGCTCTCGAATTCTGTCACAAGCCTATTGCGTTTCTGCTCATCGATCCATTCACTGAGCAATGCAGATATGAATTCCTTCGTTTTATCTGTATCCATCGTTTCTAAGGCAATGTAACTTGATTCACCAAATCTCGTTTGTACCTGTTCATCCTGGAGTGGAAGCGCCATGTTTTCCACATCAACGCAAGAAATCGAAACAATAAAGCCAAAATCTTTTGTTTGTTGATCAGAAATGAGCTTGAAGGCATTCGTCCAGTGATTGATCGCGTCCTGATCCGACACGAATTCGAGCTTTGTCGCTTCATCTAGCATAAAAATCAGAATCTTGTTCTCTGACGCCCTACACAGCTTTCCGAAGATTTGCAATACGCGTACAAATTCATTGGACTGACTAAGGGCAGGGCCGAGACCAGTCGCTCGTGCATCGGCCGCGGATAACGCAACTCCACGCAGCCAATCCCAAGCGGCTCGACTACTATCGCCGCGTCCAAGTAGCGTCGCAAACGCAGCAGCGATGTCCCCAGACTGTGACCATTCTTGGATTTGCCGCTCATATTCGCGGTTGGACGCCATGAAACTATGAACCCAGCCTTGCGCACGTTCGAATCCTAGAGCATCGAGCAGGGATGCATGTGCAACCTGAAAGGTTGACTTTTTCGTGATGTCTGGCAATTCCTTGAATACTACTATCGCGGGAAACTCGGGAGTCTGGCTGACAACATACTCAATGTGTCGCATCGTGTGCGTTTTCCCCACTCCCCAATCTCCGTACAGAACCATTTTTGGCGGGTTGCCCGTTCGAAATGAACGTTTCAGCATTGACTGGAGGCGATCCTGCAAGTCATGTCGTGCGAAAAAGAGTTGGGCGTTTTCGTCTGTTTCGATCGCGAAATCATTATGCTCAGGTTTGAGACCAAACCATTCATTCATTGTTTCCATAGCATTTATCCTTGGTCAAATTGAGAAGGAGGCTTTCACTACTAAGCCTCAATCAAGCGTTTCCTAGTTTACCAAGCATCGATTTGGCGGGGCAAAAATTTTGGCGTGCACGATCGGACTGGCGTTGCCAGCGATGTGATTTCAGTTTGTGTGTTTGACATAGATTTGAATATTCTTGGGTTAGGCGTGGCGGCGGTACCAAAGCATCCAGACTTTGGCTTCATAGAGCTGCCAGGTCAGCAGCGTAGTGGTTGGCTGAGGTGATCGTGGATCATGAACAGCTGCTCCACAGACTCTCGAAAGCTCAACAGTCGATAGATTAAGCGTCGAGAAGTTCGGACGATCTGAGATGGGATCTGGATGATCGTTTGTAAGAATGTATGGAACTCCATGCGCACGATGCGGTGCTTTACTTCAGCCTGATTGGCTTTTTGCTTGTCGGTACCCTGTGGGCGAATCATGAGTCCACTCCAGCACTTGAGTGTCCATGCCAGGGACGCGATGACCATGTAGGCCCAGTTACTCACAAGATTATCCAACGGCGCGGCTAGCGCGCCACAGGCATGCAGCTGACTGATATCGTTCTCTTGACCACAACGGTCATTGGCGTGAAAGACAACCTGGCGAGATGAGCAGTTGCTGCGTGATTCATTGGTGATGTAAAAGAAGTAGTGTGGTTCATTGAACAGCACCTGTTGCCCTCTCGAGACCTCGACATCTTTGCGCACGACGACCATGCGATAGTTTCGATCGCAGCACGTGGGACGATAGTCGAACTCAGCGATGTCCTCACCAACTTGGTGCTTGGTCTCGTATTCATTTTGTTCAACGATTTGATCTTTGAAGTTGGGACGCTTTTGGCGAGACTCGGTTTCCGGTTGCGGCGGATGGCGGCGGCGAAGTGGCTTCCAGGCGTCTTTTTCAAGGGATTCGGCAATCGCAATCAAATTGGGCTTGGCATCATAACCGAACACAAATTTCACTTTGTCATTGTCCCAGCGATCAAAGTTGTCCGTTAACGCGAAGTCAGTATCGCCGCGCAGAAACACTTCCTGGAAGCCTGCATCGCGACACTGTTTGACTGCCAAATCGAAGTAGAACGCTGCTCCTTCATGACTAGGTCGATTGCCACTTCGATTGGCGATGTAGAGAACCTCGCGAGTGTTAGCCAGTGTCACTACCAGCGGATGATAGCCCCACTGCTTTTTGTAGTTCATCCCGATACCCTCTTTGCGCTGTCCCGAGGTCTCGACCATGGTACCATCAGCTTCGATGATTGCACGCTGAAAGAACTCAGCAGGTTGTTGCTTCCACACCGTCTGTCGAGCACGATTGATACCTTGCATGAGGTTGAGAATTTTCAGTTCATCGAATCTTCTGCAGAAGTCACCGGCGGTCGTTGGGTCAGGAATACGCTGGGCGCCCAAACCATTGAGATAGGCTTCGTCGGTGCGCCGCAGTTCCAAATGATCCAGGCAAGTGCCTCCGGCCAAGAGATTGAGAGCAATGTTGAATACGTGGTCCGCTTCGTCGTAGGGCAAGTAGAGTTTGAATAGTGGTACTGATCGATTGATGTGCTTGCGCAGGTCGATAGCGTTGATCAGCTGCATAATGACAGCCAACCCACCAGCGCTGATTGCCTGTTGCCGCTCTGCCAGTTCGAGCTTGATGCTCGGC
Organism: Ottelia alismoides; assembly: GCA_037367405.1. NCBI lineage: Eukaryota > Viridiplantae > Streptophyta > Magnoliopsida > Alismatales > Hydrocharitaceae > Ottelia > Ottelia alismoides. The sequence goes on along the minus strand of JAZKJV010011400.1, from coordinate 7,910,912 downwards.
GCCTCGATGGCCGGCGTGCTGGGCATATTGCGTTTATCGATTCGATTTTTCAGTTGACGCTTGCGTCGCTTGATGGCTTGACGTAACTTGGCGTTCACTCGAAACCCTCCGTTGCTTGGTGTGAGATTTAGTAAGCAACTTCTTAAACACCAATGCTTTCGTTGGGTTTTCGAGCTTTTCAGATTTTTGCCGAATCAGGCTTCGCTTGATCGAGGACTAAGTTGCGTTCCGGATGGCGATAAAGTCTTCGTGCTTCATCAAGCAGTCTACGGACAACAGCTTTGCCACTCTGAACTCCATTAACGAGCACGCCGATTTCTGGCGCACTCAATGAATTTTGCGTGAAGTTAGCTGAGCCAAGGAGGGCGAAATCACCCGCTGATGTTGATGCAGTGTAGAGCTTAGCGTGCAGATTCTTTACAAACACAATGTTAGCTCTCCCAGTTTTCGCAATTTCTTGCACTGCGTGCTCATGCCAATCCTCTTCCGGTGGACGAGTTACAATGTAGACCGTCGCCCTATCCCTGACAATTCGATCGAGAAAGGTGGAAAAACGAAGAGTAACTTCCTCATTGAACTCGGAAATCCACGGGCTAACGATATGAATCCGTTTCCAATCAACGCTTTTCCCAAGTTGCTTCAGAAAACTATCTATGACTCGGGCGTTCGACACTTTAAGCCAGTGGGGGTGCCGTGGATCGACGCTGCGTTGAACCATTTCAGATTTTTCTGCGCCAGTGTTCTCAGGCGTCGGCACAGCAGCGCTCTTAGGGTCTGAAATGGAGGGTACAGGAATACCAAGGGTATCAATCACTTGTCGTACAACCGCGGACAAATCAATATCATTCGTTTGCGACTTGAAACGATTAACTATGTACTTATGCGCTGACATCACATTCAACGGCCGTGTTGAGTTTCCGTCACGAATGTAGAACTCTCTGGTGTCCCCATCTTGAAAAAAGACTGGTTCGGGGTGGCGTAATGCTGTGACCACGGCAACGCAACCGACATCTGTATTAACAAACGTAATGCCAATGGCAGCACTTATTTCGACACCGAGATAGAGGCCCAATGCATTTCTCAATGTCAATTCAAAGTAATCGTTAGTTTGCTTCGAAAGGACCTCTAGGTCTTTTTTAATGCTAAAGATACTTCCATTGTCTTCAACTCCAATTAGTAGCGTTCCGCCTTCCGAGTTCAGGAAGCCTGCAACTGTTTTTGCAATCACCTTCGTTAGGTCTTTGTTGACTTTTGCAAGCTTGACGTCGTACCTCAAGGTCGACTTGAACTCAAGATTTGGACTCTCTCCGCGCGAGATGAGGGCAAGTAATTCGTCTTGATTCATGGATCGTCTCTCTGCGTCACCGAAAAGCCTCTTTGTACTTTTCTCAGTACTAGGTGTGAACTCATTGCGATTCCACTATGTTTGTGGAGTTGAGTTTACTGCGCTGTGAAGCGAGTAAATCGAGTTGTCGGAGCGCCAAGTTTGACGGGACGGTCCATCCATTCTCCCAACGATTGACGGTCGCAAAGCTAACTCCTAACCTTTCTGCCATTGCCTGCTGGGTTAAATGCAACCGTTCACGCAGCGCTTTGACTTGAGCCCCAAAATCACTTTTTACCTTGTTCATACGCCAGTCTCCTGAAAAAACTGGGGGTATTGGTTCTGACTTACCGGGAGTACTCCCTGCGGAGAAAAGAGTATAACATGTGCGATAGGATCTGTCTGCTGGGTTGAGAGTTTGTTGGAGTGACTTGCGTATGCCAGTCCCTGGAAGGTGCCAATGGGGAAGCTTGTGACTACATCAGGAGTGGAAAAACCAACGGAAGGTATGCTCCTCTTTGTCTTTGGAGCGCCGAAGCGATTGTACCGCGATTCTCATTGGTCCAAGCTAGCACGGTTGGAACTCCCGTCGAAGTACGGTTGGAAGCAAACGCGACGTCACACGCTCAACCTCGAACCCGAAACTCCTTGCTTTGCAGTTGACAAGGCATTCCAATCTACGCAATTGCTTGAACTGCAAGTCCATACTCGCACAGGGATCACCACCACTAGGTCTTCCAAGTGCACTTACGACTCAGTGGTTCGATTAGCGCGTTATCCTAAGCGTCGGAAGCATGATGCGCTCGCGTGTACTAAAAAGTCCAACGTGGAAAAACCAATCTTGTCGCATAGCTCTTGGGCAACTCAAGCGATCCAACAATCAGCACAATCGGATGAGGCACCAACATATGTTTGACACTCTCGGTCAGAAGTTCATTTTTGTTGTGGCACAGAAGCCGTTTGAAACTGCAAATCAAACAGGGGTCTACAACCAATTTTGCGCGTTGCTTCCCCTCTTCGATATGTCTGGCAATCGAGTATCGATGTCGGATTTTCCAGACAACGGCGACGTGTGGTGGATGGTACTTCCCCAGAAACGCGGCTTGGCTGAACCAGGTCGCTTAGTTACCGGAATCGTTGAGGATTCTGTCAAAAAAGGGGAGCCAGGATTAGCACAGTACCAGGTTGTCGCGGATAGCGTAGAACCACTTCGCGGTCGAGACTATGTAGAGGTGTTGGAGGTTCCAGCAGGCTCTGCAACGAAACCGCGGGATTTTGGAAGCCCCTCGTTTCGACTCAGTTGCGACCACGTTCCGCTAGACACAGTTTATCTTCGTTGGCGCGGTAACCTATTCGGACCACTAAAGACTTCGTGCGAAGCATCTGAGTCTATGGGGCGTTACTGGGTAAAGTTTGAATCTCAGTCCAGTGACAATACTGTTCTCACCTTTTCGTCAGACTACGTAGACAGGATAGACAAGAGAAACCAGATTCGAACCTCTGTCCAAGTTGCGTGGGAACCACGACCTCTTCACGAAAGCAACAAACTCGCAAGCTGTTCATTTAATATCATCGAAACCGAGTCACTAGAGCAAGTGATCCCGACCAATTGCCCGTGTTTTGGTCAGGCGGGAAGTGTGAAACGCGAGAGGGCTAATGGTTTAGCGACGGGTTAAAAAAAGCGGACTAAAGACTGTGTTTATTTGATTGGGGACCAGCCCCCAAACCCCCGGGATTTATCGCATACTGGTCAAAAGCAAGCAGCTGTAGCGACGGGCAATTCACCAGCCGCTACGCTTGCTTTCGACATCAGCGCGACGCTCGGGTTGCTTCCCAGCAGAGCCCTATCCTTCGGTTGAGTATCTGCAGTATAGCTTGCTGACAGTGAAGCAGGCTGTGCTTCTGTTTGTTTCTCGCGCTGCTTTGCGCGATTCTCCGCGCGTCTTTCGCGAGCTTCTTCCAGCTTGCGATCACGCTCATCGAAGATCGCTTGCTGACGACCTTCGAGCATGTCCTTGGGCGTCACATAACCCAAGGCGCTGTGAAGCCGTCGCTCGTTGTATTCCTCCACATAATGCCCCACAATCCGTTTTGCATCTTCCAGACTCAGTGCCACTCCAGGGCGAATGCACTCGCCCTTAAGTGATTTATGAAATCGCTCGATCTTACCATTGCTCTGTGGATAGAACGGACTGGTGCGAACGTGCGTCATACCGCTGATGCGTATGAACTCTTTGAAGTCTTTTGCAATGAACTGTGGGCCGTTATCAGAGATCACCCGAGGTCGTGCCGCAGGATGTTTCTCCTTGGCCGCCTGCAGAATGATTTCTATGTCAGACACCTCCATCTTCTCGCGTATGTCCCAGTGGATAACCGATCGACTATAGCCATCCAGTACCGACGCGATGAAGTAAAACGTGCCTGCGATATTCAAGTAAGCGATATCGGTGTGCCAGTGCTCGTGAGCCGCCAAGGGCTGCACGAATCCGGTCCCTTTCTTCGTTGGCTTCTGCAACGGTTTCATCAAGCCAGCCGCTTTCAGCACGTTGTAGACAGTGCCCGGGCTCGTGGCCACAACATTGGCATCCATCATCATGTACGTCAGTCGTCGATAACCATTGAGTGGATGATCGAAGTGAAACTGAATGATGGCCTGCTTCTCCCAGTCCTCAAGCCAATGGTCGCGCGGGATCCAGGAGTTGTGCTCAAAGGCCTTACCGTAGTAACGCTTCCACTTGCAAAAAGTAGATGACCAAAGCCCAGCCCAGCTGAGCAACTGGCCTTGAGTGACTTCCGTCTTGGCCGTCCAGCGCTCAACGTAGTCCACTACCTGGTCGCGAATTTCGTGGGGAACCCATTTGCCGTTCAGGGTTCCCCAAGTTCTTTTTTTAGCTCGACGTGCTCCTGCAGCAACTCAGCAATCACTTCGTTCTTGGACTGCAGCTTGGCCTCCAGTTGCTCGATCTTGCGAGCAGCCGCTTCGTCTTGACGCTTCGCGTTAGCTCCATTCTTTTTCCGCTCGAAGCAACCTTCAGCGTTCTCGAACAGCAGCCGCTGCCAGTTGTAGAAGTTGACCGGGCTGATCTTGTACTTGTCGCAGAGTGTCGACACGGGCACCTTCTCTATCAAGTGCTCGCGTACTATCGCTACCTTCTGCGCCGCAGTTAAATTCGTTCTCTTGGACATCTAGCGTTTCCTTCTCTAGGACCGCTAAACTCTAGCACATGAATCGCGTCACGCTTCCGATCTCAGCAAAACACCCGAAGACCTCGGTGTCAACAGACGAGCAAGTGCTCGGCCGGCTCGCAAAGCAATTTCTCACTCGGTCCAAAAAACAGCAGCTTCAAAAGCTATTGGAGGAACTTGAGATCCAATCTGGTGAAACACGCGGTTCCGATGAGAACGAGGTTCTTCTCGCAATCAAAAGTGCTGTTCAACAGGATCTAGATTCGACGCAACTGGTCGCGGAAGCACTCATTGATACCGAGCTTCTGGAGGTTCAACTACAGAAAGCGATTCAAGAGCGAACCGAAAAGTATATTGCCGACAATTCAACAAGGTTGGCATCGGAGATCAATCAGAAGATTGATGCCATGCGGACCGAACTGGAATCCGTCAAAGGTACGAAGTCAAAACTCGAAGCCGAAATTGCCAGGGACAAAGCTGCGGCAAAAAGAGAACTTGACGATGAACTTAGATCACGCCGAACTCAATTTGAGGCAGAATTGGCAATTGATCGCGAGACGCTCAATAAGCAATCAGAAGAGCTGAATCGCCAGAAGGAGGTTCTCAAAAACAATCTTGTTGAGGTTGGCAAGAAGCTATCAGAACAGCGTGATGAGGTTGTGAATTCGTTCCTCACGATATCACCACTGCTAACGCAACTAGGGCTCTTTCCCGGCAGCACGGCGGTCTCGACTTCTCGCGAGTCGCCCCACAACATTGATTCACCGCGCGCACCACGATTTAGTGATGATACGGCAGGTCAACAATTCATCTTTCCAAAGTATTCAAGGCCTACACAAACCTCTTGCATTACAGAACAGACTTTTTTTGAGAGGTTTGAGAAACATGTTCGCGATTCTGGCTTTCAGTATCGAGCCATCGACTTACTTACGTTCCATGTAAGTGTGAAATGTGGTGACCTAACAATCCTCGGAGGACTGCCGGGCACTGGGAAATCGACACTAACTCGGCTCTACTCAGAAGCGTTAATGGGGAGCGAAGCGGATGCTAACGAATTTCAGCCATTTTTGCATGTTTCAGTGAGCCCCGCTTGGTTAGACATGCGAGACCTTATTGGTCACGTTAATGCTTTGAATGGAACGTTTCAGCCTGCCGACTCCGGACTTTATCAAATGCTTCTGAAGGCAGAGAACGAGTACAGTGAACTGGCTGATGATGCAGCACTGAGGTTCGTCTGTCTTGATGAGCTAAACCTATCGCATGTTGAGCACTACTTCAGCGCGTTCCTGCAGGTGCTCGAGCATCCTCTTGGGCAAAGAACACTTAAGTGCTTTCCTGCAAACGTAGTCCATGAAGAATCGATGTTTGGAGCTCATTCTTCCATAAGACTACCGCCAACTTTACGATTTGTTGGCACGGTAAATTTCGACGAGACCACTAAGCAGCTTAGTCAAAGGCTTCTAGACCGCGTGAACTTGATTCGCTTACCCTCAGAGGTATTACCATTGGAGCTTGATGATCCGTCCACTATGCGACCCTCAGGACAGAGCGTTCGACTACGTGATTACTCTAGCTGGATTAAACGATCAGTAGCGTACAGCGAAGAGCTCGGAACGATACTTGATGATTTGAAGCCAGATTTACGAGTGCTCGGATGCCCGATGAACCCAAGGCGTTTTTCTGCTATGAGACGATTCATCTCTAGTTGGCCTACGGAGATACTAGATGGTTTCCACGCGGTTGACTTGCAAATTGCACAGAGAGTGTTTCCTCAAGTGCGTAGTACTTTTCAACCTCAAGTCAGAAATGCGGTTGATTCGATCCGCAAGAAACTAGAAGCGAAAGGGGATCGGTTTCCTGAGTCACTTCGGGTTTTGAACGAAATCCTGCCCACTTGGGAGAGCGAGTCGTTTGACAGCGGTGAGTTGGAATGAACGAGCATCCGATTTTGTCCGTCACTCGCAACGGCAGAGCAATAGCTTCGATAGGAATCGGCGCGACCATTGCGAACGAATTGCCCATTGTCCTTGTAAATGAGATGCAGCAGTATGGCGTTGACATCCAAACGCCCGAGATTGATGTTGAGTATGGACTGTGGATTGGCGATCTGCCAGCTAGCCAATCAACGTCATCCGACAATCAACCATCATCCTTAGTCGCGGTCTTGTTTTCCGGTTTGCAAAAAGCGGTTTGGAGGGACGCATACTATTTCGAAGGTTGCAGAGGGCGCGTCAACGTCATTGTGCGGTCGCGTGAAGTAGGTTCGGAAAGATGGGAAGATCGAGCCGTTATTCCTTGCAATGTAAACTCTGGAAAGATATCGGAAGAGAAATACCGATCCATGCTTGAGCAGCTTAGTGGGCTCACGTTTGGTCTTGTATTCGATCTGATCTCAAAGTCGTACCAAGCATCTGGACTCGGCGCTAAGTGTACTCGTCAGTCAATAAGATCGAGTTCGACTGAACTGAGGATCATTGAGGAACTTTGGCCAACTGTCGCTCAGTGTTTGGCAGAGATCTTCCAATCCCCCGCATTTAAACTTGAAAATCACCGAGCAGTTGTGAATTGCTGGGGAAGCGAGAGATTCGATACTCGGTCGCTTGCAACGTTCGCGGAATTTGCATATTCCCCCAAGGATTCGGCGGTAGCCGTTCCATTTCGAGCCTCCGTTCAGCGTGTCACGGAATCGATGGATACGTATGAGCATCGAGTGATAGTGGGCTTTATCGAACTGTTGTCTAGCAGAATTGACGAATGCATCCGGAACTTGGAACGACATATCAACGCTCTGTACGCGGATAAGTCCTGGCGGGACATCGAAGTATCAAGCGGCATTTCTCTCTATCGGTTAGAGGATTTACCCAGGATCGAGCAGCTTAAGCAACGGCTTTGCAAGGCAAGGGAAATAGCGTCGCAGCTCAAGCTTGTAAGAAGGTACCCACAGTTTCAGAGCGTGCGTCCTCAGCGATGGACAGCTTCCAGCATGATTTTTCAGAACGTCTCAGCTTACCGTCGCATTGAACAATCTCTAGTCCGATATAGACGTTCTAGTCTCGTAGTCGTCGATGATGGAACTCCAGAAAAAGTCAAAGCAACAAGTCGTTTGTATGAGCAATGGTGTTACCTCCAACTTGTTGCTGCTATTCGGCACGTTGGTCTAAGGTGCATCAGCCAGAGTGGCGTTCTTCACTCCGTTCAGAAGTATCGTTTCAATCTCGATATCGACAGAGGAGCGCAAGTTACTTTTCTTGGTGCACAGGGGAGGACCTTAGTCGTCCGTTTCGAGCCATGGATTATGCCGAGAACGGAGGCAAGTCACAATAGAGACAGTCTCTATCGAGGGACTAGAGGTGCGGCGGCTTGGAGCCCTGACATTACACTTGAGTTTATGTCGGCTCCTGACACGGCAAACGAATCCGCTAATGTTGAGTCGGTTGTTGTAGTCGATGCAAAATACGCTACGGCGATTCGAGAGCACCATTGGACCGGGACAGACAAATATCTTGAAATTCGTGCTGTTCGTTCTAGCAAGCAGGTTGTCCGGCAGCACTGGCTGGCTTGTCCTGGCGACGAGAACCTGGTTGCGCAGGGGATAGTAATGCGAGACCCTGCAATTTCGTGGACGTCATCTGGTCCGACGTGCGACCAATTAGAGACTGTACAAGGCGTCCTGGCACTCTCACCCGTTCTGGTTGCTTCCTCCGATGATCAGAATCAGGGTTGGGTCCAGCCAACTCCAACGGCGATCAATTTTGTGAGCGGCATACTAAAGTTCATGAACTTCTGCGTACCGCAAACAAGACCGATGAATTAGCAAGCCGGTTCTTCCGCAGAAGACTTTGCCACTTGCTGCAATCGCTTCCCCTAACCCTGTGCCTCTAGAATTTTTTCGGATTCCACTTTCGCGTGACCAAACGTGTCAAAGGCGTGTGAATGATAGCTCTCGCGATTGGCGGTGGCTGAGTCGGGATGGAATCGATTAGGAAGTTGATCATGGACTGGTGGATGGGATGCCCACGCTTGGAATTTTCTTCGGTGGAAACCGACGACTGGCCACCTCCAATTGCCTTTTGTGCGTCAGTCGTTTGGATCGCTTGACGTTTCGTTCAATGAAGGATTGCTATGCGTTATTGATTTCAAGGTTTGCACCATGACCGCTGTTCGTTTGCCACGCTTGTCACGCCCTGGTGTGCTCGAGTCCATTTCCCCCAAGCGATTGTTCGCTCTACTTCAACCCTATGCCGGCTTCTTTGCAAACCGGTCTGTCCCGATCGAGTCGCCCGATTCTATCGATTGCCAAGCGGTCATACGCGAGATAACCCACGCGGATCACGAAACACCAGCCGACTTGCTGGACGCGATTTGCCTTATTGATGAACTAGCCAACGCCGTTGCCGTCGAACTACTACTCGATCGGGTACCCGGCCACGCGCTGGGTCTTGAGCGCGGCGGTGAGCATTCGCCGGCGGACATCGTAACTGCGGCATGGCTAAACGAACGCGAACAGCTTGTTCAAACACATGCGCGAGCTAAGTTGAAACGAGCTCGATCGTTCGATTACTACCAAGCGAATCAAACAAAGGCGCCCAAGTATGTAACGCCGGCCGAAGAAACGTTGCAGCAACTGGAACGCGATATCGATTCCTGGTACGTCGAGCGATTCCGTGGCCAAGGGACCAAGATCGAGATCTTCGATCGAAAGGACGAAGTCGATATCTCGATCCTGCATGGCAGCTTGTTTCGACGCCAGCCAGTGGTGAACGCAGGCAATTTCGACATCAAGTCGTTCTGGCCAGTTCAAAGCGATTTGGCAATCTACAATCGAGCGTTCGGTGAACTGAGAATCAACGCGAAATCGCCCAAGGAGAAGGCTCTCTATTGCCGGCTCTTGGGCAAGCACTTGTTCGGCAGTGAGGATTGCTTTCCGACTGGGGTGAAGTACTCGCTTGAGCCGCTAAGAGAGAACGGCTTCGATGCGCTGTCCCCCGGAGACATAGATGGCATTCGTGATGTCAAGCTCGTAGAGCTTTGGCTTGGCGATCCCGATGAGCGCTACGGTGTGATCACGATTCGGAAAGGCGATGATCTCTTCTACTGGGCTCAAGGTCGGAACAAAGATATCCACATGAAGCGACGCTTGATCTCAGCAACTTTCAAGCTGCAAATGTTTGGCCGCAAAAGCGAGTTGGCAGTCACTGTGAGACCGCCCAACGTTGCCATGTACAATCGCGGGCCGATTGCCACCATAATCGAAGCCTGGTTGGCTCAACGCGGCTTCATCATCACTGGCCAATCGACCAGGAAACCTCGACATGAACCGATTCTGGCTAGCGCTTGAACGAGTCTCGGGACTGTCGACTTCCCGACTGTGTTGGCAGCAACATCTTGACGACGAGAACCACCAGAATGTGGATCTCGGACGATACGAGCTGCTAGTGGCAACCAATCAACTGGCGAAGACGCTGCCAGTGATTGGTAATCCTTACGAGTGGCTCGATGTTGCCGAGTTCGAGGACGGCGTCTTTGAAGGCTACAACGAAAAGACTGAGGAGTATGTGCCCGTCGATCGACGCGACTTAGTTTGCTTCGAATTCAATGTTGTGAAACTCAGTAAAGTACTTGGCGACTTAATTGGCTTCGCGTCCCTCGTCGAGCAGTTAGATGAAACTCACCATTGCTACCGTCTTGGGCAGTTTGGTGGGACGTCGGGGGCAGGCTTTGCGTTCTACTTCGCCAAAGAATCCGGCGTACGACGCATGTCGCGATGCCTCGACGCCATCCAGTTGAATGACCAACGGCCGTATGTGCTGTTCCTAACATCGATGCGAGTGTTGAACGCTCAATGTTCGCGAGTGTTGATCGACAAAGTTTGTCTGGTATTGCCGCTGGAACAATCGCTGGTTTTCGATGAGGAGGGATGGGCTCTTACCGATCTGGCACGCAAGCAGATGCTCGAGTTTAGAGACCGATTATTGCCAAAGCCGCAAGCAGCGGTTGGGAAATTCCCAACGCCACCTGGCTGTACGTGGAAGGACGTCGAGATTCGTTTCCAGGATTCGCACACTGTAACGGTGATCGCTGGTGCCAAGCACGAGCGACTGATGTTCACGCAAATGGGACTGGCCAATTCGAAGAACGGATTGCCTAATATGCAGTGGGAGTTGTTGTACTCACTTGCACAGGGCCACGGCTTGATGACTTGGAGTTCCCCTGGGGCTCGTCGTGAGAATCGCAAGCATCGGGAAGCGTTGAACAAGACGCTCCGTGCTTTCTTCGGCATCGATGGCGATCCCATCGGGTTGACGGATGACAAGAAGAGCTATAGGTGCACCTTCAAACTGGTGCCTGACAATTCTCTTGAATACGCCCGATTAGCGGCTGATCGTGAAGACGAATAGCGTCAATGGCGCAACTGTTGTCGCGCATACTGCGACGACAAACACAAGACAACCGCGTGTCGTTCTGTTGTAACCGCGGTTGTACGCAGCCTTCTTGGGGTTCGTCAGCCACCCCCATCCTCTAGGCGCTTTGAGCCCCATGCGATGACGAATCGCTCTCTTTACCGATGTGCGCGCCGCGATCCGTTTTTTCAACGACGGTTTGCGAAATCCAAACTTCATTCAACTAATCCTTCGCACTCGAGCTACTGGGAATTTTCCCAAACTGCGTTTCTCGAATTCTTGAAATTTCCTGCCTTCATTCTTCCAGCATTTTCCCACGTTTCAGCCATCTTCACCCGGGAATTTTCGAATCTTCCCAGCCAGTTTGGGAATTTTCGCCAGTCCCGAGCGACAGGTCCGATCGTTACCCGCGACAAGCGAAAAACGTAACGCAGACCGGCCCAGCGAGCCTTCGCAAGTGGACCTGTTGCTCGCGCAGCAGGTCTGCTCGGAGATCGCTCGATGCGAATCACAGCAGAGGAAGTAACACGTCATCCTTTCACGATCCGAGTCGTCCAAAAGTATACCCAACGGCTCATCAAGTTTGGTTGCTACACCGAGGACGAACGTGAGGCCGTTGAACAAGAGCTGATGGCAAAAGTCATCGTCAACTGGCCAAAATTCGATGAGACAGTCGGCCATCACAAGTCGTTTGTTTGTGCCGTAGTCAATCATGCCAGCGTGAATATGTCACGCCGCACGAACGATAAGTGCCGCGGCTGCCGGCCAGTCTCGCTCAGCTCAACTATCAACGACCCGGATGATGGGCTCACAGAGCTAGCGCATACCATCGGCGAAGATGAACTCGATCGCCGTATCGCACGCAAACCTCGACTGAGCGCCACCGATCACATCTCGCTCGCGCATGATCTGAGCAAAGTTCTGAAGAGACTCACACCAGACCAGGTGGATCTCGTTGAGCGATTGAAGACGCAGGGAATTAACGCCATCGCGGCCGACCTCGATGTTCCTCGCACAACTCTTAGCAGCCGTCTTGCTGTTATTCGCGAAGTATTCCGCGACGAGGGGCTTCAAGAATATCTCAATTCTTGATCGTCCGGTCAGTCACTTTGCGTGTAACCCTACAGATAGAGAGCTCAATCATTCAGTCAGAAAGTTAGGTCAGAAATATTGGCAAATCCTTCCAGTGATATTGAAACCCGCGTCAATCTTTCTCTCGCGGTCGGACGGTACCTGCGTGCTGTGGATCGCTTCGAAGCGGCCACCAAAGAGTTCAACGAAGCATGTTCGGCGCTGCGAAACCAACTGGTCGAGCCAAGCCGCTTTGTCACCAAGATCGACTTCAAACACTACCTGGTCACCTCCGATCAGGAACGCAACTTCGAAGTCGAGGAACTCGAGCTGATCTAGCAGTTTGGGTTCGTTTGCGACCTCTTCTTTGCCTCATGAAAGTGACATCTTGAACAAGCCATTACTACCAACGGAAGCCGGGCCGCGTCGATGCCTGAAGTGCAATGAAGAGTTTCCATCGACGGGCGCTGGGAATCGCATCTGCAAGAAGTGCGCACGCATCAATGCATCTATCAAAGTCAGCGAAGAGCAGCTTGCTCGAGAGCGTGGCGCGAAGCGACTCAATGGAAACCTCATTGAAGAGCAAGACTCGTATGAGGTGAACTTCTACTAATCCCCGATTCAGTTGTCCCAGCCAAGCAAGCACCCATGTCTCAAGTCATTCCTCAAACCGAAGCGAACGATAAAACGCTGCTGACTTATTCAGCGCTGAACACGTTTCGCAATTGCCCTCGGAAATACAAGAATCGTTACCTCGACAACCTGCGGCCCCGGGAACGACCGGAGGCACTGTCGTTCGGTAGCGTCATCCACACGGCCATCGAACTTTGGTATCGATCGCAGAATGCCGAGTCGCGTCTAAACGACGTACTCGCCTACATCAACGATGCTTTGGAGAACCGTGTCGTTGACTCGCACCAGATGACTCAGTGGCATTTGGCGACTGCGATGATCCGTGGCTATGCCCATTGCTATGCGACGGAAGAGTTCGAAGTTGTTGAAGTCGAAAAGGAGTTCGTGGGCGAGATCCGTAATCCGGATACTGGCCGGCAAAGCCAAACGTTTCGAATCGCTGGGAAGGTCGATGGCATCGTCCGTTGCCACGACGGGTTGTATCTGCTCGAGCACAAAACGGCATCGAGTATAGATGCCAACTATCTCGACAAACTGTGGACCGACACTCAGATCGCCTTGTACTGCTATTACTTGCGGGAACTTGGATATCCGATCGTGGGCGTCATCTACAACGTGCTGCTCAAGAGTCGACTCAAGCAAGGCAAAGGCGAGACGCAGGATGAGTACGAAGCTCGCAAAGCGGAACTCGCGGCCAAGAACAAGAGTGGTAAGTCGACTGCCAAGCGGCAGATGCCGGAGACCGACGATGAGTTCCAGCAGCGACTGACCGAATGGTACTCACGACCTGAAGCATTCCATCGTGAGTTCATTTATCTCTCAGAGGATCGTCTCGCGATGCTGCAAGACGAAGTCTGGGAAATCACGCAGCAATACCTTGACGCCCGTCGTCGTGGCAAGTGGCTGCTCAATACCTCGAACTGTTTCTCTTACCAGCGTCCATGCGAGTACCTGGCTTACTGCCAATCGGGCTTCAGCCCCAACGTCGCTGACAACTTGTATGAGATCGCATTGCCCAACGAAGAACTCTCTCGCGTTGATTCTGAAGCACCCCCGTTTTGATTTGAAAGGAAACGTTGTTCATGACTTTGACTCTCCCCACATCCAAGACCAAGCCGACCACGGACCTGGCCAAGCAATCGATCTTGCTCTATGGCGTTCCCAAGCTCGGCAAGAGTTCGTTCGCTTCGCAGTTCCCTGAGGCGATGTTCTTTGAGTGCGAGCCTGGGCTCAATCACTTGGAAGTATTTAAGGTGCCAACCTATTCATGGGAAGCATTCCTTGAAGCTTGTAAACTCATCGCCAAAGGTGATCACAACTTTAAGACGCTGGTGATCGACACGGTCGACAACGCGTTCAAGATGTGCTCCGACTACGTCTGTGCCAAGCATGGCATCGAGTACGAAGGCGACATGGGCCACGGCAAAGGCTGGGCTCTCGTGAAGAATGAGTGGCATCGCGTGCTGACTCGTCTGGCGAGTTTGCCTTACGGTTTGATTCTCATTTCGCATGCGATCGACAAGACGATCGAGACGCGAACGGGCGAGTACACCAAGACCACACCGAGTTTGCCGGATCGCGCTCGCAATGTCGTACTCGGCCTGGTCGACATCATCCTCTATGGCGACTCGGTCTCACGTAAAGACCAGGCCGGCAACATTGTGGTTGAGCGAGTGCTTCGTACCAAGCCGCATCCAACGTACGAGGCTGGCGATCGCACCGGTCGATTGCCAGAACTTCTGCCTCTCGACTATTCCGCCTTTAATGCAGCATTTACCGGAACTGCTACTAATTCAAACGCACCGAGCCCAGGACCCGGCAAAGGCTCTGCTGCGTCGTCTTCCGCGCCGGGTAGCACCCCATCAGGAAAGGCTTCGAAGCAATGAGCGATTACGAAGAATACGAAACCACCAATCAATCTGTCGATCTGTCGTCGTTCGATGATGAGTTCGCAACCGCGGAAGCACCGGAGTACGACGAGGTCCCCGATGGCAAGTACCAAGTCCGCATCGAATCGGTGCGACTAGAGAATAGTCAAAAGGGCGACCCGATGATCAAGTTCGATTTGGAAGTACTGTCTGGCTCACAAGCGGGCCGGCACATCTTTAAGAACTCGGTGATCACGCAAGCATCGATCCCTTATGTGAAAGGCGATCTGAAGACGCTGGGTCTGGAGCTCTCCAAGTTCAGCGAACTGTCCGGGCGACTTGAAGAACTGCTCGATGTGACCTTGGAAGTCACGAAGCGGACTCGTGGTGACTACACCAACGTCTACTTCAATCGACGTATTCGACTTGCTGCCGCTGCGAATGGTGATCTTCCGGCCGAAGAAACGCCATTCTGATCATTGAACGTTCGCACGGGTGCGGCTGGGACGGAGCAACGAACGGGTCGATATCGATCGGCCTTTCACTCCGCCCCGGCTTTCTTCGTTTTCACTTCCCTCGAAGGCGATTGGGATGTCGTTGATTGCGTTACTGATCTGCGTATGGATGCTTCGATTGTTGGTAATCGCAGTCTCTTTAATGCTCGTCGTGCAAGTCATCGGCATTCTCTTGCCTCGTGGTCACCGACAGGAAAGAGACTGCCATGGTTGAATTGGCGTTGCCATACCCCCCCAGTGTGAATCACTACTTCAGCTACTACCAAGGGCGTCCAGTTCTATCCAAGGATGCGCGAACGTACCGTCATCAGGTTCGACGAATTGCAATTGCAAAAGGCATCAAGCCTTTAATGGGCTCTTTGGCGATTCGCATCGATATCACTCCACCAGATGATCGGCGGCGAGATTGTGACAACGTTCAAAAAGCAGTGCTCGATGCACTTCAGCATGCCGGCGCGTTCTGGGATGACTCGCAAGTTGTGTGGCTGCTCTCGATCAAGCATGATTCGCAACCAACAGGTACCGTCAAAGTGCAACTTGAAGATGCGTCGTCGCGCCCGCTCTCTCCTGCAATGGAGATCGCTTAGCCATGTCGCAACTTACGCGCTTTAGTCGACCCATCGTTCGACATTTGCCGAGTCTCAATCTCGTCGTGCGCTTCGATGACTCAGGTATTTCTGTTCGCGCGTATCGCTGCCGCAAATGGAAAAGCGTTACGTGGGCTCAGATCGCATCGTTGTCCGATGATACAAAGCCGGTGGTCAAGGCGTGTGAGGTTAAGGATGGATTGCAGGTATTGAAGACGCTTGGTGCCATCATCGTTGACAAAGGAAGCGAGGGCGCAAGCGGGCAATGACCAATGCACCTTCGGATCTAAGACTTGAGCAGATACCGGTGTCCTTGCGTTCGACATCGCAGTGGGTTGCTTGGCGTTACATAACTCGCGATGGCAAGCAAACGAAAGCCCCTGTATCGCCGCATGAGGGCAGTCTTGCCGACTCAACCTCCGGCAAGACCTGGGGAACGTTTGATGAGGCGATCGCGGCCTGTAAGAAAGATACTTCTCTTGCAGGTATCGGGTTTGTCTTCACGGCCGATGATCCGTACTGTGGAATCGATCTCGACAATAGCATCGATGCCAATGGTGAAATCAAGCCGTGGGCACTCGATCTACTGGCAAAGCTAGATAGCTACGCCGAGATCAGCCCATCGCGCCGTGGGCTCAAGATCTTCATCAAGGCCAATAAGCCAGGCAGGCGTTGTCGAAAGGCTTATCACGATGGCGGCATCGAGATCTATGATCGTGATCGCTTCTTCACTGTAACGGGTGAGCGTCTCCAGGAGTACCCGAGCGACATCAATCTCCGCCAGCAGTCGCTCGACCTCGTTTATGCCTCCGTCTTCGGAGGCGATGAACCAGGATCGTCCGTTGCTGCGCATGTTGGTCCATCGCCACCTAGCAATGGCGCGACCTCTGTTGCCCTTAGCGATTCTGAGATCATCGAACTCGCCGGAAAGAAGCCACGAACTGGTGATAAGTTTCGATCGCTATGGGATGGCAACTGGAACGACCATTACAACTCGGCCAGCGAAGCCGATTCATCGGTTGTCTTTACCTTGGCTTACTACACCAAAGACGCCAGCCAAATTGATCGGCTGTTTCGTCAATCGAAGCTGATGCGTCCCAAGTGGGATCAGATGCATGGCAGCGAAACGTACGGCGCGACCACCATCGCCAAAGCGCTCAGCAAGGTAACCAAGCAATACGTACCGAAGGTAAAACGATCCAGTACTCAGCGACCTTTGCCACCATCGCCGGCCAATGCAACTCTGCCTGCGATCGTCATTGATAACCGTCAACTCAGCGAACTCACGTCGCAAGCGCTCGATGCTGTCAAGCGAGCCAACTCGCCACCATCTGTATTTGTTCGGTCTGGTGGTCTCGTCCGCGTTGTTCATGATGAGCAAAACATCCCCAAGATTGAACCGCTCGATGTGGCGCGAATCCGTTGTCGGCTCACCGAAGTCGCCAACTTCTTCACGATGCGCAAATCGGACGGTGGCTACATTCCGGTTGGCACGAATCCACCCAAGACACTCGCGGAAAACATACTGGCTCAACAGGACTGGGATCTGCCAGCGCTGGCCGGCGTGGCGAGAGCGCCGATCCTTCGGGCTGATGGAACGATCTGCACAACGCCAGGATACGATTCGGCTTCGCGGCTGGTCTACTGCCCAGATCCATCACTAAACCTCAAGCCGGTTCCCGAATTCCCCTGTGGCGAAGAGGTGCAGGCCTGTGTGGATGTTCTGCTCGAGGTTATCGCGGACTTTCCATTCGTCGATGACGCAAGTCGCGCTAACGCTCTGGCGATTCTGTTTTCAATCCTGATGCGCCCCGTCATCAAGGGGCATGTACCTTTGGCGATTGTCGATGCTCCGATGCAAGGGACTGGTAAGTCTCTGTTGATTACCGCACTGGCGAAGATTGCAGTCGGAAACGTTGCTTCAGAGTCGATCCCAACGAAACAGAACGAGGACGAGTGGCGGAAGAAGATCACCTCGATCTTGATGACGTCAGCATCCTTCGTCTTGCTCGACAATATTCCAGATAACACCACGATCGATTCGCCGATGTTGGCTGCCACATTGACCTCGCGCGAGGTTTCGGATCGGCTGCTCGGTGGCAACCGAATCGTTTCATTGCTCTCTCGCGTTGTTTGGGCAGCCAGTGGCAACAACCTGCGTGTGACGGGCGACTTGCCGCGCCGTTCATTCAGTATACGGCTCGATGCCAACGCAGAGCGTCCATGGGAGCGAACTGGCTTCCGTATTCGCGACCTCGAGCAGTACATCGATGAGAACCGCGGCAATCTACTTGCCGCAGCGCTCACGATCATTAGGGCTTGGTACACCAACGGAAAGCCCATGGTGCCCATTCCTGCACTGGGTAGCTTTCAAGAATGGGCCGACACGATTGGTAGCGTTCTGGCGTTCGCGGGTATTCCTGGCTTCCTCACCAATCTGGAACAGACACAAGTCGTTCAAGACGAGTCGGCTCAGGAGTGGACGGCATTCTTCGATGCCTGGTGGGAGCGATTCGGCGGTCGGCAACTAACGGCAGATGATGTCTGTCGCGTCGTCATGCCTCAGTCGCGAGATCCTGTTGAGTACATCGATGATCCGCTTGTCCTCGCGTTGCCCGAGCCTCTGTCTGCCAATCGCGATCGAGGCGATGGTGCGTTCAAACGTTCGCTAGGACGTCATCTGTCGAAGCTGCGCGGTCGCGTGTTCAACGGTCGCAAACTCAAGGACGCGGGTCTCAATAAGAAGAACCATGTTCGCTTCTGGCAACTGGTCGAGATGAGTGCTCCGCCAACGACGCTATTCGAAATGGAGGATTCCGATGGCTCCGAGTAACAGTATCGGCGAGGTTAGCGATGTTAGATTTCAAGTGCTCAACGTCGGTGTGCTGGTGCAGTTGGCTGACCGTAACTCCGAATCGCTGTTGAATTGCGTTTGCGACTTACAAACGATCTTGGGCGCGCGCGGCGTGTCGCAACAGTCCTTCGTCGGAGTCGAAAATCATCGTAAGCATCTGTACATCCAAGGGTTAGGTGCGTTTGTTGCTCGTTCAGTCTTGGCGAGGTTAGCGAGGTTACGCGAGGTTATGGTTTTGGGCCTAACCTCGCCTCAAAAACCCACTGAAACATTGGGCTTTCATGCAAAAGCGAGGTTAGCGAGGTTATTTCCTCCTATGCTTACGCACGTGCACGCACGCGTGCGCACGCGCAGGATAAACATTTTCGCGTATAGAAGTGGGCTGAAACTAACGTCGCCTAACCTCGCTAACCTCGCCGGCAGATCTTCGAGCGCGGTTGAGCGAGTTCTGCATGCCCAAAGTCGTCGCACGACGTTGCGCACTGACGCGAGCTCTCTACGACGTCGCCCACTGAGTCGACCATCGCACTCATCGCGTCAGTGGGCCAACAGTGGCCCCACGGCGCGTCTGCCACTATGGCACTCGCTCGCAACGTCCGGCCCCCAGCAGATGGGTCCTCCCCCAAAAACCACCGCGTTCTTGGGCCGCGGGAACAGCCGCGCGATTAGACACAGTTTGTTTGTTTTGTCCGACCCCCAGCTCCCTAGCCAAAGGATTGCATTATGACCACCACAGCCTTGCAGATTGAAATGTGGACGCTTGATCGAGTTCGCCCGTATGAAAACAACCCTCGCAACAACGACAAAGCCGTCGACGCGGTTGCGGCTTCAATCAAGGAATTTGGATTTTCCCAACCAATTGTTGTCGACAGTGACAGCGTCATCATCGTAGGCCACACGCGTTTGAAGGCGGCGCAGAAGCTTGGGCTTGATCGAGTTCCAGTCGTGGTCGCTTCGCATCTCACGCCCGAGCAGGTGCGTGCGTATCGGATCGCCGACAACAAAACCGCTGAGATCGCGGAATGGAATTACGACCTGTTGCCGATCGAACTGTCGGCATTGCAGGAGGCCAACTACGATCTCGGGCTCCTCGGATTCAACGCTGAGGAGCTCGCGAAGCTGATGGACACCGGCGTCAACGAAGGCTTGACCGATCCGGACGAGATCCCCGAGCCGCCAGACGAAGCGGTCACTCAACCTGGTGATCTTTGGATCCTCGGCAACCATCGTTTGCTATGTGGTGACTCCTCATCGCCGGCAGACTTGGATCGTTTGCTGGCCGGCGCTGCCATCCACCTAGTCAATACAGATCCGCCTTACAACGTGAAGGTTGAGCCGCGATCCAACAACGCAATCGCTGCCGGCCTGTCATCTTTCACCAACGATGGAGCTGCTTCGAGACTCAAAGGTGGCCAAGGCAACGCTGCTTCATTCGGTGTCGATCACGAGACTGGCAAACCGAAGCATGCGGCGACGCACAAAAAGCTTCGTGCTAAAGATCGTCCGTTAGCGAATGACTTCGTTAGCGACGAGGCTTTTGATCAACTGCTCGACGATTGGTTTGGAAACATTGCACGCGTCTTGCTATCAGGTCGCTGCTTCTACATCTGGGGCGGCTACGCCAACTGCGGTAACTATCCACCAGTGCTTAAGAAGCATGGTCTCTACTTCTCACAGTCGATCATTTGGGACAAGCAGCATCCTGTCTTGACTCGCAAAGATTTTATGGGTGCCCACGAATGGGCGTTCTATGGTTGGAAGGAAGGAGCCGGGCACAAGTACTACGGTCCTAAGAATGCGACGGACCTATGGCAGGTCAAGAAGATCAATCCCCAGTCCATGTCGCATTTAACACAGAAGCCTGCGGAGCTTGCCGTTCGCGCGATGCAGTACTCGTCCGTTCAAGGAGAGAACGTGCTCGACCTCTTCGGTGGTAGTGGCTCGACGATGATCGGTGCCGAGCAATGTGGTCGCAATTCGTTCTTGATGGAACTCGACACGCTTTACTGCGATGTCATTGCAGATCGCTTCCAACGCTTCACAGGTATTCCAGCGGTCTTGGAACGGACCGGCGAGTCACCCATTCCAATGCAGCCCCGTGAACAGAACATGCGATAGGAGGTCGCGATCAAAACTTATGACTATGCCAAGCCTCGTCTTCAAAGACATAGATGTACTCCGCTCCGCAGTTCCTAGCGAATTCATGCAAGGCTGCGCGAGTCGGCATGACGACCGCGCGGTTGCCGTCGGTGAATCGTTCGGGCGTTCCGTCGTTGGCGAGCGACCGAATATCGCCGCCTGCGACCATCGTTCGTGCCGACTCAATCGATGTGTAATGTTCTTTGAGGACTCTGCCGGCGTGGTCTTCGTAGCCATCGAAGTGAAGGTAGATCGCTGCGTAGCGACCGTCTTCTTGCTTGCAGGCAATCGTTGCTCTTGTGGACATAGGTTGGCTTCCTTACTTCGATGGTTCGTGGTGGTTGGGGGCGACGATGGCGACACAATCGTCGGGCATCGTCAGCATGAGGGAGCGGCCGTTGTCCCAATCGACATCGACCTGCGTCCAATCGTGATGCTCGTGAACATCAACGACGGTCCCCAGCGATCCAACGGAGATCGGGTCTGGATCTTGCGGCATCGACACCAAGCGGATGCGATCGCCTTTCTTCAATCGTGTTTGCATAGTCATTGGTTCCTTGTGTCATTTGGTAGTTGCGTTGAGTTTGTCAAGCAGCTCGCCGGCTTGAGCCAGGCGTGCGTTGACCTGTGCCTTCGTGTGAACGTTCCGCCATCGCAGCATTGGGTCATCGGGTTGTTGCAATGCGTCGAGCGATTGACGCAGTCGATCGAGGTAGTCGCGGGCAACGAGGTGAAGGTTCTCGTAGGGAGCTGCTGGCTCAAGGTTTGGTTTGGCCATGGTTGGTTCCTGGTTGTTGGAGAAACGAAAGACGATCGCCAACAGTCAGCCAGCGAATCGCAAAAACATCAAGCCAACATGCGAGCATGTTTTGCGAAATTTCTGGAAACATGTGCATGCGCCGGCGAACCGCAGTTTCGCGACTTGTCGCGTTGTGTTGCGCTTTGGGCTTATGTTCGCATCAACGAGAAAACGCCCACACGGTTTAAACGTAGGGCGATTGGTGGGAAGCGTTCCGTGCTTCGGGCTTGCCTACAAGTCGTGCGGTACCAAGATGGCAGCGCCGTGGCCGGAGACGGGAATCGAGTCTCCGTTAGTCGTTCGGGCGAACAGCGTGGGACCTTGGCGGATCACATCCACCACGCTGCCGACGTCGAGCTTGCGATTGTTGATCATTCGCAGGTCGTAGGTGATGCCTGGCTCTGGCGTTGCGATCTCGCCGTCGGCCAGGTCTTCCACCGTTCGCAAATCGTAAAAGTGTTTCACCGGGTCGGTCTCCTAGCCTCGAACGGTGAAGCGTCCGCGTTCGGTCTTCACAAACTTGCTTTCGTCGCCCTTGGCCAGGTCGCGGAGGATTGCGCTGTACAAGGTCGCGTGAGGCGTCTTGCCACCGGGACTGGTCCAGTAACCTTTGGCTTCCATCGCGGTGATCAGCTCTTGAGCATTCATCGGTTCGCTCGATTCGCCAAGAACTTTCAAGGCAGCAGCGACGCAGCTCAATCGCTTCTCGCCGGCGTCTGCAGTCTCGGTGGCTGCCGCCTTTGCCTTGCGTGGCTTCTTGAGAACCGCAACCGCTGTGGACGATTCGCCTCCGATTGTTTCGACCGTTGCTGGTTCGTTCTCAACCACCGTTACGTTGCCCTCGGTGGTGACCTTCGCGCGTCCGCGCTTTGCACCCACTTCTCCCTGAAGGCGTTGAGCGCTCTTAATGAGAATCTTCTTGCCGGTTGCGAGGTTGGTCGCGTCCCAGCCACCGCGAGGCTTCTCGGCATCGATTTGAATCTCGCATCGGTTGCCCGAAACGTTCGCGTAGTACTTGCCACCAATCTTTACTTCTGCCTTCTTCATCTTGGTATCTCCAAATCTGTGTTCGTGGATGGCTGCCATCGTCAGGCCGATCGAACCACCGATCGGCTACGCGCGTCCGTGCTGCGTTTCGGCTTATTGACCAAAGACCAAGTCCGACAATCCCTCGCAGAGAAAGTCGACAATCACTTGGACCTCCGTATTGACCGACGGCACATCCAAGCCACGGTCGAAGTTGAACATCACTTTGCGGTCGGCCAGGCGTTGAACCCAAAGCTTCGAAATCTTGCTCTGGTTCAATTCGTACGATTCGTGTTCTGCGTGTTCGGCGAAGACCAAAGCATCGAAGCGGTATTCGTCGTTGATCTTGCCTTGCACCCAAGATCCGCCAGCGCCGCGGTTACGATTACTGATCTTGTTGATCGTCAGGTCGAGGTCGTGTTGGGTCATCTGCTGGTCTCCGTTGCTTGGTTAGTGAATCGTTTTCGCGTTAACACACATGAGCCATGCGGTTTGAACCGCATCAAGCCGGATTCAAAAGGAATTCGAATTCTTTTCTTCGGTGCATACCTGCGTTCGGAAATGTTGGGCGAGCTTCGCAGCGGTGGCATGCAAATCAGCCAGTTCGTCGAAGAAGCGTTTCATGGTCGCCGGGTCGGAAGCGGCGAGGACCGGCATCTCTTCGACCGCTGCGTACAGGTCGCTGATTGTTTCCAGCGCTTGTCGGTGTGCGCCGAGGAACTGGGCCGAGGTCAGGCGTGGTCGGTTGGTCATAGTCGGCATCGTGGTGATCTCCGTTTGTTTGCGTTTGAAATGTCGTATGCGATGACACACATGAGCCATGCGGTTCAAACCGCATCAAGCCGAAGAAGAAAAGATTCTGAAGGTTTTCCAGAATCTTCTCCCCGGCGCATCGGTGTGTCGCAATCAACTATCGCGACATGTTTCCCAAGCCCGCTTGCTGCCGTAGCAGATCTGTCCGCCTTCAACGATGTAGACCGTGTTGTCGTCGGCAACGTCTTGGGCGTCGTCGTCTTCATCCTCATCGTCGGACGCATCGTTCATGTCGCGGCCGCTGGTAACGCCGCAGATGCGGTTTTCAAAGGGCCAGTTCTGCTGGGTCATCAGCCGCACTTCAGCGTCGCCGCCGAACTCTTCGCGGTAGTCGTTGAGGATTTCGATCAAGGTGTCGAGATTCATGTTTGGTTCTCCGTTTGGGTGAATGGAAATTGGTCATGCGATAACACACATGAGCCATGCGGTTCGGATAACCTCAAGCCGCGTTTGCAATGTTTTCAGCAGGTTTTTTCAGCATTCTTTGGAAGGCAAACATTCGTCGATCACTTCGGGCAACATGCTGCCGGAAACAACATCGATGGCTTCTTCAAAGATGCGAAGTTCTACTTCAAGGATGTGAGCAGAGTCGCCGTTCGCTATCACGAAAACGCCGGCCAAGTTGTCGGCCAAACGTTTCAACCGTATGACCACTTCGCGATAGTCGTCGCAGAGATCCATCGCGGTGGCGCGAGGCATTTGCTTAAAGGCGGTTCTGATAGCAACGGGTCTGGCGTTGGTGTTGGTTCGGGACATCGGTTTGTTCTCCTATGGCGTGGTGAAAGCGGTTTGTCGCTGGGCGATGACACACATGAGCCATGCGGTTCAACCGGCAGCAAGCCGATTTCAGCAGCTTTTCCCCATGTTCTTCCATGTTTCTCGGGAGGCCTTACGGGCCCCGACGTTGGCCTGTGTTGCGATGTTTTGAATGTTGAGTACTTGGTCGAAGGTGTTCTCAAGAACGCGACTGTGGGCGAGTGTCGCGACCAAGCGGAAGAACGCTGCGCTTCCGTTCGCGGCGTCCGTGGCGTTCCGCTGGTCTGTGGTTTAGAGGATCTTTCCGAGGCGGCTGTTCTTCATCGCGTCCAGGGCTTGGACCGCGTTGAAGTGTTCGGTGAGAAGCGGGCCAGCGCTGGGTGTTTGTTGTGCGTCGGCGATCTCAAGGGTTTCTGCCAAGGTCATCAAACCCTCGATTGCCTTGTAGTAGGCTTCGCGGATCTCTTGGGCTTGGTGGGCGTCCATCGCCTTGAAGATCTGGCGAAGGATTGCGTCCGTAGCTGCGTGTGGGTTGCTTGCGTTGGTCATGTTCGTGTCTCCGTTTCGGAAAAGGGTTTGAATCGTTTACGCGATGACACACATGAGCCATGCGGTTTGATTAACCTCAAGCCGAATCCCGCATGTTTTCAGAATGTTTTTCGCCGCCTTTTCGCAGGGCCCTTGTCGCGCAACGTTCGCGTGTATCGCGTCGTTCTGCATGTTGGGTACTTGGTCGAAGATGCTCGTAAGAACGCTACTGCGGGCGAGTGTTGCGACCAAGCGGAAGAACGCCGCGATTCCGTTCGTGGCGTTCTCTGTGGTAGCGGTTTAGGCCACGCGGTCGTATTTGCGGGCGAGATCGAGGAGTTTGGTTTTGATCGTCTTCCATTCCGGTTTGGTTTCGCCAGCGATCTCTCCGTAGACCTTATCGCGAAGGGCACCCTTGTACCAACCTTTGGTCCATCCGAGTCGGTAGAACAATCGGTTGAGTTCTGTTTCGCCAAGGCCGGCACCAGGGCGATCCCAGCAACTCTTGGTTCCTTCCTTCTTGATGTAATCCCATTCGCTGCATCGTTTGGTATTGAGGGCGAGTTCAACCAAACCCAAAACCATCATCAGGTATCCGACCACCTTGGTCTTGTTGAGCGTTCCGCCGAAGGCTCGAAACTCGATTCGGTTCGTGCCGCGGGTCAGGTGGGTCAAGTTCAGCAGGTGGTAACGATCCGATTCGCATCGGCTCTTGGCGTTGTCTTTGTTTCCGTATTGTTTGATTCGCTTGGCGTACATCATCTGTTCGCGTTTGCGTGTTCCGGTCGAGGCGTAGATCGCTCGTTCGTGGTTGCCGACCAAGGAAATCAATCGAGCCAAGGCGGCTGCGTCTCCGTTCCAGCTAATCGTTATGTGCAGACCGCAGCTCGAATTTACTCGGCCCCCGCGAGCGTTGATCTGGTCGATCGCGTTCTCGATCTGGCGTACGCCTTCAGCCCCTTTGAGTATCGGGCTTACAAACTCGCATCCTTTGCGAGAGGTGTTCTCGGGTCGGATGCTGCCGTCGCGTTCTGCTTTCCATCCGGTTGGCAGCCAAGGTACTTGGTATCCGCTGTGGTAAGGTCCGATCGGTGTGTTGTCGGTGCTTGGGAGTGTGGTTTCGAATTCAATTCCGAAGGCGATTTCGTTTGCGTTCATCGTTCTGTTCCTTTGTGGTTCGAGGTGTGTTTTGCGTCGCGTTTTCTGCGTCGCGATGACACACATGAGCCATGCGTTTCGAGGAACATCCAGCCGATTCCTGCATGTTTTTTCAGTAATTCTGCATGTTTTCTGGGAGGCCACCGGTGCCCCAACATTACGCCACCGTCGCGTCCAAACATGCTCCGCATAACGAGCCGAACATGCGGCTAGAACGCGACAGTGCGAAAACGGTGGCCCCACGTTTCGAGATGCCAAACCATGGAGGAATGCGATGAGTGAAGGAAACAACCAGGTCGATCCAACGAGGCTTTCGGTAGAGCAAGCGGCGAAGCTACTTTCAGCCGCGTACCGAGAACGCATCGAGCCAGAGAAGATTCGACTGGACCTTCAAGACGGTGCGCCGGTGAACGTTGATGGAACGATCAACCTCGTGCACTACAGCGCATGGCAAGCAAAGGAGATGGGACGTGGCGAGTGATCCAAGGAAACTAAAACCAAGCGAGCTATGCCGACTGCTCAACTCCACGCCGCTGGGCGAAGTGATCAGCGAGCGTCAACTGTATCGTCATCGGCAACGCGCCGGTGCACGCATCGGTGATAACAAGACGGTTGATCTGCTGCGCTACTGCGCCTGGATGCATGTTGTCCGTCATACGCCTCGTCCTATCAACGAAGGCGATCCATACGAAGCGATGAAAGAACGAGCCCGCGCACGCAATGCCGCGCTCGCACTCGCAGGTCGAGACATTGGTGAACTACCAGAGGTCGATAACGTGGATCGCAAAGATCGCGCGTCGCGAGACTTCCGATACTTCTGTGAGACCTACTTTCCACTTACGTTCCATCTCGCTTGGTCACCAGACCACATTAAGGTCATCGAGAAGATCGAGCAAGCGGTTGTGCATGGCGGTTTGTTTGCACTCGCGATGGCTCGTGGTAGTGGCAAGAGTTCGATCGCCGAAGTCGCTTGTATCTGGGCGGTGCTTTATGGTCATCGCAACTTCGTATGTTTGATCGGCAGCGATGAAGGGCATGCATGTGATATGCTCGATTCGATCAAAACCGAACTCGATAGCAATGAGTTGCTGTTGGCCGACTTCCCAGAGGTTTGCTTTCCAATACAAGCCCTCGATGGAATCTCGAATCGCGCCAACGGGCAGCTCTACAAAGGCAAACGCACGCAAATTGGATGGACCGCAAAAGAAGTCGTCCTACCAACGATCGAAGGCAGCAGCGCCAGCGGAGCGATTATCAAGGTCGCCGGCCTCACTGGTCGTATCCGAGGTATGAAGTTCAAACGTCCCGATGGTCGAACAGTACGTCCGAGTCTCGTGGTACTCGATGACCCGCAAACGGATGAGAGCGCTCGTTCGCTCTCGCAATGCGCGAATCGCGAAAGCATCCTCGCCGGCGCAGTGCTTGGCCTAGCTGGTCCTGGCAAGAAGATCTCTGGCATCATGCCCTGTACGGTTATTCGCCCAGGTGACATGGCAGACAATATTCTCGATAGAAATCGACACCCGGAGTGGAATGGCGAACGCACCAAGATGGTCTATGCGTTTCCCAAGAACGAATTGTTATGGGAACGTTACGCCGAGATCCGCGCAGAAGGGTTGCGTGGCGGTGATGGTGGTGAAGCAGCCACCGAGTTCTATCGACAGAATCAAGCCGCGATGGATGAAGGTGCTATTGTCGCTTGGCAGGAGCGATTCAACTACGACGAACTATCCGCGATCCAGCATGCGATGAATCTCAAGTTACAAGACGAAGCAGCATTCTTCGCCGAGTACCAAAACCAACCTCTGCCGGCGGAGACTGTTGTTGATGGAATGCTAAAGCCAGAAGAGGTCGCCAGCAAGGTCAACCGTATGGATCGTGGTTTGGTATCGATCGGCGCGAATCATCTCACAGCCTTCATCGACGTCCAGCAGAAGCTACTCTTCTATGTAGTCGCTGCGTGGGAGGATGATTTCACAGGTTATTTGATTGACTATGGTTGCTACCCAGACCAGCAGCGTGCGTATTTCACGCTGCGCGAAGCACGCCAGACGTTGAGCTCCGAAGCGACTGGAACCGGACTCGAGGGATCGATCTACGCCGGCCTCGAATCTCTGACATCGAAACTGCTCGAACGCGAGTGGCAGCGAGACGACGGCGCTGCGATGCGCATTGGTCGATGTTTGATCGACGCCAACTGGGGGCAATCGACGGATGTGGTCTACCAATTCTGCCGGCAGTCCAAGCACGCCGCTGTGATCATCCCTAGCCACGGCCGGTTCGTCGGCGCTTCTAGCTTGCCATTCAACGAGTATCGTCGCCGGCCAGGTGATCGCGTGGGACTCAACTGGCGCATCCCCAATGTTCATGGCAAGCGCGCGATTCGACACGTTGTCTACGACACCAACTGGTGGAAGTCGTTCATCAACGCTCGGTTGCGCGTATCGATGGGCGATCGCGGTTGCCTCTCGCTCTTCGGCACCAACGCCGAAACGCATCGTATGCTCGCCGAGCATTTGACCTCAGAGTACTTCATCAAGACCGAGGCCCGCGGCCGAAGCGTCGACGAATGGAAGCAGCGACCCGAGCAGCCCGACAACCACTGGTTCGACTGCCTTGTTGGTTCAGCTGTTGCGGCTTCCATGCACGGCTGCGTTCTGCTTGGTACGGACACCATCGCGATGTCGAACCCTGGCCGCGTCAGTTTCAGAGATTTGCAGAATAGAAGACGGCCCTAATCACATGCATACCAGCTGTACCTGGCTTCGGAGGCCTAGAATCGCAGCGCTGTAAATACTCATAGATTATTGTGCAATCAGGATGCACAAAAGTTGAGCAAGAGCAACCAGTGAATTGGAAACGAGAGCGGACACCTTGCGATGCTACGCATGCTCCTTCCGTTGTATACTGGTCGGACTTATCGCCGCTCGAATACTTTGGAGTCGCAATCTATCGCCAAAGTGGATTCAGTTTCGAGCGGTGCGATACTGAATGCGATTGGGCGAAAGACCTAGTTAGGAAAGATACATGCCACGAAGTAATTCTGGATCAGGTGCCGCGACAGCGTCTGGCATTACATTCCAAGAGAATGTCGCCGCTTGGCTGGTTTGCCAGATTCTGGCTGGGCCGAATCGGACGAACGATCTAGAGCTTTCAGCAGATATTGTGCTAGAGAGCATCACATGCGAGTCACTTCAGCCCATCGACGATATCGTTATCAGCGCGACAGACCGAAAACTGTTCTTCCAGTGCAAGACCACGCTCTCAGTCGGCGCGAACTCTGAGTTCGTCAAGGTCATGGAGCAATTCGCAGAGCAGTTCCTGCAATCGGGCCATCCTGACGACCGTTATGTACTCGCGGTTTCGGACTCTGCCTCAGCGCTATTGCGTACCTCACTTCGTGAAGTTCTAAGGCTTATTCGAGGAAAAAGGGGGGAACAGCGAGCACGGGAACTGCAGAATATCGATCAGGTGACGCGAGAGAAGTATGAAACGTTCGAGCAATCGGCCCGTGATCAACTCCAACGATTTCAGACCGGAATAACCGTTGAGAATGAGCAAGTTTTTTCGCTCATCGATCGCATCATGATCTATGCGGCTCCATTCGGAGGCGGAGCCTGTATTCCTGATGCAGCAACCGACAAGCTCGCACTTGTTCTTACCAAACCTGAGGACGCGAATCGAGCATGGGAACACATCGTGAGTTTAGTTAGGGGATTTTCGCCGCGAAGGACCGGAGGCGATCGAGATAGATTTGTCCAAAACCTTCGTGCCGAAGGGTTCATCGCTAAACCGCTGGCGAGAGTGCGAGAGGCCATCGCGTTACTTCAGGCGAGTAGTAGAGATTACCTCTCGCAACTCGCAAAGCACGCTTTGATCCAGTGTGGCCCAGAGGAAAGAGTTCCAATCAATCGACCGATCGTCGAAAAAATATACCAAGAACTTCAGCAAGGCAATTTATTGCTCTCAGGCGAAGCGGGGGCAGGGAAAACCGGATGCCTAGTGCAGGTTGCCCACCGACTGCAGCTAGATAACGTTCCACTTCTCGTCATTCCTATCGAGCGAGCATTCATTGGATCTGCTCCATATCCGTCAACGTTGCTTCCGGCCGGCGTTTCCCTCGAGGAAGTATTGGGTGGTTGGCCAACCGACCGTCCGGGCGTAGTTTGCCTTGATGGTCTCGATGCGGCTCGATCCTCCATTTCGCTCAGATCCGTACTCGACTTCGTTTATCAGGTTCAAACTGTTGCACCAAATTGGAGAGTACTTGCTTCGATACGAGAATACGATCTGCAAGAAAGTGATGAGATTCGTCGACTGTTCACTAAGGCAGTACCCGGCGCTGTTCCTACGTCATCTATTGCCGGAGTACGTAACGTCAGGATAACGGAATTAACTGACGAAGAAATTGAACAACTCTATAGCAGAGTCCCAACTCTTCAAGACGCATTAGGTCCTAGTGGCGCAGCAGACGTGAAATCGCTTGTCAGAAACATTTTTAACCTCGATCTGTTCGTCGACCTGCTAGTATCCTCCGACGATCCATCTGAGTTGCGGCAGATTGATACTCAGGACAAACTGCTCCAAGTTTATTGGAGAAAACGAGTCGAGGAGGCATCGAAATCGACAGATGCGATT
This sequence comes from Ottelia alismoides, assembly GCA_037367405.1. Classification (NCBI taxonomy): domain Eukaryota; kingdom Viridiplantae; phylum Streptophyta; class Magnoliopsida; order Alismatales; family Hydrocharitaceae; genus Ottelia; species Ottelia alismoides. The sequence continues at coordinate 7,880,616 of JAZKJV010011400.1, read as the reverse complement.
GCGAAACTGACACGTAGGATGGTCGACGGTAGATGTGTGTCGCTGCGTGTCGGATCGGAAATAACGGCGGGGCTAGCGGAGCTCTTTAGCAACTCCGTTTTGACCCGAGAACCCGGCCTACTTCCCGAAGATCCTGAACTCGTCCGTTATCGGCATAACATACTTTTTGACTATGCTGTCTCTCGACTCTGGCTGAAGGGATTGAATGATCCGGAGGTAAGGGCCGAATTGGCAAATTCTCCTGATCTCGCACTTGTCTTCCGTCCCAGCCTCCGGATGACTCTTCAGCGGCTATGGCAAGCAGATTCGACAAGAAAATCGTTTTGGACGCGAGTCGCGATGTGGTCTAACGCAGAAGGCATGAATGATATCTGCAAGTTATTGGTGACACAGGTCGCTGCGGAAGAGTTTCGAGAGGTTCGAGACGTGGCATCCTTGCTAGATCAGCTCAAGGATCCTGTCATTGCTGATCTGCTGCAAGGAACCGTTACGACTGCGCTACTGCTACTGAGGGTGGATCGAGAGGCATTTGATATTGTCGGACCAGCTGCCGCAGCGTGGCTTCCCCTCATAGAAATACTTGCAGATCGCGAGGCTTCGCGTTTTTCGCACTTGCTAAGGAATGTATTGGTCGCAGTACTTGTCGGCAGCCCCGACGGACGCGACAAACTGACCAGCGAACAACGGTCGTCATTCGCATTTATTGCGAGCAGATTACTTGACGTTTACTTAAGCGATGCCAGCGGCGATGTGATTCGAAGAGAGTTATTGGGCGTCGCAGTCCAGGCCTGTATCTTTGCCGCTCACTGGAACAGCGATGATTCAATCGTCTCATTAAAACGAGCTCTCGCACCGAGCATTATCGCAAAGGCGGGCTTCGTTGTTCTTCCTCCTCTCGGCGATGAGATAATTGCTCTTGCCAGAATTGACGAGCAGTTTGTTGAGCATGTGTTTGCGTCGTATGCAGCGATGCCGGAGCCCGACCGCGATCAGTTGACTTCAATGGGGAGCGGATCGATTCTCACCTTGACGTCAAATGCTCAACAAGACTTCTCAATGTTCGAATACTCGGTCGGCGAAGTGTTTGATCAACTTGTCGAATCTCATCCGGAACTCGCTGCGAGAGTCTTGCGATTGATTGTTCGGCGTCACTTGGACTACCGAGAATCAAACGTAACAGAGCCGCTCTCAAATCGCACCACAGAATTCGAGTTCGGCGGTAGGACGCGAAGCTACATTCGAGATTACTGCTACATCTGGGATGCTTCTCAAGCGCACTCCCGACACGAGCTATGGAGTAAGGCAGCCGATACCGTCTTTAATTGTCTTAAAAAGGAATCGACTGATGAGCTGCTCCGCACATCTTTATTTAATGCGATCTTAGCGATGGCGGACACTGGAGCGATCTGGAATCGCTTGCTACTCGCGGCAGTTGAATTGCCAATTCCCTTTAGCGCGCAACTCGCTCCCTTGCTGACACATTCAGTATTCCTACAAGAGTTCGAAACTCGGCACGCCGTTGGTAAGCTCCTTGAGAGCCGCTTCGCAACATGGGAAGTAAACGAACGCAAGCAAGTCGAATTGGCTATTTTGCGTATGGCTCGTAACGTTGACGACCTCACAAACAAATCTCAGGAAGCATTACAGCGAGCCAGGGACAGCCTGATTGTTTGCCTCCCAAAGGAAGCAATTGTCACTGAACAAGTTCGAGCCATTTCCGATAGACTCCATTCGCAACAAGCAACCTCTCCGCCAACAATTCCGTTCCGCTTCGGGAAAATTGGATTCATCTCAGATGAAGACGATCTTCGCGAGAAGGGATATCTTCGGACAGAAAACCAAAGACGCTTCTTCGATCTACGTGAGAAAATCATTCGCCTTGGCCGATCAAACGAATCAATACGCGTCGGAGATGTGCCGCGCGCCTTAGAGATGATTTCGGTGTATGAGGAGGCACTTGCCACGGCCGAACGAGACGAAATTGCCGCCGAACAAACTGAGTTCAGTGATGGCGAGATTGCAGCAGTGTTCTCGGCGCTGGCAGCGGTTGAGGGACTTGAGTCTGGCCAGCGCGACGTGATTCTACAGCGATTATTGACGTTCTCCGCTCATACTGATCCAAAGTATCTCATGGAAAACGAAGATTGCTGGGACGGAGAATCTCCATACTGGGGCAGCCCATTTCCACGAATCGAAGCCGCCCGTGGACTAATGAAATTCGTTCGGACTTCAAAGACTATAGACGAGTCAACGCAGGCAGTGATCCTACGGCTTGCTGACGATCCCGCAGCGGCAGTCCGTTACCAAATCATTGCAGATGTAGGTAGCCTTTACCTGCTTGTACCTGAATTCTTTTGGAAATTGATTGAAAAACAAGTTGAAGCGGAAAACAGGTTGGCACTGCTGCAATGTGTAATCGTTGTCCTTCTTGGGTTCTCTCCAAAGGACGAACACGCGAACCGAGTCGATCGATTAATTCGTCGAATTGAATCTCGTCTCGAACATCGGAAGGAGGCCGGGTTCGTTCGCAAAACGATGGTAGTCCACTACCTCCGACGCGCCATTTACGTTGGTGACAGAGATGCCGAGAGCTGGCTAGAAGCCATCATCACGTCGCCATCCTCATTTCCTAAGGAACTACAGGAACTGCTTCGACTTTGGCAGGAACTGCTTTCCGAGCCGCGGGCAACAGGTGTTTTGTCCGAAGATGAATTGGTTGCTCGAGGGATCGAAGTACTGTCGCGAGCATTCGATATGAGCTATACGACTTGGGACCAAAAGCCATGGGAGGGCCTTGATCATGATGAAGCCCGTGAAGTTTTTCACCGTACGGTCGGCCCAATGCAGCAAGTTGTTGATACGACATCTTTACTGCTCGATCGACGGTCCCATCCAATGGACCCAGCACCCCGACACGATCATGCGCGAATAAATCAGATAGTGAAGACATTCCGCCCACTGATCGAGATGTGCACAAAGGTTCCTCTGGCAACCGAAGCGTACACACTTCTGCGCACTCTTCAGTACATTAGCCCAGTGATTCCGGGCGAGGCTTTGCTTTGGGTGCGAACGTTAATACGTGCGGCGGCCAAGCAAGGATTTCTGAACGACTCCATGGGAGTCGACCTGCTCATCGATCTCCTCGAACGCTATCTCGTCGAGCACCGCGACCTGCTCAGTAACGACGCTAAAGTTCGAAACGCGATGATTGAGCTCCTAAATGATTGTGCCCGCAATGGCTGGCCTAAAGCCGCACCGTTGCTTGTGCGACTGCACGAGGTGTTTCGGGCATGAGCAATTTCAAGAACTTCAGGGCAACAATAGGAGCACTTCGCGAATTAAACGAATCGGACCGCTTGGACGATCTTGCTATGTCTATTGGGGAATGGGACACTAGTCTAAACCAGCAAGCCAAGGATCAAGCGCGTATGAAACTTCTTGAGGCTCATACGCGGCTGGCGATGATTGATCCGTTATTTGAAAGCCTCGGCTGGAATCTTACATCGCGTCCAAAAGTCTGTTATTTCGATATGCCAACGGCCTGTATCGAAGTTCCAGTTACGCCAGCCGCAGAACGGCGTTGGATGGATTACCTAGGGTTTGAACATGTCGGCGAAGCGCAAAGGTCTAGGCTCATGATCGAAGCGAAACGCTACTCCTTGAAACTGCCAGTTATTGATCGACATAGTCAGCCGGAACGTCATCCATTTCGGGAAAAAATCTGGCAATACGCAAGTGGTCAGCTGGTTAGTGAATTGACGGAAGAGTGGCGAGGTTACCTTAAGGACCATCTTCAATATCTTCGCGGGCTGGAAAGCCGAAACGGTCGCCTAGCAGTCTCTGCAATCACGAACGGTGTTTGGTGGGTCATCATTAGCGACCCTCATCTACTGCTTTCGGCAAGCACAGCGAGAAATGCTGAGATCCTCTGCTACGAATCGCTTGAGAGACTCGACCAACATGCGGAGATCGTTTTTCAGAAATTGTCTCGGAACTGCCTTTGTCCCGGAGCTGATTTGATCAGCATTGATGACGTTGCTGATGTCCTCGACCCGCGCAACGTCGCCGGAGTCTCATTTGCAACCGTCGTCACTTACAGCGAGAGCCCCGCACCGTTTAAGCAGGTTCCGCGAGTGAGCATTGCGCCCCTAGTGGCGATTATTGGCACCAACGGCAGCATGACCTTTTGCCGTTGCGACAACGACCACGCTTACGATGCACCACCTTCGATCGAAGATCGCGCCACATTGGAAGCGGAGCAAAGAAGGCTTGCGCAACGACTTCGAAGCAGATTCGATGTAGCATGGCAATTGCTTTCTGTTGCAGAACTCACAAAGAGAGTTGTCGCTCTTAAGATTGAAACCAAACGATTGGGGTCGCGCGGCAGGGAGTGGCGATTTCTTACGGGAGATCGCGCTTGGATCCTTGAGGAATCTGTCGCGGTTGGCTGCTTCGCACACAATCACCAGCCTTCAGAACACTGGCATTGTGTTGAGTTGGAGCGACAACCATCTACCGATCCTCGCACGATGTTCCGCCCAGCACATCCATCACAGTGCCGCCACATCGACTTGAAAGACAAACGCCACCGAAAAGACACCACGCTGACTGGCGGAACAGGGCTTTCACAGTCACCGCTTTGCTGGATTCATGAACTCGAGCAGTACGGTTGCTGCCAGAACTGCGTCTTTCTTACTCACTGCCCTGCTACTCAAAGTGCCCAGCTACCGTGTAACGAAAAAGGATTCGTCTCGCTTGACTATATTTGAGGGCTGCTCATTGGTACAACCTACACTCTTATCCGATGTTCGGAGAATGTTTCCACGTTCTTCGGACAAACGATTCGGCTCAATCTTCATTGACTTCAGTGCCTTGAAAGCGCTTTCTCATTCCCCTTTGACGACTCCTTAAGTTCCCATCTGCATCACGGGAACTAAAGCAAGCATTTTCGAAATTCTTCACTATTTACTTCGTCCGACTGCTCGTCTTGCGTGTAACCCTACAGATAGAGGACCACTTCTTCTGTCGTAGATGAGGCAATCGGATGTCTGACAACTTGCACGAGACGATTCGCGAAAGTGCGAAAGCACCTGCCAAGGCATCTGGAGATGCTGGCAGCGTCGAGCAGCACAAGCTCACCGAGCAGATTGCTGCTGACAAGTATCTGGCGTCCAAGGCGGCCGCCTCTAAGCCGAAGCGTGGCCTTCGATTTAACAAGCTCGTGCCACCAGGTGCCGACTAATCGTTCGCGCCTGATTGAGCTTGTTTCTATAGGCAGGGGTGTCGGGTTTAACAGTAGGGATTGAATCACGGATGTTTAAGTTGTTGTCAGGGATTCTGAGCAAGAACGGCGATCGCAAAGATCGATCGCTCGTCCGTGGACGCTCGGCCCGGCACCCCTGGTCGTTAGTGAGATTGCTCGCGCGATACGACGCCGCGACCACCACGATCGACAACGTTCGCCACTGGGCGGCCGCAGACGGACTATCGGCTAGTGCGGCCAATAGTCCAGACGTTCGACGCACGCTACGCAACCGTTCGCGATACGAGATCGCCAACAACTCGTATGCTCGTGGCATCTCGTTAACTCTGGCTAACGATTGCGTTGGAACGGGTCCTCGACTGCAGATGCTAACTCCGGATGCATTCGCCAACAGCTTTGTTGAAAAAGAGTTCTTTGCTTGGGCTGACGCTATTGGTTTGGCAGAGAAGCTTCGAACCATGCGGCTGGCACGAGTATCCGATGGTGAATCGTTTGGTTTGCTAACTAGCAACCCGAGAGTCGAATCACCTGTTCAACTTGATCTCAAGCTTGTTGAAGCCGAACAAGTGACTTCGCCAAGCCTGACGCTCGACACTTCCCGGTATATCGACGGCATTCGCTTCGATGAGCATGGCAACCCAATAACATACGATGTCCTTCGAGAGCATCCAGGCGATGATGCGTTCACGTTGACCGAGAATTATGACACGGTCGATGCTGGTTCGATTCTTCATTACTTCCGCACTGATCGGCCCGGGCAGATTCGCGGTATTCCTGACATTACGCCGGCGCTGCCACTGTTCGCACAACTGCGACGATTCACGCTAGCGGTATTAGCGGCTGCCGAAACGGCGGCTGATTTCGCAGGGATTCTTTACACCGATGCGCCGGCGGGTGGCGAAGCGGATGCCGCTGAACCTTTCGAGCCGATCGAACTGGAGAAGCGAGCACTGCTGACGATGCCTGGCGGCTGGAAGATGGCTCAGATGCACGCTGAACAACCAGCCACGACCTACGCTGAGTTCAAGCGCGAGATCCTCAACGAGATCGCACGTTGTCTGAACATGCCGTTCAATGTCGCTGCCGGCAATAGCTCGGGCTACAACTATGCCTCCGGGCGACTCGATCATCAAACCTACTTCAAGTCGATCCGTGTCGAGCAATCGCAAATGGCTCGCACCATTCTGGATCGCATTCTGTACGCATGGCTGCGCGAGGCGATTCTCATCGAAGGCTATCTGCCTAACTCGCTTCGAGCTCTCGACTCGTCGTTCGAGCATCAATGGTTCTGGGACGGACATGAACATGTCGACCCAGCCAAAGAGGCCAATGCCCAGCGAATCCGCCTCGCCAATCATACGACAACTCTGGCCCATGAATACGCGAGGCAGGGGCGTGATTGGGAGGCGGAACTAAAACAACGCGCCAAAGAGGTCTCGCTCATGCGTGAACTGGGACTCTCGACAAATTCAACTTCACTTTCTCCAGGAGATGTAACGGATGACCAAGGCAACACAGTCCCACAAGCAGAGTGAAGTGGATGCCGAGTCGGTACCCAGCTCGCTGCGCATCGTATGCGACGATGCCAGTTCGATCAATTTGCAAGCGGCCGAGACCGCTGAAGAGGGCAAACCTGCGCTACGCAAATTCTCAATGGTCGCCTACACCGGTGGCGCGATGCGGCTTGGCGGTTGGCCATATCCGGTAGTCGTTGACTTGGCTGGTATGCGAGTGACTCGAAAGGCGCGACCGATCCTGAAGGATCACGATCGCGGGAGCATTGTTGGTCATACCAACGACATCGTGGTGAATGATTCTCGCCTCGAAGTCGCGGGCGTGATCTCGGGTGTAGGCAACACGGCTCAGGAAGTCATCGCCACCAGTGAGAACGGATTCCCTTGGCAAGCTTCTCTTGGAGCCAACGCTGACAAGGTTGTCTTTATTCCTGAAGGCAAGACCGCAACCGCCAATAGTCGCGAGTTCAAAGGCCCTGTGTATATCGCTCGCAAGTCGACGTTGGGTGAAGTCTCGTTCGTGGCGCTTGGTGCCGACGATGACACCGAGGCTCGGATTGCAGCTGGGCAGTCTGGCGATGACGAGGACGTCGATAACGAACAGCCGGATGATGACACAACTGAGTCCGATGATTCGGATCTCGATCCCGTAAACGCCAGCTTGGATTTGGGGACGAAGCCCAAGCGATCTGTAACGAGTGGAGTAGTTTCCAAGATGCGTATCGAAGCCGCGACTGAATCGAAACGTATCGCCGGCATTCGCAAGGTGTGTGCTGGCAAGCATACCGAGATCGAAGCTCGCGCCATTGAAGAAGGTTGGAGTGTTACCAAAACGGAGTTGGCAGTGCTAAGAATCGAACGACCGAAGGCACCTGATCAGCAGGCAAGCCAACCAGTGTATCGACGCGAAGTTCTCGAGGCAGCTTGCTGCCTATCGGTTGGGCTTGATGAAACCAAATTACTCAAGGCTTATGGCGAGCGAACGCTTAACGCTGCCGATCCGCTTCGACACATCGGACTTCGAGAACTCGTCGCTGAATGCGCGCGAATGGAGGGCCACGACATTCCGCGCGTGTTCGGCGATGGTACTGCAACGATTCGAGCCGGTTTCTCGACGATGTCGCTTCCAGGCATCCTCGAGAACGTCATGAACAAGACGCTCTTGGCTGCTTATGAATCGACGCCGATCGCTGCGTTTGATCTGTGCAGCATCGGGACTGTAAGTGACTTCAAGGAGATTTCTCGCTATCGATTGCTCGGCACGGGCGGTTTCGAGAAGGTCGCGCCTGATGGCGAGCTCAAGCACGGCAAGCTTTCGGATCAGAAGTACAGCAACAAGGCGGATACTTACGGTCAGATCCTCGCGCTGACTCGACAAGACATCATCAACGATGATCTCAACGCGTTCATGGATATCCCACGTCAGATGGGACGAAGTGGAGGTGAGTCGATCGACGATCTGTTCTTCACGCTCTTGCTCAGGAACGCTTCCTTCTTCTCGTCGGCCAATGGCAACTTGCTCACCGGTCCTGACACAAAATTCGGTCCCGAGTCGCTAACCATTGCCAAGACCACCTTCCGTAAACAGAAGGCTGGACCTGGTAGCAAAGCTAAGGACCAGAAGCCAATCAACATTAGGCCCGAGTTTCTGGTCGTTCCCGTCGAACTCGAAACGGATGCGGAACTGCTGATGGGTTCAGCGCAGCTCATGATCGATGCTCAAGGGACACCGACCAAGATCCCGGTGGACAACCCTCACCGCAACAAGTATCGCGTCATCTCCTCGCCGCACTTGTCTGACAGTTACTACCAAGGTGCTAGCGGCTCAGCGTGGTATCTGTTCGCGAATCCAAACGTACTGCCTGCGTTCGAAATCGTGTTCCTCAATGGCCGGCGAACGCCAGTTATCGAGCGCGTCGAAATGCCACCAAACGTCCTCGGCATGGGCTTCCGTTCTTACATCGACTTCGGCGTGAACTCGCAAGATCCACGAGCCGCGATAAAGGTCACTGGCGAGTAAGCCTCGTTCACTGACCGTTCTGAAATCAACCATTCTCTGTCCTGAAGGACTACATCATCCATGCAAGCTCAATTCGTTCATGACGGTAAGTCCGTCGATTTCACTCCCACTGTCGATGTTGCCGTTGGATCGATCGTGATTCAAGGCGACCTAGTCGGGATCACCAAACGCGACATAAAAGCCGGCTCGCTCGGCTCACTCGCTGTGGAAGGCGTCTTTGACATTCCCAAAGACTCAGCGCTGGCAATCGAGTTTGAAGCCGGCACTAAGGTCTACGTTGACGAGGATGGCAGCGTCGTGGCTGACGACGTTGGCACCAAGTATCTCGGCAAAGTCGTAAATGATGCTGCCGCTACCGATTCCTTTGTTCGCGTTCGCCTGAGCCAGTGATGAGACGCCGTGAGCCACAACGCACAAATCATAAACGCTGGAGCTATCTCCGTTGCTGAAGGCGCGACTGTCGACTTCGTTCCTGAGGCCGATGTGCCTGCAGGTTCGATCGTTGTCGTGGGTAAGCTCGTGGGTATTGCCAAGTTTGGGATTAGTGCAGGCTCACGAGGCAGCATCACGGTTCGTGGCGTGTTCGATGTCGTGAAAGATCCAACCACCAACATACCCGCTGGCACGATCCTTTACTGGTCACAGATCAGTTGGCATGTGGTCAAGAACGCTTACGCCCATCCAATGATGGGTAAAGCCATAGAAGCCGCGCCGCCAGGCACACTCACGGTCCGTTTACGTTTGAGTCAGTAAATGTTCGCATCCCTTGCAAAAGTAACCATCGATCGAGCTCGCAATACGCAGGCCCTACGCATGACCGACGGCCTTGTCAGCCAGTGGCTATCAGTGGGTGAGTATCGCAGTTGCTTTTGTATTGCAACGCAAGCTGTTCCATCGGCATGGCTCATCGAAGGACGCTTACCCAATGGTGAGAACGTTCAGCTCGCAAGCTATGCATCCGAGTTGTTCATTCCCGCCAGTCCGCGCTACATCACGATGAAGGCGATGTGTGGACTGCCAATTCGCTTCGTTGCAGCGAAACCACAAACGAATTCGCGACTGTGGGTGGTTTTTAAGAGTTAGCGACAACTATCGCTGATCCGCACCAGGGGCACGAGTTGGGCCTCGGCTCATCAAACGACCCTTGCGTTTGCGGGTCAGCGCTAGTTGTCACGATGAACAGAAACAGAAACGAGTTCCACATGATGAATAGACAATCAATCGCGGCATGTTTCTTGATGCTGCTCTCACTCGCGGGCTGCGAATCAGGCGTCGTCAACGTTCGTGCCTTGCCAACACCTGAGCCGGAGCAACCACCAGCCAACCTACCGGTGCAACTACATCAACGTAATTGGACAGGTTCGCTGGGCCAGGGCAGCTGTGTTCATGCCTCGCTGGTGAACCATCTGCGCTGGCTCAACAAGTATGAGCTTGGCGAACGCTGGCGAGCAACCTATGCCGATGGCGAGTGGGATTCACGTCTTCGTGATCGCCTCGACGCAGCCGGCGTTGACTACAGCTATACGCTTAAGGCTGATCCTCGCTTCCTGGATTGGGCCAGCGCAACGAGGCGCGGTGCGATCCTCTGGTGGAAGCCGGCGCATTGCTGCACGTTCGTCGGTTGGATCGAACGAGATGGCAAGCAATACGCTGCAATCCTCGACAACAACTACCCGGGACGCTTTGAACTTACCCCTCGCGAACAGTTCATCCGCCTTTGGGCAGGCTATGGAGGCTTTGCCCTAACCGTTCTCAACGACCCAAGCAGCTCGCTGCCTTACCAAAGCTATGAGGTTCTGTAATCACCATGATCAACGATTCCGTTCGAATTCGCTTAAGTCTAGGTCTGATCGTGGTGGCCATCATCCACGCGATCTTATTGGGCCTTGTATTCGCTGTCTTGCATGATCGACCGACGCATGCTGTTCACGAGCAAACGTGGACCGTGCCGAGCTATCATCCGTCGGCTCCCAGTTCGACAGCCATTCAGCGATTGCAAGAACCACAGTCTGTGAATCTACAAGCGCAAGGCGAGATCAAGCAGCAGATTCGCAATTGCACGCCGAATTGTCAGCCACAGATTGTCAATCCGGCTCCAATCAATGTGCAGCCTCCAGCGGTGAGACCCAACGTTCTGCCCAACACGGTGCCGGCAACAGTTACACAGCCGAACTTTTCGACACCGACGCCAGCACCTGCAACACCTTCGGTAACGCCAGCGAGTGCGCCAGCGACGCCTCCACCCAAAAAGACCTACCAGTTGGCATTGTTCGTCGGCAACGATGCGACGAGCAAATCGCTGCAGCGATGGTTTGTCGAGAACAAGCAATTGGTTGCACTAAAGGAAAGCTGCGAGTTTCAGGTCTATACGGCTGATAACGCCATCTACAAAACCCGCTTCGCCGATTTGGTACCACCGAGCCAGTTTCCAGTAGTGCTGTTTCAAGACGAAACAGGCGGCCACGTCCATGCTGCTGGCAGGTCGATGATTCCAGGCTCTGCCGAAGAGTTGTTCTCGGACCTCAAGCATGGCTACACGCTTTACAACCAAGCGAAGCAAGCTCAAAAGACCGGTGCAGTAAAGACTCGGGGTTACTCCTGGGACGATGCCATCACACCAACGCTCTATCTGTCTGCAGAGGATTGCCTGGACGGCTACTGTCCCAAACCTGAACCCGATGATCGTCGACCCTTCAATCGAGTTCGAGATCTGTTCAACGATGCGGCAGACACGCGAAACGCATTGATGTGGCTATCGGCTGGCGAGATCGCCACCATCGCGCTCATTGGAATAGCTGCTGTGTTGATCGTCTTCATTATCGTCAAACGCGGCGTTAGCTAAGCGTTCCCTTAAGCCAATCCATCTTCCATGCTGAGGTTCAAAACAAACATGTTACTACCTATTGCCATCCTGCTAGTCGTTGTCTTGCTCGCGGTTGCTCTGCTTCCCATGAAGAAACGCGACCCAGAGCAAATCAAGCAAGCTTCACCTGTGCCCATGCTTACTCAAGGGCAGGCACAACCAACTCGTCAAACCACTCTTCGTCAACAACAAGTTAGTGAAGAGGCGACTGCAATTGCCTCCGAGTACCAGCGCCGTGCTGATGCCGTTTGGCTCGATGAAGTACGGACCAAGGCCTCGAAACTCCTGGGTGGGAAACAACAATGATCGGCTGGCTTCTGTTTTTTCTAGTGTCGTTAGCTCTGTCGTTCGTAGTCGGAACGATCGCCGGGTTCTATCTGCGATCTGCAGCCGATCCGGCTCGGATTGGACCTGGTGCGATTGGCCTAGTTACCGGCCTGTTGCTGCGACTGTTCCCGATGAAAAGGGATGAGTCATGACAGACATGCTTCAAAAGGGGCAAGAGTGGCTTGCCACCAAGCTTACGCAACATGCGTCACGCCAAGTCGTATATCGGCGAGGCGAGCTCGGGGCGGCGCTCCAGGCGACGATCGGAAAGTCGATGTACGACCAGGACGATGGCGAGGGCATTGTGACTCGCAGCCAGGTTCGCGATTTCCTGATCGATACACGCTCCCTGCTCGAATCGATCATTGGATCGCTACCGCGCAGAGGCGACACGATCGTCGAGATCGATGGTGACCACACCTTCATTTTTGAAGTTATGGCCTTCGGTGGCGATCCGCCTTGGCGCTACAGCGACCCATTCCGTTTGAAACTACGCATCCATACTAAACAGATCGAGTCCCATTCGTCATGACGACCGTTTTACAAGTCGCCGATAGTGTCACCGCGCAGCTCAATGCCGCTGAGTTTGACTTCGAGTTCGTTGCCGAACGCATGTACGTTCCCAACTTCGACCTCGAAGATATGAAAGAACTGCGAATAACTGTTGTCCCCAGGGACGTGGAGCTCTTGCCTCTTGATCGTGCCCACAACAAGTACCACTGCCGCGTTGATGTCGCTGTGCAAAAGAAGTTCTCCAAAGGAACCAACGCCGAGATCGATCCGCTGGTGGACCTCGTGGAAAAGATCGCGGACGAGTTTCGCTTGAAGCGACTCGCATCCTTCCAGGCTGCTCGATGCGTTAAAGCTGAACATGCTGTGCTTTACTCCAGCGAACACTGGGAGCAACTGCGTCAGTTTACAAGCCTGTTGACCTTAACCTTCGAATTGGCGCGATGATCAAGATCACGGTCCAAACACAATTCGACAAGCAGAAGCTCAAGAAGAAGGCTGAGGCAGCCACCTTCACTTCATTGCGTGAGGCAGGTGGCGCGATTCGCAAGACTGCCAAGCGGAGCATACGTAAGCGCAAGAAGCCATCGAGCCCAGGTAGCCCACCGCACACTCAGACGGGCATGCTCAGGCGAGTGATTCGCTACGACATTACCAACAATCGGACTGTGGTCGCGATCGGTCCTGTGAACGAGATCGCTGGACAGATTTGGAACCTGCACGAGTTCGGTGGCGTGGCAACCAAACGCCGCAAGCTCAAGGCGCATCGCTTCAAGGTCGGGGAGCACGGTCCCATCCGCGCCATACAGCATGGAAGCAAGACGAAGTTTGCCAGAATCGAACTGCGAACCGCAGCCCAGGCTAATCGCGCTACTCGCTTGGTTGAAGAGGAGAACCAGCGGCGCGGTGACAGCAAACCTCGTCACTATCCCAAGCGACCATTTATGAAGCCGGCATTGGAAGCCAATCGGATTCGGCTCCCCACGTTCTGGGCTAACTCAGTCAAGTAAACGTTCGTCATAAGGAATCATTCACAATGCCAGAAGTCAAACTTGGTCTCGAAGCCGTCCTCACCATCGACGGTGTCGAGATCACTAACGTCAAGGACTTGACTGTCAATCTCGAAAAGGCCGAAGCCGATGCGAGCACCCGTGCTAACAATGGCTGGCGCGCAACGGTTGGAACGCTCAAGGATGCATCCATCGAGTTCACGGTGCTGAACAAAGAAGGTGACTCTGCATTCGGTCTGCTTCAGGGCCTGTGGAGCACCGGCGATCCTTGTGATGTCGGCATCAGCGATGCAGGTGGAACGCTCACGCTTACCTGTGAAGTGATGAATTTCAATGTCAATCAGAACCTGGAAGAAGTTATCTCCGCTGATGTGACTCTCAAGCCCACGCAGTCAAGTTCTGGTGGTGGAATGAACGTCGGTCCTGGCTTGGCTGGTCCTTGATCGCTGGCGTTGTCGTTGGTTTAGAGGATTTGAAACTCTCAGGGAGGCATCATGCAGAAGTTCGTTGACCGCGCCGGTCGCATTTGGATTGTGGATATCGATAACACCACGCTGCGCCGCGTAAAGACTCTCACCGGCGTGCATCTGCTGGAAGCGATCGACGGTGATTTGATCACACGACTCTCGACCGATCCGCTACTCCTGGGCGATGTGCTCTTTGCAATCTGCAAGCCGCAAGCGGACCAGCAGCAGATCACGGACGAAGCTTTTGGTGAGGGCCTCGCTGGCAACTCGATCGACGATGCAACCGGTGCACTCCTCGAAGCACTGATCAATTACTTCCCGGAGTCGCGACGCCGTCTTCTGCGGAAGGCGGCCGAGAAACAGAAGCTGATCGAGACTCGCGGGCTGAGTGCGATCGAGAAGCGACTGGACGATCCGACGCTAGTCGACAAGCTCGTAGAAGATCTCGAACGCAAGCTCGCTGTGACGACATTGAGCGACTCATCGTCCGACTTGCCGGCATCGTCGGAGTCGATCCCGGTCCCTTAACACTTCGCCAACTCGTGCTGATGGCTGAAGCCAAACGCCAGCACGACTGGAATGTTGCGAGCACGATCATGGCACTGATGGCTGAGATGAACCGCGATCGCAAGAGGCGTCGCAAGCCATTCAAGCCCGACGACTTCAATCCCTATGCAGACAAGAAACCGATCGTTGCCAAAGGCACGGTTGAACAAGCTGCTGCGATGCTCGGTGCAAACTTTCAACCCAGAACGTCAGAGTCACCATGTCCCAAGTCAGATCTGGAGGAGCTTACGTCGAGCTGACCGCGAGGAGCACGCAGTTCATCAAGGGTCTCGAAGCTGCGCAGAAGCGACTGAAATCATTTGGTGCATCAACTCGACTGGTCGGTACCAAACTGATGGGTCTTGGCATCGCGGCAGCGGCTCCCATCGGCGGCAGTTTGGCTGCCTACACCAGCTTTGATGATGCCATTCGCGCGGCCGGCGCAGCAGCCAATGCAACCGGTGAATCGTTTGAGTCATTGCGAAACACTGCCAAGCACCTGGGCGCTACCACCAGCTTCTCAGCGACCGAGGTTGCCAACCTGATGACAGAACTCGGCCGCGCCGGTTTCTCGCCAAAGCAAATCGAAGAGATGACGCTGGCGGTCATGAACCTCGCGCGAGCCACTGGTACCGATGCGACACTCAGCTCTGGCATCATGGCTGCAACCATTCGGCAATTCTCCCTAGAGGCGAGCGATGCCGTGCGTGTCGCTGATGGACTAACGGCGGCTGCGAACAAGTCCTTTAACTCAGTCGAGTCGCTCGGCGAAGCTCTATCTTATGCAGGTCCGGTGGCTGCCGATGCCAATATGAGTCTCGAAGAGACCTTGGCTATTCTTGGAACGCTCGGCAACCTTGGGATTCAAGGCAGTGAAGCGGGTACTGCAATGAGACGTTTGCTTACGCTCGGTGCTGCGGAGTCAGAAAAGTTTCAGAAGGTCTTCGGCGTTGCAACAAAAGATGCACAGGGCAACGCTCGCAATCTGGTCGACATTCTCGGTGAAGTCTCTGCAGCCACCGCGAATATGGGCTCCGCAGATCGAGCGGCTGCGTTCAATGAAGTCTTCGGATTGCTCGGCATCACGAGCGCATCGGCCATTGGCAAAACCGTAACTGATACTCGACAACTTCTAGCTGAGCTACAGAACTCAGGCGGAATCGCCGCCAAGACTGCTGCCGATATGGAGGCCGGCATCGGTGGAGCGTTTCGGATATTGCGTAGCTCGGTGGAAGGTGTGGCCATAGCGATCGGCGAAGCGCTCGACGTATCTGTGACCTCGATGATGAAATCGGTTGCTCGAGCACTCTCTGGTCTCACCGAATGGATCGGCAAGAATCAGGAAGTCGTCAAGAAGGTCGCATTGATCGTCGCAGGAGTTGTCGGTGTCGGAGCTGCGTTCATCGGCATCGGTAGCGCGGCTGGTGTTGCGGCGTTTGCAGTTGGTGGATTGGCGTCGATGTTCTCGCTGGTCGGCACTGCCATTGGCATTCTCGTCTCAATGGTTGGTGCACTCTTCACGCCACTCGGCCTGGTCATCGCTGCGGTAGCTGCGCTCGGTGGCTATTTTCTCTACTCGTCAGGCATCGCTGGTCAAGCGATCGAGTATCTAAAAGGCATCTTCGAAACCCTCAAGGCCGACACGATTAAGGCGTTTGGCGCGATTGCCAATGCTCTTGCTGCTGGCGACATCACTTCGGCAGCTAATGTTTTGTGGACGTACCTGCAGCTCCAGTGGATCAAGGGCACAACCTATCTCAAAGGCGTCTGGGCCGACTTCACCAACTATATCTCCGATGTCTGGCGCGACGCTGCGTATGCGATCGGCGATGTGCTGATCAGTGCCCTATCGGGACTCGCAAGCGTTTGGAATGCAACGCTTGGTTTTATGGCCGATGGGTGGACCATTCTGACCACTGCAGTTCAGAAGGGTTGGAATTACACGATCGGCTTCCTGAAGAAGGGATTCATTCGACTGCGCGAGCTCGTTGATATCGCAGGCGATGTATCTGTGCAGATCGGTGGTGTGCTGATCAATGCGCTAGCCGGTGTCGAAACCGCCTGGGTCGAAACAATCGACTATCTCGCTGACACATGGTCGGTATTCGTCGCCCAGGTCAAGTCGATGTGGAACTCGACGGTTGGCTTTTTGCGCAAGGCCTGGATCAAGTTGAAGTCGCTGTTCGACGACGACGTGAACGTCGAAGTTGAAATGGCCAAGATCGACAAAGAGACCAAAGCAGCTGACCAAGCCGAGGAGACAAAGAAGCAACAAGCTATCGCCGATCGCATGAAGCGACGCGACGCTCGCAAGCAGCAGATCGAAGCCAATCGAGTGCAGATGCAAGAAGGCATCAAGCAACAACTCGAGGAACGTCGCAAAGCTCGTGAAGGTCGCGATATTGATGCCGAGATGGCGGTCATCGATCAAGAAACTGAAGCGAAGAACAAAACCGTCGATGCTTCGAAGGAAGAGCAGTTCAAGCAGAACGAGGCCGCTGGTCTTTCAAGACAGAAGACGATTGATGAGACAACGGCAGGTGTTCAAAAGACGCTCGACCAAATGCGCGAAGAGGCACGCATAGCCCGCGAAGCAGGACGCCAATCGCCCGAAGATCGAGCTAAGGAACGCGACGAACAAGTCGCAGCTGCACAGGCCGAGTTCGACAAAGCAGTTGAGACAGCCAACAACATCAAGGTTGAAGAGCCTAAGCCTACGGAACCAGCCCCCAACACTCCGAAGCCGCCGCTAATGCCAAAGGAAAGTGCGCTCAAGGTTCCAAAGGTCGAAGTGGATGGAATCAAAGATCCAAAGCTAAAGCCGCCTAAGAAGAAAGACCTTAAGCTTGGTCTTGATCGTTCAGCCAAAGACTCAATGGACAGATTCTCCCAAGGTCTCGATGAGCCAGTTGAAAAGACTGAGGCAGCCGGAAACTTTGATAGTCGCGGTCTGGGGCTTGGCACCGGTGCATCGCTGATTCCCGTGACTGACCCTCCTGATCAAAAGGATAACGCCAAACCTGATCATCCAGCGGATCTGGACGCAGGTGCCGATGCAAACGCAGACGCTCCTAATCCTGAAATGCCGGAGGTTGAAGCGGAACAAGGACTGCAGCCCGTCGCCGCTGAGGTATCGTCGGCAGAGGAAATGATTGAGCCGACGGCCGAGGAGCAACATCCTGCGTTAAACCTCGATGCGATCATGGCATCGTTTGCAGCGGTGCGAGTGCGACTGGATGAATTCGATGCCGCGTTGTCGCAAAGTGTCGCGAGGCTGCAGATTCCCCAGGTCTCAGGCGAAGGCTTCTCGGATGATGTCAAACGAGCCATCATTCAAACCGCCGAGAACACTGCTCAGCTTGCCGAACGTGCACGCACAGGAGGCTTCGTGTTCAGCTGATGGGATTCTCAACGGGTGGATACAACTTTGAACTGGCTGCGCTGGCCAAGAAAGCGACTCGTGGGAAGACTACGTCGGACACTTTCGTGTATGTGGGAACGAATGGCGGTTCGGTTGATCCAGCCGCTGCAGCCGATGCCGTCTATGCCTACTATCGATCTACTCAGAAAGATCTCGTTCCCTATCTGCAGGTTGATGGCGAATACATCAATGACAAGCACGCGCTCGTCAACGTGTCAATCAACAAGACCAAGCTCGATCCGGTTTCGTTCAACACCACCGGCGCATCGACGCACATCAACCAATCACTGTTCACACGTGGAATCTATGCAGCGCCTGGCAAGATTGCTCCCAATTATCGAGGTGCGATTGGCGTAAGCGACTCGGGAGTTTCAGGTGTTGATGTAACAGTGCCGGCGTTCGAGTTCTCTGTGCGAAAGAAGTTCGAGTTCGTTTCGACCGAATACCTGCTGGCAATGGTCGCTATGACGGGTCGCGTCAATTCGAGTCCTTGGTCGATCTTCGCGCCCGGTGAAGCATTGTTCTTGGGTGGCGAAGGTGGCGAGGACGAACAGAACTGGGTGGATGTGACCTATCACTTCGCGGCTCGTCCCAATGAGATGAACTTGCGCGTTGGCAACATCAATGGAGTTGCGAAGCGAGGTTGGGATTACCTGTGGGTCAAGCACGGTGAAGAAGTTGTCGGCGATCGCGTCTTGCAAGTACCTGAGGCAGCGTACGTCGAGCAGGTTTACCCCGAAGCGAACTTCAACGCGTTGGGGATCGAATAATGGCCCGACGCGTCAAACCAGGCGACAAGTTCAATATCACCGCAGCCGAGTACAATCGACTGCTCGCGGCCGCCGATGCCATCGCTCGCGATCGTCTTTCGGGTGGCGGAGGAAACCGCACCCACGTTCGCGACGCTGCCACCGTTCGCGTTCACTACCAAAGTGCGACCACTGTGCCCATCGGTGGAATCGTCGGTTTTAACGCCCCGCTAGGCGATCCTGACCTCGGCCCTGCGGATCTGGCTCGTTTCGTACGTGATGCCACGATCCAATCTGTGCGACCAATTGCCGACGAACACGCAGGTCGATTCGGTGTGGCCATCGAGCCAATCGCCAAGGACAAAGCTGGCCGTGTGGTATTCTCAGGCGTTGTCGCTGCCCGTGTGAATGTTCAAGAGACATGGCATCAATATGCCGATGTTGCCGATTCTGGTGGTTCAATTCTCCAGTCGAAACCCAACGGCTCTGCCCAGATCCTATGGCGACGCGACGCGAATCAAACAGGCACTCAATGGGCTGTCGTTCGAGTTAGCAAGCCGGCCGATCCAGCGTTTCTCATCAAGGTTCCCAGCGGTGGTATTCCTGGTCGCTCAGGTCTGGCGACTGGTTCAGCCAATTGCGATCTCTTTCAGCTCGACGATTTTGGGACTATCGAACCCGTTCGAAAGCCGAATGGCCAAGGCGTTCGCATCATCGCTCGCAACCCGAGTGCCCAGCGCATTCGAGGTCCCGTCTCCAACTATGAAGGTGATCAGTATCTCAGCGTCACCTACGACGGCCATCGTTCCTGGATCCTCGACCCGCCCAAACAAACGTTGCTCTGCAAACCAGTATCGCGTCTCAAGGCAAAGAGTTGGGGCATGGCTCGCGAGCTGCGATATGCCAACGGAGTCTGGGCACCAATCGGAGTCAAGGTCGCGGTCTACAACGTCTGTGACTATGCCCTTCTGACAAGCCAACAGATCGTGTGTCACTTTCACGAGGACACCAGCGCGTACTTGACGATCGGTTGCCGCTGCTGTGAGGGAAGTAGTAGTTCAAGCTCAAGTAGTTCGTCTAGCTCATCATCGACTTCAAGCAGCTCAAGCAGTAGCTCTAGCTCGAGTTCGAGCAGTAGCATTTCGAGCTCATCGTCGAGTTCTTCGTCATCCAGTAGTAGTTCGAGTGAGTCGTCGAGCTCTTCTTCCGGGTCCAGTAGTTCGTCTAGCCTGTCGAGCTCATCCTCGCCGTCGTCCAGTAGTTTGAGCATTGGCTCAAGCAGCAGCTCATCGAGTCCATCCTCATCAAGCAGTTCAAGCGTCTCGTCCAGCACATCGAGTTCGTCAAGTTCGCTTAGCTCTTCTAGCAGTAGCTCATCGGCGAGTTCATCGGCGAGCGATCAGTCGAGTTCGAGCTGGGCTTCGTCGTCCTCAAGTTCAATTTCCTCCAGCCTCTCGTCATCAAGTTCCGCTTCGAGTTCGAGCGATTCAAGCTCAAGCCATTCATCAAGTTCTGAGTCATCCGCATCCAGTGATTCATCAAGTGAATCAAGCGAATCGCAATCGGTAAGCGATGCTTCGCACTCAAGCAGCCACTCGTCCAGTGAATCGAGCCAATCCAGCGGTTCGAGCGCCTCTAGCTCTAGCGAATCCGAATCAAGCAAATCAGATTCGAGCGAATCTGAGTCTAGCCAGTCCGAATCGAGTGAATCGGATTCGTCGCGCGGAAGCAAGTCTTACTCAAGCGAATCTAGCTACAGCAAGTCCTACAGCGCCAGTTACTCAGGGTCATCCAGTGGCAGTGATTCCAGCCACAGCGCTTCGAGCGGTAGCGAGAGTAGCCAATCAGACAGTTCGGAAAGTGAATCGACGAGTTCGGAAAGTGAAAGCCAATCGGAGAGTCAGTCAGATTCGCAAGATCCCAGCAGCGATAGTGTCTCTGTGCCGAGTTATTCGTGGCCGAGTTACTCGCAACCCAGCTACTCCAGTGGCA
This sequence comes from Ottelia alismoides, assembly GCA_037367405.1. Taxonomy (NCBI): domain Eukaryota; kingdom Viridiplantae; phylum Streptophyta; class Magnoliopsida; order Alismatales; family Hydrocharitaceae; genus Ottelia; species Ottelia alismoides. Next base: position 7,859,934 of record JAZKJV010011400.1, on the reverse strand, counting down.
GCGGATCTACTTCCGCGAGCGATTCCAGTGCGAGCGAAAGCACAAGCGAATCAAGCGACTCGGAGAGCGAATCTAAAAGCGAATCTGAAAGTCATTCAGACTCCGAAAGCGAACCATCCAGTAGTGAGCGCCCGAGTTACAGCGAAAGCTACAGCGTTCCATGGTCAACCAGTCACTCAACCAGTGGTTCTGCAAGTTACTCGCAGAGCCATTCGCTTAGTGGTTCGGCAAGCGGATCAGGCAGTATCTCATCTCCATCCACCAGCGACTCGCACGATCCGTCAACCAGTGAGTCGGATCGTCCGAGCGTAAGCCACTCCGACAGCGAACCGCCAAGCGAACCTCCTCCATCCGAAAGCAGCACGAGCGAACCATGCAATTCAACTTGGATTTGGTCTTGCGGTTGGCAGCTCCTCGAAAGTGACTGTCCCGAAGTCGGCGATCCGCCGAGTGGCACTGGTGGATTCGATGGTGAAGTCGTGGAGGTGGCAGCATGATCCATTGTCCCAATTTGACCAACGACAACCGCTGTCAGGTCGCTAGTCACTTGGCCGACTGCTCCGTCCAGGCTTCGTCCAGCGGATGCCGAGCCTGCAGCGAGTGTTCGAATCCGCAAGCTGTCAACCTCGTGACGATCGGTATGGCCATCGTGAACAAACGCCGGCGAAATCAGAGCGTCGACGAACTCAAAACACTGCTGAAGAGCTATCTGCCCAATCAGGAAGAACCCACGACTCTGCGGATCGCGGCTTACAAGCCCGGCCCAGGCAGTGAACTTCGCAAGATGCTCGCATGGTTCGCAAGGCCCAGCGACACGTGTAAGTGTGAGACCCGCGCCGAGACCATGAATGATTGGGGCGTGGAAGGATGCCGTACCAATCTGGACACCATTATCGAATGGCTTTTGGAAGAAGCCCAACTCAGAGGATTACCACATGGAAAATTTACTAGAACCATCGCCAAGTCACTCGTGCTCACCGCCATCCGCCGGTTTGAACGTAAGTTCCCAGACGGTGCACCCGAGCCAAACGAAGACGATCCAGATACCGACGAAGAAGATCGTTGAACGTTGCTTCCTGATGAATCTTGATCGGCGCGACGATCGTCTGCATGAATGGATGCAGCAACTACCGCAGCCATGGCCATTCCCAGACGTCGAGCGATTCGCAGCCATCGATGGTCGCAAGCTTTCGACGCCCGAGCAGTGGCGTGCTGGCAATGGTGCCTGGGGCTGCTACCGTTCGCACTTGCTGATCCTCGAGAAGTGCCTACTGGAAGGGATCGACTCGTATGTGGTCTTCGAAGATGACGCAGGGTTCGTTCCCGACTTTGTGGAACATCTCAATGCGTACGTTTGCGAATTACCTGAAGACTGGGGACTAGCTTATCTCGGGGGTCAGCACCTGTACGCTGCTAAGCATCCGCCCAAGAAGATCAGCGACCGCGTGTACCGACCTTACAACGTCAATCGCACACATGCATTCATGGTGCGTGGTCGCGCAACGATGAAGGCACTCTATCGTCACCTCAATTGGAATGACTGGCATCTGAAACATCACATCGATCATCACCTGGGGAGATTGACTCAGCGGCGATATGAAGCCCTGGTCCAAGGCAAGAACGTCGAGAAGGAATCGATTCCGGTCTACACACCCGATCGCTGGCTCGTCGGCCAGTTGCCAACCAAATCGAACATCTGCGGTCGCAAATGGACACAGACCAGATTCTTCAACGATGCCAAGAATGCCGACCACAGCGACGCTCCATTCTTTGCCGTCCTCGGGCCTCATCGCAGTGGCACCAGCTGCGTCGCGATGGTCATGCATCATCTGGGCGTTCACATGGGCAACGAACTCGGTGGCTATGAGGCTACCGGTGGAGGTGAGGCGATCGGGCTGGCCCAGCTCTGCGAAAAAGCGATGCGATTCCCTGCGACTGATCCCAAGACTGCAGATGGACAACTCAGCAAGCAGCTCAAAGCCTGGATCGTCGCCAGGAAAGCAGAAGCCATTCGTGACCGCACTGTTGCCGGTGGTAAGTATCCGCATCTCTGCCGTTTCGCAAACCACCTCTACGACGCTCTCGGTAACTCGCTGCGAATCATCGCCTTGGATCGCCCAATCGAAGCCTCGATTCGATCCCTTCAAGATCGAAGTAGCCGACATCCAGGCCAATGGTTCGCAGCCGGCGATGAGGCGTGCGAGAGACTTCAACGATCGCTTCTTGAACATCGCGAGAAGTTCATCCAAGAGCATCCCGAAGTCCCCGTCCATCGGATCAACTTCGCAAAGCTTACCGAAGATCCCGAAACGGTGATCAATGAACTGATCGCATTCCTCGGCATTGAGCCTACTGCCGAAGAGATCGATTCGGCAATCGCACACGTTAATCCGGAGTTGAGGAAGTTCGGATGACACCTGTGGAAGACGTGCTTGCCAAGATTCGACATCGATACCTCATCATCGGCTCCGGCGCACTGCGATTGCATGGGATCGATTGGGAAGAAGGCGATCTCGACATTTGGCTTGATCCCAATCTCTCCGATGAGGACTGGCAAGCCGCTGTCGATGATGCCGCTGGTTCTCTAAAGCGACCTTGGAAGCGAGGAGAGTCAGACGGATCAGGAGGACTGCGTGCATCAACTCGAATCGCCTGTTCGCCACCGCTGGACGTGATGCGTGAAGTCATGGGCTGCACTACAGAGGACTTTGAGAAGGCCTTCGACAACTCGCTCATTTCGTTCTACGGCAACGTCGCACCACTGAACTCGATCATGCATATCAAACGCAGCGCGAAGCGTCTCAAGGACTATCGCCATGCCATCAAACTTGCTCGCAAACTCCTTAACGCGTGGTGAAATATGGAAGCAACAGTACCCATTCAGGACATTACCTTTTGCATCAAGACAATTCATCGACCTTGGGCCTGCCATCGACTCGTCCAGTCGCTTCGAAAGGAGTTCGGCGAGCCCAAGATCGTCGTTGTTGACGACGGTCTTCCCGAACATTGGTTCTCGCGAAAGTATCCCGAGACCGCCAAACACTGCAAAGTGATTGATCTCCAGCAGCACGATGTTGGCGTCGGCGTTGGACGCAATACAGCAATAGACGCCGCAGAAACCGAGTTCATTTTCTTGCTCGATGATGATCAGATCGTAACGCCAGACCTGCATCTTGACCGAGTCTACCAGCGGTTTATGGACTACGACCTCGACATTCTGGGTGTACGGCAAGGTGCTGGCGGCCGGCCCATGCTATTTAGCCCACTCATGAATGGAACCCGCATCTGGATGCATCGAGGCGAACACAAACGCATCGGCGAAACCTGTTGGTGCGACATGGTAAGCAACGCGTTTCTCGCCCGTCGCGACACGATCGCCCGCCTTCGTTGGGATGACGAGATCAAGACGTACGAACACTGGGAGTTCTTCTACAGAGCATCGCAAATCGAGCATCTGCAAATCGCCGTGGCACTCGATTGCTCGGTAGTCCACGACCACGTAGCAGCCAAGCCGTACGGAGCTCTGCGAGCCCGACCCAAGTTCCGCCGATTAGGACTTCGCAAGCATGGCTTTGATTCACTTCGCTACCCAGGAGGAGGCATCGTCCATGCGTGATCGCGTCACATTCTGCATCAAGACCATCCATCGCCCTCATTGCTGCGCGAAACTCGTGCGCAGCATCTACGAACACTGTGGAGATGAGCGTCCGCTGATCTACGTCCTTGACGATGGCAAAGAAGAACTGCGTTTCTCCAGTGTCTGTCCAGACGAAGCAGCCATGGTCGATCGACTGATCGAAACCGAATACGACATCGGCTTATCGGCTGGTCGCAATCGCCTCGTGGAAGCGGCTCAATCGCGCATGGTGATCTTTTCAGATGACGATCACGTGGTTGGACCACAGACTCGGCTGAATGATCTCGTCCGTAAGTTCGAATCGAGTCGCCTCGATCTCTTGGCAACACTCAGCAAGCAACCACATCGACCTCATGCAGACGGAACGCCCAGACTGCTCAATTCGTCAGGTGGCGTTCTTCACATTCCTCGCGGTGAATATCGACGCACCGGCGACATCGCAGAGTGCGCATTCGTTTGTAACTGCTTCGTTGCCCATCGCGACATCCTGCAGGCGATCCGTTGGGATGAAGACCTCAAGGTCGATGAGCACTGGGACTTCTTCTGGCGAGCCAAGATTGCCGGCGTCCAGGTTGGCGTGGCGATGGACCATGTCTTCCCGCACATCCACGTCGATCCTCCAGCTTACCAGCGACATCGACCAGTGTTCTTGGAGGCTGCACTTCGTAAACACGGATTAAGAAAGGTACTTTGGAAATGAAACGAGTCATCGCAATTCTGGATCTGCCACCGCGCCGTGCGGTGCCCACCGTACGAGAGAGTGTCGAGGCTGCTGCCGAGCGATGGAACGCCAAGCTGCATTGGATTCGACGTCCTCTGCAACCATGCCATCCATTTTGGCAAAAGATGTTCGTCTGTGGTGATGTTGCAAAGCGGTTCGGTCCGTCGCATGTCCTGCAGATCGACAACGACATGGTTATTCGCAGCGACTGCCCGTCGCCATTTGAATTGGCTCAGCCTGGCCAGTTCGCAATGGTCGCCGAACGCCAGTGCGCCCAGAACCGAATCGACAACGGCGGGTGGCAAAGGACAGCACACGAGATTTGGGCCAAACGCTGTCGGCTCAAGCCCGCGCCGACGTGGATGCACCCCAACGGTGGATTGTATCTGTACGACACCGAAACGTTTGCTCGCATGTTCGAGCGAATCATCCAGTACTTAATCGTGACCTTCGGAGCCAACGATCAAGCAACCGATGAATCGCTGATCATCAATCAACTGTGGAACGATCACCCTGAGTCGATCGCATTTCTGCCGCCTGACTTCAACGTCAGCATGTTACAGACGCCCGAGTGGGCAACCAATCCAGTGATGCAGTCGTTTGTTTACCACTTCATTGGCCCCAGTAAACCGCATCTGGATCGCTGTCACTGGCAGCGAAGCAATCCACCCGAGTTGCCATTTCCTGACAACCGCCAATCGATCGAACTGGTAAACGAGTGGAAAGAAAATCCGCCAGCGAGTTACGACATAGGCTTAATCTTCCGACCAGATCTCGCAGCGAATCTTCTAGCTGTTTATCCGAAGCTGCTCGTTTCAGGAACGTGGTCCGATGAGCTGACGGTTTACGACGAGAGACTGACGAGCTTGGATGAAACGTTTTCATCGCATTTAGTGCTAACTCGGTTTCTCATCCGCCTTGGCGTGAATGCTCGTCGATTCAGAATTCGGATCAAGGAGGGCGACGATGCAACGCTTCAGCTTGCCCGCACTTGAGTATCACCTTGCTCACGGTTGCAACTTGTCGTGCCAGCAGTGCAGCCACTACAGCAATTTTCACTTGGCCGGCAAGTTACCAACGCTGTCTGACGCGGAGTCCGGGTACTCGCAATGGTCGCATCGACTTCAGCCAACGCGATTCGCATTGCTTGGCGGTGAACCGCTGCTCAATCCTGCGATCTTGGAGCACATTCAACTCGCTCGACAACACTGGTTCGACAGTGAACTGATGCTGGTCACTAATGGATTCTTCCTGCACCGCTTCCCTGAGTTGCCCCAGGTTCTCGTTGATACAGAGTGCCAACTAGAAATCAGCCAACATGGTACGCATCAAGACTACCTCGAACGATTCCGCGAAGTGAAAGCGATAGCGTGGAATTGGCGTAGGCAGTATCCCAAGCTTAGCATCAACATTCGCCAATCGCACAAGGGCTGGATGCGTCAATACAACATCGTCGATGGCAAGCCGATGCCTTTCAATTCCGAGCCAGATGCCGCATATCGAGTTTGTATGCAGCGCACATGCACGCAGCTTGTGAATGGTTGCCTAGCTAAATGTCCCGCAGTCGCATATTGGCCACAGCTAGATACAAAAGCCCGCCTCGAATCGATTTCGGAGTGGGATTTGTTCCGTGATTACAAAGCCTGCCCGCCAACCGCGACTGACGACGAGCTTCGCTCATTCCTCGAAGGCAAGTCGATTCCCCAGTGCGCGTTGTGTCCTAGTAGACGCGTCGCGTTTCGTCATCCCAGTCCCTTGCAAAGGAGTAACTTGCAATGATAGATAAGTTCAAACCCAAACTACCGCGTTTGCCATATCCATTCATTCCACCCTTCGATCCGCCGTCAGAACAACCACCCTATGTTCCACCTAAGAGTCCTGGTGGCGAAGGCGGAGGATCACCAAGCGAAGACCCAGGCCCACGTCCACCATGGTGGCCCGAGGATTGGCCTTGGCCGCCTCCACCGGACGAACCTGTGGTTATCGAAGCGCCGCCGCCACTACCCAACATCATTTGGCCGCGGCTCCCACCAGATCATCCCTATCACTTGCCACCAGGTTATCACTATCCCGACAATCTGCCCGAAGGCCATCCAGGTCATTACTACCCAGGCATGCCACCGTATCCAGTGATTGCTCCTTGATGCTTGCCGTCTTGTAATTGAGACCTTAGTAAGCGTTGAATCGGAAGTTGCAGAATTATTCTCAACCAATGGATACTTTTGCTGCTGTCATGCGTTTAATCTACTGACAACATGCACCTGCGAATGTTTTCGTGAACTAGAAATTTTCGCGAACCAATGCAAGAGATGAGCGTCTATATCTGCAGCACGCGACGAATGTGGTCGCGGAACAAGGAATCTGAAAAGCAATCAATCACTGGATTCGAGATCATGTCTTCAATACGGCCCAGTTACCTAAGGTCAACACTGACCGAACGATTTAATGGATCAAAGGGTTGTATCGTGTCGCAAGACGCGAATACGCTCCCCTTGCATCCACATCGGAGGTAACACTCGGCCGTACTAACGAAGCAACGTTGGCGAACCCGGTGTTACCCCAAGTGACACCGGGTTTTTTCGTGCCTATTTCCAACGCTTTACATACAGATGGACTGGTAGCTGAGACGGTATAGCGGCGGTCTGAAGAACCGCAGAGGAGGGTTCGAGCACCTCCCAGTCCACTGGATGCGCACCTGGCAAAAAATCACATGAGAACAACTGCGCTAGAGGTGCGCACCTACACAACCAACAACGGCTCGTTCGACTTCTGGTGAGGTCACTGGTCTTTCAAGCCAGCTAGGTCGGGTTCAAATCCCACACGAGTCACTGACATAACTAATGGGCTTGTCCGTAGGAACGGGGCTTTGATTTGCAATCAAGGTGACAGGGTTCGATTCCCTGCTTGTCCACTGACATAACAACTATCGGGCGTGAAGTGTAATGGCTGGCACAGGTCGTTTGGGGCGATCGAGAGCGGTTCGATTCCGACACACCCGACTGATGAGATGGTAGTCGAGGGCTGGAGCCCATATCCGTCTGATAAGCGGATCGCGCTGAGTTCAATTCTCAGGGCTACCACTAAACAACAAACCTTAAAGGAGAACACGATGCAATTACTTAGTCGCTTGAAACGCATAGCCATAACCATTCATGAGGTTGTGGTGTAGCGGCAGCACAGCGGACTTTTAATCCGCAAAGCGTGGGTTCGAATCCCACCGGCCTCACTCATCACGGCGTGTAGCTCAGTGGTGAGAGCGGCGTCCTTATAAGACGTGAGTAGAAGGTTCGATTCCTTCCACGCCGACTGGAAGACAAAACAAATGGGATTGTGGCAGACATGGTAATGCACCGGTCTCTTAAACCGGCCGATGTGGGTTCGATACCCACCGATCCCACTGAATGAATAAGCACTGATGGTCTAGTGGAATGACACCGCTTTCGTAAAGCGGCTGCGTGAGTTCGATTCTCACTCGGTGCTCTTGATCTTTGACAATTTGGTTGAGCCAACAACAAGGCGCCTATGGTGTAGTGGTAACCCATCTGCTTGCCATGCAGAAAACGTGAGTTCAATTCTCACTAGGCGCTCTTCAGTTATCAGGGTGTGGGAAAGCCTGGCTACTCCGCGTGCTTCGGGAGCACGAGATCGTCGGTTCAAATCCGACCATCCTGACTGAGGGATCGATCAATCGATGACGTCGATCACTCTATGTTGCTTCGGTGGTAGGAGCAAACGCACGCGCACTCGCATGCCAACCGGCAAACTTGCACACATATCGAATCGACCGCGGGCAGAAAACCATCGCTGCGGAACAAGGGCCGTGATTCTCGTGCCATTGTCTGCTTCAACTGTGACTGTGCGAAATTTTGCATCGACGACTGTTCCATCGATGTGATGCGATGTGTCCATAAATGAATTGTAAATATTCCGGTGGGTCCTGTGTTGGTACGGGAAGGCGACTGTTAATCGCCCAGACGCAGGTTCGATTCCTGCTGCCGGAGCTTCGTTATGTGGAAGGGCAAGCCGATTGGCGACGGCACTCCGTTCGAAGCGGAGCGAGCGTTAAAGCCTTGCGAGTTCAACTCTCGCTCCTTCCGCCTTGTGTTAGATGAATGTGCCATTGGCCGAGCGGCAAAGGTCCTGGACTTCCAATCCGGTCAGGTCGGTTCGACTCCGACATGGCACTCTCGGGTGTTGACTAATGGTAAGTCAGCTGTCTTTGAAGCAGCTCTATGGAGGTTCGACTCCTCCCGCCCGCGTTTGAAGAACAAATCAATACTCCGGAGTAGCAACTGTTGGTCGTTGCGTCTGGCTCTGAACCAGAAGCTCGCAGGTTCGATTCCTGCCTCCGGTGCTGTGGCCGTCCTGTATTGGTGCAGGAACTTGGCTGTGAACCAAGTTTATGTCGGTTCAATTCCGATCGGTCACCCTTTAACAATGAAGCCCTTGAATCCATCTGGTGGTGGAGCTTGACTGTCGATCAAGTCGCGGCGAGTTCGATCCTCGTCAAGGGCGCTTATTTGTATGGAAGACATCCGGCTGGATGAGGACGCTGTCTTGAATACAGCTGGCGCTAATCACGCTTCGGGGTTCGAGTCCCTGGTCTTCCGCTTTGATTGAAACAAATAGTCCTGTGGCCCAGCGGCGAAGGCACCTGGTTTACACCCAGTCGATCGACGGTTCGAGTCCGTCCAGGACTACTCATTGAAATGGCGCTACTCCGCTTGGTGCGGGACATGTCTGCAAAACATGTTGCCTTGAGTTCGAATCTCAATAGCGTCTCTCAAAGGATGGTGTGGTACGCCAACGGCTGAGCGACTTGTCTTAGGAACAAGTGTTTGTGGGTTCGAATCCCACCTGCACCACTAGGTAAAAAATGTCTGTGAAGTGTAGTGGATACGCACGCGACCCTGCGAAGGTCGAAGATCAGGTTCGATTCCTGACATGGACACTGATGAACAACATGGCTTGCGAGTGTGTTGGATTCGCACGACAGTCTTCGAAACTGTTAGACAAGGTTCGATTCCTTGGCGAGCTACTTGGCAATATGGTGTGGTGCGCTAATTGGCATAGCGGCTGAGCTCAAACCTCAGTGTTTGTGGGTTCGAGTCCCACCCTCACCACTAGTGCATGACGTGGTACGCGAACTGGTACAGCGGCGAAGCTTAAACCTTCGCGATTGCTGGTTCGAATCCCGCCTGCGTCACTCAATAGTTACTTGGGTCGATTGGACTTGGGAGTCCAAGCTGTCCGTAAAGCAGTCGCTCCTCGATGAGCAATGTAGGTTCGATTCCTTCTCGGCCCACTGATGTGAACATGGCTCGGTGCGATGTTGGTATTTGCAGTCAGCCCCTCAAGCTGGCGTTCACCGGTTCGATTCCGGTCCGAGTCACTTCGTAATCACGATGTGGTGGAACTGGTAGACACGCGACGCTCAGAACGTCGTGCCATCAAGGCGTAGGAGTTCGATTCTCCTCTTCGTGACTTACATTGCAGGCTAGTTGGGACTGAGCTGACTTTCATAAGGTCGGTAACCCGGTTCGATTCCGGGGCTTGCAACTTGCGGGTGGGCTAGTGCTCATCTGAGCCTCATAAGCTCGGACTGCCAGGTGCGACTCCTGGACCCGCCATTTATATGGTTGAGTACGCAAACCGGAAAAGCGACTTGGTCGAGAGCCAAGTGATTTTGCAGGTTCGACTCCTGTCTCAACCACCTTGTTTGATGATCGCGTGGTCCAGCGGCTAAGACACCTGCATGACACGCAGGAAACCGAAGGTTCGATTCCTTCCGCGATCACTGGTAGTAATGGTTTGTAAGTGTTCCGGGAGCACGCGTTCTTGGTAAGAACGAAGATCGAGTTCGATTCTCGAATGAACCTCTTTTTAAAACGGGGGCATGGTCCAGCGGGAAGACATCGCCATGGCATGGCAAGGCCCCGAGTTCGAATCTCGGTGACTCCACTTGAAACCCATGGAAGGTAGCCAGATACGGTTTGCTGGGCTGCACTGCTAACGCAGTTCTCGTAAAGAGATGAGGGTTCGACTCCCTTGCCTTCCGCTTCGTTGGCTCAACCGATTTTTCAAAGATGATACGGCTCGATGGTGAAGCGGACATCATCTCTCGCTTCTAACGAGAAGTTCCAGGTTCGATTCCTGGTCGAGCTACTGAAACACATAACGGAAGGGCAAACCGAATGGCGACGGGACCCGGTTGGAAGCCGGCCGAGCTTGCATGACAAGCCTTGAGGGTTCGACTCCCTCTCCTTCCGCTGCGATAGAAACATTGGAGACAACGATCGACTGCCGAGTTGGAGTACATGCTTCAGGAGCCGGATGTCGTGGGTTCGAATCCCACCGGCGCGACTTTGATTTAGATCATTGCGCCGTAGTTCAATGGTAGAACGCCGTAAATCCTCTGACACATAACTTCGTCGATCGTTTTGAAACAATATTTGACTGCCGATTTGGAGTACATGGTTTAGCAGGTTCGATTCCCGCCCGGTCCACTCGTTGATTTAACAATGGGCCGGAACCTTGGCGGTCGCATTGCGTCCGTCGAGGGAATATCTCTGGTCACAACTTCGTTAAGTGTTTTTTCATTTTCACTGAACCAAAGAACGCGAGAGCTGTTCTTGTAACTGACGTTTCGCAAACCCATTATAACGGACGCCGTCCATGGAATAAGCATGAGCACTATCGCAGCAACCCTCGACAACTACAACATGCCCATCGGCCTGAGTCCAACGCTTCAGCGTCCAACGTTGGTGCTGAACCGTAACTGGCAGCCGATCAACGTGGCGACGGTTGCGCGTGCCTTGATCATGCTGTGGAACGATTCGGCCAAGATTGTCGACCCGATCGATTACCAGTTGTATGACTGGAGCGACTGGAGCCGAATGGTACCGGATCGAGACGAGCCGTTCATCCAGTCGGTACGCCAGCGTATCCGTATCCCGGAGGTCATTGCATTGACTAAGTTCGATGCGATGCCGACGCAGAAGGTTACCTTCAGCCGCAGAAACGTTTTCAAGCGTGACAAGATGACCTGCCAATACTGTGGAAAGCAGCCTGGCAGCGAAGAGCTCACGATTGACCACGTTGTTCCGCGTGCTCAAGGTGGACAGTCGACTTGGACGAACTGCGTATTGGCTTGTATCGACTGCAATTCGCGAAAGGCAGACCGTACTCCGGCTCAGGCGCACATGAAGCTTCGCAAGGAGCCAGTGCGTCCAGCTTGGAAGCCGATCTACGCCGATCGAATGAATCGCGTAAAGAGCTGGTCCAAGTTCATCAGCGAAGCCTACTGGATAGTAGAGCTCGAAGATTAAACAACGCAGAAGCTCGGTTCGCTGGGCTTCTGCCATACAGGAATGTTCGCCTGGGAGCGGACTCGGTCTCCAAAGCCGATGGACAGTGTTCGAATCACTGCGTTCCTGCTGACCTGCCGATGTGGCTCGACTGAGAAAGGCACCTGTCTTGTAAACAGGTCCATGCTGGTGCGAATCCAGTCATCGGCTCTGGCAACTGAACTGCCTGTTTGGATTACATCAACCAACAACGAAAGTATCTGAACAAACCAATTCGCTCAGTTGCATTGTGTCGACTCGCCGTGATGGACAACCGTTGCGGCGAGTCTTTTTGACTGACTGCCAAATCGGATTACATGTGTCGTGAGTTCGAATCTCATCAGCGTCTGCAAGGATGCTGTGGCTCAGTAGGTAGAGCAATGTTTGATTTTCGCTTCGTTAGTCAATTTCAGTGAACATCTCGCATCCAAGCGAGTCTTTAAACGCAATCAAGAAACATATGCATGAACAAGGGGAAGCAGATCAAGTGTAGTACTTGATTCTGCTTTGCGATTCTCGTTCGACTGCCAGTTGGGATTACATCGTTAGAAACCGATGGCGAAAGCCTTTCTCAACAACCCTTCGTCGAACAGTTTTCAGTTTAGGAGGTCACACGGATGGCCAACAAGTCTCTTTTTGCAAGCCTTACAAGCCGATTGCCGCGAGCAGATGCAGTCAACGAAGCGGGGGGCCGCGCGTACAAGCTCGAGCCGAAGCACGCTCTGGCTCAAGTTGCGGCTACGGGTACGTTCGGCAACGCGTTCTACAGCACGGCCGAGACGCAGCTTGACGAAGTTCTGAAGTTGATCGATGAAGTCGACGACAACCAGTACTTGGCGAAGCTGGCTCTTTACGCTCGTGAGAAGGCGTTCATGAAGGACATGCCGGCAGCATTGCTGGTCGCGCTGTCGGTTCGTGATACTGAGTTAATGCACCGAGTGTTCGATCGCGTGGTCGACAACGGTCGCGTTCTGCGAACTGTGTTTCAGATGATCCGATCCGGCCAGTTCAAGAACAAGGCTGGCAAGGGCCGCGTTGGATTGTCGAGCTCCGTGCAGCGAGCATTCCAGCGCTGGTTGAACACCGCTACGGTCGGAAAGTTACTTAGCGCGTCGATCGGTAACGACCCGAGCTTGCGGGACATCCTTCGTATGGCTCGACCGACGCCGAAGGATAACGCTCGCCGAGCGATGTTCGGTTGGTTGACTGATAAGAGCATCGACAAGTGGGCACCGGCAACGGAAGCCGATTTGCCGGTCGAAGTTCAGTCGCTGATCGCATATCGCAACTCGGAAAGCGAAGAAGACCAAGCGTTGATCGCTGGTGGACTCGACAACGTTCGATGGGACTTGTTGTCTGATGCCGCCAAGGGACCAAAGGTTTGGGCTGCACTGGCTCGAAAGATGGGTCCGCAGGCACTGCGTATGAACTTGAACACTTTGCTACGACACGATGTTTTGGCAAAAAGTGCGATGGTTGACTACGTTGCTGACCGGATCGCTGACGAATCGGAGATTAGGGCGTCGAAGCAGTTTCCGTACCAGTACTTCGCTGCGTACTTGAACGCGGATGACAATGTTCCGCAGAAGATCAAGACTGCACTGCATAAGGCAGCCGAAATCGCGTGTGGAAACGTTCCGGAGTTGCCGGGACCGGTTGTTATTGGTTTGGATACGTCTGGATCAATGAGCTGTGCGGTCACAGGTAACCGTGGACGAGGTGCGACTTCGAAGATGCGATGCATCGACGTGGCTGCATTGTTCGCCGCAGCGATACTGCGACGCAACCCGGACAGCGTTGTGATTCCGTTCGATACGTCGGCTTACGATGCCAAGATGGATCCAAACGATTCGATCCTGAGTATTGCTGAACGGCTGGCAAAATACGGTGGTGGTGGAACAGATTGTTCGCTTCCGCTGGTCGCTGCCAAGCAAAAGCATGCGAAGCGCAAGTTCGCCGGCGTTGTTCTCGTTAGCGATAACGAGAGCTGGGTCGGAACAGGACGACACGGTTCGACCGGTGTGATGACGGCTTGGGAAGCCTTTGTTGCTAACCAGCGCAAGCTGGCGGGTAAGGAAGCGAATCCGAAGTTGGTATGCATCGATCTGCAACCGTACCAGTCGGTTCAAGCTTGTGAACGAGCTGACATTATGAACATCGGTGGCTTCAGTGACGCCGTGTTCAAAGTGATCAGTGCGTTCCTAGCGGACAACGATCAGCGATTCGTCGCTGAAGTTGAAGCGATCGAACTGTAAACCCTCGTTTACTTCAAATTGTGATCTTTAACCAACAATTAACACCCGCAGGAAAGGCGACGTTCCTGCGGGTGTTTTCGTTGGTAAACTTGCGACACTTTGGTCGGCGTTGTTTAGAATCGTAATGCCTGAATGGCTTTGACATCGCGGGGGATTGATATTGCTTAACACATATGAACGATACTTGTATGATAAAGGAATGCACCCGACCGAGCAGGTGAAGTCACTGACTCGATTCGCTCTATCTTTGCCGGGAGTTCAGCATCATCCCTCCGGGGACTCGAATGCAATCCATCCAATACTCGTGGTCCCAGGGCCCGTCTGGGGCGAATTCTTTAGAGTTGTTTATCCTGCGTGCAGCGGTGTAAGCGCTTTGCATTTCGCGAAGAATCGTGCCTTGTATGAGCAAGGTGTACGGGGGGAAAGTGAGCACAACGCCGCTTCTTTCGTCGGGCCGTGGTTACTTCTCCCGACTGACAGATCGAACTTCGAGCTTCTCCGAGATGAATGCGAGGACGTAGAAGAGAGCGGCGACTTCCCGACTGAAGGTCACATGTACATGCTACTTCCTCTAGATGGCAGACTTGAGACTGATGCCATCGCTCAACAGGTGCGGTCGGCCTACGAAGTGGTTTGCAGAAAGTTAACACCCATAGATAGGTTACTTCTATCGATCAGCGACAAGTCCCAATCAGAAGATGAACTACTTGATCATTTGATACTTCACTTTGACCTAACCCACCACCAGAAGATTATCCACGACATTTCGAGACCTGCCCTGACTATTGAGACAATGCGAATAGCGGAAAAGAACTTACCTGTGGGCACGAGCAAGATTGGTGGAAGTCCAGATTTGCCGCATGGCACAGAATGGCCGACCTATCGCGATGGAAGATCGCTGTCTTTTCTGTTTCAAATCAACTTTTCAGAAATCGAAAACAACACGGGACTGAACCTACCAAGGACGGGTGTAATTGCGTTATTCTCCGTGTGGGGATGGACTAAGAAGGATGATTCGTCACCTCAGATTCCGAATTCCGCCGAAGAACTAATGAATCAGAACACTTGGAACACACTACTTTATTTCGAGGATCAATGCCTACTTGAAAGGAGACGTACGCCAAGAGGAACGCCAAAATACAGAGCTACATCACTCAAGTTTTCAAAGCATCGATCACTTCCCGGAACGCAAGAACAAATGGAGCGTTATGATCACGGAATGAACAACATCGAACTCGAGCGGTATTTGGAATTGGCTTACAACTACGAAAGTGCTCTGGACGCGATACAAGGGCGTCGCTCAAGGGTTAGTCGTTCACGGCATCAACTTGGCGGATACGGCAGATTTGAAGCAGATTTTCCTATCGGTGCTCCGCTGGATTCTATGGACTTTTTCTTTCAGATCGGGAGCGATCGAAAAGCGGACATGGAATGGGGAGCCGCTGGAGATCTCTACTTCTTTGCCCAAATCTCAGAGAATTGCTCTGAGTGGCCTGTTTTGCTGAGATCGGAAGCGTGACGCGATTCATGTGCTAGAGTTTAGCGGTCCTAGAGAAGGAAACGCTAGATGTCCAAGAGAACGAATTTAACTGCGGCGCAGAAGGTAGCGATAGTACGCGAGCACTTGATAGAGAAGGTGCCCGTGTCGACACTCTGCGACAAGTACAAGATCAGCCCGGTCAACTTCTACAACTGGCAGCGGCTGCTGTTCGAGAACGCTGAAGGTTGCTTCGAGCGGAAAAAGAATGGAGCTAACGCGAAGCGTCAAGACGAAGCGGCTGCTCGCAAGATCGAGCAACTGGAGGCCAAGCTGCAGTCCAAGAACGAAGTGATTGCTGAGTTGCTGCAGGAGCACGTCGAGCTAAAAAAAGAACTTGGGGAACCCTGAACGGCAAATGGGTTCCCCACGAAATTCGCGACCAGGTAGTGGACTACGTTGAGCGCTGGACGGCCAAGACGGAAGTCACTCAAGGCCAGTTGCTCAGCTGGGCTGGGCTTTGGTCATCTACTTTTTGCAAGTGGAAGCGTTACTACGGTAAGGCCTTTGAGCACAACTCCTGGATCCCGCGCGACCATTGGCTTGAGGACTGGGAGAAGCAGGCCATCATTCAGTTTCACTTCGATCATCCACTCAATGGTTATCGACGACTGACGTACATGATGATGGATGCCAATGTTGTGGCCACGAGCCCGGGCACTGTCTACAACGTGCTGAAAGCGGCTGGCTTGATGAAACCGTTGCAGAAGCCAACGAAGAAAGGGACCGGATTCGTGCAGCCCTTGGCGGCTCACGAGCACTGGCACACCGATATCGCTTACTTGAATATCGCAGGCACGTTTTACTTCATCGCGTCGGTACTGGATGGCTATAGTCGATCGGTTATCCACTGGGACATACGCGAGAAGATGGAGGTGTCTGACATAGAAATCATTCTGCAGGCGGCCAAGGAGAAACATCCTGCGGCACGACCTCGGGTGATCTCTGATAACGGCCCACAGTTCATTGCAAAAGACTTCAAAGAGTTCATACGCATCAGCGGTATGACGCACGTTCGCACCAGTCCGTTCTATCCACAGAGCAATGGTAAGATCGAGCGATTTCATAAATCACTTAAGGGCGAGTGCATTCGCCCTGGAGTGGCACTGAGTCTGGAAGATGCAAAACGGATTGTGGGGCATTATGTGGAGGAATACAACGAGCGACGGCTTCACAGCGCCTTGGGTTATGTGACGCCCAAGGACATGCTCGAAGGTCGTCAGCAAGCGATCTTCGATGAGCGTGATCGCAAGCTGGAAGAAGCTCGCGAAAGACGCGCGGAGAATCGCGCAAAGCAGCGCGAGAAACAAACAGAAGCACAGCCTGCTTCACTGTCAGCAAGCTATACTGCAGATACTCAACCGAAGGATAGGGCTCTGCTGGGAAGCAACCCGAGCGTCGCGCTGATGTCGAAAGCAAGCGTAGCGGCTGGTGAATTGCCCGTCGCTACAGCTGCTTGCTTTTGACCAGTATGCGATAAATCCCGGGGGTTTGGGGGCTGGTCCCCAATCAAATAAACACAGTCTTTAGTCCGCTTTTTTTAACCCGTCGCTAAACCATTAGCCCTCTCGCGTTTCACACTTCCCGCCTGACCAAAACAGGCCTTCCTGGGGTGCTTACCAGTCGGGTTAACTATTGCGCCAACCATTGATTTGGCTAAGCAATCTCCGTTGTTCTTTCCAACTAGGTTGAAGCGCGATTGTCTGAAGTTCGCGTAGTGAAAAATAATCGCGCCCAACCACTACCCTAGGTAGTTCGAGACACGCCAGCTGGATGTCGGGAGCCAGCAGCCTAAGGTTCATTATCTGGGTTACCCTGGCACGTGTGACGTGGCCGAGTGTGGCGATCTCGGCGTAGTCGTGGACATGGCCTTGGCGGATGAGGTCTTCGTAGTAGATCGCGAGTGCCATGTAGCGAGTGATGCGAGGCAATCGGCCTTTGGGACGTTCGGGAACTGTCGGCGGTGGGCCTTCCATCATGGCGATATGCTTGCCAACGCGCTTCTTGTGAAAGGTTGCTCCTACTTGGATTTCGTCGCTCATGCTCGGGCCTCCTCAAGATCTTTGGTTGCATGCTCGGCCCGCTTCTTGATGCCGATCGAGTTGAAGGTGATGGTAACGCGTCCAGATTCGCCGTCGTAGTCAACTTGTTTGATGACAACTTGTACCAAGCGGATCTGATCGCGGAGCGTCATCGATTCCCAGATTGGATCGAAAGTGGTCATCGCGGTCTCGACATCCTGCTGGGTAAGCAAGTTGTTGCTGATCTTCTTGATGTCGCTTAGCACGGTGTTGATCCGGCGCTCGTTGTGAGCGATCCGTTCTTGGAGGTCGGCCAATCTGGCGATTGCCGGCGATTCGGTCTCGTTGGGGCGGATCAGTGCGGAGGTCTTGCGGATCTCGCTATTCCAACGTGCAGTGTCGCGACCAAGGGCCAACCGTTCGTCTTCGAGTTGCTTGAGCTGCCCCTTCATCTTGTCGGCGACACTTGTGACTACGTCCTGGATCAGTTCCGGCGCGTAGCCGATCTTCTTGATCTGCTCGATGACGAAATCCTCGATTTGCTTGGCGGGAATCGACTTTGACGGACAGGTATGCCAACCGCGTTTCTGAGCGGAAGTGCAAACGTAGTAGCGATAGCGTTTGTTGCCGCCCTTTGTCGTATGGTTTGGAGTCATGGCACAGTCGCAGCAAACACAACGAACCAGTCCTTTGAGCAAAGCACCGAATTTGTTTCGAACCATGATTCCACCGGTTCGACCGTTGTGCTTCAGTTGCTTTTGAACCTTCTCCCAAAGTTCAATGGGTACGATCGCGTCGTGTTCGCCTTCGTGGATCTCATCCTTGTAGCGGACTTTGCCAAGGTAGGCGACGTTCGTGAGCAGCTTGAACAACGAACTCTTGTCAAAGTGTCGGCCACCGCGTTCTTTGCCGCTCTTTGTAACGGTCAGTTTGTTCTTCCAACCGCGCCGATCGATTTCCTTGATCGTCTGAATGATCGACTGGCACTCGAGATACAGCTCGAACGTTCCACGCACCTGTGCGGCCTCGTCTTCGTTGACCACGATTTTACGACCCTCGCGATCGTTGTCATATCCGAGCGGAGCCAAGCCGCCACCCCATTTGCCTTTGCGACGAGCGGCCGCCATCTTGTCGCGTGTTCGTTCCGAGATGATCTCGCGTTCGAACTGAGCGAAGGACAGGAGCACATTTAGCATCAGCCTGCCCATTGAGTTCGTGGTATTAAACTGCTGGGTGACGCTGACGAATGCCACGCTCTTGCGTTCGAAGACTTCGAGCATTTTGGCGAAGTCCATTAGCGATCGGCTGAGACGGTCCACCTTGTAGACTACGATACAGTCAACTTTGCCGGCCTCGATATCGGCGAGTAGGCGTTTCAACGCGGGGCGATCCATATTGCCGCCAGTAAAGCCTCCATCGTCATAATGATCGGGAAGGCAGACCCAGCCCTCCGCTTCTTGACTCTTGATGTATGACTCGGCTGATTCTCGCTGGGCATCGAGTGTGTTGAAATCTTGGTCGAGGCCTTCCTCGGTCGATTTGCGAGTGTAGATGGCGCAATTAAGCTTTCGTATTTCCTTTTCCTTATTCATTGAGCAGCCTCCGCTTTGCGTAGTCCGAAGAAGTGAAATCCGTTGATGTTCTTTTGCCCTGTGACGACTCGAGCGATAGCCGTGAGTGTCTTGTATTGAGTCCCTTCGAACTCAAATGAATTTGGTCGCACCATGACCTGGATGCTGCGCCCCTTGTATGTCTTGACTAGGTTGGCACCGGGTAGCGGAATCCGATTGTCCGCAGGTGGTGAGATCGTAGTCGTTGCCGTTTCCAACGTTTCCGTTGTGGCCGGTCTGTTCACTCGTGGCAGCGACGTTCTTATGTCTGTCTCCATCGCGATCTGGAGCGCCAATCGCCGAGCGCGTTCGGAGATGTCTCCTTCTGCGTTTGCTTGTAATCTCCAAGCGATCCGTTTGATGAGCCACTGTTTGTTGCGAGCGTTGGTGTCCTCGCCGAAAACTTCTTGGTACCGATCACGAAGATCCGACACGGTCATGTGCCGGAGCGTTGCGACCTCTTTGGCGACGTTGATAGCCATTGAAAGCTCTCCTTTTTGAAAAAGCCCTATCGATCGTTAACTCGATTGGTCACAGAGAGCACCGGTTTGGCAGGAACCTCAAGGCAAGCTGTCTCGAAATCTGTATCGAAATCGCGATCTGCGTGTTCGATCGCGAACTGTTCGCTTTGCATGTAGCGCACGACACCATCTGCAAGCAGCGAAACCAGCTCCGCTCGCAATTCGGTTTCATTCATCTCATCCACAGCGCGGACCTTCGGCATAGCAATCTCCCAACAGTGGCAATGTGAAGCCCGAGATCACCGGTTTCTACGAACAGTCCGTCGATTTGATTAACAGCCGGGTATCGAGCGAGACCGAAAGAAACGGGTCTCTATCTGTAGGGTTACACGCAAACTAGGCGAGTGGACGAAGGGACTGAGAAAAAAAATTTTCCATTCCGATGATCTTTGTACGATTGCATTTTCGAGATGGGCGAGCGAAGCCAGTCCAGCGGGCGAGAATCGTTATCGAAACTAGATTGTCTATCATTTAATCACTTGTTGCATTCTTCGCAATCAAACTCCAGACGGCACGTATTCGACTAGTGTATGATCCTCGCCATCCAGTTCTTCGCTGATTATTCGAGCGATGGTGTCCCAATCGCCGCCTGCCAATCCAGCGCCGATCATCGGGTATCCGATTCGATTACCGCTGTGAAGCGACTTAATCTTCTGCATAGCCTTTCGAATGGCTTCATAGTCTGCCAATACTCCGCTACCTCGCCAATTAAACTGAGTGTAAGCATTTATGATGGTGATTTCATGATTGTTGCGCATCACCTTGGCAGTCGAGATTGTGCCGAGCTTGTTTCGATCCCCCTTCTTTGTTTGAAGGTCGACCTCAAATGCCTCAGGAAATTTGGCTCGAATCAGCTTAGCTATTCCAGCCCCCATTGTGCATTGGCAGTTGCAACCGTGAATAATGACATCGAAAACGCCATTCAGGGCTAACTCGATAAGATCTCCTTGTACAATTTTCATTTCCTAGATTCCCATGGGACTGAATGGAACATCATTTGTGATGCTGCCTATGATCCGTGTTTTCCATTGTAACCATAGTCTCAGCGGCTCTCGGTCATGATGATTCGACGAATGACCTACTTGGCCGCCGCATTAGGAGTAATGCTTGCCGGCCTTGGATCTCGCATGCTCCGGCCGCACTTACCTGCATTTATTGCTGAGTACGCTGGGGACACACTGTGGGCGCTGATGCTGTTTCTGTTTGTCAGCACGCTACTGGCTGGTCGGCCGGTACGGGTGAGGGTGGCGATCTCGCTAGCTCTCGCTTTCCTGGTCGAGATCAGCCAGCTCTATCACGCCCCGTGGATCGACTCGATCCGCCAGACCACGCTGGGTGGGCTATTTCTGGGGTTCGGATTTCTTTGGACTGATCTCGTTTGCTACTCGGTCGGCATTGTGACCGGATCGCTCACAGAATGGGGAATCAGACGTTTCGGGCTAAAATTGGAGAAGGTTTCTGGCCGTTAGGATTTGCTACCGCTGTGTTAATCAAACCCATCTTTGGAAACGGAGATCTTGAGAGTTCTCAGTAGAGATTTGGGGTGCCGGAGGGGACGGCTCGCGTTTCTGTCGCGGCCCGAGCTCTCTCTTTCCTAACCGAGATATTTGGGGCGGGCGTCGCGGACGCGGAAAAGGCCCAAAACGTTGGGTAGAAACGAAAAACGCCGGGCGTCGATCTCTCGTCGTCCGGCGTTAACTTTTTGGCGTTTCTTCCGTAGAAAAAACTAAGGCTCCTCCGGTAGGACTCGAACCTACGACCCGGCGGTTAACAGCCGCCTGCTCTACCAACTGAGCTACAGAGGAAGGTGGTTTGGGGCAAATTTTTTCGCCTGGCCGCGCAGGTATCCCTCACGTTCGCTCGGATCTCACGCTGCGGCTGGCTCGCGTCTAGAGTATACCTGACACCTTACGCGGGCACAGGGGTGGTCTCACACGCTGGGGGTTCTTTTTCCGCGTTGGGGCGATACAAACGGCATAGCCATCTCATGCACTGGTGCCGGCTATCCCTTCGGCCAACGCGGTTGCTCTTTTATAGGATATTCATGCCCGGTGACAAGTTCACCTGGAGGAAAATTTTTCCCGCTCAACTTCTACCGACGGCGGCCGGTTTCGAAGATTGTCAGCTCGCTGTCCTCTTCATCGGTCCGGCTGGAATTCTGGATGATCGTCAGCGGGTCAAACTGAATCCAGGCTGAAGCAGTCGACGCGAACGTGGTAATTACGTGCCCCAGCCGAAAGGCCCAGATCACCACCCCGGTGCTAATGACCGTCCACTTGGCAGGCTCAGCGAACGAGAACAGGTTCTGACGCACCTCCTGGGTTGGTGCGTTAGCTTCCTCGCCCGCCAGTTGTGGCGCCTCGTTCCAGCGACGCGTGACGTACCTCGCTCCGCCGCTTTCCTCACGCGACCGAGACTCATCGATCGATGCAACCAGCGGACTCCAGATACTCGAGCCAGGTGTAAACGCGATTTGTACCGCCTGGCCCGCTGCCGACTCGCCAGACCAATGAGCCGCGACGCCCTGGGCGGCGGTCAGGCTTTGTGCTTCCGAGTGAGCCAACTCCTGCTGCCGTTCCGCCTCCGCGGCTTGCAACTGGCCAACCGCCTGCGCCGGAGCCGGCTGAGAGTCCGCCACAGGCTGCGTTGCGCTATTATTGCCCGACGAACTTGTAGACGAGTCTGTCGAAGTGGAACTCGAGCTATTGCCACTGCTGCCACCACCACTAATGCTGCCCGAAGTGGAACCGGTACCGCTATTTCCATCGATCAGAACCGGTGGCAGCGAAACGTCAATCGTGATAGTCGCAGCCGCAGACGCAAGCTGTCCGTCATTTACTTGATATGTAAAGTAATCGCGACCGACAAAACCACTGCTCGGCGTATACACAAACGATCCATCCGCGGCCATCGAAACCACTCCATACCGTGGCCCCTGCGCCAAGCTGACCGTCAGCCTGTCAGCCTCAGGATCGACCATGCCAGCGCCAATCGCTCCAGGGCCGACACTCAGCGCTTGTACGTTGCTGGTACTGAAATTCCAGTCACTGGCTGTGGGCGCCTCGTTGACGTTCAAGACTGCAATCGTGAAGCTGCGCAGAGCCGTGGAGCCGTCAGCCGAGACGGCTTGAACGACTATCGTGTAGCTGGAGCGGGACTCATAGTCCAGGTTAGCACCTGCAGCCACATAGACTTGTCCAGTGAGACTATCGATCGTGAAGCGACCATTAGCATTGTCAAGCAACTGATAACTTACCGAATTCTGCGTGGCATCGGCATCATGTCCCAGCCCGTCCACTCCCACCCAAGTTCCGGCCGCGCTGTTCTCGGAGACCGCATTGGCGGTGGCATCGCTATCAACCAGAGTGACATCAAACTCATCGACGTCGCCGAGATTAATCGTGACGGTCATCGCAGTGGAGGAGGCATCGGAACTAGTGGCGCGAATTGTAATGGTGTAACTGGCTGCCGTCTCGCGATCAATCGAACCGGACACAGTAACTACGCCTGAGTTAGGATCGATAGCAAAGCGCCCACCGGCGTCATCGTCCAGCGAGTAGGTGATCGTGGCTGTACCGTCATTGTCAATGGCTTGTGCCGTCACACCTGTTGGCGCTCCCGGGGCCACATTCTCTAGCGTGTAATTGGCTGCCAAGTTGCCATCAGTGACAGCTGAAATTGCTGATTCATTAACGTCAGTCAGTTGAATAACAAAGTTCTGAATGGCTGACGACCCATCCGCACTGGTGGCTCGAACCGTGATGGAGTGGCTGGTGCTGGCTTCGTAATCGAGCAGCGCACTATTGGCTACTGAGACTATGCCGGTCAAGCTGTCGATGGTAAATCGTCCCCCGGCACTATCATCCAGCGAATAGGTAATCCCGTTGGCGGTTGCATCAGCATCGCCGGCGCTCGCAGTAATGCCCACGGCTGTGCCACTGGTTGCATTTTCGGCAATGATACTAGCCGACACATCGCTATCGGTGGGTGCGGTCACGTCGAATTCATCAATATCTACGATCGAGATAGTGAAGCTGCGTTCGGTATAGGATCCGTCCAGCGAAGTGGCTCGTACAGTCACGGACCGAGTACTGCCCAGGCTCTCTCGATCAAGAGCACTGGCCACCGTTACGATGCCAGAGCTACTGTCAATTGCAAAGCGACCGCCATCGTTATCCACTAGCGAGTAAGCGATGCCGCTGAGCGTCGCATCGCCATCGAATGCTGAAGCTGTCAGCCCCACGGTACTGCCCAGAGCTACATTTTCTTGTACCGAATTGGCCGCGGGATGGGCATCATCAACGGGACTGACATCGAACTCGTCAACATCACCGAGGCTGATCGTAAAGGTGCGAGTTGCGGAGGAGCCATCGGAACTGGTGGCGCGCACGGTAATGTCGTAGCTGGCTACAGTTTCACGATCAAGCGATCCAGATACAGTTACCAAGCCGGTGATAGAATCGATGCTAAAGCGGCCGCCCGCATTATCATCCAGCGAGTAAGCGACTGAATCGGTGCCATCAGAATCTGTGGCCAGCGCCGTCAAGCCCACTGCACTCCCGAGGCTCGAGTTTTCAAGCACGAAGTCCGCAGCGACATCAGCATCGGAAACCGGCGAAATGCCTGATTCGTTCACATCCGTTAGATTGATCGTAAAGTCTTGAACAGCCGCAGAGCCATCCGCTGACGTAGCCCTTACGGTAATGGTGTGGCTGGTGGCTGACTCGAAATCCAGCCGGCTGCTATCGGCGACGGTCACCATTCCCGTGATACTATCGATCGTGAAGCGACCATTTGCATCGTTATCAAGCGAATACGTGATCGAACTGGTTGTATCATCAGCATCGCTGCTGTTGGCGGTAATTCCCACAACCGTTCCACTAGCCGCATTTTCGGAGACTGTATTGACCGATGGATCGATATCGACAGGCTGGCTGGTGTCGAACTCGTCCACATCGAGCAGATCGATCGTCAAGCTCTGGTCGGTGTAGGAACCGTCGGCTGAAGTGGCGCGAATCGTAATCGTGCGCAGGCTACCATCCGTTTCGCGATTCAGCGAGCCGGCCACGGTGACTATGCCAGTTACCGAATGAATCGCAAATCGACCACCGTCGTCGTCGGTCAGCGAATAGGTAATTGCATTGTTGGTCGCATCGCTATCGCTGGCACTGGCCGTTATGCCTACCAGAGTACCGACTGTGGCGTTCTCGGAAACTGAGTTCCCCGCCAGATTGATATCGCTGATTGGACCGACATCGAATTCGTCAACATCTCCGACAGTTATGGTGAAAGCGCGCGTGGTAGTCGAACTGTCGCTGCTGGTCGCCCGCGCGATAAGGCTGTAGCTGGCGGCGGATTCACGATCGATGGCGGCAGCAACGGTGATGATACCCGTGCTGGAGTTGATCGTGAATAGTCCACCTGCGCTATCATCCAAGCTGTAAGTGATCGTGGCTGTACCGTCGGCGTCGTTTGCCAGAGCGGTGATGCCGACCAGACTACCCGGCGTTACATTCTCGAGGGTGAAGTCGGCGGTAATATCGCTATCGATCAGCGCCGAGATGGCAGACTCGTTGACGTCGTCAAGTTGGATAACAAAACTCTGTACGGCTGCCGAACCATCGGCGGAAGTTGCCCGCACCGTGATCGTATGATTAGTGGCAGCTTCGTAGTTCAGCATACTCCCATTGGCGACACGGACCACTCCCGTAACGGAGTCGATCATAAAGCGACCGCCAGCATCGTCGTCCAGGCTGAAGGTGATGGAATTGGCAGTAGCATCGCTATCGACGGCCGCTGCGGTGATCCCCACCAGCGTCCCATTGGCGGCGTTCTCGTCCAGACGATTGGTTGAGTCGTCAACGTCTTGCGGTGTGCTGACATCGAATTCGTCTACATCGGCCAGATTGATGGTGAATTGTTGGTCAGTGAATGAGCCGTCGGTCGAGGTGGCTCGCACGGTTATCAGTCGGGATGGACCATCGACCTCTCGGTTGAGCGAAGCGGCTAAGGTGACGACACCTGTATTGGCATCGATGGCGAACCGACTGCCATCGTCGTTCAGCAGTGAATAGGTAATGATGTTGGTCGTGGCATCGCTGTCGCTGGCTGTCGCTGTGACGCCGACGGCAGTTCCGATTGAGGCATTCTCTTGCACTGAGTTGGTCGCACCGTCGAAATCGCTGATCGGCCCCACATCAAATTCGTCGACATCGCCAATCTGGATCGTAAAGGTCTGGATAGACCACGATCCATCGCTGCTGCTGGCCCGGATAACGATGTCGTATTGGGAAGACTGTTCACGGTTGAGCGTACCGGCTACCGTGACGATACCGGTGTTCGAGTCGATCGCAAAGCGGCCTCCGGCGCTGTCGTCCAGTGTGTAAGTGACTGTGTCGGTGCCATCGCTGTCGGTGGCAGCGGCAGTGATGCCGACCAGGCTGCCAAGGGTAGCGTTTTCGAGCGTGAAGTTGGCCGCTGCATCCAAGTCGGTCGGTTGGGTCACGGAGGATTCATTGATATCGCTCAACATGATGGCGAATGATCCAGTGGCCACGGAGCCATCCATTGAGGTGGCGCGAACCGTAATCGAGTGGCTCAGCGCAGCTTCGTAGTCCAGTAGGCTGCCATTGGCTACGGTCACGACACCCGTGGTGGCATCAATAGCGAATCGACCGCCAGCGTTATCATCGAGCGTGTAAGTGACACCACTGTTGGTGGCATCGAAATCACTTGCGATTGCGGTAATGCCAACGATCGTTCCATTGGTCGCATTCTCGCTGATGTTGTTGGCTGCCGGATCGCTGTCCATTGGTTGGGTGATATCGAATTCGTCAATATCCAGCACATCGATGGAGAAGATCTGGTCGGTGTAAGATCCGTCAGATGAAGTAGCACGAACTGTGATCCAGCGCGTAGCTCCGTCAATTTCCCGATTGATCGCGCCGGCCACAGTCACTTCACCGGTCGCTGCGTGAATCGCGAACCTACCAGTATCGTCATTGGTCAATGAGTAAGTGATCGCATGGTTGGTGGCATCGCTGTCAAAGGCCGAAGCTGTGATACCAACGGACGTTCCGATGGTGGCATTTTCCAACACCGAGTTGGCGGTGAGATTGGTATCGGTAACCGAGCCAACATCGAACTCGTCAACATCTCCTATGAGGATCGTGTAGCTGGCGAGTGCGAACGATGTATCGGAACTGGTGGCACGAACCGTAATGTTATAACTGGCAGCAGCTTCTCGATCGATGGCTGCGGCGACGGTCACTACGCCACTACTGGCATTGATCGTGAACAGTCCGCCTGCATTGTCATCCAGGCTGTAGGTCACGATGGCCGAGCCATCTGGATCCGAGGCGCTGGCTGTGATACCAACTGCCGTGCCGATCGTCGCGTTTTCCAAAACGCGGTCGCTGGTCGCATCCGCATCGGTGATGGCAGTGATGGGGGCTTCGTTGATATCGCTGAGACTGATCGTAAAGGTTTCAGTAGCGAACGAGCCGTCGGCTGATGTGGCCCGCAAAGTTATAGAGTGGAAGCTGGCCGATTCGAAGTTCAGCAGGCTGCCGTTAGCTACGGACACGACACCCGTATTGGCGTCTACGGAAAACCTGCCACCTGCATTATCGTCCAGCGAGTAGGTCACTTGGCTAGTAGTCGCGTCGGCATCGGTGGCCAGGCCTGTAACGCCGACCAAGGTCCCAGTGGCAGCGTTTTCAGCTACTTGATTGCTCGATGGATTGCTGTCGACCGGTGTTGAGACGTTGAATTCGTCTACGTCCGTCAATGTTATCGTCAGCACTTTGTCATACGTCGCGCCAGCGGTGTCGGTGGCTCGTACCGTTACGTTATGAGACGTAGCCCCTTCGTAATTGAGTAAGCTGCCGTTGGCCACGGTCAATAAGCCGGTGGCTGAATCGATAGCGAATCGACCACCTGCGCTATCAATTAAGGTATAGGTCGCATTATCACCCCAGTCTGCATCGATACGATTGACTGAGCCCACGACCGTGCCGCTGGTGGAGTTCTCGGCGGCGCTCAGTCCCAGACTTCCGCCTTCCAACCGCGCATTAAACCAGACGGCATGGTCTGAGGAATTACCATTACCCGCGTTGTCGACTTCCAATCGCAGAGTACCGCCGCCACTTGTGTTGAGCACCAGATCGATAGGTGCGCTGGTAGAAGACAGAGTGCCACTGGTGTATTGCAGAACGTTATCGACATAGACTCGGAAAATCACCGAACCAAAGGTGCCCGTCGTATAGTCGTTGATTCCGATGGTGGCCTTGAAGGTGGTGGCTCCATCGATTGCGTAATCAACCGTTGAGACGCCACTGGTTGGCGCATGCATGCCAATGCCACGGGCGAACGAGACCCCATCGAGAATCAAGGGGTTGGTCGTGTGGTCCACGTCGTTGAGGATTCCACTGTAGGTATTGTTGGAGGCAACAGGAGTGAGAGTCGATAAATAGCGAGTGGCGACCACGTCAATAGGCGCATCGTTGGCCCCTTGAATGGTTGCCGTGGCTTGGGTGGTACTGGTCGAGCCGCTGGCATCAGTAATGGTGTAAGTGAAGACATCCTGTAATGTATTGCCGGTGTTTCGCAGGGCTTGAACGCTGGCCAGGTTGTTATCTAGCGTATAGGTATACGTTCCATCGCCCGCGATGTTGATCGACCCGTAGGTCCCTGCGACGCTGGTAGCGACATTGCCAGTGGCGCTGGCCTGTGCTCCGGCCGCAACACCCGTGACTGTCTGCGTTTCGCCATTGGGTGCTGAGTCCGGGTCGGTGTCATTGGTCAGAACGTTTCCAGTGGGATTGGTGACCGCAACTGAATTGCTGGCGCCGCCGGCTTCAATGGCTGTAAACGTATCGACCACGGCGACTGGTGCATCGTTGCTGCCCTGAATCGTGACGGTCAACTGGGTTGTGGAGGTCGCTCCACCTGCATCGGTCAGCGTGTAGGTGAACACGTCCGTAACTGACTGTCCGCTATTTCGAAGGGCTTGAACGGTGGTATTGGAGTTGTCGACTGTGTAGGTGTATGAACCATCTGCAGCGATCGTGACTGAACCGTACTGACCACTGACGCTGGTGGCTACATTTCCGGTGGCGTTAAGCTGAACTCCCGTAGCGACGCCTGTGACCAATTTCGTTTCACCATTGGCAGGAGAATCGGGATCAGTGTCATTTGAAAGTACGTTGCCTGTCGGGTTGGTACCGGCTGTCCCATTGCCAATACCGCCGGCTTCGATCGCAGTAGCCGAGTCCGCCAAAGCGATTGGTGCGTCGTTAGCACCTTGGATGGTGACGGTGATTTGCGTCGTGCTAGTCAGGCCACCGGCATCAGTGAGCGTGTATGTAAAAACATCGGTAAGCGTGTGTCCGCTGTGGCGTAAAGCCTCGACAGTGGCGTTGCTGTTATCGACCGAATAGGTGTAGGAACCATCGGCCGCGATAACGATCGAACCATACGCGCCGCTCACGGTTGACCCGACAAAGCCCGACGCGCTAGTAATTGACCCTGCTGCGACACCGATAACCGTCTTGGTATCACCAGCATCGGCATCGGTGTCATTGGTCAAGACGTTTCCAGTGGGATTGGTACCGGCGGTACTATTTGAGGTTCCACCAGCCTCTACGGCTGTAGCTGCATCCGAGGTCGCGATCGGGGCTTCGTTGACATTAGTCAAGTTGATCGTTACTACTTTGTCGAACGTCAAGCCACCTTGATCCATGGTGCGAACCGAGATGGCGTGCGAAGTAGACGCTTCGAAATTCAGTAAGCTGCCGTTGGCAACAGTGATCTGCCCAGTGGTATTGTGGATGGCGAATCGGCCGCCTGCGGTGTCGGTCAGCGAGTATGTCAGTGTAGTGCCGGCGTCGACGTCGTAGCCTTGGACACTACCGACGACTGTTCCGCTGGCAACATTCTCGGCCACAGACAAGTTGGGCCGGTTTTCAACGATCGACAGATTATCGACACCCCAATGTTCGTTGTAGCCGGGCTCGTCGCTAGTGCTCGAGAAGCCTAGCCGAATATTGGTGGACGTTGTGTTGATGGTGAATGTATACCGCCGGATTTCATCTTCGAAAGTTGCCGAGCCTGAGAGGTTGGATGTTCCGGTGGTTATCTGCTGTGTAATGCTGAGTTCGGTCTCACGGCCAAGATAAAAATTACTGTAGGCATCCAACCACAAGCTCTGAGAACTGTATTCGACCCCATCAATCCAGACTTTGAAGGCTTCGCCATCCCACGTATCTACTTCATACATGTCGAAACTGAGCGTTACGCTGCTCTGCAAACCTGAGAGGGCAAAGTCTTTGAAGACCTGCGCTCCGGCCAACTCATTACCCCAGCCGCCCAGATAGTTGGTCAGAGTCGGTCCACCGTCGACCGTCTGTGTATTGCTCCAACCACTGGCGCCGCCTTCAAAGTTTTCAGTGGCTACGGCGATCGGGATACGAATATCGTGCGGGGCTTCATTGACGCTGGTTACGGTGATCACGAAGCCTTGGGTCACGCTACTGCCGTCGCTGCTGGTAGCGCGAACCACAATGGTTTCGCTGAATTGATTCTCAGCGTCGAGCGCTGCGGACACGGTTACTTGACCAGTGACACTGTTAATTGCATAGCGACCACCGGCGCTGTAATCGAGTGAGTAAGTGACGGTATCACCCGCGTCAACATCCATGGCTTGAGCAGTGATCCCTACCGCAGTTCCGAGCGATGCATTTTCTGCTACCGTGCTGGCTGCTGCATTGGTATCGTTGATAGAACCGATAGTGTCATTGACTGAGGTGACGACAATTGAAGCACTTTCAGTGGCTGTACTGAACGCGGATGTACCTCCATTGATCGAGGTATCTACCTTGGTACCCGCAACGCCTGAAGTTTGATCCCAAGCTCGGAAGGTGACGTCACCGGCGGTACCGTTCTGCCCATTGGGAACGAATCGCAGTAAGTCTGTGCTGCGTAGCAGCAGTGCTGAACCATTGCCTACCGAACCAACATCGGTCCAGTTAGTACCGTTGTCGGTCGAGTATTGCCAGGTACCATTGCCACTGATCAAGCCAGTCACGGCAATTCCTTCAAGAGCGCTCGCATCCACATCGGTTATTCGGTCACCACCTGCCGAAGCAATCAGCGAGGCTACTGTGTTGCCGGGATTATTGACATCGTTTTCGGTGATGCTGGCAAAAGTCATGGTGCCAGCCGAGTCCAGCTCTGGAGCATCATTAAGGCTGACGACGTTGATGGTGGCGGTTGCGATGTTGCTATTGATGTAGGCGTCAGAGGCTTGGACAGTGATCAGTCGCACCGTAGTCGATGGCGCTTCGCTACTATTGTTGTAGGTGATCGTACGAAGCACTTGCTGATAGTTGGCCAACGAGTCGCTACCGCTGAGCGTGAGCACTCCGGTCGAGCTATCGTAACTGGCCGTGATCGAAGTGCCGGCTGTATTGGCCGCGAGCGACTCATCTGTCCCGTCTTGGCGATTGGCGATGGTGACGGTCATCGATTGCAGGTTGCCGCTGTCAGCATCGGTGATGGTGGCATCGGTATCTACAACTGCGACCGCGCCGCCGTTCTCTGTCCATGTACGGACGGCTCCGCTGCCGCTGGCTCCTGTACTGTCGTTTGCGTCCAGGTCAATATCGGCCGATTGTGGACCGGTGAAGTTGACGGTTAAGTAAGGGCGTAACGCTACGGTGGAGAATTCCGAGGAATGGAAGGTCCAATTGTCAGCGTTGTTTCCCAGTAAGGCCCAGCCATGATTGGCTGCACCGTCGGACCAGGCTTGCACCGTCGAAGTCAAGCCGGTGATAGTGATCCAACCGCCGACACCAGCATCGATCGTGTACGACACAGTGGCGGCAGCTTCGACGTTGTTGGCTTGAATGCCAGATGAAAGCGTATTCCAAGTCGAAGATTCCGTCCAAGAGGTCAACATGCGGTGTACATTGACCGAATCGAGGTTGTCTGTGCCAGTCACATAAATCGATAAAGTGGCGGTGGTGATCGTGGAGCCATAAGCAATCTGACCGGCGCCGCTACCGAATAGATTGTCGAAACGGATCAAGCCCTGTTGAACAGGATCATCGACCAATACCGAGGCGGCGCTGCCATATGCTGTATTGCTGGCTGAGCTGGATACATAAGTGTCTTGTGTACCAACGTAACCATTGACTCCATCTTGGAATCTGAAGCCACCGACTTGAATGATTGCGATATCAGTATCGCTCAGGCTGCCACCGGTGCCTGTGTTACCCAGATCCTCCGTTTGCAGGCTAATCGAGGCCGAACCGGAATAGCCGCCTGTCGGTGTAAACTGCATCCCATCCAAGGCCGCGTTCAGGCTTGCCAGGGTGCCAGTTACGACGATCGTGCTGTCGCTGATACCATCACCGTTTGTAAAGCTCAGACCGCTGGTGCTACTGAGAGTCAGCGTACCGTTGGTGACGCTCAACGTTATGCGCAAGGTGCTGCTGGCCGCATCGATATCGCTTATCTGCAATGCATTAGCACCCGACAGGATTAGCGGCGTATTCACGCCGGTGACCAATGCCCCAGGAACTGAGTTAATCGGTGCATCGTTCACAGCAGTCAGGTTAATCGTGTGCGTATGACTAGCTTGCTCACTGGAGCCGTCGCCGCTGAGGCCTGGGTCGCTACCCGTGTTGCCTTGATCGTTAACCGTTAGAACCAGCGTTGTAGAGCTGGCCGGTGAGTCACTAGAGTTGAAATAGGTAGCTGTGCCCGTCGTACTGCCAGCTAAAAGGCTGTTCAATTGAGTAAGCGTGCCGGTGATGATAACGCTAGACGTCCCATTTCCAGAGGCGACGCTAATACCGGAGTTGCCTGCTGAAAGCGTGAGAGTGCCTTGCCCGACGCTCATCGTCAGCTGCATTGTTCCACTTCCGGCATCGACATCTGCCAGGGTAAAGCCGGTACCATGCAGGGCAAGACTTGTTTGCTCAGTGGCCGAGAGGGCCGCTCCAGGTGCGCTGATCGTCGGCGTATCGTTCACCGCGGCCACATTGAAAGTGAAAGTATCTGTGGCTGAACTGAATGCTGTCGTGCCTCCGGTGGCGGTCACGTTGGCTGAACCGCCGGCTGCACCGGATGTGTGATCCCAAGCGCTGTAGCTGATGAGTGTTGTGCCGCCAGTGGTTGTGCTGGGCGTGAACCGGAGCTGGTCTGTCGAACGTAACAGTAACGCACTGGTGTTAGAAACGCTGCCAACTGCCTGCCAATTGGTGCCGTCAAGGCTGTATTCCAGGGTTCCACCGGCCAACGTTACGCTGGAGATGGCGATGCCTTGAAGTGCCCCGCTATCGACATCAGTGACGCTCGACCCCAACAGCGATGCGATGGTGCTCGAATAGGTCGCGCCATTTTCCAATAACGACGCTGACGGACTGTATGGAGTCAGTACAGGCGCATCGTTGACTGCGTTGATGTTTACCGTGATGCTACCGGTCGTTGAGAGCGCGCCACCTGAGCCTTGCGAACCGGTGTTGCCATCGCTGAAGGTCCAATTGACCTGTACGCTGGACGGTGGCGCGTCGCTAGTGTTGCTGTATGCCAGTTGACGCATGGCCGATTCAACCAGCGTTCGCGTCGCGTTACTGTTGAATGTCAACAGCAGAGTACCACTGCTGTTAGTGGTGACAGTACCGATCGTGGTTCCACTTACGACGAGGTTGCCGCCTTGAGTTAAAGTGCTGAGGGTACCTGTGGCGGAGAACTGGTCTTGAGCATTGGCCCCACCGCTGCGCGTAAGCGTTAGCGTGGCACCGCTAAAGTTACTGGTCAACTCAGCATCAAAGATCGACACATTGCTGTCCATGACAACGGCACTGCCGTTTTCGGTGTAACTGACTGTGCCGCCCAGCGTATTGCTGGCGTTAAATGTGACATCGGCTGAGCCATCCGGATTGAACCGAGCCAAGGCCAGATCGTAAGTTCCCGACTGCGTCGTACCACCAGCCATGACGACCTGACCATCCGCTTGCAAGAACATCTTGGTGCCACGATCATCGGTTGTCGCGCTGAAGTTAGCGATCGCAATGCCGCCTGTGCCGTAGGTGGTATCCAGGCTGCCGTTGGAATTGTAGCGAACGACGGTAAAGTCATTGCCGGACAGGCTGGCGTATCCGGAACTGAGGATCTTGCCATCGGATTGAACCTTCAGGTCGAAGGCAAAGTCGCTGCCTGAGCCGATGGCCGTCGAAATCCTGCCAGTACCTCCAAAGCTCGTATCCAGTGCCCCCGCGGTGGTCAAGCGAATGATTCCGTTATCAGTCGTGCCGCCGTTATTGGTAAAGCCATTGACCAGGATCTTGCCATCGGCTTGGATGGCCAGGCCGTATGCCTGGTCGGTGGATGTACCGAAGTCCACAGTGACTCTGCCGGTGCTATTGAAGGTGGTATCCAGTGAGCCATCGCTGTTGTATCGCGCTACCGCATAGTCGCTGAAGGTAGAACTGTTGAAAGCCTGCCCAGCCAGTACGATCTTGCCGTCGGACAAGATCGTTATGGCGCGGGCAATATCGGAGCCTGAAGAAAAGTCGGTTGTTACTCGGCCTGAGGTTCCGAAGCTTGTATCGAGCGAACCATTGCCATTGAAACGAACCAATAAAAAGTCGCTGCCATTGGTACCGGCCACCAGGATCTTGCCATCGCTTTGAATGGCCATACTATAGCCGGTGTCTTCGCCGACGAGTCCCGACATGATTTTGCCGGTTCCGCCACCGAAACTGGTATCGAGCGTCCCGTCAGAGTTGTATTGCACGAACGATATGTCATTGCCACTATTGGACGAAAAACCTTGGACCAAGATTTTTCCATTCGACAGGATACGAACATCCTGAGCCTCATCGGCTCCTGCACCGACGGCCGTGACGACGTAGCCAGTACCTCCACCAAACGTCGTATCTAGAGAGCCGTCGAAGTTGTAGCGAACGACGACAAAGTCGCGTGTACCGGCCTCGTCGCTCCATCCAGCCATGACATACTTGCCATCGGTTTGTTGGGCGATGGCGTTTCCGAATTGCATCCCACTGAGAGCCAGATGGTTTCGACCTGGGCCCACTGCGAATGTGGGAGCCTCATTGATTGCGGTCAAATTTACAGTGAGCGTCTCGTGGCGGAACAGTCCACCTTGGTCCGTGGCCCGAATCACTAGCGATACCGTTGGATCTCCTTCGAAGTTCAACTGCGAACTGTTGTTCACCGTGATCTGGCCAGTTGTGCTATTGATTGCGAAGGCACCGCTGGCATCATCGTCCAGAGCGTAGGTATAAGTGTTGGCGGCATCCGGATCCGTTACCAGGAATGTGCCGACCAGGCTGCCGTTGGAGCTGTTCTCTGCGAGTGAAAAGTTGTTAGCTTGCTGGTATAGGGTCGCAATTCCCGCTGCGCTCATAGCTCCATTGGTGATCAACAGGTCATCGATGGCGCCATCGAAGGCACCATCGCCGGCCCAGTTGGATCTACCGATGAAGTGATTGGTCCGAGTGCCTACATCCGGGGCGACTCCGGTCTGAGTGGCAACGACAGTTCCATTGATATACAGCGTCATGTTGCCCGAGGCGTCGACAGTTCCGGCTACATGCATCCAAGTACCGTTGACTATCGCCGCATTGGCAGTCGCTCGATGCGTGTAGATACCGTTCTTCTCAATGGTGAAGGTCAGGTTATTGGTTGTGGCTTCCCGGCCGATGTAAATGTTGCCAATGCCACCGCTGGTGCTCTGGCCCAGATCGATTACTCGTTCCCAACCGTTAGCCGAGAGCGTATCAAAGCGAACCCAAGTCGCGATGGTCATGGCGCCACCGGTGGTCATGCTGGCGATGTTTCCGTGGGCTCCGCCCGATAGATCCAATGCGCCGCTACCGTTTGGTCCCGTGACTTGTCCGACAGTTTCACTAAAAGTGATCGGAGATGTTCCGCCTGCATCGTCACGGCCGAGATTATTGGCCGAAGCGAAGCTGTAGTATCCGAGCACATTGGCCTCAGTTACCGAAGGGACAGCGTACAAGTCCGTTGGTGCTTCATTGACATTCGTGATCGTGACTGCGATCGTTTGGTCATCCCAGAAGGTTCCATCATCAACGCGGATGGTCACGTCGTAAACATTATTCGCTCCAACGTCGGAAGGAGATTCAAAGTTGCGTCCAGTAATGAAACTAAGTGCGCCGGTGGTCGAACTAATCGAGAACAAGGCTGCATCAGCACCACCGACGATCGAGTAGATGAGTGTCTGGCTGGGCAGATCGGCATCGGCGGCGGTGACGGTGGTTACGACGGTTGAGTTCTCAGCGACGTTGATGCTGGCCGTAGCCCCACCGCCGTTGCTGGTGATGACCGGCGTGTTATCGTTTACCGATGTCACCGAGATTGTCATGACTTCTGAATATGAATTACCAGCCGCATCGGTCACTTGAACAGTGATCGTCGGGTTGGTAGCAACTTCATTCAGTGGAGCGGCGTTGCTGACCGTGATCTCGCCGGTGTGGCTGTTGATCGTAAAGGCACCACTTGGATTGTTGGTGATCGTGTAGGTGTAGTTCGAGAGGACTTCGCTGGCGTCCCATTCGACCACGTAGCCCATTGTCACGGTGGGTGTCCAGTCATTCCATGTGCCGTCCACAACCCACATGTGACCATAATCTTCGTTGCCACCCGTATCATTTGGCTCACTTGTTCTCCAGTTCGCATACTGGCCGCTTTGCAAGGTACCTGCCGCGGCGCCCACCCAGAAAGTTGTCGAGGGAGATGAGCCGTTGTACCAGCGCCAAGTGCCTTCGGTCCCTACGTCGCTCGCGCCCAGCCACACGTCGGTATTGATACTACGGGCCAACGACCAGACCAAGTCATTCTCATAGCGCGATCCAATCGTCACCAGCCCACCCGAAACGCCGTTGAGCGTTGAACTGGTAGCTGCCGTTAACGCACTGCTCCAGGTCACATTGCTATTCACCGCGCGATAGAACTTGCCCGTCCCCGCATCGTAGCTCAGCGTTGCATCGTTGCTGAGGATCGTAGAGACCGCAGCAGGGATCTCGATCACGCGAACGTCACCGATGATAGGGCCAAAAGAACCGCCCGCCGTATCGAGCGAAGTGAAGTCGAGTACAGTTGACGCGTCCGTTGCGGTAAACGTAAACGACCGATTGGTGAACAGCATATTGCTCGTCGACCAACCTGTCGGTTGCGCCATCGAAAAGTCCTGGCTGGCACCATCTGCGCTTACACGCAGATCCTTGACCGCATCACCGCCGCCCCAGTGCCCTGACATGGCAAAGACAACTTGATACTGCCTACCAGCGACGGTGCTAAGCGTCTGAAAAATCCCGCCCGTCGTCGTTCCATTCAAATCAACCGTGCGGCCTCCCAATGGTGATGCCTGGCTCTCGGTGCCATGGTAGCTGACACTACCAGATCGAACTGTCCAGTTTCCGAATGACTGACCAGCAGAATAATCCACGAAGGTACCCGGATTGGGCCCCTCGCGGAATAAACCATCCAGCACAATATCACGCGAGAGGTCCACATCGGTGGCTATCAACTGTCCCACGCGCGTTCCTACGGTTGCGTTTTCGCTTACCGTCAGACCATCCGTAGGAGTGCTCGCCGTGAAGCCACCACCGACAGCTACATTCGCGACGGTCAAATTGACTCCGCTGACCGAATCGACGACTGTGTTGCCACCGCTTAGACCGCTCATGCGCCAGTTTGCGACCATACCGGTTTCAGACGAACCCGGTACTTGATGGTAGTTCAGACCAATCTGCTCATCGCTGATAGCGCGGTCCCAGACTCGGAAATCGTAGAGTGTGCCCGAAAATCGTTGAGATGAATTGAAACTGCCGTTAATCGAGTCCTGCTCTTGTCCAATGACGAGCGTTCCGCCCGAGTCCAACACGGTACCAACTTTTATTCCGGTGGCCGTGTGAACCAACTGACCATCGACATAAATCCGCACATCCCCCGCGGTGTTGTCCCAAGAAAAGGCAAGAGCATGCTGCTTACCATCTAGCAGTTGAGGTACAGCGGCGGTGGTGACATTGCCGCCCGATTGATCCAAAGTCAGCATGATAGCTCCACTGGAGCTGACTCGGAACAGGATTTCATTGTCCTGGCCTGGAACCGCGTAAGATACCAACGTGTTCTCGGAAACATTGGTTGAGACTGCAAAGCTGAGTTCGACCGTTAGAGCAGTCCGGCCTCCAAAAATGCTGCCACCGCTGGATGTCATCAAGTAAGCGTTGTTTCCGCCGTCGGTGTTGAGGTTGATGCCGCTTGAAAGGTCGGTGGGCGCACTATTCTCTTCTGTGAGATTGTTCAGCGAGATCGTAAAGCTTCGATCCACAAAGGCACCACTGCCATCAGTTGTGCGGACTGTGATGGTGTGCGATGTCTGCGCTTCGAAGTTCAGCAGCGCTGCGTTGGCAACCGTGATGACTCCCGAATCGCTATTGATCGTAAAGGCACCGGCTACCGTTTGTGATGTGATTGAATAAGTCAACGCATTGGTGGCATCCAGAACATCGTCGGCGTTCCATTCGACGATGTAGGAACTCAACGTGAACGTATCATTGGAGTCTTGCCAAGTTCCCGTTGTATTGAGCCGCAAGTAGTCTTCGTTCGTAGTTGCATTATTCGGCTCGCCCGGTTCAAAATTTGTGTATGCACCATTAACTGCAAAGCCTGTTGATGTCCCTTGCCAAAATTGATCGCTTGGGTTGTTGCCGGAATACCAACGCCAGGTGCCCTCGACTAACGAGTCGTTTGCACCTAGCCAACTGTTGCTGCTAATTAAGCTTGTAAGAAAAGTGTTTTCAGTAGCCGAAGTGATCGTCGCCAATTGGCCAACGATGCCGTTAAGAGTCGTCGCATTCGCAGCGGTCTGAGCTGCAGACCAGGTACCAGAGCTGTTGATCACTTTGTAGAACTGATGCGTCTCGGCGTTATAGCGCAGACTGCTGTCCGCGGCTAATAGTGCACTGATACGTTGCTCGCGCTCGACATCGATTCCGATAACCTGTCCCACGATGGAACCGGTCGTTGAGTTTTCATCAGCCCGAAGCTGAAGACTGGGGGTATCGGGAGTACTCCAGGAATTGGTCAAACTTCGCAGTTGCAGTGCATTATTGCTGACGGTATTGGTCGTGCGGCCTTCGGTGGAAAGATCCTCGAATCGCCAATTAGCGACCAAGTTGCCTTCGTTGTATGGCAACTCACTTCGGTAACTTGCAGCGATTTCAGCAGCGGTACGGACATCGCTGAAGATTCGCACGTCTTTAAATGTACCTTGGAACAATGCTCCGGGTTGCCAGGTGTCAGCACCAGCATCGAGGTCAACACCTAGACCGAATTGACCACCAGACAGAAATGTATGACCAGTCGCAAGGCCCGTCCCTGAACCAAGCAAAACCCCGTCAAGATAAATCGCGTACGCACCCGCTGTTTGATTCCAAGTGAATGCTAGGGAACGCTGGTTGCCGTCGAAGATGGCATCGACGTCCGTATTGATCGTGACAAGTTGATTGTTGATCATCAGGTACAGGAACTCGCTTGCGCCCGCTTTGCCGGCACCTAGAAAGAGCTGGTCCCCATCAGTCGCTGTTGTGTAGGATGCGATCGCGTAGAAGGCATCTCCAGCCATCGGCAAGGCCCGGAACTGAGCCTCGAAGGACAACTGGGTTCTTCCGCCCAGGAGTGCTCCGCCATCCGTTGCTTCCAGCCATGTGCTGTATCCGCTGGTGTTGATCGTTAAGCCACCGTTCTCTGTGCCGACCAACTGCGATGTCGTGGGTGTCGAGTTACCTGAGCTTGAGTTGGCCACAAGGCCTTGCGAAAACTCGGAGGTGCTCGATGACAGCGTGGTCGTGGCAGTGATCACTTCACCAGCCGCGACGGCCGAGGACAAGTCAACGTTGTTAAAGGTTGCATTGCCGCTCGCGTTAGTCGAGACAGTTGTTGAACCCAAGTAGCGTCGACCCTGCCGACTGTTCACGTTGCCGGTTGCGGGTGTAGCATAGAAGTGAATCAGTATGCCGGCAGTGCTGGCCACTGTGTTCAGCGTACCGCTGACGGTCACGGTAGTGCCATTGGTTGTGGCGATTGTAAGTACGGGAGTGTTCTGGAGGTTGTTGGCGCCCGAGTCGGAGTCGAGATTATCGTTCGCCGTAACACCAGACGTCCCGAGGTCGATTCCCAGTCCACGATTGTCGTAGATGGAGTTGCCAATAATGATGTTGCTGGCCCCGGCACTTGCGAGAATAGTGACTCCACTTTGCGAAGTGGCACTGAATCGACCGCTGTCGACAATCGTGTTCCCTTGCCCAATCGTTACGCCACCGATCGTGGTGCTGGCCGCGCCATTCTCGAGCAGTATGCCGCTATCTCCGGATCCGTGTACCACCGTTCCGGTACTAGTGATGCCGATGAAGTTGCCGAGAATCGACGTGCCTGTGGATGCGCCGTCGATCTCGATTCCCGCATGACGCGCGCCAACAATCACGTTACCCAGACCGACGCCGCCGATGATCGTATTGTCGGCTCCGCCACTTATGAAGATCCCGTCGCCACCATTACCGAAGACGGTGAAACCGTCAGCGGACAGGCCGATCCAGTTGTTCTGAATGGTGTTGCTATCGCTGGATTCCCCGTCGATTTGAATTCCATCGCCACCGTTGGCAGTGATGATATTGCGCCGTACTGGGCTTGTGCCACCGATGGTTGTGCTATTGGCACCAGCGAGAATTCGAATGCCGTCACCCGAATTGCCTCTAGCCATAGTCCCGGTCGAATCTGTACCGATGAAGTTGCCCGCGATTACGGTACCGGTTGATCCCACACCAGTCACGACTATGCCATCCACGTTACCCGTGATGGTATTGCCTTCGGCCGAATCATTGCTGCCGTCCGCGTTGGTACCGATGAGCGTATTGATTGAACTACTTTCAATGTGTACACCCGTTGTGCCGTTTCCGACAATCGTGGTGCCATTCGCACCCACGCCGATGTAGTTGCCTTGAATAGTCGTACCGCTGGCGCCACTGCTGACTAAAACACCGTAGGCCGAGTTACCTGAAATGATGTTCCCGACGAGCAAATTGCCAGTGCCTGTACCAGAGAATGACACACCACCATTTGTGTTTCCTAACGCACTCAGTCCCGTTGCGTCGGTACCAATAAAGTTTCCAGATATGGTATTGTTCTGTGACGTCGACGATAGGATTTCGACGCCGTAAAAATTGTTACCGGAGAAAACGTTGCGAGCGCCCGCAAGATTCGCATTCCCAATCTGGTTACCACTCGAGCCACTGATCAGCATCAAGCCCGACTGCGCCGCGTTGCTGGTCGAGCCATTGATATCTGCCGTACCCAAAGCGTTGGTACCGACATAATTGCCGTAAACAAAACTGTTATCGATATTTTCAAGGTAGATCCCGCGCAAACCATTGCCTGAAATCACATTCCGGCTGGCCGCGTTTGTTCCGCCAATCATCAGTCCGGAGCTGGTTGTGGCAAGAATTCCGTACCCAGTATTGGCTGATGCAGCGGTACCAGTGTTGTTCAATCCAATCCAGTTTCCTTCGATCGTCGAGTTGTCCGCGTGGCTGATGAAGATTCCGTGCGTGTGCCGATTCAGAATAAATCCGCGTATTGTGCTTCCATCGCTGGTAGTGTCGAGCACAAAGCCATAACTTGAAGCGCCGTTTCCGTTCAATTCGATAAGTGGGCTACTATTCCAGCCCGCTTGCGTCCAAGCATCGATTTTTACCGCATCAGATAGGTACGGTAATGTACTTGCAAGCGTGATAGTACGGACGCCAGAGCCGCTAATCGCAAAGTTGATTTCATCGACATCACCGTTGACATTGCGAGTTGCATTGGCCGCGGTAATGGCCTCACGCAATGAAATGGCATAATCAGCGCCTTGGTTAGCTCGCAAGTTATAAGTCGACGTGGTCGTTCCATTGCTGGTATCAGCGGTTGTGGTCACAACCAGGGGGACA
Organism: Ottelia alismoides; assembly: GCA_037367405.1. Taxonomy (NCBI): domain Eukaryota; kingdom Viridiplantae; phylum Streptophyta; class Magnoliopsida; order Alismatales; family Hydrocharitaceae; genus Ottelia; species Ottelia alismoides. The sequence continues at coordinate 7,818,246 of JAZKJV010011400.1, read as the reverse complement.
TCGTTTTGCCGCCATGCGAGGTACATGTACGAAGTACTGTTCTGATTGACAGTTGAGTCGAACCCAACTTGGAAACCATCCGTCTGTAGGGCTTGAAGTTGGTTGCTGCTGCCAGCCACATTAGCATCAGTGTTGTACCCCGTAGACTCGGTTTTACCGATGGCGAAGTTGTTGGTTGAGGTCGCTTTGACAATGACAAACTCGGATTCGAACCCAACTCCCGTTATGTTGCGATTGTCAAGACCGTTGCCCGTGTAGGTACCTGTCCTGAAGTAGTCAGCGTCGTCATTGAATGCAAAGTAATGGTAGTTGACGGCGTTTTGATTTGTCGCGACGGAGTTCCCCAAGGCGAAGCTATCGCTGCCGAATGATGTAATTCCGCCAGCGTAGGCTCCGTTATTCGAAAGGTCGAGAGTATTGGCGTTCTGATTGGTGCGAAAGACGGTTTGACTGCCGGATTCACCCAAAACAAAGGTTGTTTCCGCCTGGAATCCGACGTTGCCAATAGTCTGGGAGGTTCCGTTTCCCGTGTAGAGACCTACATCCAAATTCTCGCCAGCGCCGAAGGCTACCCAGTGATAGGTAACACCATTGGTATTGACGTAGGAGTTTGTGCCCACAGTAAAACCGTCACCCGTAATGGATTGGATCGCGTCAGAGATAACAGCGGTCGCCGCGCCACCAATTTTCGACATGTCACCAGCCATTGTTGTCGTTCGCATGATGGTGCCATTACTGCTCATTAGGATGATGACTTCCGAGCGGAAGCCGAGCCCGGAGATTGTGCGATTGTCAACACCGTTACCAACGTAACTGCCCGAGATCAGCAGATTCGCTTCGTTGGCGACAATGTTCCCCCCGAACTCCGAAGTCGATCCAAAGGTACTCCCAAAGTCAACCGTCGCGGTGGCAGTGACAGTACTGCCTGCTCCCAATGCCACACCATTCAATACTGAACTGAACGATGCGTATCCATTTCCATCTGTAGTCACTGTAGTAAAGCCCAGGTACGTGCGTGCTTCACCGTAGCCAGTGGACTCCGCCGTTCCGTAAGGATTGGAGTAGAACTCGATACGATAGGTTGTATTGGCTGTCGAGTTCAGCTTGCCAGTGATTGTGGTGTTGCCGCCAGAGGAACTGGCCGAGCGCAGTACAGGAAAGTTTTGCAGGTCGTTTGATCCAGAGTCTGTATCGTTGAAATCATTGATGGTCGGATCTGAGTTGTTCCCGCCAAGATCGATGGCCATACTGGCGTTGTTGTAAATCACGTTCCTGAGAATGGCATTACCAGTGGCGGTTCCCACTACTTCTACGCCATCATCGCCGCTGTTGGCCAGGATATTGCCATCAGTGGTCCCCGTTCCGCCGATCACGTTGTTGTTACCGCTTGAAATCGTGATGGCATCCCAGCCGTTGCCAAGGCTGGTTGTGCCATTGCTGCCAACGCCAAAGTAGTTGCCTCGTAGGATGTTGCTACTACCGTTGATCCACGTCCCGCTGCGGTTGTTGCCCGAGATTACGTTGCGCTCAGACGCCGTTGTTCCACCGATAACATTGCTGTTGGAAGCGATCGTGATCCCGTGACCATCATTGGCAAGTGCTGCTGTGCCCGTTGCGTTCAGACCAATGATGTTGCCTTGGATCGTCGTGTTGTTCGAGCCCGATGCCAGACTGATACCCGTCGCTCCACCGCCCGAAGTCCCTGTTCCACTGATTACGTTACCTGCACCGGCGGCCGATCCGCCGATTGTATTGCCAGCCGACGCCGAGTAGATCCCGATCCAACGATTGCCCACATCGGTTGAACCATCGGCACCCACGCCGATATAGTTGCCGCGAATCTGATTGCCTGTGCTGGTACCGTTGATGTTGATACCAATATTGGTTGTACCTGAGATCACGTTTCGATCCAGCGCTGTCGTACCGCCGATCGTATTGTTAGACGAGTTCCAAAGATTGATACCGTGCTGCACGTTGTTCGAAGTCGCGTTGCCTGTCGTCGTAACACCGATCCAGTTGCCAGCGAACACATGCGAACCAGAATCGGTCACCGCAATACCATCGGTGAAGCCTTGGATGATGAAGCCGCGAATCGTGCTACCACTACTTGTGCTTCCCAGCAAGAAGCCATCCGCCAATGAGCCGCCACCGCTGAGTACAATCAATGGACTGCCTGCAAAATCCGATTCAGTGGCGGCATTGATGATCACCTGGTCCGTAATCGTAGGCAGCATTGTCGCCAGGTTGATCGTGTGGAAGCCTGCACCGGCGACGTTGAAGTTGATCGTATCGGCGCCAGCGTTGGCGTTGGCGTCGATGATGGCCTGCCTGAGCGAGCCAGCGCCGCTGTCGTTGACATTGGTCACGGTATAGGTAGCCAGCAACCCTTGCCACTGATTGTCGGAGTGAACTTCGACCAGGCGGGCAGTTTCAATCATGCCCAGTTCAAATTCCAAGTCCCAATCGCCACCCAGGTTCTGGCTGCCCGTCGCTTCGAGGCTAGCGGCGACATCGACCTCCAGCAGATCCGCCAGTTCCTGAGCCAACTGCTGACCATCGGGGATCGACGCCACCTGGCATCCATAGATCAACAGATCCGCATCATCGGTCAGCGAGTCTTGCCACAGGACGATTTGCTGACTGTAGTCGTTGAGGCTGGTTGTGTTTAACCAGTCACTACCTACTTGGAATTGACCACTGGAGCCGTGTGTGACTAGCTGAATCGATGAGTAGAGATTTTCGTTGCCCGCGAGATAGTCGGTGATTTGCTGGACACCGCTGGAATGTTGATCCAGTAGAACAACCTCCAGTTTGTTCGTATTGGAATCGAACGACTGATGAAGCTGTTCAATGAGTTGGCTGAGGTTGTCGAGGCTGGCATCGACAAAGGCGACGTTCAGCCTTTCAACCGCGGCGGGGCTGAGTGAATCAGCGTCCGGCACATTCGCTGCATCCAGGCTGGCTACTGGTGAAAGTTGTGGTTCTGTCGTTGAAGAGGTGATCGCAGATGATGGATCAACGGATGAAGCAGTGGCAGAGTCAGCGGAAACGCTGCTATTCGCGTTCAGTTCGGCATCGATCAATACCAGGATCGCATTGACTTCTGCCTCCGAGATCGGAGCTGGAGCCTCGGCGGGGCTATCAAAATCGATGGGCAGGGCTGTAGCCGAGTATAGGATGCGATCTTCCAGCACGGCCGCTTCGAGTTGGACGCCGAGCTCCTTGGGCAGGGGCTCTCTCCATACCTGAGTCAATTCGCGGAATTTGGCGAACAGATTCCAACGCATCTGCAGATACCCACTCAATTCCAATAGGCGCGCAAGCCCGGGGCGCTGGTTGGCTGAGGGGAAACCAACATTCATCGAGCCTGCCGGTGGTCAGATACGATCGACTCGATGTGCGCAAATTCGTAGCTTTGAAAGTTTATCACCTGGCTCAACCCTAACGCATGGGGGCGAATTGATATCGCAAGGTTCTTTGTCGGAGGAGGGGCAGGTTGTCGATCGTTCGGGTTGTAGGATTTCAGTGGTCAGCGACCCTAGCACGCCATGCTAACCCGCGTCGCAGGTACGAGCTGCGATCTTTAATCTATCTGACCAAATCTGGCTCGATCAGTTCAGCTCGGTCGGTAGTAACGACGGCCAGTCGGTACTCGGCATCAGTGCCTGCCGCACCATATTGACCCTGTTTGTTCATCGCCAGGAAGTTGATGTGCAGGTCGCTGGCAGCTTTGCGTTCGAGCCTGGCGATTCGTTCGATGGTCGCGCGGCAGGCTGCCGTGGGCTCCATACCCGAGCGCATGAATTCGACAATCAAAAACGAGCCACAGTAGCGCATCACATTTTCACCGATGCCAGTCGCGCCGGCCGCTCCGACTTCGCCGTCGACATACAGACCACTACCCAGGATCGGACTATCGCCGACGCGACCAGGCAATTTGTAGGCCAGTCCGCTCGTCGAGCAACCACCAGCCACATGACCCTCGCTGTTGACGCCCACTAGCGCGATCGTATCGTGATTGGGCGGCTGGCCGTTAGGCTTCTGAGCGGCTTGCCACTGTTGCCATTTCTTCTTCTGCTCAGGTGTCAGTAACTCGGCGCCGGCGAAGCCTTGTTCTTTGGCAAACTGGGCTGCACCAGCTCCAACCATCATGACGTGTTTGGTCTTCTCCATGACTCGACGCGCGACGGAGATCGGATGCGGATAGCCTTCCAATGCCGCCACCGAGCCTGCCTTTTGTGTCTGGCCGTCCATGATGCAAGCGTCCAGTTGAACAACACCAGCGGCATTGGGCGCGCCGCCGACACCGACAGAGTCAACTGTTGGATCGGCTTCAGCGACGCGGATACCTTGCTCGATAGCATCGAGCATCGAGCCACCTTGCTGGAGCGTCTTGAGCGATTGCTGACATGCAGGTAAACCAAAGTTCCAAGTGGCAATAAACAGAGGCCGCGCCGCCGCAGTGCTAGCTCGGGCCACCGCCGAGGCACACGTAAGCGAGACTCCAAGCGCCGCCAGCGAATTTACAAACTCTCGACGTTGCATATTCAAGTTTCCAACAAAGTGAGAAGTGCCAATGGTTGTCTATGTGGAAAGCGTTCATCGCAGATTTGAGATTTGAGATTTGAGATTTGAAATTTCAAATCTGAAATCTGAAATCTGAGATTTGAAACCTGAAGCCTGCAGCCTGCAGCCTGCAGCCCGAAACCTGCAGCCTGCAGCCTGAAGCCTGAAGCCTGAAGCCTGCAGCCTGAAGCCTGAAGCCTGCCCCCTGCCTCGCCTCAGTATAGCTGGCAACTGCCCACTACGTAGCCACCGTCGCTATGCGATGCTCTCCAGTTCGTACCCGGCAATGTCAAGACGCATTGTCAGCTTGGGGCGGGCAAGCCACAATCGGGTGATGAGTCTCAAAGAAGTAATCGATGATATCTACCGTCGAGAATCGCGACGGGTGTTCGCCACCTTGGTGCGGTTGCTGAGGGATTTTGATGTGGCTGAAGAAGCCATGCACGATGCCTTCACCACGGCCATGACGCAATGGGCAAGAGATGGTGTGCCCGAGAATCCTCGCGCTTGGTTGGTATCCACCGGGCGTTTCAAAGCTATCGACGTGATTCGTCGCCGCAGTCGCCATGCGCGGATCGTCGAGGAGCTTTCAGCCCTTGGTGCTGCACATGATGATGAGCCAATAGAAACGCCCGATGTAGTGGATGATCGGTTGCGGCTGATCTTTACCTGCTGCCACCCTGCCCTTTCGTTAGAAGCCCAAGTAGCGCTCACGCTGCGCGAAGTGTGCGAGCTGACCACGGAGCAGATCGCCAGCTCATTTCTAACCAGCGTTACGACGATGGCACAGCGCATTGTGCGCGCCAAATCAAAGATCCGAGACGCGCGTATTCCGTACGAAGTCCCTGATCGCGAGCAATTGCCGCAGCGTCTAGATGCGGTACTGTACGTGATATACCTCGTGTTTCATGAAGGCTATGCCCCTACGACCGGCCAGCACTTGACGCGCGCGGAGCTTTCCAGCGAAGCCATACGCTTGGGAAGGTTGCTGCTGGAGTTATTGCCCGAACCCGAAGTAATGGGCTTGCTGGCGCTTATGTTGCTGCATGAGTCGCGTCGCCATACGCGGGTCGATGAGCAAGGTGCCATTGTGCTCCTGGAGTCACAAGATCGATCGCGCTGGGATAGCCAGCTGATCGCTGAAGGAAGCCAGCTAGTCCAGCGTGCGCTCAGCTCACGACGTTTGGGGCCTTATTCACTGCAGGCCAGTATCGCGGCAGTTCATGCCAATGCGCCGCGAGCAGAAGAGACGGACTGGTCCCAGATCGTGGAACTTTATGGCGTCCTTTTGCAACTGGAGCCATCGCCGGTGATCGAACTGAATCGAGCCGTCGCGATTGCCATGCGCGATGGTCCTGCCGCTGGCCTGCAGCAGATCGAAGCGATCTTGGCTCGTGGCGAATTGGCGACTTACCACCTGGCCCATGCCGCGCGAGCCGATCTCTGCCGAAGACTTGGCCAGGTGGACCAGGCCCGCAGCTCTTATCAGCGAGCCCTGGAGTTGGCTCAGCTACAGCCTGAACGCGACTTCCTGCAAGCCCGACTCGACTCGCTCCCATAGAGCGGCTCTCCCGAGCCGCCGAGTTCATAGCCGCCGCGTTCATTTTCGATCGAGGCTCCCGCCGAGCCTACCGCTGAAGTCACGAACAACACTCATCGGAAGAGCAGGCCGCATAATGTTCTGCAGACAATTCCGCAGCCGCGTTGGCCAGTTGAAAGCGATGTCTGCCACGCGTCCATCGCCAGATCGTTTACACTGATGTACGTCTGAAATCTCATCAGGCATCGCTCAGAATCGAGCCCGCTGTTCTGCTACAATATGCACCGGAAAACGAACTCACCAATTAAGGAGTCCGGACATGTTCAGAATCGAAGCGGGTAGGACCGGTAGATACTGCGATGGAATGTCGCGACGCAGCTTTGTGCAAGTGGGCGTGGCGGGTATGGCTTCGGTTGCTCTGGCCGATGTGCTGCGAGCCAAAGAGAGTTCCACCAAAGATACGTCGGTCATCTTGATCTGGCTTGATGGTGGACCAGGGCATATGGACATGTACGACATGAAGCCCGAAGCGCCGGTCGAGTATCGAGGGCTGTGGCGTCCCATTCGTACCAATGTGCCCGGCATCGAAATCACCGAGCTGTTTCCCAAACAAGCCAAAGTGGCTGACAAGTTCTCGATCATTCGTTCGCTTCATCACGATTCGGGCGATCACTTCACCGCTGGCCACTATATGCTGACCAGTCGTGGTGGTGCCAGTGGCGCGGACACTTCTGGCAAGTATCCTTCGCTCGGCTCGATCGCTACCAAGCTGGTTGGTCCCCGCCGCTCTGGCTTGCCAGCTCATGTGGCTGTGCCTTACGCCAGCAGCATTGGCTTGCGCCCAGGTTATTTTGGTGCCAACTATTTGGGACTGGAGCATAATCCCTTTGAAACCGATGGCGATCCCAATGCAGCCAACTTCCAAGTCAATAATCTGAACCTGTCCACTGGCTTGACCGTGGAACGCTTGGAAGATCGAAGACAATTGCTCAGCAGTTTTGATTCAATGCGCCGCGTGGTCGATAATACGCGTGGGGTCGAAGCGCTGGATCGCTTCCATCAAAAAGCGTTTGACCTGGTCGTGGGGACTGAAGGTCGTAAAGCGTTTGACATTTCGCAGGAGTCAGCGGAACTGCGCGACAAGTATGGCCGGCATACATGGGGCCAGAGCGTCTTGTTGGCTCGGCGCTTGGTCGAAGCTGGTTCGACGTTCGTAACCGTTCACTTTGGTGGTTGGGATCATCACTGGGACTTGAAGAAGGGTTACGAGAACTATTTGCCGATTGTCGATTCAGCCGTGGCCACGCTGTTCGAAGATCTTCATGCCCGCGGGTTGGACGAGCGTGTCTTGGTGGTCTTGTGCGGCGAATTCAGCCGAACGCCTAAGATGAATGATGGAGGCAATGGCGGCGCTCCGATGAGCATGGGAACGCCAGGCCGCGACCATTGGGGCCAGGCCATGTTTTGTTTGATGGGTGGTGGTGGTATCAAAGGTGGCCGAATCGTTGGTTCAACCACGGCTAAAGGCGAAACACCCAAGGATCGTGCAGTCACTCCTAGCGATATCCATGCCACCATCTACCGTGTTCTAGGCGTCGACCAGACCACTCAATTCTTGAATCACACCGGGCGACCGGTCCCGGCTTTGGATCACGGTGAAGTAATTCACGAGCTGTTCTAAGCCGAAGGTTTTTCCAAGCCTATTCTCAACGTGCTCGCGCGATTTCGTTCGGACTCCTATGAAGCTAGCTTCGGTACTGACGCCACCGTCGTTCACTAACTTGCGCTTGGCTGCGCAGTGTGGAGTCGAGGGCATCGTGATTCGCTATCCAGGACCAGAACTGGCTACGCTGCGTGCGCTCAAAGAGCAGATTGAAGATCACGGCATGCAGGTCTGCGCGATCGAAGGTTACTTGCCCATCGAGCGCATCAAGCTGGGGCAAGACGACCAGCAGTTGGATTTGAACGAGCTGAAGCAACTGCTATGCAACATGGCCGAACTGGGCCTGGACGTACTGTGTTACAACTTTATGGCCGGCACCGATTGGGTGCGCACGCGGGTGGACGCACCCGAGCGAGGTGGCGCGAAGGTGACAGCCTTCAGCCTGGCGGATGCTGAACGAGCTGTTTCGCTGAACCATCGGCCCGCAGATCGCGTCACCACGATCGATGCAGCGACTTTGTGGATCAATCTCGAGCGATTCCTGAATGACATCCTGCCGCTGGCAGAAAAATGTGGCGTCAAGATGTGCATGCATCCGGACGATCCACCGCTGCCGGAGTTTATGGGCAAGGCGCGGATCCTGAATTGTGTGGAGAGTTGTGAGAGGTTGGTACAACTGGTCGACAGCCCGAGCAATAAGATCTGTTTCTGTTCTGGCACCTTCGCCACCATGGGCGTCGATATTCCGCAGACGATACGACGACTGGGCAGCTCAATCGGTTATGTGCACTTTCGGGACGTACGAGGTAACAGCCAGGAGTTTGCGGAAACCTTTCACGACAATGGGCCGACCGATATGGCCGAAGCGATTCGCGCCTTGCGCGAGATCGGCTTTACCGGCTACATGCGTCCCGACCATGTGCCTCAACTAGAAGGCGAAGACGATGGCGAGCCTGGCTATACGATGCTTGGGCGGTTATTCGCGTTTGGCTATATTCGTGGCTTGTTGCACGGGACCCAGGCATGACTGAGTCTGCCTCCCAGTCGCTGACCTGGCCGCAGTTCGCCTGGTCGGTACCCACCTTCCTGGTCGCTGACGTCCAGCAGACGATCGACTGGTACGTCAACGTTTTAGGTTTTCAGATAGCGGGTAAGTTCCCTGACCAACTGCCGCTGGCCTATGCGAGTTTGAAGTTGGGCTACGCAGAGTTGATGCTCTTGAGCATGAGCAATTATGTCAAGCCTAAGCTTGATCCGCCGCGCCCGGCTGGGTACTGGGACGCCTACATTCGCACCGCCGGTGTGGCGTTGTATTACAACGCGCTGCGTTCAAAAGCGGATTCAAGTTATGTCACGCTGGATTTGATACAACGACCCTACGGCAACCTCGAGTTCGCCGTCACGGACCCCAATGGCTACATCTTGGTCTTTGGTGGCCAGTAGTCGCCAGCATAATGTTGACTGCTCAGTTTGCCTGCATGCCCTGACGCAGAATTCTTAGCAGTTCTTCCAGTTGCATCATCTGTTGCTGGGTGAGGCTGCGGAAATGCTGGCGATGGAGTTCGCGCACCGGCCTGTGAAGTTGCTTGAGGATAGCGGTTCCTTGCTCGGTGATACTCACCAGTCGGCAGCGCGCGTCGTGTGGACTGGTGCTGCGAGTGACGTAGCCGAGTGATTCCAAGCGGTCGACCAGGCGCGTCGTGTCCGGTTGACGACAGACCATGCGCTTGGCAATTGTGCCGACGGTGACGCAATCAGGTGAATGCTTCTGTTCGCCGCCGACAATCCGAAGCGCGTTGTACAGCGGCTCAGATAGTGAGTGCTCTTCGAACAACTCTCGCAGTTGAGTCGCCATCATGTCGATGGCTCGCAGCAGGCTGACGAACAGCTCTTCTTCGATAAGATCGAAAGGCTGACGCTTGCCTAATTCTTGGGCCAATTCTGTGATCGGCCGCTCTTTTGCAGAACGCTTTACTGCGCTATTTGTAGGCTTCGTAACCATTACTTTCCGGCTTGGCGGATATCTCAGACACAAACTGACGCGCTACCAGACCGCAACTGGTTAGCATCAGCAGGGCGCTCATCATCATTATGGACCAACGAAGACGTTTGTCGACTAGTTGACTACTGGTTGCATAGATAACCAGCGCTAGGCCACAACCCACTGCAGCTGGCAAGGCTAACTCGGCGAAAGCGCTACCCAGGCCGATCATACATAGACCGAGCACGCTACTGACGGCGGTGACGCTGCCAGTTGCCAGACCGCTTACAAGTGTAGTAGCGGCCACTAACATGCCAATGGTTCCATAAGTGAAACTACCTGACATTCCCACTGCCATGCCAGCTAGCCCTAACATGGTTGCGAGTCCAACGCAGTATCCGCGCACACTCGTTGGTATAGATGCTCCTGAAGTAAGAGTCGTAGCCAGCCAACAGCAGGCCATGGCTACCCCCCAAATCGCAATGCAGCCGAGTGCCGCCCATTGAATGTTGCCGGGGCGCAGATGGACACTGCCGTAGAGCAAACGGAATGCAGTTGCCAGGCATAAGCCGGCTCCCAACCATCGCAGGCGGGAACCCATTAATCCCGGTCGACGGTAGCTCTCCAAGGCTGCCAAGACGAGCGACAGTCCAGGCAGCCAGTCCAGTGCCTCGCGCGGCCAGAGACTGCGCCAGTAATCATGTCCGCTTCCGGATAGCAATATTGCCATAGCCACAGTCAGGCTGACTGCCACTGACCAGGCAGCGCACGCTTGAGCAGGCAGTTTGGCGCGCAGGCACAGCAATGCGATCAGCCCTGGAAGGACCAGGGCCACAGCGATCGCCCAGCCCATCGAAGCAGGTGTCATGGGCTTACTTGATGCCTTCAAAACTGATGAGCAGGGTGACATCGTCACCGATATTGGGCAAGTAGGTCTTCATGTCGAATTCGGATCGCTTGATCACCAACCGGCCGGCAAAGCCTGTATGCGTCTTTTGATCTGGTGCCGGGCCGGTGCCCAAATACTTCAGTGGCAAAACAATTTCTTTGCTGACGCCGTGCAAAGTCAGAGTACCCGTGATTTGCAGCAGTTCGTCTTTCTTCTCAACGCTCTTGCTGACGAAAGTGATCTCTGGAAACTGTTTGACATTGAAGAAGTCCGGGCCGCGCAGATGTTCGTCGCGTTTGGGACTCTTGGTATCCAAGCTGTCGGCATCGATCGTGAATTGGAACTTGCTGGCGACGACATTGGCAGGATCAAACGAGAACTTGCCAGAATATTTGCCGAACATGCCATAGCAGAAGCTATAACCTAAGTGATTAATGGCAAAGACCACGGAGGTATGTTGATCGTCGAGCACATAGTCATCGGCGCGTACCTGCGCCGGCACGATCATCAAGCTCAGCAGCCACATCACCATCCCACTCAAAACACTCTTCCGCATGATTCCAGCCCTCGTATTGGTGAATCGTTAAACACAGCTTCATCACGGTTTCTAGTGCCCTGCCACCCGTAGCCGCCACTTAGTAGCCACCACTGCCAAGTTTTGAAGTTGCGCCTTTTGGGAATGTCACCACATGTCACCTCTCCCGGCGCAGCTGGGGGAGGTCGCAGACGAGGCCTTTAGCCGAGGCTGCGGGAGGGGGCCATGCGCCATGGTTGACTCATCCCTGGCGCAGTGCCCCCTCCCGAATCTTCGCCTTAAGGGCTCGATTCGACCTCCCCCAAGCTGCGCTTGGGAGAGGCGACACAAAAATGCGCCACTTCAAAACTTCCAAGCGGGGGACATAGCGACGTAGCCATGACCATCGCACCGAAAAGCCGCAACGCTCTAACTTACACTGCCGAGTAATTTATCTGTTGCAACAGATAAATGCAACCCCGGCTGCAACGTCGAGAGTCTGCGCTTCCGGCACTTACCTCTGCTTCCGAGCGGCTCGGCAGATTGACTCTATGCCGCAGTTTCGCTCCAGTTAATGCCTGGTGATGTAGTGACTACGAGTACTGAGTCGGTTTTGGTGCCGCACTGAACTTTAGAAGGCATGCGCTATGGTAATACGTATTGTTGCTCTGCTTGCGCTGTATCTGCTGAGTGCCTGCCAGGTGAGCGTCGCAGGCGAGCGCCCCAATGTGCTGCTGATCGTTTCAGATGACTTGAACAATATGTTGGGTTGCTACCAGGATCCACTGGCCAAGACTCCTAACATCGACCGTTTGGCGGCTCGCGGCATGCGATTTGATCGTGCGTATTGTACATTCCCGCTGTGTGGTCCCAGCCGCAATTCAATGTTGACCGGTCTTTATCCCAACAGCACCGGCATTCTGGCCAATCAGCAGATCTTTCGTCAAACGATCCCTGATCAACTGAGCATGTCGCAGGCATTCCGACAGGCGGGATATTTTGCTGCGCGCATCGGCAAGCTGTATCACTACAACGTGCCCAATTCGATCGGGACAAACGGTCACGATGATCCGGCAAGTTGGGAACTGGAGCTGAATCCTGCTGGCGTTGATCGACTGCAAGAGCACTCGAAGATCTTTTCGCTTTTGCCGGGGCAGTTTGGTGGTACGCTCTCCTGGTTCCGTTCACCGAAATCGGATGCTGAGCATACCGATGGTCTGATGGCCGAAGACGCTCAGTGGGTACTGGAGCGCTGTGCCAGGCGGCGTGATCGACCATTCTTTTTGGCTGTTGGTTTCTTCCGCCCGCATACGCCTTATGTGGCGCCGAGCAGTTACTACGATATTTATCCCGAAGACCAGATGCCCGTTGTATTGGGTGTGAAGGAGGATCAAGCCGACCTGCCAGTGCCGGCGTTGGGCAGTTATAAGAAGGAGCAAGATAAACTGGATGATGCTCTGCGCCGTCAGGCGCGGCAGGCTTACCTGGCAAGCATTAGTTTCATGGATGCCCAAGTTGGCAAAGTGATCGATGCGCTGGACCGATTAAAGCTGGCTGATAACACGATCATCGTCTTCACGAGCGACCATGGTTATCACATGGGCGAACATGGCTTGTGGCAAAAGATGAGCCTCTTTGAAGAGAGTGCCCGTGTGCCGCTGCTGGTGGTTGCCCCTGGAGTATCGAAAGCCGGTAGTGTAGCGGCAGCGCCCGTTTCTCATGTCGATTTGTTTCCGACGCTGGCGGAGCTTTGCCAGGTACAGGCGCCCGGTAATTTGCAAGGTCAAAGCCTGGTGCCGATGCTACGTGACCCGCAGTTCACTGGGCGAGGCTGGGCGCTGACACAAGTCATGCGTGGCGGTGGCCAGGCTCAAGCTGCTGTGGCGACCAATGTAGGGGCTGGCGGTGAGCGCTTCTTTGGTTACTCACTGCGCGACGCTCGTTATCGATACACAGAGTGGGACGAAGGCCAGCGGGGGCGAGAGCTGTATGATCATGAAAGTGATCCTGGCGAGCTAACCAATCTGGCCGCTAGTCCCAGCCTGGCTGCTAACCCCGAGCATTCCGCTATCATCCAGCGGTTATCAGACCAGCTCCACACGGCCACCGGCCAGTCATTCCCAGCCGGCGGCGAGCGTCCCAACCTTAACCCCAGCCTCTGGCCCCCGCTCCTAACCGCCCCCTAACGCCCAGCGTCTCGATCCTCCCTATCCCCGACCTATGCCGAGCGACCACGGACTGCATGTTGCCAATTGGCGCGTCAACTTCCGGCGGGCCGCGAGCAGGAACCCTTGCAAGCAGCAGAGAAAAGCCTAAAATGCGGCCAGTACAAGCGTCCGTGGCGCAACTGGATAGCGCATCGGTCTTCGGAACCGAGGGTTGAAGGTTCGAATCCTTCCGGGCGTACTGAATGGAAAACCTTATTTTTGTTGGCTGGAACGCACTTTTAGCGTTACCGTCATAACGACGAGCGGCCCCGATTCGCAAGCAGCGACTACCGAAAAACTCGGTAAAGGGGAACTCGATGGCAAGACCCAAAGCCAAAGCGCCAGCCCTGCGCTACCATCTAAGCGGGCAATCTGTCGTCACGATCGATGGCAGAGACTTCTACCTTGGAAAGCACGATTCGCCGGAGTCAATCGCGCGTTACGCGGTGTTGATCGGGATCTACCAAGCAGGCGGACTCAAGCTCCCAACAGACTTTGACGCAGCGAGCCTTGACGCGGCAGCCGGCGCGATGCTCGGACTATCGCAACCGACACAGCAAGCAGACGCGCCAATCCTGGTTCGGCATGTTACCGCCAGTTACCGCGAGCATATCAAGACCAAGTACGCGGCAAACCCTACCGAACGCTTTCGGCTTAATCTGCTGTGCGATGAACTGGACGAGCACGACGGAGACCGCCAGGCGGACGCATACGGCCCCCGGGCACTTCAAGCACAGCGGCAGCGGTGGATTAAGGACGGAAAGTCTAGGGTGTACTGCAATCGCCTCACAAACGCAGTAATACGGCTTTTCAAGTACGCAGTCAGCCAGGAGTTAGCCAGCGTTGATACTTGGCAAGCACTACGGAGCGTTGAACCTCTGCGGATCGGACAGACTGAAGCGCCAGAGACCGAGCCGGTAAAGCCTGTCGCAATTGAGATCGTGCGCCAAACCGCCAAGCATCTCTCCCCGGTGCTCAAAGCGATGTTGCGGATTCACGTTGCAACTGGGATGCGTCCCAGCGAGTTATGCCGCATTCGCCCTTGCGACATCGACCGTACTGGTCAGGTTTGGATGTATCGCCCAGCCAGGCACAAGACAGCCAACAAAGGGAAAGCTCGAGCTATCCCAATTGTGGGCGATGCTCTCGATGCTCTGGTCGACTATCTGAATCGCAAGCCAGACAACTATTGCTTCTCGCCGGCAGAGTCTGCGGCGTGGTACCGAGCCAAGCAGCGCAGTGAGCGCAAGGGCTACGGATCGTATCGCAAACGAAAATCTAATCCGAGCAAGGTGCCAGGCATTTGCTTTAACTCGCACAGCTACCGCCAATCGTTGCAGCGAGCTGCCAAACAAGCCAAGGTCGCCAGTTGGACTCCGTACCAACTGAGGCACTTAGCTGGAACTGTCGTCCGCGATGCTCTTGGGCCAGAAGCCGCACAAGCTTTACTCGGTCACGCGAGAATGGACATGACCGAGCACTATGCAAAGCTCAGCGAACAAAAGGCAATCGAAGCAGCGGCAGCCGCGCCAAAGCTGTAAAATACCAACATCGTCGCCAGCGGAGTAATTAACCGCGCGTCCGGCCAGCGCTCACAGTCCTCTAGCTGCGGGTGCTGGTCGGCAGCGACTTCTAAGACTAGAGGATTCTGATGAAGAAGCGAATCATTCCACCAGACGTTGGGCTACAGCCATACGAGCGGTACGAAGACGAAAGCCAAATCGGATTCACTACCCCTATCCGTGATGTGTTGGAGCACTTGCAAGGCATCGCCAATAGCATGGATGTGATATGCAATGATGAAGCCGACAATCTAAACAACGGTCGCCCTTTCGATGCGCTGCGATGGCTAGAAGCTTTCGAGGCATGCGTTTTGATTGACAGGATAAAGAGCACGAAGATTGAACCCTCGAATCTAAACGAAGTGCTGTATCTATGTGTCCGCGTAGGTTCTCTATCGACACAAGCCAATGTTCGACCAGCCGAACGCGCTTTTGCAATTGGAGTAAGGGCACCCGAAATAGCAGCCAATGCGAGATCGAGGCGACCACCAAAGCTCACCATGAAACGGACTGAGCTGTTAACCATGCTGAAAAGGATACGCAAGACGTTTCCGAACCTATCGGTAAAGGCAATTCAGCGAAAGCTTGGCGAGCGTTTAAAATGCTCCGCCTCGACGATAGCCAACCTTTGCACAGAGCACAAAATCAGCAGCAAAGATTATTCGGTTTAAGCTATCCAGATTTAAACCGCCAACAACCAATACTTCTCCTGTTGCATTCACTTGTAGCAGGAGATTTTTTATTATGTCCAAAACTAAGGACTCGACAGTCAATCGCATTTTGACGGAAGACGTTGTAACGATTTCGGATGCGAGAAAAGAACTGGGCAGTATCTACAAGAAGCGTCCAGACAAGGCCACCATGATGCGGTGGATTCATCGCGGAGTTGGAGGCGTCAAGTTGGAGTGCGTGGTGTTGGGGCGAAACTATTTCACTTCCCGCCAAGCTCTCACTCGGTTCATGGAAGCCCGGACCGCTAAAGCTCTTGGAGGTGCTCAATGACTTTCCAAGAATATCTCGATGCTCGAATCGACGCACAAGACCTAACCCCAGAACTGCGGCGTGCTCTGCTGATTCAGTGGCAATCCGAGCAGCCGACTATACCTAATACAAACGCTTGTAAAGGGTATAAGCCCACAACGGTGATTGTCATCGGTGACGACATCGAAGAACGCTGGAGTCGAGCGGTGCGAATGGAGGTGCCAGTATGAGAGACGAAATCGTGCCAGGTGTTTGGCTTGAACCAGTCGACGATAAGCACCAGCGAATCGGCGGACCTTTTGACGGCAGTTGGACAGATAAACTGGAGCCGCAAATCGTACGGTCGCTAATTTCTAAAGCGGCATCGTTATACGCCCCCGACGCCAATGGTCGACTGGTATTCATAAAGAGCGGAAGCGAAGACGAACTAGCCAACGAGTTTCAGTCAAGGTTTCCGCCATGCTCGCAATAGACCGAGTTCAATTGATCGAACGCGCGGCCGAAGTTGGCTTGAAGCTGATTCGTGCTAGCGAGCTGGAGGGTGCGCAGAAATGCGAACCCACTAAACGACAATAGGACCATTGGCCGTGGTCCTACTGTTCGCAAATCTTCATGATTTTGAGCGCGGAAACAATGCTTGATGGAGCTCAGTTTCCTACGCTTTCACTGCTCGGAGCAGAGCAATAGCGAGTATGGATATTTTAGAGGATGAACGCTGTACCTTCAACGATAAAGCTAGTCGACCCGCGTATCGATCAAGAGGAAGTGGAGCGGGCCAAAAGGGAACGCGCGGCGGAGTTAGACTCCGAGATACTGCGGCCGGTTAAGCTCAATGCGATGATCGACAGCCACCCTGAGTTGCGGCCGTACGTGGTCGATGGACTATTGAGGACAGGCGAGACCGCGAACATCATCGCCAGCCCGAAAGTTGGTAAGTCTTTCCTCGCTGGCAACTTGGCTTGTGCAATCGCGAAAGGATGTCACTGGTTCGGCTATGACGTAAGGCAAGGCAACGTCTTGATACTCGACAATGAGTTGCACCCAGAAACACTGGCACACCGACTAGACCGCATAGCAAACGGAATGCAATTGACGGAGGAAGACCGAGACCGCATTGATGCAATCTCTTTGCGCGGCCGGTTGATGGACATTAACAACTTCTCTACCAAGTTGGAGATTGAGCCAGGCCGGTATCTGCTAATAGTACTCGATGCGCTTTACCGAACCATTCCCGCGGGCGCAAATGAGAACGCCAATGCCGACATGATGGCGATTTACAACCAGTTGGATAAGTACGCTCAGCAGTGGTCGGCCTCAATAGTTGTGGTCCATCACTCAAGTAAAGGCGACCAAAGCCAGAAGGGAGTAACAGACATTGGCGCGGGGGCCGGCGCAATCGCCAGAGCGGCCGATACTCATATTGCCATTCGCCCCCACGAAACCGATGGCCTCTGCGTAATGGAAGCTGTAACCCGGTCTTTCAAGTCTCCCGAGCCCGTCAGCATTAAGTTTGACTGGCCACTATGGGGCGCGGTCACAGTTGCACCAGAAGTAAAGAAAATGAGTGTCCGAGCGTCTGAGAGCAAAAAGGCGGAAGACAAAAAGGACGCTCAAGACATGTTGGCCAAGATTCCTTTCGCTCCGGCTGAGATCCAGCAGAACGACCTTTTCGACCTATTCAGTTACGGCGTTCCAAGGTGTAAACGGCTCGCCGGTCTACTGATTCAAGACAACCAAGTTACGATTGAAAAACGGTCCGAAAAGAAGGGCGGTAGGAAGTACGTTTTCTACAGTCGTTCTATAAGTGATTCCAATTCCAATTCCGGTCCTGATTCCGGAAACGAAACCGGAATCATGTAATTCCAATTCCGGTATACGTAGTACCGGAGTGGAATAACTGATTTCCGAGCACGAAATCACTTCCACGGACGAACGGAAAATGAACACACCACAACGCTACGCAATCGCCTACTGGAACGCGGGACTAGTGCCGATTCCGCTTAGGCTCGATGGGTCAAGAGCGCCAATCAGCGGCTTTGACCTGGAACGCTATTTCAGGGAGCGACCGAGCCTAGAGCAGGTGACAGATTGGTTCGCTAAGCCAGCTGGCATTGGCTTGGTTCTAGGCGTGGTCTCAGGTGGAGTGGAGTGCATCGACTTTGACGACCCGTCGCCATTTGCTCCAATCTACGATTCCTTGCCGACAGACCTACACAAGCGGCTAGCAGTGTATGAGACCCCGCGCGGTGGTTTCCATGTGTTCTACCGATGTGAGGAAATCTGCGGACCTCGACACCTTGCAAGAACGAAGGATAAAAAGGTTCGCATTGAAACAAAGGGCGAGGAAGCGTTGGTCACTGCGGAAGGGTCCCCCTTTGCGGTGCATAGTTCAGGGATGCCGCATTGCCACTACATGGGACCAAGACTCGAAAGCCTGCAATGGATCACGCCTGCGGAGCGTAGGAGGCTTTGGCAGCTATGCGCAACGCATGACCAGACTGGCGAGCCCACCCCATCACAGAAGCTAGGGCGGCAGCTGGCTGAGCGTGAGTATCGAGAACGCCACCCCGTAGACCCCGCCTCTATCCAGTTGGCCAGTGCCTACCTTGCCAAGATGGAACCAGCGATCCAAGGGAGTAGCGGCAGCAACGCATGTTTCCGAGCGGCTTGCAAACTGGTTGACCATTTCAACCTAGACCCGCAAGACGCCTTGCAACTGCTAATCACCGAGTACAACCCTCGATGCGCACCCCCTTGGACCGAACGAGAGCTAGAGCACAAGGTTAAAGACGCTATGCGAAAGGTGGGCCGATGCTAGACCCCACCAGTCACCCCCCAGGCAGCGCGGCCAAAATCGAGATCCTGCGTCAGCGAGCCGAAGCCGGTTTGCCGCTATTCGTCGAAGGTGACAACACCAAACTAACTGGCCTTATGCGTCACACCCCTTGGCATCGTGGCGAGAACCAAGCACAAGCCCGCCAGGCTGCTTTGCACGCGTTGGAATCGACGCTAAAGGCCAGGAGGGCAAAACAGTGCGGATAGCGTACCGGTGTCAATGCGGAGGCGTGGCGCGGCAATACAAGACCCGCCGATATGGGCTAGCAGTCCGACGATACGTCAAGTGCTCCAAGTGCGGTGGCACAGGCATTGTCAGGCATCAAGTCGAAGCTGATGGAACCTTAGTTTTGAGTTGTGTACTTACCACAGGTACAAGCTCGATTGAACAGACCGAAAGCTCGGCAAAGATTGAACCAGAAGGATCCCAACAGCATGGCAAAGACCAAATCGACAATTGACCAAATGGCCGAACTCATCGACAAGACTGTTCGAGAGGCGGACGAAGTTCTAAGGCAAATCGTCCAGCGTGACGGAAAGCCGACCGCAACCGAGATTGCATACTTTCGCGGGCTAGGCTGGGATGTCTCGATGCTTCCCGGCAACTTAGACCGAAGCCGAAAAAGTCTGCTTCGCGAACTGGCTCGCATGACGCGCGTCTGCGATAAGCAGGCGATAGCTGGAACCGAATCCAAGCGGAACGACCTAGAGGGCGAGTATGAACAAGCTCTGGACGAACTAGAGACCAAGGGTCCGGCACTGCAAGAATCAATCGCCAAGGCGACAGCCGAACTTCAGCGCCTTACCTCGAAGCCCAAAACACTGGCGCGACGACTCGAAGAATGCAAGGCAGCGGTGTTAAGCCTTCGTGAAGAGTTGCCGCTTGAGATCCGCGAATCTGCACAAGCCAAGATGGACGAACTCACAGCCAGCGAAGTCTATCGCAAGGTTCGCTCGATGAAGTCTCGGGCGGAGATGATTGAAAACATTCTCAAGATTCCAGCCAGCAGCGAGCAAGCCAAGCTTCATGCACAAGCGGTGCGTAAGGACCTCTTGGAAAAGATTGAAGGTAGCTGGACAGTCAATCCAACGTCGTGGGGTACGTACTTGGGCGAGCTCCGCCAAGAGCTGGCAACGATTCAAGAGCAATTGCCGGACATCGAAGCAGAGGTAAACGACCGTCTGTTGTCGGCACAAGCTGAGTTTGACTTTTACGCGAAGTAAGCAAATGGACGCACAAGCAAAATACTACCAACTGGTTGAAACGAAGATTCAACAAGGCATGAGCAGGGCAGAGGCCGCCAGGTCCGTGGCCCGCAACTGCCCAACGCTTCGGGCAATGGCGATTGCTCAAGCCAACAGCCAACCATCGGCAAAACGCATTGGCACTATGGTGCAAGCCAAGGCAACAGCCAAGCCTATGGCAATGGCAAGCATGACCGCCGATCAGTTTCGCGCTGCGGTTGAACAGTTGATGCGAGATGAGGGGCTGAGCCGTCAAGAGGCTGCAAGCCGACTCTCCAAGTCAATGCGACTCAGCGAGACAAAGCCAAGCGGCAACTTTTTTCAACAATTCAAAAAATCGTATCGTAACTGATGCAGGCCGGCTTGTGCGGGAGTGTGGTCAACCCATCGTCAAACTGGTTCATTCGACGCGATGGCAAGACGATCGGCAATGCTGAGCTATCCCGCTACATGCCCCCAGGAGTTACCGAGATGAAGCCAAAGGCAAAAGCTTTAATCGGATGGAAGCCAAGCAGAGAGACCGCCGAAGCAGAGTGGCGCGACCGGATTGGCTTGCTGATGCTGCAACGCGAAATCACTCATCGCGAAGCAGTTGAGATAATCAAGGTTGAGCAACCGCGATTGTGGAGCCGAGTGCTGATGGAACGCAAGGCACTAAGGCAGAGATAGGCCTGGGACATCGAAGTAATTTTAAGGGGTATCCCAGCCTATTGCGGTCAACAGGATATCAAATTTGTTCCGGTTTTTCCGTCCGTCCGAAAGTTGTCCGGTAAGTCGGACTGGGGTAGGGGGAAGTGCAATTAGAAACATTTAAGGATCATCATGTCATCTGAAAGCGTCTCGATTTTGATTGCCGCGGACGACAAGGCCAGCGCGAAGCTAAAGGCTGTTGGCAACCAAGTTGATGCACTTGGTGCGCGAGTGAAGGAAACTGGGGGCAAGCTCAAAGCAGGTAGCGAACTGGCTGGAGTATTCGCCAACGCTTTCGGTGGCTCAGCGATCGGCGCGTTTTCTTCTGAGCTAGGACAACTGACCGAGAAGGTAAGCGCATTCTCCGAAGTCTCAAAGTCTGGTGCGGGCGGCGCTTTGGCGTTCAAAGCCGCGCTGGCCGGCGCTGTTGCGATTGCATCGTACAAGGTCGGCGCGGCGATCGGTAATTGGTGGTTTGAAACCAACCGGTGGAAAGAGGAGCTCAAGGCCGCGGCAACGGAAGCAGAGCGCCTGGAAAAGCTACGGATGGACAAGCAACAAAAGCGATTCAGTCAGAACCGCGAAGAGATGGGGCTTATCTTCGATCCAGCAGAGCGCGAAGCAGCGACCAACGCCGAAGCAGATCGGCTGGCTAAAGAGGCCGAAGGCATGAAAATGCGTATCAAGCTAGCCGAAGAAGAAGTCAAAGCCCGCAAAGCCGCCGAAGCTTGGTCAATCCCCGGTGGCAATGCGACCGCCGAGCGCGAGATAGCTGAGCAACAGCTTGCCCAGTTGAAAGAGCAACAAGCCGCACTACGCGCGGAGTCCGAAGCGCTGAAAGAGTCTGTTGGCGAGCGAGCCAAGCGCATCGAGTCGCTCAAGGCGGAGAACGAAGCTAAAGCGAAGTCAGGCAGTTTCGTTGAAGGTTTGGAGCGTGAAATTGAGCTGCTCAAAGCGACCAAAGAGGAGCAGCGAGCAATTGAAGCACAACGCAACGCGCCAGCCCAAAGCGAGCGAGCCAAACAACTGCTAGAGGAACGCGATGCACTGCTAGCCAAGAAGGCGGCCGAATCGGAAGCCGAGGCA
The DNA here is from genome assembly GCA_037367405.1 of Ottelia alismoides. Classification (NCBI taxonomy): domain Eukaryota; kingdom Viridiplantae; phylum Streptophyta; class Magnoliopsida; order Alismatales; family Hydrocharitaceae; genus Ottelia; species Ottelia alismoides. The sequence continues at coordinate 7,796,487 of JAZKJV010011400.1, read as the reverse complement.
GCAGCCAAGCAGGCAGCCAAAGAACGCGAATCAGAGGCTCAGCGGATTGAGCAACTCGAAAAGCGTGAACTGGCTAGGCTCCAGGCAAAGCGAATCGAACTGGAGCAAGGCAAGGAAGCAGCGCGGGCTTTCATGCTTGAGCAAGAAGGGCTGAGCAAAGATTCAGCGGCGAGGATTGCACGCGAAGAAGCCGCACTAACTGGACCGTCCATCGGTGGTAGCGATGGCGGACCACAGCAAGCCTTGCAAGGCCGATTGCTGACGCGTGGTATTGGTGGGGGCGATCCCTTCGACCGAGCAGCTGCAGCGGCTGAGAAGCAAGTAGCAAAGCTGGAAACGCTCAACGCCAATCTAGGCGGGAAGCTCGACAAGCTTTACGAAGCCCAGAAGTCCAAGAGTATTGTTCTCAAATCGGTAAACGTGCCATGATCGTAACCCGCGAACTGCTGATGCAATCATGGAACACTCGGTTCTACTTTGTGCTAGGTTCGGCAGTTCATGTCTACGAACAGCATGGAACCGATGTCTATGATGCAATGGTCAAGATGCTTGAGCACTTCGCATTGCATGACTTGGAATTGCCCCGTAAAGAATCGCTCAACATTCTGTACATGGTAAGCCTAGACCCTTTGGGCGACTGGGTTTCAATGCCGACCGGGCCAGCTTATCGCCAGTCCAAACCAATCGTCAGAGAGATCCTAATGGAAGCCTGCGTCTACCATCATGGATGCAGCGCGGCAGAGTATCTGCTTGAGGTAGCCGATGTAGACTTCATCAACAGCATGACGTGACCAGGCCCCGGGGCAATTGGGGTCCCAAATCGACCTGCCCCGCCTACAGCGGTTCAATAGGCACCGAGTTTACACACAAATACCTTAGCGCAACTTCCATTTTTTGAGCGAACAAACAGCGGCGCACGGCTAGGGGCTGCGGGGTAAGGGGTGGTGCGCAATGCGGGCCAGGATTCAGTTTCCAAGCGGCTGGCAACTGCGGATAAACGTCAAAGAGATGCGGGGCTTTATCACAGTCAAGGTTTGGCTGTTTCGTCGCGGGCGCAGTGGCCCCCAAGCCCCCTGACAGCGCCGGAGTGTATCATCGCATCCGTGGTATCTGGTTGACCGCTCTGGGTGGGCATGGGCTCCAAAAGGAACCAGAAGCCGGCGGGCATCCATCCTACCATCTGTTGACAGCCAGGCCAAAACTGTGCTAGTCTGGCCGGTCCTAAACCAAAGTATCAATCGGCTAGTTCTGGGATCCTACTGGACCTAGCCACCACTTGAAAAACGTGCGTCAAAGCCTGCAAGCTTGTTTGATGTTCCGAGCGTACCTGCGTAGGCAGTAGCAAGGACTCAGCGGCGGTTGATACCCGCCGAGGAACGAGTTTGCAGGCTTTCGCGTTTTCATGGGAGCCAATCAAATGGCTGATTCTCTTTTTGATGTGTGCCTGTTTCTACCTTCAGGCGAGTTTATTGGTTACGCTGGCGAGTCTCTACCCTTCTCGGCAGCGCTGGCTTGTTCGCGAGGCGTCAACGATCATCGCAAGCCAACCGGCCCCACGGCCGTAGTTGTGCCCCTCGACGCATACGAGAAAGAAATTAAGGCCGGCGTAAACGCTTATCACAAAGGCGTTGACGCAGCAACTTCTAGCATCGCTTTAAACGCTTCCAGTGAGCAAGACGACTCAGATGTCGACCAGCAGGCAGAGAACGCGACAGACGCGAACGTGGTGGACCGTTATGAAACTATCCGCGTAACATGCCGCCAAGAACGGGAGCAAGCAGTCCAGAAAGCTTTCTTGGAGCACTTGGAAGTTCTGCGAGACGCTGCAAGCTTGCTAACAGATCCCGCCGATTTGGGAATCGTGGCCGCCAGCCTTGAGCAACTGGCTATGGCTCTTGCTGATGTCGACGACAACATTTACGAAGAGTTTGACTACGGGCTCAGTGGCGACTTGCGATATACGGAACTCGAAGAGGCTATCGGTGTTGTTCGCTAAGTATTGCAACTTGCAATACACCAGCGCCCCGGGCTAATCACCTGGGGCGTTTTTGTTTACCGACAAATACCGAACTACTGCGATTCAATGCAATCATTGCAACTCTAGGCGCGTTCTGCTAGCATTGTTTTTGCTTGATGAGCGGGGTTTTTCAGCAAGAAAAGCTAGCAAAAGTTTGCCCTTCGGAACCGAGGGTTGAAGGTTCGAATCCTTCCGGGCGTACTCGTTTCATTCTGCGAACTTCAGGCTACCCGCCGGTTCGTTAAGTGAGAGGTTTTCTAGTGCGGCGTCTCGACCCCTCAAATACCCAATGTTTTGAGTGTATTCAGTTTTTCAGCCCCGACTTGCCGCGCTCTCGCTTTTCTTATCGCGAGCGAATTTTCCGAATGTTGCTTCCGTCTGAACGGTATTTTCTCCCGCGAACTATCGCGCTCTCTAGTTGATAAGTGGTTGCTTGTTAGAACGCCGATTGCTTCCGATCCACCGATCCGGACCTCAAACTAGCCGACCGCCGGGTTAAGAGCGGGGCAGATACCGGAGATTGCGGCCAAACAAAACGGGCTGGAAACTGTTTGGTCATTTGCTTCTCCATTTCTTACGGCAACGATTACTATCTGCGCGACACGAGCATTTCTTAGCCACGTCCACCAAGACTCGATTGCCGAAAGGCAATAAAAAATGAGATTTCACCATGCTATTCAGCTTGGCACATGCTCTGCAAATAGGCCGAACATCCAACCAATCGCTGTTCCTGCATGAATAAGATGACAAACCACCACATCAAGAAACAATGTGCCGTCTGCAAACAATTGTTACCAATATCAGAACTGGTGCCCGGCCGTTTCGTGCGTTCCATAATTGCTGATCGAATTCTCACCGAACATCCCGATTGGAACTCCGAGAACTACATCTGCAACAGCGATCTCAATCGGTACCGTAGCATTTATGTGCAGGGCGTGCTGGAAAAAGAACGCGGAGAATTGTCGTCACTAGAACAGGAGGTGTTGCACAGCCTTAGCGAACATGGAGTCTTGACGGATAACCTGAACGAGACCATCGACGAAAAGAGTACCTTTGGCCAACGCCTGGCAGATCGCGTTGCAAGTTTTGGAGGGAGCTGGACGTTTATCATCGTGTTTGCCGCCATCCTCTTCCTGTGGATTGGGATGAATTCCATCGCTATCTTTTTCAAGCCGTTCGATCCTTATCCCTATATTCTGTTGAATCTGGTGCTATCCTGCCTCGCGGCCATTCAGGCCCCGGTGATCATGATGAGTCAGAATCGACAAGTGGCGAAAGACAGGCTTCGCGCCGAGAACGACTACCGTGTGAATCTAAAGGCAGAGCTCGAGATCAGGCATTTGCATTCCAAGCTCGATCTGCTGCTCACGCACCAGTGGCAAAGGTTGCTGGAGATTCAGCAAGTTCAAATGGATCTTTTGCAAGAACTCGGTAGCAAGCGATGAGCTATAAAGCCCTCTTGGGGTTGGTCCGGCATCATAGGTGAAAGCGAAATCGTCGCAGGTGTCTTTGAAGCGATTGAGAAAAGGGATGAGCAGCTTTCCGATTTGATTGATGAGCTTGCACCGGGAGACAAACTTGCAGCCTACTTTGTGACGGGACGCTGGCAAGAATAAATGGGGTCAGGTCTCATTTTCTGTCACATTTCCCAACTTTGGTCCACTGAAAAATGAGACCTGACCCCATTTATTCCGCGTGAACTCCGGGTTTTAAGCTACCATGGTTCCGGGCAGTGGGCACCTCAACAATCATCTCAACAAAGTGAGCGGTAAAAACCATGAGAAGCTCTTGTTATTTGGCGTGCGTCTTGATAGTCGCTGGCGCGTTTCCTGCTGCACAGGCGCAAGAGACTGCCTTTGTTAAACGTTCCCAGGCCTTCATTGCTAAAGTGACCTCGGAGAAAACTCCGGCGGTAGTGGTTTTGGTTGCCAAGGATGGACAGATTGCATTTCAAGGAGCTGGCGGACAGGCTGACTTGGAAAAGAAGGTTGCTGCCACAGTCGAAACCAAGTTCCGCATCGGTTCGGTTACCAAGCAGTTTACGGCTGCAGCCATCTTGAAGTTAGCCGAAACCGGAAAACTGAAACTGGGAGATACGCTGGACAAGTATTATCCAGACTTCAAGAACGCCAAGAGCGTAACACTGGAACAGCTTTTGACTCACACCTCGGGTTTGCACAGCTACACAGAGAATGCAGATTTTTATTCGCGTGTTTCCCAGCCGATCAAGTCGCGTGACTTGATTGACTGGACGAAGAATGATCAGCCCGACTTCGCGCCAGGTACCGACTTCCACTACTGCAACACGGGCTATTTCTTGCTCGGGGAGATCGTGGCAAGCGTCTCAGGCAAGGCCTATGGCGAATACCTGGAGTCGGAGTTTTTTGAACCGCTGGGCATGAAAAATACTGGTGTGTTCGAGAATGCCTCGCCACCGGAGAACATGGCTAGTGGCTACTCGTATGTGGATGATAAGTATGAACCGGCACTGAATTGGGATATGAGCTGGGCTGGAGGCGCTGGAGCTCTGTATTCAACGGTGGGTGATCTGCATCGTTGGAATGAGGCCTTACATAATGGCAAAGTCATCCGACCAGAATCACTGACAGCCGCCACGACGCCAGTCAAATTGCCAAAGGGCAAGACCAATAGCATGAACTATGGCTATGGTCTGTGCTCCACAACTCATCGCCGACTGCCCGTCATCAACCACTCGGGCGGGCTACAAGGGTGGAAGTCTGATCTGCTGTACTTCCCAGAACAAAAAACGACGGTCGTAGTACTGTCCAACGCCATGCCTTCGGCAGCGGAGATGGATCCGCAATTGATCGCTCGCATCTCTGCTGAAAAGTTCTTGGCCGACGCGCTTGCGAAGCTTCCACCGCGGCAAGTTGACAAGTCGATCGACCCCAAAGTCTACGCCGAGTATGTGGGCCGATATGATTATGTTTCTCTGGTCATGGACGTGACAACTGAAGGCGGAAAGTTGTTCGCCCAGTTAACTGGCCAACCAAAGCTGGAATTGCTGCCTGAGAGTAAAGACCACTTCTACTGGAAAGACGTCGACGCGGAAATCATTTTCCAGCGTGATGAACACGGTACGGTAACGGGAGGCATTCACACTCAAGCTGGTAATTCATTTGGCGTCGCTAAGCTTCCCGACCAAGCCGCGCTGGAAGACGCCGCGCTCCAAGACTATGTTGGCCAATATCAGTACGGTCCAGCTATCATGACAACTACGGTTGAAAACGGGCAGTTGTTTGCGCAGATTACAGGTCAACCTAAATTTCCAATCTTTCCCAAAGGAAAGAATACGTTCGAATGGCGGGTTGTAAAGGCAGAAGTGGAGTTCATCAAGGATGACAAGGGTGCTGTCACCAAGGCGCGGCATACGCAGAACGGCAATACTTTCGACGCCCCGAAGAAGTAGCAGGCTTGGGGGTTGCACGAGAATCGGATTCACACCCATTTTCTGGAACGCATTGTGACGTTTACATCGTCCGCGCGGGCCAAAATTGGACGCTCGCTTAAATTTTCATGCAAATTCCACGCCCTCTCCATCCTACTTCGAGCGGCAAGCTAATCGTTTCTCAGGACTTCGAAGCCTGCCCCGACTTCGAGTTCATTCCAAACCTAACAAGGTATTGCTCGCCGACATTTGATTTAGGGGCTTTTCTGATGCACTTCCGTTTCCCACCGCTCCCGTTAATCATCTCCAGTGCAATTCTCGTAATTACTGGCTGTTTGGCGCCGTCCATGGCGGGTGCCGAAGAACCAATCCCAAGCTCGGATGTCATCAAGCGTATTCAATCCGATGGGAATCTACGGCTTGGAATGTACCTGGGATTTGAAGGTCTTAGCTTTCGTGAACGTGGCAAGGTCGTCGGTTTAGAAGTGGAACTTGCCAGGCTCCTTTGCGAAGAAGTTTCGGTTGAGCTTGGCAAGCGAATCGAACCCGAAATCGTCAATCAAGAGTGGAGCCAAATCATCAAAGTGCTCCGTGACGAAAAGTACGACGCGGTGCTCTCGGCAGTTATTCCTAACCCGATGTATGACCGTTATCAAGTCCGATACACACAATCGTACCTCGATACGGGACCCGCCATCTGCTGTCGTGAAGTCGATGGTAAGCCTGCGAATAACGTCACGTCAAGCGTTGAATCACTGGCCGATAAGCGCATTGTCGTGATCAATGATCCTGCGGTTCGGCGCGTACTTCGTCTGTCTGGCGTCTATGTTCCGGGGGACGAGCAAGCGACCGATCTGGAACGCAAATTTCCGAAAGAGGCTACCGAAAGTTATCTGCGACAAGTGGGAATCTCCAAGCCTCTCATCGCTGTACGCGAGATTGTCCAGATCGACGAAATGCCAATTATCTACGACATGATTTCCTCCGGGAGTGTCGATGCTGGCGTCATCGATTTGGGAATCATCTGGTGGGTAAGTGCTAACTCGCCACGCTGGTCTCGAAAAATCTTCGCCTTTGACGAACCCATTGGTCCCTACATTTACAGTGTCACGACTCGCTCGGAAGATCTGGAACTGGGCGAACTCCTGAATCGAGCCGTCGAACGAATGTTGCATAACCCCAAGTATGCTGATATCTGCCAGCGCTGGCACGGCCATAGAGTTTTTCAGTGGAACCTTAAGCCGGAATCTTTTTTGGAGAACGTCAAGCCAAACGTTGTCTCTTCGGAACCTTCCCAGGAATAGGCCTAGATGATTCCCAATCTGAAATACATCCTGGCCGTCCTCATGACCATGTTGCTCGGCTGCACCATCGCCGTCGGATTCGTCGCTCTTAGGGGGGCCCGACAAGGCATGCAGTTTCTCAGTACCATCGAGCGTAGTTCGACCGAACTGGTGGATCGGGTCGATCCACTGCGTTCTGCGGTCGATGACTTGTCGGAGCATGTACTGCAAGTAAGCAATATCGCGGATACGCTCGACAGCCAATTTTCCGAAGTGGTACAACTGATGGCGAAGGCCGAAGCCATGCAGGATGCGACCAACTCGGAAAATATGCGTGCCTTGGCAGGAACCGGCTTTCAAATCCTTGATCGACATCTCGACCGGCTAAAATTGCTTGCTGACGCTTTATCAAAATCCAATGAAATCCATGAACATCTACCTGATTTTCACGTAACTAGCCTCGACGACTTGGGACTTAGCCCGAATCCAGAGCGTGAGATCACATCCCTGATGCGAGAGCATCAGGCCATGGTTGCAGAATCCATCGATGCCTTGGTTGCCTCGGCGAACGCCGACACGTATGTCGTAATCGGCCTCGATGGCACATGGAGAGGAAAAGGCATCTACTCGAACCGCGAAAACCTTTTCGGCGCAGATCTCAATGACAGTAGCCTCTTTCACGCAGTGCTTCAAGAAAATCGCATTACCAAAGGCATCGATCGAATCGGCAGCGATTTGGTGATTGGTGCCGCTACGGTCCTAACGGATGCCGCAGGTACACAAATCGCCGTATTGATCTGCGGCTCGAAACTTGATCTTGCTTTCCTGCGTTTTCTTACCCGTGATTTACACGCGCAACTTGCGCTCTTCGAATCCCATTCAAAGCCCCTTTCCTACAAGTGCCGCTATTCGACCTTTGTAGACAAGCAAGGAGTAACCAGTCCATTTGACCTTCCGGACGGTCTCAAAGAGAAATTTGACGCCTGCCAGCAAGCCCTGAACAACGAGAGCACCTTGGCGCGAGCTCTCGGTGGGCAAGCCGTTCGCAATGAGCTTGTTGAATTCGAAAGCTTCGAGGTCGGAGGCACGAAGTATTCAACCTCCTTCCAACCACTAATCTCCAATGAAGGGACCATTCTCGGGTTGCTTGCCGTCGGACGAGATATTCAGGCTATCAGCGACCAGAGGCAACAGGTATCCGCACAATCGGCGATGGCCAGGGCACAGGTCGCGTCAATGCGGGTTAAGCGAGAGGAAGTCGAAAGAGCCAGCCAATTGCAGTCCCAGCGCCTGGGCGAAGTCAATAAAGCAAGCCGTGCTGCCGAAGCATGCTTGCAAGAATTTGTGGCTCAAGCCAGCCGCGATGCACAGTTTTCTCGAGCCCTCGTTTGGGCAGCGCTGGCGGTGGCGGGTGTCGTTTTCGCCATCATCCTCACCTTTGCGCAAAAGCGAGTCCTCACTCCGCTCGCGAATGCCATTGACGCGATCATGGAGTCGAAACTAGCAATCGAATATCAAGCCATAGAGCTCGAGCACGCCAATGGCGAGATACATCAATTGCTTGATTCGGCTGGTCAGGGTTTTTTGAAATTAGACTGCCATGGCTGCATTGGCAATCGACATTCCAGGGCCGTGATCGACATGTTAGGGGAAATACCGGCCAGTCGCCGGTTCGTCGAACTGCTTGGTCGCCATGATCAGGATGTAGCGGATTGGTTTGAGTTCGGCTGGAATGAGGTCTTTGCCGGCATCATGCCCATAGAATTGACATTGGACCAATTGCCAAAGCAGATCCAATCCGAAGCAATATGCATGTCATTGCAATATGTCCCACTGTTCGAAGGTGAAGAGCTAACGCACATTGTCGTGGTAGTCAGCGACATTACTGCGTCTGTCGAACGCGAGAAATTGGAAGCTGAGAATCGGGAATTTATGGCAATCATTGACCGAATTACTTCCGATCAAGTTGCATTCCTGGAATTCTTTGCAGAGGCGGAATCGCTGGTTGGCAAACTTCGCCAGCGCAATGACACGGTTTCCGATGAGCTATTGCGGGATATACACACGCTCAAAGGAAATACTTCGATGTTCGGACTGGGCAGAGTATCTAAAGCTTGCCATGCCATCGAAGACTACATCTCTGAAAACAACGAACTTCCCGCGTCTCAACTATGGACTGAATTGTTCCAGGCATGGGCTTCGACACGGGGCAAGCTGCGACGGTTGATCAGCGACACGGAAATCAAAGTTACGTTGGGGGATGATGAGTACTCTGCTGTTTTGTTGGCCATTTTGAATAACGCACCTAAATCGCAGCTAGCGACTCAAGTAGCTGGATGGCGATTGGAGCCAACGCGACGACGCCTTGACATTATTGCTGAGCAAATAGTGTCGCTCGGTGTTAAGCTCGGCAAAGGAGTGCTCACTGTTGAAATTCAAGATAACGGTTTGCGAACCGATCCCAGGTACTGGACCAAATTCTGGTCGGCTCTCGTCCATGTAGTGCGCAATTGCGTTGATCACGGTATCGAAACTCCCGATGAGCGAATCAAACAAAACAAGAGTGAATCTGGGACGATTTGGCTAACTACCGCGATCGAAGGCAACCGTTATGTAGTTTCGATCAGAGACAACGGACGTGGGATTCAATGGGAGAGAATTCGTGAGATCGCCAAGCGGAATGGGCTGCCTTATGAACACGATTCCGACCTGGCAGAAGCTCTATTTCATGTTGGTGTGAGCACGAGCCAAACTGTAAGCGAAACGAGTGGTCGAGGTGTTGGGATGGCTGCCGTTCGCGAACGAGTCCAGAAGCTCAATGGGAAGATCGAAGTCCATTCACTTCAGGGGAAAGGGACGGAATTTCGTTTTTCGTTCCCCATTGAATCGATGGCCAATGAGATGCGATCGTTGTTGACGAAATACGGAATCGAGAACCTAAATGCAATAACCTGCAATCATGCTTCTATCTAACTGCACGACGTGAATCTGAGTAGCAGGCTCTGCGCCGTGATCGGTACCTTCGGTGGTAAAGAACAAGCGATTGCCAAAAACCAGTGAGCGCATGAAGAACTGACTGGACGATGGGCCGCTGGAAATGTCTTTCACCAGTGTTGTACCCGCGTTGCGTCTAAAGTGACAGGGACTCTGACTTTCCAGTCGAAACGGTTACCACGTTTTATCTTTAATGAGTTCGCCGTCCCAGTTAGGAGAACTGAAACGGAGCCTATTCATTGTCGTTGTGTTGCTGGAGGGAACGGTATATGGCACTCCCGTAACTTCGATGGCTTCAAGTCCTTTGGGAAACCCCCTAGTCGAACCGATCTGCTTCAACAGATCGCGCCACCCTTCCAGTGATTTTTGAGTGATTCCATATTTCATCGAATGAAACCGGATTATGCCAGGATGGGCCTCTGATATCTGCCCTCGGTGGATTTTGTCTCCGATGCTTTCCAGAGAAATTATCGACATGTCATTTTTCGGTTGAGGCTTTCGTTGTCCGGCTTTTTCTCCGACTTTGTAATACTCTTTCAGCTTTACATCTGGTGGAGCACCGACGAAAGTTCGAACTTCTACATTAAATTTTGTGCCGTCAATCTTTGTTACCTCGATATCCGGGGTTCGTTCGCCTTTTTGTTGTCCCGGTTTAAGAAACCGGACGCTTTTCACATCTTTCGCTTTAGCATAGTCCAGCAGGGTTCGCATCTCGCCTGAGTTGGCTCTCGCCTTCATGATGGGGAAGTCCGGATCCCGATTGGCCGCAAAGATTTCTTCTAGCTTCTCGCGCGTATACGCATCGTTAACATCAACTTTTTTCTCTTTGAGTTTGGATTCCGCTTTTCCCTGGATAAATTTTCTTGATGAGGGCTGGGCAGGTGTGGACGGCGGAGAACTAGCACTTTGCCTGGTTGGCTTTGACGATGTTGAGGAAGTCAATGGTTTGGTCGAAGTTTTGGCAGCCGGTTGCGCGATCGATGCTGCTTGCACTTTTGCCTTCGCCAACTCTTTCTTCCTCAACGCTTTCAGAGCTTGTTGCACTTTCTGCACAGCTTTATGTCTCGGCGTGTACTTGCTATTGCCGGTTCCATTGTGGCTTGTTCCCCGACTGCCAATTCCCCTGCTGCCAAGAACTGGATCGACAGTGCCGCGACCCTTTGCAAGCGAGCCTTTACTCTGTGGCTTACCCCGACGAGCGGGAGTTCGACCTATTCCTTTTCTTGGAGTTAAACCGCTCATTTGTCTTTTCTATAATCAGTTAAACGTCTTCCAAGAATTTCTAATGCACCGCGCGGGGTCCAACTGTCACAACTGGCGATCTCGTCGAGCAACCGAATAGTCTCGGAATAATGGATGGCCCTGTTCATTGCAGAGAATTCAGACTCTAGCATGCTGGCGGTCGCCTGACCGTTATCAAGTACGCCCGCAATCCGGCGATCCAGATTCCAATGGAAGCTTTTCGGGTCTGAAAGTTCAACGTCTTGAGTATCAATTGCCCATTGTCTGATGCCCTTTTCGAAGGCTAACAGTCGAGGTTCGAGGTGTTCGTATACCCCAGCATCTGCGACAGTGCATGTCCGTTTGGCATGTTTGAGTCCGCGGACCTCAAGGTCCCTATCCCAAATCAATCCACCACTTTCAAAAAGAACCTTGATCCCGCCGATCGTCTTATCGTTTAGCCATCTTTCTGCAAATTCTTGGCGTAATGCGACTATATCGATGGAATCCCATAATTCGGGAGTTTCAGAGAGATGGCTTCTGTCTTTTAATTGCAATACCGCACGCCGATACGAAATTTTCATCTCAGGCTCATGGACGCTTTTAACATAGTCTGCCAGTAGGTGATCCAGTGCTCTGCATACAAAGTTGAGAAATTCCCAATCTTCTGGTCCCAGCTCTGGTTCTTCCTCTGCTTCATCATCCTGCACCGCTTTACTCAATTGATCCGAGGCATTCAACGCGGCTCCTGGCACGCCGTACATACCGGTCATGGATGACAGACCAATGTACATCAGCGGGGATAATACAGGTTCTTCATCGTCAGGAATTGAGGACATGAGTCGATCTTTACGCTGTAATTAAGGTTAGGACTCGTCGATGGAAACATCTGCGTTTCCTTCGATTACGATTTTTTTGTCAATGTTGGGATCTTCCCTTTCGCCTGCCAGAAGGCGGGCGGCCATGCGGAGGTTTTCAAGTTCTGCGGCACGTGTAATAGCTTGTGCCCGTTTAACATCTAGCCCGCGATGGGCCAGCTTGAAGTCCTCAAGCAGCGGATGCGTTCCCGGCAATGCTTCGATATAGATAGATCCTGTAGGCACGATGATTTCGTCGTCCGCGCTATCGCGTTCTTTCAATCGTCGATATGTCTCAGTCAAGCCGGGAAGATATTTTGCAAATTCAGCTTCGCTGCTGTAGCGTTTCAAACAACAGACATGTTCAGCGAACTCTTTTAAGGTCCAGGTGCCCAGCACATCGGGATCTTGAAGTCCGGTGAATGGGTCGTAATAGGGGGCTGTCATGAACGACGTGAGTGCGTTGTCCTGTTTCATCGGGAAGATCATCATATTGCCGGCAAAACCGAGCAAGTTGTTGAGATCGGCGACATCACCCAGGCTATCGTACTTCAATTTCTCCGGATTGAGTTTCACATGCGACACCAGTTTGTGAGGTTTCGTCCACGTCGGCGGCAGTGGAACCGAGTCCTTATCAGTCTCGATGCTATAGGTGGTTTCGCCGACAAGCCTGGGCACCTTAACGTCGCGCAACCGGAAGTAGCGCTGATCGGGGGGCTCATGGGAATAGATCGCCTGCATGTAGTGAAACAGGTTCTGCCGTATGTGCACAAGCAGACGCGCAATCTGAGCGCGTCGATTCAAATGCTCGGAGAGGTCGCTCGTGTACGATGCAGTGGCTTGCGCGACGGCGGAAGTTTCCGAGCTCAAACGTGCGGACAGGTCTTGCTCCTGGCGGGCCAATCGCTCGTACGCGTCGCGTGCAGCGTCCTCACGCACCTTGAGTGCCTCGGGATCGGCGTCTGCGTCACCGAACAGGAATTCATGTCCTACCTCAAGAAAGCCCTCCTGGTTGTCTGCTTGAATCGCGTCTGCTCTCGAGCCGATGGACCGCTGGAGCGCTTGATAGCGCGAAGCGACCTGCGTTCGGAGGATGGTCAACTCAGAGGTGATTGTCTCGAGAATCCGTCGCTGTTGTTGCAGTGTGTTGTATTGTTCAGTCAGCGCGTGTTCGTCGCCGACGACTCGGGTAGCGAGGTAGTCGAGCGCGGGCATGAAGCTGGGATGCAGTAAATGCTGACGCAGAATCCAATCATGCGCCACGACCCAGTCTTCATCAATGTTGTCGGAAAATTCTTGTGCAACCAAGATAACCGGCTGCACGCGATGGAGTTTCTCATCGAGTCGATATCGTCGCTGTAATTCATAAAACAAATAGGTGACCGTCAACTCGTCGTTGGGATTGGAGATTTCTCCCGTCTCCTCGTCCAGCAACTCGGACGATTCCGAGGTCTCGACTTCCAGTTTGTGTTCTTCTCGCCACTCCTGCGCCGCTGAAAATACAGCTTCACGAAATTCGCGTTTTGTATCGTGCGACTCTTGCTCGGTTTCCTCGCTAAGTTTCGTGGCACCTTCGATCGACACGACCCCGAGATTCAGGCCGGCTTTCGCGTCGAAAGCATAGTTGCCGCGACTGCGAGCCTTGGCGATGATTTCGGATTCGGCTCGGACTGTGGTCTTCGATTCGCTGCGCATGGAATCCAGCGTTGAGTGAGAATCTCTTTCGGCTCGCGTCAGCTTGCGTACGAGCCTGCGCGAGTATCGCCGCACTTCCTTAGGGGCCAGCGGAACCGTGCGCACAAGTTCACCCACCTGGTACGCTGTCGGCGTCCATCGTTGGCGATATGTACTGACGATCCCAAAATTCACACTTCGCCCGCGACGTCCGGCGGCGTAGATATTGAATCGATATGGCTCGCGCAATCGCTTGCGGAGCTCGTCCAGAAGTTCGTGGTAATCATCCCAGTCATTGGGAGCTTGAAGCTTCGCTTTTGCGTACTTGATGATACGTGCACCCTGGGCTCGAAGAGCCCGAATTTTTCTATCAGCCATCTCGTTGTACATCGCGCGCAGGTGGGCTGCAGCAGCCCCTCCGAGAATCTCGGTCAGCGTTTTCGCGAATTGCTCGATATTCTTTTGCTCTTCGTAGGCGGCTTCAATTTCCACCACTAGTCGATTCTCGAGCTCGTCACGGTGAGTTTGGTCCAACGAGTTCCACTCCTGCTGTGTGATTTCAAAATGTCGCATCACCGATGGCGGTGCCTCGACCATTGAATCGTCGTTATTTCCAAATTTTGGAAACATTCGGACAGGGAGTTCGCCAGAACCGAGAAGGTACTCATTCGGATCGAGCCCCAGTTCAACCAGCTTCTCGTACAAACGCGTTCCAATTTCAACAGTCCGTTGGTCGAACAGTTCCTTCCAGATGGGCTCAAACGCAATCTCAAGCCGATGAAAATCATATAGTGCCGGTACATCCGCAGGCCCGCTGCGCAACTGCAGTCCATCCACATTGCCCTGCACGTCCTCTTGTCCAGGCCTATCCAAACGAACCTGACCTTCGGGTGACTCAATCGACTTAAGCAGGCGGCCGAGCAGCGAAGTGACATCGGAGGGAGACTCGGGTTCCGGAGCTGGATGAGCTGGATCTTCCGTGACGGTATCCCCTGCGGGCTGCGTATCCTCGAGGGGAGGGTCAAGGAATTTGACGCAATCTGCAACCGGCTCTTGATTGCGACACCACCAATGGGCTGGTTTTGAGCGGCGATAACGGGACAGTAGTTCGGGGCGCAGAGCAGCAATGGCCTGGCTGGGTATATTCAATAGGTCGCGGCCAAACTTGTTTCTTAGGTCCGCAATTTCGGTATCGGTGAATGCCGTGTAGCTCAGACGCTTCATCTGATTCAAGGTCGCGATACCATCTTTGACCGATCGCTCCTGCTCCTTGTCGAGGTCCGAGTCCTGCTGCAAAAAGCGACGGCCAACATGCTCGCGGTCAAGGCCGGAAACGGCTGACAAGAATTTCTGGAAACTCTCAGCGGCAACTCCGCGAATCCGCTTGCCCTCGGCGAACTTAGCTGCGAGCGCGCGGCGTCGCTCCGCATTGAGCTCAGCACGCAATTCGCCGGCCGCGCGTCGACGTGCAATGATGTCGGCTGCGTTCTTTTCCTCACGCTGCATACCTACCGACTGCAGTTTCGCACGTGGAACGACAATATTCAAGATCTCTCGTTTAGCCATATCGCGACGCGATACTTGGGCCAAAACTTCTTCACCGGGATCCGAACCGCTACCGTGAGGCGCGGTGACATTTATGGTTAAATCCGAGTCTTCGGACCCAATTTCATAATTTATCGTGAACTGACCATCGGCGTTAGTCACATCGGAGCCAAGCCGCTGTGAACGTTGGGTTGAACCGCTTCGGCTGGTGATGGCTAATGCAGAAACAACCAGACCAGCGATGCCTTTTCTAGATTCTTTCAGGACGACTCTTCCGCTAATTACATGCATATATGTCTCCAGTGTCTGGTGCTTTATTCGGTTTTGCCGATCGCTTGAGAGCAGGCCTTAGGTTTGTCATTATCTGCCGGCCTAAGCATCCAGCCGATTTCCAGTTCGGGATTGGCGCAGCCATAGTGCTCAGAAGTGCCCTGTTCATGCTTTATAACAGATTTGAGCGACGTCAAGCGCATAAAGAGCATGTTGTTCGCTTTAAATACCCAAATGGATCTTACGAACTTGCAGGCATAAGAGGTGTCGTTTCGACGACTCCGCCCCACAAAATGTAGCCTTTTTTGATTGTCGAAAGGCCGTCTGTCTGCTGCTCGAAGTGTACCACCAATGTCACGTGAAACACTTTACAATAGCCTCGCCTGCATTTCTGCTGCACTGTGAGTCTGGTCATTTACACTGGTCGCATTGAGTGTTGCCGATAGCGTGGGAGCGCTCGTCTATCCTTTCGCTATGACCGTGGCCTTGGCGGCTTCCACCGCCTGTATGACGCCGGTGTCCTCACCGGTCAACACTTTGGTTGTGAATCCTGGCGGCTACCGTTTTGTATACTTTCTCAAAATCGGAGTTCCCTTCACGCTGCTGGTTATGATCGTAGTTGTCACCCTCGTGCTTTGGCTATTTCCCTTGCACCCGGTTGAGTTTATGACCGAAGAAGAACTCAAATCACTTTGGAGCAACTGATGAAACAGAAAATTTTGAAGTTGGCGTTTCTGGGCATTGCTCTGGCGATGACGAAATCGGTTGTCGTCGCACAGTCGCAGTGGCCGCAGTTTCGGGGGCCAGGTTCGCGCGGCATCGCCGAAGGGACTCAAATACCCGACCATTGGTCTGCGACTGAAAACGTCGCGTGGAAGCGAGATCTCCCTGGCCGTGGTTGGTCATCGCCAGTGGTTTGGAACGAGCATGTCTTCTTGACCACAGCCATCAACACGGGAACAACGGAGGAGGCGAAGAAAGGGCTTTACTTTGGTGGCGAGCGCCCGGCGCCTCCTGATTCGATACATCGATGGATGGTTCTGTGCCTGGATCTCAAGACTGGCGAAACTCGCTGGGAACGGCAAGTTCACGAAGGGAAGCCAGAATCAGCGATCCATGTCAAGAGCAGCTTTGCATCGGAAACGCCGGTGACTGACGGAGAGCGAGTTTATTGTTGCTTTGGCAGCGTCGGCATTTTCTGTTTTGATCTCGAGGGCAATGAACTCTGGCGGCACAAACTCGATCCGTTGCCAACACGTTACGGCTGGGGAAACGCTGCCTCGCCCGTTTTGCACCAAGGAAAACTTTACTATTGCAACGACAATGAACAAGCGTCCTATCTTCTGGCACTCGATGCAAAGTCGGGTAAGGAGCTTTGGCGAACACCTCGTGACGAGAAGAGCAACTGGGCGACTCCGTTTGTCTGGGAAAATGATCAGAGAACGGAGATTGTGACGCCAGGAAGTGGAGCGGTACGATCCTACGACCTCGATGGCAAGCTGCTCTGGTCGCTCAAAGGTATGTCGAGCATCACGATTGCAACACCGTATGCCGCCAACGGATTGCTCTATGTCACTTCCGGTTACGTGGGCGATAAACGCCGGCCGATCTACGCAATCAAGCCTGGCGGGTCAGGAGACATCTCGCTCGAAAATGAAGCCACGACCAACGAGTTTATCGCCTGGTCAAGACCGCAAGGGGCACCTTACAATCCGAGCACGCTCGTTTCGGAAGATCGCTTGTTTGTACTCTACGACCGCGGCCTGGTCGCCTGTTACAACGCAATGACCGGCGATGAGCTTTTCGGTCAGCAACGCTTGCCTAACGGAAGAGCATTTACGTCGTCTCCATGGGCCATCGATGGCAAACTCTTTTTTCTGAACGAAGATGGTATCACCTACGTGTTGAAAGATAGCGAACAGTTCGAAGTATTACACACTAATCAACTTGCCGAAGATGACATGGGGATGGCATCACCAGCCATCGTCGGCGATCGTCTGCTCATTCGTACTGCCGCCAGAATTTACTGTATCAAGGCAGGCGACTGATTAGTCTCATCGGTCTGGCAGACGCCGGTGGGGCAACCTTCCGGGCCAACATGCGCAGCGGCTCGTTGTAATACGAGTGCGGCTACATTGATATTTTGGCGACGAGCCACAACTTGACGTCACCTGGGACTTACATGACATGCGCGTGACTGTCGTTAACGGAGATCTGCTGGACCAAGACGTCGATGTCATCGTCAACGCCTGGAATCGAAACATCATTCCGTGGTGGTTACTAATACCGCAGGGCGTATCTGGCGCAATCAAGAAGCGTGGCGGGCTTCAACCGTTTCGAGAGCTTGGACAAATGGGAGCCATTCCGCTCGGCCAGGCTGTCGAAACTTCGGCCGGGTGGCTGCCGTTCAAATCGATTATCCATGTCGCTGGCATAAATATGCTTTGGCGATCATCGGAACGATCGATTCGCGACTCGGTGCGCAACGCTATCAAGGTCGCGCAGTACCGCGGCTACCACTCCTTGGCCTTGCCGCTGATCGGGGCTGGTTCTGGTGGTGGCAAACCATCGCGCGTACAAGCGATCATCGAAGATGAACTGACCAAGTGTCAATTTGATGGCGAGGTGAGAATCGTCCGTTACAGTAGCTGAAATCAAATGATTTGCAGGACGTCTGATTACTTCGAAGCGTTGGATGAAGCTGCTCGTGATTCGAGGCTCATTGGGCTTCGGTATGCACTGGCCAGGCTGCGCCGTGCCAGTGCCACCCATACCAATTGGCTAGGGTTTGTCCTCGCCCGTTGCTTTCCATTGGCGGCCGATCTGATCCATGGACTTGGGAAAGGGAATTTGTGGGGGCTCGTGGCCTATTTCTTTAGTGCGAATTTGTCGAAGCTTCTGGGCTGAGACATTGAACTTGCGATCGCGCTCTGCCAATAAGTTCGCATCTACCTGGTCGTCGCCCATGAGGGACCACATCAATAAAGGATCGCCCATCGGTGCTGGCGTTTTCGGGTCGGGCCAGGTGTGCCACGTTTTGCCCCAAGTCGTGAGGATATACTTCATGAAATTCATTTCGTCGGCATCGGACATGCCCGGGCCGACGAGCCCGCCTGCGAGGACCTCGTAGGTATGAGGATGCCAATACTTCTTCTCAGGCTCGGGCAGGTCACGGTACATGCGATCGGAAATGATGTATTCGACACCAAGTAACTTTGCGTTCTTTTCACCCGAGTCATACAGCAAACATTGATGCATCTCGTCGTTGATCGGCGAACAATAGTGCTGCGTAATGATCTGGAAGTTGGGATTTGACTTGGCGACGTGAATGCCACAAAAATGAAGGTGAACGTTCTCGATCGGCGGCATGGGCGATGACGGATGAGCCGAATGATGCTCATCCGGTCCATGTGCCGAAGCTCGTGCTGAAGCCGTACCGACTGTCCCGGCGACGCCAGCAGCGCCAAGCCACTGGAATAGTTCTCGACGATCCACGTTTCGATCCCCCTTTTTATTGCCTGTCGCGGTTTACGACGAAGTATCTGTAAGAACTGCACATTCCTTTGGTGGCCAGAAAGTACTGCTGACAGTTTCTAGTACATGCGATGATCTGCCGAGATTTCCCTCAGTAGACCAAGACCGCTAAAGTATGGACGAACCGACAGAAGTAGTTGCGTAGGAACCTACCAGGGCCGCGATGGAGGTACTCTCGCAAGTCCGGGGATGGCGGCCAGGCGGACAGTCTGCGTCAACGGGCAATGAGCATCCGTACGTAGAGCCGGCTCTCCCGAGCCACTATGCAATTGAGCAAAAGTTTTTCGGGTCAAAGGCGCATACTAGAGCCCTGGATCTAGTCGTTGGGAAAGCAAGATTGAACTAAAAGCGTAACCGCTTCGACTAACCGACACATACGAAGCTATGCTTGGCTGCTAGTCTGGAATCGCTTGCCGCCAGGTGCAATTCTCAATTGCACAACAGCCGGTTTGATTTCTAGCTTGACTAACTGCGTCTGAGTCGAGTAGGAGTAGGAGTAGGAGTAGTGTGAACGGTATCTACAGCTGACAGACACGTGTTGGTTTTGGGGTTTGAAGATACTTTGGTTAGTGCTGCTAGCGTCTGGGGACAGACGCTCTAGGGCACGCGACTACAGATTGAGCTACTTGAAATTTTTGAGCTCTATTGTCCACTTGGCGTCTTGCTTTAACACGCTATCGTCACCCAGGAACATCTTGGAGGCGTCCTGGGTGCCTTTTAGGTGCCAGTTTAGCCAGGCGATGGCTACTGGAGAATACTCGCCGCCGTGGGGACGGCGATAGGTTCCTCCGTGGCCAACGTCCAAGTTGGTCATGACGACGGGTACATGTTCAATACGCGAAAAGTCATCCATGGCATTTTTGTAAGCAATGTCCGTTGGCCCACCCATGATGTACAGCACTGGGCCATGCAGCTTCTTGAGGTCATCTTTGGTGAGGCTCGGCATGGCAGCCATGGGCGAGCGGTTGGGAAGCACTCCGCTGTTGCATACAACGGTGGTGGTGATTCTGGGGTCGGGAGAGATCTCGATCGCTTGCAGACCACCGCATGACATGCCCATCGCGGCCACCTTGGCTATGTCGATCTTGCCAGCATATTGACTTTCTGGATTGGAGTTTTCAGCGATGATCCAATCGAGGGCCGAGATTAACTGTGACGATTTCGTTCGCTGTCGAGCCGCATCGCCGCGCTGTTCAATTTGGTCCAACAAGCCAATTCCCAGCACGATATAGCCATGGGAGGCGATTTCGTTGAGAAAGTTCTTGTGCTCTTCGGTCGTATTGGCACAAGCTCCATTGCCCCACAGCAAGACAGGCAGTTTTTGCTGGCTGCCAAAAGGCGCCAGATCCGATGGTTGGTAAATCGTCATGCCAGGCAACCCAGCCGACTCGGTGACAATGGCAGGATAAGGGCCCTGACCACCCTCCTCTATCTTGATTTGTTTCGCCGCTATAGTCGCCGATGTAGATGCGGACTGCTTGGGCAGTAGAGCGAGCATGGCCGCGGCATAACGGCTGCCCAACTCACGCGAACCTGCTGAGTTGAAGTGCAGTTTGTCATCGGTGTTACAACCGGCTGATGAAACGACATGAGCAGTGGGAATGGTTTGCGGCAAAGTTGAGATGATCTCGTTGTGGCTGGCGCAGCGGCCGTCTTGGTCAGCATGGACCACCTCGCCGACCAGCAGCGGAACCTGTTGCGAGTCCAATCCCAGATCCCTCAACAAGTCATCGTACACCGATTTCACCTTTACTGGCCATTGCTTGTCGCCGGTATTGGATTCGCCTTGGTGCAGCAGGATGCCTTTGATCACGCCATGCTTCTGCGCTTCTTTGGCCATATCGACCAGGTATTGATATGGGTTGCCTTCATAACCACGAACCAGATTCTTCAGCCAATCGCGTTCGCCATCGACATAAGCTTGAAAAGCTTCTTTCTGAAAGAGCTCGATCTTACAGCCCGGCACACAGACTTTCACGATGCCAATGCGCACCTCTGCAGGCAACGAACTGGCCAAGGTTTTGCCAAAGGCGTCTACCATGCAAATGCCTCGCCCACGCGCCGCCAGTGGAGGAACGGCGTGGTACCAAGACCGCTTCTGCCAACCTCGATCCGCGTTGTCGAAATCAGCCATCACCAAAACGCGCTCGGGCACGTCGCGGTCAGCATCGTTCATAAGGCCGCCGCTTTCCATGTTGGATTGTCCGAAGCACAAGTAGATATGGAAATTGGGATCGACCGCATCGCCCATAGCCACTGGCTGCTGACGACCAGGGCCTCTGGGTGCAGTTTCTTTCGCCTGCTCGGTGGCCGATTCGTCTGACGACTTGGCTCGTTTGGCGATAGCTTGTTCGCTGGCTACCTCGCCTACCTGTCTGGTAAAGCGGATGCCGTCGCTTTCCAATTGTCCTGTGTACTGGATACGAATTTCGTTACCGCCGAAATTCAATAATTCGACGAATGAGAGTTGATCTCCTTCCGCCTTCAATTCCTTGAACTCGACTTGTCTGGAACGACCGTTTAGGACCGCAGTGGCTGTGGCGGATAGAACACCAGCCTCGCGCTGGAAGTTCATCACATAGTTTTGCAAGCCGAGCCGAGTATCGAAGTCGACTTTCCAACTGCCCAAGAGTTTGTCTTTCTCCTGAAACAAGAGCGGTGCGAATTCCTTCAGGCTGCGGCGCCA
Source organism: Ottelia alismoides (assembly GCA_037367405.1). Lineage (NCBI taxonomy): Eukaryota > Viridiplantae > Streptophyta > Magnoliopsida > Alismatales > Hydrocharitaceae > Ottelia > Ottelia alismoides. The sequence continues at coordinate 7,774,997 of JAZKJV010011400.1, read as the reverse complement.
GGTCTGCCATTCATGCGCGGTCTCGGGCGACAGATAGTAGTGGGCGTTGATGCCCAGTTCCTTGAGTTGAGCGACTGAGTCAGCCGGGTTGCCACGTTGAGGCGCTCGGCCCTGACCAACTTCCTTGCTGCCATAGCTGACGAAGACCAGTTTGACTTTTTCCTTGAAGCCTTCGGTCTTCTCGACATCTTCTTGGTTGATCGTAGCTCCGCTGAACAGGCCGATGTGCGAGAACTTGTCGAGATGGCGAAGGGTGATCAGTTTGGTCTCCATGCTGCCCATCGATAGACCAGCCATGGCACGATTGGGCTGATCGGTCAGCGTGCGGAAGTTGGCATCGACGAAGGGTACCAGTTCGCTGACCAGGACCTTTTCAAAATGAGAGATGTCGAATGTACGCATGCCGCCCGGGCGGGTATCGTTGGTCATGCCATAGGTCATCACAATAATAAACGGCTTGGCCTGACCCTGGGCGATCAAGTTGTCCATAATCCGCCCCGCGTGGCCTTGGACGCTCCAACCATATTCGTTTTCGCCCCAACCGTGCTGCAGATATAGCACAGGGTAACGAACACTCTGGTCGGCATCGTAACCTGGTGGTGTATAGACAAAGGCGCGGCGTTCTGAGTTGGTACTATCGGAATGGAAGAAGATTTCGCGTACCTGTCCATGCGGAACATTCTTAAGCGCGTAGAAGTCGGCATCAGGTGCGGGGATCTCAATGCCGCTGCCCCAGCGCATGGCCCCGAAGTAGAAAGTGCTATTGGGATCAGGCACATGAGCGCCATCGATTACTAGCTCGTAGTAATGGAAGCCCACATCCAGCGGTCGCGAATAGCCGGTCCAGACGCCATCATCGCCTTTGACGAATTCTGTGCTGTCTCGAAAAGTCGTGGCTACACTCTTGGCTTCAGGGGCAGTCACACGGAACTTGATGCGGCCTTGCGAATTGACTTGCGGATACTCTTTGCCGGATTGGTTGGTACTAGCCGGTTTGAAGTCGTCCTGGATGCCTTCGGGAAGCGCAGGCTCCTGTGCCGACGCTATAGCCACTGGCCACAAGCACAGAGTACATAAGAAAAGTAGTGCTCTCATGAATCGATTCTCGACATAGATAAGTATGGAAGAGCCTGACGAGACGCGGTGTTGGAGGCGGTTTTGACCGTGGCGCATGCGAGCGGGGTTTTCTGCCCCGCAGACGCCCCAACGTGGTTAATATCCGACTTCAGCGAGCGGAAAGCAATATGGTGCGTATACGCACGAATTGTTTTTCTGCACATGCCAGCATCGGGGCGTTGGGTTAACTACGTCACTTGCCGCTCGCGCTCAGCGACGGGGCGAATTTCTTGGTTGCGGTTCAGCCCAGGGCATGCGCAGGCGATGTCAATTTCAAAGTGATACAATGGCAAACTGCGGTGTTTCATTCGCTTGGAGTTGGAGTAGATCCTGCTTCGAAGCTCGCCTTGTTGCTGATCCAAACATTAGAGTGCTCGTACTATGTCCTTACAGTTTCTTCAGTTTCAAAGGTTCTCCCAAGCCGGGGTGGTGCTTTTCTGCTGTTTGGTTTGGTGTCATGGAACGAGTTTTGGGCAGGGCGGCGATAAGGCACAGGTGCCGGCGGATGGTCCGTCTTCATCGCCCAACATACTCGTAATCATGCCTGATGATGTTGGGTATTGGAACGTTGGCGCTTACAGTCATGGCATGATGGTTCCGACTCCGAACATTGATCGAATCGCCCGAGAGGGAATCCTTTTCACCGATCACTATTCACAGCCAACCTGTACACCGAGTCGGGCTGCATTTATTACCGGGCAGTTACCGATTCGAACAGGCTTGACCACAGTTGGAATGGCAGGCTCGCCAATTGGCCTGGATCAGCGCGATCCGACATTGGCTGCAGTATTGAAGTCGCTTGGCTACAAGACCGGGCAGTTTGGAAAGAATCACCTGGGTGATCGCAACGAACACCTGCCGACAGTTCATGGTTTCGATGAATTCTATGGAAATCTTTATCACCTGAACACCGAAGAGGAGCCCGAGTTGGGCGACTGGCCACAGGATGATGGATTCAACCAACGCTATCGGCCGCGTGGGGTACTAGACTGCGTGGCCACCAACGTTGATGACTCGACAGTGGATGCTCGCTTTGGCAAAGTTGGCAAGCAACGTATTAAAGATACAGGACCATTAAATCGCCAACGCATGGAAACTGTGGATGATGAGTTTCTCAATCGCACCATCGACTTTATTACTCGCGCTAAACAAGAATCCAAACCCTTCTTTGCCTGGTATGCTCCTTCGAGAATGCATATCTATACGCACTTGCGTCCTGGCCGCGAAAAGCTGGCTGCCAAGCACTCATCTGAGCTCGACGTCTATGGCAGCGGCATGATGGAGCACGATCTCCAGGTAGGAACGTTGCTGGAGAAGCTTGATGAGCTGAAGATCTCCGAAAATACGATCGTGGTCTACACGACTGACAACGGAGCCATGTCGGCATGGTGGCCAGACGGAGGAAGCACTCCCTTTCGAAGCGAGAAAGCGACTACTTGGGAAGGTGGTGTGCGTGTCCCGCTGCTGATTCGTTGGCCGGCAAAAATTGCGAAGGGTAAAGTTTCTAACGGTATTCAAGAGCACACTGATTTGTTCACCACGCTGGCCGCCGCCGCGGGTCGACCGAAGGTTAATGACGAGTTGAAACGGTCACACAACGTTTACATTGACGGTTTGAACAACCTCGAGCACTGGACGGGCGACGCGCCGACTGCTCGAAATGTCGTGTATTATTACAACGAAAGCGACATGACGGCCATTCGCATTGGAAACTGGAAGTCTCATTTCCAGGTTCGCGAAGGCTTCTTCGACTACAATCGCCCCTCCGCACTGCTGTTTAACTTGAGGATGGATCCCTTCGAAAAGCAGGACGGCCAAAAGAGTCATGATATCGCCATGAAACTGGGGGTGGCTTGGGGAGGCCAGGTTCAAGATGCATTGGCAAGCCACTTTCAGACGCTAAAGGATTTTCCGCCGCGGCAAAAAGGTGGAACCCTGACGCCGCGTCCAAAGTGATTTACTCTCGCGGCATATGATCTAGCTTGTGCCGAGATATTCAATTGGACAGCGCGACCTGGCACTCTGGGCAATTTCACTGGATGCAGTCTTCGTGGCCATCGCTGCCAAGTGGTGGCAAGCACCAGCGCTTGCATCCGCCCTCTGGCGACGGTGGCTACGTTGATTACCAAGTGGCGCGGTCCGACTAAGCTTTTGGTGATGTAAAGATTGCGTATAGATTGTTCCGCGCACTGGACGATCAACCAGGATGATAGCTCCAGGTCTCAACCGGGCGTACATGGATGGAACCCCGCGAAGAAAAAGCTGTTATAGCTAGCTCTTGGCTGCCATGCGTTCTGCGGATGGCTTGCTTGGTTCTTTGGTATTTGATCTCCCTGGCTACTCTGTTCTCCCAGGAAGCCTCTTCTGACTGGGACGACGCCGCCACAGCAGCAGCGGCGACCGAGCCTGGGGATTCCATTACTCAAGAGTCCATTGAGCCACGTGACCCGCTGGCATTTTCCAACGACCGCGTCAAAGTTAAATTCAGTGTGGCCGGCGTGGCTCAGGTTTCGGGCGTCACCGGTTCTTGGTGGAAACTGTCCCAATCATTTGCACCGGACTCGCAGTATAAACCTGATCGGGCGTGGGGTGAAATGTGGATCAAGCCTGGAGTCTCTGGCGAGTTGGCTGCTAGCGACGAGCTTCACTTGTACACGGGCATGTCCTATGTCGGCTCGGGTAACATTGGACGTGACGTGTTCGAGCAGGGAAATCGCGGTCTCTATGCGATTGAAGAAGGTTATCTTGGATTGCGAGCGGGTGATCGCGAACAATCCTCCGAATTGGATGTGTCGTACGGCCGGCAGCAATACAAGATCGGCTCCGGCATGCTGATTGCCGTCGGTGCATACAACGGTTTTGAGCGTGGCGCGACCACGTCATTTGCTCGTCGCGCCTGGGAGGAAGCGGGCCTGGTGAAGTGGAGCAAGGGCGCTCTGTCGATCGACGGTTTTTACCTTAACCCGAATGAACTTCGATCGAGCGATACTCGCACTCGCCTGGCAGGTACAAAGGCGGAAGTTGCCTTGGCTGAGTCGCAGACTGTCGGCATCGCCTATATGAATGTGTTCGAGTCGACATTACCCTACGTGAAAGCCCCGGTGCTCGTCATACCAAACGGTCGTGAAGGGCTGAATACCCTGCACACATTCAGTCGCTGGAACCCGGTTGAGGAGTTGGCCCCAGGCTTCTATTTCAGTGGTGACTATGCCCACCAGTGGAACGAGCGAATCGAAATGTCTTCGAATGCTTTCAGTGGCGAAGTAGGCAACCACTTTCAATCGCTGCCGTTTGTTCCCAAGATCTCCTATACGTTCAGATCATTTCAGGGAGATGATCCCAGGACGGCTAAGTTTGAGAAGTTCGATCCTTTATTCTATGAAGGGTCTCCTGTCCTATGGGCGACCGGTAGCAATGGCTCATTTTCCTTCGTCAATTCCAATGTCCAATCGCACAAGTTCTTTCTGAATTTGGCCATCGACGAAGCCAATACTCTCAGCTTCCACTATTGGAACGTTCGCGCTGATCAGTTGAATAGCCCGATTCAGTTCGGGCAAGCTGGTCGGCTGGTCGTGGTCGGCGGAGAGCCCCAGGTCGTATCGGGTGTATCAAGCAGCCACCTTTCCGACGACTTCTACGTCGAGAACTTTCGAGTCCTTAACGCCAACATGTATTTGACCACGGGATTGGCCGTATCTGTGCCCGGCTCGGGGCTTCGTCGGCTTGTTAGCGATTCAGCTACCTGGTACGGAGGTCTCGCGTCTTTGGCATTTCAATACTGAGCGCTGGACGAGCTTGGCAATTGTCAGCGAGGCTTGACGAGCCTCTCAACAATGCTTCCATCAGGTGACCAAACAAGTCATGTTCATCGCAGCTTGAGCTCTTGTTGGTTAAACCAGCGAGCCATTTGTAGTTTGCAGAGCAATCAGGTGCCTTCGACGATCATTCCGCGATAGATCGCGCCACGTTGCCTGTGACTGGCTCCAGTGTCACATGGTTTCCGTATGCCGATAGCACCTTGATGGGAACACCTTCGAGCGTCGAAGCAACTTTAGCCCAATACGCTTCGAGTTCGGTGCGGTCGAGTGTCTGTTCGCGCATGAGAATCATATAAGCAGGCATGTGGTTCTCCTTGGTGGTGATTCAGTTGGCTAATTAGTTTAAGTTGAAACGATCAAAGGCCGCCGGTCGCGTGAATGATTTCTCCCTTTAACCAAGCCGCTTGATCGAGCATACGGATCACATCGGCTGGTAACGCTACGTTGCCTTGAACTGCTATCGCTTGGCCACCCTTGTCACGAATCGTACGCACAACCGCGTCTGCTCCGCTGGCATCTGATGCGTAGTTAACCGCCACCGCGGCTCCGGCTGACGCCAGTTCCAGCGCGATACCCGCGCCACTCCCCTTAGATGCACCCGTTACGAATGCTGTTTTGCCGTTCAGTATAGGCATGGTTTGTCCTCCTATATCTTTAGACACGTACAATCGAGGACTGTGACAATACTGGGTGCCATTTAGTTAAGGTGCACAGTTTCACGGAAGTTACGTTGCTCGAGCAATTTCCGCAACCAAACAACCTGGTCTTTCGGCTCGAGGAAAGGGTGATCGCGAAAGAGTGCAGCGTATTGCTGAGCGTAGCCACATTTAGCCGGAGTTGACTCCTGTTCTTTGTGTCATTACCGTGGAGGTGCTTCCAAGACAATATTGATTGCGAATCGTGTTACGGGGTTAGGTTGTATGATCCGAGTTCGATGTACTTGCGGCAAACAACTAACTCTGCCCGACAATCTCAGGTCACCGGAAATCCGATGTCCAGGCTGCGGTGGCATATTTGAAAATCCGCAGGCCGCCCAGACGTCGAAAGCGCTTCCTGTAGAACGGCCTTTGAGAAGTCCAGCGCACGGTTCGGGCGACTTCTGGCACAAGCAGCCTCAAACATCCAAGGTTCTTAACTGGATACTGTTGGCAACCGTGGCCGTGGCCAGTGGCATGTTGGCCGTGGGGCTGATTGTCGTCGTTGGGATGTGGGGCTTGAGTGGTTTGGGACTGCAGATACTGCCTCAAGCTTCGAGCCTTACCAGCCAGGTTTCCGACTTGGAGTCCACGTTAGGCAAGTTCAGAACGCAAAGAGTTCCAACGACTTTGGCCGAATTGGAGACGGCCTATCGATCGCAGCCTGGTCTCGATAAGACCGCGGAGTGGTTGCGAATCGTTTCCGAGTTAGAGCCCGTGGACCTTCGTGACCCCAGCAAGTTTCCCATGCACAACACGCGTGGGTATGCTGAGGGGAAGATTACGCCGAACCTGAGGGTGCCCCTTGAGAAACTCTCGAAAAACCATGAGCGGGTAATCGCGTCAGCCCAGCAAATGCTCAGCGAGCCTTTTGTTGTGTACTACCCATTGCATTCAACGCCGGTACAAGCTGACAAGATTCCGGAGATTCGCAACTCGGAAAAGCTTGCGCGGCTTTTGCTCTACGATGCATATCGCCAATCGTTCTTGGGAGACTCGACGACCGCCACGAAACGGTTGGTGGCTAGCTTGCGCATTGCGGCGACGATCGAACCCTACCCGAGCGATATAGCTCAGATCTTCCGTTACTCAATCATCAGCCAGGCAGCCGAGGCTCTCGTTTGTCTGCTGGAATCAAGCGCAATTGATAAGGCTCAACTTAGTGATTTAGATCAAGAGTTCCGACGTATTTTGCAGTCCAACAATGCCCAGAGTTGTTTAGCAGGTAACCTGGTCGTTGGCTTGTCAGGGTATGCAGCTCCCGAACGCACTCTGGATTACCTCCACGGTGTAGCCAGCCAAAGGCCGAGTGGGCAAAAAGCTCCACTGGCGGCTACGGCGCGAAATTTTGAAATGGATCGCGCTTACTTCGCCGCACGCATGTATGCCAGGCTTGAAGTGCTGGACGACCGCGCCAAGTTAAAGCAACTGGAGAGTATTGAATCGAGTGATTCCCGTGCCAGTACTTTTGAATTGGCCAATTTGTTGCTGAACCCGCTGGACAAGGTTCATGGGTTTCGTTGCGCCACCTGGCAGAGTGCGGAAATTGCGCGAACGGCTATTGCCATCGAACGCTTTCGGATGGCCAAGAACTGCCTTCCAGCCGCATTGCCGCAGTTGGTACCCCAGTACCTGGAACTGGAGCCACGCGATCACCTTACTGGTTTGCCATTGCAATTCAAGATCGACACCGATGGATACAGTTTGTTCAGCCAGGCTGAAAGCGAATTGGCAAAAGATGCAAGTTGGCAGGACTTTCCACCGCTGAAGCTGAGGACCAGCTACCGACCGAGCGGACGATTGGCCGGTGCTCAAGCAAACGTCGTTAACCAGGCGCCTTACCAGCCGGCCCCAAGCTTTGGCTCTAGTTTTACGCCCGTGGACGGGGTTGAAAAGATGATTCGAGATGCCAATGAACAAGCCCGGGCCAATGCCGAAACATCTCGCCGGATGCAGCAGGAGCACGATGCTGCCAAACGTCCCAGGCAGTGAAGGTCAGTGCCTAATTGGACTGCGCCACTTGGTAAGCTGCGTAGCCACCGCCTGCCAGACGGTGGACGCGAAAGTTAACGCTTTCCACCGCTTGGCAGCGGTGGCTACGAAGATTTCATCCAGTGAGTTTGCCCAGCTTACCAAGTGGCGCTGTCCAACTAAGCTGGAAATTGATGCGTAATCAAGGCGCCAGCGAGTCCCACCTGCCGATAATCTGAAGAGATGCCCGATATACCCAACAGGCCGGACTCGTAGTGTAGCGCGTGGTCCAGTTGGTCGATGCTCAGCCCTTGGTGACGATGGATGTGTAGCAGAATCCCTGGGTCGATCGACCCAGGGCGCGTACCCATTGTCAAGCCGTCCAGGGGGGTGAAGCCCATCGTAGTGGCCACTGGATGACCGTTACGAATGGCCGATGCTGAACAGCCGTTGCCGATATGACAGACCACGAGACTCAATTCGCCCGGATTGCGACCAAGCAAGGTTGCGGCTCGTTGGGCACAGTACGCATGGCTGGTGCCGTGGAAACCAAATCGCCTGACGCCCCAGTCGGTCAACCATGCATATGGGAGCGGATAGACAAATGATTGTGGCGGTAGGGGCGCGAAGTAAGCGGTATCAAAAACTGCGACCTGCGGGACGCCAGGAAACGCGGACTCGGCAGCTTCGATAGCGGCCAGGGCGCTCGGATTGTGCAGAGGCGCCAACCATGTCAGTTCTTCAATGGCCACACGAACCGCCTGATCGATGACTGTGCTGTCTCGGAATCTTGTCCCGCCATGTACTACGCGATGACCGATGGCCGCCAATTCTGCGCTTTCAAGCTGCAACATGGAGTGATCCGCCAGGACTTGTCTCACGACAGAGACGGCTTGGGCATGATTGTCAGCAACGACACATTGATTGACTTCCCATGACGGAGACTGGTCGTGCGCCTGGCCACAAAATCGCAGTTCCGCTGGCTGTGCGTCACGTTTCCAAACCACGCAGCCATGAGCCAGAGCTTGGCACGAGTCAGCCGAAAAAAGACCGAACTTCAAACTGCTCGAACCGGAGTTCATGACCAGAATTTTCATGAATCCTTGCCCCACTGCCAGTCTTGAATCTCTGGCATGTCCTCGCCATGTTCGGCGATGTATTGCTTGTGCTCGATTCGCTTGTCTCGGATGGCTTGCTTGGCATAGGCAGCACTAGTCCCCAGACGCGGCACTCGATCGATCACGTCAGCGACCAGGTGATAACGGTCGATGTCGTTGAGCACACACATGTCGAAGGGTGTCGTAGTAGTGCCTTCCTCTTTGTAGCCGCGAACGTGCAGTTGCGCATGATTTGTGCGGCGATAAGTCAGGCGATGGATCAGCCATGGATATCCATGAAAGGCAAAGATGATAGGTTTATCGGTCGTGAACAACGAGTCAAAGTCGCGGTCACTCAGGCCATGTGGGTGATCGCTGCTCGGTTGAAGTTTCATCAGGTTGACGACATTGATGAAGCGAACTTTTAGTTCTGGAAAGAACTCCCGCAGTAATTCCACGGCTGCCAGTGTTTCCATGGTTGGTACATCTCCACAGCAGGCGAGAACCACGTCAGGCTCACCACCTCGATCATTGCTGGCCCATTCCCAGATGCCAATGCCGGCTGTGCAATGTTTGATTGCCTGATCCATCGTTAACCACTGGGGGGCTGTTTGCTTGCCTGCAACGACTACATTGACATAGTTGCGGCTTTTAAGGCAATGCTCCGTTACGCACAAAAGTGTGTTCGCGTCGGGCGGCAGATACACGCGGATGATCTCTGCTTTTTTGTTCACTACATGGTCGATGAATCCGGGGGCTTGATGACTGAATCCGTTGTGATCCTGTCGCCACACGTGTGAGGATAGCAAGTAGTTCAGCGATGCGATCGGACGTCGCCAGGGAATATGGCCGCACACCTTAAGCCACTTGGCATGCTGATTGAACATCGAGTCGATAATGTGGATAAACGCTTCGTAGCAATTGAAGAAGCCGTGACGACCAGTCAACAGGTAGCCTTCCAGCCAACCTTGGCACTGGTGCTCGGAGAGGACTTCCATAATCCGACCATCGGGTGAAAGGTGATCGTCTTCGGGGTAAATGTCGGCGACGAAGCAGCGGTTGGTTACTTCTAAGATATCCTGCCAACGATTTGAGTTGTTTTCGTCTGGGCTGAAGACTCGGAAGTTGCAGCTTTCAAGGTTGAGCTTCATCACATCGCGCAGATATTTGCCCTGTACGCGAGTTGCCTCGGCAGAGATGGCACCAGGGCTGGGGACATCCACGGCATAATCTCGGAAGTCCGGCAAACGCAGATCCTTGAGTAACATTCCGCCATTGGCGTGTGGATTGGCACTCATTCGCCGCGTGCCTTTAGGTGCCAATGTGGCCAGCTCGGGATAGAGTCTACCGGAGGCATCGAATAATTCTTCCGGGCGATAACTCTTGAGCCACTGTTCCAGGATCCTCACGTGGTCTGCTTTGTCCATATCGCCCATCGGTACTTGATGGCTACGCCAATAGTCCTCACACTTCTGGCCATCTATCTCGGCTGGGCAGGTCCAGCCTTTAGGGGTTCGAAAGACGATCATGGGCCAATGGGGACGCTTGGCTGTTGCGGCTGGTCGGCTAGGTGCGCGGGCGTCGGCCCAAATCTGCTTGATCTCACCAACGACCTGGTCGAGCGTAATGGCTAATTGTTGATGCAGCTTTTCAGGTTCCTGGCCCTCAACGAAGTAGGGTTTATAGCCGTAGCCCTCGAGCAGTTTTTTTAGTTCGTCCTGCGGGATACGGGCGAGGAAGCAGGGGTTGGCGATCTTGTAACCGTTGAGATGCAGGATGGGGAGTACGCAGCCGTCGCGCGCAGGATTGAGAAATTTGTTGCCGTGCCATCCCGTCGCCAGTGGACCAGTCTCTGCTTCGCCATCGCCCACGACGCAGGCAACGATTAGATCGGGGTTATCAAACGCGGCACCGAATGCATGAGAAAGAGCATAGCCCAGTTCACCTCCTTCGTGGATTGAGCCAGGGGTCTCAGGCGCGACATGGCTGGGGATGCCGCCTGGAAAACTGAACTGTTTAAATAGATTGCGGATGCCTTCTTCGTTCTGCCCGATGTGGGGATAGACTTCGCTGTAAGTTCCTTCCAGATACGCAAGCGCGACCAGCGACGGACCGCCATGACCGGGGCCAGTGATGAACAGCATGTTCAAATCATCGCGAGCAATCACTCGGTTGAGATGAACGTAAAGAAAATTGAGTCCTGGCGATGTTCCCCAATGCCCCAATAAACGCGGCTTGATGTGCTCGCGTTTCAACGGTTCACGCAGCAATGGGTTTTTGTACAGGTATATCTGCCCAACAGAGAGATAATTGGCGGCACGCCAATAGGCGTCCATTTTACTGAGCAGTTCCAAACTGAGCGAATTCATAAGTACAACCTTGTCTGCTTTCAGTCAGCGGGAGAGGCACAATCTTTTTGGGCGACGGTCTCGAAGTCGAGTTCTTCAGCAGCCTGGCCTTTTCGCGCTACTATCAGTTCTCGCATACCTTGTGCACATCGTTCGCAAGCAACTGACAACTCAAGAGGTTGTAGATCTTTCCGAAGAGGTCACAGAGTTGACGCCCGAGAAAAAGCCCAGTGTGGTGATCTGTAGCATTTTGTTGATCGCCGGAATTGCCCTGCTTGGGCTTGGCGCGCAGTCGACAGTTTCGGGCGCCAGTCAGTTGGCTCGACTGTGGGGGTGGTCCGAGAGGCTGATTGGATTGACCATTGTCTCGGCAGGCACAGGCTTACCAGAGGTCGTCGCTTCGCTCGTGTCGAGCTTACGCGGACGAAGCGACGTGGCGATCGGTAATGTGATTGGCTCAAACCTGTTCAACATCCTTATGATTTTGGGGCTGACTGGACTGGTTAATCCACTACCGGTGCAAGCGTCGATTGTAAATTCCGACTGCTGGTGGATGCTGGGAGTAACCGCCGTGCTTTTGCCGATCTTGTTGAATGGACGCAAGGTCAATCGCTGGGAAGGCGCAGTACTGCTGGGTGCTTATGGTGCCTACCTGGGTATTCTGTTAAGCCAGTAACCACTAAAGCTGCCTTTTGTGCTAACCTGTACGAGATCCCGTTCGGTAGCACTCAATTTCTCTGCATCCAATTTCTCTGCATCCAAGGTATCGCCATGCTCCAGTGCTTGCTCATAGATGTGTATCGATCCGAGGCTGCAGGCAAGGCAGTCCGCACTATCGTAGCGATGTTGGTGGTGTTTGGGGTGGCTGTATCTGGTGAAGCCAAAGCGCAGTCCAAACCGACTCGAGTCTTTATCTTGGCCGGTCAATCAAATATGGAGGGACATGCCGAGATCGATACGTTTGACTACATCGGCGATGACCCAGCGACAGCGCCTCTACTGAAGATGATGCGGGGAGAAGATGGAAAGCCCAGATCGTGTAGCGGCGCGTCGATTTCCTATTTGACGGGCGACGGTGAAGAAAATTTTGAACTGTCTGGTCAGCTTACCGCTGGCTATGGTTCGTTGTGGGGCCAGCCACGCGGCCGACTGGGCACCAAGATAGGCCCAGAGTTCACGTTTGGATTGACCATGGATGCGGCCTTGGATGAACCCGTGTTGATTATCAAGACGGCGTGGGGTGGGAAGAGTCTACACACGGATTACCGATCACCCAGCGCTGGACCTTATGAACTGAGTTCATTCCAGTTGGAAAACTATCCCAAACAAACAGGTCATGGAATTCCCGAAGACTTTGAGGCCTGGAAGACCGAGAAAGTCAAAGCGACCGGCGTCTACTATCGCTTGATGATTGAACATGTGAAGCAGGTGTTGGCCGATCCTAAAATGGTCGTACCCAACTACGATAAGACGCAGGGTTACGAGCTTGCCGGCTTCGTTTGGTTGCAAGGTTTTAATGATATGGTTGATGGCCACGTGTACCCCAACCACAACGACCCGGATCGCTTTGAGCTTTACACGCGGTTACTTACCCATCTGATTCACGATGTGCGAAAAGATCTTGACGCACCCAAGCTGCCATTTGTGATCGGCGTTATGGGTGTCGGGGGACTGAAGGATGATTCGAGCGAGATGCGGGCTTTCCGCAGAGCCATGTCGGCGCCGGCCCAGATGCCAGAGTTTCTGGGAAACGTAGCCGCCGTGCAGACCGCTCCGTTTTGGTCGGATGAACTTGGGGCCATTGATGCAAAGCATGCGATGGTCCATCAGATGCGTTATTTTCTGGACTCCAAGCACCCAGAACATGCCAACGCGGATGGAAGTATGACCGACGAGGAAAAGAATCGGTATCTCAAGAAATTCGAGTCGGAGCTGATCTCACCCGCCGAAGACGCCTTGTGGAAAAGAGGCGCATCCAACGCTGGTTACCATTACCTGGGCTGCGCGAAGACTTTTGCGCTTATGGGACAGGCATTCGCCGAAGCGAATTTGAAGATGCTCGGACGATGAATCGGTGGTCGGTTCCGCAATCTGCAATAGCCTTCGTAGTGTAGTCGAATTGCCAGGATATTTAAGTTTGAAGCAATTCCACGGCATTGGTGGGCCTTGCAGAGGCAGAGAAATGTTCTCGTCTACGCTAAAATGAGCCGGCAGTCAGGCTAACGGGCGACCGGTCACCCTCATGGACAAGCAGTCTCTGGCAATGTCCGAATCACTTCAATGCGATCTGTGCGGACGCGAAAAGCCGCTGACCTACCACCACCTGATTCCTCGCGCGGTACATCGTACTAAGCGATTCGTGCAGCGGTATGGCAAGGAAGAGATGCGCACCCGCGCCCTATTGCTGTGCAGGCTGTGTCACAACGGAATTCACGACTTGATTCCTGACGAAAAACAGCTGGCCGACCAGTACAACACCAAAGAGGCGCTGCTGGCACATCCTGCTATCGCCAAACATGTTAACTGGGTACGGAAGCAAAAATAGTCGCGAGGGTTTAACTTCCAGGCGCTCGCTGGCTCTTGCGGGTTCTTCCGAAGCTTTCAGTCAGGGGCACACGAATGAAGATTACCATCCACTCGGAGGTGTGCAGTTGCGCAAAACCTGCTTGCTGAGTAACGGCTACCCAATACTGTTGGTTGCCCCTGGAAGTGGGCAGAATCACGCTGGCTGGTAACGCACTATCAGTCTCTAACGGAATGTCTTTGGCGAAAGAAGCAGGTGCAATGGCGGGAACTGCGGGGCCATCGACGGTCTTGATGATATAGATTTGCCAGCCGATGGTGGTCAGCCCAATAGTCGTGACATGTTGGTCCAAGTTAACCCGTACGGTACGGTAATTCTGAATTGAGCCGCCATGTGGAACACGTACCCAGCCCACGGAAGTTTGTGGCATAACAGGGGCTGGCTCGCCGGTTCGCATCATGGACGCCAGCGGCAGACGCAGTGGAAAGCACTCCAGGTCAACGATCGACTTGACCGCCGGGGATGTCATGGGTGCAAACGACGGGACCTCGCAGTAACAACCGCTTCCACATTCATCGCAGTTCAAATCCTTAGTCACAAGATCGTAGGGACAAACCGCGTCAGCGCATTTAGAACTTGAAGAACTGGATCGGCTGACAGAGCTCGACGAACTGGACCTGCTGGCAGAACTTGACGAACTGGACCTGCTGACCAGGCGGGCGGAAGTTGAGCTAGGTTCCATGTTTGAACTCTTTCAGTAGGTAATAACAGGCTGTATGGAGACGAACATTCAGTTTTGTGTAGCGGGGGTAGGTGGGCTGAGCCGGCGGAAAAGTCTATAACCTTGTAACTGACTCACCGCCCGACGTGAAAAGGGCAATTCAAATTCGCTGGTCATGCGAAAAGCGGGCTCCAGGACGTTGCCTCCGCGACGCACGACCGCATCCGGACTGTCCTTGGATACGCAGATCTCATGAACGTTGCCCAGCATATCAAAACAACCAAAGCGATTGGGTAACAGCAGGCCTACCGGGCGTATTCTATTTTGACCGTTTAGCTGGTGCCATACATACGAGTCCGCTAATTCCTTTTGATCACCATAAAATGTCGCGCTGTTGGTGGCGCTCCTGCAAGTGAACTCCCATTCCGTATTGAGCGGAATTCGGTAGCCTAGTCGCTTTTCAAAGTCAGCGACGCAGGCGTAGCCAGTTTCTTCGGAGTCAGTCATCTTTTCAAAGCAGCACTCGCTCTCCGGCAAGCCAATCTGCCTGGTCAAATCATTGCAATACTGAGCCAAAGTATTGAAGTGAAGTTTCGCAACTGGTATGCCGGCTTCGGTTGTTGCAAGTCCAGGATCATTGGACACCTCCGGATAAAGCTGCTGAATTTGGCTCAACCTCAGTTCCGTGCTCGCGATCGCAAACGTGTAATCAAGTTCTGGTGGAGGATCATAACCTTTGATTTTCAACTCCCACGGCTCGATGACGATCATCGTTTGGCCCGTAGGATCGATATACCAATTCCATTCCCCGAAAGGTCGTGTCATCAGCTCTTTGTTCACCGACTCGAGATCTGCTCCCAGTTTACGAAGCAGCAGTTCACAGACAGCATGCGTTTCCGGATCAGGATCCTCTCGGTAGCTTCGCAGCAGAAGTCCGCGCAAAGCATCCTGTTGATCTTGTGCCAAAGGTTGTTGCAGGTGTGGCGCCAAACCCAATCGCAACACCTGGGTAAGTGCCGAATCACCCGAAGAATGAGTCAACATGTCGATCAGCGTAAGGGTATTGAAGCGGGCCGGTGACAAGCCATGAATCAACCAGCAACGTGCATACGGCTCTGCGGTTCTTTCCGCTTCGATCGCGGCCAGCGAGCTATCACCCAAGCTCAGCAACGCCAACGCCAGGTTGGCCCGTCGTCGTCCTTGGAGTTCGGCGGCTGACTGGTCAAGTTCTGCACTGGCTTGGGTTGCAGCCCGCAATTCCTCGTAGGCACTAGCCAGCAACTGGCGCGAACTGTCTGCGTCACGCCCCAGTACTTGCATAATGCCGCGAAATTGCGCGTCATTGCTATCTTCGAGCAATTCGACCAGTTGTCGCGGGCCCCTGTCAGACTTGCAGATCAGCAACGCGTAGGTGATGGCTGAAGGAAATGAATCCGTATTGGCTAAAGAATCAGATGCATACGGATGTAGCAAGGGAATGATCGGTGCCAGCATCTCTACCCATTGGCTAACAAACTCGGTTGGTTCGTATGCCAGCGATGGGACTACATCTTGAAGAAGCGACTTCTCCTGGCCCAAGGGCGTACCGTAATAAGCCAGAGCTACGGCAGAGCGGAATCGCTGTGCCGCCGGTAGGGTGCCCGAGCGAACGTTCCTGCCAATCTCTTCGGTGACGTCGTTGGCATAGTCGCTCAGCCGCTTGCAGATCAGTAGAAAGTAAGCGGGAGTCGTGCGACTGTCGAGCAACTGCTTGATCAGCCATGTGCGCGATGTTTGATTGTTGAGTGCCAGGCAAAGATGAATGTTCAGTTGCTGTTCATGGGACAGCTTGGCATCGTTAGCCATGGCGGATAGTGGTGCGAGCGCATAACGTTCCAGCGACTGGAACTCTTGTAAGCGCTTGGGCAATTCAAGCGGTCGACTCTCTACGATCTGGTGGACGAGGTCTTGCGCATGAGTCCGCGCGGCGTATTCAATCTGTCGCTGGCGAACTAAGTAAGCGATGGTCAGTAAAGCCAGAAGAACGGCCAGACGCGTCGCCACAAAGTAGCTCATTCGTCGGCCTGCAGCAGACATCATCCGTGCTTGAGGGCCAGTCCACTGCGCGGATTTGGTGCGCAAGCGGATATTGAGGTACTCAAAAATCGTCGGTAAATAGCGCGGAGCTTGCCAGCGATTCCAGGTGTCAGATTGCTGCTGGAGAAGAAGCAAGGCTCTGCCGCGACTGGTACCGCGCTGCTGTCGCTCGAGCCATTCGCGTATGGAAGGCACTAGAAAATCGTGAGTCAGTTGATAGAGCGTCGACGTCTTGCCCGCCTGCGCCTGGCTATCGGATTGCCCGGTCTGGTGACTATCGCCGGATCTGTGGCCACTGGGGCTGGACAAATCACTGGTCCCTTGCACGGCATTTCTTTCCGAACCGCCAACCAAGGTTTGAACTCGAGTGATCAACCTTAACTCAACGTCCAGCAACTGCATTAGATTG
The DNA here is from genome assembly GCA_037367405.1 of Ottelia alismoides. Lineage (NCBI taxonomy): Eukaryota > Viridiplantae > Streptophyta > Magnoliopsida > Alismatales > Hydrocharitaceae > Ottelia > Ottelia alismoides. The sequence goes on along the minus strand of JAZKJV010011400.1, from coordinate 7,758,222 downwards.
TCAAACTCATGTGGGCTCTGAGTGTATTGGGAAATCTGCAACAGTTCGTCTCTGGAACGAACGCAATCTTTGATCTGCCCACTTTCGGGTAACAGCGCCGAGAGCACATTTCTGGCGGCCATTTGATGCGCTCTGCGGGCAGGCGAAGCTTGTGCTCCGACACTGTTTTCCAGGAAAGCCACGCCTACACCGGCGGCACCGCCCAGAGCTGTCAAGGTCTGTGGAACCCAGGGATGGTCTTTAACCATCTCGACGAAGACCGCCAGGCGAACCGGATACAACCTTCCATCTTCGCTCAACTCGCGAATCGCTGCGCGAATAAAGGCCGCCTGCTCTTCGGTCTGTTCCTGTCTGTTTCTGGGAAGTTTGGAGTAGCCGACACCCAGTTCGGTAAGGACCTTAGCAGCATGGGCCTGGTCGAATGAGTCGACCAGCATACTGTTGACTCCATCGACCGCGGTGATTTCTATCAGCGTCAGTAAGCGGCTAACGGGCAGCCAGAAATCGTCTCGCACTAAAATGACGCACTGAATATTGCCTCCATCGCATTGCCGCAGGGCTCGCAACATTTCAGAATCGGCGTTGCTGTCCCAGTTGGTTAACCATTGTTCAAACTGGTCGAGTACCCAGACAACTTTCTCTCCCGATCGCGACTGAGGCGCCTCGCGCAAGTACCGGAAGATGCCACCCAGGCTCAAGTCTTTGGGGATCGACGGGTATCTCTTGCAGAGTGCCTTGGCTAGCCGCTGTTCTGTCTCCAGGTGTGTGCATTCAACGACCACAGTAAAGATGTCTTTGTCCAACCTGGACAACAAGCCTGCTTTTACAAATGAAGATTTGCCACAGCCCGATGGGCCGTACAACAAACCGATTTTGAAGGCTTCGTCGGTATCGCGTTGGCAGAGGTTTTGTTTCCAAAAGCGTACGGATACGGGCAAGCCATCGCGATCGCGCGGACCGGGCAAGAGACGCAAGAAGAAATCAGCGTCGGCGCGCTCGAAGGATCGCAACCCGCGCGGGACGACCACCGTCTCTGGCGGTTCCAACAAATGAATCGGAACGCGATGGGAGCCCGAACCTGACTCACCTGAGTTCTGTACGATCCAGTCCTTCAGCTCAGCAACTAAATCATCTGCACGTCTATACCGTTGGGACATCTGCCGAGAAAGGCAGCGCATGCAAATGCGCTCCAGCTCAATCGGCACGCGGGCGTCATGGTGCGTGGGTAAAACCGGCGTGCTGTGGAGAATGGCTTGAAAGATATCTTGAGTGCAAGAGCCGTCAAAGGGCAAGTGCCTGGTCAGTAGTTGATAGAGCACGACCCCCAGCGACCAAATGTCTGTCCGCCCGTCCACGCGATGGCTCTCGCCTCGGATCTGCTCGGGGGCCATGTAGTGCCGTGTGCCCGCCTGGTCGTCGATCGTTTGTTGACTATCCAGAAAGCGCAGAGCCAGACCGAAATCGGAGACATAAATTCGGTCTTCGTTGTCCAGAAGAATGTTATGGGGCTTGATGTCGCGATGCACAAAGCCTGAATCATGGGCGTGCCCCAGCGCCTCACCGATTTCACAAACGAACTTGGCCGCCTGCAGGTAAGTGATCGACTCGTTCTTCAGGCAGGCAGCCAGCGAGCGACCGCGAATGTACTCCAAGACGATGTAGGGTATCGAGTCTTGGACGCCGACATCAAATACTTTGACGATACCTGGATGCTGAAGCCTGGCGATCGTCTTGGCTTCTTGGGCAAAGAGATGGAAGTCAGCTTCAGAAGCAAATCGCTCTTCCTTGGGTAACTTGATGGCGACTTGTCGCCCCAGTTCTTCATCGACTGCCAGTACGACTAACCCAAAGCCACCTTGGCCGAGCAATTCCTGCGTCTTGTACTTGCCAATCTGGCGCGGAATGGATGGCTGATTCTTGGGAGCGCGCACCTGGGTTTGCAACGACAGCGAGCGCGTCAAATCGTCGGGATTATTAGTCGTATTGCCTGACACAAAGGTATTGTCCAAATCGCAAGTGATTTACAGACGTATTATTATAGCTCTCCGCCTGGCCCGTTTGGGGGCAAGGGCGCGGAGGCTTGATCATCAATGGTCTGTTTTCAGAAAATTCAATCTCGGATCAACTTGGCAGCACTGTGGAGTATTCTAAACGATGAGTGGGGTGGCGGAACTGTGCGTTGTGGGGCATCCCAGTCGCCTGGGCGGCGCAGACACCGAACTGGATCACCAGATCTACTGCTGGCAGGCTATGGGAATAAATGTCCATGTATGCCCAACAGCGCCGCTTGATGTAAACTTGCGTTCCATGGATTTGGAGAGCCGGGGCTGCATCTACCACGAGCCTGCCGACTGGGCCTCTCTGCAAGGATTGCATTGTATTTCTTATTGCAATGCGGATTTTCTGCGCAATTTGCCTGCCATCAAGCGTTACGCCCGCTCGACCACCTTTGTAAACTGCATGACCTGGGTCTTTGAAGACGAGTTGGCCATGCAGGAGGCGGGCTTGATTGACTTTCAACTCTACCAGACTCGACATGCCTACGAACGCATCTCTTCGGGATTAGCCAGCTTTCCCAAGTATCGCCCAGTCTTCATAAATCCATACTTTCGAACTGAAGAGTTTCCTTTCCACGATCAGCGTCCGCAAGATAAATTTCGCTTTGGCAGAATTTCGAGAGCCGATGCTGACAAGTTCGGGGCAGCCCAACTGTGGATCTATGAAACCATGACCGCCCCAGTGCTCAAAGAGGGCATTATCTTGGGATGGGACCCGCAATTCGAAAACAAACTCCAGTCTGAACCACCCTATTTCATCCAGACGCTACCTGAAGGCGCCATGCCTCAAACCGAATTCTATCGAATCTGCGAAGCCGTTATCATGACCACCGACACCTACGAAAATCTGCCGAGAGTAGGACTGGAAGCGATGGCTTCAGGTTCAGTCTTAGTCGTGGACCGTCGCGGCGGTTGGGAGACGCTGGTCGAAGACGGCAAGAGTGGCTGGCTGTGTGGCGATGAACGAGAATTCGTGTACAAAGCATCGCGCTGCGCGTTTGAGCATCAGGAACGCCAGGCCATGCGGCACGAAGCCCGCAAACGTTTGCAGCCTTGGAGCCTCCCCGAGGCAATGAAGAGTTGGGAGCAAGTATTCCGTCAATGGGAGCAGTTGTAATTGGCTGCCAGTATTGGTAGCCACCACTGCCAGTATTGGTAGCCACCACTGCCAAGTGGTGGAAAGCAGCATTCGTAGCCACCTCTGCCAAGTGGTGGAGAGCGTTAATGTGAGCGTCCACCGTCTGGCGACGGTGGCTACGGAATGGAAAACGTACACGTACGCGTCCACCGTCTGGCGACGGTGGCTACGGGGTGCTGTCCAGCTAGCTACAAGATCGGCCGATTCTCCACCACTGCCAGGCCGAGACGGTCATCGTAGCGCACGCCTTCATCAGCGGCCCAGAGGTGAGTAACAGGATAGCCTAAGGCTGCGATTTCTCGCACGGCTGCTTCCACGGTGGCTCCGGCCAGCAGCGGATCATGGATCAAGATTAAGCCACCGGCGCATACCAACTGCCTCGCCAGCTCGAATTCGGCCATAACTTGCTCGCGCGTGTGAATCGAATCGAGCAGCGCTGCATGAAATCTCTGCTGAGAAGCCAGGAGGTGATGCATGCCCGTTACGCTATCCGAGCTGATGGCTTCGATGCACTGGCTGATATGGTAGGGCAGCTGAGCCCAAAACCGATCGCGAGCTGGATCGACATTGGGATCCAACGTGGTGACCTGTCCGCGGCTATGGTGTGCTACCGCAGCGGCCATGCAGGCCGTGGAAACGCCTTTGGCTGTGCCGCACTCCAGTACCTTCACACATCCGTTGGATCGAATTAGATAGTAGAGCGTCGACAATAGCGAAAAAGAGTTCGAGTCTGTAATGCGCGCGTTCTCGCCATCGCTGGTACCATAGAACGACCAGGTCATAGTCGATTGGCCGCTCTGCCCCACCCACCGGCGCAAAGCATCCAAATAGGCATGCAGGTTGTCGGCAATGGCTTGCGATCGAACAAGCGGATCCTGGATTTTGGAATAGTGACCGCGCAGTTCGGGATACAAATCTCTTCCCGTACCATTGAAGTGAACAACGGCTGGACGTCGACCAGCAAAACTGCAGTCCAGCGGACCTCGCGAAACATCGTCGAGATTCATTCTATTCAATTGAACGTTGAAGCGATCGTCGACTTCTATACAGCAATCCAGGCGTGCCAAGGCCAGGTTGAAGACCATCTGATTGCGCCAGGCAGGTCCATGATCGACCCACTGCTTGCTCAAATGCATACCGCGCAAGAACTCGTCGACAGCTAACAGAGCCGCACGCGAGCCAGCGAAAAAGCCATCGTTGATGACGCGGTGATCCTGGCCGACCCGCCATTCATTACCAGCCAGCAGTGCCTGCAAATCGCCCGGCTGGCCTTCGTAAATCGTCGTCAATGTCTGAGCAATGTTTTCTCTCTGGTAGGCTTCATGACAAACCAAGACGCTGCCTGGATTGTGCAGGTCAATTCCTTGAACGATCGGCCGCAGGTCATCCAAGACCAACGCGTCGGCATCGAGAGCAATAATCTTCCGAGCAGGTATGACGCGCGCTGCCGAGTAGAGCACGGACTTGCTGGCCGGAGATAAACGCCATTGAGCCTGGCATGGCACCAGCCAGGCTTGATACTTCTCGGCTATCTGCGCCAGCCTGGCAGACCAGCCGTAAGCGAACACGACTAACTGGGCTTCCGGGAGCTGCGCGTTGGCACAGATCGATCCCAGCAGATCATCGACCCAGTCCTCCCAACCTGGCGAAGCGGCTGTGACTACTGCCAATGGGATTTCATCGCCCAACTCCTGTTGCTGAATGTAGGCCTGGCCAATGGCATCGGTCAGCATTACACCGACTTCCGGTAACGAATCGGTTTCCCAAAAATCCTGAACTCGTTGCGTTGAGATTGCGGGGTCTAACCAGACGCTGTGGCAGTAATCCCACCGTCTGGCGCGGGTGACTAGCTTGAGTTGTTGGCCTCCAGCTATGTCCGCCACGATACGTCGCGGCTTCTCACCCGGGCGAACGTTGGTGGCCACGCCCACCAGTTGCTCATCTTTGTAGACACAGAAATCAGCGCTGGTATCAAAGCCAATCACATCGTCATTGATGGCCACGTGCGCACAGAAGCTTTGATAGCCGCTGGGTAGGGCGAACGTTACCGTCGCTGGCGCATGCAAGCTGAGAGCGCGGAGATAGGGCCGGCGTTGAACTTCGACTTGTTTCTGCTCATACCCAAGCGATCCACCCAAGCCTGGTTGGCCGTAGCCCACCTGCATTGAAGCGGGCGCAAGTTGGTCGAGGTATTTCATAGTTGCATCGGCCGGATGATTAAGCGGACTACTCGAAGTGGATTGTAATCGCTGCAGACAAGCCATGCGTTCCTGTTCCAACTGTTTGACCGCGGCGCCGAGCGAAGCGTCTCGAATAGCGGTTGGCTGAATTTGAAAACTTCCAGGTTGTGTGTCGGCAGGATTCAGCCCGCCATCGATGCTAGTGTGCTGATAAGGTGATTGGCCGCGCATGATATAGAAGCGGTCATGGGGTTCGATTGGAAACCCCTGCCATGGATGACCCAAAAGATGGAACATCCGATCCATGAGAAAGGTGTCTTCATGAGAGTTTCGATCTGGATAACCTCCCGCTTGCCGCCAGAGTTCTTTGACGAACATGATCGGTGGGTGACTGATCCACTCGCGTTGCGTTGTGTTAACCTCCAGTTGCTCCGAGCCCCAATACGCCCAAAATTCTTGTGGCATATAGAGTGGCAGCCCCGATTGCTTCATCTTTTCCCAACTGTAGGAGAGCCGCCATGGCAGGTAGACATCGTCATCGTCCCAAACCGCAATCAGGTTACCCGTTGCCAGAGAGATGGCTGCGTTGCGTTTCTCGCCGAGCGTGCGAAACCTCTTCGATACATTGACAACTTTAATATTCGGTAGGACCAGCCGGAGTTCTTGGCCGGGGCAATCGTTCAGCAGGACAAGTTCTTTATTGGGATAGTCTTGAGCCAAAAACATTGCAACCGACTCATCAACCAATCGTCGCCGCCCATAGGTTGGCATCACGCAGCTAATCAGCGGTTCGGAAGGAAAAGAGTCAGGTTTCAATTCCATGCCTGCGGCCCGGGCAAGCCTGTCACGCATACTGGCGTCTTTCCCTGCCTCTCAGACTCACGATCAACGGCAAGAAGAGGGCTGTGGGAGCGAGCCATGCAACCCAAGGCGGATCGGAAGTGATCTGAGTGACCGTTAATGCAGTCCAAGCTGCGATGGTTCCGCCAAGCATCAAGGTTAAATGCAGGATGATCCGCCGGTGAGCCTGGCCAGGCAATAAGCTGCGTCGATGGCTTTGACTGAGCACCAGCCCGATAACACCAAAGACGGTCAGTACCACCGCGTTACTACTGCCTGTCGCCCAAAGCATGCCGCTGTAGCCTGTCATGGCCAAGCCTGTTATGGTCATCGCCCACACGAGCGCGTGATCGATAAGATGAGGTGTACACTGGCGGTTCTTGGCAAATCGCCAGCCGCTCAGGGCCAGGTACAGACTGAAGATCGCAATCAATCGCAGGAACAGGTTGGGATGAATGATCGACAAGGGGATAGCAGTGACCGCAATCCCAATCATCGCCATCACAAACGCGAGGCCGGAGACAACGTGAACACGATGACCAACAGCGAAGAGCTTGGAAAATACAGCGACGGTTGAAGCCAGAAGAGCAATCGCCCCGAAAAGAACGTGTGAGACAGTCAGCACGTGAACCACAATCAGTCCTGAATTGGCTAAAGCGAGAAATGATTCAAGTACGCTACTGTTTTTGACATCCTCAGCCAAGGGGTGGTAAGACATCCAGAGGATCGCCTCGCATTTGTGTAGCTACACTACAACGAGATTCAGTCTGCCAGGCTTGCGGTTTCAAGTACGAGGCCTTCAGCTGAGACTGCGGGAGGGGGCCATGCGTTATGGTTGACTCATCCCTGGCGCAGCTGCCCCCTCCCGAATCTTCGCCTTAAGGGCTCGATTCGACCTCCCCCAAGCTGCGCTTGGGAGAGGTGACACAGAAACTCGCAATCCGAAGCGTACGCGAGGGCCCAAACTCGTAACCCGAAGCGTAAGCGAGGGCCCAAACTCGTAACCCGAAGCGTAAGCGAGGGACAGCTAGAAAGAGCCGGCGGAAGTACGCAAACGCAGCTCTTGGCTCGGGTTGACAAGGGGCGACACAAACCGCGTTGGGATACTAGTTAGGTGTGCAATCCACCGCCTGGCGGCAGGTGGCTACGGGGCGGCAGGTGGCTACGGGGCGGCAGGTGGCTACGGGGCGGCAAGGAGCAAGAAACGACGGGTTCAGGGGGCGAGTTGCCCGTCAAATCGGAGAACTTTAACAATTTTGCCAGTCACCACAGAGAGCGCATAGTCGGTCAATTCCCTGCGGACTTCGCAGAAAAGAGATTCCAGCTGAGCGTCAAGGTTTATCGGGCCGGATATCTAAGTGGTATGTTTGCGCAGTCTCTCAATGTCTACAGGCAAGGGGTGGGGGCACCTTTGCACGGAATGACTGGGTGGATACCAATCCCGGGTACCTCAGCATCTCTGGCGGATCGCTCCCCTTGGGCAACACGAGGCGTGTGCGATCTTGACATGGTGGTTTAAATCATTGACCAACTGGTACCGTACTCTGGCGGTACAAGCCGACCGGGCAAATGGTCAAGTCGTCGTCGAAGCCTGCTTCTTGGAGGACCGCGTCCTCTACTCGGCCACAGCGCTTCCGATCGATAGTGCAGCGGTCAACGCGGCCGAGATTTCTACCAGCGTCTCGCCCGAGGAAATCGAGGCGCTGCTGACCATGCTGGAAGCTGATCTGAGCAGCTGCAATCAGCCACTGGCTGGGGATCCGGTAGCGATTGAGCCTCTCGCTACCGACAGTTTTGCATCTGCAATGCCCGAATCGCTCACAGGCGCGGCGGTTACGCAGTTCGCAGCCAGTGACCTCGGGTATACGCCAACGGAGGTGCGACATGCGGTAGCCTTTGTCGATGCCCAGTTGGACGATCTGGAAGGCTTGATTGCGAAACTGCACAGCGAGTTTTCCAGCGCGGAACAATCATTGGAGATCGTCCTGCTGGATCGGCAGGCCAGTGGCATCCTGCAAGTGGGCCAGTACCTGGCAGGTTCGGAGCACGATTTTGACTCGATCCATTTCGTGACTCACGGCGGTAGCGGCCAGTTCCAACTGGGTAGCGATTGGCTGAACGTCACCAACATCCAGCAGTACCAGCAGCAACTGCTGATGTGGCAAGCTGGTTTGACCGACCAGGCCGACATCATGATCTACGGGTGCGGAGTTGCGTCGACGGCGGATGGTCAAGACCTGGCAGTCCAATTGGCTACCATGCTCGATGCGGATGTTGCGATGAGCGTCGATTCTACTGGCCACTTAAAGTTCGAAGCGGATTGGGAACTCGAGTATCACGTGGGTGATGTTAGTTTCCATAGCCAGGTTGTGGGCAGCAGCCTGGAGCAGTGGGAGGGAGAGCTAGCCACCTTCACAGTTACCAACACCAACGACAGCGGCGCTGGTTCACTTCGCCAGGCGATTATCGATGCCAACAATGCCGCCGGCTCAGACAACATCAACTTCGCGATCGGCTCGGGCGTTGCCACGATCAATCTAACGACGGCATTGCCCACGATTACCGGGACCGTCATTCTCGATGGCTGGACACAGAGCGGCTATTCCGCAACTCCGTTGATTGTGATCGATGGTAACGGGCTGACTGGTAACGGCTTGAACTTAAGCAGCAGCGCCGATAATAGCACCATCCGTGGACTTGTGATTCGGGACTTTAACGGTGACGGGATCTTGATCGATTTCGGGTCCAGCGGCAACACCATCACGGGTAACTATATTGGCAGCTACGGAGCCAACGGAGTCAATTTAGGAGTTGACGAAGCTAACTCCGGGAGCGGTATCAACGTTCTAGGCGATGGAAACACTATCGGCGGCACCACCGCGACCACTCGTAACGTCATCGGTGGCAACCTCGGTAATGGTGTTTGGTTAAACGGCTCTGGTTCAGTCAATAATGTTGTCAGCGGAAACTATATCGGTACTGATTCATCCGGAAATGTCGCAGTTGGTAACTCCGGCAATGGTGTGCAGATCGGAGTGAATGCGACAGGCAACACGATTGGCGGCAGCACAACGGCCCAGGGCAACATCATCGCCGCCAGCGGTCAGAACGGATTGTTGATTACCGGTGAGGGCTCGGACAACAACGTAGTCCGCAATAACTTTATCGGTCTAGGTGCTAATGGCACAACGGTTCTAGGTAACGCTGGGGACGGCATCGCGATCACCGGTGGAGCTGATTCAACTACGATTGGTGGTGTTAACATGGGTAACACCATCGTCGGTAGTCGCGTTTACGGCATTGAGGTCAATGGAGCCAGTGCGGGAACGAGTATTCAAGGCAACTTCATAGGTACCAATGCGGCTGGTACAGTCGTACACGGCAGTGGATTGAGTGGCATCCTGCTGACAGGCGGCGCCACCGGCTCTGTCATCGGCGGAACCGCTACCGGTGAAGGTAACACCATTACCGACAGCGGCTTGTACTCGGGTTCGATTAACGCTGGAGTCTCCATCACATCCAGTTCGAGTACCGGTAACTCTGTGATCGGCAACTCCATTTTCGGTAACCGCGGCCTGGGAATCGATCTGGATACTGTAGGTGTAACGGCTAATGACACGGGCGATGGTGATACAGGACCGAACAACTTACAGAATACTCCAACACTGACCAATGCCTTCATTTTCGGTGGCACTGGCACGGTGGTCGCCGTCAGTGGTTCGATCAACACGACACCTAATGTCAACGGAGTTATCCTGCACTTCTATGCCACGCCTAATGCGGGCAACGTCAATGCTCGAGAAGGCCGACGCTACCTGGGTTCGACCACTGTCAATACCAATGCCAGTGGTGACGCGACTTTTTTCAATGTGACGCTAGCGGGGTATTCTGGACTTGTACTGCCAGGCGAAATTATCACGGCTACCGCTACAACCCCTGGCGCCAACGGGAATACTTCCGAGTTCTCACAGGGCTTTGTGGCTAACTCCAGCGCCGCTAACAGTGCTCCAAGCACCAGCCGGTTGGTATCCAGTACCGACGGCGGCATTACAATGAACCTGGCCGGGTACAACAGTTACCTGGAAGCAGAAGATGGCAGCGCGGTGCTGGGTGGTCGCACTCAGTTCTCGATGGAGTTCCAAGTGCGCGGCGGGCCAAACGCCGGTGACTTTGGATATTCGCTGGCTAGTTATGCGACGCCCACTGATGGCGATGCCCTGTTCATCGGAGCTTTCAAAAGCGCGGGCAGTGAGTTCGTTGCCTTGCAAGTCAATGGGGTAGGGGTTGGCGTCACGACGGATGTAGACCAGATCTTCGATGGCAACCAGCACACGTTAACCGTGACGTGGAATCAATCCGGTGGTGCGTATGCTGTCTATCGCGATGGGGTGCTGATCGGATCGGGCACAGGTTTGGCAACCGGGCAAACGCTTGCCAGCGGTGGTCGTTTAGCATTTGGCGTGGACTTGGACACAGGCGGCGATTCCTGGGTGCCTGGCGGATTATTTCAAGGCACACTCACCGACATTCGCGTTTTTGGTGACGTGCGCACGGCGACCGAAGTGGCGGCCAACTTTGCTGGCACAGTACCCTACTACGAAGACAATTTGGTTGCCAACTGGCGTTTGGATGATCTCTCGACGGAAGGTCAGAGTAGCAACTCCGTCAGCGGTAATGCGCTAGCGCTCCGCCAATTGACTCAAACCTGGAGTAGCGTGGACACACCCGCTCTTTCGCTGCGTCTGAACGAGAACTCAGTGACAGGGACGGTTGTAGGTCAAGTGCAAGGTATAGATATCGAGCGCGAGCAACGCATTTCTGCGTTGCTGGCGGCCGACAGCAATCTGCACTATAACGCTGAGACCGGCAAGTTCTACAAGGTGGTGACCACCAACACAGACTGGACGGTCGCGCGCACGACGGCCATGTCAACCACTCTCAACGGAGTCAATGGACAGCTAGCTACGGTTCGATCCGCTAACGAGAACGCGTTCCTGGCTCAGTTTGCTGCCGTCGCCGGTAAAGACATGTGGCTAGCCGGAAACGATGTGCTGGCCGAGGGCACCTGGCGCTGGCAGACCGCTGGCAGTGATGCTGAGGCAATCTGGCAAGGCACGTCGACAGGCATGCGGCTCGGCGGCGCCTACACCAACTGGGATAGTGGCGAACCGAACGATAACGGGGGCATTGGCGATTACATGGCCATGCTGGCCAATGGGCGTTGGGACGACGATGCAAACAATGGCGGCGGAGCACCCAACGGTTACTTCATCGAGTGGAACGCGGATGACGTACTCGATGCCACGCATGCGTTGACCTACTCAATCACCTCACAAACAGTTGCTGGTGCCTTTGCAATCAACAGCGATACGGGGGTGATAACGGTAGCCAACGGAGCCCTGCTGAACTTTGAAGCGCAAACTAGTCATACGCTCACGGTTCGCGTCACCGACGGCAGCGGAGCGACTTTTGATCGTAGTTATACAATTGCCCTGAATAACCTGACGGAAGAGAGTAGCGCGCCGAGTGATCTGAGCGCTGGCATCAATCTGAATACCGATGGCGGTAACAACGCTTACTTGATGACTGCCAACGGCGGCGCAGTGTTGGGTGGTCGAAGTGCCTTGACGCTGGAGGTCAGTTATGCCATGTCCAGCAGTGGGGCGACTGACAGCACGCTGCTGTCTTATGCGGTGGCTAGCGCAGATAACGAAGTGACGCTTCGCATATCGCCTACGGGCGCGATCATGTTCAACATCAACAACTCGACGGCCGTTTCAACTCCCAACTTCTCGCAACTGCTCGATGGCAAGATGCATGCGATCGCGGTTTCCTGGGATAACACGGCGGGGGACGTGCGTTTCTACGTGGATGGCCAGTTGGTTCACACCAGCACGGGCCTCAAGGTTGGGACATTCATACAACACAGTGGTACGCTTGTCCTGGGGCAAGACCAGGACTCAGTCAACGGCGGCTTTGACCCCAATCAACGCTTCTCGGGCACGCTGTATGACGTACGTGTCTGGAGCCGAGCTATTTCTGACGAGCAAATCGCACTCAATTATCAGCAGGTATCGGGCAGTGTGGAACCGGGGCTGATCGCCAACTGGAGAATGAGTGGCATTACGGGTGGCACCACTATTGCAGAATCAGTCGGCAATATAGTGCTGGGCCTGGCCAACGTTCCGGTCGGTGGTAGCTTTACAAGTAGCACCACGACCAGTGGCCTGATCGTAGCCGAGAATGCCACAGCGGGCACACGGGTTGGTCAACTGAGCGTTACTGATGCCGACTTATCCCGCGATGTCCTCTTGGACGGACTGTTCCGGGAAGCGAACCCGCCAGGTAGTTTCGCTACCTACTCTTCTGGCCAAACCTTGGGCAATTGGACAGTCCAGAGTGGAGATGTCGACCTGATTGGCACTCTGTGGCAAACTTCTCCATTGGGTGGTCGCAGCATCGATCTAAACGGGAACAACCCGGGAGCCATTTCTCAATCGCTGACCACCGTTGCTGGTCGCCAGTACCAGGTGATTTTTAATGCCAGCGGCAATTGGACATCTGGTGAAGCCACCAAAGACTTCCGAGTCAGCGCAGGCGGTGTCAGCCAAGATTTCTCACTGATGCAACCAAATGGTTGGTCGACGTCCAACATGCTGTTTTCAGGCCGAACGATGACCTTTACCGCAACCGGCAGCAGCACGACTCTGGCCTTCCAGGGACTCGACAGCGGCGGTTCTGGCGCGGTGATTGCCGATGTACGCGTGATCGAGATTCCTCAAGCCGTTCAAGCAATATTGAGCAGTAATTCCGCACTCAGCTACGATGCAGCGACGGGTAAGTTCTATCGGCTGGTTACCTCCGGTGTGACGCTCCAAAACGCGATCAACGGAGCAACTGCTTCGACGGTCAATGGAGTAAGTGGCCAGTTGGTGACGATCCGCAGCGAGTATGAAAATCAATTGGTTACAAGTATCGCTCGAAGCATCAATCAAGATGTGTGGATAGGAGCTTCGGATCGCACGACCGAGGGCGTATGGCGCTGGTTAAATGGTAACAATGATGGGGCTACATTCTTCACCCAAGGCGTCGGTACAGAGAATGGCTCATTTGCTGGATTCACGGGAGGTTCACCAGGAAACGCCGAGGATGGTGCACGGATTAGACAAGATCTTGGCCAGTGGGAAGTCACGAATACGAACTCTACCTACGGCTATATCATTGAATGGGATGCCAGTGAAGTTGTCAGCAACTTTCGCTATTCCATTACCAGCGATCCAAGCGGTGCCTTTACCATTGATGCCAATACCGGTGAGATTACCGTCGCCAACGCTGCGCCGCTGAACGAAATTGCCACCAATCCCACAATTACGGTTCAAGTCACCGATGCAGCGGGCAATAGTTACAGCGAGTCGCTGACGATCACAGTGAACCGGGTTAACGATAATACTCCAGTAATTACCAGCAATGGTGGCGGCGCGAATGCGGCCATCAATGTGGCTGAGAACAGCACGACTGTGACCACGGTAACTGCGACGGATGCGGACTTGCCGGCCCCGACGCTCACCTACAGCATCGTGGGCGGCTTGGACCAGGCCCGCTTTACCATCAACAGCGCAACCGGTGCGCTGGCCTTCGTGGCTGCGCCGAACTTCGAGGCTCCCAACGATTCCGATGCGAATAATGTCTATCAGGTCATTGTTCGAGCCAGTGACGGCACACTGTTCGCTAATCAAACAATCGCGGTCACGGTGACGGATGCCAATGAAGCGCCGACCGTATCTCAAGTGACCGGTGCAGTCGCCGCATACGACTTTGAGAATGGTAGCGGCAACGCACCGTCGACGGTTGCGGGCGGTCCGAACCTGACGGTCGGTAGCGGCGTGACCTACAGCACATCAGCCAGTCGTTTCTCCGGGTCTTCGGGATTGTTGTTCAGTAACGACGCAGACAGCACCAGTCCGCCGGTTAGCTTGCCTTCAATACCTGGAGTAGCAAACAGCAATGCCATCACTTTTGGGGCATGGGTGCGTTTTGATCAATTGGCCGGTCCCGGTCAAGGCTGGGAACGGATCTTTGATTTTGGGGGTGGTGCTGCCAACAACAATCTGTGGCTGGGACGAGCCGGAGACACCAACGCACTGTGGTTGGAAGCCTTTTCTGGAGGCACTCAAGTTGGCCGAATTGAGCTCACCAATGCGCTTAGCGGCCAACAGGGTAATTGGCTGCACATCGCTGCCACCGTCGACGCCAGTAACGTTGGTAGCATCTATATCAATGGAACCCTGGCGGGTAGTGTAACGTTTTCATCCGCTATCAATTACTCTGCTTGGACATCCCATCGTATCGGCTCGTCCAACTGGACCCCTGATCGTCAATTCCGTGGCGCTATGGATGATATCGCAATCTTCGATCGCGCGTTGTCTGCAGGTGAGATTGCCACGCTGGCTTCGACTTCGACTCAGCCAACCACCGTCAACAAGTCGATCGCCGAAAACAGCGCTAACGGTACGCGCGTATTGGATGCCGACGCCAGCGATGTCGATGCGGGCAGCTCGATCTCCTATTCGATTCAAGGCGGTAACACCAATAATACTTTTGCGATCAACTCGACCACCGGTCAGGTCACCGTCGCCAACTCCATTACTCTCGACTTTGAGACCACTAGCAGCTACGCCTTGGTGGTCCGAGCCACAGATAATGGGGGTTTATTCACCGACCAGACAGTTAGCATAACTGTGACCAATGTTAACGACGCACCGGTGGCCGTTAGTGATACGGCAACTGCGATTGAGTCTGGTGGTGTATCCAATGGTACCGCTGGGACCAATCCATCTGGTAATGTCTTGACCAACGATACCGATGGTGACGCTGGCGACACGAAGACAGTTAGCGGTGTAGCTGCCGGAACGGTCGCTTCAGCCTCGACCAACGTGGGAAGTGCCGTCAGCGGCACCTATGGTTCGATCAACATCGCGGCAGGGGGCTCGTATACTTACACAGTCGATAACAGCAACGCTGCGGTTCAAGCTTTGCGCACTAACGGCCAAACGCTGGCCGATGTGTTCACGTATACAATGCGCGACGCAGCCGGCCTGACTAGTACCACGCAGATCACGGTAACGATCCAAGGTGCCAACGATACACCCAGCGATATCACAGGCACGCTGACGGTGGCTGAAAACTCGGCCAATGGCACGGTGGTGGGTACGGTCAGTACGACAGATGTCGATAGCGGCGATACGTTTACTTATGCGCTGACCAACAATGCCGGCGGACGCTTCTCGATCAACACCACCACGGGCCAGGTTACCGTGGCCAATGGTTCGCTGCTGGACTTTGAAACGAACACCAGCCACACGATTGTGGTTCAAACCACCGATGCAGCCGGTGCCAGCTTTTCCAAGACGATGACTGTGACGATAACCGGAGTCAATGAAGGCCCGGTGGCTGTTAGCGATACGGCGACCGCGGTGGAAGCTGGTGGTATCAGTAACGGTATGGCCGGAACGAATCCAACTGGTAACGTCTTGACCAATGATACGGATGTCGATGCGGGTGATACAAAGACCGTCACCGGTGTGGCGGCTGGGTCCCTCGCTAACGCTTCGGGTTCTGTTGGCTCTGGGGTGATTGGTACTTATGGTTCAATCAATATCGCGGCCGGTGGCTGGTATACCTACACGGTTGATAACAGCAACGCTGCCGTACAAGCTCTGCGGACCAGCGGTAATACACTAACTGATGTATTCACCTATACAATGCGCGACGCTGCAGGGCTGACTAGCACAACGCAGATTACGGTAACGATCCAAGGCGCCAATGATGCTCCGAACCAGGCAGCCATCGAAGGCAGTTCCTTGAGCTACACAGAGAATGCCGGGGCAGTTGCCATCACTTCCACGCTCAGTTTGACGGATGTCGATGATGCAAACTTGAATTCAGCTACCGTCCAGATCAGCAGCAATTATGTAGCGGGCCAGGATCTGCTGAGTTTTACCAATCAGAATGGAATTACTGGTTCTTGGAACAGCACTAATGGGACATTGACTCTGACAGGCTCAGCCACCAAGGCTGACTATCAGGCAGCCCTTCGCAGCATCACGTACACCAATACTAGCGAAGCACCTTCGACGGCAACGCGGACAGTCTCGTTCACGGTCAGTGATGGTGCTTTGTCATCCAATACAACTACCCGCGATATCGCGATCACAGCCGTCAATGATGCTCCGGTAAATCTGCTGCCTGGGGTTCAAACCGCGGGCGTGAATACTACCGTCACGCTTTCGGGTGCCAATGCACTGCAAATCAGTGATGTGGATGCCGCCAACAGTTCTGTGCGTGTTACTCTGACGGCCGCCAATGGCGTGATGACCCTGGCCACTACCGCGGGATTGTCCTTCACGTCGGGAGATGGTACTGCCGATGCATCGATGGTCATTCAAGGCACTGTCGCGGCCATCAACGCGGCTCTTGACGGATTGTCATTTGCACCCACCACCAACTTTAGTGGCACGGCTACGATCACTCTTCAAAGCGAGGATCTCGGAAACACAGGTACGGGCGGCAACTTGAGCGATACCGATGTGCTGTCGATCCAAGTTGGTGGCGTGCGATTTCAAGAAGGTGTCAGCGGCTATACGGGAACACAGGACACTTACGTTACAAGCAACCCAGGTAATACATCGTTCGGTAACGCTACTACGGTGATGGTGGATGATCCTTCGTCCCACGGTTTGATCCGGTTTGACAACTTGATTGGTAATGGCGCGGGACAGATTGCAAGCGGTTCCACCATCACGAATGCCACGCTGTCGATCTATGTTACTGCAACAGATAATCTGGACTTCATCAATGTGTACAGGATGTTGACTAGCTGGTCGGAGGCTTCCACTTGGAATAGCCTGGGCTCGGGGGTACAAGCTAACAATGTCGAAGCCTCTTCCACAGTTCTAACCAGCTTCAGCTCTGGTCAAGCGGGTTGGGTCACGATAACCGGCATCACCTCGACCGTTCAGGCGTGGGCCAACGGTTCCACCAACCACGGTTTCTTGCTGCTTGGAAGTTCCGCGGACAACTGGGAATTTTATTCGTCGGAGTTTTCAACAGTTTCTTTGCGGCCGTATCTAACGATCAGTTATCAATCGCCACAATCGGCAGATATCGACCTGGATAGCAATAATAGTTCTGGCGCAGCGGGGAGTTCGTTTGCCCGAGCGTGGACAGAGAATGGTGGTCCTGTAACCATCGCCGACGTTGATGCGACCATCGCTGATGCTGATAGCAGCATGCTTGAGTCCATGACGATTACGATTTCTAATCGGCCAGATGGAACCCTGGAAACATTAGCGGCCAACACAGCGGGTACCTCTATTAGTGCCTCTTACAATTCGGCCACGGGTGTGTTAACCCTGACTGGATCAGACACCGTCGCACATTATCAACAGGTGCTGCGTACGGTGACTTACAACAACAGTAGTGAATCGCCAAACACCGCGAACAGGTTGATCACAGTTCAAGCCAACGATGCGTTTGTCGCAAGTAACGTGGCCACCGCTACGATTACCGTCGCCGCAGTAAATGATGCTCCAGTGCTGGATAACTCGGGCAATATGACGCTAACGACGATTACCGAAGATCAACTCAGCAACAGCGGTCAGAATGTAGCCTCGATTATCAGTTCCGCGGGTGGTGATCGGATTACCGACGTCGATAGCGGCGCGCTTGAGGGTATTGCCGTCACGGGCTGGACCAACGGCAATGGTACATGGCAATACTCAATCAATGGCGGTGCCAACTGGATTGACATTGGATTGGTAGATAATGGTTCAGCCCTACTACTTCGCAGCAGCGACTTAGTACGCTTTCTCCCCAATGGCCAGAACGCAACCACTGGTAGCTTGACATTTCGCGCGTGGGACCAAAGTTCTGGCGGTGCCGGAAACAAAGTTGATGTCTCAACAAATGGTGGTACCACCGCCTTCAGTTCCGCTACTGAAGTTGCCTCAATCACCGTAACTGCCGTCAATGATAACCCGGTGGCTGTCAGCGATACGGCGACGGCGGTAGAAGCTGGTGGTATCAGCAATGGTACCGGTGGAACAAATCCAACTGGTAACGTCTTGACCAATGATACGGATGTCGATGCGGGTGATACCCAGACGGTTGTTGGTGTGGCGGCTGGGTCGGTCGCTAATACTTCGGGTTCTGTTGGCTCTGGGGTGCTTGGCAGCTATGGCTCGATCAACATCGCGGCCGGTGGTTCGTATACCTATACCGTCGACAATAGTAATGCTGCCGTCCAAGCACTGCGGACCAGTGGGAGCACACTTACCGACGTGTTTACTTACACGATGCGTGATGCTGCGGGGCTGACCAGTACCACGCAGATTACGGTCACTATCCAGGGAGCCAATGATACCCCCAGCGATATCACGGGTACATTGACGGTGGCTGAGAACTCGGCCAATGGTACCGCAGTCGGTACGGTCAGTACGACGGACGTCGATAGTGGCGATACGTTTACTTACGCGCTAAGTAATAACGCCGGTGGGCGTTTTGCGATCAACGCGTCCACGGGCCAGGTCACCGTGGCTGATGGCTCGCTCCTGGACTTTGAGAGCAATACCAACCACACGATTGTGGTTCAAACCACCGATGCTGCCGGCGCCAGCTTTTCCAAGACGATGACCGTTTCGGTCACCGGAGTCAATGAAGGTCCGGTAGCTGTCAGCGATACGGCGACGGCGGTAGAAGCTGGTGGTATCAGCAATGGTACCGGTGGAACGAATCCAACTGGTAACGTCTTGACCAATGATACGGATGTCGATGCGGGTGATACCCAGACGGTTGTTGGTGTGGCGGCTGGGTCGATCGCTAACGCTTCGGGTTCTGTTGGCTCTGGGGTGCTTGGCAGCTATGGCTCGATCAACATCGCGGCCGGTGGTTCGTATACCTACACCGTCGACAATAGTAATGCTGCCGTCCAAGCTCTGCGGACCAGTGGGAACACGCTTACCGACGTGTTTACTTACACGATGCGTGATGCTGCGGGGCTGACCAGTACCACGCAGATTACGGTCACGATCCAGGGAGCCAATGATACCCCCAGCGATATCACGGGTACATTGACGGTGGCTGAGAACTCGGCCAATGGTACCGCAGTCGGTACGGTTAGTACGACGGACGTCGATAGTGGCGATACATTTACTTACGCGCTAAGTAATAACGCCGGTGGGCGTTTTGCGATCAACGCGTCCACGGGCCAGGTCACCGTGGCTGATGGCTCGCTACTTGATTTTGAGAGCAATACCAACCACACGATTGTGGTTCAAACCACCGATGCTGCCGGCGCCAGCTTTTCCAAGACGATGACCGTTTCGGTCACCGGAGTCAATGAAGGTCCGGTAGCTGTCAGCGACACAGCGACGGCGGTAGAAGCTGGTGGTATCAGCAATGGTACCGGTGGAACGAATCCAACTGGTAACGTCTTGACCAATGATACGGATGTCGATGCGGGTGATACCCAGACGGTTGTTGGTGTGGCGGCTGGGTCGATCGCTAACGCTTCGGGTTCTGTTGGCTCTGGGGTGCTTGGCAGCTATGGCTCGATCAACATCGCGGCCGGTGGTTCGTATACCTACACCGTCGACAATAGTAATGCTGCCGTCCAAGCTCTGCGGACCAGTGGGAACACGCTTACCGACGTGTTTACTTACACGATGCGTGATGCTGCGGGGCTGACCAGTACCACGCAGATTACGGTCACGATCCAGGGAGCCAATGATACCCCCAGCGATATCACGGGTACATTGACGGTGGCTGAGAACTCGGCCAATGGTACCGCAGTCGGTACGGTCAGCACGACGGACGTTGATAGCGGCGATACATTTACTTACGCGCTAAGTAATAACGCCGGTGGGCGTTTTGCGATCAACGCGTCCACGGGCCAGGTCACCGTGGCTGATGGCTCGCTACTGGATTTTGAGAGCAATACCAACCACACGATTGTGGTTCAAACCACCGATGCAGCCGGTGCCAGTTTTTCCAAGACGATGACTGTGACGGTAACCGGCGTCAATGAAGGCCCGGTGGCTGTCAGCGATACGGCGACGGCGGTAGAAGCTGGTGGTATCAGCAATGGTACCGGTGGAACGAATCCAACTGGTAACGTCTTGACCAATGATACGGATGTCGATGCGGGTGATACCCAGACGGTTGTTGGTGTGGCGGCTGGGTCGGTCGCTAACGCTTCGGGTTCTGTTGGCTCTGGGGTGCTTGGCAGCTATGGCTCGATCAACATCGCGGCCGGTGGTTCGTATACCTACACCGTCGACAATAGTAATGCTGCCGTCCAAGCACTGCGGACCAGTGGTAATACGCTTACCGACGTGTTTACCTACACGATGACAGATGCTGCGGGGCTGACCAGTACCACGCAGATTACGGTCACGATCCAGGGAGCCAACGATACACCCAGCGATATCACGGGCACATTGACAGTGGCTGAGAACTCGGCCAATGGTACCGCAGTCGGTACGGTTAGTACGACGGACGTCGATAGTGGCGATACATTTACTTACGCGCTAAGTAATAACGCCGGTGGGCGTTTTGCGATCAACGCGTCCACGGGCCAGGTCACCGTGGCTGATGGCTCGCTACTGGATTTTGAGAGCAATACCAACCACACGATTGTGGTTCAAACCACCGATGCTGCCGGCGCCAGCTTTTCCAAGACGATGACCGTTTCGGTCACCGGAGTCAATGAAGGTCCGGTGGCTGTCAGCGACACAGCGACGGCGGTAGAAGCTGGTGGCTTCAGTAACGGTACGGCTGGAACGAACCCTACCGGTAATGTGCTGACCAATGATACGGATGTTGATGCGGGTGATAGCAAGACGGTTATCGGGGTGGCGGCCGGGGTGCTCGCTAACGCTTCGGGTTCCGTGGGCTCTGGGGTGCTTGGCAGCTATGGCTCGATCAACATCGCGGCCGGTGGTTCGTATACCTACACCGTCGACAATAGTAACTCTGCCGTCCAAGCGCTACGGACCAGTGGTAACACACTTACCGACGTGTTTACTTACACGATGACAGATGCTGCGGGGCTGACCAGTACCACGCAGATTACGGTCACGATCCAGGGAGCCAATGATACCCCCAGCGATATCACGGGTACATTGACGGTGGCTGAGAACTCGGCCAATGGTACCGCAGTCGGTACGGTCAGTACCACGGACGTTGATAGCGGTGATACATTTACTTACGCGCTAAGTAATAACGCCGGTGGGCGTTTTGCGATCAACGCGTCCACGGGCCAGGTCACCGTGGCTGATGGCTCGCTACTGGATTTTGAGAGCAATACCAACCACACGATTGTGGTTCAAACCACCGATGCTGCCGGCGCCAGCTTTTCCAAGACGATGACTGTGACGGTAACCGGCGTCAATGAAGGCCCAGTGGCTGTCAGCGATACGGCGACGGCGGTAGAAGCTGGTGGTATCAGCAATGGTACCGGTGGAACGAATCCAACTGGTAACGTCTTGACCAATGATACGGATGTCGATGCGGGTGATAGCAAGACGGTTATCGGGGTTGCAGTCGGGGTGCTCGCTAACGCTTCGGGTTCTGTTGGCTCTGGGGTGCTTGGCAGCTATGGCTCGATCAACATCGCGGCCGGTGGTTCGTATACCTACACCGTCGACAATAGTAATGCTGCCGTCCAAGCACTGCGGACCAGTGGGAACATGCTTACCGACGTGTTTACTTACACGATGCGTGATGCTGCGGGGCTGACCAGTACCACGCAGATTACGGTCACTATCCAGGGAGCCAATGATACCCCCAGCGATATCACGGGCACATTGACAGTGGCTGAGAACTCGGCCAATGGTACCGCAGTCGGTACGGTTAGTACGACGGACGTCGATAGTGGCGATACGTTTACTTACGCGCTAAGTAATAACGCCGGTGGGCGTTTTGCGATCAACGCGTCCACGGGCCAGGTCACCGTGGCTGATGGCTCGCTCCTGGATTTTGAGAGCAATACCAACCACACGATTGTGGTTCAAACCACCGATGCTGCCGGTGCCAGTTTTTCCAAGACGATGACCGTTTCGGTCACCGGAGTCAATGAAGGTCCGGTAGCTGTCAGTGACACAGCGACGGCGGTAGAAGCTGGTGGTATCAGCAATGGTACCGGTGGAACGAACCCTACCGGTAATGTGCTGACCAATGATACGGATGTCGATGCGGGTGATAGCAAGACGGTTATCGGGGTGGCGGCCGGGGTGCTCGCTAACGCTTCGGGTTCTGTTGGCTCTGGGGTGCTTGGCAGCTATGGCTCGATCAACATCGCGGCCGGTGGCTCGTATACCTACACCGTCGACAATAGTAATGCTGCCGTCCAAGCACTGCGGACCAGTGGGAACACGCTTACCGACGTGTTTACTTACACGATGCGTGATGCTGCGGGACTGACCAGTACCACGCAGATTACGGTCACTATCCAGGGTGCCAATGATACCCCCAGCGATATCACGGGTACATTGACGGTGGCTGAGAACTCGGCCAATGGCACCGCAGTCGGTACGGTTAGTACGACGGACGTTGATAGCGGCGATACGATGTCGTACAGCCTCATTGACGATGCAGCCGGCCGATTTGCGATTAATAGCTCGACCGGCCAAGTCACCGTTGTTGATGGTAGCCTGCTGAACTTTGAAATCAATTCCTCACATAATCTTACAGTGCGGGTTACCGACGCCAGCGGGGCGTTCTTCGATAAAGTAATGGCGGTTGTGGTGACTGACACCAATGATGCGCCCGTGCTTGATAACTCGGGCTCCATGACCCTAATGTCGATTACTGAAGATCAAATCAACAATTCTGGGCAGACGGTAGCTTCGATAATTGCCTCAGCTGGCGGCGATCGCATATTGGATGATGATGCTGGTGCCATGGAGGGTATAGCGATTACTGGGATCACCAGTGGGAATGGCAAATGGCAGTATTCCCTTAACGGTGGAGGAAGTTGGAGCGATGTAGGAACTGTTGCCCAGAATTCAGCCCTGCTGCTGCGAAGCAGCGATCTGGTACGCTTTGTTCCCAACAGTGAGCAAGCGACTTCTGGGAGTCTGATATTCCATGCATGGGATCAAACGGGTAGTACTGCCGGCCAACAAGGTACCAAGGTAGATGCGTCAATAAACGGTGGGGTGACGTCGCTTAGTAGCACGACGGAAGTAGCCACGATCACTGTTTCGGAGGTGGTCGACGCTCCGGTGCTAAGTGGCATCTCAACGATACGAACCTATACTGAAAACAGTTCGCACATTCGTTTTGGTGCTGGTGCGACTGTGATTGATGTTGACTCGCCCGATTTCTCCGGCGGGACATTGACGGTAACGCTGGCTAATAACGGCACAGCCGATGATCGCATCTTTCTGGTGTCCCAAGGTAGTGGGCCTGGCCAGGTCCAGACTGTCGGAAATCAAGCCTTTATTGATGGCATATTAGTGGCCACGACTAGTGGCGGCTTGGGCGTTGGTAGCCCGTTGATTATCAGTTTCACTGCGAATGCTGATGCGGCAGATGTACAAGCAGTGGTTAATCGCCTGAGTTATCGCAGTGCAGGCGATAATCCCAGTACCGCTCCCAGAATGCTTGAATTGGTGCTTACCGACGGAGATGGAGGTACTAGCGATGCCACTTCCGTTCAAGTCAATATCGTCGCAATCAATGACGCGCCCAGCGGCGCGGACAATACGATCAGCTTTCCTGAAGACACTGTCTACGTCTTGACCGCCGCTGATTTTGGGTTTTCCGATGTTGAGGGACACCTGTTCAATCGAGTTTGGATCGTGGCAGTCCCGACATCAGGGGTACTTTTGTACAATGGTTCACCGGTTGCCGCCAATACATTCATACTCAAGAGCGACATTGACTTGGGGTTGCTGACCTTTACTCCAACGAGCAATACGAACGGTCCTAATTACGCCAGTTTCCAGTTCGAGGTGCAGGATGATGGGGGCACAGCAAATGCGGGGATAGACCGCGACCAATCTAGCAATACCATTATCTTTAATGTCACAGCTGTTAATGACGCGCCAATTGCCAATGGTGACTCGGCGACAGCTGTTGAGGCGGGGGGCTCCAGCAACAGTGTGCCAGGCTTGTCACCAACGGGTAACGTCTTGATCAATGACACGGATGTCGACGCCGGAGATACCAAGACGGTTATCGGTGTGGCCATGGGAACCCTCGCGAACGCTTCAGGTTTTGTGGGGACTGGCGTGGCCGGCTCGTTTGGTTCGATCAATATCGCGGGCGATGGCTCGTTTTCCTATACAGTCGATAACTCCAATGCCACTGTGCAAGCTTTGCGGACCAGTAATCAGACACTGAGCGATGTGTTTACTTACACGATGCGTGATACCGCGGGCCTGACCAGCACGACGCAAATCACGGTAACTATCCAAGGTGCCAATGACGCTCCGCACGATATCACGACAACTGGCATGACCATCGCCGAAAATTCGAGCAATGGAACGTTAGTTGGAATGGCGACGGGTGTAGATGTGGATGCCGGTACGACCTACAGTTACTCCTTGACTGATAACGCTGGCGGTCGATTCGCAATCGATCCGGCGACTGGCGTTATCACGGTCACCGATAGTTTGCTGTTGAATTACGAGGCTTCACCTTCACACACGGTGATCGTCAGAGCCACCGACGAAGCTGGCCTGTTCATCGAGAAAGCCATCACGATCAACTTGACCGATGTGGACGAGTTCGACGTCAGCGTGCCCGTTGATACCGATAGTTCGCCCAACGCGGTTGACGAAAACGCTGCCGTTGGTTCAGCGGTCGGAATCACGATCTTGGCCAGCGATAGCGATGCTTCCAACAGCGGCATAACCTATTCGCTTTTCGACAATGACGGTGGGCGATTTGCGATTGATCCAACCTCAGGAGTCGTCACATTAGTGACCGTGTTGGATCGTGAAGTCGATGGCCCATCGCGCACGATAACCGTTCGGGCTACTTCCCAGGATGGTAGTTTCGCGGATCAGCAGTTTTCGATCACCATTAATGACATGAACGAGTTCCAGGTAACGGCGCCTGTGGATACCAATGCTCTTCCAAATACCGTCGCCGAAAACGCTGCCAGCGGTACTCAAGTTGGCCTGACAGTCCGAGCGGAAGATGCAGACGCGACCAATAGTGCGGTAACCTATAGCCTGGACGATGATGCCGGCGGACGTTTTTCCATAAATGCTTCAACCGGCGAAGTTTCAGTTGCCAATGGCTCGCTATTGAATTTCGAGGCAGCCACGAGCCATCAAATCACGGTTCGCTCCACCTCAGCCGATGGTTCGTTCGCAACTGCGACCTTCAGCATTAATCTCTCCGATGTAGATGAATCTCCCGTATCAGCCCTGGCGGATGCCGATGCGGTCGCAAATTTCGTCCTGGAAAATGCGGTTGTCGGTTCGAGTACGGGCGTGACGGCCCAGGCTAGCGATAGTGACGGTACGGCGACAATTGCCTACTCCCTGGATGATAATGCCAGTGGCAGATTTGCAATCGATGCTGTGACGGGAGTGGTAACTGTATTGGGAGCGATCGACCGCGAAGTGACCTCCAGTTACAACATAACCGTGCGAGCCACCAGTTCCGACGGGTCGAGCAGCACTCGGGCATTTACAATCAACATCGGCGATGTAGATGAGTATGATGTCGGC
Source organism: Ottelia alismoides (assembly GCA_037367405.1). Taxonomy (NCBI): domain Eukaryota; kingdom Viridiplantae; phylum Streptophyta; class Magnoliopsida; order Alismatales; family Hydrocharitaceae; genus Ottelia; species Ottelia alismoides. The sequence continues at coordinate 7,732,262 of JAZKJV010011400.1, read as the reverse complement.
CCCATCAGCGACGTCAATCCCGCGTTCAATGCAGTTGCTGAAAATGCCGCCAATGGCACAGTTGTTGGGGTGGTAGCTAGCGCCGTTGACCAGGATGCGACCAACAACTCGATCACTTACTGGCTGGATGGCGACGCCGGCGGACGATTTGCGATTGATCAAACAACCGGCACGATCTTTGTAGCCGATGGCAGCCGATTGGATTACGAATCTACGGCCGCCTATACGCTGGTGGTTCGCGCCAATTCAATGGATGGCTCGACATCGACCACCAGCCTGGTGGTCGCCATTCTGAATGTCAATGAAGCCCCAATGGGCCAGAATCTGCGATTCAGCACCAACAATGTATCTCCGTTGGTGGTGACTGCGGCACAACTACAAAGTGCAGTAGCTGATCCAGAGGCGGATGCGTTGACGATTGTGATGGCCCAGGATCCCAACTATGGTTCGGTAGTCATGAAGCCAGATGGCTCATTGGTTTATAAGGCAGATCCAGGATTTGTTGGGCAGGCATACTTTACATATCAAGTATTCGATGGTCAGCTGATGTCAGCTGCAGCAATGATCAGCATAGAAGTAGCCCTGCCGCCGGCGATCGATGGAAGTGTCGGCATGGGAAGTTCCGGCGATAGTGGCAGTGGAGTTTCCAGTTCGAGTAATTCCTCTTCCAATAGCTCTTCCTCCAGCAGCTCCTCGAATAATTCAAGCAGCAGTTCGAACAGTTCGCCGGATAATCGAACCTCGGATAAAACTACCACGAACGTGACACCCTGGGCTGCGCTGATCGAAGACAACGTTCGTCCGGGTATCGACAAGCAGACAACTGCGGAAGGTACGCCGGGCGGTGAGGACCCGCGGCTCGTCGAGGGAGTGTCGGCTGAAGCTCAAGTGTCACAGAGCGTTGGCGAGTCGGTGCCTGCCATGCTGGTCCTAGGCGGCACAGCTTGGAATCCAGTCTCAATTAGCGTATATGCAGGCGGTGCCACGGAGCAAAATTTCAATACGCGAAGTTTGGTGCACCATATCGGTCAATCCATGCTGATTCCGATTGGTGAAGTAAGCTCGGCCGAGGAAATTGCCTCAAATAGCACCTATTCATTCTCAGAGCCCGCCAAGTGGACTGTGATCAGCACCGGTGTGATCATCTGGGCAGTTCGGCTCGGACAGATCATCACCACATTCGCGTCCACCGCCTCAGTCTGCTTGCATCTTGACCCCGTGAACTTGATTCAAAGTACCGCCAAGTCGGATGACGAAGAGGTCGAGGTCAGCCTGTTTGACAGTCGCAGTAAACGCAAGTAGCGATTTTCAGAAGTGCGCTGGGGCGTCTTGTATGGTAGACTAGGGATCTCCCGCCGCTGAGCACGGGGATGCTTCTCCGTGCATGTTCCCCGTTTGGTCCCCGCCTAAAGACGCTTGATTCATGAGATCAGAATTCAAGATACTCTCTCGCTGGCTCAGCACGCTCATTGCCTTAGGGTTGGGTACGTGTGGGCTGGCTCAGACCGAGACCAAGATTCGTTTTGACCGACAGGTCAGGCCGATTCTTTCGGATGCTTGTTTCCAGTGCCATGGTCCTGACGAGGCGCAGCGTAAAGGCGGGCTCAGGCTGGATGTGGCCGATGCAGCCCTGCGCGGCGGCGATTCAGGACCGGCGATCGTAGCCCGCGAGCTTGATGCCAGTAAACTATGGCAACGTATCACTTCGAATGATCCTGACCTGGTCATGCCGCCGCCTGAATCGGGCAAAGTTCTCTCGCCCAGCCAGGTCGCGACCATTCGGCAATGGATTGAAGAAGGCGCAGCTCTGCAAGGCCATTGGGCGTTTGAGCGCATCGAACGTCCGGCAGTTCCCCAATTGGATGGTGTGTCACATCCGATCGACGCATTTGTTCGGGAGCGTCTGCAAGTCGAAGGGCTGGCTCCTGCCCCGCAGGGGGCGCGTGAAACCTTGATTCGACGAGTCAGTCTCGACTTGACTGGCTTGCCACCCACGCTTGCAGAAGTTGATGCTTTTGTAACCGATACATCTCCCGAAGCATTTGAAAAAGTGGTCGATCGACTCTTGGCTTCACCGCATTATGGCGAGCAGATGGCCCAGCAATGGCTCGACTTTGCCAGGTACGCTGACAGCAATGGTTTTCAAGTCGATTCATCACGGCAGATGTCTGCTTGGCGCGACTGGGTAATCGAGGCCTTTAACCGTAACCTGCCTTTCGATCAATTTACGATCCAGCAACTGGCCGGCGACTTGCTGCCCAATCCAACGGCCGACCAGATCATTGCCACTGGCTTTCATCGCAACGTCAAACTAAATGGGGAAGGTGGACGCATCCAAGAAGAATGGTTTGCTGAGACCGTCATTGATCGCGTTGAAACGACCGGGCTGACGTGGATGGCCCTGACCTTCAATTGCTGCCGGTGCCACGATCATAAGTACGATCCAATCTCTCAGAAGGAGTTTTACCAGCTCTTTGCCTTCTTCAATTCGATTGATGAATCAGGTGTGCTGGAAGTTGAAGGCGGGAACACGCGACCAGTGCACAAGATTCCGACGGCCGACGATCAGCAAAAACTGGCTGAACTCGGACAAGCGGTAACCCATGCCGAGGCCAAACTGGCACAGGCCGTAAGCAACTCTGCCCAGCGCCAGGCCGCGTGGGAACAGACCTTCGCGAGGCAGTTAGCCGAAAAGGCCGAGACTTGGACGCTGTTCGAACCAAGTGAGGTCAAGAGCTTGGGAGGTGCCACATTAACCAGGCAGCCGGACCAAAGCTGGCTGGCCAGTGGTACCAACCCGAGCTTTGACGAGTATCAAATCACCGGAGCGGTCGCACCTGGAATTATTACCGGGGTGTTACTCGAGGCGTTTCCCGATGCTTCCTTGCCCAATATGAGCTTAGGGCGTTACCCCAACGGCAACTTTGTTCTATCGGATGTCGATGTGATTCTGACAGCTCCGTCGCACAGCGTACCGATCAAGGCAGTGATCACCTTAGCCGCGTCGGACTACGACCAACCAGGCTGGCCGGTCGCAGCCATTGTGGAAGGCAAAGCTACACGGGAAGGCAAGAACAGTAAAGGATGGGCGATCGACGGTCCGACCAAGCGCGAGCAGCGCCGAGCCATGTTCTTGTTCGCCGCCCCGCTAACGGTACCGGCTGAGGCGACGATGACCATCGTTTTGAAACACGATGCTATTGATGGCCATAACATCGGTCGGTTTCGACTTTCAACGACCGACTGGCCAGCCGGCAGCGTCAAGCTGGCGGGTGCGACGATTGCTCCATCGCTACGGACAGCCATCCACACACCGCTGGCCGAAAGAACCACGCAGCAAACCGCAGAGATTGCCAGTTACTTCCGCGAGCATGCCGATACGGAGAGCAAGCAAGCCGAGGAAGAGCTCAAATCAGCGCGACAAGCGGTTAATGACTACGAGGCCAAGATCCCGACGGTAATGGTCATGAAGGAGTTGCCCCAAGCCCGTCCGGCTTATGTGCTCAAGCGAGGTCAATATGATCAACCGGGCGAAAAGGTGGAGCGCGGCGTGCCCAGCGCCTTTCCGGGGTTGCCAAAGGGAGTCTCGATTGATCGGCTTGGCCTGGCACAGTGGTTGGTCTCGCGCGATCATCCGTTAACGGCGCGCGTGTGGGTCAATCGAGCATGGGAGCGATTGTTCGGAGCTGGACTGGTGCGAACGACTGAGAACTTCGGTTCGCAATCGGAATGGCCGTCGCACCCCGAGCTGCTCGATTGGTTGGCCGCTGAGTTCATGGAGCCAACCGTATTGCGCGGGCTGGATGGTAAACCGGCTGTCGCATGGGACATGAAAGCCCTGCAGAAGTTGATTGTCATGAGCCAGACGTATCGTCAGTCGGCAGCGGTGACCGCGGCGGCTGATCCGGAGAATCGGCTGCTCAGTCGCGGACCTCGCGTGCGTTTGTCAGCTGAGACCGCGCGCGATCAGGCGCTAGCTATTTCCGGCTTGTTGGTGCGCAAGATCGGTGGGCCCAGCGTGCGACCTTATATGCCGGAAGGCGTGTGGGATGAGACCAGTCGCTATGGAGATCTGCGCGGTTATATGCCCGATACCGGTGATGGCCTGTACCGCCGAACGCTCTACACCATTTGGAAGCGAACAGCGCCGCCACCATCGTTGATGCTCTTCGATGCACCGGCACGCGAGATCTGTACTGTCAAACGTTCGCGAACCAACACTCCGTTGCAAGCCCTGGCATTGCTGAACGAGATCACGTATGTCGAAGCTGCTCGTGCATTGGGATGGCGGATGATGAGTGAAGCTGGTCCTACGCCAGATGAACGAATCACGCATGGTTTTCGACTGGCCACCTCGCGCCGGCCCAACGACACAGAATTGAGTGTCTTGGTGGCTGGTTTTCAGCAAGATCTTGCGCGATTCCAGGCCACTCCCGATGCAGCCACGCAGTATCTGAACGTTGGCACCAGCCGCGTCGCCGCGGGCGCAGATGTCAACGAACTGGCGGCCTATGCATTGACGGCCAACGTGCTGCTGAATCTGGATGAAGTAGTTACGCGCGAATAACCTTGGATTACGAGCTCGGTGGAAGGTGTTTTATGCAGTCCGTGTTTTCACAACTCGATCGGCTGAATCGTCGCACGTTTTTGCAGTCTTCGGCTGCAGGGATCGGCGCGGCGGCGTTGGCTTCGATGATGCAGGCATCAGCCGAGGCACGCACCGGCACACATCATCCCGCGAAAGCCAAGCGGATCATCTATCTGTTTCAATCCGGGGCTCCTTCCCAGATGGATCTGTTCGATCCCAAGCCAGTGATGGCTGACAAGCGTGGGACAGAGCTGCCCGAGTCGATTCGCATGGGCCAGCGCTTGACAACGATGACCAGTGGCCAGGCTAGTTTTCCCGTGGCCCCATCGATATTCAAGTTTGCGCAGCATGGGCAAAGCGGCATGTGGATGAGCGAAATCCTGCCGCACATGTCCAAGATGGCCGATGAATTCTGCATGATTCGTACGCTGCATACCGAGGCGATCAACCATGACCCGGCGATCACTTTCTGCCAGACAGGCTCGCAATTAGCGGGTCGCCCAAGCATCGGGGCGTGGGCCAGTTATGGACTGGGTAGCGAGAACCAGGATCTGCCAGCCTATGTGGTGCTAACCTCGTTTGGCTCTGGTCGTCCCGACGATCAACCGTTGTACGATCGTCTCTGGGGGGCTGGCTTTTTGCCGACCGTGCATCAGGGCGTCAAGTTTCGTAATCGTGGCGACGCAGTGCTGTACCTGTCCAATCCGCCGGGGATCGATCAAGACGCGCGGCGCAGTACACTGGATCGCCTGAAGCTGCTCAATGCCCAGCGCTTTGATGCACTGCATGATCCAGAGATTGAAACGCGAATCGCCCAGTATGAAATGGCCTTTCGAATGCAGTCGAGTGTGCCGGAGCTACTGGACCTGCGCGACGAACCTAAGCATGTGCTCGAAATGTATGGCCCGGATGTGTCGCGGGCTGGATCCTATGCCGCGAACTGTTTGCTGGCCCGTCGACTGGCTCAGCGCGATGTCAGGTTCGTACAGTTGTTTCATATGGGCTGGGATCATCATGGTGGGTTACCCAATGCGATCAAAGGGCAATGCCAAGACACCGATCAAGCCACTGCGGCCTTGATCGCAGATTTGAAACAACATGGTCTGCTGGACGATACGCTAATTGTCTGGGGTGGTGAATTTGGTCGTACGATCTATTCGCAAGGCGGTGTGACGGATACCGATTACGGTCGCGATCATCATCCGCGTTGCTTTACGGTGCTCATGGCTGGTGCGGGGGTCAAGCACGGCTTGACCTATGGAGTGACCGATGATTACTGCTACAACATCGTGGAAAACCCAGTTCACGTCCACGACTTGAATGCCACCATCTTGCATTTAATGGGCGTTGATCACACTCGTTTGACATATCGCTACCAGGGCCGAGACTTCCGACTGACCGATATTCACGGACAGGTGGTAAAGGATGTACTGGCGTAAACGGATGACCAGCCAGCCGGCCATCACCAAGTCAGCCCCCAGCGAAACTCACTGCCACTCCCACTGCCACTCCTACTCCTACTCCTACTCGTACTCCTACTCCTACTCCTACTCCTACTCGTCCAGCACGCTCCTCGTTGCATGGCCCCACGCGAGCAGCAAGAGACACTGACCCTGCCCAGTAGGTGTGTGAGTTCGGTTGGCGATTGTATTACAGTGCGTTAGTGGTCTTCGAGCCACTGGCTGGTGATGGCTTGGATCTCTTCGCTGTCGAGCCATTGATGGGCCATTAGGTTGTCTGCCAGCTCGGCGACTGCGGCCCAAACGTTATCGTCTTGGAGCAGTTTGATCAGTTGTCTGGTTTCTTGTTCTAGTAACCGAAGCCGCTTCAGTTCGTGGCTCTCCAGCTTTTCGGCGGCGGCCCAAGCTTGACGCCAGTCGTCCGCCCACTGTGCGAGCATGCCAGGATGGAATGGATCGCCCGTGTAAATCATCTCTACGACTGGACCAGCCAATGCAACTCGAACCATGGCCAGGGCCAGGTCGCGCGGGCGATACCGATCGTTGTGCCAACCAACTGCGGCATCACCGAAACGTTCCGGGCCATCATCGCGATCGGGCGTGATGGTCACGTGCTGCACTTGGGCGCCTGTTAACAGAGCTACGACCACATGGCCGGCTTCGTGATAAGCGGTCAACTCGTCGTTGTCGTCTTCCATCGGATCTCTCACTACTGTCAGTTGCCGCGTGCTTGCTATTAATTCTATAGCCATTCTGGTTACCAGCGTTGGTGCTGGGCGTCAGTAGGTCAAGACGAAAATAGTGATCATCAAGAAGATCAGAATAAGCACAGGGCTAACGATCTGAGCTACGCTGTCTGCATCGGTGGGCTCGCCAGTGAAAGAGGGATTGGAACAATCGCTCTGGGCACTGGGTGGTTCATAAGGATTCATCTTACTTATCCTTGAAACATTCGAGAAATCAGCCTCCGGCCGTTAGATGCCTGAGTATTCTACAGTGGTGCCTTGAGGTACGCTGGTTTTATCCAAGTAAGCGCAGCCACAGTTCCCAAGTTTTGCTGTTGCGCGTTTTTTGTGTATCACCTTCCCAGCGCGTCGGCCAAGAGTGGCCAACCTACGGCTGAATCAACCTTCTTTGGTGAGGGTGGCTACCAGCGGCACATGGCTTACAATGTGGCGCGGTTTGTTTGGTTCTTCAAGCTGATTGTTCGAACTATCCGGGGTTAACGCATGAAGCGCAGGCTGCTCTTGAATCTCCTGGCGGCTGCCTTGATCGAACGCATGACGGCCAAGGCGCGGGCCAATGAATTGGTTGAGTCCAGTCGGTCAGAAAAGCCACGCGTGGTTGTGGTTGGAGCTGGCCTGGCAGGCCTGGCAGCCGCCAGCACTCTGGCAGACCAAGGGTTCGATGTGCTGGTGCTTGAGGCCAGGAACAGGCTGGGTGGACGAACCTGGACCAGTGCGAAATGGCCTGATGTACCGCTTGACCTGGGGGCATCTTGGATTCACGGGATAACGGGCAACCCACTGTCCGAACTGGCTGATGAGGTTGATGCGCTGAGACTGGAAACCAGCTACGACCGCAGCTTGACCTACAGCACAGAAGGTCGCGAGCTGTCGGCATCGCAGGGACAGCAGCTTGAAAGACTCCGCGGTCAATTTCGCCAAGCCCTACAGGCCGCTCAGGATTCTGAACGAGACATCAGTATCCGCGACTTTCTGAACTCGTGGAGTCGCCAGATCAATGCAGATGAAAACACCATGCGACTGCTGAATTTTATCTGCCACAGCGAACTAGAGCAGGAGTATGCCGGTAGCGCCGAGCGATTGTCAACGCATTGGCACGATAGCGCCAAAGTCTTCGAGGGAGAGGATGTGCTGTTGGCCAAGGGATATCAAGTCCTGGTCGACTACCTGGCCCGGGACTTGACGATTCATTACAGCACTGTTGTGACCAGCATCGACTGGACCGACAGGCAAGTTCAAGTATTCACAACTCGAGGCAAGCATACAGCGGGCAAGGTACTTGTAACTTTGCCGCTGGGGGTGCTGAAGGCGGGCAATGTCAAGTTCACTCCGCCATTACCTGCATCAACGTCCGCTGCCATCGCCGGGCTGGAAATGGGTGTCTTGAACAAGTGCTACCTGCGATTCAAAGAAGTCTTCTGGCCTGACGATGTCGATTGGCTTGAGTACATTCCCAGCACGCCGGGCCAGTGGGCTGAGTGGGTCAGCCTGGCACGTGTCGCACATAAGCCTGTATTGCTGGGATTTAGTGCGGCTGAACATGCGCGCCAATTGGAAGCCTGGAGCGATCAACAGATTGTGGCCAGCGCCATGAAAACCTTGCGAGTTATCTTTGGTTCCAAGATTCCGCAGCCCGAGGACTATCAGATCACGCGCTGGAACTCCGATCCGTTTGCGCTGGGGTCGTACTCCTACAATCCTGTTGGCTCCCATCCCAAGTTGCGAAACCATCTGGCCGCCCCGCTCGACCATAAAATCTATTTCGCTGGCGAAGCCACAGAACGCGACTACTTCGGCACTGCCCACGGCGCGTATCTATCCGGCATCCGGGCAGCCAGAGAGATCTGCGCCGGCTAGTTGGACAGCGTCGGCTGGCAAGCCAGGTAGCCCACCTCGACAGACGATGGTCGGTATGGTCCCTCGCTTACGCTTCGGGTTGGAATGGAATGGGGGTCCCTCGCTTACGCTTCGGGTTGGGATGGGCTTTGCTGGTCCGCATCACTCAACTGGCGCAGCCTCCAGGTTGCCGCGAGGGCGGGTTAGCGATCGAGCATCAACTAATTGCTGATTTCGGCGGTCGTCAGCGGCAAGTTGGCACACAAAATGGATGATGCGGCAGCGATCCTGGAGGCCGAAATGGAGATCACGTTTCGATTTACTACCGACGACGATTGTTCGCACCCCAAAACCTTGGAACTCGATCCACGTGATCGCCTGGCCGAGGCATCGAAAGGGCTCATCAAAAGTCAATGTGTGACGATGGGGTGTTTGCAGTGCGGTCGCGTATTCATAAGTGCATTGGAGCACCCACCCGTACAGCTGATAGATGCGAATTGACCCTGAAGGCAGTTGGCTGATTTCCTTGGACCGGCTGCTTGAGATCGGTCAAATTTTTGACCAGTTGGGCAAAATTTGATCAGCAACTGGAAAAGAACTTATCGCCTTATTCTTTTGCCTCGTTGTCTGGGATAACTTGGAAGGGAACGCCATCGGAGTGAATCTGTTCGAGAAATCTCTCGCAATCTGGCGACGCTCCCGCCACGCACAAGTTGTTGCCAATACGCTTGACAGCGACTCGATTAAGTCTAGCGCGTAGAGCAATGCAGTGGGCGAAGTAGTCGCCCTCTGCACTTTTTAGCCTAATCCAGATCATCATGGTCAGCATCTTCAAACTCAGGAAAGTACGATCAGGCCTTGGTAATAGAAAGGTGTTAGTGGAAGAAGACATAGCTCGTCAGGATTCAGTCAGATTGACATGCTGCGCTGCGGAGGCGCATTTAGGTCTCGACACGGGGCGTCCACTGCGTGGCAGGTCGCTCAGTACCCGTACGATCAGTTCGCGTAGCGCGTCCGAGCCTTGACTGCATTCAATGGCTACCAGCTTGGTAAATGCATCGCTCCAGCGCTTACGCCATAGACCAACATGATTGCGATGGAGGCCCACTGCTCGGGAGATATTGGCATTAGGCTGGCGAGCAAAAGCCAGCAGGATGATTTGAGCGCGTTGCCGAATGGCTTCCGGTCGAGTCGGATCTTGGGAGAGCGACTCAAGCGCCTGTTGTTGTTGTTGCGTTATAGCGACCGAGGGAGATCTTCCGGGCATGTGGTGCTTCCGCTTCTAGGGTGTTAATCGGGTTAGTAAACGAAACCTTCTCAATAGTCCGGGCCATTGGTTGCTCAGTGGTGCTTGACGTTCGTTTCCGAAGAGCGCTGGCGCGTCGGCATGTTTGTCAATGGGCAACGCGTCGCGATGCCGCTTGGATTAGCAATCCAATTAGCGAGCCGGACCTTGATAGGAGAAAGCAAGCAGCGGACCAGTGCGCAAGGGTTTCGTTTTGCACCGCAATTTTCCATGGAAACTGCGATTCAGCCTGCCTGCAACGCAGTTGGTTAGGCGGGCAGTTCGTGCTCAGTCGGTCAAAAATTAATCAGCCCGCCGTCAGAATTTTGGCCCGGTTTGCCCAGCGGCCAATTACTCATGAATGATGGAGCGAGCCATCGAAGGAGCCTGTGCAGAAGCGTTTGGACCGACGATAACGGCCAGCAAATCGGCCAGCAATTCGCGATCTCGTAGCGGCGCCTGAAACTGCAGCATATACAAAGCATGATGCGCAGAGCGATAAAAGCAGTCGCTATGTCGCTCGGAGGCAATCGAGCTGATCAGCGCGGTCAGCCCCTGCTGTCCGTGGCGCGCTAAAGCGCGTGCGGCCAGCCGTCGTGTTTCAGCGTTGGGGTCTTCCAGTGCCTCAATTAGTACTGGGATAACGTCTGCGTCGCAGACTTCGGCCAGTGCCACTACAATTTGCTGACGCTCCTGGGCCTCGAGTTCCGTGCAACTATAATGCTCGGCGAGCGTCGCCAGGAGGTTAGCCCGGTGCGATGGCGGCTGACTTGTGTGCGATTCGCTCAGCTCGGCCAGTGTGGCCGAGTGTAAGTCGCTGATCAACTGCGCTATGGTGGTGCGAACAATCATGGCTACGATAGGTTCGAAGGTAGACCAGCCTTAAACATCGACCCGGTCGGCTGATACAATCAGAGAAGGACGACAATTGAACGTACGCACAACTTGATGCTCAGCAATACACGGCGGATTTACGCATATGTTGTGCCAAACGCTGCCGGCCGCCCGCTGCCAGTCGCTGATAGGATCGATCATTTATGCCCCGCGTACAGATTTACTGGACCAGGTTCGGTCTGCCCATTTCCATTGTGATCGCGTTCTGTTCGGTGGCTGTGCTGGCCATACTTACCTTTCGCAATACCGTCAGGCTTAGAGATGGGGAAAAGCAGGTCTCCAAGTCGCATGCTATCGGTGAAGCAACCTATCGCGTGCTCTCGGCATTAAAGGACATGCAAACCGGAGAACGCGGCTTCATCATTACCGGCAAGCCAATTTTTCTCGAGCCTTTTGAACAAGGTCGTATTCAACTAGAAGAGAGCTGGCAAAATCTGAGCCGGTTGACTAGCGACGAGCCGGACCTCGACGCACAAGTGACGGGGCTCAAGCAGCTCTTGGATCGGAAGATAGCCTACCTCGACGAGGCCGTTGCCTTGCGATCACGCGATCCGACGTCCAGGCCTAGCGATCAAGTTATCGAGATGGTCAATTCAGAAGCGGGTGAGAAGCTAATGGAGGCCGTCCGAGACGCGACTAAGTCGATCTTGGACAGGCAAGTCGAACGCTTGAACGATACGGAACAGCGCAGCGACGAGCTCAGTTCAGTATCCTACCGCGCGATCCTGCTGGGCAATCTCATCGCCTTGGCGATCATCTCAACGACGGGTGCAATTTCATATTGGGATCGACACCGACGCGATCAATCCGAAGCAACCTTGGCAGCCAAAGAATCCGAGTTGTCGGCGATCTTCAATTCGACCTCGGATGCCATCTTATCTTTTGATAATCACCTGCATGTTCGCCTGGTGAATCCTTCGGCTTGCCAGCTCTTGGGTTTTCAAAGTCCCGAAGAGGCTGTAGGTATAACGTTGACTTCCTTAATCGAAGCTCAAACGCCTCAGGGACCGATTCAGAGTTTTGTTGACTCCAATCTGAATTCCTGCCAGTTCACAGGGATAGGCAGACGATCCGCTGGAGTCACCTTTCCGACGGAGGGCCGATTTGCCAAAGTGGAGTCGGATGGCCGGCGGTATCACATCCTGGTGTTTCAAGACCTTACCGAGATCCAGCGGGCCGAATCAAGTCGCCGCGAATTGGCGGCCATTCTCGACCAGGTAACCGACGCCATCGTGGTGTGCGATCTTCAAGGCCTGGTGGTCTCATGGAATCGGGGGGCCGAGGTGCTCCATGGCGTACCTGCCAGCCAGGCGATCGGCCGACCAGCTCGGGAACTGATGTGTGCCGCGTCACCACAGACCTGGGAAGAGGGGTCCGCTCATGTCCAGTCTCACTCGGTCTACTCCACTGAGTTCGAGATTACTGCGCCCAACAGACATCAACAATGGATTGAGCATCGACGCAGCCTGATTCGCGATACGCAGGGCTTGCCCATCGGGCAATTGATCATGCACATCGACATTACCGAACGCAGGCAACAAGAAGCCAAAGAGCGACGCGGCCAGCGATTGGAGAGCTTGGGCACTTTGGCTGGCGGAGTCGCTCATGACCTTAATAATATTCTCACGCCCATTCTGATGAATGCCAAATTGGCGCAGCGTGGTAACACCAACCAGACTCGTCTGTTGGAGATGATCGTTACCAGTGCAGAGCGCGGCAGCAAGATGATCAAGAAGTTGCTGGCCTTTGCCGGAGGCGACCGAGCTTCCGTGGAGATGGTCAACGTGCGTGATGTGGTTAATGAAGTGGAAGAAATTCTCGGCCACTCCTTGCCCAAGACGATCACGCTGAAAACTGAGATTTCCGAAGATTTGTGGCAAGTTCTGGCCGATCCCACTGAACTATCGCAAGTCGTTGTGAACCTGGCTGTCAATGCGCGTGATGCGATGCCCGACGGAGGCATGTTGACCATTCAAGCGCGAAACTGCCACGTGTCCCAAGCGGCCAATCCACTGGCCGCTACCGGCCGTGGTGATTTCGTGTTACTGACCGTCTCGGACCAGGGGCATGGCATCAGCTCGGAGATCATCGAACGCATTTTCGATCCGTTCTTTACTACCAAAGCCCAAGGCAAAGGTACCGGTTTGGGCCTGGCCACCTCGTTGGGAATTGTGCGAGCTTACGGCGGCGACATTACGGTCGAGAGTTCACCCGGAGTTGGTTCGCTGTTTTCGGTCTACCTGCCAGTGGGCAGTTCACCAACGACACCCAACCTGGTCATGACAGGCGAAACCGGCGAACCGCTCGGCCGTGGTGAGCTTATCCTGCTGGTAGATGATGAACCGAACATCGTTGAGTCGGCCGGCGAGCTGTTGACCAAAAGTGGCTATCAGGCAATTTTCGCCTATGGCGGTGCCGAAGCCATCGAGAAACTGGCGTCTGCTTCAAAACCGATCGACCTGGTTGTTCTGGACATGATGATGCCAGAGATGGATGGCATCGAAACCAAAGATAGACTCCGCGCGATAAAGCCGAACCTGAAAATCATCGCCAGCAGTGGGTTGCGACGACCGGGAGTCGATGACCGTCTGAACGATCTGGATGGCTTCTTGGCCAAGCCATACCGCAACCATGAATTGCTACAGCTTGTACGGCATACGCTCGATGCCAATTCAAGGAAAGACTAATCGGGCATTGAAGTTGCATCGTCATCCATGGTCGCTGCGCAGGCCTTCGGGCTGCCTGCGTTAGATTCTGGCTCACAAGCCGATGGAGTACTGTGGAATGTCGAAACCATACGAAGTGATCGTGGCTGAGTATGCCAACTATTCCAAAGCCGATGTTGGACGGAGGGTGTTGGAAATGCGCGGCTTTGGCGATGATCGCGTAACGATCATTACTCGCAATGATCCCGAGCTGGTGGAACTGGAAAAGAAACGTCGTGAACGAATTCACCAACCCGGACCGGTCGCCAGTAGCGGCACCGGGGCAGCCATCGCGGCTGGCGCCGCAGCCCCGTTGGCCATTGGAACTACGATGCCACCATTTTTTATCATCGGTCCCCTGGTGGCCGCTGCCGCTGGCGCCGCGGTCGGCGCGCTCTTTGGTGATGACAAGAAGTGGAGCGTCGACGAGTCGATCGTTCAGAGTTATCAACAGCGCGTCGCCCAAGGGTCCGTACTGATCATCGTGCATGCCACCGGAGATGATCTGATCGAAGCCCATGGCGGTTTGAAGACTACCGACACGCTCTCCCTGGAACGTTTTTAACTTGATGAAGCTGATCGAAAGCGTTGGTCCAAGTTCATCAAGGCTGGATGGCCTTGATGCGGGTGATCAGATCTTTGGCCCAGGGTTTATCGCCGTAGAGTTCGACGATGCTCCGGTAGAAGATTGCCAGTTGAGCTTTGGGCATACTTTTCTCTGCCATGCTGATCACGGCTTCCAGTTGCTGGCTGGCCGCTGTGGTCGGAGCGGCGCGAACGTGTGCCAGTTTCTCCGAAGCATGTTCGGCCAGTTTCAAGTAGCGTTGGTCTTTGATCGACAAGTCACTGGCCCCGCGGTACACGGCCAGGAACGCATCGAACTTTCGACGAGCCTCCTGCGGGTCGCGATTCATGGCCTCGACGCAATCCAAAAATCCTTGTTCGATCGCATTGAGTTGTTCAACTCCGCTACGACCACGGCGACGTATAATTTTGCTGGCGCGGAGCAACTCCGCTTCATCCAGCCATTGATTGATTTCCGACAACCGACTGTCGTCCGGGAAACGTTCGGCAAACTCTTCCATATCGGGAATGGCTTCCGAGAGTTGATTATCGTCTCCCGACTCGACAGCAACCATGATGGCTTCATGCAGCGCGTCGGCTGACCTGGGCTGCAGCATGTACCAGGCCGATCCCAAAAGGCCAATCAGCAGCACCACCAGGCCGGCGATCGACAAGTACTGAGTCAGTCGCGAAGTTTGTCCATGCGGATCGTGATAGAGCTCGCTGGTGTATTTGCGCGTGTCCGCATCGCTGATGGGAGTGTAATGCGACGTGCTGGCAGGCAACGGTGTTTCGGTCGATGGCAATGGCAGGTCCTGCGAATCCATCGTCTGCGGCAACACCACCGACAGTCCGGTATCGTTGTCGACATGCCGAGCTTGGGTAGCGCCGGCGCTCTCACGGGCTAGACGCTCCAGCATCGAATCGGAAGCGATAGCAGTTGGACGGTCTTGCGTCGAACCATGCCCGGTCGCTCGCAGATCTTCATCCTGTTCATCATTCAAGTCGATACTGGTCAGCTCTTTGGCTACCGTGTTGCCCGTGGCTGGTTGAGGTGGCTGCAGTTGGCTGCGAGCTCGATCGGCTTCCAATTTGGCAATGCCTTGTTGAATGGCCTTTAAGCGGTTGCCGATGACCAGCGCGGTCGGAGGGCGCTTGAGCGGATCCTTCTCGAGCATCTCGGAGATCAGCAAATGCAGATCGGGCGGTGCATCCACGGCATAGGGTGTGGAATCCGGAGCCGGTGAATAGCGCACGGCATAGAGCACTTCAGGGATGCTTTTACCTGCAAACGGTGGGCGACCGGCCAGCAGCGCGTACATTACGCTGCCCAGGCTGTAGATGTCGCTGCGCACCGTGACGCTCTTGCCTTCGGCCTGCTCGGGCGGCATGTAATCGGCGGTCCCGATAACGCTGCCAGCGGCCGTCATGTCCGTGGCCCCGAACAGTTTGGCAATGCCAAAGTCGGTTAACTTGATCCGACCATCGTTACCAACCATCAAATTCGCGGGCTTGATGTCGCGATGAATTATGCCCATGTCGTGAGCATGCTTGAGCGCCGCTGTGACATCGATTCCGACTTGGATCACTTCGGTCCAATCGATGTGTTTGAACTGGCGGAGATGGTCATGCAGAGAATGACCATCAACAAACTCCATTACGTAAAAGAGCAGGCCCTGCTCTTCGCCGACGCCGATCAACTGCACAATGTTGGGATGTCGCAAACGCATCAACGTTTCAATTTCGGCATTGAAACGCCGGCGGAATCGCATCTCGTTGGCTACGCCGGGCGAGATGACCTTGATGGCTACAGCTTCACCCGACTTGGCATGGACACCCTTATAGACTGCCCCCATGCCGCCGCGGCCAAGCACGGCTTGGATCTTGTAGGGACCTAAGTACTCGAACTCGCATTTGTCCATCGAATGACTTGTCCCGAAGCTGAAGCATGGTGCTGCGACAGGTTTAGAGTTACACGCCGACCATCAGGCCGTACTTCTCTAGTGTATCTCGGAGAGCTTCCTTCTGCTTGGGATCCAACGGCGTCATCGGCAATCGCAGCTCGCCGGTATCGCGTCCCAACATCTCCATGGCGGCTTTGACCGGGATTGGATTGGTGGCCAGACCTAGCATGTCACGGCACAGCGGGAACAAGCGATGGTGCAACTGGCGAGCCCGCTGGTAGTCGTTGGCAGCAGCCGCCTCGACCATGGCGATGATGTCTTCCGGAACGATATTGCCGGCTACTGAGATCACCCCCTCGGCACCTACGCTCATCATCGGCAGCGTCAGACTATCATCACCGCTCAGCACGGTCAGATCGGTAGTGTTGAGGATCTGTGAACATTGATCTAGCGAACCGGTCGCTTCCTTGACCATGGTGATATTGGGCAGTTCAGCCAGGCGTGCGATGGTCTCCGGTTCGATGTTCTTGCCCGTCCGGCCGGGAATGTTGTAGACGCAGATCGGCAGTCCAACATCCTCAGCAACTGCCTTGAAGTGCTGGTAGAATCCTTCCTGAGTTGGCTTGTTGTAATACGGGGCGACTTGCAGCGACGCATCGGCTCCTTCTTTGGCAGCCCATCGCGTCAGGCGGATCGCTTCGGCCGTACTGTTGCTACCGGTGCCGGCCATAACCTTGATGCGACCAGCGGCAATTTGCACGACATCGCTGATGACGCGTTCGTGTTCTTCATGCGAGAGCGTGGGCGATTCGCCGGTTGTGCCTACCGGTACCAGGCAACGGGTTCCAGCCGCGATTTGAAATTCGACCTGTTCACGCAGACGGTCCAAGTCCAAACGCCCATCGCGCAGCGGCGTGACAATGGCGACCGATAAACCGCGATACTCCGAACCCTTGCGTGTACTCATTGCTAACTGTCTTGCCTTCGATTGTGTGAATGGTGAATCGTGGGATAGTAAATGCTGGGTGGGGAGAACTTCAACGCAGCGCTGCGCGTCGGCAAAGAAGTGTCTCGTCCTTTGGCAACGCCTTCAGGCTTATGAACTCTTGGCGTGCATGATCAACTGCTTCATGTCGCTGACTGCCTGAGCCAGCCCTACGAATACGGCTCGGGCGATAATGCTGTGGCCGATATTCAGTTCGTCCATATGCGGAATGAGGGCGATGGCCTGCACGTTCTGGTAATTCAGACCGTGCCCGGCGTGCAATTGCATGCCCAGTTGAGTAACCAATTTGCCCGCGGCGGTCAGGCGCTGCAGTTCATGCTGCTGCTGGGCTCCGCGTGCCAAGGCGTAACTGCCGGTGTGCAGTTCGACCATTTTCACGCCCAAGGCATGCGTGGCTTCGATTTGGGTGGTGTCCGGATCGATAAACAGGCTGACTTCGATGCCGGCAGCGGCCAGGTCATCGACGGCTCGCTTGACCCGATCTGGATCTCCGGCCACATCCAAGCCGCCCTCGGTAGTGACTTCTTGGCGGCGTTCGGGTACCAGGGTTGCCTGATGCGGTTGTACTTCGCAGGCGATTCTGACCACTTCGGTGTCGCAGGCCAGCTCCAGGTTCAGACGCGTGGCCACGGTCTGGCGGAGGATATGCAGGTCGCGGTCCTGAATGTGCCGGCGATCTTCACGCAAATGCACGGTGATCAAGTCGGCACCGGCCTGTTCGGCCAGGCCTGCAGCCAGGACTGGATCGGGTTCGTAAGTCTTGCGCGCCTGCCTGATTGTCGCGACGTGATCGATGTTGACGCCTAGCTGCGCCATTGATTTCTCCACCTACCCCTAGGCCGACCGAAAAAACGTCGGTTAAACCATGGCCATCACCCGGTGACGGCACCCTCTTCAGACTCCGAAGTCTACCAGAACCACGCATTTTCAACCAGCGCCAGCCGCTACGTTGCAGCCTGGTGGCTGTGGAAATAAGATAACCAGTGCCTGAACAAGGCTTACCACGCGAATATCTTTCCATCTTCAGCAAGGCCGGCAAACTGGCAACAGCCTGTGGGTGGAATAGATTCCCGCTGACCCTACAACCATTTCTGAGGCAACAAACATGACCAACAGGCTGGCACGTCGCCAATTTCTGCAACTCTCCGCCACCGCCGCCACGCTGGCTGCGGTTACTCCTGGAACCTGGTCTGCGGCACAGGCTGCCACGGAAGACAAGGCGCCGCTGTTCCGCATCTCTCTGGCTCAGTGGTCGTTGCACAATAACCTCTTTCAGGGCAAGCTGGATAACCGTGACTTTGCCAAAGTTGCCAAGACCGAATTCAACATCGATGGCATCGAATACGTCAATCAGTTCTTCAAGGACAAAGCCGAAGACCAGGCGTACCTGAGCGACCTTAAGAAGCGACAAGAAGAACACAATGTGCGTTCGTTGCTGATCATGATCGATGGTGAAGGCGCACTGGGTGATAGCGATGCAGCCAAGCGAAAGCAGGCGGTGGAAAATCACTACAAGTGGGTCACCGCCGCCAAGACGCTGGGATGTCACAGTATTCGCGTCAACGCCCAGACTTCGGAAAAGGACTTTGAAGAAGCCAAGAAGCTGGCCGCAGACGGACTGCGCCAGTTGTGTCAGTTTGCCGCGCCTCACAACATTAACGTGATCGTCGAAAACCATGGCGGCCTGAGCTCTCACGGCAAGTGGCTCCAGGAAACCATCAAGTCTGTAGGGCTGGCCAATTGCGGTACTCTGCCAGACTTTGGCAACTT
The DNA here is from genome assembly GCA_037367405.1 of Ottelia alismoides. Classification (NCBI taxonomy): domain Eukaryota; kingdom Viridiplantae; phylum Streptophyta; class Magnoliopsida; order Alismatales; family Hydrocharitaceae; genus Ottelia; species Ottelia alismoides. Next base: position 7,713,504 of record JAZKJV010011400.1, on the reverse strand, counting down.
CTACGAGTACGATCGCTATCAAGGTGTGACCGACTTGATGGGCACAGCGTTTGGCGTAAGCGCGAAAAGTTACGACTTCGACGCCGAAGGTAACGAAACCAAGATCGATTACGCTAAGATGCTCAAGATTGTGCTCGATGCGGGCTATAAAGGCTACATCGGCATCGAATACGAAGGCAAAGGCGATGAATACGAAGGTATCCGCGCTACGAAAAAGCTGCTAGAAAAACTGCGCAATCAGATGAGCGCCTAGTTCAGCGCACAGGCACACTCGAGAATGGATGACCGGACATGACGATCACGATGTCGTTGGAATATCTGCTGCTCTATCTGCCACTGCTGGTGGCCGTATCGTTCGTCGTTGGCGCGACCCGACATGAGCGTAAAGATCTGATTCTCGAACAGACGCGCAAGACCGCCATTTGGATCACCAGCTTTATGCTGGTGATCTATGTGGTCCTGCAGTTGATATCCTGGTCCGTCTGAACCTGTGGGCTCCAGGGGAATGCGCGCTGGAGCCTACTGAGGCGATCGCTGGTGGCGATCGCTAGATGTGAACGCTAGATGTGAACGCTAGATGTGAACGCTAGATGTGATCGCTGAACTCTAGTGGTCCAGAAAAACCGAAGCCAAGGCCAACAGCCAGATCGAGCCGACAATTACGACCGATGCGCACGTAATGCGCACCCAAACTCGAGTCGAGGGAGCGCTCCATGGCTCTACTGGCACTGGCTCGATCAGCCCGTGCAGGAATCTTTGGCGGTGAGCCGGATCGTCCATCAGGGCCGCACGACAAGGCTCCATCAGGTTGAACTGCACGGAAAACTCCAGGGCTCCGTACAAGCGATGCTGACGGCCAACCGGATCGACTCCAATGGCTTCGAAGAACCAAACTTGACGACCAAAAGAAGTCTCAGTCTCTTGGGTCATGTAAACACAGCGCACTGATTCGACGCGCGACTGCTCGGGGCAAAACTCTTTACGGACCAGAGCACTGCGTGCCTGGTTGGTAACTGTCTGCCAAATCTCTTTCGAGAATGGGTGAAAACTGGCGTCCGGCCTCATCCTTGCAACCCTGCAATAGAACGAATGGGAATGGTCATCACTGTCTGTATCGGAATCTTTCTAGGTGAATCTCGAAGAGCAATCCTAGTTCCGCCGAGCTAGAAATTTTGCAAGCTTCTTTCCTGCTGTGCTAGCATCGATCCCGACCTGCTATCTTAACTATAGTGAACGGCAGCCCCCTAAGTCACTATCCTTTGGGGCATTCTGGCGCATTATCGCCAATATATTTAGGGGCGGAATCCCAAGCCAACCGTCACGGCAGTTTGATAGCACAGGTCGCAAAAATGTTTCCTGTACTTCTATTTTAGGAGGCTGACAAGGGTTCAAGGCAAGTTCGGAACGTGTGCTGAAAATCGTATGGACCGGCTAAGTGCCCAAGACGTTCCCACTTGCCGCCGACCCCAAAGTAGGCCAACGGCAATTCGGTAACCTTTACTTAGTCAATGCAGCTTTCAAGGGTGCTTACTGAACCAGCGCGGCTTTCGACTCACTCGTAACCGCTAGGTGGAAGAATTCTCCACGAAGAAAGTTGGTAATTTTTAGGCTGATCTCGGCCAAGTCCCACTGCCGGACAGCAAAACGGTGCGTAATGGTATCAAGGCTTTCGATTGATTTCGGAGGCAGACTGCTATGATGGAGATGTACTTTTCCCATTGGGTAACGTAGGTCAGGAGCGTGGGTCGATGAAATTGAAGAGTTTTACGGGTGCACTGGGATTGTCACTGGTGCTGTGGGCTGGAACTTGCGCGACCGGTTTTGCGCAGAAAGAAGCTGCTCCCCCTGCTGAGGGCACAGCGCCGGAGCCTGCAGCCACTGCGGCCGCGGAGTCTGTGGCGGCACCAGCGGCACCAGCGGCTGCCGACGAGAAGAAAGATGATAAACCGGCCGCTGCGGAGGCCAAGCCAGAACGCGCTCGCAGGAGTCGCGCAGACAAGAGTGCCGAGAAAGCCGAGGCGGCACCGGTCATTCGCCTGATCGAACTGTCGGGTGAATATGTCGACCTGTCTCAGCCTCTGGGGCTAGATCCTAGCTCGCTACTGCTAGGTGGTGACTCGCTGAAGCAAAAGTCCTTCTACAAACTCTGCGACTACCTGGAATCGGTCGGCCAAGAAGCCAACGTTTCCCACGTTGTCTTTGACCTGTCTGACGCAGCTCTGGTGATGAACCCAGCGCAGCTCGATGAGCTGACCAGGCGCCTGGAAAAACTCAAGGGCGCCGGCAAGCATACGATTGCCTGGCTGGAAAACCCAGGCAACGTTCACCTGGCGGTTGCCGCAGCGTGCAAAGAAGTCGTGTTGGCTGATTTTGGCGGTGTGGACATGCCGTCCAGTTCGATGCAGTCGATGTTCTATCGGGATGCCATGGATCTGGTTGGCTTGCAGGCCTCGGTGGTGCGGGCAGGCAATTTCAAAGGCGCAGTCGAGCCTTACGTCAATCCGCAGATGAGCGATCACTTGCGCGCGCACTACTTGGACATGTTGACATCCATTAACGATGCCCAGGTCGATCGATTGGCTCGCGGGCGATCGCTGACCACGGCACAGGTGCGCGACATGCAGAAACAACGCATGCTGCTGCCCAGTGAGGCTCTCAGCCGAGGCCTGGTAGATAAGCTGGCTCCCTATGGTTCCATGCGGTCGACCATTGAGGAAATGATTGGCAAGAAGCTGGAATGGACCAAGCCCAAAGCGCCGCCTCGTCGCGAAATGAGCGTCTTCGAATTGATGGGCATCCTGATGTCCGGCGAAAAGAAGGCTCCGTCCAATATCAAAGACGATACGATCGCTGTCCTGCATCTGAGCGGGGCGATTGTGGATGGCAAAAAAGAATCGCCCGGTTCGATCGTCTCGGGGCCTACCGTCAAGGTCATCGATGAACTGGCCGGCAATGATAAAGTGAAGGCTGTGGTCGTGCGCGTCAATTCACCGGGCGGCAGCGCCACGGCCAGCGAAGCTATTCGCCGAGCCTTGGCCGCGCTGGCCGAGAAAAAGCCGACCATTATCTCGATGGGCGAAGTGGCTGCCTCGGGCGGCTATTGGGTCTCTTGCATTGGCCAACCCGTTTACGCGGAGAAAGGCACGATCACCGGTTCGATCGGTGTGTTCTCGTTGAAGATCAGCATGGGGTCGTTGTTTCGTCGCATCGGTATTCACGTCGAAGCCATCGCACTGGACGATGCGGCCAAGAGCGACAACATCGACAGATCCTGGAGCGAGCAGGACGTAAAGGTCATGCAAAACTTCATCGATGATGTCTATAGCAAGTTCTTGCAGCTGGTCAGCAAGTCGCGTGGCTTGTCGGTGGAGAGTTTGCAAGAGTTGGCCGGCGGTCGCGTCTGGTCGGGCACCCAGGCCAAAGCACACAAACTGATCGACGAAATCGGTGGTCTGGACGATTGCCTGTCCGCCGTAGCCAAGAAAGCCAAGCTCGAGAAGTTCGAAGTCATTCATCGCCCGGTAGTGAAATCCGGCTTTGATCTACTGGAGCTGTTGGGCGAAGAGGAAAACAACGATGTCGAGGTCCGCAGCTTGCTGGCCGGCAGCGTGCTCAAGACATTGGCCGAGCAAGGCTTTGATCTGCGGGCCACCCTGGCCTTGATCGAAGATAGTCTCAAGCCTCGCAGCCAGGCAACTCGCGCCTGGGCCTTAATGCCCGGTGAAATCCTGGTGAAGTAGCCCCAAACGCAGAGCGTCTGTCCTCAGAGGCTTTGCACTGGCTAAACCAGAAATGCAAAAAGGCTCGCCTTCTTCAACTTGGAGAAGGCGAGCCTATTAATCGTGAGTCCGGAGATCAGCAGGCTGGTCGAAAGTGGTTCGTGTAAGCACCTGGAATTGTGGAATGGATAATTCGGTGCTGAAGCTTAATTACACGAGTTCTTTCTTGCCGCCAATCAGCGTACGCAGTCTTTCAGCCAGCAGACGAGCGTCGAATGGCTTCTTGAACGTTTCGTTTATGCTTGAACGATCAAAGCTGAACGTCTGGCCATCGTCAGGCAGCAAGGCGATCAGGATGATATCGGTAAAGTCATTGTTCTTGCGCAAGTTCTGGCAGATCTGCAATGCTTCCACTTTGCCGATCGAGAAGTCTACGATCATGCAATCAGGGTGGAAACTCTCTGCCTGGATGCCTGCCTCAAACCCGCTAGCAGCCGTACCGACTTTGAACGATTTCTCGAGCGGCAATTCGCGCTTGAGGTTTTCGATCAAGACTTGATCTTGAGCTACGATCAAGACTTTGGCCATGGCTTCATCTTCAAGGTCTCCCAAGGGCATACCATGCTCCTTGAGGAACTTGATCAGGTATTCGCGCGGAATACGGCGATCTTGCGATCCCGGAATGCGATACCCTTTGAGCCGGCCGGAGTCGAACCACTTGCTGACGGTCCGAGGGGCCACCTTGCAGATCTTTGCGACCTGTCCTGTGGTGAACACCTTCATATTAAGGATCTCCGTTTTCCTTTCAAAATTTTCTAGCTACGCTGGACGGCTTCAATCATTGATCCATCCAACCCAGCACTGTTGGCCCCTGTCGCAAACTTGTCTTGCTGCCTGGTCTGATTGTTGTTACAAGCAGTGCCAGACTGACTGACCAGCCTTCTATACCTGTTAGGGTACGTCAGGCGCTTGCGAGCACTTGGGTCAGGGCTTTCCTGGTGTGGCGCGTGTCTCAGCCTCTGTGTGACTGATGTCGACTCCACGGTTGAACAGTTGCTAGCATTTGTCCCAGGCAAGGTATGGGTGGTTGTCGCAAGGACTAGCCACACCCCCGTACAGCTCCTCCAGCGCACGCTTCCGCGTTTGGCAAAGGCTTCGCTAGCCGGCCGACTGTTGCATAGAATGCAACTACAGAGAGAATTTGTGCCTAGGCTGTGCTTGCATACTACGCCCATTCTGACCATCGGCCAGCGATGAGCGCGAGCGCAATCACTGCTCGGCGCGCAGCCTGTACACCCGTAGTGTCGGCCGCGTTTTCAAATTCCCCCCTAATCGAACCAGCCGCTCCACAGTTGCCCCACCACAATTGATGCGTTGGGACTGAGCAGAACAAACTGTCCGCAAATTGTTTTCGATTCGAGCCGGGTATCTACTTTAGTGAGATTGCTCGATTGCTCAGCTTCATTCGCCATAACCGGTCACCGGGCACGTTTCAAACTCGCTAACTTAACAATTCGACCAAATCGACTTATGATCAGCCTCTTCGAGTTATTCAAAATCGGCGTCGGTCCCAGTAGCTCTCATACGGTTGGACCGATGCTAGCGACTAGTCGCTTTGCACATCAGTTACGCTCCGATCAATTGTTGCGTCGTGTCGTTCGCGTTCAAGTTGAACTGTTCGGCTCGCTCGCGCTAACCGGCTTGGGGCATGCCACCGATCGCGCCGCTATTCTCGGACTGGAAGGGTTTCATCCTGAGTCGATTGATCCGGCGATTGTTGAACCGCGCTTTCGCACCATCTGCGACACTCGTCAACTGAGAGTTGCTGGCGAGCACAACGTCGTGTTTGAACTTGAATCAGATTTGGTTTTTCATCGCGATAAACTCTTGCCGCGTCATCCCAACGCACTGCGCGCAAACGCCTTTGATGAGCAAGGCTCGGTCGTGCTGACGCGCGATTACTATTCGATCGGTGGTGGCTTTGTCATCAGCGATGATGAGTCGACCAGCGCCCCCAGCGATGATGCCGGCCAAGAGCCTCATCCCTTTACCAGTGGACAAGAGTTGCTGGGCATCTGTGATCACTATGGACTTTCGATGGCCGACGTTGTTCATCGCAATGAACTGACGCGCTGGCCAGAAGAAGTCATCTCGCAAAAACTTGATCGTATCTGGCAGGTGATGGACGAGTGTATCGAGCGAGGTTGCCATACCTCGGGAATTTTGCCAGGTGGACTAAAGATCAAGCGCCGCGCTCCCGCACTCTATCAGCGTTTGACGCAGAATGCTGCTCAGCCAAATGACCCTTTGATCCAGATGGACTGGGTAACGATGTTTGCCTTGGCAGTCAACGAAGAGAACGCTGCTGGTGGACGCGTGGTGACAGCCCCAACCAATGGAGCGGCAGGTGTGATTCCAGCTGTGCTGGCCTATTACGATCGCTTCATTCCCGGATCCACGGCCCACGGACGCCAGTTGTTTTTGAAAACGGCGGGCGCCATTGGCATGCTCTACAAACGAAATGCTTCGCTGTCAGCCGCTGAGATGGGATGTCAGGGTGAAGTGGGCGTGGCATGTTCCATGGCCGCTGCTGGGCTTGCGGCTGTCATGGGGGGCTCGCCGCACCAGGTAGAGAACGCGGCCGAGATCGGCATGGAACATAACCTGGGACTGACTTGCGACCCAATCGCCGGCTTGGTCCAAATACCCTGCATTGAACGGAACACTATGGGGGCAGTGAAAGCCATCAATGCAGCCCGCCTGGCCGTGCTGTATGGCGATGGCACACATCGGGTGCCCCTGGATCAAGTCATCGAGACCATGCGGCAAACCGGTGTCGACATGCAGAGCAAGTACAAAGAGACCAGCTTGGGTGGCCTGGCAGTTAACGTGGCCGACTGCTGAGAGATAACCTGACAGCCCCAGCTGACCAGCCAGGTAGCCACCGCCTGCTAGACGGTGGACGCGGATGTCAACGTTTTCCACCGCTTGGCAGCGGTGGCTGCAAAGAATGCATCCAGTGCCCGCCCTGCAAAGTGTGAAGGCCCAGCTTTCGAGGCTGCCTCTCCTTCCGCCTTTTGCCAGCGGGCACTATAATTCCGCCCCAAGACAGAAGTTTTTTGCCACTGCCTTTTGGAGGAGTACGCGTCGTGCCAGTTCGTATCGCTATCAATGGTTTTGGTCGTATTGGTCGCCTCACTTTCCGAATCCTGATGGAACGCAAAGATGAGTTCGAAATCGTTGCCATCAACGACTTGACCAAGAACGAAATGCTGGCGACGCTGCTGAAGTACGATACCGTTCACGGACGCTTCAATGGCACAGTCAAGGCCACCGATACTCACTTGATCGTTAACGGCAAGGAAATCCTGGCCCTGTCGGAGCGCGATCCTCACAAGCTGCCTTGGGGTGATAACAAGGTCGATATCTGCATCGAAAGCACCGGCATCTTCACGGCTCGTTCAGGCAACGGCAAGCCTGGCTACGATACCCACCTGGCCGCTGGTGCCAAGAAGGTTGTCCTGAGCGCACCGGCTAAAGATGGTGCCGACCTGACTTGCGTGCTGGGCGTAAACGACGACAAGCTGACCGCCGATCTGAAGTGTATCTCCAATGCGAGCTGCACCACCAACTGCCTGGCTCCAGTCGCCAAGGTGCTCAACGATACGTTCGGCATCGAAAGCGGCCTGATGACCACCGTGCATGCATATACCAATGACCAGAACGTCCAAGACCTACCGCACGCCGATCCGTATCGTGCTCGGGCTGCTGCTCAAAACATTATTCCAACTTCGACCGGTGCAGCATCCGCTGTAGGTTTGGTGATTCCTGAACTGAAGGGCAAGCTGACCGGTATCGCTATGCGCGTGCCAGTGGCGACCGGCAGCGTGGTCGACCTGACTGCCAATCTGAAGAAGGAAACCACCGCGGCGGAAATCAACGCAGCTATCAAGGCTGCTGCCGAAGGGCCGCTCAAGGGCATCCTCTCCTATACCGAAGATCCGATCGTCAGCTCGGACATCATCGACGATCCGCACAGCTCGATTTTCGCCGCTGACTTCACCCAGGTCCTGGGTGACAAGGGCAAGCTGGCCAAGGTGATCAGTTGGTATGACAACGAGTGGGGCTACAGCAGCCGCACCGCGGACCTGTGCGCCCGTCTGGCTAAGTTCCTCTAAGCCCCTGGGCAGCGGCCAACAGGAGAAAAAGCCGGTCGGACCGCGACCGGCTCTCCAGTTCAAATTATGATTCGCCACCAGCGACCAGAGCCGATTTCAGTGAAATCGGCTCTTCTGCTAGAATAGTGATGGCCGCCAAACTCCTTATTCCCCACCTGGCGCAGCCGACTTCGATACATTTGGCGGTAACATCCATGAGCTTCAGGCGATCTTTCTCGGTTCTGGTACTGGCAGCCCTGGCGTTCTCTTCAGCAAGCGCCCAAGACCCACCGGCAAAAGCACCGCCCGCTTCTGCGCCGCCGGCAGTCTATCCATTGGACGCGGTTGGCCTGGCCTCGGGCGATGTCGTGGTCGTCGACCGCAATCTGCCCGGCCTGTGGCAGCGAACCGGCGAAGAGCTCAAGCCGCTGATCACTGGTCCCAAGAAGTATCGACAGCCGCTCAATGCCCCGCGTGCGGTTGCCGTTGATAACAATGGCAAGATCTTGGTCTCTGATACCAGCACTCGCGAAATCTATCGGCTGGACGATAACAATCAACCTGTAGCTTTAACTGGCGGTGCGATCGGCATCCCACAAGACATGGCCGTGCGGGCTGATGGCTCGATCATGGTGGCCGATTTGGAAACACATGCACTCCTGCGCGTCTCGGCCGATGGCAAAGAGGTCAAATCGATTGCCAAGGTAAATCCGCGCGGCGTCTTCGTTGACAAAGAAGATAAAGTTTGGGTCGTGTCTCAAGATCCACAACAGTTGCAGATCGTGGCCGACGATGGCACCAGTAAAGCCATCGTCGATAAACGCACCTTCGAGTTTCCCCATCAAGTTGTGGTCAACTCGAAAGGCGAAGCGTTCGTTTCTGATGGATACAAGAAAGCTCTATGGAAGATTGCTCCTGGTGGCGCGCCCGAGGTGGCCTTCACTGGTGCGCCCTTGGACAACCCAGTCGGCCTGGCACTCATCAATGACCAGGTCATCATCATCGACCCGCGTGCCTCTGCCCTCTTCCGCTATCAAGACGGAAAAGTTGAACCCTGGTTCAACGTCAAGTGATCGACCCGTAGAGCGGCTCTCCCGAGCCGCTGAGCACTGCCGTGCACTTGCCGTGCACCGCTAATTCAAATGGCGCCTTGCCAAGGAGCATATAGGTCCTTTCGCTCAGGCTACGCTCTGCGCACTCCAGGCGATATCTCAACGAGATCGCAGCCGTTCATCTTTGGCTAGTGGCTTTACAAGTAACGCTGACAATACGAAGATGATTGACAAGCCGGTCTTCGAGATGTTCGCCCAAGTAGAACCAGCCCTGGAACGCACCCACGGCGGACTTGGGATTGGTCTGAGCCTGGCCAGACGCCTGGTTGAACTACATGATGGTTGTATTTCAGCTGCTAGTGCCGGGCTGAATCAAGGCAGTACCTTCATCGTAACTTTGCCTACAAAATCGGGACAACTGTGCGGCAGTCGAACAGGCAATGACCCGGCCTCTGCGCCAGGCGCTTCAGTCCCCAAACGCATACTGGTCGTCGACGACAATGAAGATGCGGCTCGTACGCTCTGTTTGTTGTTGCAATGTTTGGGCCACGAGGTCTACCTCGCGTTCGATGGCCAAATGGCGCTTGAGCTAGCTGAGCTCGAACAACCCGATACGATTCTGCTGGATATTGGTTTGCCCAAAATGAATGGCTATGAAGTCGCCAGAACCATTCGCCAAGCGACTTGGGGCCAGAGTATCTTGCTGATAGCCATGACCGGCTGGGGCCAGGATCAAGATCGTCAACGCGCTTGCGAGGTAGGGTTCGACCATCATACGACCAAGCCGGTTGAAGTCAGTTATCTGCTCAGCTTGATCGCTCAAGCCCAAGTGGATGATAAAGCCGACTGCCAGGCCGGCCTATCCTAAATCTGCGTCTTTTTCTCGTGAGCTTTGTCGAGTTGCACCGCAGGGGAGCGACCAATTTATAGAAGTGCGAGTTGCTGGCTGGCCGGGCCAGTTGTCAGGGCTCGCTGGTCGAATCCCCTTTTCCGATTGGAGAATGCAAATGGTGCAGAAACTATTGGCCGCTGGTTTTGTTTTATTGACCCTGTCCTCGATGCTTTGCGCCGATGATGGCTCGAAGAAGCTGGCTGCACAGAATGCCAGGTTCGAGAAGCTCAAGCAATTGGCAGGCACATGGGTTGAAGCCGACAAAGATGGCAAGGCAACCGACAAGGTGATATCGGTCGTGCGCGTGACCGCTGGCGGTTCAGCGGTTCATGAAACCTTGTTTCCAGGTAGCGACATGGAAATGATTTCGGTCTACCACATGGACAAGGACGACTTGTTGATGACGCACTATTGCATGCTGGGCAACCAGCCACGCATGAAGGCCGATCCGGCGTCGCCCGCCAACAAAATCCGTTGGCAGTTCACTGGCGGCACCAATCTTGATCCAGCCAAAGACGCGCACATGCATGGCGCTACGCTGACCTTTGTCGATGAAGACCACATCGAGATCCAAGGCGAGTCATGGGAGGGCAAACCCTCGCCCGAGCACTGCGGCCACATGAAGTTAGTGCGTCAGAAGCCGTAGAGCCGGCTGTCCCCAGTCGCTAGCACCACCTCTCCCAAGCACAGGAACGCTGGGAGGGCGAGGCCACCGCCGAGCTTTCGGTTTGTATCACCAACCAAAGATTCATGGGTGTTAACGGCCTGGCATAAATGACCTGCGGACGTTTGTCTGCGCTTCGCGCCATGATTCAAAACTTGAATTCCAATGGGACCGCATTCGCGCTACCAGCCCAAGGCTCGGGTGGAACCTCGCCCTCCCATGCCGTGACCGCTGGGAGATGTGACTCAAAAAGGCGCAACATCAAAAGCCATTCGCGACGATTAGAGACTGATCGCAGTAGTCGCCTGCGCTTGCACTCCATTGACTACGCCCAAAGCGCGAGTGACCATGCGTTTGGCATATACATTGTCGGTTGCCATCCTCAGGACCGCTTGGGGATACAGCGCCTTACTTTCTTCTTGATCAAAATCGAACAACCAATCGTTCAATCCAATATCGCGCCACATAAATCCTTTACTGGTTTGCTCGGCAAATCGCCCCACAATCCCCGGAACGCCGTTGCCGATGCACATGATTGGACTGTGCATTTCCAAACCGAACACTCCGACTGAACGAACAAAGACACTAATGGCTTCATCTGGCAACCAGAATGTATCTCGACATACAACTTGCTGTTGGACGTCGGGTGGCAGCCTGTTGTAGATCCATTCGCGTCCGATCCTCATCTGCGTTTGGTCTTCGGGGCAAATCAGAACTTTCATCGACGCTTGGCGCACCAGCAATTCAATCGCCCTGCGCAGCGGAGCATGATCCAGGTCAAACATCTGCTGATTGCGGGCATCCCTGACGGGATCATAGGGAAAGCTGCTGCGTAGCAACCAGTACGGTGTAAACCGCGCGCGAGGCACGCAGCAAACGAACCTGCGGGTGACCAGTCGATTGGCTGCCAGGAATAGTCTGGCTGCGAAGTCACTACGCAAATCGCAACCGAATGCGCCATCAGGCGCAAACTGCATGACAGGACTGGATATCTGTTCTTGTCGAGCCACATTCAGCGAAACCGAATCACGAAAATAGACGAACTTCGCTTGCGACATCAGGGCAGCCGCTTCTGTGTTGCCGCCGCTGTAGGTGATTCCATACACGCCGAAGGGCTTGCCATAGAAGCGCACAAAGGCTGCCAGGTCTCTTTGAGCTACCAGCGAGGGACCGGAGCCATGCAGCAGAAAATCGCACCAATCGAGAGCCGACTGCAAAGCGGGATTGTTCGCGCGGCCCGTGGTGCGGATCGTACCTTGGACGGCCTGAAAGTTCGGGAACCGGCGCAGATTCATCGCCGCAACTTCAGGTGAAAAGTCATTGGAGACCCACACGCGGACCTCCGTGTTGGGCAAGTATCGCTGCAGCAGAGCCAGCACGCCTGAGGTGTGGGCAATGTCACCGATATTGACCACCTGCCAGGACGAGCGTAATAGGATTCGCTGCGGTTGGGCGGCCACGGCCGCTTGCAACCATCCAGGCAACACAGCACAGCCCGCCGCCGCAGCAGCGGCTGACTTACAGAATTCTCGTCGATTACTCATTCGCGGATCTTCACAACTGCTCAGTCAACTCGCCAACTCTTCAGCCGACGGTCTCGACCCGTCGGTATCGCTTGCCTATCGCCATTGTAATCAACGGCCGAGCGACCCAATTGAACTGCGCGACTTTTCACACTTCCCAGCTATCCGCCAGGTCGTAGAGTTGGGGTAGCCACCGTCACTAGACGGTGGACGATTTACACACTACGCACAAACTCGCGCACACATTCGCCACCCACCTCTACAAACGCAGTAGTTTAATGTTCTTGTACCACACGTCGCCGCCATGATCTTGCAATCCCAGGTAGCCGCGGCGTGGATGGTCTTTATAGATGACATCGAACTTGTGATCAGTACCATCCGGTCGCTTGTTGGCTGTGGTCCACTGATCCAAGTCGGTGCGAGTTACTAGTACATCGTTGACGAGCACCTCGATCCTATTTTGCTGGCAAGTGATCTGCATGTGGTTCCATTGGCCGGCTGGTTTCATGGCATTGACCGATGGCCGCACCAGGTCGTAGAGCGCGCCGGTATCGTGGTAACCGTTGGTTGTCGTATCATCGATGGCCACCTCCAAGCCGTTGTAGCCCACGTCTTTACCTGCGCGAGGTTGGAGCGGGAAAGTGCGCAGGAATATGCCGCTATTGCACTTGGGGCTGATTTTGAATTCCAGCGACAGCTTGAAGTCGGCAAACTGCTCGCGATGAATCAGCATGTAATGGCATGGATGGGGATTCAGCGTTCCAGCCTGCACATGCGAGTCAGACACCGGCTGCTCCAGCGCGTCCAGCCAGCCATTGGTTGAGTGACCATCGAACAGCAGCACCCATCCGGCTGCCCGCTCGTCAGAGGTCAACTCATTGTCGCCTGCCAGCGCGCTGGGCGAGAAGCATACCATGACGACCAGCCAGTTGACGGCTATCATGCTGGCGACCTTGATTAACCCGACCTTGGCACGTGGTTGCTCGATCATAGTGACCAGCCTTGGCGATATTCGGTGTGAATGTACTGGTTAACCGCGGGCAGATTGGTCACTTTCAACTCGGCTGCGTCCCACAACAGACGTTGGCCGGGTGCGCGTTGCGCCAAGACACCCAGCAAGACTGTCTCGGTCATCGGCCCTGAATAATCAAAGCTAGCCATTGGCTGCTGGCCGGTCTTACATGCTTGGTACCATTCTTCATAATGACCTGGTGAGCGCGGCATAGTGGGGGCAAGCTTGTCTGCTTGCTGATGTAGTTCACCGGGCAGTAGATGTGGCATGCCACCGTGTGAGCTGTGATACATTTTCCCGCGGCTGCCGATATATAACACGCCATTGTCAGGCAAGCGCTGATTACCTGTCATCTCAACTGGTGTCGGCGGCATCAATCCACCGTCGTACCAGGTCATGACTACTGGAGGCAGTTTGCCAGCGTCGCGAGCTGGGAAATGATAGGTTACCATCGCGGCTTTGGGGAACGATTCCATGTTGACCTGGTTTGATTCGTTCAGCGTACCTTCATGCGTCGTGGTTGCTTCGACCGAGATCGGGGCACCCAGTTTGAGCGCCCAGACGGGATGGTCGATGATATGGCAGCCCATATCTCCCAGTGCTCCAGTACCAAAGTCCCACCAGCCACGCCATCCGAACGGAGCATACGCGGGGTTATAGGGCCGCTCTTGAATGGGGCCCAGCCAAAGGTTCCAGTCCAAGGTAGCTGGCACCGCAGGCGTATCGGTTGGTCTGCCGATACCTTGTTTCCAATGTTTACCCGCGCGATCGGTCCAGACATGCACTTCGCGCACTTCGCCGATAATGCCGGCTTGAATCCATTCGTTGGTTAGTCGCGCTCCTTCGCTGGCGTGACCTTGATTGCCCATCGAGGTCATCACCTTGGCCGCTTGGGCTGCTTTGGTTAGCTCGCGGCATTCCAAGAGCGTGTGCGTCAGCGGTTTTTGGCAGTAGACATGTTTACCTGCTTTGATGGCAGCCATCGAAGCCACGGCATGCGTATGGTCGGGTGTACCTACACAGACGGCATCGATATGGGCCGCTTCTTTGTCCAGCATTTCACGGAAGTCTTTGTAGCGCCGCGCATCGGGGTGGGCCGCAAAGGTACCGGCTGCTCGCTGCTGGTCGACATCGCAAATAGCTGCGAAGCTGGCGCCCAGTTTGGTGAACGTAGCAATGTCACCACCGCCCATGCCCCCTGCCCCAATGCCCGCCATCCGCACCTGCTCGCTAGGCGCGATATACCCCGGGCCGCCCAGTACATGCCTGGGGACAATACTGAAGCTGAAAACAGTCGAAGCGGCCAGCGAGATAAAGCCCCGCCGCGAACCGCGCGCAATGCCTACCAGACTCGATGAAGGACTGGACGATGAAGCTTGAGACATGATGTTCTCTGGCGTGGGGAAGTTGGGGCGGCGAGCCAAGGCACCAGCGATCGGCAAGTGATTACCAAAGCGCTGCGGGCAGGTTAGGTGGGCAGTCTATCGAATACCGACAGCACAATCAATCATTCCGGCCGACCCCAACTCACCACGACGTAGCCATCGCCCGCCAGACGCTGGACTCACGACGTAGCCACCGCCCGCCAGACGGTGGACTGTCTACCAGGCACGCACAATCTCTCGCGCACGCATTCACCACCCCACCCCACGAGATCGTCCAGTTCAACTGAATGTCGGCAGCCAACAACCTGGGCGAGAGCCCAAGCCTCAGGAGTTGTCAGTTTATGCTGGTGGAACGATATGCTGCACACCATCCATAAGGTTCTCCAATGCACCCTCGGCAAATGAGGGAATCGCTCCAGTCTTGAGCATATTGAAGGCCAGTTCCACAGTTGGGTACACGCGATTATGGACACATCCATAAACAAAATGAAAAGGGTAAATGCCAATCGATCGACGTCGGTCAAAGACCCCGACTAATCTCGCGGCATTATGTTCGTGATGCAGCAGATGCACCCACTCCCAATCAAACTCCCGGATCATCTGCAATCCCCAGAGGGCTCCCAGTGGCATCGCCCGATCAGTCCAATTGTCTATTCTTTTGAACCACATGCGTTTCGGTGGCTTGGCCAAATAGGTATTGATGGACTTTACAATATCGATCGGCGTATCGTCTATCGAAACGCCTACTAATGCGGCACCTTCCTTGGCCGCGCCTGGGATGTTATCGATGATAACTCTCTCGAGCGGGATTTCAGTTATATTCATTCTGCCCAGTGCTTTCATAAGTATTCAGAGGAATGGCCCACGACAGAAAACTGTGCGGACTGTCAACGGTCGTTTGTGTCCAGCTCATCCGACTCACCGGAGTCATCGTTTTCTTCTTCTTCTTCTTCTTCTTCTTCTTCCGCCTCTCGAAAGACATATGCGGCGCGCACTGGTGGCGGTGCTGGGTGGTCGGCCCCTTTGACACTTCGCCAGATGATATCCCCGAACAGGAGGTCGTCGGCAGCATCTTCACGGCTCAGGTCCAACTGCTCCGAGAGATCCGCCCCCCAAGCCGTCGCCTGGTTTATGGCATTGATATCAACCTCTGGTTCGCGATGTTGAAACGGTGTGAAGTCTGGCGTGGCTTGGAATGAGGAATACATGGGAGTCGCAGCAGCATCGAACTGGGTCATCGGATCGAGCCCAAGTATCAGGCCCATCGTACGCAACATGCTGGAGGTGGAGTACATGGTCGAGTCCACGCGACCGTGACGAGTGTAGGGACTGAGTACCATGGCTACGGTCCTGTGAGCGTCAACGTGATCCGCTCCGTTTTGAGCATCGTCTTCGACTACAAACACGGCTGTTTTTTTCCAGGACTCGGTCTTGGAGATAGCTTCGATCAGCAGGCCGAGGGCCAGATCGTTTTCGGCGACCATGGCGGTCGGTGTTCGCTTGCCGACCCGTGTGCCATAGGTGTGATCATTGGGCAGGCGTACCACCATGAACTGCGGCAGCGTGCCGGCGGCTTCAAACTCTTTCCATTTCTCAACAAAGCGTTTGGCTCGCAGCACATCTGGATATTCAAGGTCATACGATCGATAGAGTGGATCGAAATGTCCCTGGAGGGCTTCAACTTTTGTCGTAGCCGGTGCATCGGGCGTAGCTCCGTTTTCGATGAACTCCCCGAAACTGTAGTAAGACACGCCCTTCTCGCGACACTTATCCCAAAAGTAGCCGCTCGATGGCTCAGCAATCTTCAGTTTGCCTTCCGATGGATAGGTCAGTTTTCCACGTCCACCACGATAGGTCAGTGGCCAGGTCTTTTCGACGAAGTCAGTGGCGTAAGCGGCCATCGTCCATTCGTGACCATCAGCGCTGACTTCACTTTCCACATAGAAGTTGTCCAGCAAGACAAACTCGTTAACCAGAGCATGATGATTGGGAGTCACTCGCTCTGGGAAGATGCAGAGTGTAGAGTCGCCATTACCGCGAGGGATATCACCGAATACCTGATCGTAAGTTCGATTCTCTTTGATAATGTAAACGCAATGCTTGATTGGGCTCTGATCGCCGCTCTGTCGCGGCACTGGATTGTCGCCGGCTGGAGCATCGAGGAGACGACTATTTTCCGCGTTGAGAGGCGAGTTTAAAAATGCCAAACGCGTCATGCGCGCCATTTCCGCTGGGCTGGGCATACTGATAATACTCAGGGCCCCTTGCATGAGGCCACCGATGTACTCGCGAACGGTCGCAGGTGGATTCTTGTTGGGATTGGCACCGTGCGGATTGGATCGCGATGTCAGGCCTTTTCCGTTGGCCACGATCAGGGATTCATCATTGCCTCCGACTCGAACGCTGGTCGGATACCAGCCAACAGGGATAAAGCCAAGCGAATGACTGGTACCTCGATTCTGAATATCGAAGACCGCGATGTTGTTATTGTCTGCGTTTGCGACCATTAGCACCTTCTGATCGGCCGACACGCACACGCTAGAAGGAGTACTGCCGTTGCGCGAGTTTGGATACAAAGATGTCTTGATCACCTCCAATTGTTTACCTGAATTGGTATCCAGGAGTACAACCCCATTGTCGTTTGAACAAGCCACATAGAGCAGTTTTCCTTGGTCGACAAGCGTCATTTCCGTGGGGTGACTAAGCACGGGAAACCGCTGACGAATCTCGCCTGTTTTCAGATCGACTGCTGCGACTTCGGCCTTTCCCCATAAGCTGACGTAAGCGGTTCCTGACTCCTCATCCACGCAGGCGGCATAAGGGTACGATTGTTCCTGGAAACGTGTCGCTTTACGCACAGAGCCGTTATCGAGTGAAACAAACCTTAACTCGTTGCCCAACAATCCGCACGCCAGTAAGTCATCACCGGCATTGGCCAGTCCTGATACCACAAACTTGTCTTGCTTATTGCCCAGTTGGAGTATGCGAGGCTTGGCAAGATATCCCTGTTGGTAGGGAAACAGGTAGACTTGCTCGTCCTCCCCGCCACTGACCGCGAGGAACTTGCCATCGGATACGAAAGCCAGGCCATAAAAGCCTTGCTCGATCCTGGCCGACGAGACTGCCTGCTTGTCTTTGATAGAAACGATTCGAACTTCATGCTGGCCGTATCCGCAGTGGAGCACAGCTGCAAATTGACCTGTCGGGTCGATCTGTACGTTTACAGGGAAGTCTCCGAGCGCAATTTGTTCACCTTGAGGGGTGAGCGACCAACCGTTGGGCAAGAGCAATTGATCATTGGGCTGAAGGCCCGGCCAACCAATACGTGCTGTGGACTGAACCAGCGAAGGACTGGGCTGCGGATCCTGGCCCCTCACTTCACCAACCAAGAGCAGACAGAAAAGTACTAGACAATGTGAATATCGATCCATTTTGGTGACCTGTGAGTGAATGTTCGAAGTACAAAAGGCGAGTTGCAGGGGGCGTCTTGGATGGTGTGCGAGACTAGTCAACAAGTAGCGATGCTTCGCCACCTGCTCGGCTGCCTAATGCTCGCCATACACCCAACTCTACAAAGCTGTTGATGAATCGAACCGATCCGTCCATCAACAGAACATTAACGCCGCCGGCGTGGTAGCTGCGGCTGGTAACTGCTGCATAAGTTGGTAGTACTGGGGAGCGCCCCTCGCGCATCGAGTTGAAGTCGATATCGTAGGTCTGGCCACTGACTGTGTGAGGCACGATTGTGTTGGGCACAAATGTAGTCGTGAATCCCGACTGGTGCGTGCGGGCGTCAACCCATTCGGTATGACCGGAGTCCACCTTGAACTCACCTCCGTAAGCTGAGATTGCATAAGGGTCAGTCGGTGCAGGCGTATCAGAACTGGGGACTCCGCCATCTCGCAGGTAAGGCGTAAAGGCTTTGACCTCGGCCATTCCCAGCGTATTGCTCAGGCCGTCAATAATCTCAGCCAGGCGCGTGCTGCGATTGACCACAAACACGCCTGTACCACGATCCCTTGGAGGCTGGGCGATATGCCACAAGCCCGCATTGGCGCCGTAGGTCAAGGGATAATGAGTGAACGTCGGTGAATCGAGCCGTTCGCGGTCGTTGATTTCGCTGGGGCAAATCAAATGCGGCATGCGTATGCGAGCAACGTGCGGCTGAGTACTGATCGGTTTGGCGAAATCGATCTGCACAAACAGGTTGCCCTGCTCCAGGAAAGGCAGAAGACGAGCCTGGACGCTCCAGTAAACGGTCGGCCCGATAGACGTGTAATCGCCCAGTGGCGGCAGTGCCTTGCGAGAGCTCTCATGATTGTGCAGCGCCAAACCGATTTGCTTCACGTTGTTCTGACACTGCAAGCGTCTGGCCGCTTCGCGGGCTGCTTGCACGGCCGGCAAAATCAAACCCACCAGAATGCCAATGATTGCGATAACGACCAACAGTTCGACCAGCGTAAACCCACGATTTCGCATACTGGCATCCTCAAAAAAGTAGGAGGTATGATTGTCATCAACACCGGTCGCCGGATGTGACGACGGTACCTGCTATCGATCCACTTAAATCCAGTTGGCTTCAGCAACAGTCCGACAAACTGTCTTGCACTCCCGCGGCCAGCCGCGCAGTGTAACGAGCCTAACAACCAAATTGGCAGCCAACGATGTTTGGCTTTCATTAAGAATCCGGAGTACTGAATCTTGGCGTTCGGCTTCGCATAAATGAAATCCGCGTCACTGTCGACGCATGGTCGGTTTCTGAAACTCGACGTACGATTTCAGAACATCATGTTTTCTTCATCTACCGTTTTCGTTGGGGGGCGGGCTGCAATGCATAATCATCAATCGAAACAGCGTCGCTTACCACGCTCGGTTGATTTGCCGCATGCGGAATGCGGTTGGCCCTGCTGCGATTCGGTGGGAACATAAACTTTCGAGTCCACCGTCTGGGGCGGTGGCTACCCGGATTGCCAAGGGCAACTTTCCAATCTGCCCGCCATCCAGAACTCCAATCAGAGGTCGGCCCTCAAGATGTCAAATTGCCTTGTCTGCCTTTTAAGTCTGATGTTGGTGACCTCTGGTTCACTATGCCCAAGCGTGTTTGCTGGAATTGTTATCACTGTTCCCAGTGGGCTAAACCCTGGCGACCTTTATCGACTATCATTTGTCACACTCGGAAAGCGGGACTCTCTTTCGCTCTCAATAGAAGACTACAACGCGTTTGTCACTGAACAAGCCCATCAAAATCCACAACTGCGCGCCTTGAATACAACCTGGACAGTTATTGGTTCAACACCGACGGTATCCGCGCGACAAAATACCCTTACTGATCCAGCCCATGGTGCCTTGTCGATCTACGGGTTAAACGGAGATCGGATCGCACGGGACTACATTGTATTGTGGGGACGTAACCTCCAATCAGGGATAATGTTCGACCAGCATGGCGACTTGAATTTGACCAGGGTGTCGACCGGAACATCAGATTCTGGGTATCAGTGGTTCAATGGCGAACTTGGGCGCTCTCTAGTTTCGGTGGGCAACTCTGGCAGCAGAAGCAGTGACTGGATACGGCAGGGCGACGGCAATGGTGCCTCTCTGTCATCCTTTTACGCAGTGTCGGGCTACTTAACGGTGGCTGCCGTCCCGGAGCCCAATTCCTTTCTGCTTTTGATTGGTGCGGTCTGTGCTCGGTTGATCGGCCTGGCTGGTCGACGAATCAGACTGAATTGCATGGCGGCCGCGTAGCTACCGTCGCAAGAGGGTGGACGCGAATGTTGACGCGTTCCACCGCTTGGCAGCTTGGCTCAGAATGCTCATTTGGGATCTTCCGCGAACTTCGGCTGCCCAGATTGCGGTGGCATCAGACCGCTCATGTCTGCCTGGGCAGCGCGAAGATTGGCAACATCGGAATCGGATGAGTCCACTTCTCCTGGTGTTTGTCGAGACGGCGTCGATGGCTCAGGCTCAGATCGGATCGCGGGATAAGTTACTAAAAGGGTGACAGGTTCCGCTCCGCGGATCTGTCGGCTCACTTGAAGTAGCCCCTCGGCAGCCGGCAAGCACTCGGGATTGAGTTCCAAGGCGGCTTGGTACTCTTTCACAGCCATTTCATACAATCGATGTTGCGCGTAGACATAGGCCAGATTGCAGTGTTGATCAGCCGGTACTGTTAACCCATGGCGGAACGCTTCACGAGCTTCTTGGAACTCTTGGCGCTGGCCGTGCACTAAGCCCAAGTTATTCCATGCGCTTCGCATGTCTGGTTTGAGTTCTATGGCGCGCTTCAAGTGACGCTGAGCATCGTCCAGGCGATCGTAGAGAAAGCATGCGTAGCCAAAATCGTTGTGAAGCACTGCATTGTCGGGCTCCAATTGCAGGGCCTTTTCAAACCACTGTTGTGCATCCGGGAAATCGCGTTTGCGGACAGCGATGAGGGCCAAGCGGTGGCGCGAAGCCACACTATTATCGTCGCTATCCAAGACTTCCTTGTAAAGGCTCGTCGCACGCTGCAGGTCATTATGTTTTTCACACAAACGAGCCAACGCCAATCGACTAGCCAGTGAATCATCAGTTCTGCTGGCAAGTGTGGGAATGGATTGAAATGGAGCGCATCCGAGGTTCAAAATCATGCCCAAGGATATGGCAGTCAAGGCAAGGCTGGGCTTCATAACCTCTCCTAATCGTAGTTACGGATCTGCGCTGAGTGAGTCTGCTGGCGCGGTCGGAGCGTCGCCTGAGAATCCTCCTGCTCCACCGCCAAAGCCACTGCCGAACGAACCACCGAATACTCCACCGCCTCCAAAGCCACCGAATCCGCCGCCGAACGCAGAGCCGCTAAACGCGTTTCCGAATGTCCTGTAGTAAGCAGTTTCCGCTTCTTGTCCAAAGGCCGGGGTGGCGAAAGCAGGTGCGACAGTTACGATTTCATCCGCATTGGCCACGCCCAGGCGGTTGAGGGCTTGAACAACCAAGTCGCGACGCTGGTTGTCTAGTTCGGGATCGGCTGAGACGGGATATTTAAACTGCCCACTCTGCTTTCCGTTCATGCTCCGCTCGATTACTACGGGCATGATGGCTTCGCTTTCTGATAAACGGCTAGCCAAGCGTTTAACGTGGTCTTCGCCATCGTTGTTCAACCTGTGCGAATGCAGTTTGAACTCATGAGTAGGAATAACAAAATCAGCGGCCTCGCCCAGTTCTTCTTGGTTCATCCATACCTGGTCCGAGGCTGTACCCAGCGGTGCGGAAGCAGGGGTATCAATCAGGCCGCAAAAGCGAGCGGCGTTTCCAAGGCAGCCGCCAAAGACTACCGGTGCGACCAGGCAAAGTCCACATCTGGCAATCAACATTAGCGAAGCCCTAATGGCCATTCGGTTTCTAGAAATTTTCATCGGCAAATCCATGTTGTGATTGCAGATAATAACTTTGCGATTGGTTGTAGGCTGGACTGAGTTTCTCCTGTCGGGCAGCCTGCCCAGCGGCATTTATCTCGTTATGCCAAATGGTACTTCGAAAATGCTGGTCAGCGTTTCCTTCGATGCGAGCGCCCAGGAAAAACTGCGCATTGTTAGGTTCGGTGACCTCCATGCCCGGCAAGAGAGTGGGTACCGCTTGTTGATCCATGGGATGGATCAGTTGCGGGCTAACCAGGATGAGTAGCTCCGTTTCATCGCGCTTGATGCGGTTGCTGCCGAACAGAGATCCACCCAACGGCACGTCACCTATCCATGGCAGCCGGCTTTTGCTGCCCTCCTGCTGATCCTGAATCAAACCAGCAATCGCCAGCCATTGACCTTCACGCATGTCGACTGTGGTGAACACCGAGCGAGTGTTGAGCCCTGGAATGCCATTGACTGCGTTGCCGTTGTTCAGCGAACTGAATGTCGGAGCAACCCGTAAGCGTATGCGATCCTTGTCCAGAACAGTCGGGGTAAATTGAAGCTGCGTGCCAAAGCCTTGGAACGCAGTTGTAGCTGCACCCACACCGCCCAAGCCAACGGCTGTGGGGACTGCAAATTGTCCACCTGCTATAAAGCTGGCAGTATGCCCACTGAGAGTTACCAGGTTCGGTTCAGCCAGCACCTTTGAGTAGCCATTGGTTGATACGGCTTTCAGCAACAATGACACATCTGCGTTGTCCAGCAGCGATACGAGGTTGCCGGCATTTCCAAGTGTGTTCGACAGGGCGAAATTATCACCAGCAAGGCGAAAGTCCAGACCGATCTCGCGCAGAGCTGAACGAGTCAGCTCTGCTACGCGAACTTTCAGCAAGACTTGCTGCTCACCAGGTATGCGCAGCAGATTGACTACCGTTCCACGCGACAGGGAATTGCCGTTGGCAGCCAATACGTCTTGATCAATGCTTGAGTTGTTGTTGAATCTAAGCCGACTGGCCTCGCGACGAACGATTGCAAGGATGTTCGCCGCTTCTTCGGCATCACGCACTTGGCCTTTGAGTATCAGCGTGTTGGCGACCAAAACAAGTTCTACGGCGCTGTTGGGAAAAAACTCGCCAAGCATCTGTTCAAGTTCCTGGAACTCCAATTGTCGCCGTTTCCTTGAATCTTCCGAACGCGTCACTTCGACCCGATAACGCAGAATATTGGCAGAATCATTTCGTCCATCAGGCGATTGAAACCACAAGGTCAAGTCGGTAGAACCTGCCTTCAAACCGATGATCTCAATCTCGTCAGGGCCTAACTGAGCCACTTCTAGAATTTGTGGATCGATGATCGAAGTGCGTGAAACCGGCAGGCGTGTTCGAAGTAGCTTGGAGTGATTCTGCTCGATCTCTAAATCGAGGTCTGGATTAAGGACTTCAGCAATCAACTGCTGCTCTTGCCGTGTTTCGACGTCGCTGAGGTGCCCAATACTTGGCTGCGATGTCTGTCCCTGCCCTTGGCCAGGTGCCCAAATCAGAACATTCCAGAGTAAACCGCAACAGAGCAAACCGGACCAGCTGCCGCCAAGCATCCTCAATCTGGGCAAATCGTTCAGTTTCGGACGAGTCGATTTCATAAGTCGTCGCAGGTAGGATTCAAATGATTGACGCATGCTACATGACTGCTATCGTGAATCTAATACGTCCAAGATTGGAGAGCAGGCAAGGGCAAATTCCGATAGCTGCCTTAGAGGGAAACTTGAGGTAAACCCCGTTTAGTGCGTAGATAAACGGAGTTTTTTCAAAAGTGGACCAAGGATGTGGCTTTCGCCGGCCAGCAAAACTTAACAATTCTCTCGATCTCAAGAATAGTTGCTAGCATTCCGCTGCTCCGGCATCCGCGCACTTGAACTATTGGCCGCGTGGTCTGTCTGGTGGTATCGCCCGGGACATGTTGGCTCGTTGGCTTTCCAGTTCTTTTCGGAAGTCGCGTAGCTTGATAATTGGAGGTGCGAAGATCAGCATCAGCGCTGCGGGGGCCAGGCAGAGAATGATGGGGAACAACATTAGTATGCTATTGCGGTTAGCCCGCTGCACCAGGCGCCGCATGCGCTCGCTGCGCGCTTGATCGGCCAGATCCTCGAGGCTTGATCTTAATGATGTTCCTGACTGGATGGCATGCGTGAGGGTGTTTAGGATTGGCTGAATCTCAGCCCAATCCATGCGTTGTCCAAATCTCGATAGTGCATACTCGATTGAGCCGCTGGCGGATTGCCGCTGAACCAATTCCAATTCATAAGCTAACTCCGGATGGATGCTATGCAGTTCCACCGAGGCATGCTGCAGGGCGTTCAAGAAAGACAGACCGCTATTCATCCCCATAGCGACTAAGTCCAATCCATCCGGCAGTGCCTGCAGGATTTTTCTGACACGATTCTCGCCACGCGCACTGACAATGACGCGTATACACCCGACCACCATGATCGTCGCCAGAAAACCCAGAGCAACTACCCAGTTTCGCAGCGCCGGACTATCGTCCAGCACGAGGAACCAGGCAGCCAGTCCCACGGCGGATGCTGCAGCAGTAAAGTTACGAAAAGCCAGATAGTTTTCGTACTGCTGTGGATGGCCCCAACCACAGCGTACCAGGTCTCGACGCAGATGTCGCACAAGCACTTCTGGAGCCATGTGGGCCAACGCGTAGTTCAGCAAGCCGAAGAGCGGTCGCGGTTCGGCAACAGTATTCGGGGATCCTGATGCATTGAAAACTAGCGGTGAAAGCTCATATGCCGCCACGGGCTCTGCATTAGGGCGACCCATTAGAGGCCCTTTCGAGTCAACAGTAACAACCACACCACGCCGGCTAGCTCCAATATACCGGCAATCGTCAAGATGCCGCGAGCATCCGGATTGGTCAGCAGATTACCAACGTAGTTTCGTTCCAGCCCGTAATAAATCAGCAGCAGTGGTCCTGACAGTCCAATGATCAAAGCCGACAATTTGGCAGTGATGGTTGCCGCGGCGACTTGACGTACATATTCTTGACGTTCCAACAGCACATGACACAAGCGATTCAACATGTGAGCCAGATCGCCGCCGACCCGTTGATGCAGGGACAGGGTATTGGTCAGCAATCGCAGCTCGAACATTCCGAAGTTACGCAGGACTCCTTGAACTGCGCGCGCGACGGGCATGCCCAATTGCAATTGTCCGGCCATGCGTTGAAACTCCCCAGCCACTGGCTCAGGGACTTTGTTGGCGACCGACGAGAGCGCGGCCGGCAAGCTCTCGCCAGCGGCCACCGACTTAGACAGCAAGTCGACGGCACTAGGTAGAGCCCTTTGAAATTGTAGGCGACGAAATTGAGCCCAAGCGATTAAGCAAATGGCTGCCAAAACGATCAAGGCCCAGGCAGTAACTGCCGTCAGCAAAAGATTGTCAGTAACGATCAAAACGATCGCTCCCAACACACACGCCAGTCCAATAAGCGTTACCAAGCAATGCAACGTATACGCTCGAAAACCACAGATTTCGAATTGCAAAATCAGCCATGAATCGAACTTGGACCTCGATCTCATGGGGGCGGAACGTAGCTGGATGGGTCTGTGGGAGCTGGCCATATTGCTTTCAACCCACTGCGCAGGCTACGGTTGTCTGCTGAAAAAGTTCGTCGCCCAGTTGCAAGCCGGTGGCTCGCAAACGCTCCAGGCACCTGGGGATATAGCCGGTCGCGTAAAAGTAACCGCGGGCTCGCCCCGATTGATCCAGATCAGTTTGTCGGAAGCCGAATACATCTTCGACCCGGTAATGGCTATTCTCAACACCCACCAGTTCAGCTACTCCCAGGATGCGACGAACGCCCCCTTTCAGTCTGGCCATGTGAATCAACAGGCCGACTCCGGCTGCGATGTACTGCCGAAGTATGGCGTGGGGCAGTTCCTGCCCTGCCATGCCAACCATCAATTCCAGTCTCGATAACGCGTCGCGGGTGTCATTGGCATGAATGGTCGTCAACGACCCTTCGTGGCCAGTGTTGAGAGCCTGCAACATATCAATGGCTTCAGGACCTCGAACTTCGCCGACGATAATGCGGTCTGGTCTCATTCGCAGGCTGTTGCGTACCAGTTCGCGAATGCTAACTTCGCCCTTGCCCTCAACGTTTGCATTACGGGCTTCCAGGGATACGATATGCGGGTGGGACAGACGCAACTCACTGACGTCTTCGATCGTGACCAGGCGTTCGTCATGCGGTATATGCGCCGACAGGGCATTGAGCAGAGTTGTTTTGCCTGCCCCCGTGCCTCCAGATATCAAGCACGAGACTCGTCCTTGCACGGCAGCAGACAACAACGCAGCCATCGCAGCACTCATCGAGCCCGACTTTACCAATTGCTCCAAACCGAGTGGTCGGCTGGCGAACCGCCGAATGGACAGGGTGGGACCGCGGACTGCCAGCGGTGGAACCATGGCATGGACTCTCGAGCCATCTGGTAACCTGGCGTCTACCACGGGAGCGCCTTCGTCGATTCTGCGACCAATTCTGGCAGCCACGCGCTGAACGATACGCAGGACGTGTGCGTCGTCCAAAAAACGTACGCCAGTACGTATCAACTGGCCGCTTCGCTCTATAAAGACCTCATTCCAGTGATTGACCAGAATATCGCTGATCTGGTCGTCATGTAGTAAGAAATCGATCGGTCCCAGCCCCACCGTTTCAGCAACAACGGCTGCAACCATGCGTTCTTTATCGGCCTCATCCGCTTCTGGGAGCTTGTTATCGCAGTACTGCTTGATGATTTCAAACAAGCAGTCCCTTACCTGCGGATCCTCCAAGCAAAATACGTCGCCCGCAATCCCCCGCCATTCAAGAGATTCAATCACTTCGCTATGAATCGCCAAGACCTGGCGCAGGAAAGTTTCTTGCTCATTCATGGATCAGTCAGTTCTTCGCTCGGTGCTTTCATGATGACCAACCCAAGTTCACGCTCAGCTGTCAATGACGCGTCAGTCAGTTCTGCAACCTGATTGGCAGCTTGCGAACGACGAATCTTCGATGGACTGCGATTTGTGGGGGGCTCGCTGGGAGGAGCGTCCAGCGAGTCAATGTCCCCATCCAAATCTTCGGTCGGCAACTCAATCGAATCGTTCGGCGTGGCTGAGCCCGGCTCAGGCAAATCGGGTTCCGCATCCAGGGTATTCGACCTCATAACGGCACCGTTCCCCTGAACCTTGGATTGAGTCTTATGCGTTTGTGTTTGTGGTCCACTGCGTTGACTGGATGAGCGCCGTTGACTGGATGAGCGCCGGCCGCCATCGGCATCGAAGGTCAAGGTATGCCTTTGTCCTCGGCGATAAACCTCAGCCACAAAAGGCTTCTCGGGTTCCTTGGGCTCTGGAATGTCGAAAAGGTCATTGAGGGCCACTTTATCGGGGCCGCCAAAATCTTCGACGTCTTCCTGCGTACGCAAACTGAGCGCAAAATCGCCATGGCTCTCGGCAGTCTTTAGTTTCAAAGCGACTGCGGGCAGGACGGCCAACGTGACCAGGTGCTTATCCCGTTTGGCTGATGACCCGGAGCGTGCTGCGTGGTGGTCGATGGACAGAATCTGCACACATTCCGCCAAGGTAGTCGTTAGCTCAGGTAGCAATTCACCTTTTGCGGGCCGGGTGGTGAACAGCACGTCCACAACGACTCCCTGTGAAACTTTTGGGGGCAATCCATCGGGATGCACCAGCAATGAAACCGCTCGCATGCCAGGCGTCAGTTGTTCCGTCACATCAGGCTCGATGCCCTCGGGATAGAATGCTTCTGGAGGAAAAGGCTGTCCTTGCTTGTGCGCCGCTTTCAAGCGACGGTTGAGTAGTTGTTTACCATCGGCCATGAGAAATGGTGGCCAGCGTTTGTCTTTCAACTGGGCCGTATTGAGCGCGACGGTCATGAAGTCGCTGGCATGAATAACGCGACCGGCTGGCAAATCAGTGCTGGCTACCAAAAACGTCGGTAGTTTGGGCGCTGGTTTTTGGGGCACAGCCACTGGGACTTGACTCTTTTTCCAAGCGTAGACACCGGCCAGTCCCAGCAAAGCCAAGAAGAAGGCGATGATCAATAAACCTGGACTGATGCGGTTCACTGGATACTCCAAGTGTCACGATTGCGTTCTCCTTCCAACACGCTTCCGTTAGCGATCCAATCCATGATCCTTGGCTTGACTACAGGAGTATATCGAAACCCTTGTGAGGCATTGTTAAGGAACGGTGAGTTTTCGGTTAAGCGGCTGGGCAGTCCGATGGTAAGTCTTTGGAATTGAGCTATAAAAGCCCGACTTTGGAAGATTTTCCTGTAAGGTGACTTGAGCTAATGTCAGCCTTCATTTTGTTCATCCTTAAGTTTCTGTGCCCCACGGTCGGTGGCTGCATGGCTGCGTATAGCGATATTCGTGAGCGACGGATTCCTAATGAAGTTTCCGTGGCTCTACTGGTAAGTGGCTTGTTGTTTCGCTTGACGACCGGTGGTGTTTCCGGTTTGCTAGATTCCCTGCTTGGAGCGACCGTGGGGTTTGCCATATTGTTCTTGCTCTACGCCATCGGCGGTGGCGGAGCCGGGGACGTCAAATTCATGACTGGAGTAGGAGCTTGGATTGGTCCTTATCACATTGTGATAGTTTACGTGCTCAGCGCCCTCATCTTGTTGATTTACACGTTGGGGGTGCTGACGCGAAAAAGCGTCGCTGGTCGCAGACAGAAGTCTACAGCTGAGGGCGAAAATGCCTGGCGTTATCGCATTCCCTATGCGGTTCCAGCCACCCTGGCGATAGCTATGCGGCTCGCCTGGCTATTGTTCATTGGTCGTCGAGTCTGACGATTTGCCTGGGTGAATAATTCAGCGCGGTTGTATGTTGTGCCGATACCAATCTCATGGAAGTTGATGCGAATCGATTCTCGGAGAGATGTCACTATTTTGTGGGCCACCATGAGAAGAATTCGACTTGAGTTGTTGATCCTGGTGGTTTGCGTAGGTTGCGTTCATACCTTAGCTCGCGGCGAACAGCCTGGGCGAATGGCTTGTCCCGGAGCGCAGTCGTCTCGATGCAATTATGGCCACTGTTCAGTGGGATTTGGATTCGTCGATTCACAGTTGCGTAAAATGACCAGCTTGGCAAGCCGCAACACTCGCCTGATACCCCGCCAAGAATATGCAAGCCCGCTGGAAGCCAGCTACTATTTGCGGCCGTATGTACCCCAAGACGTTATGCGCTTCGAGGCGTTTATGAACGACTCGAAGAATCCGTATGACAACCGCGTCTTCGAGACCCTCTACGACGAAAGCACTGCGAAAAAATAGGTTGCCGACTCGCACTCTGCAGGCGTTGGCAAGTCTTACTGCATTTCCACTCGGCCATTTTCGCTAGCGCGATTCCTCTCAGTAGCATTAGGTTATGTGCACCTCGGAAACACGGTCCTGGGGGATACTTCAGTTCTACGCAGATGATCGCCGGCCAAAATGTGAAGTTTGACGAAATCTTGTACCGGAACTCATCCTCTGCGATCTCGGTGAGTGATCGTAAACGACGCTGCCTGTTTGACTTGTAACCGCGGCCAAGCGCGTTAACAAGAACTTCATTTCCTCTTCATCGCAACCAGGGCTTGCATTCATTTTCTTTTTTGCGTGCCGCGATATCTTTAACGCCCGCACGAGTCGTCAAGCTCTACCAAGCTGTACCCAGTATCTGGCGTAAGCCGCGGCTTTTCTTCGTCAGGAAGCTCTTCGTACTTCGCCCCACATTGTCATAGGATTCTGCCATGCATCGCTGGTCTAGGAAGTCAACTCTGCGTTCACGTTCTAACGTAAATGTTGTCCAGTCATCGGCCAAGCGTGAGACTCAGCGCCGGCGTTTTCTGGCGGTGCTACGCAGCCTGCTGAAAGGTCTGAAATCAGGCGCCAGCGCGCTGCTGAACAGCTTCGGAGGCAGAAGGTGGAGTTCACGGTTCGATCCGCGGAGCCAAAAGATGTTCGCTCGTTTCGAACCTTTGGAAACCCGGCAAGTATTCGCTGCCATTGATTTCACAGGAACGCAATACAATCAGAATTTTGATACGCTGCCCAGCTCTGGTACTAATCAGGCGTGGACCAATGATTCCACAATCCAAGGATGGTCGCTGTTCAATAAAACGCCAGCAGCGATTACCTCGATTAATGCTGACAATGGTGGCTCAGGCACTGGTTCTTTCTACAGCCACGGCACAACTGGCCAAACGGAGCGCGCATTGGGTGGCGTAGCGTCGGGAGGAGCCTACTTTGGTAGTCCAGCGACCGGTACTGTGGCTGGCTGGATGACGGTTGCGTTCAATAACGCAACGGCCAGTACAATTACCGATGTCAACGTCGGTTTCACGGGTGAACAATGGCGAAATGGTGGCAATGAAACGGCCCAAACAATGAAGATGGAGTACGGTTTTGGCGCTACATTCGCTGGTGTGACCGCATGGAACCAGGCTCCTTCGTCGCTCGAGTTTACTTCGCCGATTACGGGCACTACGGCTGGGGCCTTGGATGGGAACATTGCAGCCAATCGCGCTGCCCTCTCTGGGACGCTATCTGCAGTTGACTGGCAGCCTGGCTCGGTAATGTGGCTACGCTGGATCGAAAACAACGACTCAGGCAATGACCATGGTTTGGCAATCGACGACTTCACTTTGTCTCTGCCAACCAATCCTGGAACTTCAACGACAACCGCACTCACCAGTGTTGCTCCGCTGACGGCTGACGCTGGGGCGACGATTACCTTTACGGGTACCGTCACTGCCACGACAGGGACTGCCAAACCGGTTGGTGCCATCGAGATTCGCAACAACGGTACAGTGCTGGCCACGACCAACTCGATCGACGGCACAGGCGCCAGCGGAACATTCTCGATCAGCTCCAGCACTATTCCTGTTGGCGTTTATTCGAATCTGCAAGCCGTCTTCGTGGCTGGCAACGGGTTTTCGGGCAGTTCATCTAGCACCTTTGCTTCGACCTTGACCATCAACGCGGTTGGTGCACCGACGACGACAACGCTCGGTAGCGTCAGCCCTTTGAATGCTAACACGGGCGATGCGGTGACCTTCAGTGGAACCGTGGTTGCTGGTTCAGGCACCGCAACGCCGACCGGTACAATTGAAATTCGCAACGGTGGGGCAACAGGAACCCTGTTGGCGTCTACGACCACTATCGGGGGCTCGGGTGTTAACGGGACTTACTCTATCACCACAACCACACTACCTGCAGGCTCCTATTCCAGCATTCAAGCCTTCTTTGTACCAGCCAATACCAGTTTCCAGTCCAGCAGTTCAGCCAATTTCGGTTCGACGCTGACCATCACCACAGTAAACGCCACGGCGCTCAGCGCTGGCGACATCGCAGTTATCGGTTACAACACAAGCGGTAGCCCTGACTCCTTGACGATCGTAACGTTGCGAGCACTGGATTCGGGTACCACCTTCTATGTGAATGACAATGAGATTGCCACCGACGGTGGAACGGCGTTTACGGATCTGGGCGAAAGAGAAGCGGCCTTCACCGTTAAGCCAGGCCAAACGATTCCTGCAGGTACTGTCATTACTCTGCCTTGGGGTGCAGCGGCTGTGGATACCACGACTTACAGCTGGAGTGATACCAGCAACTCGGGGCTCGGCAACAACAACGAAGAAATCTACATTTACACGGCCAATAGTATTGCGGACCTTACTCCCACTGCATTCATTTTCGGAACGAAGATTGGTTCCAGCCCATCACTGAGGCCTAATGGCTTGACCACGGGCACGACCTTCATTGCGCCTAGCGGCACAGCCGCTCGATACAAGACCACAGGAGCCACCTATAGCGGCTCCAAGGAAGCGTTGCTGACAGCCATTGGTGATACAGTCAACAACTGGGAAGCAATCGCGCCGGTCAATCCTACCGATTGGAGCTTCAATGTCACCAGCGCCACCAACACTACAACCACGCTGGCCAGCGTATCGCCGCTGACGGTCGATCAAGGCCAGTCGGTTACCTTTTCCGGTACGATTACAGCCGCATCTGGTAGCGTGACGCCCGTGGGCACAGTCGAAATTCGTAACGGGTCCACCGTGTTGGCCTCTACCACAACCATCGGAGGTACAGGTGCTAATGGTACCTTCTCAATTAGTACAACCAGCATTCCCGAGGGTACATACAGCAACCTTCGCGCGTTCTTTGTGGCCAGTACTGGTTTCAATAGCAGTGCATCGGGGATATTTGGTTCTACGCTGACGGTCAATCGAGTTGGGGCCATCACGACCACAGCGCTCAATAGCATTTCACCGGCCACCGCTGTCGTGGGATCGCAGATAACGTTTACCGGAACCGTAACGGCGGGCTCGGGAACTACGACTCCCAGCGGCGTAATTGAGATTCGAGATGGCGGCGCCACTGGCGTGTTGCTTGCAAGAACCACCGCCATTGGTGGCTCTGGAGCAAGTGGAACGTTCTCGATCACTTCCACCACCGTACCCACGGGAACATTCAGCAACATTCAGGCGTTCTTCATTCCAGCCACTGGTTTTCTGGCCAGCAACTCCGCCGCATCCTCCACGACTTTAACCGTTACACCAGTCGGACAAACTACCTTGGCCGCTGGTGACCTGGCTGTCATTGGTTACAACACCTCGGGATCGCCTGATTCCATGACGTTGCTCGTATTGAAGACACTTGGAGAAGGCACCACCTTCTTCATCAGCGACAATGAAGTCGCGGCTGCTGGCAATGCCAGTTTTTTGGACTTGGGCGAACTTGAGGCGTCCTTTACCGTCAAGGCCGGGCAGAGCATCGCTGCAGGAACGGTTATCACTCTGCCCTGGGGAGCAGCTGCCGATAGCAGTGCTCCCTACACCTGGGATGCCACTGGCGGAGGCCTGGGCAACAACGACGAAGAGATCTACATCTACACGGCCAACGCCATCACCGACCTCACGCCCACGGCATTCATCTTTGGGACCAAGATTGGGCAGTCAACGACCGCAGTCCCCGCAGGTTTGACTGAGGGCACAACTTTCATTGCCCCGACTGGCACGGCTTCTCGCTACAAGACCTCCGGCGCAACATATTCAGGCGACCAAGCCACGCTGCTGGCTGCGATTGGCGATACCACCAACAACTGGGAGGCGGTGGCACCGGTCAATACCTATGATTGGTCCTTCTTGGTGGCGCCGACTGTGGCCACCAGCATGACGCTGGACAGCGTTTCACCACTTAATGCCAATCAAGGCACTGCGGTGACCTTTACTGGAACGATCGTCGCTGCGACAGGCGCAGCCCTCCCCAGTGGGACAATTCAAATTCGTAACGGCGGTGCCAGCGGAGCCTTGTTGGCTAGTACCACAACGATTGGCGGTACAGGCGTCAACGGTACATTCTCGATCTCGACCACGACGCTACCAGCTGGAACCTACAGCAGTTTGCAAGCCTTCTTTGTACCCAACAGTGGCTTCGGTGCCAGCAGTTCTGCCGTCTTTGGGTCGACATTGACGATCAAAGCTGTAGGCGCCAATACGGTGACAACGTTGACCAATGTCAGTCCCTTGAACGCCGTCGCCGGTGATGCGATCACATTCACCGGATCAGTGGTGGCCCAATCCGGTACGGCGACTCCCGCCGGGACGATCGAGATTCGCAACGGCACGACGGTGCTAGCGACCACCACGACGATCGGCGGAACCGGAGTCAACGGTTCTTTCAGCATTACGTCGACAACAATCCCAGTTGGTAGTTACGACGCGCTGCAGGCATTCTTCCTGCCAGACACTGGATTTATCGGTAGCAACTCGTCAATTTTCTCTTCCACCCTGAACGTCGCGGCGCCAGCTAACTTGGTCAACTTGACCACCATCGGTTCGCCCAGCAGTCAAGACTTTGACACCTTGGCTTCAACGGGCACTACTTCGTCATCGATGCCTTTGGGTTGGTTGTTTTCTGAATCTGGCACAAACGCCAATACGACTTATACCGTTGGCACAGGCAGCAGTGGTACCGGTGACACTTATAGCTTCGGCGCCGCCGGTAGCACGGATCGGGCGCTTGGCGGGGTTCAAAGCGGATCACTGATACCAACTATTGGCGCCGCCATCAAGAATTCAACCGGTGGTCCTATTGGACAACTCAATATTGCCTATACCGGTGAGCAGTGGCGCCTGGGCGCAACCGGTCGGGCCGACCGTCTCGATTTCCAATACAGCCTGGATGCGACGAGCCTGACCACCGGTACTTGGGTTGACGTGGATTCACTGGATTTCTCATCGCCGGTAACCACGGGTACCACTGGTGCGCTGAACGGCAATGATCAAGCCAATCGAACTGCCCTTGCGGCTTCGATCACTGGACTCAATATTCCCTCCGGCGCGACGTTCTATATTCGCTGGAATGACTTTAACGCCGACAGCACGGACGATGGTTTGGCCATCGATGACTTCTCGATCACGCCAGTCGCGGGAAATCCGAGTGGTCTGATCGGCCTGAGCAGTGCTAGTTTCAATGTAGCTGAAAACGCCGGCACTGCGGTCGTTAGCGTTCAGCGTGTAGGTGGGACGACTGGGGCGGTAAGCGTTAGCTATGCAACTGTGGCTGGTGGGACTGCAATCGCAGGCACCGACTATAGCAATGTTAGTGGAACCTTGACCTGGAACGATGGCGAAACCGGAACCAAGACGTTCACCATTCCAATTACCGATAATAGTACGCTGGGATTGAACAAGACGATCAACATCGCGATCTCCAATCCAACCGGTGGTGCGGAACTGAGCACGATCGCCAGCGGTACGGTAACCATTCGCGAAAACGAACGGGCAGCTCAACTACTGCTCAATGAAATCGAAGTCAACCCACCGAGCGGCTCGGACAGGCCATTTGAGTACGTAGAATTGCGTGGTACATCGGCGGCGTCGTTGGCTAACTGGTATGTTGTCCAGATCGATGGCACTAGTGCCACGGCTGGTCGAGCTGCATTTGTTAGCGAACTGAGCAACGCCAGCGTTGGTAGCAATGGGTTATTGATCGTCAAAGCATCCTCAGGTGGCCATACGATACCAGCAGCCACTACGGTTGTATCCAACGCGGCTCTCGATGGTACGACCGGCGGCGGCCTGCTGAACAGTTCGCAAACCATGGCCTTGATATTCAGCACCACTCCGCTGGTCGCTGGACAAGACCTGGATACCGATAACGACGGAACCCTAGACCTGCCTGCAGGTGCTGAAATCGTCGATATGGTGGGCTGGCTGAACCCAGCCAATCTCAACGATATGGTTTACGGCGGTGCACTGCTTACCCAAGCCACTGGTACACCAGATGCCGCTACGCGATTCTTTGGCAATGATACTGCCAATAGCGGAGCCGCCTGGTTCAATGGTGACCTGTTTGATAACGGAACTACGACTCTCAATAGTGAGTTGTTGTATGATGCCACTAAGGCCAGCACCAATCTGCCCCCAAACGCAGCCCTGACTCCAGGCGATGCTAACGTCCTGCTGACGACGGGCTTGTCAATTGCCGCCAGTCAAACAGCGTTACCTGAAGGCAATAGTGGTTCGACACCGTTCACTTTCATTGTAACTCGCGCAGGTGGTACTTCGGGAGAAACCAGCGTCAACTGGTCCGTAACTGGTTCAGGTGCCAATCCCGCAGACGCCGCGGACTTCGTGGGCAATGCCTTGCCCAGCGGTGTGCTGACGTTCGCTGTCGGCGAAACATCCAAGTCCATCACGATCAATGTTCAAGGCGATACCACGGTTGAAACCCATGAACGTTTCACAGTAACGCTCAGCAATCCAACCGGTGGTGCAGCGGTCACGGTCGCGAGCGCCGACAGTACAATCACCTCCGACGACCTGCAAATCCTATCAGTTGGTGACTTGGTGATTACTGGCTTCAACGGTGACAATCCCGACGAGTTCAGTTTTGTGCCCCTGGTCGCCTTGGCACCCTTCACGGAGATTCGCTTTACCGATAATGGCTGGCTGTCAGCGGGCGGATTCCGTGACGGAGAAGGTGTCTTGTTGTATGTCGCACCGGCGTCAGGTATTGCGGCTGGTACCGAGGTTGGTATCGCCAACAGTACCGGAACGAGCTACGTGACCACTCCGCAGAACACGCTTGGTAGCGTTTCGCTTGAAAGCGGCAGCTTTGGGTTGTCAACCGACGGTGACAGCCTCACGGCATTCCAAGGACTGATAACTTCACCGACGTCTATCTTCAGCGTCACCAAAAATCGAGCCACCTTCGACGACAACGCTAGTGATGCCAACACCAGTGCGTTACCGACGGGATTGGAGTTAGGCACCAGTGCTGTGGCTGTCGGAGGTGCATCGGCCTCTGTGAGAAACTCGGAGTACACGGGTACCACATCAGGTACCGTGGCAGGTTTGAGGTCATCCGTTTCCAACGCGTCGAACTGGACCTCCAGTGCTACGCGCATTACGCTGACCTATTCCAACTTCACCATCACTACCAATGGGGCTCCCAGTATCACCGCTGGCGGCTCAGCCACCTTCAATGGTGCGCCAGTCGTCATCGATAATTCGATCACTGTCACTGACAGCGATAGCACGAACTTGACGGGAGCGACAGTCAGCTTGACCGCCGGCTTTGCCTCTGGCCAGGATGTCCTGCGTTTCGTCAATGTTAACGGTATCACTGGCTCCTACAATTCAACCAGTGGTGTGCTCACGCTGACCGGCACAGCCAGCGTAGCCAATTACCAGGCAGCGCTGCGATCGGTGACTTACAACAATACCAGCGCTACGCCAAGCACCGCGCAGCGCACGGTTGTTTTCCAAGTGACTGATGGAACCTCCAGCAGCAATTCGGCCAGCAGCACTGTGGCAGTCAACAACGTGGCCGGCTTGCCTCTGTTTGTGCCTGCGATTGCAATCACCACCACTGGCGTGACGGTTCATTTCAACCGGCCAATCGATGTCAGCAAGATCAACCTTTATGACCAAGGTGGGTCTCTGGGCGCTGCTGACGTCACGCTGGTAGGTAGCAGCACTGGTGTCGTCACCGGTTCGTTGATCTTCAACTCCGACAACAGGGGCTTCACGTTCGTGAAGACCGGCTCTTTGGCTGGCAGTGTCTCAGGACTTCTGGCTCCAGATACCTACACCCTGACGTTGCGTAGCAGCGCAAGCAATGGTTTCGCTGACCTTGCGGGCAATGCTCTGCGAGATATCGGAGGGAGCAGTGCTGGTAACTATGTGACGACTTTCACTGTGGCCGCCAGCCCTGCCAATGCCATCATGGTCAGCCTGCCTGACTTTGCACGCGGTTTTGCTCAGGCAGTGAATGTACCTGCCACAGCTTCCGGCTTGCCTGTCTTGATGAGCAACGCCAATAACGTTTCCCGGGTCGACTTCACAGTCAACTACGATCCGGCTCTGCTGACCATCACTGGCTTTACGGCCACTAATTCATCGGCCACGACTACTGTCGATACGAGTGTGCCGGGTACAGTGCGCGTGGTTGTGACCGGTGCTACGGCGCTCAGTGGAGCTGCGGGGCTATACACGCTAGGTCGGTTCACGGCTACCGTGCCCAATAACGCTCCATACACCTTGAAGCAATTGCTTCAGTTCTCCGCCCTGACGCTCAGTGACTCTTCGGGCAACCTGGCAAACATCCCTGCCATCGCTGATAACGCCGTTCACATTGCTTCATTCTTCGGCGATACCAGCGGCAACAATGCCTATGGTGGCAACGATGCCTTGTTGATTCAACGTATTGTTGTGGGATCCAACACTGGGTTTTCGGCTTACCAAATGGCTGACCCGGCACTGGTGGGCGACATCAGTTTGAATTCTTCGCTAGGTGGTAACGATGCGTTGTTTGTACAGCGCGCGGTGGTTGGAACCGCAGTACCTAACATTCCTGCGCTGCCCGCTGGTGTGACAGCACCACCGCCGAGCGGTCCCGATCCCAAGTTGTACATTCCAAAAACGCTCACCAATACGGCTGACGTGGACAGTGCCACTCCTGGTATTCAGATCGACATTCCGGTGATGCTGGAAGTCACAGAAGCTGCTGGAATCACCATGGCCGGCGTCGATTTCTTTATCG
This sequence comes from Ottelia alismoides, assembly GCA_037367405.1. NCBI lineage: Eukaryota > Viridiplantae > Streptophyta > Magnoliopsida > Alismatales > Hydrocharitaceae > Ottelia > Ottelia alismoides. Next base: position 7,675,614 of record JAZKJV010011400.1, on the reverse strand, counting down.
ACTTTGACCCCGCTGTCCTGTCGATCGCGGACTCCTCCGGCTCCTTCACTGCGGGAAATCTGCTGACCAGCAACAATCTGGTATGGACGGGTGAGGCATCGGTCGTTAACGGTCGCGTCAGTGTGACTCGAGGGAACCAGGTAGGTTCAAGTGTCTTGCCCTTCGGGACTGTCGGTACGCTCTATAATATTCGAGCCACCGTGCTATCCTCCAATCCTGGTACCAGCGTTCTCAACCTTCGCGCCGCCTCAGCGGTCTACGACAACAGTTTGTCTGAACTGACACTCGTACCTGCACCCACCGACGGTAGCACGGATGAAGTGGATGGATTGCTGACGATCACCAATTCGAATATTGCGCCAGCGATCAATCCACAATCCTTCAGCGTCTTCAACAAGGCAGCTTCCGGCACGGTCATTGGCACGGTGTTGGCTAGCGATGTCAATGCAGGACAAACGTTGACCTACAGCATCACGGGTGGCAACACGGGTGGATTGTTTGCGATCAACGCCACGACTGGCGTAATCACCAAGGCCACCGCTGCGACCTTGTCAGTGCAATCTTATGCCTTGACAGTTCAGGTTAGCGATGGCCTGGCCTCCTCAACGGCGGTGGTCACGATCAATGCCAGGGCGGCTAATACGGCGCCTAGGTTCTTCGTCAACGGCGCCCCAGCTACCACGACGGGAGTTCAATTGACGGAAGTAGCGACCGGCAGCACAACCACCGTGGGTACCTTGGTTGCTACGGTGACTGCTACCGATGTCGATCAACCGGCGACAATGTTCAGCTTGACCATGACTGACGCTTCAGGTGCCTTTGCGTTTAACCCTGCCAACGGCCAGGTAACTGTCAAAGACACGGCGGCCCTGAGCCGACTGAATTTTGAAACGGCCAAGCCATTCAAAGTGGTGTTTGCCGTAACGGATAGTGGATTGGCAGGCTTAGGCAAGCCTATTACCGCCAGGTTCACGTTGCTGGTTTCACTAATCGATGCCAACGATGCACCCACGATCAGCTACAAGCCGTCGAAGGCCGATCCGCAAATTGGCGCCAACGTCGATATACGCGTGTTGGATACCAGGACGGTTGCTCCATTTGCGAGCGTGACGATTGGCGATGCTGATAAACAGAAAACATCTCCTGATACGTTGAGCGTGGTGATCACGGTGGATGAAGCCAAGGGCGTGTTTACTGCGGCCAGCTTAACCAAGGCCGGAGTGACCAAAGACGCCGATGTTCCCGGTCGCTACACGTTTAGTGGCAATGCCAAAGCTGCCACAGGTGCGATCAGCAAACTGCTGTTTAAACCCACCGAGAATCGAGTGCGGGTTGGCAACTCGGAGAGCATTCAGTTCACGCTGACTGTTAGCGATAACATTGCCGCCGCGGTGGTGGACAGTTCGACCACGGTCATTAGTACCAGCGTCAATAACGCTCCGCGCGTTTCCGGCACAGCAGCTAACCAACTGTTGGCTAGCGATAAGCTTGCAGTCTTGCCCTTTAGTGCGGTCAACATCGAAGACGTCGATGTGATCGAGACGACTGGTACCAGCAGCGGTACTGGACAACCGCTCACGGTCACGGTGGCTCTCGACAAAGCCGAGAAAGGTGCATTCACCGTCGCTAGCCTGAACCAAAGCGGTTTCGTCGCTGACACATCACCCGGCACGTACAGATTTACCGGAACCGCGGCGCAGGCCACGGCGGCCATTCGCAAGCTGTCCTTTCAGGCAGCCGAGAATCGCGTAGTACCGGGCAAGGCCGAGGTAACCAAGTTCACCATTAGCGTCAGCGATGCGATCGCTACCAAGACGACCGTCAACAAATCGACCAGTGTGATTACGACTAGTACCAATGATGACGCGACCATTGGTGGTACCGCCGGCAGCGTGGTGCCGAGTATCGACGACAAATCGACGACCAAACCGTTCACTGGCTTCAGTGTGGCTGATGTCGATGTGAAGGCCAAAGTAACGGTCACTGTCACTCTCAGTGACGCTGGAGCTAATGGAATTCTACTTGGCAAGTTCAAGAGGACGGCAGCCGGAGTATACAGCTTTACCGGAACGCCCGCGCGAGCGACAGCCGAGTTGCAGAATCTGGTGTTCAGGCCCACTGCCAACCAGGTAGCTCCTGGCAGCAGCAGGAGTACGACGTTCGCCATCGCAGTTAAGGACGAGCAGAGTGCCTCGCCTACCACCAACGCAGGTCCTGTGCTGATGGTAACCAGTACTAATGATGCCCCCACGATCACCGGAGCCAAGGGGGGCTTGAAGGTCAAGAACGGTGCGACCGTGGTGCCCTTTGGCAAGGTCTCGATTCTCGATCCTGACAATCAGGACGTCACGGTAACGATCACACTGAGTGACGCTACCAACGGCATCTTCACATCTGGGTCGTTAGGTGGCTTTGTGGCTGGAACAACCGCTGGAAGTTACACCTTCACAGGTAGAGCAGCCGCAGCCACAACCGCGATTCGTGGATTGTCATTCCAAGCCAGCAAGGTTGGTTCAACGACGCTCACGATCAAAGTTAACGATGGCATCGCAGCGGATGCTACCAACAGCGACACCACTATCGTGGCCAGCTAGCGCCCCCAGATCAATCCGGTGTCGCCAGGCACCGGTTGGTGGCATGTCAAAGGAAACGAAGACCGGTGCCTGGCGGCACCGGCAGAGCCTATATCGGCCCTATTGGGCCTGGTAACCGAGTTTGCCATAAGAACCAGGGCCGATAGGCTCGGCGTAACCCTAGCCGGTGCCGCCAGACACCGGTCATTAGGCGGCGAGCATTTACTTTATGCGTAAAGTATTCCTGGGGGGCGAAACCACCATGTACTTCTTAACGCAATATTCGTTGTTTAGAACAAGACAAAAAGACGCGCGTCGATATAGTTTCGCTATTCGGAGGAAAGCTCCGAGGCTTATTTTCAGTGCGAAACAAATCGACATCGTGATTGACCATAACCCGAAAGCTATCTGATCGAAGTCATTCATTCACAGGACCAAAAGATGCGATTCCTCAGTCGATGGGCCGGACGACGTAAGCACAAAACTCAAGCTCCCTTTTCTCTATCCTTCGCGCTGCGCAGCTACGTCCGCAGCACCATGGATCGCATCCTCGAAGGCCTCTCCTTCATGGACGATCTCCGCCAACAAGCGTCACGCTCCTTCTTTGGGAATGGCAAAGCTGATAAACATCATCGCAGGCAGATGTTTCGCATGAGCTTGGGAAGTAATCTGGAACGACTGGAAGCAAGAGAGGTTTTCGCTTCGGGTGACCTCCTAATTTCTGAGTTCATGGCAAATCCCAATGGCACAGATGGCAATACTGAGTGGGTCGAGCTAGTTGCCACCCGGCCAATTAACTTTGCAGCTACGCCTTACAGCGTAGTCGTGAATAACAACGGTACTGCAACTACAAACGGTTGGATTGCTAGTGGTACTCTAACTTACGGATTTACAATCAGCAGCGGTTCCGTAAACGCCGGGGATGTCTTCTATGTCGGAGGCAGTGGCGCACTTATATTATAAACGGCCCCGGCTCTACAGCGATGTCGACATTGGGAACGGCTAACTTTCTCCGCTCAATAAACGTAACGAACACTGCGGGAGACTCGCTTGGGAGCTTGAACACCAGCGGAGTGTTCGGCAATGGTGGCTCAAATGCAGACGGGATTGCAGTGTTTGATGTGGCAGCCTCTGCCATTACTTCGTCAACAGTGCCTATCGACGCCGTGTTTTTCGGAACGGGCGCTGGTACGGCCGTAGTTTCGAGTGGTACGGCTGGTTATCAGCTTCCGGTCAATGACCTGTACTCAGGTGGCAAATTGCAATCGACTTCTACATTGCTCCCTGATGCCGGCAGCGGCGAGATTATCAAGCTTTCGGGCGCTTACAATCCGTCCACAGGAACTTTCACAACGCCTAGAACTAGCTCGAAAGTGGCGTTGGGCACCAATATTACGTTCACCCCGGCCACTGCAACCACCGCGGGAATTACGGTTGGCACGACATCCATAAGCCTTGCCTCGAGTAATCCGACCATCACCGGGGCTGCCACCGCCACAGCCTTCACCACCACCTACGGCACTGCATCCGCAGTTCAAACCTTTAGCGTTTCTGGTAGTGGTTTGACAGCCAATCTCATCGCCACCGCTCCTGCCGGCTTCGAAGTATCCTCCGACGGATCCACGTACGCTTCAACAGCCACATTTACTCAATCAAACGGAACAGCCAGTGGAACGCTGAGCCTGCGACTGGCTGCAAATGCGCCTGTAAGCGGTAGCTACAACGCGCAAAACATCATACTTTCGAGCACCGGCGCGACTTCGGTCAACATTACCACTGCAGCCAGCGGCAACAGCGTAGCGCCTGCTACGCTAACCTTGGGCAGTGCAACAATCGCCAATAAGGTTTACGACGGCAACACCTCAGCCGGCACCGTGTCCGTGTCACTCAATGGCGTCCTGTTCTCGGACGTGGTCACCGCCTCCGGTACGGCCGCTTTTGCAACCAAGGACGTTGGCACTGGCATCAGCGTTAATGTCACCGGCATCTCGCTGGCAGGCGCTGCGGCATCAAACTACACACTCAACGGTGTTACCAGCACCACCGGCTCAGCGGACATCACTGCCAAATCCTTGACGGTTGTAGCTTCAGCGACCAGCCGCGAATACAACGCGACCACCGCTACAACTGCCTCGATCGATTCGCTCACCGGTATCGTTGGCTCTGAGGTTGTAACGGCTACATTCACTGCGGCCGCGTTTGCTGATAAGAACGTAGGCACCGGCAAGACGGTAACACTCAGCGGCATCACTTTGGCCGGCGCAGACGCCGGTAATTACTCGGTTGCATCCACAGCCACAACCACAGCCAACATCACCGCTCTGGCTATCACGGGTAGCGTGACCGCAAACAATAAAGTCTTCGACGGGACCGATACAGCAACTATCGCCACGCGCACTCTCACCGGAGTTCTGGGGACAGATGATGTAAGCTACGTCGGTGGCACTGCCACGTTCGCGAGTACGGCTGTCGGCACCGGAATTACGGTTAACGTGATCGGTCTTGGCCTGGCTGGTGCCGATGCGGGCAACTACACAGTCAACACCACAGCAACCACCACGGCTGATATCACTGCACCGACTGGAATTGAACAGACGATTACTTTCAACAATCCCGGTCCCAAGACCTACGGTGATGCCAGCTTCGATCTTGGTGCCACGGCATCCTCTGGATTAACCGTCACCTATACAGTTCTCTCTGGTCCTGCGACAGTCAGCGGTAGCACGTTGACACTCACCGGTGCAGGTACCGTTGTCGTGCGAGCTTCGCAAGCTGGCGATGCGACCTACAACCCAGCCACGCCCGTCGAACAATCGTTTACAGTTGCCCAAGCGACTCTGACACCATCGATCACTGGTGGCAACAAGATCTATGACGGTAACACGACCGCCATCGTCGATTATGTACTTTTGGGAATCATTGGCTCGGACGTGGTAACCGCTTCTGGTAACGCGGTATTCTCCAGCAAGAATGTCGGGACTGGAATCGCAATTGACGCAACTGATATCACGCTCGGTGGAGCTGCTGCAGCCAACTATGTGTTGGGTGCCACCACTGCCAGCACGACCGCGAACATCACAGCCAAGGCATTGACAGCCACAATCACTGCGTCTAGCAAAACCTACGACGCTACAAATGCAGCTAGTGTGACCTATTCTTTGTCTGGCGTTGTCGGTAGCGAAGTTGTGACAGCCAGCGGCACAGCAACCTTTGCTGACAAGAACGTAGGAACTGGTAAAGTTGTGACTGCCAATGGCATCACTCTTGGTGGCGCTGACGCGGCCAACTACACAGTCAACGCATCGGCCACAGCCAACGCCGATATCACAGTCGCTGCATTGGTTGCTACAGCGACCGCCGTCAACAAAGTCTACGACGGCACCACTAGTGCCACAGTGACCATTCAGTTGGCGGGAGTGCTTGGCACCGATACGGTCAACGCCACGGGTACAGGCGCCTTTGTAGATCGGCATGCTGCCAACGGCAAGACGATTGACGTCACCGGTATCACTCTGAGTGGCACTGACGCTACCAACTACACCGTTAACGCCACCACCACTACCACTGCCGACGTCACGCCACTGGCGATAACCGCAACTGTCGCCGTTAGCAGTAAGAACTTTGACGGCACCAACGCGGCTCTGATCAACCAACGTACTCTAGCCGGAGTGATTGCGCCCGACGTGGTGACCGTTTCGGGAGGCATCGCAACGTTCGATGACGCAACAGGTGCAATCGGATTGAACAAACCTGTGACTACGACGGGATTGGTGCTCGCGGGCGCCAACGCCAGCAACTATACGGTTGGCAGTGTGGCATCGACCGCGTCGATCGGAACAGGGTTGGTTGCCGGTGATGTTGCCTTCCTTGCATTCCAGGCTGACAACAGTGGCGGTGGCTTCAACGGCGATGCGTTCCAGTTCGTCTTACTACGACCAGTTGTCCAGGGCACAACCATCTTCTTTACGGACAATGGCTATCAAACCGACGCATCCGCTTTCCGAACAAACGAGAATTTAGTCCGTTGGGTCGCTCAAGCAGACTTGCCTGCGGGCACTAAGGTCACCTTCACTGCTCCAGGCGGAAATGGGGCAGCCAACAGCGCCGAGTGGACAGGCATCGCTCCGATTACCGGAGCATTTGCAGGCTCTGCAGCCTTTGGTCTTGCAGGTGGTGGCGACAACATCGCAGCATTGCAAAACATCACCATCGGCGGTTCCGAGTTATTGAACGGAACCGCGATCGCTCAGATGACCTTTGGTGGAGCTACTTTCGCTACGACATTCACTGCCTCCTCGAATATCAATTCAACAACGGCTATCGCACCTGGATTGACCGATGGCGTCAATGCTGTCTCGATGGCGTCTACCGATAACGGTCGTTATAACGAAGCTGCCACGGGCTCTATCGAGGTTGGAACGCGTGACGAGATTCTGGCATCGCTGAATAATGATGCGAACTGGTTGACCAGCTCGACTCCGCTTACGGTGTTCGAAACGCCGGCAACCTTTACGGTACTCAGCCCATCCACTATCTCGATCACTTCGGCGAACAAGGAATACGACGGCACAGCCTACAGTGCTAGCGTTAGCGTAGTGGGTAGTAGCGGAGCTATCAGCTATACATACTACAGCGGTGACAATGGAACCGGCTCCGTCATTGCCGCTCCGACCAACGCTGGTAGCTATTCAGTTGTGGCATCGGTCGCGGCCGATAGTACCTTTGCTAGCGCAACAAGTGCGCCACTCAATTTCACCATCACGCAGAAGGCATTGATTGCGAGCGTCAGTGGTACGAACAAAGTATATGACGGCAGTGTCAGCGCGTCGGTCAGCTATTCGTTAGCTGGTATCGTCGGAACAGATGACGTGACTGCGACTGGTACAGCTAGTTTCGCTGACAAAAACGTTGGTATTGGTAAATCGATCAGCGTATCAGCCATCACACTCGCCGGTACGGCTGCGGGCAATTACACGGTGAACGCAACGGCCACTACCACTGCCGACATCGCCGCTCTGGCAATCAATGGTAGTATCACCGTCAACAATAAGCCGTTCGATGGTACGACTGATGCCACGATTGCCACGCGTACGCTCACGGGTGCGATCTCGGGTGATGAGGTGAGTTACACTGGCGGCACGGCCACCTTTGCTTCATCGGCTATCGGTACCGGTATCACCGTCACCGCAACTGGTTTAGGCCTGAGCGGTACGGATGCTGGAAACTACACGGTCAATGACACCGCCACGACCACAGCCGATATCACCTCGTCGGTTCAATCGCAAACGATCACCTTCGATCCAATTAGCGATAAGACTTACGGTGATGCAGACTTCAACCTGGTCGCTACTTCCGACTCGGGACTGACCGTCACCTTCAGCATCATCTCTGGTCCAGCCACGATCAGCGGTTCTACGCTCACGATCACCGGAGCTGGTAACGTCGTGGTTGAAGCGACCCAAGCTGGTAACGCGTCCTACACTCCGGCTACCCCAGTTCAAAGATCGTTCGCGGTCAGCCAGAAGACCTTGACTGCTGTCGCTACGGCGAGCAACAAGGTCTATGACGGCAACCTATCAGCAACTGTCACGATCGCCTTGACCGGTACAGTTGGCTCCGACGATGTATCGGCCTCGGGCTCGGGTGTCTTCGCTGACACGAATGTGGGAACTGCCAAAGTGGTTAATGTGAGCGGTATAACTCTGAGTGGTACCGCGGCAAGCAACTACCTGGTGGCAGCCACGACCTCGACAACCGCTGACATCACTGCCAAGGCTCTAACGCCTGTGGTCAGTGCAACCAGCAAGATCTACGATGCCACCACCGACGCCACAGTCTCGATCACGCTCGAAGGTGTCATCGGCACTGAAGTGGTCACGGCCACTGGTACAGGTGTCTTCGCTGACAAGAATGTCGGTCTAGCCAAGGCCGTTAGTGTCAGCGGTATCACCCTGGCTGGCGCTGATGCCGGCAACTACTCGGTTGTATCTACAGCTGCCGGATCTGCGGACATCACTGCCAAGGCTCTAACGCCTGTGGTTAGTGCAACCAGCAAGATCTACGATGCCACCACTGCGGCAACTGTCTCGATCACGCTCGAAGGTGTCATTGGCACTGAAGTGGTCACGGCCACTGGTACAGGTGTCTTCGCTGACAAGAATGTCGGTCTAGCCAAGGCCGTTAGTGTCAGCGGTATCACCCTGGCTGGCGCTGATGCCGGCAACTACTCGATTGTATCTACAGCTGCCGGATCTGCGGACATCACCGCCAAGGCTCTAACGCCTGTGGTTAGTGCAACCAGCAAGATCTACGATGCCACCACTGCGGCAACTGTCTCGATCACGCTCGAAGGTGTCATCGGTACCGAAGTGGTCACGGCCACTGGTACAGGTGTCTTCGCTGACAAGAATGTCGGTCTAGCCAAGGCCGTTAGTGTCAGCGGTATCACCCTGGCTGGCGCTGATGCCGGCAACTACTCGGTTAGTGCAACCGCGACTGCGACGGCGGACATTACTGCCAAGTCACTCACGGCGGTGGTAACAGTCGCTGATAAGAACCAAGATGGCACCACTTCTGCCACGATCGCCACTCGAGATTTGCAAGAAGTCATCCCAGGCGATACAGTTACTCTAACCGGTGGCACTGCAACCTTCGATAATGCTTCGCCTGGTAGTGGCAAGACGGTAACCATCGTCGGGCTGACGCTCAGTGGGCTGGATGCTGCTAACTACACCGTCAGCAGCACTGCCACAACGACCGCGAGCATCATCGCTGTTAACCAGTCACCCGTCGTCAATCCGCAAACCTTTGCGATCAACATCAATAGTGTTGCCGGCGTGGTCGTGGGTACGGTCGCGGCAACGGATCCTGAAGGCAATGGTCTTACCTACAGCATTCCGACCGGGACCGCTTTCAGCATCGATTCCAACACAGGAAGGATCACAGTTACAACGCCGAGCCTCTTGCCGAAACTGGGCAGGGGCGAGACGTCCAAGACTGTAACCCTGCCAGTGACAGTGACTGACAACGGTTCGCCGGCGGCGAGCAAGACCACCAACATGACCATCTCGCTCTCGGCCACCACCCGCCAGGCTCCTCTCCTAGGCACCAATGCTCCCAGCGTCTTTGAGAACAATAGAGCTGGCGTGGCGCTAGGTAAGATTACACCTACTGCATCCTACAGGGGGCAGACCTTTAGCGAATATGCAATTGGTGGAGCGGATGCCAGTGCCTTCACGCTGACCGGCAATACAATCTCGATCAAGGATCGATGGAACTTCGAATCCAAGGCGAGTTATGTCATTACCGTATCCGCCGCTGACTCAGGCGACCCGACTAAGCTCGCCACCTCAACAGTGACGATTGCCGTTAAAGATGTCAACGAAGCGCCCACACTGAGCTTGAAGAACGGTGCCGATGCCGATGTCACCCTGACCAGGGGAGTGGGAACCATTAGGATCGACGAACAGGTTCCTGACGGAACAACGGTTGATGGACTGCTGGTAGGTAAGTTCCTGGGTTCCGATGTCGATGCCGGTACATCTCTCGAGTACACGCTGGCCAAAGGGACCCTAGACTCTGGTACTGGTATCTGGACTGATGCCACCGGTGCCTTTACCTTCAATCCGCTCAATGGCGAGATTCGCGTAAAGGAAGCGGACGTACTGAGCTTCGAGCGATTCAAGGCGATCAGTCTGCAGTTTACCGTGAAAGATGATGCCGTCGATGGTGATCCAAAGTCCAAGCCAATCTCGGTTAAAGGCACGGTGATCATCGCACTGAACGACCTCAACGAAAAGCCAATTATGCAGGCGGCAAACACCTTTTCAGTTAGGGAGAATAACAGGTCAGGCGCTACGGTAGCAACAATCAAGGCAACCGATCCAGATAGAGCGCTAAAGCAGAAAATCACCTATTCGATCGTCTCACAGAAGGATGACAACAACGTCGACCTGCCCAGCAACGTGTTTGCGATCGATCCAACTTCTGGCAAGTTGACCGTCATCGCCGCCAACGCGCTGAACTTTGAAGCCAACGATTCCTATAGAGTAGTGGTTCGCGCCACTGACGATGGTACGCCTAACCTGTCCAGCGACTTGCCCATCACGGTGAATGTCGTCGACGTCAATGAAGCCCCCGTCGGTACATTGAAGTCAGCAGATGGCTCAGCCACACTGACGTCCTTGACTGTGGCTGAAAACGCAGTCGCAGGAACGGTACTTGGCAAGCTTCTACCAAGCGATGTCGACCTGGCAGGTACTCAAGTTGTGGCGGTTACCTTTGCCGATAGCCTCAAGGGGGCCTTGGAATACCACGCGGCGACTAACGAGATCCGGGTCAAAGATCCAACCAAACTGAACTTCGAAGCGATCAAGAACGGAACGTTTACGATTTCGGGGGTGTTGGAAGACGCGGGTACGACCACTGACCCGACCAGTAAACTTACCAAACTGAAAACCAAGTTCAGTTACACCGTTAACGTCACCAACGTTAACGAGGGTCCGACGGATATCAGAGTCGTGGCTGCTAGACTGCCAACTGGTACTGCTCCAATTAGCGCTAATGTTCGATTTGCAACGGTCACTGGCGTCGATCCTGATGCAAGTCAGACCTTCACCTATACCCTGGTAAGCGGGGCAGGTGCAGACGACAACGCCAACTTTACAGTGAACGGAACAACCGGTGAGATTTCGAGCATCACCACGATTGCACGCAAGTCAACCTTTTCCGTCCGCGTACGAGTCACCGACCAAGCTGGACTTTTCGTTGAAAAAGCCATTCAAATCAAGTCGTAGTGCCATCCTCGTTCCCAGGCTCCGCCTGGGAGCGAAGCATTGGCCAAATACCCCACATGTAAAGTAGGGGGCTACGCTTCGCAAGTGGCGTGATGATCTTCAGGTCAAGTTAACAAAACATGGATTAGCAGGAGGCGAGCAGGCTCAGGGATGAATTACATAGTTGCCTTTAAAGCGGTTTGGCTTGTGTGAGCCTCTCCGCACATCGACCAGGCTCAGGGGCCCAGTCGAGCTAATGGGTTCGGGTCGAACCGGTTAGCAAATGATCTGTTCGCCCGAGCAGGTCAAGAACGTTTTTGGTTTTTTCTCTAGTAGGGGTTTTGGCATGTTGAAGAAGTTTTGGAACGATGAAAGTGGTTTCGTAGTAACCGTGGAAATGATTCTGGTTGCTACGGTTTTGGTTATTGGGTTGGTTGCTGGTTTGACCATGTTGCGTGATGCGGTTCTGTCGGAACTCGGTGATACTGCCGCTGCTTTTGGCGGTATTGACCAGACTTATGGTATCAGCGGTACCAACTACGCTGGAACCGAAGCCGCTACCTCCGTCATGGGCTTCACGGATGCCCCAGATGCTGGCGATGATACTAGCGCGGCCGGTGTATCACTTGTTGCTGCCGCTTCCGGCATCGATGTTATCGCGGTTTCTCCCGCAAACGTCACTGGTACTGACCAGAAGAACCAATAGTACGACGTTTGCAATTGTTCATACCTCGTTCCCAGGCTCTGTCTGGGAACGGGCTGGCCGATCAATCAACAACGCCAAGCCGAAGGTGCCTATACTGCAAAGCAGTTTGCCAGGCCCGATAGGGCCGATATAACCTCTGCCGGTGCCGCCAGGCACCGGTCATCTATAAGCGCTGCTGACGCGCGATCGCGCCCAAACACCGGTGCCTGTCGGCACCGGCTAGGGTTATGCCGGGCCTATTGGCCCTGGGTGTCAGGCTTGCGGCCATACTTCGATGAAATTGATATGTTGATTAAACAGTTGACACTTCAACATTCTCTAGTTAAGAAGGCCGCGAGCATGAGCACACATCAACAACTCCTTTATCACATCGTCTTTAGCACCAAGCAGCGAGCGAAGTTGTTGAGCCCAGAATTTGCCGATCAAGTCTATGCATATATGAGCAGCTTATGCCAGGAATTCGAAGGGTATGCCATCATCATTAACGGATATCTAGACCATGTGCATATGCTGCTAAGAATTCCAGCGAAGCTCGCCATCTCAGACTTTATCGGCCGCGTCAAAGCCAACGCCAGCAAGTTTATCAATGAAAAAGGCTGGGTAGTCGGCAAGTTCCACTGGCAAGATGGTTACGGAGCTTTCACCGTAAGCGTCTCTTGTAAGGATGCGGTCTTCAACTATATCGCCAATCAACAGGAACATCACAGTAAAGGAACCTTCGAACAAGAATACGCGATGTTGCTACAGAATCATCAGGTCGAATACGATCCCACATATGTCTTCGACTAGACCGCTAAGACCGAAGGCCTGACACAGTGCCAGTCAATGAACAACGCCAAGCCGAAGTTGTTCATACCGCAAACCAACCCACCAGGCCCGATAGGGCCGACATAACCTCTGCCGGTGCCGCCAGGCACCGGTAACCTATGAGCGCAGCTGATGCGCAATCGCACCCAACCACCGGTGCCTGGCGGCACCGACTCAGGTTATACCGGGCCTAGCGGCCCTGGGTTTCTGGAGTGCATTGGTGAAGATTAGGTGAATACCAGTTGCCATCTTGCCCGTTCGATTGCGAGGTGAATAGGTTTTTGGACAATTGCCGTGTTTGACTTTTAGGCGGCATAGTCCAATAGTACGAAGTTGAATAGCCGAAAGATAATATGACAACTAAGTCGAAGCGCTCGCGAGCCAGTTCATTCCTGCGGATTCGGCAAAGGGTTCGCTGTCAACTGAGAATGGCAGAACGCTTGGAAGATCGTCGCTTGATGGCGGCCGATATGTCGCTGGATGAGCAACTAGCAGGTCAAACCCCGGACTACTATTACAAAGTCGACGGACAACCCAAGGGGCTGGTGGTACATCCGCAACGTGTGGCGCTTCAATGGAAGACCAGCGACATTGAATCCGAACAGCTAGCCAGTGGGTTAGGTCTGAGTCATGTCAGGGCGCTCGACTCGGCTTACCGGTTGTACGAGAGCACCAGCGGCAAGTTACTGGATATCGACGCTCTGCGAAACTCGGGCTTTATTGAAGATGTAGCGCCGGTGTTCGTTGAAACATCTTCGAAATCTCAAGTCGTCCTCTTGGATGAATTGATAGTTAACTTGACGCCTGGCGTAACGGCCGAAGCGTATTTCGCAGGTCGCCCCCAGTTCAGTTCTTATCGCCCCTTGGCCGGTACGCCTGATCAGTACGTTGCCAAGGTGGCCAAAGGCAGCGGCACAGCAGCACTCGAGACACTCCAGTCTATACAAGGCGATTTGGACTTAGACTGGGTGGAGCCTAACTTTTATCAAGACTGGCGGAGGTTTTTTACGCCTAATGATCCTCGCTTTGGTAATCAATGGCATCTGCACAACACTGGTCAAAGTGGTGGCGTCGTCGATGCCGACTCTGATTTACCTGAAGCGTGGGATGTTATCCAAGGTGGATCCACTAGCTACACGATCGGCGTGATTGATGATGGCGTGATCAGTAATCATCCTGACTTGACGATTTGGGTTAACCCTGGCGAAGTCGCTGGCGATGGAATCGACAACGATGGCAATGGCTGGGTCGATGACATTAATGGCTGGAATTTTGTTGCCAACAATAATCAATCCGGCAACACCAATGCCGCAGACATGCATGGAACTTCAGTGGCTGGTGTGGCCGCTGCCAAGGGCAACAACGGTATCGGAGTCGCTGGCGCGTCCTATGGTTCGAAAGTTCTCAGCGCCAAGATTTTCGAAGGTTCGGCCGTTGCATCGGATGCAAGTATCGCCTCGGCACTTTATTACGCAGCGGGCCGCAAAGCCAACGGCAGCGGTACCTGGAAGTCGGCTGACGTACTGAATAACAGTTGGGGTGGTGGAGCCAGCAGTTCAGTCATTAATGCGGCTTTGACATGGGCCACGACGGCCGGTCGGCAGGGGGCTGGCGCGCCGGTCTTTATTGCGACCGGCAATGAATTTGGGGCGGTTTCCGAGCCAGCTCTTCGGTCGCTGACAATACCCGGTGTGTTTGCAGTTGGTGCAATTAACAACAAAGCAGAGAAGTCGGACTATAGCAACTTCGGCCCGGCTGTCGACCTGGTCACTCCCAGCAGCGACACACGCGCGGGTTACCTGGCGATTGATACTACTGATCGGCCTGGGGCAGCCGGATATGACCCAAGCGACTATACCGGCACGGGTGCTAATGGCTTTGGCGGCACCTCGTCCGCTACACCGCTTGCCAGTGGCATCGCTGCCTTGACGCTGGCTCGAGCTGATCAGGTCGGTGTAACGCTAACGCCTGTACAATTGCGAAGCTACTTGCGAAACAATACCGATATCGTGGGTTCGGCTGCCTACAGCATGACCACCGGCCGCAATGACAACATGGGCTACGGACGTTTGAACGCAGGGAGTGCCGTTTCCAACCTGGGCAAGGCAGAAATCTCCGTGATCTCATCGACCCGAGAGCTGCTCAGTGGGGCGAGCACCGTCGACTTTGGAACCGTTACCGTCAACTCAACGTCTGACATTACACTGCGCGTTCGCAATCAAGGCACTTCGACGCTGAATCTCTCTTCGCTCACCGTTGGTGGAGGATCGTTTGCGGTACAGACTAGTTTTGGTTCAACCAGCCTCGCGATAGGGGCTTCGACCGCGTTTGTGCTGCGCTACCAGCCGACGGCAGAAGGAAGCTCGTCGAGCACCGTAACTATTGGCTCAAACGATAGTGATGAAGCGCTGTTTACGTTCATCGTAAGTGGTGCGGGAACAGCCCAGCCATCCAGTACTTCCTTGCAACTGGGCGATGTTGCGTTCACAGGTTATCAAGCCACGGCGCCGGACAAGGTTTCCTTTGTGGCATTGAAGTCTATCGCTAGTGGAACGGTTCTAACAATCACGGACAACGCGTGGAATGGCTCAGCTTTGGCAACGAGTGAGGGGAACAGTGTTATTACCTTCAGCGCGGCTTTCGCAGCCGGCACGCAGTTCAACTACGATGCGACGCGAGCGGCTGGTTCACGATGGGCCGTGGGTAGCGCGACTGCGGGTCTTTCGGACGTAACCTCGTCCAACTTCGCCTTGAATGCCGGCGGCGACAATTTGTTTGCGTACTTGGGCAACATAGCGCCTGTCAGCGGAAGTGACAGCGTATGGTTAGCGGGGTTTGCGTCCAGCAATTTCGTGGCCTCAGGTGGATCATCGACCGCCAGTTTGACCTTGTTGCCAAGCGCGATGACCTTGGGCGATACCGCTTTTTCGCTCGGGCTGGCCAACGGGGCTTCCAACCAAAATGGGGCAATGATCAGTCCAGCCTCAGTTACAGGTAATGCGGCTCAAATTCGATCCGTCATTAACACCATCGGCAACTGGACAACCTACACGTCGGTTACCGGTTCGCCAGCTATTCCACCGAACATTGTCTTTACGATTGGAGCGGGCGGCAACAACAACGCGCCGACCGCTTTGGACCTTTCGTCAACCAGTGTCGCGGAGAATGCGGGCGTTAATGCGGTAGTAGGTACCTTGACAACCACCGATCCCGACGTTGGTAATACGTTCACCTATACTTTGGTCTCGGGCACAGGTTCGACCGACAATTCGCTTTTCAATATCAGCGGCAATTCGCTTCGGGCCAATGCAAGCTTCGATTTTGAGGCCAGGAATAGTTACAGCGTGCGCATCCGCACTACAGACCAAGGCGGCCTATCGTACGAAAGAGCTTTCACGATTTCGGTCACCGATGTGCCCGAATCACTGACTGTTAAACTGAACGAGCTGAAAGTAAACCCGCCGGGCAGCACTACAGCGGGCGACAAATACCAGTATGTTGAGCTGCGAGGCAACGCAGGCGAGGCTTTGACCAACGTATACGTCGTGTCTTTTGATGGAAACGGAGCTAACGCTGGCAGAGCCAGTTATGTGGCAAGTCTGAATAATCGTACTCTCGGCAGCAATGGCTTGCTGATGATCAAGAGTCCAACTGGAGGTCACAATGCAGCCAGCGGGACCACTGTCGTTACCGATAGCCAGTTCGATTCGGCAGGCGGCATCCTCAGCAAACAAACGGTATCTTTCTACCTGGTTACTGCCAGCGGGCCGATGGTGCAAGGGACCGATTACGATACGAACAACGATGGTACTCTGGACAATCTGCCTGCCGGATTCACGGTTCTTGATAGCGTAGGCTGGTCGGACGGAGATGCCGGGGACCGAGTATATGGCGGCGTTGCTTTGACACAGACCCAAGGCACGCCCGACGCAGCTACACGTGTGGTAGGGACCACCAACACGGCCGTCGCGTCGTGGTTCAACGGTGACTTGTTTGATGTAGGCAACGACCCGGCTCAGTTGCTCTACGATAGTACACGAGGCAGCAGCAATCTGCCGACCTCACCGGTGGTAGCGTCGTTAACTCCGGGCGAAGTTAATTTCGCGCCAGCTGCGACCAGCGGTGCGTTGAGAATCGTCAGCTACAACATCACGAGCGCTGGTGGCGCACCGCGAGCCGGCTTGAGCACGATTCTGCAGGCGATCGGGACAGAGATCGTTTCTGGGCTCTCACGCCCCATCGATCTGTTGGCCATGCAAGAAGTACTTTCACAAGCTACGACATCAACGATTGTGGCTGGACTCTTGAACTCTGCGTACAGCACAGTTGCATACGTGGCTAGTTCGCTGGACGGCGGCACAACCGGGGCAGGTACACAAGGCTTTGTCTACAACACGCAAACCCTATCACTATTGGAAGAAGTTGCCGTTGGTTCTACGTCTGCAAGTGGCGCACCCCGACAGACCATTCGAGCTAAGTTCCGACCATCAGGTACATTTGGTTCAGCGGACTTCTACGTATTCAATAGTCACTTCAAGTCGGCAGACTCCAATGCCGATGAAGCCAGGCGACTGGTGGAAGCCCAAGCCATTCGCGATAGTGCCGACGCACTGGGAGAGGGCGCGAACATTCTCTACGTTGGGGACTTCAATCTATATAAAGCCTCCGATCCCAGCTTTGTCGAGTTAACCTCGGCGGGCAATGGCCAAGCGTTCGACCCAATAAGTCGAGTTGGGGCCTGGAGCGGTAACTCGGGATACGTCGACGTCTTTACTCAAGCTCCATCTATGAACCCGCCTTCAGGCTTGACCGGCGGAGGACTGGACGATCGCTTTGATTTTCAATTGATTTCCGGCGAATTGAGAGACGGTCAAGGACTAGAGTACCGCTCTGGCAGCTACCGCGCGTTTGGCAACAACGGATCTGTACCTCTCAACGGCAACATCAATAGTCCCTCAAGTACAGCGCTGGCAGGACTCAGCAACCGTACTACGGTACTCGACTTGCTTACAACTGTTTCCGATCATTTGCCCGTCGTCGCCGATTACACGTTCACGATCGCCAGTTCGGCCAACCGAGCGCCCAGCGGCAGTGACAAGGCCGTATCAATCAATGAAGATGCTACCTACACCTACATTGCTGCCGATTTCGGTTTCAGTGATCCAGATGGAAATACTCTCCAAGCATTGAAGATCTCTAGTTTACCAGCTGCAGGTTACTTGAGATTGAACAACATGGAAGTAACGCTCAACCAGTTTGTATCGATCAGCGACATCTCGGCTGGCAGCCTACGGTTCATCCCAGTTGCCAACGCCTCTGGCATGCCGTACTCAACCTGGACTTTCCAGGTTCAGGATAATGGTGGTACGACCGGGGGCGGCATCGATCTCGATCCCTCACCGAACACCATCACGATGAACGTGACACCCGTAAATGACGCGCCCGACCTCGTCGTTTCCGTTGGTTCCAGTGCCTTCAGCGGAAATCCCATTGCCGTAGATCCTTCTCTGATCGTTGCCGACATCGACAGCCCCACGCTGGTTGGCGCCACAGTCCGCATCACCACCAACTTTAGCAGCGACCAAGACCAGTTATTGTTCACCGGCAGTGGAGGAGTGACGGGCAGTTTCAACGCAAGCACAGGTGTGCTCACCTTGACTGGCGTGGCAACCCCCGAGGTCTACCAGACGATTCTGCGGACCGTCAGCTATAACAATACCAGCGGCGCGCCAACCACTGCCCCACGCACAGTTGCTTTCCAAGTCGATGATGCTGCGGCCGCCAATAACCTCAGCAATATCGCCAGCCGTGACGTGACAGTTACTGCTTCCAGCCAACCACCAAACGTGACGAATATCACTGTGAACACGACCGGGGTGGTGGTCAACTTCAATAAACCGATCAACAGTTCCGTCATCAATCTATATGACCAAAACGGTGCGTTAGGTGCTGCCGACGTAACGCTAGTTGGCAACGCGACCGGTCCAGTTCTGGGCACGCTGGTTTTCAATTCGACTAACACTGGCTTCACCTTTGTTAAGACCGGCAGCATCGCGATCGGTCAGGCGACGGATCCGCGACGAGGCCTGCTGGAACCGGATACATATACGCTGCGACTGCGAAGCGACGCAGCCACGGGCTTCAGCGATTCGACAGGCAATGCGCTGCTGAATAACGCGGGCAGCCCAGGGGATTATGTGCACACCTTTACGGTAGACCAGCCCCCAGCCGCTGCCATAACGATTAGCATTCCGGACTTCGCACGCGGCTTCTCACAGGCAGTCAATGTTCCCAATACGTCTGCTGGGCTACCTGTGGTGCTGAGCTCCGCTGACAACATATCGGTTGTTGACTTCTCTCTTACTTATGATCCAACTCTACTGACCATTACAGGCTTCAATCCAACCAACACGTCAGCTTCGACGGTGATTAACGTTAGCACTCCGGGTATCGCTTCGGTTTCGATTGTCAGCACAAGCCCTCTGACCACCCAAGCGGGATTGTTTGTACTGGGTACATTTGTGGCGAAGGTGCCCGACGCCGCCCCTTATGCGGCTAAGCAAGTGATTCGCATTGCCAATGTCGAGATAACCGACTCGACGCCAGCCGCCAACACAATCCCTGCCTTGATTGATAATGCAGTGCATATCGCGGCATTTTTTGGTGACACCAGTGGCAACCAGGTTTACGGTGGCAACGATGCCTTGCTGGTGCAAAGAAATGTTGTGGGTACTAACAGTGGTTTTTCGGCATTCCAGATGGCTGACCCAGTTATTCTGGGCGACATCAGTTCAAACGCTGAGGTTGGCGGTAATGATGCGCTGTTTATTCAGCGGGCCGTCGTCGGAGCTTCGGCACCCGCAATTCCGGCGCTCCCATCGGGCATCATTCCTCCTCCGCCAACGGGTCCTGATCCACGCTTGTTCATTCCGACCGATTTGACGGCAGTCGATGTCGACACATCGACTCCCGGAGTCCAGATCGATATCCCATTGCGACTATTGGTCACCGAAGCAACTGGCATCACCATCGCTGGCGTCGATTTCTCAATCGCTTATGACCCGAGCAAGCTAACGATCACCAATGCTAATGTGAGTGTCGGACCGCTGCTATCAGGTAGCAACCTGTTAGGGGCGCCTTTCTCTGGTGCCGTCAACGTGTCAGGGGGATTGATCAACGTCTCTCAGGGAAGTAACGATGGCACGGTACGATTCCCCCTCAATACCTTGGGAGATTTGTACAGGATCCGTGCGACCATCGTAGACGGGGCAACAGGCACCGCCAGGCTCAATTTACGTGCTACTGGCACGGCCATTTATGATAATAACATCGATACCTTGACGTTGGTTCCCGCACCTACAAACGCTGACACTGACACCGTCGACGGTTTATTGACTATCTCGGTCGCCTCAAATAATGCGCCCGTCTTTAATCCCAATAGCTATTCGTTCAATCTGGCAGAGAATTCCTTGGCCAATACGGCCGTAGGTCAAGTGACCGCGACTGATCCAGACCCGGGCACAACTTTAACCTATTCGCTCAGTGGCATCGGCGCTGCCAACTTTGTCATGAACGCATCTACCGGAGCGATTACAGTAGCGGCCGGCGCTACGTTAGACTTCGAAGGTACAAATGTCTTCAACTTGACTGCTACTGCGAGCGACGGTGCTCTTTCAGCCACAGCACCAGTTACGATCAGCTTAACTAATGTCAATGAAACGCCGACAGACATTGTGTTATCCACGGCCTCCATTGCTGAAAACGCTGGTGCCAATGCTCAGGTCGGTACATTCAGTACCAGCGATCCTGATGCAGGCAGCACATTCACATATACCTTGGTATCCGGTGCGGGCAGCGAAGATAACGCAGCATTCAATATCAGCGGAAACTCTTTGCGGGCTACCAGTAGCCTTGACTTCGAAACGAAAAGCAGTTTTGCAATCCGTGTGCGCTCAACAGATCAAGGGCTCCTGCAGTTTGAGAAGACTTTCACCATAACTGTGACCAACGTCAATGATCCACCGGCCTTCAGCTCTGGAAGCTATTCGTTCAGTCTTGCCGAAAACTCGCCCGCCGGTACCGCTGTAGGTTCAGCACCAGCAACAGATCAAGACGCAGGCACGACGTTGACCTATTCGCTCAGTGGCACGGGAGCTAGCAGCTTTGAGATCAGTTCCTCGGGTGCTGTCACCGTTGCGGCCGGCGCTGTTCTGGATTTTGAAGCAACACCCTCCTATAACTTAACCGTTTCGGCAAGCGATGGCACGCTAATCACTTCAGTTCCCATGTCTATCTCCTTGAGTAACGTCAAGGAGTCACGACTCTTCATCCCTAGTGATTTGACTACAACGGTGGATGCCGATCCTGCGACGCCCGGTATTCAAATCGATATTCCAGTTCGAATGCAAGTGATCGAAGGGGCAGGACAGACAGTTGCGGGAGTGGACTTATCCTTGGCTTACGATCCCACCAAACTCTCCATCGCAAGCTCAGGTGTAGTAGCCGGTCCCTTGCTCAGCCCGCCAAACTTGCGTGGTGCTGCCTTCGCCGGTGCAGTGAACGTTACTGGAGGGTTGTTGAATCTGTCGGTGTCCAGCAACGATGGCACAATTAGTTTTCCATTTGGAACCGTTGGGGATCTTTATCGCATCCGGGCTACCGTCGTCGACGGCGCGACGGGTACTTCCCGCCTGAATGTTCGGTCAACTGGCACCGCAATTTACGACAATGATATCGACACTCTCGCCTTGGTGCCGCCGCCTACTAATGCCGATACAGATACTATCGACGGCCTGGTTACCTTTTCAGGAACTGGGACGCCCAACGTTACCTTGTCAGTCAATAATACATCGATCGCCGAAGCGGCTGGTGTGGCGACCTTTACGGTCACGTTATCGGCTGTGTCTGGATTGCCTGTGACGGTGGACCTGGGCTTCAGTGGTACAGCCACTTTGACTACGGACTACACGCGCAGCGGAACTCAGATTGTCATACCGGCCGGTAGCCTGTCCGGTTCGATTACTGTTACGGCCGTTCAAGATACGTTGGACGAAACTGATGAAACGGTGATCGTGGATATCACCAGTGTGACCAACGGAAACGAAGCCACCGCCCAGCAAGCGACAACTTCGATTACCGATGATGATGCCGCCCCCAACGTTACTTTGGCAGTCAATAATGCATCGATCGCCGAAGCGGCTGGTGTGGCGACCTTTACGGCCACGCTATCGGCCGTGTCCGGATTGCCTGTGACGGTGGACCTGGGCTTCAGTGGTACAGCCACCTTGACTACGGACTACACGCGCAGCGGAACTCAGATTGTCATACCGGCCGGTAGCCTGTCCGGTTCGATCACCGTCACGGCCGTTCAAGATGCGTTGGACGAAGCTGATGAAACGGTGATCGTGGATATCACCAGTGTGACCAACGGAAACGAAGCCACCGCCCAGCAAGCGACAACTTCGATTACCGATGATGATGCCGCCCCCAACGTTACTTTGGCAGTCAATAATACATCGATCGCCGAAGCGGCTGGTGTGGCGACCTTTACGGTCACGTTATCGGCTGTGTCTGGATTGCCTGTGACGGTGGACCTGGGCTTTAGTGGTACAGCCACTTTGACTACGGACTACACGCGCAGCGGAACTCAGATTGTCATACCGGCCGGTAGCCTGTCCGGTTCGATTACTGTTACGGCCGTTCAAGATACGTTGGACGAAACTGATGAAACGGTGATCGTGGATATCACCAGTGTGACCAACGGAAACGAAGCCACCGCCCAGCAAGCGACAACTTCGATTACCGATGATGATGCCGCCCCCAACGTTACTTTGGCAGTCAATAATGCATCGATTGCCGAAGCGGCTGGTGTGGCGACCTTTACGGCCACGCTATCGGCCGTGTCTGGATTGCCTGTGACGGTGGACCTGGGCTTCAGTGGTACAGCCACCTTGACTACGGACTACACGCGCAGCGGAACTCAGATTGTCATACCGGCCGGTAGCCTGTCCGGTTCGATTACTGTTACGGCCGTTCAAGATACGTTGGACGAAACTGATGAAACGGTGATCGTGGATATCACCAGTGTGACCAACGGAAACGAAGCCACCGCCCAGCAAGCGACAACTTCGATTACCGATGATGATGCCGCCCCCAACGTTACTTTGGCAGTCAATAATACATCGATCGCCGAAGCGGCTGGTGTGGCGACCTTTACGGTCACGTTATCGGCTGTGTCTGGATTGCCTGTGACGGTGGACCTGGGCTTTAGTGGTACAGCCACTTTGACTACGGACTACACGCGCAGCGGAACTCAGATTGTCATACCGGCCGGTAGCCTGTCCGGTTCGATTACTGTTACGGCCGTTCAAGATACGTTGGACGAAACTGATGAAACGGTGATCGTGGATATCACCAGTGTGACCAACGGAAACGAAGCCACCGCCCAGCAAGCGACAACTTCGATTACCGATGATGATGCCGCCCCCAACGTTACTTTGGCAGTCAATAATGCATCGATTGCCGAAGCGGCTGGTGTGGCGACCTTTACGGCCACGCTATCGGCCGTGTCTGGATTGCCTGTGACGGTGGACCTGGGCTTCAGTGGTACAGCCACCTTGACTACGGACTACACGCGCAGCGGAACTCAGATTGTCATACCGGCCGGTAGCCTGTCCGGTTCGATTACTGTTACGGCCGTTCAAGATACGTTGGACGAAGCTGATGAAACGGTGATCGTGGATATCACCAGTGTGACCAACGGAAACGAAGCCACCGCCCAGCAAGCGACAACTTCGATTACCGATGATGATGCCGCCCCCAACGTTACTTTGTCAGTCAATAATGCATCGATCGCCGAAGCGGCTGGTGTGGCGACCTTTACGGTCACGTTATCGGCTGTGTCTGGATTGCCTGTGACGGTGGACCTGGGCTTCAGTGGTACAGCCACCTTGACTACGGACTACACGCGCAGCGGTACTCAGATTGTCATACCGGCCGGTAGCCTGTCCGGTTCGATCACCGTCACGGCCGTTCAAGATACGTTGGACGAAGCTGATGAAACGGTGATCGTGGACATCACCAGTGTGACCAACGGAAATGAGGCCACCGCCCAGCAAGCGACGACTTCGATTACCGATGATGATGCCGCCAGTGGTTCGGCACCTAGAGTTTCTGGGAATCTCTCGTTCAATGGAGGTACTGCTCAGCGCTCAACTGTCCGCGACCTGACCATAAACTTCGATTTGCCAGTCAGTGTGGAGCCTGATGCATTCATCATTCGACGTCGTGCAAATGCGACCCTCGGCATCACAGCCGCAACCATAACTTACGTCATGACGCAGATATCACCCACTCAAGTACGCCTGACCTTTGTGGGGCCGGACATAATTGGTGGTTCATTGTCTGATGGACAGTATGATTTGACGATCATCGCTAACAGAGTACAAAGTGACGGGGTCATTTTGGATGGAGATGGAGATGGAGTGGCGGGTGGTGACTTCCAATCGCGAGCTGCTGACAACTTCTTCCGTCTTTTTGGCGACAGCAATGGCGATGCCATCGTTGACGCTGTCGATACGGCCGCCTTTAACCTAACTCTGTTCAAGACGACGCGGGACGCAGTCTTCAATTCTGCCTTCGACTGGGATGGAGATGGCGATGTCGATGCGATCGACTACAGGTTCTTCCGAACCCGAGTCGGAAGAAGATTTAGTTAAGAAAACTCATTTTGGTGCTGAATTGTTGACGAAGTGCGTCGCCGCAGCTAGCATCGACGCCAGAAGTCGAGGACGTTTATGAAACTGAATATGCTAATGTTGGTTGTAGGAGTTTTGTGCATCGTCGCTTGCTCATCGGTGCAGGCAGCGCTCACATTTGAGTTTGGGCAGTCTGTTTACTATGCAGCCCCTAACTCCACAGTTGACGTAGAGGTTTTTTTGGCGGCCTCGGGTGCCGATCGCAACTACCTGCTGGGAAGCAGTCCGGGAAGAATCTTCGCATTAGCTGCTCGGGTCAATAATGATCAAGTTGGAGTGGGTGCGCGAGTAGTGGCGGATACGGATATTGCGGTCAACACGGCTACTTTTGACGATCCGCTTGTTCCTCCCGTTCGTGAAGCTGATGCTGCATTTGCTCGAGCGGCAGCATTTACGAATAATCCTGATGGAGTTTCGTTACCAGACGTCAATCCACTGCGAGTACGTCTCGCAACCTTTAGGTATACGCTCGGTAGTGCGCCGGGTACAACAACCTTGTCTTTTGCGGACTTTGATGGCACCACGAATATTGCAGCCTCCGACGGTTTCGGCGGTGTGATTGCGCTGGACAGCCAGGTGGATTTCAGTCGTACTGCCTCGATTGTTGCCGTACCCGAACCTAGTTCTTTCGTCTTGCTAGGTGTTGCAGGGGTAGCAACTTTCATGCGCAGACGACGGATGCGTGCTCGCAAAGCAAGTGCTGATAGCTCTTCTCAGTAGCCTGAGCCAATGTCTCTTGGTTCTAATAAGAAGGCATTCCATATCCGGGCGATCACTGGCCTAAGCCACGCGTTTGAGGGCGTATGGATACGTTGTGGGGCAAGCAATACGAGATTCAATTTTGCGCAGCGCCGCGTCGAATTTGCCCTGTTAGTCATAGCTTTGTTTGTGGCTGCGACGTGTGCTCTGATTTGGAGTTTGCGAAAGGATGTTGCCGCTGAAAGCAAACTCTGGCGCAGGTTCAACGAAGGCCTTACGACCGACGATTATGGCAAGGCTAGATTGGCAGTTGACCAGCTTATTGAGCTCGATCAGCACGACGTGGAACGGCAATTTCAGCTGGCCTTGCTGGAAGCCAAACTGGGAGAACCGGCAACAGCCAATTTGATAGTCGACCGCTTGGTAGAGGCAAGATTCGTCCGGGCTGCGATTTGGAAGCTGAATAGGAAGTATTCGCATCAGCGGCTAAAGAGTTTATCTAAAGCCGACACTGCCGAGTTCATCCAGCTAGTAAAGTTAGCCAGGGAATCGCCTAAGGACGAGGAGCGAGGAATTGCACTCCGCTACGCGGCTGCTTATTTGCAAGAGACTGGAAAGCTAAGACAGGCCATACCTTATCTGTTGGAACTCGCAACTCTTGATAATGCCTTTAATCTAAACCTGGCTCGCTTGTATGCGAGTCTGGGAATGAAGCAAGAAGTCCTCAAGTATGCCGAAATCGCACGCGGATTTTATGCCGCAGAATTAGCCGCAAGCCCTAAGGAACCTGTGTTCCAGCTTGGGCTGATAAGTGCACTAACGCTGCTCGAAAGAGAACGAGAAGCAGTACTGATGGCCACGGGCTGTTTCCAGCAAAATCAGGATGAGCGATTCCAGCAGGCTGGCGCTAACGCGATGCTGGCCTGGGAAACCCGGCTGAAAGGTCGACGGCAATCAAGCTCCCTGCTGTGCTCGCGTGCAGAGTTGCTGCACCGTGCGAGTCAATGTGCCCCCAACGATCGAACTGTTGCCAGGGCAATAATCGCGTTCTTAGTTGAGTGCGCTATGGGCGCGGATAGCGAAAGACATTTTGAGAAAGGGTTAGCGACTGGCTGCGACAGTGAATCGATTCATTTCATGTTGGGGACGCTGAACCTCTTTAAGCAGAACTGGAACGAGGCCGATTTGGAACTGTCGATTGCAGAGAACTTTGGTTCGATCGTACCCTTGGTACTGGCGAACTTGCTGGTCGAGTATGCATCCCAACAGCCCGCTAACAGCCGGCGAGCGATTTCAATCGCTTCGCATCTGGTCGCACGGTATCCTAATGATTCAGCCGTTTTGGCAGCGTACAAATCGATTCGACGAAACACACTTCCACAAGCCCCCTAGCTGGGCGGCGCCAAATGGAAGGCTGGGTAGCCACCGTCGCTAGACGGTGACTACGATTACTGCATAGAGGCTATCCAGCAATGAAGTGCTATTTTACCGCAGTACCAACGGCTGCCGCTGGTGTTTGCGATTGAGCATCTGCTTGCTGGGGTTCCTCTGGACGCAAGCGATCGGGAGTGTTGGGAACCAGCTCCTCGATCTTGTTGATCTTGCCTGGCTGCTTGGTCAAAGAAAATGCATCATACAATTCCCCAATGGCTGTGCGAGCTTCATAGCGCAACTTGTCGCCATCGATGTGAATGATCTGGTAGAGCTGGGTATCTTCTGCGAGCCGCTGCATGAAGGCGTACCGCGTGTTGTTGTACATTTTTGGGCCGCTGACCGAGACGACGTAGATGGTGCCTGTCTCTGGCTCGACGGTTTGCACACCGGTAGGCACATTGGCAACAGCTGGAGATTGTTTGGGATCCGAGGGCACCTGCAGGCCAGTGCGACCGTAGGTGTGATCGTGTCCTTGAAGGACCAAATCGACGCGGTATTTGTCAAACAACGGTTTCCAGGCTGCGCGCAGCTCTGGATTGTCGCGTTCTTTTCCGGTTGAAAAGATGGGATGATGAAAGGTGCAGATGACCCATTGTGACTTGTTCTTGGAAAGTACCTCGTCCAGCCAAATTGTCTGGGCCGCAATGTCCTGATTGCTATTGAGCGCAATGAAGCGAACGTTCTGATACTCAAACGTGTAGCACGTTTCAGCCAGTCCTTCTGGGCTGTGGGTTGGCAAAGCAAACTGCGGACGCCAATGATGACTCAGCCGACGTTGATCGTTCTCCAATTTGGCCATTTCGTGATTACCTGGGACAGGTACACTGGGCGTCATCGCGTTGAGCCAAGCGCCCGCTCCGAACCACTCACCCCACTCTGCATCCGATTCCGCCGTATTGATCAGGTCGCCGGCGTGAATCATGAATTTGGCTTTGGGAGCGTCGCTGTAAGCTTCGCGAATCACGCGAGACCAAAGCGAGCGGATGTTGTTCTGGGCGTCACCGAAATAGATGAACGAGAACGCTTCTGGCTGGTCCGAGGCGGTCGAGAAATGAAACCATTCACTCCAATTGGTACCATCGCCAACGCGATAAACGTACTTGGTTGCCGGCTTGAGATCATGCCACTCAACGGTATGAAAGTGAGCTTCGTTCAAGTCAGTAACCAACGCTTCTGACTTGGCCGGTGTTTGAGACACATTTCGTTCAAAGTACGGACCGGGGTCAGCTACAGCTAGTTCGGCCAGGCCTTGCTTTACTTCTGTGCTGGTTCGCCAGGTCACGGCTTGACTGGTCCGAGGATCTCCGGTCCAGGTGAGCACAATACGATCCGGCATGGCAGTAGGCCGATACATGTCAGCCGCTTTGACAACGATGATCTGATGCTTCTCGCCGTCGTGTGCAACAGTCCAAGCTGACAGGGTTACCGCCAGGCACCCAGCCATCCACCCGTAGCTAAATCGTATGTTCGTCATGTATTCGCCCCGTCTTGGTTTGGAATCGATTCATTAAATTACCTGGACGCTTTCGCGTGAGATGAAAGTAACAGAGCCCGGCTTGGCTCTGGTTAAGTCACTGTGAAGGTTACAAGAAGAGTACCCGCTGACCTCTGCAATGGTGCGCGTCGGCAACTTGGAAACATTATCTCACAATTCCTTGGTTGCTCACCGAATGCTCATCGCATCTTAACAAAGCAGAGATAAAGTTTGGGCTCGACTCGGATGAGTCATTGCCCTGGTTCGATTCCGCTTGGGTCTTTCTTTTTCGCTGCATGGGTCATTAGACATGGTCAAACGTCAACATAGGTTGGGCTTCACACTCGTAGAGCTTCTGGTGGTAATCGCCATCATCGGGGTTTTGGTTGGGCTTTTGCTGCCTGCGGTCCAAGCTGCACGAGAAGCGGCTCGACGCATGCAGTGTTCCAATAACCTCAAGCAAATGGGGCTGGCAATGCACAATTATGAAAGTGCCCATAAAGCGATACCTGTCGGGGCAATGACATCGAATCCTCGCAAAGGTGAACCGTCGCGTTACGATGACGACGGCTACGGCTGGGGGACTGCGCTATTGCCATTTTTGGAGCAGACAGCTCTCTACAACAGGTTGGCCACTGGCCCAATGCCGTTGGGAACTCCCGGAGCCCTGGAACTCTTCTGGCAAGCCAATGGTTCTCCGGCCACTGGCTTTCCCATTCCTGGCGGCGAAACACCGCTGCCAGTCTACAAATGCCCATCGTCAGTCATGCCCGCTATCGTTCCACCAACGTTCACAATACCTGGAGCGCGAGCTGCAACACCGCTCAATGTCACCTGGACCATTGGTTACGCTACCAACGATTACAAGTGCGCAGGTGGCTCTGAACGCGGTGATTTTGGGCTGATGCACAAGCTATGGGAAACGCCAAGCGGCCGTCGCTTTGGTGACGTTATTGATGGCCTGAGCAATACAGTGGCTATTTGCGAGTCTACCATCGTTACAGGTTCTACGCCCGTAAAGTGGGGCGGCTCGGCAACTCCCGACGCTCCTGGCGCGGTTCAAGACTGGCCAGTGTGGTTGGGTGCACCTGGTGATGATGAGTGCATTCGTGTCAATGGACGCTTTAACGCTCCAATCAACGCAGCGACCAACCCCAACAATTGGTTCGAATCGATCAATGATGACTGCGCTGCCAGCTACCATGTGGGCGGTGCTCAGTTCCTTTTCGGCGATGGCTCGGTTCACTTCATTCAACAAAGTATCGAGAACACAACCTACAGCAATTTGCATGACATTGCAGACGGACAGGTTCTTGGTAACTGGCAATAATTTGTTTCACGGCGTTACTTGGCACACCGAGCAATTTTCCTGTAAGCGGTAATTCGTTAACTTTCGCGTCCGCCGTCTGGCGACGGTGGCTTCCCGTCTTCCCGAGCCGCGCTGCCCAGTCAGAAAAGCGACAAACAAATCAGAAAAGCGACAAACAAATGCTGATTTCACGACCGACGCGAATGACAGTTGGACTGTTTTTATGTTGCCTGGCCGGTTGTGGCGGCGTTGAGCAGTTTCCGCGAGGCGAAGTAACAGGTGTGGTGACCTGCGAAGGAAAGCCAGTTGCCAAAGCGATTGTCTATTTTGAACCATTGCGGACAGGTGAGTCGGCGCTGATCGGACAGCAGGGATTCGGTCTCACCGACGAAGCTGGCGTCTACTTCATTTCGACTTATGGACAGAAGGACGGCGCAGTGCTTGGTAAACACAAGGTGCGAGTTGGACGATCTGAAGGCACTGGCCCATGCGACTGTGCTCTCATTGCCGAGCAGGCAATCAAAGAAGTTACCGTCGAAAAAGGCAAAAACGACATCCCGATCGAACTGAAGAAAGCTACGGCCGGCGACCGCAAACGCGAGAAACAGATAGAAGCTCGCAACGAAGACTAATGCGGGTGAATTGGCCAGTCAAACTTGCTGCGACGCGAGCGCGGTCTAGCCCTCGGGGCCGCGCTCGCTCTGTTTGATCGATCCGCATCGTTGGCGTCAAGTGATCGAACCGTTTGCTGCCTGAGTGCGTTCGCCTAAGAGCATGGCAAGTCAAAAACCTAAGCATGTGTCGACGAGTACTCGAATTCTTCAGACTCTTAATCGCCCGGTCGACGCGGCCAGCCTGGTCTTATTTCGCGTCGCCTTCGGCGCGATGATGGCTGGCTGGGCTTGGGATTATCTGAGCACGGATCGTGTAGGCCACATGTATGTCACTCCTCGATTTCACTTTACCTACTATCTTTTCGATTGGGTACAGCCTTGGCATGGCCAAGGGATGTACGTGCACTTCTTTATCCTGTGCTTGCTCGCTTGTGCCATCAGCGCAGGCTGCTTTTACAGGCTCGCCTCGAGCCTATTTGCGTTGGGTTTCGTCTACGTTTTTTTGCTCGATCGTACCAACTACCAGAATCACTACTACCTGATTGCCCTGATTGCCGCCTGGTTGCCGTTCTTGCCGCTGAATCGTTACTTTTCGATTGACGCGTGGAGGTGCGATTGGGATGAAGCTTGGGTCATGCCCAACTGGGTTCTGCAAGTGATCCGCTTCCACATTGGCTTGCCTTATTTCTTTGGTGGCATTTCCAAGTTGGACGCGGACTGGTTACTTGGGTTCCCCATGCAACAAATGCTCGAATCCAAACAGAACATGCCGCTCATAGGGCCTATCATTTCTGCGCCCGGCATGGGGATCGCGTTTGCCTGGTCGGGACTTCTCCTGGACTTGCTAGTGGTTCCACTATTGATATGGAAACCTACACGGGCTTGGGCCTATGTGGCAGCGCTGTGCTTTCACCTCATGAATTCGGCTCTATTTGAAATTCACGTATTCCCCTGGTTTATGATCGTCGCCACAACGGTCTTCTTTGCGCCTGATTGGCCCAGGCGTCTATTGTCGCGCGAAGCTTTACGCGAGAGTCTGAGTTTGGGCGATATCAAGCCTGAAGTCGCCTGGTTTGGGTCAATGTCCCTGAGCCTACGATGGATCCTGGTAGTGTATTGCCTGTTTCACTCTCTTTGGCCTCTTCGTCACCTGGCATATGGGGCCAGCGCCAGTTGGACTGAACAAGGCCATCACTTCGCGTGGCGCATGATGTTGCGTGGCAAGAAAGTCGTTCTCGGATATGCCGTAAAAGATGAGGTCACAGGCCAGGTGCACAATGGAGACGCCAAGCAGTATTTGAACCCGGAACAAGCCGAAAAGTTTGGCAAGGACCCGGAGATGATTCTCCACATGGCTCATCACATGGCCGCCCAGTTCAAAAGCCAGACTGGCCACCCGGTCGCGGTTTACGCTCTTGTGTTCACTTCACTCAACGGCCGCAAGCCCGAACTGATGATCGATCCAAACGTCGACTTATCCAAAGAGCCGCGTGGCTGGCACCAGCGTCGATGGATTATGCCCCAGACGGCCCCCTTACAAATGCCAGCGTGGGACTTGCCACCGGAGCAATGGAAGCAGCATCTCGAAATGCCCAAGCTGGACTTTCTGAAGCCTCAGTCAGACAAATGAATGCAGCTCCCTTTCCAGTCATTTGAGTTGTTGGCTCAATAATCCTTTCATCCTTGCGGGTGCCTTCCATGAAATTGAATCTCGTATCGCTGATGGTACTATTGTCTGTCAGCTATTTTGGGCTGACCGGACATGTTCAAGGTGAAGACTGGCCTATGTGGCGTGGCCTTCGGGGCGATGGTGTCAGCGCCGAATCAGTCGTTCCTCTGAAATGGAGCGATACGGAAAATATCCGTTGGAAATGCCCCATTCGTGGACGTGGGCTCTCGTCGCCGATTGTTGTTGGTGACTCAGTTTTCGTCACGACCTTCGTATCCGAACGCGAATCTCGCAGATTGATTCGCGTCGATAAGTCGACTGGCAAAATCGCTTGGGATGTCGAGATCCATCAGGGGGCAGTAGAGAAACAGCATCGATTCAATTCATGCGCCTCGAGTACACCAGCGGCCGATACACAGTTTGTCTATTGTGTGGCTGTTGATAACGAGAAAATGTGGGTTGTCGCCTTCAGTCACGACGGACAACAACGCTGGAAGGTGTCGCCTGGCAACTTTGTGTCAAACCATGGCCTGGCTGCCTCGCCCGTGCTGTTTGGCGACCTGGTCATCGTCAATGGACATCAGGATGGCGAAGCCTTTATTGTGGCACTCGACCAAAGTACCGGGCAGCAGCGTTGGGTACATAGGCCGGCGACTAATCTTCGATCCTTCTCAACACCCGTGTTAACCAAATTCGAAGGACGAGCGCAGATGATTGTAACCGGGGCTAATGAGACGATTGCCTTAGACCCAGCCAATGGTGAACTTATTTGGTTCGCGACCGGCCCCAGCGAAAAGGCCGTTTCTACTCCTTCGGTATCCGGCAATATCGTGTTCAGCTTCGCTGGATCTCCTTCTGAGAAAGCAATGGCAATTCGAATGGGAGGGCGAGGTGATGTCACGAATTCGCATGTGCTGTGGCGCAGTGAAAAGGCCATGCCCTATGTGCCATCCCCGGTTGTTGGCGGCGGTCCGCTGCACATCATCAATGATGCTGGAATCTATAGCTGCCTCGACCCAGAAAGCGGCAAGATTCTCAAGACGGTTCGCCGGGGAGGAAACACCTATAGCTCGCCTGTGATAGCTGCCGGACGCGTATACATGTTCGAAGATAGCGGTCGCTGTACTGTGATCGCTAACGACTCGAGCTTCAACGTGCTGACAGTCAACGACCTGGGGGAAGAGACACAGTGCACTCCGGCAATTTCAGATGGAAACATCTTTGTCAGGACCGTGGAGCACTTGTGGTGCATAGGAACATGAACCAGCCAACTCGTTTTTCGGAAATGTATCGTTTCCTCATTCGTTCTTAACACTAGCCTGCTAATCTACCGTTCCTATCCTACCGATGAGCTGAGGATAATGGATGATTAACCAATCGATCAAACTACTTATCGTACTGACCTTCGTTGCCGCGCGGGTGCCTGCGGAGGATACACTCACCAACGGCTCAGGCGTTGCTGAAATCTCTTTCCAGCAAGGTGTGGGTGGATACTCTCGGGCTGTCGATACGGAAATCTGGGCGCTGGCTCCACACACGATACTAGGGAGCAATCCCAACGCCAGTTCGGACGCCGACAACGACGGCGGTGAAAGTCAGGTGTTGTTGCGGTTTGATGAGATCATTGGTGACCATCCGAACCAGATTCCCCGGGGATCTCACATTATTTCTGCCCGCTTGGAGGTCAGTGCCTTCGATCAGGGTAGTACGGTGCATTTGCATCGAATGCTCATGCCATTTACCGATTCGGCAACTTGGAATTCGATGGTCTCAGGTGTGTCTGCCGATGGCGTCGAAGCGAGTCGTCATAAAGACAGTTTTACGTTCGGAAAAATTGCCGCCAATACATCAACGGTTTACTTCGATGTGACCGATACGGTTCAGCGGTGGTCTAGTGGCCGACCCAATTATGGTTGGGCGTTCATAAACACCGGTGGGAATGGTTGGGACTTCTACACTTCCGATCATCAAGATCTCAAGCAGCGCCCGAAGTTGGTTGTAAGATTTGCACCCAAAGTAGCCCCGCCATCTGTTGACACGCAGGCGAACAGCTCGCGTTGAACTCCAACTATTCCAAGCTAAGCCTCGATCAAGCGAAGCTTGATTCGGCAAAAATCTGAAAAAGCTCGAAAACCCAACGAAAGCATTGGTGTTTAAGAAGTTGCTTACTAAATCTTACACCGAGCAACGGAGGGTTTCGAGTGAACGCCAAGTTACGTCAAGCCATCAAGCGACGCAAGCGTCAACTGAAAAATCGAATCGATAAACGTAATATGCCCAGCACGCCGGCCATCGAGGCGCCGAGCATCAAGATCGAACTGTCAGAGCGGCAGCAGGCAATCAGCGCTGGTGGGTTGGCTGTCATCATGCAGTTGATCAACGCTATCGATCTTCGCCAGCACATCAATCGAGCGATTCCCACGTTCAAACTTTACATGCCTTACGACGAAGCGGACCACGTATTCAACATTGCTCTCAACCTCTTGGCCGGAGGCACTTGCCTGGATCATTTGGAAACGCGGCGCACCGATGAAGCCTATCTCAACGCCGTAGGCGCTCAGCGCATTCCTGACCCAACGACGGCCGGTGACTTCTGTAGAAGATTCGATGAACTGAAAATTCTCAACCTCATGCAAGGTATCAATCGCGCTCGACAGACAGTTTGGAAGCAGCAACCTACTGAGTTCTTTGAACGTGCAATCATCGAAGCTGACGGCACCATGGTCGAGACCTCGGGACAGCGCAAAGAGGGTATCGGGATGAACTACAAAAAGCAGTGGGGGTATCATCCGCTGGTCGTGACGCTGGCTAACACTCGCGAAGTTCTTTACATCGCCAATCGAAGTGGCAATCGACCTAGTCATGAAGGAGCTGCGCTTTACTTCGATATGGCAGTCAAACAGTGTCGCGATGCAGGCTTCAAGGAAGTGTTTCTGCGCGGCGATACTGACTTCGCATTAACGGACAATTTTGATCGTTGGGACAATGACAAAGTGAAATTCGTGTTCGGTTACGATGCTAAGCCTAACTTGATTGCGATTGCCGAATCCCTTGAAAAAGACGCCTGGAAGCCACTTCGCCGCCGCCATCCACCGCAGCGGGAAACCGAACCTCGCCAAAAGCGTCCCAATTTCAAAGATCAGATCGTTGAACAAAATGAATACGAGACCAAGCACCAAGTTGGTGAGGACATCGCTGAGTTCGACTATCGTCCGACTTGTTGTGATCGAAATTACCGTATGGTCGTCGTGCGCAAAGATGTCGAAGTCTCGAAGGGGCAGCAGGTGTTGTTCAATGAGCCACACTACTTCTTTTACATCACCAATGAATCACGCAGCAACTGCTCATCTCGTCAAGTCGTCTTTCACGCCAATGACCGATGTGGCCAAGAAAATGACATCAGTCAGTTGCATGCATGTGGTGCGCTGGCGGCACCACTAGACAATCTTGTCAGCAACTGGGCCTACATGGTCATCGCGTCCCTGGCATGGACACTCAAGTGCTGGAGTGGACTAATGATTCGCCCGCAAGGTACAGAGAAGCAAAAAGCAACTCAGGCTGAAGTAAAGCACCGCATCGTTCGCATGGAGTTCCATACATTCTTGCAAACGATCATCCAGATCCCTGCTCAGATCGTTCGGACTTCTCGACGCTTAATCTATCGACTGTTGAGCTTTCGAGAGTCTGTAGAGCAGTTGTTCCTGATCCACGATCACCTCAGCCAACCACTACGCTGCTGATCTGGCAGCTTTATGAAGCCAAAGTCTGGATGCTTTGGTACCGCAGCCACGCCTAACCCAAGAATATTCAAACCTATGTCAAACACACAAACTGAAATCGCTTCGCTGGCACCGCCAGCCCGATCGCGTACGCCAAAATTTTCGGCCCGCCAAATCGATACTTGGTAAACTGGGAAACGCTTGATTGAGGGCTAAGCCACATTCCCAAATTGAATACGGTCGGCCAATTGTGTTCTTTACATGCTAGGAAGCAGTCATGAATATTGGTAGTCACGGTCTTTCTCGACGTGAAATGATCTACGTGGGTTGGCTTGCAGGAGCGGGTGTGACTCTTGGCGATCTGCTGCATGCCCAAACAACTGACGGCCAGCATGTTCCCACCTCGGCGGCAGGTTTTGGGAAAGCCAAGTCCGTTATCCACATCTACCTGCAAGGCGGTTTTGCTCAAACTGATAGCTTCGATCCCAAGCCGGATGCCCCGGCTGAATATCGAGGAATCCTTTCTCCAATTCAAACCAGCATACCCGGGGCACACTTCAGTTCCCACATGGAAGCCACGGCTAAGGTTGCCGACAAGCTGACGGTGGTTCGCAGTATGACCCATACTGAGGTTGATCACAGCCGAGGTGAACACAGCATGTTCACTGGATACCGACCCAGTCCTGCTCTGGTGTATCCGAGTGTAGGCAGCGTTGTCGCGCACGAACTAGGGGCCCAGAAGGCATTGCCTCCGTATGTCTGCGTGCCAAATCAAGGCAGTCAATTCTTGGGTAGCGGGTATTTGAGCAATGCCTACGGTCCCTTTGCGTTGGGGGCTGATCCCTCAAGATCCAATTTTTCGGTGAGGGACCTATCACTTCCCCCAGGAGTGAACGATTCACGATTCGAGCAGCGCAAGAGCTTTAAACAATTGGTCGACAATCATTTCGCTGCAGTTAGTCAGGACGATACTCTGGCAACGATGGACTCGTTTTATCAGCGCGCCTATGATCTGTTGTCATCGCCCCAAGCCCGCGAAGCTTTCAGCCTGAAGGGCGAGTCCGAAGCAACGAAAGAACTGTATGGAATGCAGCCTTGGGGGCCTGTGCTGCGTCCTTCCGCCGGGGCTCGTTTCTTGCTCGCCAGACGCTTGATTGAAGCCGGCGTGCGATTTGTCACGGTCACCTATGGAGCCTGGGACACTCATGCATTCCACTATCGGGGGATCGGCGTTCAGTTGCCCGACTTCGACCGAGCTTTTGCCGGCTTGATACAGGACTTGGATGCTCGCGGACTATTGGACGAGACCTTGGTACTGGTAACCAGCGAGTTTGGGCGCACTCCGAAAATCAATGCCGGGGGCGGTCGTGATCATTGGCCTAGAGTATTCAGCATCCTGATGGCCGGTGGTGGCGTCAAACGCGGATATGTTCATGGTGCTTCAGATCCTCTGGCCGCAGAACCCGCCGAAAGTCCACTATCGGTCGAGGACTACGTCACGACCGTTTATCACTTGGTGGGTATCGATGCACGCAAAGACTTGATGTCCCCAGGTTCAAGACCACAAGCCATCGTCATGAACGGTAAGGTCGAGCAAAACCTGCTGGCGTAATCCGAATATCAGAAGTCAAGCGAGCGAACCATGTTTCGATTAATGGATTCCCCAGCGCTGTGTTACGTCAGAGTGGTTGTCCTGTCTCCATGGATTTGGTCGGTGACTTTTGCGATTTTGTGCGCATCGACGCCCACAATCGATAAGGTTGAGCACCCGGCAATACAGCGTGGGGCAACTGGCACGCTGCGTATCGTTGGATCCGGCCTTGCGACTGCTCGCGAGGTTCACTTCTACTCCAATGGCATTGCCTGTCAATCGATCCGGGTGTCCAGCAATGAACAACTCGAACTGGAGTTGAAAGTCAGCAGCCGCTGTGAAACTGGTGCGCATACGTTTCGCGTGCGAACCGACGATGGCTTTACCCAGTTGAGGTCATTGTGCGTGACTCCGTTTCCGGTGTTGAGAGAAGCCGATGTGACCAAGCTGCCCGTCAACCACAGCGTGCTGGGCGATCTATCTGATGGCCAGGCGGACCACTTTGAGGTCGACATGGAGCAGAACAGTAGATTGTCCATCGATGTCGAGGCAATCAGGCTGGGTATCGATATGCTGGACGCGTCTGTCGTTGTGAGAGATCCCGATAACCGAATTGTTGCTCAAGCCGACGACTCGAATTTGTATCGGCAAGATCCCATCTTGTCCGTGTTGCCCGATCGGTCTGGTACGTATACCGTCGAGGTCATCGATGCTGGTCGAAACGGAGGCGAACAAGCTGTGTATATCTTGCATCTGAGCGATGGTCCCCGACCGACTTCGGTCTTTCCGCTTGGTGGCCAACCAGGCACCACCATACCATTGCGGTACTGCGGCGATGCGGGCGGCTGCTGGGAGATTAACCAGACCTTGCCAAACTCTCGTGCGCCAAGCACAAGTCAAGTATTCGCTCAGCAGAATGATAAGGCGTCGGCAACTTCGCTCCCGTTTCGTCTATCGCCGCTATCCAATTATTTTGACACCGGAGCTAATGACGATTGGTCATCTATATCGTCATTGGAGGCCATTGATGCGCCGATAGCAATCAATGGAGTCTTGGAACAATTTCTAGACCGGGACTGTTTCTGGCTGCGCAGCCAGGCAGGCCAATCTCTGGAGGTCGATTTGTTTGCGTACCGCTTGGGCTCAGCGGCCGACACAGTTATAACCGTGGTTGATTCACAGCTTAGGCCTCTGGCAATTAGTGATGACGTCGACTCATTGGACAGTCGCCTAGATATTGTCGTGCCAGCCGATGGTCGCTTTGGGCTAATGGTAGAGGAAAAACGCGGTAAGGGTGGCATCGACTTTTCGTACCGCGTTGAGATCAGCCCACTGCAATCCACAGCTGAGCTATTCCTGCCACGGCGCGACAGAACAACCCAGGATCTCCAGACTATTGCTATTCCACTGGGAAATCGCGCATTGGCTTTGTTGGCCGTTCGTAAAGACGAAGCCAACGGCCAGACCAGCATTCAATTCCCGCAATTGCCCCAGGGCTGCCGTGCACATTACATGCAGCCGCGGCTCGATCAGGCGATTGTGCCGGTCGTATTTGACGCGAGTCCAGACGCGCCCTTGACCGGTCAGTTGATTCCTGCTGAAGTCAATGTACTGACTGCTCATCAAACTGTCGTTGGTCAGTTTCATCAGGTGACCGATCTGGTGGGTGGACCAGCTGACGCAATCTACGCCGAGCACCACGCGGATCGATTGGCGATCTGTACTCGTACGGTTTATCCAGTAGCCATCCAGACCGTGCAGCCCTCCGCCTCACTGCCTCAAGATGGGACGCTTGATGTCACTGTCAAGATTATGAGGCAAACGGGTTTCGAAGGAGACGTGATTTTGTCCCTTCCTTGGCTGCCACCTTGGATTGACGCAGAACCCAGATTCATCGTTCCAGGCGACCAGTCGCATGCGGTTATTCGTTTACGAGCTTGGAAGGACGCAGACGTGGCCGACTGGCCCTTGGTGGTTGAAGCATTGGCAGATCTCAGCAGTAGAGGCAACCGATTACGCGGAGCAGCCGGCGCACTTTCTGCTCCCGCAGTTACCACGGAGTTCAGCGTAGCTTCTTTGCCAGTAGAACTGAGCGTGCAGGCCCCGCTCGCTACTGCGAGTCTTCAACCAACCGCCGCCGAACAGGGCCAGACAGTAGATCTTGGCTGTCAGTTGGACGCATTGCCAGATCTCAGAAAAGTCGATTCCCTGGTAGCGTCACTAGAAGGATTGCCCAATCG
Organism: Ottelia alismoides; assembly: GCA_037367405.1. Lineage (NCBI taxonomy): Eukaryota > Viridiplantae > Streptophyta > Magnoliopsida > Alismatales > Hydrocharitaceae > Ottelia > Ottelia alismoides. The sequence goes on along the minus strand of JAZKJV010011400.1, from coordinate 7,636,249 downwards.
CGTTTCAAGCGACCCAGTTCCGATCGATCACCAATCGCAATCTTTTGTCTTTAAGGTTTGCTTGGAACCAACAGCTCCGATCGGCAACTACACGGGGATAGCCTGCCGTCTAAGTGGTACGCTCAATCAGGAACGCATTTCGTTCGTTGTAGCTCGCGATGGCCAGTTAATCATCGATCGTCCAGGCAAGGTCATGCGCGATGCTGTCGGTCGTCCGCTAAATCGCGTGGAAGCCCTACGCAAACGAAATAGTGAAGGAACTACAAACAGTGATGCGCGCTAAACACTTTTGCCACACTCTGCCAGGAATTTCGTGGCTGCTTTGGTCGCTGGCGGTATGTTTCGGCGTGGTCCAAACCGGGAATGCAGCCGAAGGTCGCTTGCAAGTGCATCCCGAGCAGGTGACGATCTCCTCACCTCGTGATTCAATGGCCATAGTGGCCCTGTGGTGTTTGGCGGATGGAACCACGCGCGACGTGACTGCTGATGTCGAGGTTGTGTGTGACGAAAAATTATGTCGTTTTGAACACGAGGCATTTACACCCGTCGGCAACGGGAAAGGAACGGCTTGCCTGAGCTACAGTGGACAGACAGTTGAAGTACCCATCCAAGTACGCAATTTTGATCATCCGGATCAACTTGGTTTCCGGAAGCATATTCTGCCAATCCTGACCAAAGCTGGATGTAACACAGGCAAGTGCCACGGTTCGGCCTCAGGCAAAGATGGATTTCGGTTGAGCTTGTTTGGCTACGACCCAAGCGGAGATCACTATCGTTTAACCCGGGAGTTATTTGGTCGACGCATCAACCTGGCAGACCCAGAGGACAGTCTGCTGATCAACAAGGCTTTGGGGCTGGTGCCTCATACTGGAGGTGGGCTGATCGACCAAGGCGATGAAAACTATGCCCAATTGATTGAGTGGATGCACCGCGGTGCGCCCGCTGATGCCACTGATGCTGTGGTGCCGACCTCCATCAATGTCTACCCGCAGGAGGCGGTGTTTTCGCGGCCTGGCGACTTGCAGAAGATCCTTGTACTGGCCAACTACAGCGATGGCACCGATCGCGATGTGACCAGCCAGGTGGTGTTCCTATCGAACAATGATGGTACGGCGGCGGTGACGGAACTGGGCATGGTGCAGGCTATGGGGCCAGGTTCCGCTTTTGTGCTTGCCAGGTTTGATGAGTTTACTGAAGGCATCTCCGTAATCGTTCGCCCAGGAACGCCGTTTCAATTCCCTGAAACGCCTGAAAACAATTACATCGATGTACTGGTATACGACCGCTTGAAGAACCTCAATATTGTGCCCTCGGATTTAACAAGCGACGAAGAGTTCGTCCGGCGGGCATATCTGGATCTGAGCGGGCGCTTGCCCGATGTCCCGGCGGTCGAGCGATTTGTCCAGGATATTCGAAGCGACAAGCGGGAGCTCTTGGTCGATGACTTAATCAAACAGCCTGACTTTCGGAAACTCTGGATCATGCACTGGGCGGAGTTGCTGCAGATCCGAACTAACAATGGGATGAGCCGCAAAGCCCTGGCACTATACGATCAATGGCTGCGCGAGCGAATCTATGCTGGGCAAACCATCGATCAAGTGGTACGCGAACTGTTGCCCGCCACGGGTGGTACCTTCTCTAATCCACCCACCAACTATTTTCAGACCGAAACATCTCCACAATTAATCGCTGAAAGCGTGGCTCAAGTCTTTCTAGGTACGCGTATCCAATGTGCACAATGTCACAATCATCCCTTCGACCGCTGGACGATGGATGATTATTATGGATTCGCCAACTTCTTTAGTCAGGTTGGTTACAAACCGGCCAAAGATCCTCGCGAGTTGACCATATACAACCTAGGTGTGGGCGAAGTTGCACATCCTATTGCTGGACGCAAAGTCATCACGCGTTTTTTGGGTGGAGACTTTCCCAGCCGTCAGGCTGGTGAAGACTTGCGTGAGCCGTTAGCCAAGTGGCTGACAAGCCGAGAAAACCCTGCGTTTGCTCGCAACATAGCCAATATTGTGTGGTCCCACTTTTTTGGAATGGGTATCATCGACCCTATCGATGATTTCCGAGTCAGCAATCCGCCCAGCAACCCTGAACTTCTAGAGGCCCTGGCAGCTCGATTGACTGAATACCAATTCGATGTCGGAAAGTTGGCTGCAGACATCTGTAAGTCGAGAACCTATCAGCTTTCAGTGATGACCAATCCAAGCAACCAGCTTGACCAGCGTCACTTCTCCCATGGCAAGGTCCGCCGGCTGCGCGCCGAGGTCTTGCTTGACTGTATCGTCCAAGTTACGGCTGCGCCTGAACGACTGCCAGGTCTTCCAGCAGACGGCCGAGCCATCGAACTGGCAGATGGACCATCCACCAATTACTTTTTGACCACCTTCGGCCGATCAACTCGGGCTACCCCCTGCTCGTGTGAAGTCAAGACCAGCCCGACACTCTCTCAGGCCCTCCACCTGCTAAACGGAGAAGCGACCAATGGAAAGGTTAAACAGGGCAAAGTGGTCGAAAAGTTGTACCAACAAACAGGCAGTGTCGAGGCCGTTGCAACAGAGCTCTATCGCCTTTGCTATTCTAGAACACCCTCATCTGAGGAGCTGAAGGCGATCGAGAGCAGAGTTTCGACTTACGCTTCCGCCCAAGCTGGTCTGGAAGATTTGTTTTGGGCAATCTTGAATTCCAACGAATTCATCTTCAATCACTAACGAGCCCAGAATCAAAGATGGTCAACATAAACAAGAATCGTTGTTGGCTTCGTCTGGCTGTGTGCTGGATGAGCGTTTGGATCAATTGCAGCCAGTGGCTCGATGCTGGGGAAGGCAACGATTTGGTTGCCGATCAGGCAAGTGAGATTTTCAAGAAACGTTGTGTGAGTTGTCATGCTCAATCTCAACCTCGCGGTGGTTTGGACATGTCCAGCCTCGATTCGATTCGTGCAGGTTCCAACTCAGGTAAAGTCGTTGAAGCAGGCGACCCGGAGGCGAGCCTCGTCTACTTGCTCGCAGCGCATTTGGAGACACCCAAAATGCCCCCAAACGCAGCACGCTTGCCTCAGCGCGAGTTGGATACAATTGCCGCGTGGATCAAAAGTCTAGAAATTGATGGAGTCGCTGTTGGAGAGGCCGTGCCGATGAATGCGGCTCTTGAAGTACCATTGCCTGAAGCGAAGGTAGATACCAGCAGAAGACGACTCATTGAAGGGCTTGTTGCAGTACGGCCAATGTCTGGTCCGCTTGCAATAACGGCGATGGCCAGCTCTGGTTCGCTCCTGGCCGTATCAGGCCACAAACAAGTCTTGTTGGTAGACATTGAATCAGGCACTTGGCTGGGTGCTCTTGACTTTCCTGAGGGTGATGTATTCGCTCTTAAGTTTACTGCCGACGGCACTCGATTGATCGGCGGCGGAGGCAAAGGGGCTTTGTCGGGCAGCATTGTCTGCTGGGATGTTGCGACATGGAACCGAGTGCTCAGCGTACCGCTGGACGATGATGTGGTGATGGCCATGGATGTCTCGCCTGATGGAAAACTGGTGGCCATCGGCGGACCAACGCGCGTGATTGAGGTCATCGAGTTGCTCACTGGAACGCGCCGCCACGTTTTGAGAAAACATGCGGATTGGGTGACCAGCCTCGCGTTCAGCTTGGATGGGCACTTGCTGGCCAGTGGTGATCGATTTGGCAGTATCTATGTTTGGGACGTTCAAGCGGGCAGTTTATTCGAATCCGCCGAAAATCATGCCGGTACAGTTGAGAGCCTCGTTTGGAGCCAAGACTCTAACGAACTGTGGTCTGCCGGTCGCGATGGTTTCGTGCAGCAATGGAGTTTGCCTGAGGCTTGCCAGCTTAACCGCTGGCAAGCCTCCGAAAGCCCAATCTTAGATATGCAGGTAGTCGACAGTCAACTGATTACCATCCACCAATCCAAAGCTGTTTATGGATTCTCTTTTATGGGGCTGCCGACAAAGTCCTTTACCATTTCGTGCGAACCTACTGTCTGTGCTACCGTTTCGCGATGGCCACTTCAGGTGATCATTGGTTCGCTTGATGGTCAGTTGCTTTTCTTTGACATCTCAAAGATTGAACTGTCCAAGAGCATGAATTTGTTGGAGGAACGTCGTACGGTTGAATTGGCTCGCAGAACAACCAAGCCGGTCGAAAGGCAGGTTCGGAACGGACCTGCCGAGACCGAGAACAGGCCACTGAACAAGATCTCTGCTCAACAGGACGCGCTAAAACTAATTCGGCAGTCACTGAAGTCCTCCAAAATCAACTTGGAACAACTGCAGCGCAAAATGGCAGAGCTGGAATCGCAGATTGATGAGCTACAACAACTCGTCGATCAGTTGGAACCATAACCCATGACCGTGCAGTCGTGCGGTCCCAGCCGGTGGGCAATTAGTGAAACGTTTTTCGCCCCAGTTCCTAATTGGACAGCGCCTCTTATCACACTGGGGAATTTCACTGGATGCAGTCTTCATAGCCACCACTGCCAAGCGGTGGAGAGCGTTAACGTTCGCGCCTACCCTCTGGCAGGCGTTGGCTAACCAGCTTACCAACTGGCGCTGTCTAGCTAAATCTTCAACAGATCTACATGACAAGAAAACAGTCTTTCCCGAGCCAGGAAAAGCCAGACAGATAAAATCATACCTCAGTGGATTATGTGTGAATGCGTCAAATATAAAAGCAGGTTGGGAAAGCCGATGTCAATTGACCGTCGAGTTGGATTCACCCTCGTGGAGCTGTTGGTAGTGATCGCCATTATCGGCATACTCGTGGGGCTGTTGTTGCCGGCCGTCCAGGCAGCCCGAGAGGCCGCCCGCCGTATGCAGTGCTCGAACAATCTCAAGCAACTGGGATTGGCCGCTTTGAATCATGAGAGCGCGTTCAAGCGACTACCGGCCAGCCTGACCGTCGAAATGGGATTCCCGCCTGGTTCGGCTGGTCAACCCGGCTTTCCTTACCCGGCCATCGTGCATTCATGGGCTGTACCAATGCTGCCTTATATGGAGCAAACGCAAGTCTACAACATGTACGACTTGAAGTTTCCGTGGTTCTCAACGCCCACGACGGTACCTGGTACACCTGACAACCTGCGAGCCCTCCAGCAACAAATTCCAACCTTCATCTGCCCGTCTACTCCAGGGGGCGCGCAACGTCAAGTCAGCGGAGCGTTCAGGTTCGGAGCCAACTTTCCCTATTCCAATCTGGCGGTCACCGACTACGCAACAAACAGTTCTATTAATCCCGGTTCGATTACCTTCTTTGGCTACGCATCCACGGTGACGCAAGAAAACCTATTTAGCGCACTACGTCCCAACCTGAAGGGAACCGGCATCAGGCCAGTTCTAAGTGCCAATCCCAGCCAAGCCTCAACCATGGGCATGATCCTCGATGGCACATCCAACACCTTGCTATTGTGTGAAGATGCGGGGCGTCCCGATTTTTATATCGCAGGCAAGCGAGATACCTCGCGCCAACTCAATGACGGTGGATGGGGCCATCATGAAAACGACTATGGCCTCGATGGTGCAATCAGAGGTACGACTTCATCGCCGGGTAATTGTGTGATCAACTGCCATAATGACAATGAAACGTATGCGTTCCATCCGGGCGGTGCAACCCATGCGTTTACCGACGGCAGCGTTAGATTCATCAGCGAAACCATCTCTGGACAGGTATATGCTGCCATGATCACGGCCGCCGGATCCGGCATGACCCCAGCCGAGACATCACCCAGCGAAGACCAATAGGCTAAAGATCGTGCAAAAAAACAAATTGATAAACGCGTTCTATATGGTCTGCTTGTCCCTGACGGCCTTAATTGCTGGTTGTGGAACCGATACGCCCAAGGTTGTACCAGTTTCTGGCAAGATTCAATTCAACGGTACGCCATGCACAGGAGCATTAGTCGTGTTTCATCCGCAGGACAAGAGCAGGCTGAATGGTCCTAAACCAGTTGCCACAGTCGGCCCGGACGGCTCGTACAGGTTGACCACCTTTGCGTCGGACGATGGTGCAGAGCCCGGCGACTATGCAGTCACGATCGTATGGAATGTGGCTACCAAAGCGGAAAAGCTCTCGATTTCCGGCGAAGGAGGTAGTTCCGGCAGCGATACCTTAAAGGGGAGATACGGAAATCCGAGTAAACCACTGTTGACGGCGCAAGTGAAGCCGGGCAGTGACAACAAATTCGATTTTAACCTGCAGTAGCGCTTTGGCTCGACGCGCGCTAGAGTCCAGTAGGCCAACTCCACGAATCTCATCAAATCTACCATTATTCGCCGTCAAATCTAAACAAAAGACTTTAAAATTTGAGGCAGTTGCTAGGTCGCAAGTCATGGCCACACCACAAAATCTGGGTTGCGACATTTGCTGCCAGTGCCACCGTACCGAGTCCGCAACTCAGTGCGGTGGCACTCTCTTTTTTGTCCGAACTCGCCTTTGATTGCCTGCCGGAAGAGTGTGGGCTGGGTAATTCACTGATTGCATTGCCTAGGTGGCAATCGCCACTTGACCAGCTATGTAGCCACCACTTGCTAGACAGTGGACACGAATGTTAACGCTGTCCATCGCTTGGCCGTTTGGCAGCAGTGGCTACGAATACTGCAGTCAGTTGAAATTACCCAATGCACCAGATGACGCTTTCCAACTTAAGCCGCGATTGAAATTGGCGTTAGCCAGTTGTCGGGTTACAATGCGGCCGAAGGTGTGAGCTGTTGGCATGAGTGTGCTGGGCCAACAACGCTAGCTAGCCAGTGGCGGAGAATGAGGAGACAAGGCGATGAATTCTCGAAGTGGACGACTTCCATTTTCCGTTGGCGTAAGGCGAGCTGGAATGGCGATCTACGTTAACGCTGGCGCTGTTGTTCATGTTGACCCTCTTTCTCGCAACGGCCAACAGCATGATGAGCTTGTCTTGTCGATAACCAGTTCCGGTCGCAACGGACAATAATCAACCATGAGCATGCGACCGATTTCATTCTGGATAGCTCTTTTTTTTTCTGCGGGGGTGCTGGCTGAAGAACCGACTGCCACGCGGTCCTCGGCTGAACGTATTGGGGCTCGCGATTTTCCGTCAGTCTTTCAAGCTTGGAATCCCGCGGACAACTTGAAAGACGAAGAGAAATGGGCGACGGTAGCGCGACATGATCTGGTCTTTCATGCTCCAGACTTTTTTGGTTTGAAGTGGGCTGGTGAATTCCCGGGCTTGGCTGTGGCCTTCACTCAGGACAGTCAAACATCCGCGACCCAGACCCGGCGCACGCTGCTGGGGAAGAACCAGAATCTCGTCATGTTGGCCGAACTACGGTATCGAGATGCCCATCAGTCGTATCTGCCCGACAACCATGCTTGGTGGAAGCGGGAGAAAGGTAAACGTGTGGTCGGTTGGGAGGAAGGCGGTTACTTTCTATTGGACTTCTCCAATCCGGCTTATCGTGCGCATGTGGCCCAGCAAGCCAAAGCCGTAATGCAATCCGGTGTGTTTGATGGTTTGATGCTTGACTGGTGGGAAGATGACCAAGACCGTCTGGCACTGGTGAAGGCCATAAGGGCCAGTATCGGCGACCAGCCGCTGATACTTGTCAACGCCAACGATCGCCAGACCCCGAAAACGGCAGCCTTCATCAATGGCTATTTCATGGAGTGTTACAAGTCGAAGACGGTTGAGGACTGGAAGCAAATTGCCCAGACGCTGGAGTGGGCGGAGAGCAATCTCAAGGCACCTCGAATTAACTGTCTGGAGACATGGTTTCACAAGTCACGTCAAGACATGCGCTTGATGCGTGCCACGACGACACTGTCGCTGACGCTCTCCGATGGATACTGCCTGTTTTCTGATCCCAACCCGCTTCCGACTCCCGATCACCTGCATGACTGGTACGAGTTTTGGGACCACAGCCTCGGTCAGCCCAGAGCTCCTGCGGTTCACCAGCTTGACGGCAGCATCCAGCGTGATTTTGATCGAGGACTAGCTGTCTACAATCCGCTCGGCAACCAACCTGTGACAGTAACCTTTACAACCCCGCACACGGCGGCATCGTCTAATAAAACTGCGTTGACATTCACAATATCGCCCGGCGACGGCGACATGTTCTTGAAGGAAGCTCAATCGTTCAACCCGTAGCTGTAGGCGAGGCGCCCTCATCCCCCGTCCCCTTCTCCCCCAATGAGTACATTGATGGAGAAGGCGAGCCCCTGCGGTTAGCCGGTTACTTGATGTGTAAAGTAATTGTGCTCAAAACCAGTAATGCCCAAGTTCTAACAAGATTCAATCAACCGCTAAGCTGAGCTCGAATCGAAGGGTCTCCCCTTCTCCCCCAATGAGTACATTGAGGGAGAAGGGGGGCCCCTGCGGTTAGCCGATTACTTGATGCGTAAAGTAATTGTGTGCAAAACGAGCGTTGCGATGCCTCGTTGCCATTACTCGAAAAACAGCCATATCACAAGCGATCGAGCATCCAATTCACTTGCTGCGATCGCATCGAATCTGGGACTCGAAGACGCATCTTCCGCGTCCACTCGTGAGCTAACTTCAAAGTAGCCCCATCTGCGCCCAAAGCCAACCGCATACCACAGTGCAGACATTCCGCCGAACCTATTCGTTTTTCGGCGGCGTGGGTTGGTCGGTTCCTACTTCTTTACTGTCAAGTTATTTCCGCTTAACCATTAATCCTCAATCAAGCGTTTCCTAGTTTACCAAGCATCGATTTGGCGGGGCAAAAATTTTGGCGTGCACGATCGGACTGGCGTTGCCAGCGATGTGATTTCAGTTTGTGTGTTTGACATAGATTTGAATATTCTTGGGTTAGGCGTGGCGGCGGTACCAAAGCATCCAGACTTTGGCTTCATAGAGCTGCCAGGTCAGCAGCGTAGTGGTTGGCTGAGGTGATCGTGGATCATGAACAGCTGCTCCACAGACTCTCGAAAGCTCAACAGTCGATAGATTAAGCGTCGAGAAGTTCGGACGATCTGAGATGGGATCTGGATGATCGTTTGTAAGAATGTATGGAACTCCATGCGCACGATGCGGTGCTTTACTTCAGCCTGATTGGCTTTTTGCTTGTCGGTACCCTGTGGGCGAATCATGAGTCCACTCCAGCACTTGAGTGTCCATGCCAGGGACGCGATGACCATGTAGGCCCAGTTACTCACAAGATTATCCAACGGCGCGGCTAGCGCGCCACAGGCATGCAGCTGACTGATATCGTTCTCTTGACCACAACGGTCATTGGCGTGAAAGACAACCTGGCGAGATGAGCAGTTGCTGCGTGATTCATTGGTGATGTAAAAGAAGTAGTGTGGTTCATTGAACAGCACCTGTTGCCCTCTCGAGACCTCGACATCTTTGCGCACGACGACCATGCGATAGTTTCGATCGCAGCACGTGGGACGATAGTCGAACTCAGCGATGTCCTCACCAACTTGGTGCTTGGTCTCGTATTCATTTTGTTCAACGATTTGATCTTTGAAGTTGGGACGCTTTTGGCGAGACTCGGTTTCCGGTTGCGGCGGATGGCGGCGGCGAAGTGGCTTCCAGGCGTCTTTTTCAAGGGATTCGGCAATCGCAATCAAATTGGGCTTGGCATCATAACCGAACACAAATTTCACTTTGTCATTGTCCCAGCGATCAAAGTTGTCCGTTAACGCGAAGTCAGTATCGCCGCGCAGAAACACTTCCTGGAAGCCTGCATCGCGACACTGTTTGACTGCCAAATCGAAGTAGAACGCTGCTCCTTCATGACTAGGTCGATTGCCACTTCGATTGGCGATGTAGAGAACCTCGCGAGTGTTAGCCAGTGTCACTACCAGCGGATGATAGCCCCACTGCTTTTTGTAGTTCATCCCGATACCCTCTTTGCGCTGTCCCGAGGTCTCGACCATGGTACCATCAGCTTCGATGATTGCACGCTGAAAGAACTCAGCAGGTTGTTGCTTCCACACCGTCTGTCGAGCACGATTGATACCTTGCATGAGGTTGAGAATTTTCAGTTCATCGAATCTTCTGCAGAAGTCACCGGCGGTCGTTGGGTCAGGAATACGCTGGGCGCCCAAACCATTGAGATAGGCTTCGTCGGTGCGCCGCAGTTCCAAATGATCCAGGCAAGTGCCTCCGGCCAAGAGATTGAGAGCAATGTTGAATACGTGGTCCGCTTCGTCGTAGGGCAAGTAGAGTTTGAATAGTGGTACTGATCGATTGATGTGCTTGCGCAGGTCGATAGCGTTGATCAGCTGCATAATGACAGCCAACCCACCAGCGCTGATTGCCTGTTGCCGCTCTGCCAGTTCGAGCTTGATGCTCGGCGCCTCGATGGCCGGCGTGCTGGGCATATTGCGTTTATCGATTCGATTTTTCAGTTGACGCTTGCGTCGCTTGATGGCTTGACGTAACTTGGCGTTCACTCGAAACCCTCCGTTGCTTGGTGTGAGATTTAGTAAGCAACTTCTTAAACACCAATGCTTTCGTTGGGTTTTCGAGCTTTTCAGATTTTTGCCGAATCAGGCTTCGCTTGATCGAGGATTAATGGAGAGATACTCTTTAACTGCAATTGCCAGATTTACCCACTGGGATTCGCATTCCAGCAACCATTCACTTGTCTTAGAATCAAGATTGTAGTAGACCCAATATCTATGCGGCGCGTAAATGAAACAGTGCACTCTCTCAAAGCCATCCCTACCGCTTCCTTGGAACAAGGTTCTAAAGAATGCGAATGGACCGAATGAGAATGCATACGCGACAATAACACAAATGCCGATTACAAATGGCTTGGCGCCCGATGGTATTGAGGTCCACCAGAAAACGCTTACGGCAGATGGCAACAAGCTTGCGAAAAAGGCGCAATAATATAATTGCAGGCGAATAGATACTAGCATTACTGCGACCCAAGTAGTTAACGCGGCAATTCTAATTATTGTCATTTTGGCTTACCGCCTCCACCAGCACCTCCTAGGCACATGGCATCGTAGACGGCGAGGCAATACTCGATGGAGGGCTTGGTTCTTTGCTGAAGACATTTGTCATACAGGCGCGCACAACCTACCCTCTCTAAGAGCTTGCAGCCGCTAATACACGCCACGCGTGCTAAACCCTCATAGTGCTCTTGGCAAAATTGATTACAAACTCTTTCTTGAAATGGACCGCGACGCTTAGGAATTTGAGATCCTGGGACTAATTGCGGGCCTGGTGCTCTTGGTCCGTTCCTGGGGACTTTTTTCGGAACTTTTGGCCCCGGCTGTGCTCGGGGGACAGGTGCCGGTTGATTCCCAAAACATCTATCCCTGCAATCGTTTACGTCCTTAGGGGTTAGCTCGCCGTCTTCTATAAGCTTGGTTAGAAGGCAAGTCATCAAGCAAAGAGCATTGAAAAATGAGTGTACACAAGCCAATCCAGATGGATCTGCGTCATTGAGTTTAAAGTAGGCTTGGTAAGAGTTAAGGCCATCCGCATACCCAATGGGATCTCTGGAGCAAGAGCCCAACTGGGCATCTCTTGGCTCGATCGATTCGCATAAGACTGCGAATAATCTGGGCTCTAAGCGAATCGTAGCAAGATCACTGCGGTTACGAAGTGGCCCGCGCGCGTGGAGCGTGTTTTGTGATGAGCTTTCGGAAGTTTGTAGCAGTGCGACCATGACTGCCATTTTACTGGCTGGCCATGGCCGCAAGCTAGTCTGCCATCGTAACACGCTTCATTCTGGATCAGGTTTCTGAGTTGCTGGCGAACGAGAAGGCGTGTCTTCGCTTGAAGGATCAGGTTGCTCAGCCGGATGCGTCTTTTGATGAGTCTCCAAGAGCTTTTTAAGGCTGACGCGCGTGTAGATCTGGGTGTTGTCTAGTTTGGCGTGTCCGAGGATTTCTTGGATGGTGCGGATGTCGGCGCCGGCGTCGTGCATCAGCGTGGCCATGGTGTGGCGGAAGATGTGGCAGGCTCCTGGTTTTTCAACACTGGCAGCTTTGATGTAGCGGCGGCCGTATTCGGTTAATGAGTCGGGGTTAATGGGTTTGCCATCGTTAGTCAGGAACAGCGTGCGTTCTTTGGGGTCGATGGCCTGGCGGTCTCGCGCTTGCTCGACGTAGCGTGCTATCCAGAGTAGAGCTCGCAGGCCGATTGGGACGTAGCGATCCTTTTGGCCTTTGCCTTGATCGACGAAGAGCACCTGGCGATCGACATGAATGTGATCGATTTGCAGTGAGCAGACCTCGGCGCGGCGAATGCCAGTGGAGTACAGGACTTCGAAGATGGCTCGATCGCGCAGGCCCAGGGCGGTGGTTGTGTCAGGCTGCTCGAGGATCAGTTCGACTTCTTCGGCCGAGAGGATGGCTTTGGGTAAGGTCTTGGGTTGCTGTGCCTCAAGGTATGGCATGAGTCTGACTGATCGCCTTTGTGTTGGCTACAGCGTTGACATCGAACCGGTCGCGTTCTCCAAACCTCCCTCCGGCCCCTCATCCCCCGTCCCCTTCTCCCCCAATGAGTACATTGATGGAGAAGGGGGGCCCTGCGGTTAGCCGGTTACTTGATGCGTAAAGTAATTGTGCTCAAAACCAGTAACGCCCAAGGTTTAACAAGATTCAATCAACCGCTAAGCTGAGCTCGAATCGAAGGGTCTCCCCTTCGCCACCTGTACTCAGGGGGAGAAGGGGTCGGGGGATGAGGGGCGCACAGCGGTTTGAAGCCAGAACACCGGATCGATGCGCACGCCTTGGGTGTGAAGTATAGCGAACAGCCGGGGGAGCAGAGTTTGGTATGTTGAGGCGAGAGCGTGTGCAGTTTGACTAGCTGCAATCGCGCAGACCAAACGGTTGACATCCAACCGGCCTCGTTCGCCAATCCTTCTTCCGGCCCCTCATCCCCCGTCCCCTTCTCCCCCAATGAGTACATTGATGGAGAAGGGGGGCCCCTGCGGTTGTCCCGTTACTTGATGCATAAAGTAATTGTGGTTAAAACCAGTAACGCCCAAGGTTTAACAAGATTCAATCAACCACTAAGCTGAGCTCGAATCGAAGGGTCTCCCCTTCGCCACCTGTACTCAGGGGGAGAAGGGGTCGGGGGATGAGGGCGCACAGCGGTTTGAAGCCAGAACACCGGATCGATGCGCACGCCTTGGGTGTGAAGTATAGCGAACAGCCGGGGGAGCAGAGTTTGGTATCCTGAGGCGAGAGCGTGTGCAGTCTGACTAGCTGCAATCGCGCAGACCAAACGGTTGACATCCAACCGGTCGCGTTCTCCAAACCTCCCTCCGGCCCCTCATCCCCCGTCCCCTTCTCCCCCAATGAGTACATTGATGGAGAAGGGGGGCCCCTGCGGTTAGCCGGTTACTTGATGTGTAAAGTAATATTGCTTAAAACCAGGAACGACACTTCGCATGGAGCAGCAGATGCTCTGGCTGTGCGGACCGGAACCGGTAGTCCCGTCTGCCACGCAGGTTGCCGACGTCCATTCACAGCCTGAGGAGTCGCCAGATGTTAAAGTTCCAGCCGTCACGAGAGCCACGCGCCGCAAACGCGATCTGACCGCCCAGGAACGCGTTTTCTTAAAAGAACGCAAAGCCCAAAGGTGGATCGTACACTGCCCAGTCACACCGCCGGGTTACGTAGGACCTAAGCGAGCCATCTCTTATCTAGCTCGTAATGTGGCTGGCGTGGCCATCAGCGATCGGCGCTTGGTAAGAGATGCCAATGGCTTCATCGTCATCAGCTACAAGGATTACAAGAACCGCCAGCAGACTGGCAAGAAGTACGGCGAGTTATGCTTGTCGATTGCTGAGTTCATGCTGCGATTCATGCTGCACATCCTGCCATTTCGCATGGCTCGGGTGCGCCATGCGGGGCTTTTCTCGGCCAGCGGACGCGATGAGCGCTTGGCCAAGTGCCGCTTGCTCATCTTTGCAGCCAAACAAGTTACCGTGGTGAGCGAAGCCAGCACGATCGAAGCAGTTGCGATAGCTGCACCTGCTGAGCAATTTCAAAAGGTTGTAACCGCTGACCAGACTGCTGAGGCTCAACCATCGAGCGAAGAGGCACGCATCGACGAGACAGCCACTGCAGAGAACGACGTGGTTTACGAAGAGACATCTGATCCGCCGAAGGTCCGCACCTGCGAGTGCCGTTACTGCAAGGGTGAGGCAGTGGAATTGGGACGGCTCAAGGGGCATGTGACTAACCGGATCATCCTGACCGCTCAGAGGATCGTGGGAGAACTCGACACGCACCTGCCGGATGTCAATCCAACGACGGTAAGTGATCTGCTGGGCGCCATTGGTCTGAGCTGGCTCACGCTCTGCTTTCTGCCAGCGGCCATCGCGGCACTGCTGGGCGGGCAAACATTGACGCGATTGGAAGCCTGCGCACTGGAAGCCAGGCTCTTGCACGAGCTGCGACTAACGCCACTGGGATCAGCGCTGGGCTTGGTAGACGAACCCGCGACTGACGAATCAGTGCCAACCAGTGGCATCCCGCCACCACCTGAATCAAAGGTGGTCGCATCAACATGAAGTTCATCAGCACGAAGCCGCGACCACTCCCGATGGATCGATTGAAGATGCTCAAACCGAGCATTAAGGCCATTCGTTGCCATCGCTCGAAAAACGGCCACTCCACAAGCGATCGAGCATCGACATTCGACAACAAGATCGCGTCGCAACAGGGCAACAGCCACGTAACTCGCGAGTGCTACTCAGGGCTAACTTCAAAGTAGCCCTATCTGCGCCCTTAGCCAACCGCATACCACATCAAAGCATTCCGCCGAACCTATTCGTTTTTCGGCGGCGTGGGTTGGTCGGTTCCTACTTCTTTATTGTGGACGTGTCACATAGAGCTGACAGCACAGCGCGGCTGAGTTCTTCCGTGTTTGCACGGTCATTTTGTTGTGTCCGAAAGCTAAAATAGTCAAGAAGGCAGTCCAGTTGCTTCATGTTAAAGATAGATCGAAGCGTGTTTTCGGCATTCGCGTTTATAAATGAGGCTACTCGTTCGACGCATACGTCTGCTTCCAGTGAGTCAACAACGCAAGCGTACATAAACACGCCCAGTAAGTACGAAATTGACTCGGATGGTAAAAGTGCAAACACGGCGCTCATTGCCCTCACTTCGCTCGGTGGAAGTGTGTATGGATCTGAACTATTCAGACTCTCCCGAATTTGCTCATCGCCCTGATCCAGATATTTGCACAGTTGGGACACGATCTTTGCATCAATTGGCCAATTGATTCGTATGCTGTTTAGCAAAAGTTCAGAGTTCGAACAACTTACCATTCCCGGCACCCACAAACGCCCATTTTAGTCCAACAACCATCTCGATCGTTTATGACATTTTGCAATTCACGTCTGTGTCGGGCGTCGCCTCCGCGAAAACAGGTATTCATCATTGCACGTCTAGCTCCGATGCATAGGTCGCCGTTCCGTTTTATACTACGCATAAGATTGCACTCTGGAGCCCACGTAGCTCCAGATTCGGGCTTACATGGACATTGGATGCCCCTACAGCTTCGCCTGGCATTGCAATAGGCAGTTTTTCGAGCACGAAGGTCCGTATAGTCCTCCCAATCGCAGTCGCCTGTATCTTTGCAAAACGCCCTAAAGTGTATCGTAGTAGTAAACCAAAATATCGTTTGGTAGCACTGTGGCGGTTTTGCAAGTCCGCCTAACGGCGCACATAAAGCGGATGCACTTGCAGTTGCAATCGGATCGCAGGGGACTGCAATTGCACCACGTGGCACTCGCAGTCCGGTTGGGTCCATCGAAGTTGGAACAAAGTAAGCCGCAAATAAGTTTGTTGCATCCTCATACCCAATAGGATCTCTGGAGCAGAACCTCCCGAGAGTTGGATCGTAGAGCCGAGCACGATAGTGGTAGAGGACCAGGCCTGCATCCCATTCTCGGCCGGTATAGGTAATGGGGTTGTCTACTGCACTTGCGGCGCGAAGAGCGGCAGCGCTGTCGGTGATCGTGGTCGTACCGTAAGCGGAGTAGGCATATCGCTCCTGGATGCACCGGCGTTACCCTTCAAGATTCGGCGAAACCGGCTTATACCGGATTCGTACCGAAACACTGGATGGAAAGAAACGCACTGACGAACACCGTCAGGTATCGGTCTTATCAACGATTCGCTTGATGGAATGGTAGTCGGGGTGACTGGATTTGAACCAGCGGCCTCTACGTCCCGAACGTAGCGCTCTAGCCAGGCTGAGCTACACCCCGTGCAGGTGACCATGAATTTAACGCGGTTGGGCGGGTAGTCAAGATTGGCAGGAGGAGCGTGGGGGTGGCCCGGGGGGGAAAGGGGGCGGAAAATCACGGGCGGTTGCTTCCCTGGGATCTCAACTTCCGTCACAATGTGAGGGCAAGTCGTGGGTGGGATTGCAGAGGGAAATCATCGTGCGCCCCCGACGAGCCAGTTGAGCTAAGGCGGGGCTTGTTTGGCTGATGCGATTTTGACAGAGTCATCTCCAATCGGTGCACGGTCGATCCATATCCAACAACGCTAACCAATGATCCAACAACGCAAACTCGGCTTCACACTGGTCGAACTCCTGGTGGTCATCGCCATTATTGGTCTGCTGGTGGCGCTGTTGCTGCCGGCCGTGCAGGCGGCGCGTGAAGCTGCACGGCGGATGAGTTGTTCGAACAATCTCAAGCAGATCGGGCTGGCCATTCAAAACTATGAACTGGCCACGCGCTTTATTGGTCCCGGCGGCGTGTTTCATGGCGGGACCCAGATGAATAATGTGGGGCCAGACGGACGCTATACGGGGCTCTCCAATAATCGTCAGTCGCTGCTGTTCTCGATCCTGCCTTACTTGGAGCAGGCGGCTGTCTATAACCAATTCGATATGGCCTGGCCGATGGATGACGCTCGCTTTCCTCCAGCGATTCACAGTGGCATGCGGTTGCGTGGGTGGCGTCTGCCGACGTATGTCTGCCCAAGCGATACCAACCTGCCCATCATTGTGGGCAGCAGCCAGGTCTCGCCGGCTAACTATCATCCCAATCATGGCCCAACCGCGATCCTGAGCGATAACTCGGCTTGCAGTTGCCCGCTGGTCTCGACCTTCGAATCATTCTCGATGCCCGGAACCAATGCCAACAACCCGGCGGGGCCTTATACGCGTCGCGGCATGCCCAGCATGGTGCGCGGTCCGGATGGCACACCCAATGGCCTTGGCTATATCGGTCGACTGGCTGACATTACCGACGGTCTTTCTAACACAATCTTTGTCGGCGAAGTGCGACCGGATTGTTCGAATCATGTGCGGCTGGGTTGGAGCCATTCCAACAAACTCGGTGTACTTACGCAAATACCGATCAACTTCAATAGCTGCGAACCTGACGTGGCATCCGCTCTTGCCAAAGGCAAAGACGCCTGCGCAGCGCGCTGCAACTGGAACGCCGAAGCAGGTTTTAAGAGCTTGCACACCGGTGGGGCTCAGTTCGTCTTCGGCGATGGGTCGGTGCAGTTTATCGGCGAGAACATCGACATGACCACTTACCAGCGTTTGGGCGCCAAAGCTGATGGACAGGTTATCCAAGATTGGCGCTGAATGCCTGCCAGCCTTACACATCTGCTGGCTGGTAACTCTAAGCCTGGTCGTAGGCTGTGGAGCCGACGACGGCAAGGTGCGCGTAGCAGGCAAAGTTCAGCTGGATGGCAAACCGCTGGCGCGCGCCTCAATCGGCTTCATCAGCGGCAATGGAGCTTCGCTGACAAGCGCGGTATCCAATGACGATGGATACTTTGTAACCCGACTGTACCCCGGGCTCAACAAGATATCGGTCAGTCAACGTGAGTCAGTCGCTACCAAACAAGCTGAAAACGGTGCGGATCAAGAGGATGTCTCACCCACCGATGGCCAACTGGCGCGCATGCGGGCCAAACAACAAAAGCGTGGCCCACTGCCTTCTCGTTACACTAACCCCAATCAATCGGGGTTGAGCTGCCAGGTGCAAGAGGACATGGAGTTGCTCGAAATCACGCTTTCTTCCAAGTAACGAAATTGCCGCAGGAGTTGGTTGGCTGGGATGAATCGCTCTGGCCAGAGGCGCATAGAGTTGCTACTCTCGTCTGCGCCGGCAATTCCGCTACCAACGCGCTAGAGGTGTCGGTTGCTTGCCGAAGAACCGCAAAAAGGATTGGGTATCTGGCCGGGTTTGGTCGATGCTACTAACCGTCGCGAGTACATGGGCGCCTGCTGAAAGATGGATAGAAGGAAGCAAGTGCGTAAGTCTGTGCTAGCGAACTTCAGCAGGACCAAACACTAGCGGCACCCAAGGAGGGGCCTTACGATGAGATTCGATCGCCGTCGCTTTGTAACCACCGCCGCTCTGACCAGCGGAGCCCTTCTGTTCGGCCGTCAGGCTTTTGCTCAGCAGCCAGGCACCACCGAGCCGGTCTTTCGTATCTCGAAAAACGATGTAGGCCGCGTCGATCCAGCCCAGCCACACCCGCTGGATCCCGCGCTGCAAATCGCTCGTGATAGCCTGAAGCATATTCGGGAAACAATCAACGATTACACCGCGATCATGGTCAAGAAAGAGCGCATCGGCAGCGAGCTGGGCGAATACGAGTATATGGCCGTCAAAGTGCGCAATCGCAAAATTGTCGATGGCCAAATCAAGCAGCCCTTCAGCGTTTACCTAGCTTTCCTGGCTCCCTCATCCATCAAAGGTCGCGAAGTCATCTACGTCGAAAACCGCAACAAGGGTAGCATTGTCGCGCACGAAGGTGGCTTCCGTGGCAAGTTGCTGCCTACGATGGAATTGGATCCAACGGGAACGCTAGCAATGCGTGGGCAGCGTTATCCAATCACCGATATGGGGGTCGAGAACCTGGTTCTCAAGTTGATCGAGAAGGGTGAGCGCGATCGCCAGCAAGATGAGTGCGAAGTGCAGTTTCGCCGCGGGGCCAAGGTCGGCAACCGCGAGTGCACTATGTTGACTGTGATGCATCCGCATCCACGTCCACACTTCGACTTCCATGTCGCCGAGATCTTCATTGATGACGAGCTGCGAATACCGGTGCGTTATGCCGCGTACTCCTGGCCGAAGGTTCCCGGTGGCGAAAAGGAATTGTTGGAAGAGTACACTTACCAGAAGATCAAGCTGAACGTCGGTTTGACCGACCTGGACTTTGACCGCACCAATAAGAACTATAACTTCTAATGCCAGCCGCTACTGGCGCTCGAAATATATAGTTAGGCATATCGGTTTTGCAGACAAACCTGACCGCTTACAAGGAGGTAACGGCAATGGTTGAAATTGAGACCAGTGTTTCTCATCAACTGGGAAATCTCGGCGCGCTCAATCGGCTGCACGAGATGGTCGATTCGCTGCAGGACCGATATCGCGATCAAGTTCACTGCGTAGAGAGTATCTGGAACGGTAACGAGCTGGACATCTCTTTCGCTGCTTACGGCTACCATATCAATTGGCACGCCACAGTTCTGGCCGACCGCATTGCGCTGGTTGGCCGAATTCCTACCTCGGCTCGAGCCTACCGCGGCAAGATTGAACAGGCGATTGTCGCGCGGGTAGAGCAAGTCTTTCAGGAGAGGTAGTGACCAGCGCCACCGCAGGCTGGCTTCTTGCTAAAATGCTGCTCCAATCAATCCCCACTAGGTATCTTTGGAGCTTACAGCATGCGTGTGTCTTATCTGCTTTGTGCGTTGGTCGGCTGGTTGTTGAGCGTTCATTCTGCCAGCGCTCAGACCTTCGAGGATTTTGACTCGATTCAATTGGCGACCCTCAAGAATGCTCAGGGCATGACGGTCAAGGTCACCAACTATGGCGCGACCATAACATCCATCGTCGTGCCGGACCGTCAAGGCAAGCTGGCTGATGTGGCCTTGGGCTACAACAAGGTCGAAGACTACATCAATGCGGTCAACAAGCCCTATTTCGGAGCGATCGTAGGTCGTTACGGTAATCGCATCGCCAAGGGCAAGTTCAGCATTGGGGACCAGAGCTATACGCTGGCAGTCAACAATGGGGAGAATCATCTGCACGGCGGCATTATCGGCTTTGATAAAGTTGTCTGGACGATGAAGCCCCAGGCGAGCAAGGACGGTCAGGCCGTCGTGCTGACTTACCTGGCTAAAGATATGGAAGAAGGATATCCAGGTAACTTGAACGCAACGGTAACGTACTCACTGAACAACAAGAACGAGTTGAAGGTCGACTACCTGGCGACGACTGACAAGGCGACAGTTGTCAACTTGACTCAGCACACCTACTTCAACCTCAAGGGAGAAGGTGAAGGTACGATCCTGGATCACGAGTTGATGCTGAATGCTGATAGTTATACACCGGTTGATGCTGGATCGATTCCAACCGGTGAGATCGCGCCGGTGAAAGATACTCCCTTCGACTTTAACGTCTCCAAGCCGATCGGCCGCGACATCGACCAAGCGCATGAACAGTTAAAGTTTGGGGCAGGGTTTGATCATAACTTCGTACTCAAACGGAGCGAGGGTGACAAGTCCTTGCAACTGGCCGCGCGTGTGTTGGAACCAAAATCGGGGCGCGTGCTGGAGATTACGACGACCGAGCCAGGCATACAGTTCTACTGCGGGAACTTTCTGGATGGACGGCTCAAGGGCAAAGCGGGCAAGCCCTATATCCATCGCGGCGGCTTTTGCTTGGAGACCCAGCACTATCCGGACAGCCCCAATCGGCCGAACTTTCCTTCGACGCTGCTGGAACCTGGTAAGCAGTACGTGAGCTCGACCGTCTTCAAGTTCTCTGTTCAGAAGTAAACAGCGATTTCATGTCGCGACAAGTCTCCCAGAGCGAGTGACGCAGCTCCGGCAAGCGAGCCTTGGCTACGATCCGCAGTCGACCACAGGGTGTAGGCTGGGCTCGCATCGTCGATTTGTACTGTTCGTCGCCGCGCAGGTAATCAACTGCGATCATGCCTTCGCCGATGTGATGACGCAGACAGACACATAGCAGTATCCTGCCGACTTTGTGGGCGTCTTCGGCAGGGTCGCGACCGCACTGGTAACCGAAGGCGATCTTGTTGCGCATCAGCCATGCGTTGGCGGCTACGGCGCGACCCTCCCGTTCCAGCAGAGCAATTTCAGCCGATCCATCGATAAGCATGTCATGCATGGCGTGCTGGAAGAATTGTTTGAAGTTAGGGGCAGCGAAGCAGCCCGGCTGACCTACTGATTGCCAGCGCAATTGATGCAGTCGAATTAGCTCTTCGATAAAGAACTGAAAGTTGCCTGGCTGGTTGGAGGCCAGTTGCAACTGGAAGTTGCCCTTTTCAAAGCGGTTGAGGAAATTGCGGATCTGAGCTCGCTGAGTTCTGGAGAAATTGGCTTGGATCGTATCCCAGCCTTGTTCCAGATCAATCCGCCATGTATTGAGCGTTGGCTTCCAATGCGTGACGTGGCCGCGCGAAGCCATCTCTTGGTGAAACGCAGTCATCCAGGCGTCCGACTGGCAGCAGCCCTCCAGTTCCAACTGATCCCATTTCTGTTGTCCACTGACCAACCACTCAACCAGCGTTTGTTGGACCTCTGTGGCATGTTCGGGGCAATGCAGGATCGACTGGAAATCGCTGCAAATGGGGCCATCACCGAGAAATCTCAAGGTCGTGCCGGTCGCAAATCCTTCTTGACGGTACCATGGAACCAGGCCGACCAGACGTCCGTCGCCAGCTCGCATCGCGATCACGTTTAAGGACTCACCTTGTTTGCGATAGGCATGCCAGGCATTGAGCATCCATAGCGGTGATTGCATGGGTGAGGGGCAATACAGCCGATCCCACTGGCCGATCAACTCGTTTAACGACTCGGACTGGTCGATTAATTGGATGGTCAACATGGGATGCTCTGCCAACTGCGACGGATGGATTTGCGCGCGAAACTTTGCGACGACTGAGATATCCATGTTTAGCTTGCGGACGAACCCAACGCCGGGTTTCCGCCTAGTCAAACACGCAGGTCGCAGTGGTATCGGTGGAGCAATCGTTACAACCGACGCGACTGAGCGGGTGTAAATGGGCGTTATGCCCCAAAGTACGTCACCCGGTATCTCAGTCGATATGATCCATCACGTTCTCGAAGGTCCCTGGCGGCAAGCGAGGAACGCGGCCCGGTTCACTGAGGACTTGGAAGGATTGATAGATGGACACGGATCGTTCGCCATCGAAACATTGCAGCAAGTAATAGAAGGGATAGATGACCAGGCTTTGATCAGGCGAAGCCACGCCGATGACAAAGTTTGACTCGTCGAACTTGACCTTCACCCATGCCCATCGAAACGTTGCGACCAGGCATTCGCCCCACAGACAGCCCAGCACAAAAGCCTGTTCCTCTGGGTCGGCGTCTTCCTGATTCTTGACGCCTCTGCTGACAAGATCGGCAACATAGAGGTCTACGGCGGCAACGTTCTTGCTGGTTGAGGGTCGTTGTCCACCCAAACCGAGCCACTCTTGAGCCAGGAAGGCGGCCTCGGTGATGTCGTCGATCATGTCGGGGTCATGGATGTACTCGAATTCCCGTTTGGGTTGGTCCAAGGTGTCAACGTCCTCAATGAATCCAAACTTGCCTCAGTAACTTTGTTCATGGCACTAAGAGAGCCACAGGTGCTCTTGTGCGAGCAAACCTGAGGCTTGGCTGGGACTGGCTGCGGTGATATCGCTCTGGTCCACCCCTTTAAGTTTAGCCTGTTTTGACAGGTGTGGGATTCAGATGGAAAAGCTTGCCAAACCGAAAGAGATTTTTTTGAAAAAATCAAAAAAACCGTGACTCGCTTATAGCATTTCAGGCCTTGGTGATAGAGAATTCTCGCAGCGCGATAGCCGATGAGGGGCCATGTCGGCAACGGTGTGGTTTCGGTTTAGCGCCTATGGGTCGCCAATCATTTGTGATCGCTTTACTCGGGCGTAAGTGGTTATGGGTGGTTGGTGGCCTCTTTTCTTTTTGTGTTCTCTCGGGCCGAATTTGGTATAAGATGAGTAGGCAGTTCGGAGGAAGCGACTGAGGACTGTATTTGCCCTTATGCATTCGTCTGGTACACGATGGCACAGAGAATTGGATTCCTATGGCTGATCTTGATTGTGGCAGGCTGCGGTCCGCGACCGGTGCCTACGATGCCCGTCGGTACGCACGGTCCGCAAGGCTCCTTGGTTACCCCTGTACCAGAACATCAACGGCTATTGGGACTGGCGCAGTGTACTCCGGCTGAGCAAGCCCAATTGATGTTGTATGAAGCCTTTCAGGCGCGAGGCAACAAACGCAAAGGCATCGATCGAGCGCAGTGCGAATTCTCGCCTGGCGTGTCCTACCCGGTTCAAGCCCAGTGGATCTTTGATCCGCGAT
This sequence comes from Ottelia alismoides, assembly GCA_037367405.1. Taxonomy (NCBI): domain Eukaryota; kingdom Viridiplantae; phylum Streptophyta; class Magnoliopsida; order Alismatales; family Hydrocharitaceae; genus Ottelia; species Ottelia alismoides. The sequence continues at coordinate 7,612,918 of JAZKJV010011400.1, read as the reverse complement.
GCAAGTCGCTAACTGTCCACATCAAGTGGGACAGTCGGATCAAGGCCGATCGGGATGTTCACGTAGCCATCTCCCGTGTGCTCAACAACGGCTTCTTCCGGAATTTGGACAGCTTCTATTTCGTACACGCCGCTTTGCACATGGAGAGCGCCCAGCAAACGCTCAAACCAGTCAATTCCAACGCAGTCTTCTTCTGCAGTTCCAAGCGGGCTTCTGCCACGGAGTTGACGATCCGGGCCAGCATCTCCAAGCCCTAATGCCGCATATCCCTTGAGCCTCGGCGAATTTTCTGGGGCTCGGACCGCGCCGGCCTTGTGAACCCCGGAAGCTTCTTGCGGTAAACAGCCTGCCAGAATTGCCCAACAGGGGTTCACCGAAAATGGATCCAGGCTATATTTAGGCGAAATTGATCACCCGAGGGCGTAGCTCAGTCGGTAGAGCAACGGACTTTTAATCCGTTGGTCGTGGGTTCGAGTCCCACCGCCCTCACTCCGCAAATTGCGTCATCGCAACTCTCTATGCGGGTGGCAACGCCAGGCTTCGGCGGTTCTGGGCTTCGGCGGTTCTGGGCTTCGGCGGCTCTGGGCTGCGCGGGCTACACTTTGGCCGTGCTCTTGCATACGTCATCTCGTCACGGTCCTTCGCCGCAGCGGGCAGGCAATCACACGTTCGTTTGAGCTTTGATTGCGAGTTGAAATGTCTCTCTAGCTCGCAATTGCTACCAGGCTGCTAAGTGCGAGCTGTTTTTTTGATTTTGAGGGGATATCGGATCTCGGTGTTGTGACGATTTTGCTGGACAGCGATTAATGGTGACCTATGCTCCTGTGAGCGCTGCTTGGGGAGGCTTGGTCCCTGGACCTTCTTCTCGGCCGCCCTGTGACTCGACTCGCACCTGCCCCCCGAGCTTGGGCTCCGGGCAGCGGCAGTCCCTTGATTACGCTATCTCTTACGAGCTGAACATGAACTTCTCCTTTGCCATAAAGTCTGTATTGATTGCAACGTTTCTGATTTCCTCAGGGGCTATCCTGTTTTCCAGTTGGCTGGCTGGCAGCGTCTTAAGTTGGGCAACCGGTAGTACTGCAGTCGTCGTAGTTGCGGGACTGAGCGTACTGATGTCTCGCTGGTTGCATTGGATGAACCACTTGGCGACAGAAAACGCGGCCAAAGTGGCCGCGATGGAACGCTCTCAAGCGGTGATCGAATTTAACTTCGATGGCACGGTTCGATATGCCAATCAAAACTTTCTGCAAACACTGGGCTACTCGCAGGAGGAGATCGTCGGAAAACATCACAGCATGTTTGTCGAAGAGTCCTACAAGAGCTCCCCGGCTTACACCGAATTCTGGGATAACTTACGTCGCGGCGAGTTTACTTCAGCAGAGTACAAGCGTGTGGGCAAAGGTGGCCGAGTCGTTTGGATTCAAGCCTCCTACAACCCCATCTTCGATCGACATGGCAAGCCAATTCGTTTTATCAAGTTCGCTTCGGACGTAACCAGCCAGGTCCAAGAACGCGAGGACTTGAAGGATAACGTCAACGCCATGCTGAAAGTTGTCTATCAAGCTGCTCGTGGAGACTTGACTCACCCAATCGAGGTTCGTGGCGATGATGCCATCGGTCAAATGGCCATGGGGCTGGACCAGTTTCTGGCCGACTTGAGACTCAGCATTGCCTCTATCGCCCAAAACGCGTCGACCCTGGCAGGTGCCTCCGAAGAACTGGCCGCCGTCAGCGCGCAGATGTCTACTTCGGCCGATAAAACGTCATCACAAGCCAATATCGTGTCAGCGTCCTCTGCCCAGGTCAGCCAGAGCGTGCAGACAGTTACGACCGGCGTTGACGAAATGAATGCGGCCATTCGTGAAATCGCCAAAAGTGCTTCCGAAGCAGCCAAGGTCTCCAGGCATGCTGTCGAGGTGGCCAACAATACTAACACCACCGTCTCCAAACTGGGCGAGAGTTCGGCAGAGATCGGCAAGGTCGTCAAGGTCATTACTTCGATCGCCGAGCAAACGAATTTGCTTGCCCTGAATGCCACGATCGAAGCGGCTCGAGCCGGCGAATCTGGCAAGGGTTTTGCCGTGGTTGCCAACGAAGTTAAAGAACTGGCCAAGGAGACGGCCAAAGCGACCGAAGACATCAGCTTGAAAATCGAAGCTATCCAGGCGGATACACAAGGCGCTGTTTCGGCCATTCTACAAATCAGCAATGTCATCAACCATATCAACGACCTCTCCAGCACGATCGCTAGCGCAGTTGAAGAACAGACCGCGACATCACTGGAAATGGGGCGCAACGTCAGCGAGGCTTGTAAAGGTAGCGACGAAATCGCGCAGAACATCACCTCAGTCGCTTCCACGGCTCATTGCACTCTGCAAGGGGCCAGCGATACGCAACAAGCGGCTAACGAATTGTCGCGCATGGCCAACCAACTGCAACAACTGGTCGGTCGCTTTAAGTATGAAGCAACCTTAGGTGCATAAAGCGCGACCGAAAGAGTAACTTGGCCAGTTGTATTCGTAGCCACCGCTGCCAAGCGGCGGAAAACGCTTACCTTCACATCCACCGTCCGGCGACGGTGGCTACGAAAGGCACCAGTACACGGCCGCCGAGATCGCCGCGCCACACGGCACAGTGCAGACCCAGGCCAGCATCACTTCGCGAGCCTTGGGCCAATGGATGTTTCGCGAGGCAAGTCCAATCCCTATCAGGGAACCCACACTGACATGCGTGGTGCTGACGGGCAGGCTGTATAGGCTGGCGCTAATAACCAGTCCGGCTGTCACGATACTGGCAATCAGTCCGTCCCCCGGGTTGATGTCGGTGATCTTCTTGCCCAGCGTTTCAGCCACGTTACGCGCATCCAGCAGGCCGCCGGTCGCGATCATCAGCGCGATGGTCAAGAAGCTCAGGCTAACGTCAACTCCTTCAACGACGAACATCAGGGCCACCATCTTCGGCGTATCGTTCAGGCCCCGAGCAAAACTGGCCGCTCCTGTACTGATAAAGTGTGCCATGTCCAAACCCTTGGAGCGGATCGTGGGCAAACGCTTCAGCCGCCTTAGCACATACGTAATCACGGCACCGATTGTCAGAGCGATCACCGGGCTGAAGATCAGCGGATAGACCACTGCGGGTCCCAGGGCCATCAGGTTGACGTCCCAACCACAGCCCATCCAGCCTGCACCAACCAGCCCGCCCAATAGTGCATGCGTGGTCGATACTGGAAAGCCACCGCGAGTGGCCAGGAAACTGGTCATGGCTGCACCCAAAGCCACCGCGCTACAAAACTTGGGCGTTTGAGCCAATTGGTCAGCGACTATTCCGCGGCCACCAAACGTGTGGAGCATTCCGCCTGCCACATACAGAGCCGCCAAAGAGCCAGCCAGCGTCAAACCTGTACCCCAGGCCATGGCTACCTTCAGGCTGGCAGTACCGCTGCCATAGAGCGAAGCGACTCCTTTGAAATTAGCATTGGCGCCATTGGTGAAGGCTACGAATAAAACCGATGCCACCAGCAGACCGGTCAGCACCTTATAGCCCCTGGCCGAGTTTGTTTTCCTTGGTCTCGGCGGGATGCTCTTTCAGCGATACATACTCCTTCCATGACCCTTCGTACAAGCGCACCTGGGGATAGCCGGCGACATGCTGCAAGTAGAACCGCAACAAACTGCCCTCACGCGAGGTGCCGCAGTAGACGATGATTTCTTTGTCAGGCGTCAGTCCCACCGAGTTCAACTCGGCCTGGTTGCGTTCAAGCGACAAGAATTGATGTGTGTTGTTTGCCTCCATGAGCCGAGCCCAATGAAAGCTGATGGCACCGGGGATATGGCCTTTGCGCAACCAGATGTCGTCCTTGCCCAAGTACTCATTGATTGGTCGAGCATCTACCACGACGACGCCAGGTTGTGATTTCTTGTTCAAGAGTTCGTCCAGACTGATGCCGATCTCAGGGCGCTTCAGCGACGTTACCTTGCCAGGAGGATTACCAAAGTACTCTTGTGTTACTGGCAGACCAGCAGCTTGCCAGCCCGCCAGGCCCCCATCGACGATCCGAATGTCCTCGACTCCAAACTTCTCCAGTACATAAGCAACCATACTGGCACTGAGAATCTCGTCGTTGGGCAGTTTATCGCCAGTAGCATAAATCAAGTGCGTGCGACCGGGCGTAACACCGGCGCGGTTGAGCAAGGCCACGGTCAGCTCATCTGGCAAGTACTGGACGGGAACGCCGAGATCCGTTCCACGCAGAGTATCGAAGTTGATGTGGTGAGCGCGGGGCAAGTGGCTACGAAAATAATCTTTGTATCCGCCTCGAGTATCCAGTACGATCGGTCTGTTGGCATCGGTCGATTGGGTAATCAGTTTGTGTGCCTCAGCCGGAGAGATCAGCCCTATCTCGGCGCGCAAATTGGCCGGCAGGATCAGTCCCAGTACCGCTACCACGCTGCCAACGATCAATCGGAAATTCATCGCCTTAGTCCTCGGTTTGCACGGCCAATACTCTGACATTCAAAAGAACGTAAGAGTGTTTAGGGGCCATGTCAAGTAGGATGGCCGGGTAAGCTGACTGCAGAATTCCGGGACTTTGTTTGAATTTTGAAGGCTGAAATCTACAATCAATAACTGTGCTTGAACGTTAGGATCCGTAAAAAAATAAATGACCGGACTCACAGTGCAGCAGAAATTCAGGCGAGGCCGTTGCAAAGTGTTTCATGTAGCCTTGGTGGGGCGTGGTCGTCGAAGCGACACGTCTTATGCATGCAGGTTATTAATTGGACAGCGCCACTTGGCGTAGCCACCGTCGCCAGACGGTGGACGCGAAAGTTAACGCTTTCCACCGCTTGGCAGCGGTGGCTACGAAGACTTCGTCCAGTGAGTTTGCCCAGCTTGCCAAGTGGCGCTGTCCATTTAAGATCCACGCGAACACTCGCAGTTGGCTGCTTATACTGAGTGCTTGACTCTTTTCCTACGCTAAGTCCGGTCATTTATTTTTTTACGGTTCCTTACCACAGCTCTGATTTTCATCGAGGTTTTCGTGACTGCTTTCTTGTGCCTACCGGTCCCGCTCTTGCGTATTGGCCTGCTCGTTTGCCTGGCTACCTCGGGCATGTATGGGACGGAATTGTATTCGACGTGCTCGGGGCAGGACCTGGTTAGCCAGTCGCTGGCCACCACCAGTGAGACGCTCGACAGCCAGAACACGCTGGTCAATGCCTTGGACCAGGAGATCAGCAAGGCCCTGGCCGACTGGCAGGTGCCCGGCCTGGCCGTAGCGCTGGTGAAAGACGACAAAGTCTGGCTCAGCAAGGGCTACGGTGTCAAGCAGGTTGGCACAGCCGATAAAGTCGATGCCGATACCCTATTTGCGATTGCTTCGAATTCGAAAGCGTTCACCGCAGCCGCTCTGGCAATCTTGGTTGATGAAGGCAAACTGAAGTGGGATGACCGCGTCAGTCAGCATCTGCCTTGGTTCCGCTTGAAAGACCCAGTGGCCAGCGCCGACATTCGAGTGCGAGACTTACTGTGTCATCGAAGCGGCTTGGGGACCTTTAGTGGCGACTTGTTATGGTGGGGAACTGGCTACAAGCCCAAAGAGATCCTGCAGCGGGCCGTACACCTGGAGCCGGCGGGCGTTTTTCGCGCTGATTATGGTTACTCGAATCTGATGTTCCTGGCAGCCGGAGAAGTTATCGAGGCGGTCAGCGGGCAAAGCTGGTCAGAGTTCATCAAGTCGCGCATACTTATGCCCCTCGAAATGCAGCGCACGGTGACCAGTGTGCGCGACCTGGCTAGCGCCGGTAACTATGCGACTCCGCACAAGACGCTTAAGGATTCTTCCAAACCGATCCCCTGGATGAACTGGGACAGTATGGCCGCGGCTGGCGGGCTGATCTCTAGCGCCGACGAGATGTCAAACTGGATGCGTGCTCAGTTGCGGGCTGGTCAGTTATCGGGAGACCAACGCCTGTTCAGCGAAGCAGCCAGTCATGAAATGTGGCAAGCGCATACGGTCTTGAAAAGTCCCTTAAAACCTTCCAGTCGGTTTCCATCGACGCACTTTCGCGCTTATGGCTTGGGTTGGGCGTTGTCGGATTACAAGGGTGTGAAGCTAGTGGCTCATGGCGGAGGTTACGATGGCATGTATTCGCAGGTCGTGCTGGTTCCCGAACAGAAGTTGGGCGTGGTTGTGTTGACCAACAGCATGACATCGATCTCCAGCCTGATTGCCTATCGCGCCATCGACCTGGTCTTGGGTGGCGAGCAAAAGGATTGGAGCGCCGAGAATCTTGAGCAGTTCAAGAAGTCGCGTGAAGAGTTCGAAGCACGGATCGCCAAAGCGACCACCAAAGTGGTCGAAGGCACTTTACCCAGCCATCCGCCGACGGCTTACGCTGGCAAGTTCCGCTGCCCGCTGTATGGCGAAGCGGTGGTCGAAGTGACCAATGATAACAAGTTAGTCTTCAAGCTCTTGCCCTACCCTGCCCTGGTGGCGGACTTGGAGCACTTGCACTACGACACATTTGTGCTGCGTTGGCGCAACGAGTTTGCCTGGTTCGATGCCGGCACCGCTCATTTCGTGGCCAACGCCAAGGGTGAGTTCATCAAGATCGAACTGGATGTCCCCAACGATGATCTATGGTTCTATGAACTGAACCTGCAGCGCGTGCCCTAAGCACTTGAGTAAAAGTTTTTCGGGGCAAAGGCACGTACTAGAGCCCCGGATCGAGTCGTTGGCAAAGCAATGTTGAACTAAAAGCGTCACTGCTTCGACTAACAGACACATACAAAGGTATGTTTGGCTGCTCGTCTGGAATCGCTTGCCGCCAGGTGCAATTCTTAATGGCACAACAGCTGGTTTAGTTTCTTGCTTGACTAACTGCGTCTGCGTCGGCGTCGAGTAGGAGTAGGAGTAGGAGTAGGAGTAGGAGTAGGAGTAGGAGTAGGAGACGCCGAGGCCATGCTTGGGGCTCGTTGCCACTACATCACTAAGCGACGGTCCCAGTCCAAGTCCAAGTCCAGGTTCAAGTCCAGGTTCAGGTCCAGGTTCAGGTCCAAGTCCAGGTTCAAGTCCAGGTTCAGGTTCAGATAAGAATCGATCCCAGCGTGCTAACGTGAAACCGTTTCGTCCTTGGCTAATGAGTGCCTTTGACCCGAAAAACTTTTGCTCAAGTGCCCTGGCAGTGTATTGAAAAGCTTGCGCGACCAAGCGTCGCGCGAAGCTGGCGGTTGGTCAGGTTTGAGTATCGAACAGCTCGGGGTGAATATTAAACCAGCGAGGGCGTTGCGAGTTAACCTCCAGGGCTCGCTGGGCTGACCGAGCGTATTGGCTGCGAGAGACATGGATGTTGTGGGCTGCTCGTCGCAGATAATCTTCGAAGGTGCCTACTGTTCGGCCGCGCGTCATATCGGCGGCCATTAGCAGTTTGCCATCTTGGACCAGGCGTTTCAGGTCAGCCCCTGAAAAGCCTTCGGTGGCTTGAATAATCTCTGGCCAGGCTTCGTGCTGCGACACGGCTACGTGGCTACCCATCAGCCTTTCCAGCAGCGCTTGTCGGTCGGCGCCACCTGGCAGTTTCATCTCCAGCCACAGTTCGATTCGGCCAGAGCGCACCAGGGCCGGTGGGATATTGCCCAAATCCATGGCCGTCATGATCACGCACACGCTACTGGCACTCTTGCTTTCCAAGCCGTCGAGCATCGTCAAGAGATACCGATACAGTCCGTGTTCTTTGCCGCTTTCGAAGATCACGTCGCTATCATCGATGAAAACGATCGAGGGCGAATTGGCCATGGCCCTGTGGAAGATGTGGTTGACCTGGTGATAAAAGTACTCTGTGCCCGAAATGATCGTGCCATCGATCAGAAAGAACTTGCCGCACAGACGCCGAGCCAAAGCGCGACCAACGGTCGTTTTGCCAGTGCCGGGAGGCCCAGCCAACATGACGCCGCGCTTGGGAGACAGGCCGAGTTGTTTAGTCAGAGCCAGGTTCTCCAGCGGTAGGATAATGTTGTCTTCCAGCGCTGTCACCACATCGCTAACGCCCAGCAGGTCTTGCAACTGAACGGGCTGTACCTCGTCGACTTCGACATTGCTGCCCATGCCCTGACTTTGAATGAACTCGATCAGCGCCGCAGTATCAATACTATCGGTCGCGTTAAAGTACTCACAAATGCGGTGAATGCGAGTCGCATTCAAGTTAGGGGCAAAGTTGAAGACTTCCTCGAAATTGATCTGCGATACATCGTGGCGCAGAAAAATACGATAGAAGTGTTCGTAATCCCGCTGCGTGAAGTCTTCGATCGAGGTATTCCAATCGGTGTTCGACCAGGTGTAAGAGACTTCGCCCGTCGAACCGACAACTAGTTGCGCGCCCCGCTGTTTGATCAGCAGCAGAAGAGCCTTGAAGACCGAGTCATGATAACTGCCGCGAGGGCTACCACTGCAAGAGTTGGCATACTCAAAGAAAAGTTCGAAATCATCGATGATAACCAGTGAATACTTTTCAACGGCTCGTGAGATTACCCTGTACATCGCATCCTGCATACCCAAAGGATGTCCGGTGCCAACTTCGCGAATGAACTGGGAGACATCCAACCAGTGAGCACCGGTTTGACGCTGGAATTCTCGGAGCACAGTTGTTCGGCCCATGCCATTGGAAGCACTCAACTTCAACAAGGGCAATTTCTTCTTCCAGTGCAACAGAAATTCAAGAGCAGTTTGTTGTGAGGGGCTGAGCGAACTGAGCTTGTTTTGCATGGAACTTCAACAGACACAGCGTCTGTGCATACTGAGGGGCATTAAATACAGTCCACCAACTCAAATGAGAGGCTGGATACCGCTAGATTATTCCAATTCTGTCAGATTTTTGACACAATTTGCTATCCAAGGTTCGCAAAAATAATGACTTGGCTGGAAATTAGCCGACAGTCAGCTCGGCCCGCGGCCTCCTTCGATTTGAGCTCATCGTAGCGGTCGATTCAATCTTGCTAGAATTTGGGCGATGTTAGTTTTGAGCGGTATTAGTTTACATGTGAAGTAATGGGCTAACCGCAGGGGTCGGGGGATGAGGGGCCGGAGCAATGCTTGGGAAATGCTGAGCATCGACCCTATCTGACTAGCCTACGGCCGTGGCCAGCCAGTAAAATGGCAGCCATGATCGCTAAGTGTGGAGGAAAAGAAATTTCTGATGCTCAATAGAACTTATTGTTGGCTCGCCTTCGGATTGCTTGCAATCTTTACTGGATTCTTGGGGTATCGTTATGCGATGCTCCAGATTCAAGTGACGCTGGCACATGCGTTGGTGGATACATTGATCTCGCTAAAGAACAGCGGCTTAAATCAAACTACCCGTCCAGATGACGCACTTGAAGGCCTGAAAAATTATTACCTTCCTGGATCACAATTGCCGAAAGGTAGTGTGTTGAGTGAAATGGTTGAAATGGTACGTAAGGATTGCATACAGCAAATGCTCGACAGTAAAGAAGTAGTGATCAGCGATCCCGGTCCGCCAAAAATCGAATAGATTCGGTGGAGCGTTTTCACTGTGGTATGCGGTTGGGTATGGACGCAGATGAAGCTACTTTGTCGTATGCTGTAGTTGGACGCGGAAGAAGTGTCTTACAAGCCCTGAATTGATGCGATTGCAGCGCGTGAAGTACACACTCTGGCCTCATGATACGAAGCATTACTCCGTGGCTTGTGCGCATAGCTTCACACTTGTGGCCTGCACATCGATCCGGTGTTCTTGATACATACCGCAGCGCGCCCCTCATCCCCCGGCCCCTTCTCCCCTGAGTACAGGGGCGAAGGGGAGACCCTTCGATTTGAGCTCGTCGTAGTGGTTGATTGAATTTTGTTAGAATTTGGGCGATGTTAGTTTTAAGCGGAGTTAGTTTACATATAAAGTAATGGGTTAACCGCAGGGGTCGGGGGATGAGGGGCCGGAGCAATGCTTGGAGCACCCTACCGGTTAGATGTCAACGCTGTGGTCTGCGCAGCGGCGATAGATTAGACTCTTGCCATAGCTTGTTACCTACAAGCTGGCTACAACTCGCAGTCTGGTTTTGCAGTATCTAACCGCGCAAGTCTATTGGAGTACGTACAGAACATGTTGATTCGTATCGATGTCCGCCAGGTAATGACCGTGGTCGGCCTGGCATCGCTTCTAGCCTGCACGAGCACCAGCAGTCTGGCGCAAGAACAGCAGCTCCAGCCCTACGCGGCAACTGGCAATGGTGACTTCGTTGTTGGCCCCGAGTATCGGCTCGATCCTGATTTATCAGACAAAGGCAATCCCAAAGGCAAGAGTTTTGAGTTCTCGATGCGGCTGGCGGACAGCCAAATCTTTCGCGGCGATGACAAGACACTGGATCCCAAAAAAGATGTGCGCGGCGAGCGCAAGATCTTCGTGTATATCCCAGCCGCGTATCGCGATGGTGACCAGGCACCGCTGCTGGTCATTCACGATGGACCAGCCCAATTGCCCTTGGTTCGCAATGCTTTGGATAACTTGACTATTTCCAAAGATCCAAACCGCACGCTGCCGGCCTTCATCGTGGTGGCTGTTCAGAATGGCGGTAACGACGGCAAGGGCAGCCAGCGCGGATTGGAATACGACACGATGTCCGATCGATTGGCTCGCTTCATTAACGACGAAGTTCTGCCAGCGGTTCTCAGCAACGCTGAAATCAAGGCAGCGTATCCTAAGTTGGCGATCTCCAAGGACCCGTGGGCTCGTGGCGTCCTGGGCTGCAGTTCAGGAGGAGCCGCTGCGCTATCGATGGGCTGGTTTCGTCCGGACCTCTTTCGCCGTCTGATTACTTACTCGGGCACCTTTGTCGATCAACAGGATGACGATGCAGCCGAGGAAAGTCAGTATCCGCTGGGCGCTTGGGAATACCATTCAGGTATGAAGCTGATCGAAACCACTGAAAAGAAGCCGCTGCGTATCTTCACTCACGTGGCCGAGTTTGATAACCGGGCAGACGATCCTGAAGAGACTTACCATAATTGGGTCATGGCCAACGTGCGCACGGCCGCCGCGCTGAAAGCCAAAGGCTACGACTACCGTTATGTATTCAGCCGCCAATCCAAACATTGCGATGGAAGAGTCTTCCAGCATACCCTGGCCGATACCCTGGTATGGATGTGGAAGGACTAGTAGTACAGCGCAGCTTGGGGGAGGAGCCCTAAGGCGAAGATTCGGGAGGGGGCGCGCGGCAGGGAGGAGTCAACCCTGGCGCATGGCCCCGGCTTCAAAATCGCCAGGCGGTGGGAAGCCGCCATTTTCGCATCCACCGTCTGGCGACGGTGGCTACATAATGCTCATCCACCGTCTGGCGACGGTGGCTACATAAGAGGGTTGCTGGTGGTCAGGCTAGTTCGGTTATTAGCTTGCCTTCATCAGTGGCCTGAGTGGGGCTGCCGAAGCTGGTGGTGAACTGCGTGTTGGGTTCAACATCAAAACGTTTCAAGATGGTGGCCAGCAGGTCGGCTACGCGATAGGACTTGCCCTCGATGGCGGTCCCTTCGCGATTGGTCTGGCCGATTACCTGGCCGCCAGTGATGCCAGCTCCGCCGATTACTACTGGAGTAATATCGGGGAAGTGGTCGCGACCATTGGCTCCATTGATCACCGGTGTGCGGCCAAACTCGCCCATCCACAGAACCAGCGTCTCGTCCAGCAAACCGCTGGCCGACAAATCTTCCATCAGTGTCGCCCAGGGACGATCCAGTTGGCCACACAGGTTCTGCACAGCGTTGAAGTTATCATCGTGAGTATCCCAGCCGTCCAGCTTGACTTCGACGAAATGGACACCTGATTCCAGCAATCGTCTGGCCAACAAGCACTGCTGACCAAAGTCGGTGTCGCCATAGCGTTCGCGCGATGCCTGGGGTTCCAGTTCGAGATTCAAAGCATCCATGAAATCTGTTGAGACGATCTTCTCGACGCGCTTGAGCATGGCCTGGCGGCGCTGGACGATTGGCTCCTGGTGGTCGGCCTCGAACTCGGCCCCCAGTTGACTGACCAAGCCTAGTTGCTTGCGTTTACGACGTAACTCATGGAGTAACTCTTTGGCTTGCGTGGCATCCTCAATGACAAACGGTGCGTGCTCGGGGCCCATGAAGGCTGGGCCATGTGCGCGGCCACCAATCGATACATACTTGGGTATCTCCGCTGCAGGTGTATGACGCGAGACGATCGAGCCCAGGGCCGGGCGGGGAAAAGAAGGCACAGGTGAAAAGCCGGTATGCATGGTGTAGTCACCTCGATCATGATCGCCCTCAATCGAAGTGAGGTTGCGAATGATCGCCAGCTTGTCCATATGCTGAGCGATTCTGGGCAGAGTTTCACTAATATGAATGCCGGTGACGCAAGTGGGTATGGATCGCAGCGGACCGCCCGTCCTGACGCCTGGTTTAGGATCAAAGGTATCCAGTTGGCTTGGCCCACCTGCCATCCACAACACGATGCAGCGGCGGGTTCGAGCCGTTAATGAAGCCGTAAAAGCATCTAGCCGGGCGGCGCCCAGCAAGCCACACATACCACCCAGGCCGCCATACAACAGTTGACGTCGGTTCCACGAAAGCATGACTACATGTCTCCTCAGAGCAAGATCAAATTCGTACTGCGTTATTCGTAGCCACCGCGGCCGGGCGGTGGGAACGTTGACTTTCGCTTCCACCATCTGGTGGCGGTGTTCAATTAGTGATCAGTGGTTAAAGAAGAATTCGTTGGAATGAATCAAGGCAAAAGCAACTTCATCCAGGGAGCGAGTTTGGCAAAGTTGCCGCTGCTGAGGGCTAGGCAAGCGTCCCAGTGTTTTCAAGTACAAATCGTCCAGCGAATCGGTGGGTGATTTGACTTTTTCGGTCAGACGCATCATCAAGCCTTGGACCGATTCGCGGTACAGATTGGTTTCGGTAAAGTCTTCGTCACCGGAGCCAATGCAATAGCCCACTAGCTCCGAGCGGCGTTCAACCGTAAAGGCAATGTCGAGCGCCTGGGCGATCGAGTCGATCAATTGCTCAGGAGTGAGCGGTTTGATAGACCGCACCGCGAACAGCTCTTCCTCCGTGGATGTGCGCCCGCTCTTGGCTGAGGCACGCTGATAGGCCTGCGAATTGCATATCAGGCGGACCATGTCTCGCACATCAAAGTTTTGCTGGCGAGCCTGGGTTGTCAGGAAATCCAGCAGGGCCTGGCTGCTGGGGGCATTCTGCGGGTTGAAGTCATCGGGTGCAGCCACAATTCCTCGTCCCATCAACTGATACCACATGCGATTGGCATAAGTCCTGGCAAATGGCTTGCAGGATGTTACCAGCAGGGCGAACTCATCGCGCCACAAGGCGGTGCGAGGTACAGCCGATGTGAAGAACTTGGGACGCTCGTCAAGCGGGACTGCTTTGGTGGGCTCGATCAAGTCACGCAACTCATAGTTCTCGTCAGCGACCTGCCTCACTTCCATGCCTTGAAAGAATTTGGACACGTTCTCGAAGTCCTGTTGTGTCCAGCGATCAAACGGATGGTCATGGCAGCGAGCGCAATCCAGACGCACACCCAGAAAGACGCGCGACACGCGTACCGCCGGTTCTTCGCGATGACGCAGTAGAAAGGCGGTCTGGCCATCCAGTGCCACTTGACCTTTAGCCGAGATCAGTTGATGAGCCAGCTTGTCATAGCCTACCGACTCACGCAAGCTGCGCTCGAGCCAACTGCGAAGGGCCTCGCGCCCGGTTTGAAAATCTTGCCCATAGCCGACTAGCATGCTGGTCCACATCTCAGCCCAGCTTGTGGAAAACTCTTCGGAAGCCAAGAGTCGCTCGATCGTGGCACTGCGGCTAGGATGCGATTGAAACTCGCGAATCTCTTCTAGCGTCGGAATCCGACCGGCCAGGTCCAAAGTGACGCGTCGCAGGAAGACGTCATCGGAACACAATGGAGCCGCTTGCAAGGAACGCTCGGCATACTCAGTCGCCAGTATCGAATCGATGGAGGCTTGCCCACGGGCAACTGCAGCCAGTGCGACCAGGCAAACCAGGCTCATCCAGCCAGTTGTGGTTCGCTTAGAAGTCATCATTGGCCAACTCCTGCTTGACTCGCTCGATTTCGCTGATGATTTCTTGCAGTACTGATTCATGCCCTTCCTTCAGCGTGTATCCATCATCGCTGCCATCCAGGTTTTCATTGACCCAGGCGCCCAATCCATCGAAGTATTGACGGCTGAGCCGATCTTGCAGCGATCTCATCACCAAGGATTTGCCGGCGGTGGTTTGGTAGGCAGCCGACAGAGTGGGATGGTCGATCTGTTTGCCGAACTCGACGATATCCAGGCCGCGGCGGCGGAAGGCTCGTGCGTTTCGCAGTCGTTCTCGCGTGGCGTAGATAACACCTTCTTGTTGATCGGGATTGACTGTCCACTTGCCACCTTCGGCTTGGTCCAACCATTCGCTCAACCAATTCTGCAACGCAGTCTGGACATCTGCCGCTGGGACGCCCATGTTCTCCACGGTCATCAACACGCCGATATCCGATACCAACAACTCACGCCAGGCTGGTGCACTGGGTACGCTGTCGTCCAGTTGCCGAGCCATCGTGGCCAGGTGGGGTTGCAGCTTGGCACCCAGCAGTTTGCTGGCAGCATACGTTTTCAGTTTCTCGTCGATTTCCGCTGTGGCCTCTTCATTAGGCACCAGCCCATCGGCTTTATCTACAAAGATGTTCTCGAGGTAGTCAAAGTAGTCGTTGATCTTCTGATCGCTCGAGTACTCTTCGTCCATACTCTGCGTAGCAAAGATGGCCGCAAACGTTTTCTCGGTCATGGCCGCACGAACCGCTTTGGACACATCGTTGGAATCCGACAAGTCTTTGCTCCATTGTCCCAGAGCGCGGTGGAGACGATCGGCTAGCAACCTGGCGCGTGTCAGTCGCTTGACCTGTTGTTCGGCCAACCGCTTGGCGCCTGAACGCAGAACGAGTCGATTGTCGCGATCCAGCACGAAGATATCGTCCCACTGCTCGCGCACTACCCGGTAATCTGGGCGTACGCGGTTCTGTACCTGCTCCACATAAATCTGGGCTGGTGCGTCTGGGTCCAGGAAGAATCGCTTGACCAATTGATTGGCCTCGCTGTCATCCAGCAGGCGCGAGCTGTAATCTTGTAGCAGCCTGGCCACGGTGGCGGCATCTTCGTCGAATTGTCGACAGGCTTTTTCGAACCGGGCTGGGAATTCAGCATGCTCTTTCTTCAAGACAAACTTGTCACCTGACTTCTCGAACATCTCGCCGGCAAAGGCTAGCGTGGTTTCGGCTTCGGCCTGTTGGCGAAGTTGTTCTTCCCATTGATGAATCACGCTGGCCATCACAACTTGCCCAGCCGGAGTGGATACAGCTTGCGTAAACTGTCTTACGAGTTCGCGATCTTCTTCACCGCGCGGCGTCAGTTTGGCCATCAGAGCGTTGACCGCAGCTTCGCGCGGAGGTTGCGATGCAGAGTCGCTGGTCGCTGCTGTCTCTGACTCGGACGCTTCTGCGAATGTTGGCGCGGGCGCCGACTGGTTGGCGTCACCTGGCGTGGGTTGAATTGGCGACGTGGGTGATTCTTGCCCCCAGACGGTCGGCACAAACTGTGGTCGCACCAGCGACGAGGCAACCATCAGGCCCAATGCGCAAGACCATAACAGCCGCTTGGTACGTGAATCGCTGCCAGCGCGACCAGCCAGGAGTTTGCGGACGCGATGCGCTAAAGATGCACCTCCGGCGGAGCGGGCAGCCAACAAGGAAAGTCGAGGATATTCGATCAACTGGACCAGCGCTTGAGCATAGTCAGTGGGTCGGATCGAGCCATCGCGCAAAATGCTTTCATCACACCGCAGTTCAGTACACTCATCGAAGCGTGCCAAGGCATACCAAGCCAGCGGATTGAACCACTGCAGAGTCGCCAGTAAGCGAGCTACCAGCGACCAGGCCAGATCACCATGCTGGTAGTGGGCTAACTCATGACGCAGGATGCCCAAGCGTTGCTGCCGCGTGAGCTCTTCCCAGAAATCGCTGGGCACAACCACAGTCCAACCACGCGGAGTGATCGTTAACATAGGGCCGAAGCTGGTATGTTCAACCAGTTGAATCGGCTTGCCGACTTTGCACGCCTTGAGCAGACTCAGCCATTGTTTCTGAAACGCTGGTCGTGCAGGTACAGAATCTCGGAGTGCAAATTGAAAGGCCACGATCTGTAGGAAGTACCACGCAACTAGCAGGCCGGTCCCTGCCAGCCAAATTAAAACAAATGCTTGTCCGATCAGTGATGGCCAACTGGTATTGAGTACCAGCGACAGGCTCGCAGCCAGCCAACTACCCATGGACGCATCGGCCGAAGCGGCGCGTGGTGGTGCCGGCATCGTACTGCCCAGCGACTCAGGGCTTGCAGTTACCATTTTTGTCGGCCGAGCACCAGCAGTGCCGGCCTGAGCAGCAACTGCATGGCTAGTGCGTTGAGCTAAGTCAATAGAGTCTTGGCTGATGTTGGTGTTAGCAACAAGCTGTGATAATGGTGCTTCCTCTTGAACCAAGTCGTCCAGCGTTGGCATCGCCGCGGTGGTCGGCTCAGCTGCAGCCGTCAGACTACTATTTGCCGTCAGACTATTTGACTGTGGCGATGCGCTGAAACGCGAGCCTTGAGAATCAACCACGATTCGGTGATCGGGCCATGGTGTAACAATCGCCACCGGGTAACGAACGTTGACCAGGCAGGCGGCCGGTAGCAAGACCAAGAACCAGGCCACCTGCTGCCAGAGCAATGATTGAAGACGTGACCAGCAAATCAGACAGTATGTTACCGCGGCAGCTAAAGTGATCCACGCACTATTGTGCACCAACAAGAGCGCCAGGTTCTGTACATCGAGCGACATGATCTACCTCGCGTGGCGTTTTTCGGCATCTTTGATAAGTTTCTTCAAATCGCTGATCTCTTCCTGGCTGAGATCGCGATTATGCAAAAGCTGGGCAACCAGCGGGACGACGTTGCCTCCGGCAACGCGTTGGACCAGCACATCCAATTGATTGGCACTGACCGACTCCGCAGTGACGCTAGCCGAGTACTTGCTCGGACGAGCATCAGTGCGTTTCGCCAGACCTTTCTCGACCAATCGATTCAGCCGAGTCTGAATGGTCGTATAACCCAGCGGCCGGCCAATCGCCTCGTGGGCTTCGGCCAAGGAGAGCTCGCCGCGCTGCCAGAGCATGCTGAGCATCTCCATTTCGCCCGGAGAAAGCTTGACACCACCCTTCTTCACCCTCGCACCTCCCATCAGACGCTGCCCAAAAGCAATTCAGTCCTTTACGACCTACGTAGTATACGTTATACGACCCGTGTCGTAAATGTCAATAGAAAAAAATCGCAGTTTGGCCACTCTTGGCCGACTTGATCAGCCACGCCGGGCAAGAGTGCCCGTGCTACGCCGCGGGATGCGTTGGTGGTGCGCTGGGGTGTTGGCGGGCTACGTGGCGGGCGAAGTTGTTCAAAATGGCTTGCCAACCATTGCGTTGAAGTTCTACCGAGTTGGTCTCTTCGCAGTCGAAGGTCACGCGAACCAGAGTGCCTTGTGGAATCTCTTCAAACTCGACTTGCGCGGCGCGATCGCCGAAGGAATATTCGAGGCGCTTATGAGGCTGGATCTTGGTATAGACACCAGCGAAATCAAAACCAAAGCTGCCATCTTTGGCTTCCATCCGCGAAGAGAAACTACCGCCAACGCGTAAATCAACCGTCGAAGATGTTGTATGCCAATCATCCGAGGCCGCGTTCCACTGCTTGATGTCTTCCGGGTTGGTGTAAGCCTGCCATACGACCGCCACGGGAGCCGCTACCTCGGTTGCTACTGTCACTTTCATGCGATTTTCCTGATTGTCATCCACAGAACTGATCGGCCGCAAAAAATACGTGCGACTGGCTCGATTCACCCAAGCTTACCGTCCTGACTGGTCGATTCGCGAGACGATTCATCGACATCCAATCTCATTTTTAATCAACCAGGCGGCGACCAGCTAACGAGAAACCAAGGTGTACTATCGAAGAGCTATGCGCGCGCAGCCCTATTGGTTTCACGGCAGAGGGTCGGGTTGAGTACGGGCGATCCGAAACGACATGTACACCCGAACGTCTTTGCAGGACTGGCTATCGCGCTGAGCGGCTCGCGCGTCGAGCGGCTGATACAACACGCCGCCGCCTCTGGTGACCACGCGGGTCTCGTCGCTGATGATGGCACCCTGCAGGCTGCTGGCCTTGATCGGCTGGCGATTGACCGTGGGGTATTTTTCTACAGGACTGTTGGTCCACTCGATCGCGTTACCCAGCATGTCAAAGAGTCCAAAGTCGTTGGGCAACAGACGTCCCACTGGGTGAGTGCGATAATCCGAGTTGGCTGCGGTCCAGGCATGTTCAGCCAGTCGCTCGGGATCAAAGCCGAACCAGCGACCCTCTCGAATGCCACCGCGACAGGCCCATTCCCATTCGGCTTCTGTCGGCAAGCGATAGCCGCTGCGGACGAGCATGTTATCGGGTAATTGCATGTCGGCGTGAATTTGATCGATCGGCGGGTAACACATCTGCGTTTCAGCAATTCCCTCTCGTTCACTCAACCAGCGACAGTACCTGGCTGCGTCCAACCAGGTCACACCAATCGCCGGGCAGTTGCGATCAGGCGCATAGTTCTCGGCGAATTGGTAGTTGGAATCGAACGCGCGGAACTGCTCGACGCTGACTTCCTGACTGGCTATCGCAAATGGGTGGTCCATGATCACCGGCGTCAGCGGTTCCTTGTGGCCATCGCGTCCAGGCTCGGGGTTGGGTGATCCCAGCCAGACAACTTGTGGAGGATGAATGACGATCATGCGATCCCCAGCCGCCGAGCTGAACTCACGGGCATCATTGGCGCTACCAGCGGCTGACGTATCAATGCGCCAGGCGCGAGCCATGGCCAACATGGATGAACGCAGGCCGGGATCATGGGTCCCGGCAAGCATCTGGCAGAGTGACCCCTGCAGTCCATCACGCTCGGCATTGGCCAGCGTTTCCACTGGTAGCAACGCCAAAGCGCAGGCACAGCTTCGTCGCATCAGCATGGGGGTGCGAGTATCGGCCAATTTTGACAATAGCCAGGCAGGCGAGAGGTCGTATTGTCCAAAGGCGGCAATCATGTCACCGCGCATCTCTACATCCTCTTCTTCGCACAAAGCCTCTACGGCCAGTTGTGGCTCGTCCAATTTGAAGAGGACCACGGCCAACTTGGTCTTTTGGCGGCACTTATCTACATGCTGCTGCTTATCGCGCAAAGGACGCCACCAGGTAGAGCCAAACTGGGGCGGAGCATCAAGCTGCTCAACAATCGCATGGATGGATGTCGGATAGAATCCTGCCTCCAACATTTGCTGCGCATGACGGCCGTGATCGGCCATAGACTGGTTATCCAATAGTCGTGATTCAACCGGCAAGCCTTGCCACCAGATCGCGTTGGCACCAGCCGTCTTGGGTTCGGTTCGCAGAGTTGGGCGACCCTCCAAGAGGATTAGCGATGGATTATGCGTCAGGCACGCGTCGAACTCTTCACGATTTCGATTCCAAGCATCCTCATAGAGAAAACGCCTGGCGGTCTTCCAGCGAATCGAGCTGAAGTATTCACGCTGGTCGGGCTTTTGCACATGCAGCGCGGAGCGGGGAAAGTTGATTCCACGATCCATTAGCGGTCGCCAGCCTTCTGTCTCATGGCGTTCTTGAGGAACGTCAATGTATAAGTCGGCATCCTGAACAATGGCATCGGCTGGCGGATTGATCCAAATGCAACCATATTCAAGTTCACCTTGCGAGTTGCGAAAGCAGCTCAGGCAATCAGGCAGATAGCCTTTCTCACGATGCAGCCAGTTGGCGTTGCGAATCTCGTCGGTCGAGCAACTCAACAGAAACTTGGAACTCAAGCCATCGCGTACCCAAAGGGCTCCGCAGTAGTTGCCCCCTGGAGCCGCATAGGGAGCCAATGTCGCCAGGCGAAAACCCGATGTCTCCAAGGCTGTTGCCAGCGTTGCCAGTTGGTCAAGCGGCAAGCGATGCGTGAGGATCACATGCTGGCGAATGATCGATTGAGAACTTTCAAGCAACTGCCTGGCCGCGTCGCTCGGCGGGCTCTCGACGATTGTTCTGGGCAATCGCATGCCGAGCGACCACCAAGGCGAACCCCAAGGGGTGCGCGTACTGGGCACATGAACGGAATCGGCTTCCAGGCTTTGAACGGCCTCTTCAATCGCGCTGACGCCCTCACTACCGTGCGTCGCGATGGCTTCTGTCAATAAGGCTAGTTCTGCGGGCCGGGCAGCGGGCAGCAAGTCCACCAGCAACTTCAAATCATTCCCTGCGAATCCGATCACCAGGTTTACGGCGTTCAGCGAGGATTCAGTTCCTTTCTGTTCCTTGATCAACCCAACCAACGTGGGGACCAGGCTGGGCGCAACTGCGGCAAACCCTTCGCGCCAACGATTGATCCATAGTGGATTTTCCGCCAACAGTAACCGACATAAACGCAGTCGATCTTGGTCTTGGGTTAGCCAGCCCTCGGCACCGGCGACGGACAAGCTACTCGGTTGGCAGTTAGCCAAAACACAAGCGGCCCGCAGTTGTTGACGTCGATCATCCTGGTCAGAATTCCAAGCCGGCAGAATAAATCTTCGAAGCATTTCCGGGGTGAACTCGATGCGCCGCGCTAGTTCGACACACTCTTCTTCGGGAGCGTTCAGCAAATAACTGGTCAGTAGAGTTAGCCCCATTGGCTGGTTACGAAGCACAAGTGCTGCCCGCAGCCGATCGGCAGGTAGTGCTCGTTGATCATTGACCAGTTGCAAGGATGCGTCGTGCACATACGGCGATGTTCGCAGCGATTGGGCTAACGGGATGGCGGTGGCCAGTGGCGCGGCTAACAAACGTTGCAAGGCCGTCTGGCCATCGGTTTCGGCCTTGCGCAGCGAAACCCAGCGCTGAACGCTGACAGCCAGCATCAGAATTAATCCCAACACCAGTAGTTTGCTGGCCACTGAGCGGAAGTGATGCTGGTTAGCTGCGGCCATCATGCGCTGTTGGGCCGCAGTCCACAGGGCCGCCGGTACATACCTGCGGATCGAGAGGAACTCCAAGAGGTTGGGCAGCGATTGACGTCGAGGCCGAGCGCGATAGAGTTCGGCAAATTCCTCCAGCCGCATACGAGCTTTACCTGGCTTGTTCGTCCTGTTCCGGATCTCCGTCCAGTGACGAATTGGACCAATCAGAAAATCGTGCGTCAGTTGGTAGCCTGCCATGTGCGAGCTGGAATCCGAACTGTCACTGCTGAGACTGTCGCCATCGAGGCGATCGGTGGGCGTTATCAGGTGAAGCTCGCGATCCAAGATGTTTAGCAACTGAACAAACGCATGTTTATCCCTGTACCCAGAGGCTGCCAGCAGATCCTCGGCCGTGTGAATTGCACCTTTGATGCGCGAGCCAGCCTCGGGTAACAGAGTTCGCAAGAGGCGATGCGCACCTTCGGCATGGACGCTTATGCGTCTAGTGGCTGATTCGGAATCAAACGTCTCTTCCAAAAACCTCACGCCGATACCGACTCCGCCTTGATCGAACAGGCCTGCCGATTTGTTCCAGGGTCGATTCTTGAGCATTTCTGTCAGCAGCGCCAGTTGCACACAGACCACGCGACCATCTTTAGTCAGGTAATTGACTGCATCATCCAGAAATTTTGCTTCACCGACACTCAGTTCGTCCAGGGACGCCGGCAAGCGACCATGGGCAGCACCGAAGAGATGGAGAACTTGGCGCGCGTGTTTCACATCGAATAGATCGACCGCCGTGATGTTGATATCTTCTGCAATGGTGATGTCGAGCGCTTGCAGAAATCTCGAGATGCCCATCCAGAAGTCGTCGCGAACCAAGACGATGCATTGCAAGTAAGTGCCATCGCACTGTCGCAGCGCTTGCGTCAGTGGTTCGCGTTCGCATTCTGGGTGAGCAAACAACCACTGCTCGAACTGATCGATAAAGACCACCAGCTTTTTCTCTTTAGCGCGTCGCACCATAGAGAACGCATCGACTAGTGAGGTGTCTTCATGGATCTGTGGGCCGAGGGAGACTGGAAAGGCACTGGCGATCTGGCTGACGAGCTGTTTCTCCGTGCCATTGGCGGTGGCTGCGATATAGACGGCGGTCACGTGCACAGGAATGCGCGGTATGATACCGGCGCGAACCAGGGATGATTTACCGCAGCCGCTCGGGCCATAGATCAAACCCACCGGGACATTGGCCTGATTACCTTGGCGCGTGATTTTATTCAGCCAGAAATGTACGCTTTCGGGTAAACCCTCGCGATCGCGCGCCCCGGGCAAGAGTTGCAAAAAGAAATCCGCATCATGCGTATCGTACGGCCGCAGGCCTTTGGGGATAACGCGCGAGACTGAGACGGCCGCATTCGGCTGCAAGTCGCTCGCCGACGATGTATCAGCCGGACTGATCGAACCGACTTGTGTCAGGCCCGTACCGCGCGAGCGTAACACGTTATGCAGCTCCGCAGCCAAGGTATCAAAGTTTTGGTAACGATCGGAAACAGATTTGGAGAGCGCCTTTAAACACACATTGGCCAGCTCCCCGGGGAGCTGACGATTCACTCTGCAAGGATGCTCGGGGTCCAAAAACAAGATCTGGTCGAACAACTCGGCCCGGCCTTTGGCTGCGAAGGGGCGTTGGCCGGTGATCAATTCGTAGACCATAACGCCAAACGAAAAAATATCGGAACGACCATCGACGCGGTGGCCTTCGCCCCGAGCCTGTTCGGGGCTCATGTAAGCTGCGGTGCCGACATAGGCAGGCCCGCCATCGGCATCCACATCGCGCAGCGCCAGTCCGAAATCTGCGACGTACGGATGACTGCTTTCATCCAGCAGAATATTACCGGGCTTGATGTCTCGATGGACCACACCGCGTTGGTGGGCATAGCTGAGCGCTTGGCTGACTTGGATGAGCACGAGCATCAATCGATCCAAGGTGGGACGATTGCGCGCGTACCACTGCCCCAAGTGACAACCCCTCACGAGCTTGGTAACGATGTAACAGGGTATGGCTGGTGTGCTGGCGGCGCAGTAGACCGGCACAATGTGCGGATGATCGAGGCTGGCCATGGCTCGTGCCTCGCTGAGATACATGTCGGCCGAGTGTCCTTGCTTGACCAGCATGCGATAAGGAATCTTCAGCGCCACCTCACGCTGCAGCAATTGGTCATACGCCAGGTAAACAGTACCAAAACCGCCACGTCCCAATTGCCCGCGAATCAAGTACTCAGCCACCGAGACAGGTACATGGGATGCCACTTCAGCCGACATATTGGCTTGGGTGCCTGCGATCACATACTCTGTCTGCAGACTGTCGGCTGGAAAGTAGGGTGGTGTCTCCCGGTGGTGAGCGGAGCTGGATTGTGTAAATTCCGCGGTCTCTCCGGACTCGGGATTTACGTTCTCAGGCGTCACTTGGTGCTTCCTCCAGTAGAACGCTCGATTCCCAACATACAGCCGCGCAATCGCGCCGCCTGCGAGGGCGCATTCTACTTGTTCAGCACCAGCTTGCCGGCCTTGGTCCGCCGCAAGCAGTACTCTCTGCCAGAAAAGGTCAGTTGAATCGTGACGTGTCCTTGAGCCAACTCTTCGAAGCTGTAACGTGGCACTTCGAGAGTTTGAGACGGCTGGCCGGTGCCGCTCTGTTGACCGGTGACCTTTTCCGGGGATAGGCTGGCGGAGTTGTCATTAGGAACACCTGATGGATCGGCTGACATGTCGACTCCTCGCTTGCACGGCTCTCTCAACTGTGGCTCCAACCCGTGTCCCAACGCTCAGGCCGGGCAGTTGAGATCTAGTCTCAATAGGCTATCGCCCCTGGGTCTTTTTCGCAAGGGGTTTGGTGTAAAATGCCAGCTAGACGCCCGGTGAGTTGGGGAATCGGCCGGGAAGCCAAGCCAGACGTGTTAAAAACGCTTGACAAAAGCCGGTTCTCTGGCAGAATTCAAACTTGAGACTCAGTATCACTTGACTGGTCTACAGGTTTTGCTCCCGCCAGTTCAGCATTCATCCAGCCAGCCACGGGGCGGCTAGAAAACGAACTATGGATACCACAATCGCCATTTTGCCTGGTCCCCATCCCGAGCGTAGGATTCGAGTGAGTCTCAGCGCAAGACCGGGATCCGCAGGATTGCAACTGGTTGATGAAAGCTTCAGCCCTGATGTGGGCTGGTACGCGCAGTCGAGCCTGAGCCTGGCTCCGGAACAGATAGCGGCGCTGCGAACCCTGTTAGGCCAGCAAAGCACCGCGAAAGAACAGACTGCATTTTGTGCGGCAAGTTTCCAGCAGGCCAAGGCCCGCCTTTCCGTGGTGCGGGCCAGTTAGCCAACCAGCTTATCTGTGTGGTGCTTTTACGCGCCCAGCTTTTTGCCACTGACGATCTGGGCCGATTGGCCAGGCGTACTGCGGAGGAGCTTGGTGTACTCTTCGACGCCTTCTTGTTCGTCTTTGAGGATGTCTTCCAGGAAGATAATCAGCGGGCGGTCGTTTAGCTCTTCAGCCATAACCAGGGCCTGCTTGTACATCTCGACTGCTTTGGCTTCGAAAGCGAGGCTGTATTTCAGGATCTCTTCCAAGTCTCGCGATTGCTTGACTTCGTTGCGCGTGGCCACGGGCACACCGCCCAGCGAAACGATCTTGTTGCCAACCAGTTTGGCATGGCCAAATGATTCTTTGGCATCGTCAAAGAATTTTTCAACAAAGACTTCACGCCAAATGCCCTCGACAATGAATGCAGCTTGAGAGTATTGCGCTACTCCAGTCCATTCATGCTTGAGGATCTCGTTGAGGTGTTCAATTAGTTTTTCCATACTTGGCTCTCTTTCTATTGGCGGACCTGTCGCGGCTGGAGAAACATGTAGCTATCCCTGCCACACGGTCGAAATACGAGGTACAAGTTGACGACCGTAGTTATGAACCCGCGATGGTGTCACCGGGAATGGTTCTCTCGCATTGGCCAAGTATAGCTTGCCAGCACAGATTAAAGAACAGCCCTTGACTGGCTCCATAGTCGCAATGACCCAGCGCGCGGTGACTGTAGCCACCGCTTCCAAGTTGCCAAGTGCAGGAAGGTGAATGCCGAACGGAGTTTATGTGCGCTCAGCATTGAGTCCACCGTCTGGCGACGGTGGCTAAGAACGCGCAGTGAGTTCACGGTCTGGTGAGGGTGGCTGCTTAAGTGTGGCTGCTGTGAGGCTCGGTTTTTCTAAACAGTCCGCTGCGCTCAAGCCACTTGCCGAACTCCAATACTGGCAGAATGGTGTGAGCCCAGAAGATAATGACCAACCACTCCAGCCATGTCAGAGGTGTAACCTCAAACGCCTTCTGCAAGAAGGGCACATACAGAATCAGCATCAGCACGCCCAGTTCCCACACGATCGCCAGGTTCAACCAGCGATTGACCAGAGGTCGATGCAACACATGTTGATGATCAGAGCGATATGCATAGGCTTTGAAGAATTCGATCAGCACCAGGCACACAAAGGTTAGCGTCATGGCATGCTGATCTGCGTACCCCAGGTTGCGAGCCGTAATGAAGACTGTCAAGTTAGCCAGCATCGACCAAATGCCGCCCAGTACCATCAAGCGTACGACTGATGGCGTGAAGATACCAGTGCGTGGATTGCGCGGTGGCAATTGCATGATGTCGTCTTCGGGTGGATCGACCGCTAGCGCCAGGGCAGGCAGTCCATCGGTGGCCAGGTTCACGTACAGAATCTGTACTGCAGTTAGAGGCATTGGCAAGCCGGCCAGCGACGCGCCGGCCATCACTCCAATCTCGCCGATGTTGGCCGACAGCAAGTACATCAGGTACTTCTTGATGTTGCCATAGATGCCGCGGCCTTCTTCGACTGCCGCTACGATCGAGGCAAAGTTATCATCGGTCAGCGTCATCACTGCGGCTTCTTTGGTGACATCGGTTCCAGTGATTCCCATGGCGATGCCGATGTCAGCTTGACGCAGCGCCGGCGCGTCGTTGACTCCGTCGCCTGTCATGGCCACTATATCACCACGGGCTTGCAGCGCGCCGACGACGCGGAGTTTGTGAGCTGGTGAGACGCGGGCATAGACTTCGATATTGCCAATCTGTTGTTGCAAAGCTTCATCGGACATGTTGTCCAGTTCGGCACCGGTGATCACGCGTCCCTGTTTGTGGATACCGATTTGACCAGCGATGGCTTTGGCTGTCAGCGGATGGTCGCCCGTGATCATGATGACTTTGATGCCCGCTTGTTCGCACTTAGCGACGGCCGCTTGGGCTTCGGGCCGCGAGGGATCAATCATGCCGACCAGGCCTAACAGCGTCAGTCCCTGGTCGATCGAATCGCGCGTAGCCGACTCTTGCCTGGCGATGGCCAGAACGCGCAGGGCATTCTCGGCCATTTGATGCGCGACGCGGTCGACCTCCTGTCGAAGCTGCTGGTTGATGGCCTGTATGCCATCCTGGTTCAAAACAGTGTCGCATTTATCCAGCAAGACTTCGGGTGCACCTTTGCTGTAAGCCACCACACCTCTGGGCATTTGGTGAAAGGTGGTCATGCGTTTGGATTCGGAACTAAAGGGGACTTCGTCGACGCGCGGGAATTGTTGCTCCAACTCGGGCCGTTCGATTTTGGCTTTGGCCGCCGCGACTACCAGCGAGCCTTCGGTGGGATCACCTTGAATGTGCCAGCGATCAGATGTCTTGTCATGTACCAGGTGCGCGTCGGATGCCAGTACGCCAGCCTGCAGAAGTTCGCGCAGGGCTGGGGTTAACGGTGCACTCTGACCATTGTCGCTGAAGGTTCCTTGGGGTTCATAACCGGCACCTGAGAGATTCAGTACGCGTCCAGCGACATAGATCTGCTGCACCGTCATTTCGTCCTTGGTCAAGGTGCCCGTTTTGTCCGAGCAGATAACGCTGGTGCTACCGAGCGTCTCTACGGCTGGCAGGCGGCGCACCAGGGCATTGCGTTTGACCATGCGCTGCACGCCGATGGCCAGCGAGACAGTCACTACTGCCGGCAAGGCTTCGGGGACCACTGCTACAGCCAGGGCAATTCCAAACAGGACGAGCTCCGTGATCGACTGGGCCTGTTCCTGGCGACGCACCAGGCCCAAGGCTACGATCACCACGACGATGACCAAGGCCACGGCGGCCAGTACGCGCCCCACGCGATCGAGGTTCTCCTGCAGGGGAGTGCGAGTCTGCGGAATGTTTTGCAACATCTTGGCAATCTTGCCGAACTCGGTCTCCATGCCGATCGCCACCACCAGGGCTCGACCTCGACCATAGGTCACGGCAGTTCCTGCGAAGAGCATGTTGGTACGATCGCCGGCAGACAATTCCTGATCTGCCAAGGGCTCGATCTGTTTGATACTGGGAACTGATTCACCGGTTAGCGCGGCTTCATCGGCCTGCAAGTTATGGCATTCGACCAGGCGGCAATCGGCGGGAACTTTATCGCCGGCCTTCAACAGTATGACATCGCCGGGTACCAGTTCTTTTGCGGGCAGTTGTACCTCTTCTCCATTGCGAATGGCTGTTGCGGTTGGCGCAGCCATCTGGTTGAGTGCCTCCATGGCCCGTTCAGCTCGGTATTCCTGGAAGAAACCCAGGGCCACTGCAAACATTACAATAATGGCAATGATGATCGATTCGGTGCCATGGCCAGTGGCGATCGAGAGAATGGTCGCACCAATGAGTATCAGCAGCAGGACATTCTTGAATTGATCAAGCAAGATGCTCCAAGCTGCGACCCTCTGTCCCGCTTGAAGTTCGTTCCATCCACACTGGACGCGTCGCTGCTGAACCGCCGGTTCACTCAGTCCGCCGGAAGTGACCTGAAGTTGCCCGGCCACTTCAGTCGGGGTTAACGCGTGCCAGGCGCTGGACGGTGAGGTGATTTTCATCGCTGTTTCCTACTCGCTGCTGGTCAGCCCATCTGCAGTATAGGGACGATCGCAAAATAAACTAGCTTCATCAAGGGATTAAGTGGCGAGTCGAGAGGCTAGATTTTCTGTCCTCGAACTGGCTAGTAATGGCAATAGTTAGTGCAAGTCCACTGGTCAGTGTGTGACTTGGTGGTGCCTTCGCAAGTCCTACAGGATTGCCGTTATGTTCAAGCTTCGCAAAGAAAATCTTCCGTACGCTTTCATTCAACTGTTGACGCTGCTGTTGGCGATGCAAGTATCAGGCTTGATGGCGCAAGAATCGGCGCAATCTGCAAGTCGAGAACCTGCCGCCAGCAAATCCGGGCTGTATGATCCACTGAAAGTTGACTCTCAGGCCACATTCGAAACGCTGCTCTTGGATGTCGAGTATCGCCCTGATACCAGGCAGCGACCGAGCAGTACGGCGTCAGAGGCACGCAAAGTGCCGATCAAGGTTTACTTGCCAGGTGGTGAGGGTAAGTGCCCGGTCGTGCTGTTCAGTCACGGTTTGGGTGGCTCGCGTGAAGGATTCAAACATGGCGGTGAGCATTGGGCCAGGCGTGGTTATGTGGCCATCTTTCTGCAGCACCCAGGCAGCGATGAAAGCGTCTGGCGCGATAGGAAGCTCGGACAACGCGCCGGTGCCTTGCGCGAAGCGGCCAGTGCCGACAACTTGCTCCTGCGAATTGCAGATGTCAAGGCAGTGATTGATTACCTGCACACCATTGATAGGGAAGGCACTCAACTGGCCCAAGCCGCCCAGCAGCTGCGCTCGCGACTCGACTTGAAACACCTGGGCATGTCGGGACATAGTTTTGGCGCGATTACGACGCAGATGGTCTCTGGGCAGAGCCCGGCTCTAGCATCGCAGCAACCTCGGGACCAGCGCATCACGGCGGCCATCGTGCTCAGCCCTAGCACGCCCAAACTGGGACAGCCAGCCAAGAATTTTGGCCAGGTGTCGATTCCCTGGCTGCTAATGACCGGTACCAAAGATGATTCTCCCATTGGCGAGCAAACAGCCGAGACGCGCCTGAAGGTCTTTCCTGCACTGCCAGCGGGCAACAAGTACCAGGTGGTATTCGATGGCGGCACTCATGGGTTTCTCGGTGAGCGCCAAACGATGTTCAACCAACCGGGCGATCAGTCGTCCCATGCTCAAGCCACCTTGGCACTCTCGACTGCCTTCTGGGATGCCTACCTGAAGCAAGATGAGAACGCTCGTCGTTGGCTGGATGGCGATGGACCTAAGAGTATTTTGGCTGCGCGTGATCAATGGCAGAAAAAGTAGGTTAAGACGCACACGACCTGTGGTAAGGGCAGTCGTTCTCGGCCGCTAGCACAGTGATAAAGGAGGTGGACTGCGTGAATGCGAGAGCCCTGTGGGATATCACTCAGATACTATTGCTGCTCGATTAATTTCAGTTGTGGACCCATACCAAGGGTCCATGAAACTGGTAACGTAATGGGATCGGGTGGTGGGAGTGAAGGGGCTTTCAAGGATGCGATGCGCATTAACGCTCCTGGTGTTGTGGCTTGCACCAAATCAACTTTGGGCGCAAGGCACAGTAGCGGAGCTGGATCAGGACATCGACCAGGTATTGATCATCTCAGGCAAAGGCGGCGCGCTGGCTGAAGAGGTTGTTCGTCGACGACGGCTGCTCAGTTCAGCCTTGATTGCCAGTCCTGTCGCGGAGACGCCGCGCACCAATAGCAAGCACACGCTGGTATGGCAATTCAAGAATAGCGCAGAGCGAGCTCGCAAGATCCTCGAGTTGCAGATTCGCCTGTCGCTTCTGACCGGTAATCAACGCGTCTGGAAACGGTTGGAGGTTCAGCCCTTGCAACGCGTGGATGATCTGTGCGAGGGAACGCTGCTCAATACATCGGATGCCAAGTTCTTTCCCAGGTTGATTCGACGCCTGGCCCCCGACACAGTGCTGCTGCAGGTGTTTCCAGTCAACGAAACTGGTCAGATGGTGCCCATGTTGTTAGCCACCGCCAACGTCACAGCGCAGGTTGAACAGGAGTTTGAGCTCAATCGCTTGTCTGGCTTTTACGTAGTAGTTGATGGGACCTACGCCTTGCCGAATGAAACGGGCGTTGAAACGATTGCTCACGGGCGCTATGTTGACGCGGCTGCGGTGCGGCGCGTAACTGATTTCGCCAAGCGTGAACCGCTGCCTTCGAAGGCTTTTCCCTGGTCGAGCGCTGATGAGAAATTCAATACCCAGGCCACAGTGGTGGAGGTGTTAGATGATTCAGTGATCTTGCAGCGCAGCGATGGATTGCAAATCAGGGTGCCCTTTACCCGGTTGTCCGAGGCCAGTGTCAAGCTGGCCTTGGCATACCGAGACGCGCTGCAGCCACTGGTCGATCCCCTCATTAGCTACCAACCGCGTGCGGCATTACCAAATGCGGCCAGTACGATGGTCAACAGTGCAGGTCGATAGAGCCCTGAGACGGTGGAGTCTGAGTGCAGCTGGTCGCGCTGGAGCTACCGGTTGCGATTGGAGATCTTTTCGTTTAGTTGCTGGTAGAACTCTTCCAGCTTGGGTGCTTCGGGTACATCGTTACCGATTTCATCCAGTACTTGTCGAGTGGCAGACAACATGGCCGCGGCTGGTTGTTCTTGTCCGCTTGCGAGCAGCACTTCGGTCAGGAAGAGTTGTGTCTGCGCTGCTCTGGCGGGATACTTGCCCAGTCGCTGCCAGATCTGTGAAGCGCGGCGTAGTTTCTCTTCAGCCCGTTGTAACTGCCCCAGATCGAATTCATGCAAGCCTAAGTTATCGAGCACTTCAGCTACGAAAGAATCTTCCTGCGAAAATGCGCCATCCAACTCTGCCAGCAGCAACTCTTGGAAGGAGGCCCGGGTCTTCGTCATGTCGGTGGGCGAAGATGGGCTGTCAGGTTGATCGTTGTGTGGGCGCTCTGAAGGCTCGAGAGACTTGGCGGCTTCGGCCACGTCGCGACTGTCGAACTCGTATACCGACTTGGTGATTTCCAATACCAATTGTTCGTTAGCCCACGACCAATCACCAGCGACGACTAAGCGCGAGTGGGGTTCAAATATTGACTTTAAGTCTAGCGCCTGTTGGGACAAAGATTGTGTCAGGGACAGGCGTTGCTCTGTGGAGCCGTTGAGCATCGATTGCGTGAAGCTGACAACAGCTCGTTCAGCGAGCCGCCTGACTTGCATGAATCGCACCAACGCCTGGGCATGTCGCTTGGCTTTTTCCGCCGTGTCACGCTCCGTGGTCAATTGAGATTGCATCAACAGGACTTCATCCAGCTTCTTGCGCAGGGCTGCCTCAGCGCTGGTAGCGCGAACAGCAAAGATGGTCGAGATGGCGGACGAAGCCAGGACGGCAACCAGCGTAACAACGAAGGCTACCGTGGCACGCCAGTGGCGATTGATGACTTTCCTTAACCGATACATCCAGTCGGGGCCCACGGCTTCCACTGGTCGACCCGATTGATAGTTCTCCAGATCCCGTTGCAATTCAGCCACTGTCTGGTAACGCAACTCCGGTTGCAGCGAGAGGGCCTTGAGGACTATCAAGTCCAGGTCATGGCGAATGGAAGCGGACAGGCCAGCCTGCTCGGCGTGCTTGCCGCCGGAGGTCTTGGCGGGAGGCTGTTTGCTCTGTGCCGATGGTTTGGGAATGGTCAATTCCCAGAACTCGGACTGCTTCCAAGACGCATTAGCATGCTTGGCTTTCTTGATCGAGAAAGGCGTCTGTCCGGTCAGCAATTCGTAAAGGATAACGCCCAGGGAATAAACGTCGCTACGAATATCGATTTCGCCAGAGTAGCGAGCCTGTTCGGGGCTCATGTAGGCAGGTGTTCCAAACATGTCGCCCGGACTGGTAATCGTCGCCAGGCTGTCTTCGCCGGGTAGTGTCAGTTTGGCGATACCAAAATCGATTACCTTGGGCACTACTTCCCGCTCGTTGGACGTTTCCAACAGGATATTCGAAGGCTTCAGATCGCGGTGAATGATTCCGCGTTGGTGCGCATATTGGACAATCGAGCAAACTGAGATCATCAACTCTATGCGCTGCGAAACATCCAGGCGATTTTGTTGGCAATAGTCCGTGATCCAGATTGGATCGCGAACCAGTTCCATCACAAAGTATGGCCGGCCATTGTCGTGCATACCCGCATCCAGGATCCGGGTCACGCCAGGATGCTGTAGATGGGTCAGTACTTGGCGCTCAAGGGCGAAGCGAGCCAGGATACGCTGGGAATCCATGCCCGGTTTGAGCGCTTTGAGAGCCACCTGGCGTTGCAGCGGCGAAGTTTGCGAAGCCCTGTAGACTACGCACATCCCGCCCTCACCTATCTTTTCTTCAATCGTATAGCGGCCGACTTCATCGCCCGGTTTCAGCTCGTCACTATCGAAAAACTCCTGAACAATCTCCGGAGTCCGGTCAAAGAAACAAGTGCCGCGGAGCTCCTTCTCCAGTTCCAGTTCCTGATAGGTTTTCAGCAGTCGCAGAACGCGATGCGCCTGCACAGGGTCATCTGCGCAAGCCGCATGAACAAAGTTATTCTGATCCTCGACATCTTCAATCTGCAGAGCCGCTCCAAAAAGCTCGTCATCCAACTGGCCCATCGCGATACACTCAGCGGGAAATAGGGTGGGGGGAAACAAACTGAACGAGAATCATTCGCAATTCGAATGCATCCGCTGGTAAAGCCAGGCTTTGGCGTATGCCCAGTACCGCTCGACGGTCGCTTCAGAAATATCACACAGTTGGGCAATCTCGGCGATCGTCATGCCCGCGAAGAACTTCAGCTTCAGTACATTTGATTTGACTGGCTCAAGTTTCTCAAAAATCTCGAGCGCGTCGTTCAGATCGAGCAATTCGTCGGCTACTGGCGTCTCATAGGGCCTGAACCTGCTGTTCAAGTCCTGCTTGGACACGTTGCCGCCACGTTTGAGAGCCTGTCTGCGACGCGCGTGATCGATGATGATGCGTCGCATAGCTTCTGCAGCAGCACCAAAGAAGTGAAACCTGTTTTCCCAACCGGAGACATTGTTGCCACCCAGTCGTATCCAAGCTTCGTGGACCAGCTCCGTCGGATGCAGCGTCGGATTGCCAGATTCGCGACCAAGCCTGTTGGCGGCGATTCTTCGAAGTGACTGGTAGGCCACCTCGAGCAGAGCTTCATCCGCACCTGGCTCGCCCCGGCGCGCGGCTTCTAAAAAAGTAGTGATGTGCATGAATGCGTGATGCGTCGAGCTTCTTCAAATCCATTAGATATACGTAAATCTACACATCCGCGTACGTCTCATTGTAGTCGATATATGCCGAAAGACGATGGCCAACTAGGCACATGGCCGAGTCCAAGTCGCAGATGGCCATTCCGCAGAGGGGAGTTCACCTTCGATCATAGACGCTAACGATTCATAAAACGTGTGGGCAGGTAGTCTGCGACGAACGTTTGGCGATAATCCGCCACCACCAACCAGAATGCGAACTTGACTGGGCAGGAGCGCAGCCAGCCGCGTATGCCACCGAATCAACTGTGTAGATTCACCCACATGCGTGTGACTGAGCCACACCAGTTTGCTGTCTAACTTCACAACTATGCTGGCTAAAAGTTCGGGACTTAAATCACCACCCAAGTTGACTGGCTTGAGGCCACAGATGCGCAGGCCTATCTGCACAAATCTCAGTCCCAGCGAGTCATGGCAATCGCCCGGCGCTCCACCCACGGCCAGCCTCTCAGGTCTATTCGGCTCCAGTCTGACTGCCAGTCGGTCCAGTGCGCCACGAACGGTAGCCAGTGCCAACCAAATCTGTGCTTGGTTCAACTCGCCAGCCAGGAATCGGACATCCAACTCGACAATGGCTGCGTACAAGTCATCTTCGAGCTTCTTCACCAACTGATCTGGCCGGGGACAGTCCCTGCTTAACCAGTCCAGAATCGCCAGGTCCCTGCCTGCTAGCAACAGCTCGACTAGCTGCTGGTGGGACAAACAGGCCGGCGGTTCAGCTCTGTGACCGGGCAGCGGGCCCCCCCGCGTTCTTTGCAGTAAAACGTTCAATCCGCTGAGCTGCACACGTCGATGCCCACCCGGCGTCTCAACGTAGCTGAGCGCGCCTTGTGTGCATAATCGTTGGACAGTTGAGGTACTGATTTTCAGCAGCCGAGCCGCCTGGCTGATGGTAACACTGTGGGCTGGCTGGTGCATGATAGGTATCCGCGTTCCCTGCTGGAAACAGAACTGCCAAGCCCCACCACATCGATTAATCGGATTTGCCACCAGCGCCCAAAATGAACGGGCAAGAGTGCATGCCTACAAGCTGAGCGTCAGAAGAATTCGGGGCGCAAGTGCAACTCTCGGGAAACATTATCGGTCGCGGCTTATATTGCCCAGGCCAAAAAACTATCCGCTTGATACAGACTCACTATTCACGCGCGTATTGGACGATTAGCCGAGTGGCATCCGACCTCTGCTCAGCTCCGCTACAAATGCCCGTCAGCGCAGTTGCTGGCTAACTTATGCAATGACGAATAATAAGCCTGACTGCTAGATGTGCTATAGCGCACATCAGGACAGCCAACGTAGAGGAGGACTTGAACGGTCGGTGGCAAACGCTCTCGCAGGTGATGGCTGAGTGTCGCCAGATCTGCAAACGCGTGATGATGCACGATGGCTAGCCAGACGGCCTTGAGTTGGAACTGTGAGGTCAGGCTGATCAACTGATCGATCGACTGCACGGCTCCGAGGTTCATGGCGTAAATTCGCTCCAGTCGGAGTGAGGCTTCAACCAGTTTCGAAGCCAACTCGCCACAGTCGATTCCAGCCGAAACGCCGACTACTACCGGGCCGGACTGATGTGGTGACGCGGACTGCAATATCAAGCGGTCGAGGACCTGCTGTGCAGTCTGCTCAGCCAGTTTGACTTGGGATTGAGCTTCAACTTTGTTGGCCAGCGAATGTATGGCAGGTAGCAGGTAGTTGTCCAAGACCTGGGACATACTGCCAGGCGCGATTACCAGACTGGTCAGCAGTTCCACTATGCCAGGCTCGTTTCCAGCCAAGAGCATGAAGGTCAGTTTTTCCTTGATATCGCTGTGGATATCGGTGAGGTACTTGCCGGCATGGCCCAACAAACGCTGGCCCATCAGTTCGATTTCGCGCCGAGAAAAGCGGCGGTGGCCACCGGGCGTGCGCACGCTGGCGATCAGCCCTTCGTCGCATAGCCGCTTGAGCGTGGAAACACTTACGCCAAGTACTTTAGCAGCCTGGCTGATCCCTATTTCGCTATCCATTCTCTCTTCCGAAGACCACTACTTGAGCTCGCTCGCCACCAGCACCGGATACACAGACATCTCGACCTCGAACTTCTAATCAACCATGTACAGTGGCTCTGGTTTTGCGCTGAATTGGTTTCGATCCTGGAGAATGCCGTTGACGGTTTCTACATGCGGAAAATGCTTAGACATTCCCTCATGAATTCACTCGCAAACTGGAAAACAACCCAAAAGCAACAGTGAGATCCCAAAGCAATACTCCGGATTGAACGATTTGCCTCGATTGATAGTGGCAGATACCAGTCAAAGACTGTAAATCGCTTAAATCGCTAAGCTCGATTTTCCGGTCTGCCAATTGTGCTCAGTCGCGTCATGAAAACTCGTGATTCGAAAGGCGAACTTTAGCGAGTGGTGTAAGCTTCCGGGGTCATAGGAAGATCGCTAACGGCCCCGGAATAACTCGCCTGAATCCAGAGCAGCTGGCATGATGTATCGAATTCGCGTTGCGTGTATCTCCGTGTTGCTCTTGCTAGGGTACGCGACGCTGCTGACAGGCGGGAATTTGCCTCAGACCAACTGGCAGATGGCGATCATTAGTTGCCAGAGCATGCTGCTGACATTTCTCACTGGCTATGTTGGTCGTTCAGCTTTCTACATTCGCAAGCTGAATGAAAATGGGGACTTGAACAAGCCCACCCGTGCATCCCTGGAAGAGTTGCTGCGCGATGGGATTCAGCAGCTTCCCTGCGCAGTGGTGTTGGCCGACTCGCGAACCTCGCGGCTGCAGTTTGCCAACCATGCTTCCTTCAAGCTCTTTGGTATCGAATGGTTGCCAGACAACCAGATGACACAGCGTGGGATTGACGAACTCTTTCGATTTACCCGAGGCGTGGAAACTCCATCGACTTTCGAAGTTGCCATTGAAGTCGCTATCCAACGTCGTGAACAGGTGGTCGCTCGCGACTTGAAGATCCTGCGTCCCAATGGTCAACAGATCGAAGCTGCAGTCACCTCCATCCCGCTCTTCAATTTGCAAGGTGAGTGCGAGTCGGTATTGATGTTGGTCGAAGATATGACCGAGCATTATCGACAGCTTCAACGGATCGAAAACATTGCCTACTGTGATCCCTTGACTGGTCTGGCTAATCGCCTGTCCATTCTCCAACGCATCCAGGAATCATTTGATCGAACCGAGCAGGGGCACTTTGCGCTCTTGTTTATGGACTTCGATCGATTCAAGTTGATTAACGATAGCCTGGGGCATGAAGTTGGAGATCAGTTGCTGGTCGAAATTGGCCAGCGGATCACACAGTCGATCCGCTCGACCGATTTTGTTAGTACTTCCGCCCGCTTAGGCGGCGATGAATTCGTCGTACTGCTTGACCACCTTCCCGACCCCTGTGTCGCTTCGACGATAGCAGATCGAATCTTGAATGCCGTGAATCAACCCTATTACCTGGCGGGTAACACGGTGGTTTCTACTGCTAGTATCGGAGTGGTCACCAGCAGTCATCGGCCGGATTCGGCATCTGACATGTTGCGCAAAGCTGATCTGGCCATGTATAAATCTAAATCCGAAGGCAAGGCCCGCTACTCGATGTTCGACGAGAGTCTGGAGCGGCAAGCCGAACAGAGATTGTTGTTGGAAAATGAACTGCGCTCGGCGGTTAAATATGACGAGTTTGACTTTGATATCCAGCCGATCATCCAACTGGCAACGGGCCAGATCGTGGCGGGCGAAGCCCTGTTGCGCTGGCAACATCCGCGTTTAGGTCGTGTCTCAGCCAATCAATTCATGGGCGTGGCCTGTGAGTCGGGCGTTATCGTCCCGATTGGTGATCAACTGCTGCGCCGGGCTACGCAGTTCTTGCAGCGGAGCGTGAGCGACGACCAGCAGTGGCATCTGCATATCAACATTTCGCGGATTCAATTGCTACTGCCGCAACTGCTCGAGACTCTCGATGAGGCCCTCGGGCAAACTAAGATTGATCCGGGTAAGCTGGTTTTCGAAGTGGCAGAGATTAGCATCAATGGCGAGTTGGATGAGGTCGTCCGCCGCTGTGTGGAACTGAAGCAGCGTGGCATCAAGCTCTGTTTGGACAACTTCGGCTCAGGAGCTTCTTCCCTGGCGCTGCTTCGCCGACTGCCGCTGGATTACCTCAAGCTCGATCGCTCGTTGATCCAAGGCATCCATACATCGCCCGATAGCCTGGTGCTGCTGGAAGCCTTCCTGACCATTGCCGAAAATTACAAGATCAAGGTGATCGCCGAAGGAATTGAATGCGACACACAACGCCAGAAACTGATGGAACTGGGGTGCGAGTACGGCCAAGGATTTGCTGTGCATTCACCCATTGGATCCAAGAACTTTCAAGTTGAAAAGCTCCCCCCGTCGAGTTTTTTGACCCCTGTTTCGTTTACGAATCCTTTACCAAACAGGCAATCAGTATATTTCTGAGGTTAACATGTTCGGGTTTATGAAGAAAAACGACAATGTCATAGTTCTGAATCAGAAGCTAGGTCGGTTGCTGAACCAGTACTCAAAGGCCGATATGGAAGAACGTCAAAATCGCGCTGAAACGCGATTGCGCTTGGCGCTGCCCTGCCTGATCTTTCTTAATAGCGAAGCTGCTGCTCCCAAGAGCTACGCCACCGGCGTGACTTCGGACATTTCATTGCACGGTCTCGCTTTGATTACTCATGACCATTTGGAGAGCAATGAATACATCCTGGCTTTCGGTCCTCAAAGCGAGCGATTGTTCATTGTGGCGACTTGCAGACGGTTCCTGAAGGATCAGTTCAACATGAACACGGCCGCCTTCAGTTTCAATCGCTTTATGCAAGGTAAAGAAATCACGCCGATCGCTGACGCCATTGCGGCGATCGAGCAGACCACGCAAGGCCCGCTGGCTTTGCCCAATAGCTTGCAGCAGGCTGAAGATGCGGTCGGGCAATTACTTGATATGTAAAGTAATTGGAAGACTGCACGGGGCGTGACTGACGCTACGGCGGCCAGGCTAGTGAGCCACCAACGTGGATGCCAGTAGTCCCAGCGGAAACGCGATTGCATGCGACCAGTCGGCCGACATCATCTGACCATCGTCGGCCGGTTGATAGCTCGACCACGCACAGCGCAGGGCCAAAACGAGCGCGATCGCCAGGATCACCTGCCAGCCGATGCTGGCATCCAGGCGGCTGACCGCCAGCCCCAAACAGCCATAGTAGCCTGCTGATGGTCCTGTGTCAGTTGCATACCACAGCAACTGACCGCGAACGCTTTGGCTCAGTGCGTTCAGGCAGAACACTCCGGCTGCCAAGACCAGAAGTGTAACCAGGTGGATACCCAGAAAGACTATTCCTGCTACCAGCGACCCTTCGATCGCTTCCAGCCAGCCAACAGAGAGCATTAGCATGCCCAGTGCAGTGTAGAGCTTCCACTGATCAGCAGTCAAAAAAAGCGAGGTCAGCATGCGCTGCCACTTACCGCGGCTGAGCAAGTCGGGCGAGTAACCGTATCGGTGCTGCAACTGCGGAGCCAAGGGGCGGGCCAAGGTTCCGCTGGAGATACCGGCAACCATCAGAATGGCTACCAGAGTAATCGTCACCGGATAGGTACTAATCAGGAACACTACGGATCGGCTTTCCAGTTTGTACAGGAAAAGGAACCAAGGGCGACTGCAGGCTCGGCTTCGAAGTTTCTTATCTTACCAATGGTCGCCCCGCGTCGAAGCGATCAGACGTCTGGTTGGCGCTTGCGCAAGGCGAAATGATTAACAGTTAAATTGTCTGCCAAGACCGGCTACAATTAGCCCAGCCGGACAGTTCCCTGTCATACAGTTCCCTGTCGTACAGTTGCGGTCGCTTGCCATGGGCCGCCGCCAATATACTCGAAGCCTCATGTAGTTGTAGCCCGATGCACTTACTAGTTATCGACGACGAACCATTGATTCTCGAAACGATCCAGTTGACGTTCCCCGACTACCAGGTGACAACCTGTTCAACTGCTCAACAAGGCATCGAAGCCTTCCTGCGTTCTACCCCTGACGTGGTCTTGTGCGACATTCGCATGCCCGACATGTCTGGTATGGAAACCTTTGAAAAACTGCATCGTTGTGCTCCCAAGGTGCCTGTCATCTTGATGACCGGTCGCGGGACCGCGCAAACAGCCATCGAAGCCATGCAACGCGGGGCTTATGAATACCTGCTCAAACCGTTTGATCTGGATAGCCTGATTAAGCTGGTAGAAGAAGCGGCTGAGACCAGTCGCATGGCGCGAACGCCGGCGCTGGTACCCGACGATGCGCTAGATGACCAGGCGCTCGGAGGTCCTGCCGACCAATTGATCGGCAACTGTCCCGCTATGCAAGAAGTCTATCGCTCGATTGGCCGCGTGGCCAGGCAGAACGTAACGACGCTCATTCTTGGCGAAAGTGGCACCGGTAAAGAAGTTGTGGCCCGCGCCATTTACCAGTACAGCCAACGCGCCGAAGGACGTTTCCTGGCAGTCAACTGTGCTGCAATTCCCGAAAATCTGCTGGAAAGCGAGCTCTTCGGCCATGAAAAAGGGGCTTTCACCGGGGCCGAGCGGAAGAAGATCGGCAAGTTCGAACTGTGTGACAATGGCACCTTGTTCCTGGACGAAATCGGGGACATGACGCCTCTGATGCAGACCAAGATCCTGCGCGTCCTGCAGGATCAGACATTTGAACGCTTGGGGGGGACCGAGACGATTCGGACCAACGCCCGGATTGTGGCTGCGACCAATCGTAATCTCCAGCAAGCCATGGAAGAGAAAGACTTTCGCAGCGACCTGTATTATCGATTGAATGTCTACACGATTCATTTGCCGCCGCTGCGCGAGCGTGGCCAGGACATTGACTTGCTGGCGAATTATTATCTCCGCAAGTTCGCACAGGAACTGGCTAAACCCGTTTCGGGGTTTGCCGCTGAGACACTGAGCGTGATTGCCAGGCACAATTGGCCAGGTAATGTCCGAGAATTGCAAAGTGCCGTCAAGCACGCGCTGCTTCAGGCAACCAGTCCGGTCATCGTACCGGCTAACTTACCCGATTCGGTGCGCAAGCCCGGTGTCACTACCGTTACCAATACTCAAGATGCTTCGGCCAAGCCAACCATGGCACTCGACTTCTCCAGCCTGACCCGCCAGCGGCTGGCTGCCGGTAGCGAGGATATTCATCGTGAGCTGGTAGGTCTGGCAGAGCGCCAGATCTTTGCCGAGGTCCTGAAACATACTGGCGGCAATCTCACGCAAGCCGCCAAGCACCTGGGGATTACGCGGACCACGCTTAGAACTCGCTTAGAAGCCCTCGGTATGTCGCTGGAAAAATCGGCCACCTTGGATATGGGTTAACCCAGTCGACCAAGGATTAGTCAGCCCGAACAATTACTAAACGCCTGATCAGCAGTCCGGGCGAAGTTTGCCAGGCCGGTCAGACAAACCGCCGTCGTCAAAAAACAGCCTGCAAAACTTCGTAATCTCCTTGTTTTTGCAGTACTTTCTTGCGCCACAGACGACTCTGCCGGCCGCCGGCCATCCTGATTTCTGCCGTTGATAGGCAACCAATGTTTCTGGCCTTGGCATGCCTGCTGCATTATTTAACCAGCAGTTGACGGTATAGGTACGAGAACCTTCCCGAGAGCCATCATCATGTTTACCAGCGCATCGAAGTTAGCCTGCTTTGTTCTGTTGGCCTCTGTCTGTATGTCACAAACCCTGTTCGGCCAGGCGAAGGCCAGCGAGCCATCGAATAGTGGCTCGCAACCAACTGCCCAGGAGGCGCTGGCGCTGCTCAAAGAGGGCAACCAGCGATTCGTCTCGGGTAAGCTGCGCTATCCACACACTGGCAAAGAGTGGCTTCGGCAACTCGCCGCAGGTCAGAAACCGTTTGCCACGATTCTAGGCTGCAGCGACTCGCGAGTTCCACCCGAACTGTTATTCGACCAAGGCTTCGGTGATCTGTTTGTTGTCCGCGTGGCCGGCAATGTGGTCGACAACGATGTCGAAGGCAGTATCGAGTACAGCGTCGACCATTGTGGCACGCGACTGGTGGTGGTCATGGGACATGAAGGCTGTGGGGCAGTGACCGCTGCTCTGAAGTCGTCACCGGAAATCGCCAAAGAACCCAACGAGATTCAACGCCTGGTCGGACTGATCACGCCAGTGGATGCAGTGACCAAGCAGCGGCTCTCCTTTGATGATGCTCTGGCGCACTCCGTCGAATCCAATGTCAGGGCGTCGGTACGTTCCCTATCCAGCATCCCCGACCTGGCTCAAGCAATTCAGCAGAAGCAAGTCATGATCGTTGGTTGCATCTACGACCTGGCTTCCGGATCCGTGCGCTTCCTGGATCAGTAGCGCCGGCATAACCGGTCACCGGTTAATTTCAAAGTCTAAAGAACCAGTTTCAATTCACTACACAGCAGGAAAGGACCGCAATCATGAGCAAGTTATTGTGCGCAGTGGGTATCGCAGTGAGCTTGTTAGGCCTTCCACGAATCGCCGCCGCCCAGCACGGTGGACACGGCGGTGGTCACGCTGGAGGCATGAGCCATGTTGGTGGCGGTGGCGCAGGCATGGCCCATTACTATGGAGGAGCCGGTGGAATGCATGCGCCGGTCGCCCCGGTGCATGTTCCGGCGGCACCGCCTGTACATATGCCAGGAGCCATGCACATGCCGCCTGCCCATCTGCCAAGCGCGGGGCAACTCCACTACCCTGAACCAGGCATAGGCGCGGGTGTGGGCAATGGTGTTGGGGCTGGTGTGGCCACGCGAGCGCCACATGCGGCGCATGTTCCGGGCAATACCACTCCCAATACTCACGCTGTTCCACCAACTGCGTCGACGGCCAGTCCGGCTGCCCAGATCGAAGCTGCTCGGCTGGCAGCGCTCGAAAGCCGATACTGGGGTAGTCCTTGGGCCTACGGTTACCCTAGCTACTACTCGTACTATGGTTTAGCCGGCGTGCCTTACTTCGGCGCTGCACCCGTGTACTCGCCTTATAGCACCTATGGTTACAACTACGCGTATCCCTCGCGTCCATACTACTATGGGTATCTGAGTGGCGTGCCCTACATCAACTACAACAACTATTCGCCAGTCTATTACAGCGACTACAATAGTCTGCCAAGTACCACGGGCACGATCACTGTTCAAAACGATCAACCCAGCGATCCCAACGTGGATCCCAATGCGTCCAGTCCAGATGGCTCCACGCCCGCTGCGCTGTCCGATGCCAACGCCAATGCGTCAATCACGCTGCATCAAGCTCGTGAAGCGATCGTTCAGGCCGAGCGCCAGTTAGCTACCGGCCAATATCAGTTGGCGGTCAAGAATGCAGGCAAGGCCGCATTTCAATTGCATGAGGAAAGCCGCGTGCACGAAGTCCTGTGGCTCGCACTCATGGGGCTGGCTGATTACCGCGGCGCAGCCATCGAAGCCCATGCGGTCGATCACTTCGGCGTCACGCCCCGCTGGAACGACATAGCCATGAAGCACGAAGACCCCACGCGCTTTGCCGAACAAATGAAGAAGCTCGAAGCCTTCGCCCAGCGCAATCAAGACTCTGACTTCGCCGCTTTCCTGCTCGGTTACAATTATCTCGTGCTAGGTCAAAAGGAAGATGCGCTCAAGTGGCTGGAGAAGGCCCAGAACATGGATCCACAAGATACCCTGTGTGCCAAACTGGTTTCCAGTTTAAAGGCTGATACAGCTCAAGCTGAAAAGCCACAGGCGGCGCTGAAGCCGGAAAGCCTGTAGTTGGTACCATCTTTCACCAGCCGGTCCACCACGCCGGCTTTTCATCTCAATGAATTTCAGTATGTCAAAGCTACCGCCCGTGACTGTACGCACCATAACTTGGATCACATGTATGTGCCTGATGCTGACGATGGGTGTTGGCATCGGCAGTTACTTGTTCCGGCCCGGTGTTTCCGAAGCGACTGGCATCAAGCATGAATCCCAGCCACAGGCTCCGGATTCGACCGCGGCTCTGCCTGTACTGGAAAGAGACTCCGCGGGAGTGGCCGTGCTGAAGGTACCGGCCAGCGTCGTTGATTCGATGAAGCTGACCGCGGAACCAGCCGTGATTACGGGGGGCAATGCCAGGCTGAGATTAACAGGCCAATTGATGCTCGACCCAAGCCGGTTGGTTCACGTCACGACACGGTTTGATGGCGAGGTAGTTAGAATCGAGAACGCACAGTCCACCGGTACGGATGCCCACGAAGACCCAGTGCCCCTGCGGGTTGGAGATCGTGTTCACAAGGGACAACTGTTAGCCGTGCTCTGGAGCAAGGAACTAGGTGAAAAGAAAAGCGATCTGGTCGATGCGCTCTCGCAGTTGATGCAGCACGAAACAACCTACAAGAATATGAAGTCCATCGAGACTGCTGGAGCCATACCGCAACGCACCATCGACGAAATGCGCAGAACGGTCGAATCTGACATCATCGAAGTGGAACGACTGCGCCGAACCTTGCGTTCATGGCGAATCGATGAGGCCGAACTGCAAGAAGTAGAATCGGAAGCCAGTCGTGTACATGCCCAGTCTTTGACACAGCCTGGT
The DNA here is from genome assembly GCA_037367405.1 of Ottelia alismoides. Taxonomy (NCBI): domain Eukaryota; kingdom Viridiplantae; phylum Streptophyta; class Magnoliopsida; order Alismatales; family Hydrocharitaceae; genus Ottelia; species Ottelia alismoides. Next base: position 7,569,012 of record JAZKJV010011400.1, on the reverse strand, counting down.
TCATCACGCGACGAACTGAAAGCCGATCCAAAAATGGAACGCAGTTGGGCCGAGGTTGATATTCGCTCGCCTATGGACGGCGAGATACTCGAGATCAATCTCGCCGTGGGAGACCTGGTCAGTTCGTCGGATGACTTGTTCAAAATTGCTGACCTCAGCCGCTTGATCGTCATGGCAAACGTCTACGAAGAAGACTTGCCTACGCTCAAACAGCTACCGGCCAATGAAAGAAACTGGATTGTCAAGTTGGTCTCGCAGCCTGATGCCCCGGAGTGCCCTGGTCAAATCAGGACGATCGGTAGCATCATCGATCCCAACCAACACACGGCCGTAGTCCAAGGTTGGATCGATAACAGGGAAGGCAACCTGCAAGTCGGTCAATTTGTTGAAGCATCGGTAGCCAGGCCAAAAGTGTCCGGGTTGGTCGCACTGCCCAGTAGCTCGATCATCGACGAAGGAGCCAAGAAGTTTGTCTTGGTCGCGCTCGATCCCGACTTGACACGTTTACAGAAACGCGAAGTGCAATTACGACGACGCACGGCCTCTCAAGTCTTTGTGTCCTCGGAGGGCAATATGAGTGTGGCACCGGATGAGAAGGTGTTGACCAGCGGGTTGCTGGAACTGTCCGACGTGTGGAATGAACAGGCCAGCCAATCGTCACCCTAGTTGGACAGCGCTACTTGGCAAACTGCGTATCCACCGTCGCCAGACGGTGGATGCGGAAGTTGACGCTTTCCACCGCCAGGCAGTTTTGATGTTGCGAGTATTTGTGTCACCTCTCCCAGGCGCAGCTTGGGGGAGGTCGAATCGAGCCCTTAAGGCGAAGATTCGGGAGGGGGAATTGCGCCAGGGATGAGTCAACCATGGCGCATGGCCCCCTCCTGCAGTCTTGGCTAAAGGCCTCGTCTGCGACCTCCCCCAGCTGCGCCGGGAGAGGTGACATTCCCAAAAGACGCAACATCAAAACTTGGCAGCGGTGGCTACGAATACTGCATCCAGCGAAATTATAGATATGGCAATAATCCATGCTTGAGTCATTTGTTAAGTGGGCAATCGAAAATCGTCTGGTCGTCGCCTTGTTGTCGCTGGTACTGTGTGGTGTCGGTGGCTACGCGTTTATGAACATTAACGTGGAAGCGTATCCCGACCCCGCGCCAGCGATCATCGAAGTGGTGGCCCAGTACCCTGGTGCTTCAGCCGAAGAAGTGGAACGTCAAGTCGCCATCCCGCTGGAGGTCGCGCTGGCTGGCATGCCCGGATTGGAAACGACGCGATCCAAGTCGCTGTTTGGCTTGGCACATTTGCGAAACCAGTTCGACTATGCAACCAGCTTCAAAGATGCAAGGCTGGAGGTGTTGACTCGGCTAGGCCTGGCCGATCTGCCGCCCAGCGTCCAACCTCAAATCGCGCCAACATCACCCGTTGGTGAAATTTATCGTTACTGGCTTCGCAATCCGACGGATGCTAACGGTCAGGAGATCTACTCGCTGGAGGATATGAAGTCTTTGCAGGATTGGACGTTGGAACGTGAGTTCCGCCGGGTTCCACGAATTGCTGATGTCGTCAGCTTTGGCGGGCGCGTGAAGCGGTATGAAGTGCAGCCCGACCCGGAACACCTGCGACGCTTCGACATTACCCTCGATCAACTTCAACAAGCCATCACTAGCAGCAACATGAACGCGGGTGGCGATTATTTGCTGCAGAAACAGTCGGTACAAGTAGTGCGTGGTCTGGGGCTGATTGGCGACGGCGTCGATCCCGTTTCGCAAGTGCTGACCCTCAAGAATCCTATCCAAGCCCGCGACTTGATCCGTGCCCAAGAGGCCAAGCGACTGAGCGAGATTCGCCAGATCGTTTTGGCAACGACGAACAATGTGCCCATTCGCATCGGCGATGTGGTCGAAGGGGGCAACAATCGCACGGATACCGACGGATCACAAGTTGGATTGGTCGTTAGCCACTCCACACCCCAAGGACGTGTAAGTGTCAGCTTGCCCAGCCAATCGTCCGCTTCAGAGCAACAGGGCAAACCAGGCCAGCGCGCCTGGGACAAGCACCCGGACGTAGTTCAAGGTGTCGTGCTGCTCCGCAAAGGCGAGCAGTCTCTGCCGGCCCTGGCCGACGTCAAGGCGAAAGTCGAGAGCTTGAACTCGGGGGGCTCTCTGCTGCCCGGAGTGAAGATCGAAGTGTTCGATGACCGCACCAACTTGATTCATAAGACGACCGAAACAGTCAACGAGAATCTGCTGGTTGGCATGGGCCTGGTTACGCTGGTACTGCTGGTTTTCTTGAACCATTTGCCTAGCGCTATCATTGTGGCTGTCAATATTCCGCTGGCTCTGCTGTTTGCTTTTGCACTGATGTACTTTCGGGGCCTGTCAGCGAATCTCCTCTCACTGGGGGCGGTTGATTTTGGAATCATCGTTGATTCGTCTGTCATCATGGTTGAGCGAATCTACAGCCGCTTGAGTTCTTCGCAGGGGACAGGCAAGTCGCTGGATGAGAACATACTCAGCTCTGCCGGTGAAGTGCATCGGCCCTTGCTGTACTCGACTCTCATTATGGTTTGCGCTTTGCTGCCGCTCTTTACGATGGCTGGGCCTGAGGGCCAGATCTTTGGACCGATGGCTGATGCCTATGCATTTGCTCTCGGCGGAGCACTGTTGCTGGCGTTGACTCTTTCGCCGGTGCTTTGTCGTACGTTCTTGGGCCAGGTGAAACCTGCGAAAGAAAATTTTCTGGTACGCGGACTCAAGAGTTTCTACTTGCGTCAGTTCGATTGGGCGCTTAAGTATCGCGCCCTCGTCATTGGCACCTTCGTATGTCTTCTATTGGCCACCGCTGCCAGTTTGCCATACCTTGGACGTGAATTCATGCCTGAACTGGAGGAGGGCAATGTATACATTCGGGGTACCTTTCCGGCGGCGGTATCGCTAAATGAAGTCAGCCAACAAGTTGCTATCGCTCAAGAGAGACTGCAGCGTTACGCCGAGGCGCGCGCTGTGCTTGTGCAGATTGGCCGGCCAGATGACGGTACCGACCCCACCGGGTTCTACAATGCAGAGATCTTCGTACCGCTGATGCCCGAGGACAAGTGGCCACTCGCCATGGAAGGAACTGGTTTGTGGCGCTACCTGCAACCTCAGCGGCGGCGGACGAAATTAGAACTGGTTGAGTCGATGCAACAAGACTTGGATGGGACTGTCGTAGGCGTAGACTGGAATTTTTCGCAGAGCATCCGCGACAACGTGATGGAAACACTTTCGGGTGTCAAAGGCGAAAACTCGATCAAGATATTTGGTCCTGACCTGCGTGAGTTGGAACGCAAAGCCCAGATGGCTGCGGCTGCCCTCAGAAGCGTCAAGGGCATCGAAAGTGTGGGTGTGTTCAGCATTATGGGACAGACCAACTTGGAGTTTTCCATTGATCGCGAAAAATGCTCCAAGTGGAATGTGAGTATCGCAGACGTGCAAAATGCGCTTAGCACGGCTGTCGGTGGCAAAGTCATGACTCAAATGGTCGAAGGAGAGAAGACTTTTGATATCACGCTGCGCTGGCCAGCTCATCTTCGAGCCGACGAAGAGCAGATTCTGGATATCCCTGTTGATGTATTGAAAAATCGCGTCGTCCCTACCACCGGGGACGGCCAAGGAAGTCTGGCAATCTCTGGCTCAGCAACAGAGCCGCCGAGCGTTACTGGCAGTATGGATACGCCACTTCCCAACATGGTCCCCAGGCGGCGTTTGCGCGACCTGGTGACTCCGCTGAACGATCAAGGAGAACGCGACCCAGCCGCTCTGTTTACCAGGACCGGCGCATCCACTATCGCCCGCGAGCAGGGGCAACGCTTAATCGCTGTCAAGTTCAGTGTTCGCGGCCGCGACCTGGCCAGCGCTGTGGCCGAAGCTCAATCCAAGATTGAGCCCATGATCCAAGCGCCGTATCGCATCGATTGGGCGGGCGAATTCGAAGAGATGCAGAATGCAGTTCAGCGGCTGGCCATCGTTGTCTCAATTGTTATGGTCATGATCGTGGTCTTGTTGTACCTGGCCCTGCGCTCCTTGCGCGACGTGGCCGTGGTGTTTACCAATGTCTTTGTTATTTGCATGGGTGGCGTCTGGAGCTTGTTTGCCACGGGCACCAATTTCAACATCTCAGCCGGCGTGGGCTTTATCTCGATTCTCGGCGTCGGCATGATGAACGGCCTGATCTTGGTTTCTGGCTTTAATGCCCGTCGCAGCCAGGGTATGCCGCTGTATGAGTCTCTCAAGGACGGGATCGAACATCGCATACGCCCTTTAACGATGACCGTGCTCACGGCTATCTTCGGTATGCTACCGGCCGCGCTAGCCACTAAGATTGGCTCGCAAACACAAAAGCCCTTGGCCATTGTGGTTGTGGGAGGCATGCTGGCCACCTTACTGTTTGTGAACCTCATACCGGTTCTCTACAGCCTTTATGGCAAACGCACGCCGCCCAAGGTCGCCGGCATGGACCATTAACCTGCACAGCGGCACTCGGCAAGGGTTGGCTGCAGTCGTAGCCACCACTGCCAAGTGGTGGAAAACAGGCGTAGCCACCACTGCCAAGTGGTGGAAAACGTAAGCCGTCGCATTCCCAGGCTGACAATGCTGCGTTGAATAATGGCGTTGGCTTTAGCCGTCTACGGTGTTCTTTCAAGGTTCGATATACTTGGTTGGTCTGGTTCAACCGAGCATTACCAAGCTTGAGAGAAAAGCAAGTGCCCAGCGTCGTCGAACATCGTGGCTGTCGATTGGCCTATACAATGCAGGGCACTGGTCCTGCGGTGCTATTTATCCAAGGCGTGGGTGTTCAGGGTGATGCTTGGAGCCCTCAGATCAATGAGCTGAGCGATGCTTACACCTGTATTTGTTTTGACAACCGCGGCTTGGGATTGAGTCAACCGGCAGGGACTGATATCACGGTCGCGCAGATGGCCGACGACGCGCTCGCGATCCTGGATCATGCAGCGGTTAGCGCGGCCCACATCGTGGGTCATTCTTTGGGAGGCTTGATCGCGCTACAGCTGGCGTTAGCTGCTCGGCCGCGTGTGTTGAGCCTGTCGCTGCTGTGTACTTTTACTGGCAAACGCACCGCAGCACCGCTGAGGGCGCGAATGATTTGGTTAGGTCTGCGAGCCAGTGTGGGTACTCGGGCTATGCGTCGGCAGGGGTTTCTAAGGCTAGTGATGCCTCCTGGAGCCAAGATGGATCCTGTCGAACTGGCCAAGCTGTTCGGTCATGACCTGGCTGACCAGCCGCCCGTGGTCAACCAGCAACTGCGTGCCATGCGCGCGATTGATCTTGCGAGTCGCCTGGGAGAGTTGGCCGGATTGCCGACGTTGATCGTTACCGCCAAGCACGACCCAATCGCGCCACCAAGTGCCGGACGTGCGCTCCACGCAGGCATTCCCGGTTCACGGTATCTCGAAGTGCCTGATGCTTCCCACGGTCTACCCATTTCCCATGCAGCGTGGGTTAACCAACAGTTGCGACAACATTGGCAGAGCGGTTAGGTGATCGACGCAGCACCAACACTCTTGGCCTTCGTTGGTGTTGACGTCGGCCAAGAGTGACCAACTTCCGACCAAATCAACAGCCCCATAAACGATGAACCATTCCAACCCGAAGCGTAAGCGAGGAAAGATCACAACCCGAACCCGAAGCGTGAGCGAGGGACGTCTAGCGAGTGAGCGAGGGACGTCTAGCGAGTGAGCGAGGGACGTCTAGCGAGTGAGCGAGGGACGTCTAGCGAGTGGCGGCGAAACGTGGAAAATACAGTCCCTCGCTTACGCGTCGGGTTGGGATGTGGTGGTCCCTCGCTTACGCGTCGGGTTGGGATGTGGTCCCTTGCGCATTGAGTACTGAATGAAGATTCTTTTTTTGCATGGTTGGCGAAGCGTGGTTGGTGGGGTCAAACCTACTTACTTGCAGCAGGCTGGGCACGAAGTGCTCAACCCGGCTCTGGATGATGACGACTTGCAGTTAGCGCTGCAGGTTGCCCAGGAAACCTATGACCAACACCGGCCTGACGTCGTGGTCGGAAGTTCTCGCGGCGGTGCCTTGGCACTGAACATTAACAGCCACGCAACACCCTTGGTTCTGTTGTGCCCAGCTTGGAAGAATTGGGGTGAGGCGAACAAGTTGAAGCCCAATGCAGCGGTTCTGCATAGTCGCCAGGATGATGTTATTCCGTTTGAAGATTCCGAAGAGTTAATCGCCAATAGCGGTTTGCCGGCCGAAACGCTGATCGAAGTTGGCGGTGATCATCGGCTGGCCGACGACGCTTCGTTGGCTGTCATGCTGTGGGCCTGTCAATTGCTGGCCAGTGGTCAGCAGATCCCGAGATTTGACGATTCACAACTGGCTGCCGAAGAAAGCCAGACTGCTGAGCCAGCCGCTTCCTCGGTGGTTGAGGGCAGTTATATCTGCGATGCTTGCGGGGAAGAGATTGTCATCCCGTTGGATGTCAGTGAAGGTGCGAATCAGACCTATGTAGAGGACTGCCCGGTGTGCTGTCGCGCCAACACGATTCATGTGAGCTTTGGCGAGGAAGGTACGGCCCAGGTGTGGGCCGTACCCTTATAGTTCAGGCGACTGAGTCAGGATGGACTGTTCACTTGCCTAAGTGCTCAAGAGCTTCGTTACACTCTTTGGCGCAATCTCGGCAACTCTTGGCGCACTTCGTCATGTGTTTGTCATTTGGGAACTTCTCACATGCTTCGGCGCATTGCTGGCAGCAATCTCGACAACACTCGAGCATGGGTTTGGCCAGTGGGCTATGACGCGCGCACAAAGTTGCACATGTCTTGCAGCACTCTGCGCAGTCAGCGCAAAGTCGAGCCGTTTTTTCGTGCTCTTTATTGCCTTCTGCCACTAGTTTCAGGCAGTGTGAGTAGCAGGAGTCACAGACAACCTGGCAATCTGCGCAGCTCTTGGCGCATTGCTTCAGATGTTCTTGGTGATCTCCAACTTCAGTTCCGGCCAACCCCAGTAGTGCCAATAACGCCACGCTCGCAACCACAGATCCGGTAACCATTGCTGCTCTCCCATTAAACTGAAATCGGCTTGAAACCGCTCGAGCCGTCAACGGCCAGCGTGCATCCACGATGCCAAAATGGCCTGGGTCTTCACGACATTTCCACTGACCGGGCGCAGGTATCTAAACGATGCGCACTTGTAATCGCCCTGGCGGTGGCAGATATCTGAGGCTCGAGAATCGGCCGGCAATATGTCAGCCCGTTTGCCGCGTGCGGCCCAGAGGTGAGGGGGCCTTTCCCAACGACTTTATTCAAGGGCGCCTGGATGACGTGTCGCTCTTTAGCCTGGCGCTCAGTGCCGAAGAGATTCTGAATCTCTATGGTCCAGGACCGGAATTTTTTCGCGTCAAAGGCAGATACTAGGCAGATACTAGGAATCGCTTGCCGCCAGATGCAATTCTTAATTTAACAACAGCCGGCTTGATTTCTAGCTTGACTAACTGCGTCTGCGTCTGCGTCGAGTAGGAGTAGGAGTAGGAGTAGGAGTAGGAGTAGGAGTAGCTACGTAGCCACCGTCGCCAGACGGTGGACGCGAAAGTTAACGCTTTCCACCGCTTGGCAGCGGTGGCTACGAAGACTTCATCTAATGAGCTTGCCCAGTGGCGTTGTCCAATTAGGGTTTTGCTTCGGTCAGAGTTCGAGCTAGTCGCAAGCCTGTCAATTGAGATCGATCCTGGCAAGCCAAGCTGGCAAACTCCTCAAGCGAAACGGCCTTAAGATCGGTGGCTCGAGCGCAGCCACCGGCATGTACGAACTGTTGGCCGTCGACTACTGAGCTTGATAGTACTACACCTCGTTCGACATTCATGGTCCACTCGCTCACGTTGCCGTGGATGTCGAACAGTCCCAGGTAATTTGGGCGCAGTTGACCGACCGGTTGCGGTGTACCGCGAGCATTGCTGAAGTCCCAGAGATAAGCATGTTTGACGTATTCTGCCTGGCCCATAGACCAGTGGGCAAATGCTCCGCCGCAAGCGGCCACATGCCACTCACTGACTACTGGCAAGCGATAACCGCTTAACTGGAGAACATCAGGTTTGGTTGACATGCCGGCTGCATACTGGCCATCGTTGTTGGGAAGATAACACTCCTCCAGGCCTTCGCGGCGACTGAGCCAGTTACAGAATGCCGCGCAATCGTACCAACTCAATTGCCCCTGAGCGCAGCGCATTTGCACGCTTACATCTGCGGCTGATTTATCCAAACGGTTACCGGGCCAGGCGTAATGCGTATCTTGCAGGAACTCTTCGAAGTGCTGGCGTTGAACTTCGCAGCTCGAAATACCAAAACGGTAACCCACCGAGGGATTGGCTTGCAGGACGATCATGCATTCGCCCAGCGAGTTTGTGTACCAACCGCGGCCTGGTGTTGCGCGGTGAGTCGACTGATCCAACTCGGGCAATGGCTGGTTGGCATGTCTGAGTATCTGCGCTGCCAGCATATGCACACATGGATCAGCATCCAGGCGATACAACTGGTCGACCTCTGCTATAAACTGGTCGGCATGCTCCAAGTATTTCTGGCTTTGTTCAGTCGTCAACGCCAGCAGCAGGTTGCGACGCTCGGATAGCTTATGTGTGAACAGTGCAGCCATGTAGTTGGTCGGCATGGCTGATACTGGTTTGATCCCATCACTGGTTCGTAGTCGCTGGACGAACAAAGCCGGCGAGAGTGGTTCGTTGCCAAAGATCGACAATTGCAGCGCCAACGAGCTAGGATCGCTTTGGCCGCGCCACATCGGCCAATAATCTTCGGGGTGCCCCAGCTTGAACAGGCAGAGCGCGGCGGCATGCCGCCTGCGATGATCCGCCAATGATAGTTGGACCCCGGATGGTTGCCTGGCTACGTGTTCACGCAAGAGAACGAGCAGTTGCGGGTTGCTCCGGCCCAGCCGCCTGGCGATCGATTGAAAGACCTCGTCCGGACAACATAACATCAGTTCGACTGAGCCCGGCAAATCATCCTCAACCAGGGACTCCCAGAATGAATACAGCTTGGAATCGGAGTGCGGCGGAGCTTGCCCAGGATCCATTTCCAGTTTGCGACGCAGTCCTTCGAGCAAGACTTTGCGTTGGTAGATCAAGGTTCCCAACCGCAGTTGCCAATCGCTGGCCGATTCGGCTTGCAGGTCCGTCAGCAACTGATCGGTCAGGGCTGGATTTTGCCAGCGAGGATCATTTGCGGCGGCGGCTGAGAGAAAGCAAGCGGCATTTAAGCGGCTGGTGGCTTGGGCTGAGTCCTCAAATGTTTGCCACATTGCGTTGGTTAATTGCTCGGCATAGGGTAACAGCACAGGAATAACCGAAGTGGCCGTTTCCACGGAACCACCGACCATCTCATCGGCCGCAGTCGGAACAAGGCTCCGCACAACCGGCAACAATCCCAGTGTGGCTCGCCAGCGCTCTTGATCGTCGCCAGTTGTTAGCTTTTCGCGAAGCAGCGCGACCGCACTGGGTGAGCGTAGGGGCAAGGCTTGCGAGCATTCAGCCAAAGCAGGTAACTGGCAATTCAAAAGTTCGTGGACAGCCTTCGCCGCGGCGGACGCCTCAGCACTGGGACGCTGAAGATACCAGAGCCCGCTTGCGATGACTCCACAGGCCAATAGCGCAGTAACGATTGCCAGGGCTGCTGACCAAGGTGGCGAGCCAACCGCTGTTGGTTCTTTAAGCAAGTGGCGCAGGTCGCCTCGCAGCTCCCCCAACTCCTGATAGCGGGCTGTCGGTTCAGTGGCGGTGGCTCTTTGGCAAATAGCGATTAGTGCGCTCGGCACATTGGCAGGGTATTCGATCGTGGATCGATTGCAGACTTCGCTAGAATGCGCGCTGAGCTGGCTCGGTAGATGATTCTGGCGTGGACTGGTTGGGAAAAGCAGGGCGGGCGATTTTTGGGATTGTGTCCGTCGCGGTGACTGCAGGGCGCCCAGCGACTCTTGGAGAACTTTGCCCAGACTATAGATGTCGGAACGTTGATCGATGCCGGCTGAATTGCCAGCCAATTGCTCAGGGCTCATATAGAAGGGAGTGCCAGCAGCAGGAAAGAGTCGGCTTTCTTCGGTCCCGCGCCAGGCAAGTCCAAAATCGGACAAGTAAACCTGACCTTCATGATCCAGCAGAATGTTCTGAGGCTTGATGTCGCGATGGATTACGCCCTGGGCATGTGCGTAGTGCAGCGCATCGGCCACTCGCAGAATCAAGCTGGCTGCCTCCAGTGGAGCCAGGCTCGCGGCAGAGAGGCGGTCGGCCAGTGTTTGACCCACGATCAATTTACTGACCAAGAACAGCGGCAACTCGTCCGTGCTGGCTACGTCATAGATCGGTACGATGCCGGGATGATCCAGCGCTGCGACTGTCTGAGCTTCTGCCAGCATCAAGTCCCAGTGGACCTGGCTTCTCAGAGCAGTCAAGTGAGGCACCTTCAAAGCAACTTTGCGCTTCAGCTTTTCATCATATGCCAGGTAGACTCGCCCAAAGCCTCCGTCGCCCAAGACATGTTCGATGCGATAGCGGCCGATCATTTCGGGCATTGCATCCAGCGGCGGTGATTGCGGTGGGCTTGGAGGTGGTTCGGCCAGATTTTGCCAGAGTTGATGAGCACCACCCAGAGTGCTCTGGCGAGCATCTTCGGTGGAAGGGCCGGCGTTAGACGTAGGTCGACTGCTCGTTAGCCAATCGGGCTGACAACCGGCTTCGAACAATTCGCTCAGCACAACCTGGCAAGCGCTGCAGTGCCCCAGGTGCTCTTCGCAGGCCTCAGCCTGCTGGCTTGGCATGTGGCCGCGCGAATAAGCCTCCAACTGCTGGCGCGATAAGCAAGGATCGGTTAGGTTGGGCGGCGACATGAGCGAATGGAGAGGGACGTAAGTACCGTTGAGATCCCGACGCACCACGTCAGCCGATCTGCTAGCGACGAGTGTACCCAATTCCCAAATCGAACGCGATACGTAACCCTACGTTGTAGCCCGACCCGCTGTGTAGCCCGACCCGCTGTGTAGCCCGACCCGCTGTGTAGCCCGACCCGCTGTGTAGCCCGACCCGCTGTGTAGCCCGACGCGCTGTGTAGCCCGACGCGCCTGCGTCGGAAAATGTATCCCCGACGCGCCGCGTCGGCTTTCAGTCTCCCATGGTCCCCCAGCGCACCGCTGTCCGACTCAATCCGCAAAACCAGTCCGTCCAGCCTGCTGGCCAAACTCCTAGTCAATCACGGTCCTTGGGTCCCACGAAGGTACAGTCGCTGAATAACTGGCATGCAGCAGCGCCCATTGGCGGATAACGTCGTGCACCTGGCTGCGGGACTCTTTGACTTGGCCAGCAGTTCCCGTAAGGCTTGAGGCGATCGCTCGGCAATCGACTGCTCTAATTGTTCCATCTGAAAATCAAAACAAGGGCACAGCGGAGCTTCCATGCTTTTGGGATAGACTGGGCCGTTCAATTCGTTGACCTGCACTTGCCGCTGGAACAAATCGAAGTAAGCCACTTCACAGTCCGGGAATGGACAAAACCAGCCATCGATTCCTATTTTGGAGCGGCTGGTCGACTGGATATGATGATCGAGCGTGGCTGTGCCTACAGCGTCGCCTAACGAGCCACATTCCGGGCAGTAGGCTTGACCATCACTTTCTGGTTCTCGGACAAAGGCTTTATTCATGTACAGAGCAGTGAACAGTTACAGATAAATTATTTGGGAGCAGCGACCAAGTTGTTTGCTTCGATTGGTTGCCGTGCGGGCAAGACTGCAAAAAACCGGGACTAGCGCCCATCGGCTGGCACTTGACAATGGCATATCATAACCATGCACTTCACTTCGATGCGACCGACATTTCGAATGCAACTTCCTTATTCGAAAGAGGAGGTCATGCGACGATTGGCGGTCGAGTTCCAGAAGCCGAATCGTCCCAATCCTTGTTTGGTCTTTAAGCAGTATGTGGAGCTGCATGTTCCACCTGCCGAAGTGCGTTTCTGGTCGCCGCATTTGTCTTTGAGCTTTGAAGGCAACGAAAGCGAAACGCAGGTGCTCGGCCGATTCGCTCCGCGGATCGAGGTCTGGAGTTTGATCTGGGTGCTGTATCTGGCACTGGCGTTTTCTGCCTTCTTTGCTGGCATCTGCGAATGTGCGTTTTGGATGATGGGACAGTCCAGCTGGTGTGGTCCGATCGCGGCGTTAGCGCTGTTAGGGATAGGCGGCATCTATTTGCTCAGCCAGGTTGGTCAATCGCTCAGCGCTGATCAGATGGCGTTGCTGAAGTCTGATTGGGAGCTGGTTGCCGCTCGAGCCTTTCGGGACCAGTCTTGAAAGCGCCGTGGATCGCATCCAGGAGAGTGGCGTGGCGGACTTTTCCCCGATTGACGGTGTTGATCAACATGTAAAGCCTTCGGTTGTTGTACTGTTGTAGCAAATTGGGATTATCAAGCGCGTTGGCGGCAAGGTACAGCAAATCAACTGTGGAACCACAATACCGCCAGGCAATCTGAGTTATGTCTGGTACTGCTACGAAGCCTCCAGTGCCCTTTTCAGCCGACGCGATAGAGGATCGAATATGGGACGGAGCATCCAAATCTCGACTCCTTCTGGTTAACAGCACAGCTATGGCGTTTTCCTGTCAGGTGCTTTAGTATCCGCCGATGCAATTTAGTAAGGTCAAGAGAAACAACACGGCCGCACGCGCAAACGCGTCAGCCAATTATTTCCAATGTATCCGAGCATTGATTTGCCAAGATGGACTGTTTTCCCAGGGCCGCTTGAAACACACTGCCGGTTTCGAACGTCCTGGCTTATTTGAAATTGCTCAGTGCGATGGTAGGTGCCGAAGTAGCTCGATGGCTGCGCACGCACTGCCATTAGTAGTGGGACCTGCACGCACGCTAGCCCTGCGAAACTTGACCGGTGGTCTGCTGGCTACTAGACTCACTCCCGCGTCGTTTGCAGATCGAATAGTCTTTGTAACTATTCCTTTTCTTTGAAGCCTTGAATGAGTGGCTCGCCCGATGTTCTTTGGTTACCGCAAAAGTGCAGTGCGCACGTCTAATCGTTCAAACAAGTTATCTTCGCGTAGGTTGAGCTTTGAGAACCTCGAGGAGCGACGAGTCTTTAGCGTTGACTACTTTGTCAACAGCCTTACGACCAGTTATGGTGTTTCGCCAATGGCGGGTGGCAACGTGCGAGCCGACTTCTCCTGGGCGATGACTGGCAACGAGATGCCCAGCGTCGAGATGGGATTCTACTTGAGTCGCGATCAGAGTATCTCTACATCTGATCGACCACTCACATCCATCAGAGTTCAACCTGGCATGGCACTTAATCTGAGTGTGATGGTACCCCTGCCCGGGCTCAACGATCCTATTTGGTCAGGCGACGGAGTTTACTATCTCGGCATCATTGTTGATCCTTCCAACCAGGTCGTGGAAACCGATGAGGCCAATAACAGCAACCGTGGTTTGACCGTCGATTGGCAATCGGTTTCCGTTGTAAATACGCAGAGCGGCAATGCCAATCGTGGTTTTAAGAGTTTGGATGGCAACGCCCGCGGTGATTTGATCGGATTCTATGGTGCACAAATTTGGGCTGCGACCTCTGATGGTACCAGGTTGAATAACGCGCTGTGGGGACAATGGTCCAATCAGACAATCTGGGACTATCAGAGCACGGGTGATTTCAACGGTGATGGCAGGACTGATATCGTTGGTTTCACTGAAAGTGGCAGCTGGTGGGTCGGTATCTCCACGGGCACCAGTTTTGTCTCGAGTCTTTGGGGAATCTGGGCAGATCAAGACTACAGAACATTTGTTGTCGGTGACTTCAATGGAGACGGCAAGGACGATATAGCTGCGCGAAGTTTCGATGGTAAGTGGCTGATGGCCGGCTCCACGGGCTCCAGCTTCCTTACGACAGAATCTGGCACCTGGGACACTTCGACCACCTGGTTCGACACCACGGTCGGCGATGTCAATGGCGACAAACGAATGGATATTGTCTCACGTAGTTTGTCGGGCCAGTGGGTCGCCAATATCGGCCTGAACAATGGTCAGTTCATAACTGTGCCGTGGGGAAGTTGGTCTTCGGCGGTCTATTGGGCAGATGTTCAGGTCGGAGACCTCAATGGCGATGGAGCAGATGACATAGTGGGTCGCACCACCGGCGGTCAATTTTGGGTTGCCAGGTCGACGGGTGCTGGAACATTCAACGAACTGTGGGCTACCTGGTCGCCAGCAGTGATCTGGATGAATGTGACTCTGGCGGATGTGCAGGGTACAGGCCGGAAAAGCTTGGTGGGGCGCACCGAATATGGGCAATGGTGGGTTGGGCTCTCCAACGGATCACGCTTCGTCACACAGTATTGGGGCGCATGGGACAGCGCCAGAGTATGGCGCGACGTGCACTGGACCGATGTTAACGGTGACGGCCGCGCCGATATGCTAGGCCGCACGTATGGTCAGTGGTGGGTGGCTCGCAGCACTGGTACTGGCTTTATTAACGCCTACATGGGCGCTTGGGCACAGCTCCCCTGGGCTCGCGTTCAGGGAACTGGTGGTTCGACTGAGACAATTTTGGCGATGTCTCCGACATCGGAATACACGCCTGGTTACGTGACGCAAAAACTTGGAGAAGTACTGATAGGTCTGGCCAGCGAGCAGATTGCGACGCTCAGCTACGCTCAAGCTCAGTCGGCCGGAGCCTTTAACTTCAATCAGTCTATAACGCAGATAACGGCCATGCGTCAGGGGCTGATCGACTTTAACAATAACATAACCCGGATAACAAGTGGCCTGGCCACCGACATTCCCTTCGGTGGTCCAGAGGGAGTTATCAACCGACAGACGCTACGCAACACAGATCGCATGTTGATGAGCATTCCACTATGGACTGATGGTCCGACGGGAGGTTCTGGCACTGGGGAGGGTGAGCGTCCACCGTTAGACCTCGCGTGGCCAGCGAAGATTGGGGCCAAGTTGTATATGGATCTTCGAAACGGGATTGAGCAGCAAACGTCGACTGTCATCGACAGGGTAGGCACCATACTCGGTCCGATCGGTGCGCCCATCGTCGGATTGACGCATATCGCTGCAGCGGCAGTATTTGTTGGACTTGATGCAGGTGTATCCATCGTGCAACGACGCAATGCGGTACCGGCCGACTTTTTGCCCACGATCAATATGCTGCTGCCTAACGTTGGTCGAGCCATCAATATGTACAACTATGTACGCAAGCTGTTCCAGCAACACAACTTGGAGACTCCAAACGTCTCACGCTCGGCCATAGAAACCGGCGCAGCCAATCAACTCAAGCAACTCGATGCGAGCACTGCAAACACCACATTTGACCAGATCGAGAACAAGTTCGCTCAGTTGAATTCGATACTCTTAAATCGCACAACCAACACCGAGCCTAACCCCAACCCAGACACCAATTCCAACTGGTGGCAGGGAGCCAAGAGTTTTACCGTTAGAGATGCTCAAGGGAATACGGCCACGGTGAACGTTGTTGTGGGGGCCGACAAGAAGGGAACGATTTCATTAAGCGGCTACTACACAGGCGCAGGTAGCTTCAACAACGCTGTTCTGTACTACACGGGCTCCAAGGTGACAGGCCTGGCGAGCTATCCTGCGTCACCGCAAATGTTCCATCGAGCAGACAATCGAGATTTTCCAGATGTCGGTTTTTCAATGAGCATCGTTAATGGCAAAATCGTAGCTTCGTTGGATCGCATGACCAGTTAGCAATCCGGCTCTGCTAAACAACCGTTGCGCTTTAACCCTCTTCGCAATCAACTCGTCGCGTTATTCGTAGTCCGATTCCATGATGGCCCAGTAGTCGGCCGAGGCGTTGAACTTTTCGGCGTGAGTTTGTGCGGCTACCTTGGATTGAGGGAAAGGGTTCACAAAGGCAGCGGTATCTCCAAAGCTGACGCCCAGGCCGCGCGCGGCAATGACGGCTGAGCCAAGTGGGTCGACGGTGGAGAGCCGGTCTACCGCCTGCAGGATTGGGATGCTGCTGATCTCTGGTGGGCGATAACAAACCATTTCGCCAAAGCGTCGTTCTTCGATCAGGCGAACCGCGTGCACACCATACTGCGTCGCTAACATGCGATCAAAGTACGTCGGTTGGCCACCGCGCTGCAAATGGCCCAATACAACGCAACGCGTTTCCGTACCCAAGCGCGCCTGGATCTCAGTGGCCACTACCTGGCCAATGCCTCCCAAGCGAACTTGTTTGTCCTTGCAATCCGGGTCCAGCGTGACCAGGCCACCGCCAGGTTGATGGGCACCCTCAGCCACGACTATCAGCGTGAAACGTTTGCCCATTTGGCGACGCTGCACAATCTTGGCGCAGACATTGTCATAGGTCCATTCGATCTCGGGAATCAAAATCACGTCACCGCCACCAGCGATACCGGCATGCAGCGCGATCCAACCGGTATGCCGTCCCATGACTTCCAACACCATAACGCGTTCGTGGCTGGCCGCGGTGGTGTGCAAGCGGTCGAGCGCATCGGCCGCGCAGGCCACCGCGCTATCGAACCCGAAACTGAAGGCGGTGCAGCGCAGGTCATTGTCAATCGTCTTGGGAACACCGACGACCGGAATGCCTTGTTCGTGCATGGCCTGGGCAATCGACAGCGAACCATCTCCACCGACACAGATCAGGCCATCGATCTCCAGGTCTTCCAAGTTCTTGCCAACCGCGGTCAATAGAGCCGGATCCAGGACTCGCTTTTCGTCGATACCGACTTTGGCCGAGAAGCGTCCCTTGTTGGTCGAGCCCAGGATGGTGCCGCCTTGATTGAGGATGCCGAACGTATTGACCAGGTCCAGTTCCATCGTTGCTACCGGATCAACCAGGCCTTCAAACCCTTTCAGAAAGCCCAACACTTCGTAGCCCAAGTTGATCGCGGTCTTGACGCTTCCGCGAATCACCGCGTTGAGTCCTGGACAGTCTCCACCGCTGGTCAAGATGCCTATTCGTCGTCGTTTATCGCTCACCAGGATTCCTTTTTCTTCAGTTGAGAGTGGGGGCGGGACGTAGCTCAATTGCGACGTAGCCATCGTCCCAGTAGCGGTACCAAGATCACGAGGCTAACGACAATGACGATTGGTTCCCAGCGCCACTGGGCCGGCAATTGTTTGACTTCCATTTCGGTTACACTGACCACGGGTACGCGCGGCCCTTCATCTGCAGTGACTGGCTTATCAGCCGGCTCTGGTGATTCTACGATTTCACTGGCGGCGGTCCGGTTGCCTTTGGGTATCGGGACCAGTTCAGGCGGGACGTTTGGATCAACCACTGCCGGTGCAGTTTGTAGCTTGGTCCAAGGCAACAGCTCAGTCCAATCGGCCTTCATCAGCAAATCGAAACCTGGGTTCTGTTCTTTGACCTGGCACGAGCAAGCGCCCGTAACAAAGCTGGCCATCTCCTTAATGTTCTCGGCGCTAATGCCCGGGCCAACCAAAGGCCACAAGATGCGGCCACGTCCAAAGGCCGCGAACAGAATCGGTTCCTCCAACTCATCCAAATCGGCTTCGCTATTGACCAAGATCTGAATCAGTTCTTTTTCATCTGGCCCGGTGCGATCCAAGGTCAAGAGCGAAAACTCGACGCGTAAATCGGGGCCACCCACGACTTTATCAGCCGGGTCATCGGTCAGCTTGGGTAGTTCCAAGGTGGCTTGCAAATGACGCAGTTCCTTTTCAATTACTTGCTCGGCTGCCGCGGCCAGTTGGGAATTCCGGCCCTTGACCAACAACCAAACAGCCGACTGTCCGGCAGCCAGGCGGCGCTGCAGTTCGCGCCGCACCGGCGAATCCACCAGAGAATTCAGTGCCGCACTGTCTAACGCGCAAGTCATGATCGGCTGCGGGAGATCCAACGCGGGCGGATACTGCAAGACTAATTTGGATGCCGTATCCTCGGCATTTATGGATAACGATTTCAGCAGTCGTTGATCTTCTTCGGAAAGTGTGCCAGCCGTATCAAGCACACGGATTGACAAGTTACAGTGGTTCGATTCGGCAGCAGCGCTCAGTTGCCGAAGCGATTCCGCTGCATCAGGCGATAAGAGGCCTTGGTGGATGATGGTTGCGCGATACTTGTCCGCGCTCCAGTGGTCTAGTGCGTAACGATACACGGGTACATTACAAGCCCAAACCGCCAGGCTCAGCAGGGCCACGATCACCAGTGAGTAGACTGCTCGACGCATAAATTAATCTCTGGGCCTGAATGAGTGTGCTCTCATTAACGCAAGTGCGAACCAACGACGGGCTGGGTAGTTGGCTACAGTCTTTCCAGCTCGATGCCGCAGATCACTGGCTTGCCATGCTTGGAATTGAATTTCAGCTCAAGCCAGTTACGTAGTTCTACTCGCTCAATTGTTTCCACATGCCAGGCTGGTTGTGAACCTCCCAAGCGAATCGATTCCAGTTTGGACTGGCCCGCCACATCAACATCAAACTCGCGCGGCTCGCTGGCTGATAGCTGCGGCAAGGCAAAGTGCAACCGCACGCGATAGGCTTGTGGCTGTACCTGGCTCTCGTCCAACGGCGGCACTTCATCGGCATCGATGATCAAGCGCGCGGCGCCTGAGTCGCGACCGCGAAACGCCGCGGCTGAACGCGTGCCACTGCCGCGAATCAGCAGGACAATCGAACTTCCCGGCGTCCAGTCATCGCGGTCCACTACCTCTTGAATCAGACTGCTCAAGTCCGGCGAGCGCTCGGGTTCTTTGGCTTCGTTCTCGTCGTTCCACTTCTCGGCTTTCCAGGTAACCTTGGCGTTGGTCAGCGAGCGCTGCGAGAGTTTGGCAGCATCGCTATCCAGTGGTAATGGATTGGCAGAGCCCTCAGCCGAAATTTCGAAAGTGGCTTCGTCTTCGTATTTGCCTTTGGAGGTCAGTTGCAAATGAGCGGCCCGGATCTTGGTCCCTTTCGCTAGTGGCAGTTCATTAAATTTAAACGCTACCCACTGCGGTTCGGTACCATCTTGGCCCAACTCGATGCCACTGCTATCTAGAAACACTTCGCCAGCTTTGTTCTCTTCGGCATCGTCAGCTACATTTTGGATCGGCCAGCCAGTTGCCAGTTTGTCGCGAGGCTGCGCGACCAGGCTGATTTTCAAACTGCTCATGCCTTCCAGACCTGACGTTTGCACCCACGGCAACGATGCATCGGGCAACCAACTGGGGTGATCCTGAAATAGCCGGGCATCGCCCTCCCAATTGAGTTGAATGTTGGGGGCCTCACCGGCGACCGATGGATACTCCAACCACATACGGCCATCGGGTGCGCGGCGATCACCAGGTGCACCCAGGTTGATACCGATTTGTTGCAAGCGGCCGGACTTGGGTTCCAAGGTAGCCGAATTGCTGATCGTCCACGCATCCAGTTCTGGCATGTGCACCAGCGCCAGCGACGTTTGATTCTGATAAGAGCAACTGCATGTGCGCGTGTAATCCGGTGCATTCAGCACGCCGTCGGCGGCGATCAGGTTACTGGTGCAACCCGATCGAAAGCCACCGAGATTGCCGGTACCGGCTTCTGTTTGCATATCGTAGAAACCAGCTGCTCCCGAGCGGAAGGTGAGCAAGTTTGAGGAAGCGATAATGCTGTTGCAGCCGTAGGCCCGGGTGATCTTCCATGGTTCCAATTGACCGGTCAGCGGGTTTTTGGTCATCTTGGGAGAACCATCTTTCAGATAGAACGCTCCGGCAGACTCGGTGTAGGCATTGGCATTGGTGATAATCAAGTCATCAAACAAGACGCAAGGACCGGAGTACTTCAGATCGGTCTTGGCCCAAACGGTTTGACCATTGGCACCATCCAGGACGCTCATCCCTTGGCCAACTTCGCTGGCCAGTCGATCGCTGGCCGCGGCCCCGGCTTGTAGCAACCGGTCATGTTTGGCCGAATAACCCAGCCACGATCCAAACACATCGCCCTGTTGTTCCCAGAGCGTCGCACCGCTTCGCAGGTCGAAGCAGGCGATGCGATAGGTCTTGGGGTTGGAGCGTCCGCGTCGACGCAAGAAGTCTTCCACCGGTTTAGGGTTCTTGTCCATGGCAAAGATGCGACCGTTGCCACCTACAATCCCGTTGTGCCAGAAACTGTGATGCGCATCGACTTGCCATAGCTGCTTACCCGTGTGGCGATCGAATCCCACCAGCGCCATGCTGGCAGCGCGATCAAAGCTCTTGGCGCCAAAGCCGGCCTTGTTGCCGGTCAACTTCTCAGCATCATCTTCGATGGCTTGTCGAGCTCGAAACTTGGCAAACCCGCGGCCACCGATCAGTACATCGTCCAACACTCCGACGTAGCCCCATTCGTTGACATCGCCCGATTCGTTGCTGGGCATATGAATATCAAACAGCGTCTGGCCCGTGGCAGTATCCAGCACATGGCAGGTGGCGCCTTCGACCAGGTAAATATGCTCGCGAGTCACGACATAATTGGTACCGCGTCCGTTGGCACCGGGAATGTGGACCTGGTTGTAGGAGGGATCGAGGGGCGTTTCTTTGTAGGTCTCGTCAAAGTAAACATCTTGCGTTCCCAAGTCCTCGAACTTGCGTTGCCACAGCACGCGTCCGGTGTAGACATCGCGAGCGGTCAAGGTGTTGATACCTTCGATGAACAGGCGGCCATCGACCACTTGTTCCGGTGGTCCGTGACCGTGACGTGGCAGCACATCTTCATGCGTAACCCCGCCGTACCAGAGCACGCCTAGGGGCAACTTGACCAGTTGATCTTCCGACTTGAGCGAATTGGCCATGTCGCCGTATTGATGAGTCCAAGTGCCACTACCGGGCAGGGAACCAACTCGCTTGATCACTACACCCCAGGTCTGCAGTTCGATTTCAGCTTTGGCCAGGTTGCAACCAGCCACCTCGCTCCTGATCTGCTCCAGTTGCGCCGCAGTGGCCGCCGGCTCAGTGGTGGCTGTAGCGACCAAACACAGAGCTCCGCCATAGGGACGCACCGATTCGTACAAGCGGGCTAACTCGCTGGGTTGCTTTAGCACAGCCTGGGTCATTGCCGGGCTGACGAACAGTTCGTTTGCCAGGTAGGGTGGCAAGAAGAGGTTGCTAAGCGTTGACTGGTGAACGGTGATCTTGCCGTACACTCCACGCCGGTCCAATTCACGTCGCCAGGCATCGACGCGGGCGGCGTCTGCTTCGAAGATCGACAGTTCTGCAAATGGCGAGTCGTGGGACAAGGCTTCGACGATCGCTGAATCTTCGGCTCCCAGCAACACTGCATAACCTTCGGCATTGCCGGCCGAGCGCAGGCTCTTGGCCAATTCGGTTACGGCAGAGCGAACAGTATTGGCTGGTGGGTTACTGATTGCCAATTCACTTTTTGCTGGAGCTAAGGCGGATTCTGCGTTGGGCAGGCTGGAGAGGGCATGGATCGTGCCTTCGAGGGTTACGGCCAGCACGATGCCATCGGCGGCCAACAAGCGTTCGACGCGGCCATCGACTTCGATGGAGCTGACCAGCCTGGCGGGTTGCTCATTTTTTGGTAGTGCGATGATTTGAATGGTCGACTTGCCGGCGCTAGCGCTACCAGCGGCCACCAGGTGATCGTTCATGCGAATCAAGTCACCACTGGCATTGGCCGCCAGCTCCCAGACCTTTTCTTTCGTTTGACTGTTGTAGGCTACGACCAGGTCTCGCTCTTCAACGCGCTCGGAGGTGTAGAGAAGTGCGCCGGCCAAGACTGGTTCGTTCGGCATGAACGCAGTCTTGAGGCCTGTTTCCAGAGCGAATTCGCGCGTGCCGCGCAGGCGCGTGTGCACGTACCACGATGCATCATCGGCCATAACCAAAGAACCGCCCGTACCTTTGCCCCCGGCATTCAGTTCAAAGTAACGCAGTTGTCCGGTGGCTCGATCAAAGACCGCTGGCACCGAACGGCCGCCGGGTACGATCAGCGCTTGCTCGGTCGCCACCAGAGCGCCTTGAGGTGCGACACCTGCAAAGGCTGGCGCGCTGTGGGGTTGACGAATGTACTGTGCCCCGGTCTCGTCGTTACACCATTCAACGGAGCCCGTTTGAGCATTCAGCGAATAGATGAACGTGCCCATAAACGGCCAGATACTGGCTGCGATATAAAGGTGCCCATCTCGAATAACTGGTCCACCGCGCATAGGCCAGGCGGAGATCAGTCTCTGATTGCCTAGACTCAGCCGGCCGAGGGAATCGGTGGCTGAAATGGAACCAAGTTGCCGGGCAACACTGGAGATATGAGGCGCACCACGGAACTTCCACGCCAGCTTCAACGAGTCTGCCTCGAGGCAATGCAGAAAGCCATCGTCACTAGCGCAGTAAACTCGACCTTGCCAGGCCACCGGTGGCATGCGAACCGGGCCATCACAAAAGTACGATGTTAACAAATTTCCGCTGGCCAGATCATAAGCCACGACTTGATCGCGATCGTTCAAGCCAAGGTAGATGCGCCCATTCATGACGACCGGTTCCAGCAGCCGATCGTAGCTCATCAAGTCGCGATTGAGCGTATCATCCCAGGCCGGTTTGCGGGCTCCCAAGCTGAGCGACCAGAAGGGGCGAAGTTGTTCGCTTTTGAGTTGATTGGTCGACGATGCGCTGCGGTAGGCATCGTAACGCCACATTGGCCAATCCTCGGCCGCCAATCCCGAACACCAAACCAGCCCCAGTATCAATCCAATCCAGCGTGCAGGCATATTGCTTTCCGTCCAAGGCATCCACTGTTCACGACAAGCCGTTAGTATAACCTCAACACCCATCCCGCGCGCCCCAAACCACCCCAGTGGGTCTAGAGGTCAGGGTTCCGATCCGAAATTTGGAATTTGCGATTTGCGATTTGCGATTTGCGATTTGAAATCTTATCGCTTCATTAGTTGATCCAGCCATTGATAGGCGGCTTGACGCTGTGGGGTGGGAAAGTCGTGCTCGGCGTCGGGGGCGTCCAGTACCAGGCGGTCAGTGGCTCCCAAGAGCGTGAAGACCTGGCGCGCCTCGGTCACTGCCTTCTCGACGCCCAGGATTTCGAAGTTGTTATCGCGTCGAGGCGAGCAGGAATAGATGCCGCGCGGCGCAATCGCGGCCAGCACTTCGTAGAAATCGAATGGCACCTTATCGGGATCGCTGCCATAAACATCGCGGATGCGAGGCATATAGCGATCGCTGGTCCAGCCAGCCAACTGGCCACCGTAGTAATCATGGAACGGTGTGTAGCCGCAGCTCGTGATCACGGCTTTCAAGCGTTCATCGAAGACCGCAGTGAACAGCGAGTTATGACCACCCAGCGAGTGGCCAATAACGCCGATACGCTGCGCATCTACTTCGGGCAGCGTCTCGAGCAAATCGACAGCCCGCATATTGTTCCAGATTGCTTTCATCGAACCCGAAGCATAATGTGCCCCTTGTTTCTTGAAATCGTATGCATACTCACCGAAGGAAGGATAATCAGGTACCAGGCAGACATAACCGCGCGTCGCCAGTTCATGGGCATAATGCAACGAAGGCTTGCCGCCCAACCCGGCTGGTTCGTCTTTGCCGATCGGAATCGTTTGATGCAGGCACAGCATCGCAGGTGCTCGACCCTCCGCGGGCAGCTTGTGCGGAATGAGTAACCAGGCTGGCACTCGATCTCCCGGTTCGGGTGTAAACCAGAGCTTGCGGCGGACATAATCGGCTGTCTGCTCTTGGCTGACGACCTCAACCTCCAGAGGTACGCGTTGGCTCTCATCGGGCAACTTGCCCATCGCTTGTTGCAGGCCCAGGCGAATATGAGCCACGCGCTGGTGCCACTGCTGGCTGGTGGTGATTGGCGTCTGCCCACCTGACGCGTCGCGCAGAATCAGCAACTGTGAATGATTGGGATAGCTTATGACACTGGTCGCAGGCTCTTGTGCCCATAGAGGAGCCGTCAACAACCAGGCAGTCAGGGTGACATATCGTTGCAACATGATGATTTGGGCTTTCCAGCGTGGGTGTCGATGCTTGATGCCTTCCGATCCGCTACAGTATCGTCTCCTACTGTACCGCGCCAACCAGGTTTGAAACTATCGGCAAGCGGTGCGTTTTCAACCACCGTTTACCCACAGGATCGTCGCGCAGCCCGCTCGGGTGTAAGCTCGAGGTTTTGTGCTCGATGGCCGCAACTTCACACTGCCTCGCAATGCGAGATCCTAAAATGAAATGGTGTATTTTTGCGATGTGGATTTGCTGGCTGGTCAATGCCAGCCTCGCGGCAGCGCCCAATATCGTGTTGGTGCTGGTCGATGATATGGGCGTGATGGATACGTCGGTTCCCTTTCTGACTGATCAGCAAGGTCAACCGCAACGTTATCCACTGAACGAATACTATCGCACGCCGAACATGGAACGCCTGGCCCAGCGCGGTGTTCGCTTTAGTAACTTCTTGGCGATGAGCGTTTGTTCGCCGACTCGATGTTCGATTATGACTGGGCAGAACGCGGCCAGGCATCGCACGACCAACTGGATCAATCCCGATCAAGACAACGCAGGTCCACAGGGGCCGATCGAGTGGAACTGGCAAGGTCTGGGCAAGCAGCACGTCACCTTGCCCCGACTGCTGCAAGCTCGTGGGTACCGGACGATACACGTAGGTAAAGGCCACTTTGGACCGCGCGGTTCGGCTGGAGCGGATCCTATCAACCTCGGTTTCGACATCAATGTAGGTGGAACTGCGATTGGCGCGCCGGCCAGTTACTATGGTCAGCAGAACTACGGCAATGCAGGCGGTTCGGTCAGTCAACAGTCGCCCTCGGCTGTGCCTGGCTTGGCAGAGTATGCGGGCAGCGATGTCTTCCTGACCGATGCGCTCACGCGGGAGGCGCTCAAACATGTTGCGCAAGCTGTCGATGACCAGCGACCGTTCTTGCTTCACTTCGCGCACTACGCCGTGCACGCTCCTTTCAACTCGGATCCGCGTTTTGCTGCGCATTACGCAAGCAGCGGTCGCTCGACTCAGGCCCAAGCCTTCGCGACGCTGATCGAAGGCATGGACCAATCGCTGGGTGAGGTCATCGATCGGATCGAACAATTGGGTGTGGCCAACAATACGCTCCTGCTGTTTCTGGGTGATAATGGTTCCGATGCGCCGCTGGGGCATGAACATGCCGTGGCATGCGCGGCGCCTCTGCGAGGCAAGAAAGGATCGCATTACGAAGGAGGCATGCGCGTCCCCTTCATGGCGGCCTGGCTGAAGCCCGATTCCAGCCATCCTGTGCAGCAGCGATGGCCAATCGCCGTCGACTGCATTCAATCCCAGCAAGCAGCCGTGTATGACTTGTTCCCCACAATCTTGGAACTGGCCGACGTTGAATCACCTCAGGGGCATCGCACGGATGGCTACTCGCTGCGTCGTCTGTTTACTGGGCGACCCGATCCCAGTCGGCCCGAGCGTTTCTTGATGCACTACCCGCATGCACCGCATCGCAGCGACTACTGGACCAGTCTGCGTGATGGGCACTGGAAAGTTATCTATCACTACTTTCCATCTGCTGTATCCGGTGGTTCACATTATCAGTTGTTCGACCTGGCCACCGATCCTTTCGAACAACACGATCTTGCTGCTGAGCGACCCGAGCAGCTTTCAGAAATGATGGCGCTGATGGTCGCAGAACTGGAGAACTGCGAGGCGCTTTACCCGCTTGGAGCCGGCAAGCCGCGTCGACCGTAGTGTTCTCTTCCGTATTTGTCGACTGCGTCCAGTAAACATTTTTCAGGGATTCTGCACGACTAGGTATTTGACACAACTGCTGGTGTCGATACAATTGGGCTTTGTTGAGACACGTTCTCAACTGTTCGCCAGTACGCAGCCAGCCGAGTATCGTTTGGGGTCAGGCCCTCGAATTGATACCAGCCAGCCACGCAACGCAGTGCGATAGGCGAGTCTTTGCGGAAAGACTTGTGTGGCAACTTCTTCAGGCTGGAGCTAACGAATGGTCAAGCAACCATCGCGTCGTGGGTTTACGTTGGTAGAGCTGTTGGTGGTGATTGCCATCATCGGTATTTTGGTAGCCCTGTTGTTACCGGCAGTGCAAGCGGCACGCGAAGCGGCTCGGCGCATGCAGTGCACAAACAATCTCAAACAAATCGGCTTGGCATTGCATAACTACGAATCGACTCATCGGCGATTGCCGGTCGGTTCGTGGCAGAGCAACTTTATCAGCCCGCTGGTGGGTATCCTGCCGTTCATCGAGCAGTCCAATAACTATCGGCAGTGGGACTTCAGCAGAAACTACACCGATCCGATCAACACAGCGGTCTCTGCCCAACGAATTGCTGCATATCTTTGTGCCGCGATGACTTTGCCCAGAGACGTTCCACTGGTGGCCGCGCGGGAGACAGGCGGTCCAGGAAGTTACCTGCTGTGCGAAGGCACCGACGATTACATGCCTACGGCCGACGGAGTGTTTGGACTGCACTGGCCATCGTTTGGTTATCGCAATCCGAATTGCCGCTTGAGCGATTTGCTGGATGGCACATCAAATACGTTTTTCGCTGGAGAGACAGTTTACAACTATCGTAATTACAACTGGTCGGCCGCTACCCCGGCTCCGTTTGCCGGAACGGTGAAACATGGCAATGCGCGCTGGGCAGTTGGCTATCCAACGATCAGTTTGGGTACGACCCTCAAGCCATTTAATGTGCACACGGTAGCGGCGCTTGGTGGGTTTGCCAGCATGCATGTCGATGGCGGAAATTTCTTGTACGGCGATGGCAGCGTGCACTTTGTCAGTCAATCGATCGATGTCCAAGTCTATAACGCGGCGGCCACACGGGCTGGCGGTGAGACGCGTGCGATCGAGTTGCAACCATGAAACAAGAACTACACAGGAAACGCTGGTCCACGCTCGATACATGCAGTCGCGTGCTGTTAAGCGCCCTGCTGGTTGCCGCTGTTGGTTGCGAGTCGAATTCACAGCGCAGGCAGATCGTTAGTGGCCAGGTCAAGTTGGATCAACAGCCGCTGGATCAGGTGGTGCTGGTGTTCACTCCCAAACGAGCCGGACTGGCTGCGGCCGCTGTAGTCGACAAAGGGCAGTACAGCTTCAGCCACACCGATGGTCCTACACCGGGCGAGTACTTTGTACGCGTTAACTTGCTGGAACCAGAAGTCGAACAGCGCACTGAGCCTCAGAGCCATACGTTGCGGCAGCCACTCAAGGTGCCCAGAAGCTATCAGCAGAACGGCGAGCTAACGGCTACAATAACCGACAGCTCCGATCAACAGCTCAATTTCAATTTGTTTAGCCGTCGACCCTAATTGGACGGCGCCACAAGCTACGTAGCCACCATCGCCAGATGGTGGACGCGAAAGTTAACGTTTTCCACCGCTTGGCAGCGATGGCTACGAATTGTACTTGCAGCAGAATTGCAGTTGCGCCGATTGACGCATAAGTCTTTTGAACAGGAATAATGAGATGAACTATGTGACTCTGGGATGGATGTCGGTTGTGATGTGTATGGGAGCTTGGGTGGGGGCAGTTGAACCGCCGGCCGTATCTTATGCGCCATTACCTTTTGCGATAACCAGTTTTGGTGCGGCGCGTAGCGGTGACTTCTTGTATGTCTATGGCGGCAACATGGCCAGTGCTCATACGTATTGGAATAAAGGCCAATCCGACAAACTGTTGCGTTTGGATCTGAAGAATCCGGCCAGCGATTGGCAAGAGATTGCCAGCGGTGCGCGCATTCAGGGCCTGGCCATGGTGGCTCATGGTAAACGCTTGATTGTTCTGGGCGGTTTTAGTGCGCTCAATGAAGAAGGCCAGAAACAAGATCTGCATTCGTCAGCGGATGTGCAGGCCTATGACTTGGAATCCAAGAGCTGGACGAACTTGCCCTCTTTGCCTGAGGCTCGTTCCAGCCATGATGCGGCTTTGATTGGTGATACGGTCTACGTCGTCGGTGGTTGGCAGCTGGCGGGAGAGGGCGAGACCACGTGGCACGAGACCGCTTGGAGCATGGATCTAAGTGTAGCTGAGCCAAGATGGACTGCGATCACTCAGCCACCGTTTCAACGACGGGCTGTGGCGGCTATCGAGCATCAGGGCAAGCTGTTCGTCGTCGGTGGCATGAATAAAGAGGGCGGCCCCACGCGTGAAGTTGCCATCTACGACCCGTCAACCAAAGCTTGGAGCAATGGTCCGCAACTGGTGGGCGAAAAGGGCATGGCTGGTTTCGGAGTCTCTGGCTGGAGCCTGGATGGCAAGCTGATCGTAACCACTCATGAAGGCGATATTGAGCAGTGGATCGAAGCTGAGAATTCCTGGAAAGTCCTGGGACAGTCGAGCGATGCTCGCTTTTTCCATCGCATCTTGCCGCTGGACGCGCAAACCCTGATCGCCATCGGCGGAGCCAACATGAGCTCAGGAAAATTCCTGGACTGCGAAGTCATCGCTATCAAATGATCATGTAACCTCTCCCAAGCGCAGGAACGCTGGGAGGGCGAGGCGGCGGGGCTCCCGCCGAGCTTTCGGTTTGTATCATCAACCAAAGATTCATGGGTGTTAACGGCCTGGCATAAATGGCCTGCGGACGTTCGTCTGCGCTTCGCGACCATGATTCAAAACTTAAATTCCAATGGGACTGCATTGGCGCTCGGGGCCCAAGGCTCGGGTGGAACCTCGCCCTCCCATGCCGTGACCGGTTGCCTCCTGGGCTCACAGCTGCTCCTTGGGGCGTTTAAAGGCGACATCGAAGACGCGTGGGTCTCGCAGGCCCAAAGCCACCCAGACGATGATGCCCAGAACTAACTGAAACACAAACGGCTCACCGATTCGCACATGTGCGGCTATCGCGCCACCAAGATAAGCTGTCAACAAGATTGCACCGATGAACGAAGTGCGAGGAATGACGTAGAGGATCGCGCAAGCGATTTCCACTACGCCGATGGCCATCATTACATCGACCTTCCAGCCCAGTTGGGCGAACATCTCTTCTTTGTCCGGAAAGTCGACAAACTTTCCGCTGGCGCTGACGACGCCCATCATCAAGGCCAAGAGAACGCTTAACACCCAGCCGACAATTTTCGTCGGTTTTGCCATAGTTATTCCTTGTTGATCCAGTGGTAGCGTTTGGCCCAGCGTATTATGACAATCTTTGGGTACATTCCAAGAGTCGATGTGCCAGTACCAAGAATATCCACATGGAAGCTGACGGACGACAACCTGTTGAGCACGCGGAATCACCGCCCAGACGTGAGCGATATATATTAGCAATCGCCTGGCTCGCCTTGCCGCTGATCGCGCTGGTCTGGGGCAAGCTGATGCCAGGCTTTTACGATTGGACCGGCAGTGATCAAAGCCGCTTGCCTGGCATTGTGCCCAGGATCGCGCTGGGGATCATGTTGATCGATGCTGTGCTGTGGGCTGGTATGATCTGGCATAGCTGGGCGCGAAACAATCCGAGTGCCAGTCAGATTGGTTTCAAGGTTTCCCTGCGTTACTGGTTCCTGGCCACTCTGCTCCTGGCCGCTGGTTGGTTGATTGCGATTCAACAGAAAGAAAGTCTGGCGTTGGGCTGCTGGACGGTTGTCTTGGCTTATGGCATTTGGCAACTGCGCTGGAAGCAAACGCGTGGTCGGTTGGCCAATCTGCTGGCGTGTATGTATCTGCCTTACGCCTGGCTGGTGGACTGGCGCGATATGTTTGCCCGAGCCACTGGCATGTTCCTGGGCATCCCAGGCTTTTTGCCTTCGATGTTTTTCGAGAGTTGGATCCTGCGTTGGAACAGCCAAGGTCCCACTGCGTCTCTGGTCGCGACGGCGTTGATGTTGTTGCTGGGGATCTGGCTGAGTAAACGCAGTGCCCGCCTGACTTACGCCTATTTGCTGCTGGTATTGACGCAGTCCTTGTTTGGCTCGTTTATTCTGCAAGCCTTGGTGCGTATGTGAGGCTCAGCCGCCCAGGCCTGCGCCGCCGCCCATGGCAACGTCCTCGCCGGTAAAGCGACCGTGGCCTGCGATGAAGAGGGCCAGTTCAGCCACTTCGAGCGCTTGGTTCATGCGACCATCGAGCGATACTTCGTTGACGCTGGTATGTACTTGAGCTGGTTGCACGTTCATCATGGCCGTGGCCGTCGGACCTGGCGAAATGGAATTGACACGCACGCCCGAGCTGCGCAGTTGCATCGCAGCCCCGTTGACCAAGGCAGCCACACCGGCTTTGGTGGCGTTATAGACCGGGTTGACCCGCGAACCTGAGCGAGCTTTGGTGCCGGCGATTGAGCCAAGAATGAGAATGCTACCGCGACCTGCGGCGCGCATATGAGTGGCGGCGGCATGCAGGCAGTAGAACGCTCCCGAGAGGTTGATACCGACTGCGCGGTCCCAGACCCGGGTCGTCATGTCCGCCAGTGATTCGATGTTCAAGATGCCCGCGGTGTAGAACAAAAAGTCGAGCGAACCAGCCTGGGCGCGCACTTGGGCAAAGAACGTCTCCACCGCTGCCGGATCGGTCACGTCGAGCGTCTGGGTGGTGAGGCCCGGCCAATCGAGCTGAGCTGTCAAACTATCAAGCGCGGCCGGGCTGTGATCGGCTACATATAAACGGGCTGCTTGATGTTTCAGGCAAGAAGCAATAGCGCTGCCAATGCCGCCTGCTCCGACGATGACCACGGTCTTACCCGCATATTGCTGTGCGATACGCTCGAACATATTTGGTTGTGCCCGTTTGATATCTCGAGAAAAACTACCGGAACGAGGAGTCTACTCACCTGTCGGCGGCTGGGAAGGACGGGTAATGAATTCATCTGGCGGCACTGCAAGCCTCGCATCCATCTGCCTATAATGCCGTTCCTACCTGTTTCTTTCCCACCAAGTGATACCTGCCTGATGAGACACTCTTGCCTGGCGACACCTGTCGCTATGTTTGCCTGCTGGTTGTGCGTGATCGGTTCTCATGCTGCCGAACTGCCCAAGTTTATTGTTCCGGGACACGAAGCTCAAATGCAATCGCTCGATCGCTTGCATGCGCTGCATCATCCGGGAGCCTTTACGCCTTGTACGTTGTGGGACGCGTGGCTACCTATGTCGACGGTCTGGACCGGGCCGACAGCGCGGCAGCGTTATCGCGATGTGCTGCTGAATCGACGCATCGATGAGGAAGGCTATGTAGCCGTGCAGCAACATCGCGGTATGGCTCACAGCGATGGCTGGCCTTTTCCCGGCTGGCAGCAGAGCACAGGCAAGGGCTTCCACTTCTCGATTCTGGGTGAAGAGTGGGCGGTGCAGAACTTTCGCACCAAGCCGCTGGAGGACGCGCGTGGCTGGAAGATCGAAGGGGCCGAAGTTGAGGGCATCGATCCGCAGCACGGACTCGTGCTGCGTTCGACAGGTGACACGATTACATTGACCACGCCCTTGATTCGCTGTGGAACTGTGGTGGCCCCGTTTGCCCGCTTGGAATGGTCTGCTGAAAATGCTGCTGAAGCAGCGCAGGCGAGGCTGCAATGGTTGTTGGAGAGCGAGTCAGACTGGCCGACTGGGCGCGAGGTCGCAGTGGCTCTGCCGCGCGGTGGACTGCAATATGTCAATGTGCCACTGTATCGACAGCCAGGTTACGCCGGCATGTTGATGCGGTATCGCCTGACCATCAACCAGGCCCAAGGCGCGCGGCTGAACCTCAAGTCGCTGATCACAGCCATCGACACGCGTCATCCAACGACCAACTGGAACTTCCTGCAGGCTTGCACCAATTACTTCAACTGGTCAGGGGACCTTGAGTTTCTGCGAGCCAACATCGATCGGATGCGAACTGCAGTGCGTTACGGAGTCGAGGAATTTTCTTTAGAGAAGAATCATCACGTCACTGTGCCATGGGTCGGCCATGAAGGTCGCACAGGTTTGGATCTGCAACCCCAAGGTCCCAAGAAGCTCAAGCCGGGGGTGGGTGTTGGCAACAATTATTGGGATCTGTTGCCGTTCGGTGGGCACGATGCGATGGCCACGATGTTGGCTTATGACGCACTGAGGGCGATGGCCGTCTTGGAGGCCGCCATTCAGGCGCATTCTGAGTGGTCCATCCCCGCACCCAATCCAAGATTGAACGCCGATAAATTACAGACCTTGGCTGATGCCGTTCGCCAGGATTTCCAAAAACGATTCTGGAATACCGACAAGGGGCGATTCTATGGCTGGATCGATATCGATGGTCGAGGCTACGACTATGGATTCACTTTCGTCAACCTCGAGGCGATCTACTACGGAGTGGCATCACCCGAACAAGCGCGACAAATCATGGATTGGATCAACGGCCAGCGCGTCGTGGATGGTGATACATCGACTGGGGCGGATATCTATCACTGGCGATTTGCGCCGCGCGCGACAACTCGACGAAACATTGAAACTTATGTCTGGGTATGGTCGGGGCCTGAATCGATCCAGTGGGGTAACCAGGTCCAAGACGGCGGTGCCGTGCTGGGCTTTAGCTACCACGACCTGGTCGCGCGCATCAAGACCAATGGTCCCGATGATGCCTGGCATCGATTATTGGAGATTCTTCGCTGGTTTGATGAAGTGCAAGCCGAGGGTGGATACCGGGCGTACTATGCCAAACCTGGGCGCGGCGTGCTGCAAGGTGGAGGGCCCCCCGGTGGCTTGGGGTTGGACCAGGAGTTTCTGGAAAGCGTAATGGTGCCCCAAGTGATGCTGTACGGTTTCTTGGGCGCCCAGCCTACAGCCGAAGGCCTCAGCCTGCAGCCCAAGTTACCCACAGCCTGGCCCAGTCTGACGGTCACCGATGTGCATTTGCATGACTTTACAGTCAACATCACAGCGCATCAGAATGGACGCATTCAAATCGAACCGACCAAGAGCGGACAACGAGCTTTGCAGGTTGTGACTGGCAACCGATCGTTCAAGCTCGAGCCCAACCAGCCTTTGACCATCGAGTGAATCGGCTTTCAAAATCCCCAGGTGGAATGAAAGGAACTTCGCCATGTTGCGTGCCAATCGTCGCGGCTTTCTCTCGTGTGCCTCGCTGGCCATGGCTGGTTACTGTTGGCACACTGCCAGCGCGGATGAACGTCCGCCGGTAAGCAACCCACGGGCAACCGACGGCGATCAGCAGCACGAGCCGAACTGGGACGAGAAGTTCATCTTAACTGTCGGCCAACAGGGCCGTGGTGATCTCAATGGCAAAGACGATCGAGTCTTACAAGCAGCGGTTGATTATGTAGCGCGCATGGGTGGTGGGACAGTGAAGCTACTGGCCGGTACCTACACGTTGCGGGCTTCGATTCACTTGCCGTCAAGTATCCGATTGGTCGGTGTCGGTGCCGAGACGATCCTTACTCGGATCCCATCGGAACGTATTCCCCTGGCGGCCGATTCGGACTGGTACGATCAAGAAGTAACGCTCAGCCAGGCCGGTGGCCTGCGCGTCGGCGATAGCGTAGTGTTTCAAGCCAAGAATCCACACAACCAGGGCGAGACTGTTATCAAGCGCAAGCTGATTGCCAGGGCGGGCAATCGTTTCAAGTTGGATGATGGCTTGCGCGAAAACCTCTGGATGTCAGGCAGCCCAACCTGTGCATCGCTCTTTCCGCTGTTGACCAGCGAGCGAACTAGTCAGGTCACGATTGAAGACCTGGTGCTGGATGGTAACCGGGCCAATTGCGAGAACTTCAACGGCAATTATGGTGGTTGTATCTTCATCCAGGATTGCACCAACTACGTCTTTCGTCGCTTAGAGACTCGCAATTACAACGGGGACGGCATCAGTTTCCAGATCTGTCATGACGTGATCGTGGATCATTGCCATAGCCACGACAATGCCGACTTGGGCGTGCATCCCGGTTCGGGATCGCAGCGTCCCTATATTCACGACTGTGTTCTCGAACGCAACGGGCTGGGATTGTTCTGGTGCTGGGGCGTCAAATATGGCCTGGCCGAAGACAATCGCATCGTGGGCAATCTGAATTATGGAGTTTCGATTGGCCACAATGACACTGATAACTTGATGCGTCGCAACCATATCAGCGATAGTGGCAAAGTTGGTGTCTTGTTCCGCAACGAGAATCGAGGCCAAGACTTCTGGGCCAACCGCAATACGCTGGAAGACAACATCATCGAGAACAGCGGAGATGACCAGGGCATCGGCATCGACATACAGGGCAAGACCAAGGATGTCCGCTTGGCACGCAATACCATTCGCGAAACCCGCGGCCCCGGTCAGCGCATCGGCATTCGCGTTAGCCAGGAAGCGGAACGGATAACTCTCGAGGACAACAAGTACGCCGGACTGAACCAAGATGTCGTTCGCCTATCGTAGAGCGGCTGTCCCCAGCCGCTGCGCGTTGCGACTACATTCATCCAAGCCGTAGATCTGCCGTCCTCAGCAGCTGCGAATTGCACTCAGTTCAAGCCGCAGACCAAGTCCACATCGGCCGAATAACGCTTTCGTTCGAAGCGATATTCAGTGGCCGATGCAAGCGTCTGATGGCAGACGCTCTACGGCTTCAGCATCCAAGCGGTCAGATCCGGCGAAGCATAGGCGGCGGACCAGGAATTGTGCCCGATATGTTCGAGCACGGTCAAGCGGCAACGCTGACCGCCGGCTTGTTCAATGGCGTCATGAATCTTGACATTGGCTTGATAGACACCGTCTCGGTCACCCACCCATGCCCACACTGGTACGTTCTTTAGTTTGTCGGCCTCATCGGTAGAGCAATCGCCACAGATCGGTACGACGGCTGCGAACTTTTCTGGGTTGTCAGCGGCCATGCGCCATGACCCGGTACCGCCCATGCTCAGGCCGGTAAGGATCAAATGCTGACGATTGACTCTGAACTGGCTGAGCGTAGCTTCCAGTAGTTCCATCAATCTTTTCTGCTGACGAGGACTCTTCCAGTTATCGTCTTTGGGGCACTGCGGCGAGATCAAGACGTAGGGCAGCTTGTCACCTCGAGCGGCCAGTTGTGGCGGTCCCCAAGCAGCCACGAGGCTCAGCGGTCCATTGCTTTCCCCACGACCATGCAAGAACAGCATCAAAGGCAGTGGCTCTTGGCTCGATTCGTATTGCTCGGGCAAATACAACAGGTAACCGACCTCTGCACCATCAGTTGTCTTAAACGACATCTCGACTTGTTTGCCAGGTGTTGGTTCGCCAGCGTTTGTCAATGAAGGCATCACAGCCAGGCAGCCAAGTGCCAGCAGAAGTATGCCAGGTCGAAGCCAATTGTTCATGTTGAGTCTCCATCGGGATTGTCTTGCAAAGCGGTAGGTTAGTCCATAAGCCGTCGTATTGCCAGCAGTGGGTTAGCCCACGTAGCCACCGTCGCCAGACGGTGGATGCGGTAGATATCGTTCTCCACCACTTGGCAGTGGTGGCTACGGGTATGCTTTATGCCTCGAGTGGAATACAAAGCCCGACCGCTGTGCCAGCTCTCGCGCTTCGCGTTATGATTGAGGTCGCAATCGCAGAGTGAACTGCGAAGCATAAAGCTGGCTTTTTCATATCACCCTAGCAAAGTACCCCTATGTTCTTTCCGATCAGCGATGATGATCAAGAGGTAAATTCGCCGGCGATTATCTCCAATACGTTGCTGGTGGCCAACATTGTGCTGTTTCTATACCAGATGAGCCAACCTGACTTCACCTATGGTTGGAGCGTGGTCCCGCGCGAGATCACGACCGGTGTGGACCTGGTCGAACCGGAAGTGATTGGCTACGCGGATGGTCAGCCAGTGGCGGTGCCGCAAGCCCCAGGGCCATCGATTATTTGGCTGACGCTGCTGAGCTCGATGTTCATGCATGGTGGTTTCGGCCATATCTTCGGCAACATGCTCTACCTGTGGATCTTCGGCAATAACGTCGAGCATCGCTTTGGTCATCTTTGGTTCTTGATCTTTTACCTCTCATCTGGACTGGCTGGCAGCCTGGCTCAGATCATGCTTAACCCTGATAGCGTCATCCCGAATCTGGGAGCATCAGGCGCGATTGCGGGTGTCATGGGCGCTTACCTGGTCTTGTTTCCCTATAACCGCGTCAATGCAATCTTCTTCTACAGTATCGTCACGGTGCCCGCGGTTGTGGTTCTGGGAATGTGGATTGTGATGCAGTTGGTCAGTGGCGTCGGTTCCATCGCCTTGACCTCGGCCGATGTTGGCGGCGTTGCTTATATGGCTCACATCGGCGGCTTCATTACGGGAGCGTTGGCCGCTGTCGCCTGTCGTATGCAGATTCGACGCGAACCTGATTCAGTCTTGCATCGACAATATGAACGCGATCCGTATGCGCACCGTTTGTGGTAACCGCTACCTGTAGCCACCGTCGCCAGATTTTGAAGTCGCGCGTTTTGGGAATGTCACCTCTCCCGGCGCAGCTGGGGAGGTCGCAGACGAGGCCTTTAGCCGAGACTGCGGGAGGGGGCAATGCGCCATGGTTGACTCATCCCTGGCGCAGTGCCCCCTCCCGAATCTTCGCCTTAAGGGCTCGATTCGACCTCCCCCAAGCTGCGCTTGGGAGAGGTGACACAAAAACGCGCAACATCAAAATCGCGAGACGGTGGATGCGGTAAACATCGTCCTCCACCACTTGGCAGTGGTGGCTACGGGGAATCAGTGACGACCCGGCAGCCAGCCAGAGTGCTCGCTGTTACCGAGGTTCCAGGTCATCTTCAGGCGGTCCGTACAGTAGGGCGAGGTTCCACCCGAGCCTTAAGCCGGTAGCGCGGTTCAGGATTCATTGGAAGTTTGAGCTTAAGTCATGGCCAGTTGGCGGACGTGAGAGGCCAATCATCATGCTGCCAGCGTTCAGTCCCAATGAATCTTTGGTTGGTGATGCAAACCGAAGGCATGGGAGGGCGAGGTTCCACCCGAGCCTTAAGCTGGTAGCGCGGTAGAGGATTCATTGGAAGATTCAGCTTCAGTCATGGCCAGTTGGCGGACGCAAGGGGCAGAAGATCGCCCTCCCAGCTTTCAATTCCAATGAATCTTTGGTTGGTGATACAAACCGAAGGCTCGGCGGTGGCCTCGCCCTCCCGGGTTTCACCAGGCGGGCTTTAGCTCGTGCACCTCTAACTGGGAGAACTCAACCTGACCCTGAGTCACTTGCAAGCTGTAGTGCCTGTTGTCGGCGGCAACGTTGACTGGCATCGGCACATAGGTGCGGCCGTGGCTGGCAAAGACTTCCAAGCCGGTGCGGTCGCAATAGATGATCAGCTCTTGTCGGCCGTCGTGGGCGGGCGCTGCGGCTCGGTGACCGTTAACTTCCAGCCAATGATGCTGAAAGTCGTAGAGAACTTTGATACCACGAATCGAAAGCTCGACTTGCGAGGCAGCTGTGGCTTGCATCGTCAAGCGCACTTCGGCCAATTCGGCTTGGATGTCGCCCAGTGGATTGGGATCGCCAGCCTTCATCGATGTGCTCTTCAGTGAATAGCTTTGGCCGCGAAGAGTGGCTAGCTCGCGCGCGGGTGTGAAGGTCATGCGTGGACCATCGGCCGTTTGTGTCAGGCCTAGCTCCAGCGGAATCGTCATCGATTGATTGAAGGGCATGCCTTTGGTTTCCGTTTGGAACCAGCCCACCAAGATACGGCGGCCATCAGGTGTATCGCTGTAAGACTGCGCTGCGTAAAAACCCTTGCCTTGATGGCCCATCAATCGCTCTGCTTCTGGAGTAAACTTCTGGCCATCAAACTGACCCACCGCATACTGACTGTCGGCGGCCAGGATCACCCATTTTTTGTGATTCTGATCGCCGTCGATGGGCAGTTGAAACATATCGGGGCATTCAAACAAGTAACGTTTGCCGTCTGGATCGCCGGGGAGCACGCTGGCCAGTTGCCATGAGCGCAAGTTCTCGGATGTAAAAATATGTACTGTGTGGACCTTGTCTTTCTCGACATACAGCACCATCACCCAGCGGTGACTTGGTGCATGCCAGAATACTTTGGGGTCGCGATTGCCAGGAGTGATCTGATCGAGTACCGGGTTCTCGGCATACTTAGTAAACGTACGTCCATCGTGGCTATAAGCGATGCACTGCACAGTGGGATTACCAGCAGCCGTATAGATCAGGACCAGCGGAGGCTGGCCAGCTTTCCCCAATCCGCTGGTATTCTGCCAATCGACGACAGCGCTGCCTGAAAACATCGGGCCAAATGAATCGGGCATCAACACATCACCCAGTTCTTTCCAGTGCACCAGGTCCGGACTGACTGCATGGCCCCAATGCATGTTGCCCCAGCCCCAGCCGTAAGGATTGTGCTGGAAGAACATGTGGTACTCGCCTTGGTAATACACCAGACCGTTGGGATCGTTGTTCCAGCCCCGGCGCGGAGAAAAGTGAAACTGACCTCGCAAGGCTTCTTGGTACAAGTTATTCGAGTCCAGAATCTGATCGGAGGCCTGTACTTTCTCGAGCGGGTTGGCATCTTCAGGCACACGGTCCACGGTCAACGTGACTTGTTTGCCCATGTGAGCACCGACATCCATCGGGGCCCACCAGTCGGGCGTCTGGGCCGAAATAGCGATGTCATTGATAACTACTGGCTGTCCAGCTACCGACAGCGTGACTTTACGCAGCGGTGCATCGTTCTTGATGGGCAAGTGCAAATACTTCTTGGTTACGGAGAACGATCGCTGTGCATTGCTGATCAGCCCAGCCGGCTTGCGATCGGTTTGAATGATATGGTCAACATTGATATGCCCCCAGCCACCGGTGGCCTGATCGATGATTTTCAGCGTAGCTTTACGTCCAGCAAACTCACCGACATCCCACGCTTCCATCGACAAAGCTTCGCTGCCGCCATCGCGGTCGTTGGGGCCTGTCGAACTGCGAACCACTTTGCCATCGACTAGCAGTTGGATAGCCAACTGATCGGGCTGGCGTCCGCCACCGATCAGGAAAGCCAGGTAGCGACGCTGCACTTGAAATTCAGGCGAAGTGAGCGAACCGACTGTACCGTCACCTTCGAAGAAAGAATTGACCAGACGCTCACCGCGATAGCCTTCGACGTGCATCTGACCAGGCAATGTTCCTTTG
The DNA here is from genome assembly GCA_037367405.1 of Ottelia alismoides. Classification (NCBI taxonomy): domain Eukaryota; kingdom Viridiplantae; phylum Streptophyta; class Magnoliopsida; order Alismatales; family Hydrocharitaceae; genus Ottelia; species Ottelia alismoides. Next base: position 7,529,970 of record JAZKJV010011400.1, on the reverse strand, counting down.
GCCGGTCCGGGACCAAAAGCTCGGCCTTCGACTTTCCACTGGCCATACGATTCAGATTCGAAGTCAGCCACGACCAGGTCATCGGCTGAGTAGGCTCGTGGAACCAAGATAAAGAGCGACAAGCACCAGAGGCCGAGAGTTTTTGGTAGAGACATAAGACACGAGATGATAGTAGGTAGGAGGGTTGGGGCAGGCGTCGTCCTATCATAACCCAACGCACGGCACATGGAACGTAGCTACCATCGCCAGATGGTGGAGGCGGAAGTTAACGCTTTCCACCACTTGGCAGTGGTGGCTATGAGTTTCACGTATTTAACGTTTCTTCACAGCGCCAGGCTACTGGGCGGCAGTCAGCATCTTGTGCAGTTCTTCCATTGGCAGGCCGACGATGTTGCTTTCACTCCCAGAGACCAAGGACAGCCAGGGCAAGTCGTCTTGATAACCGAAGGCGCCTGACTTGCCTTGCCAGGCACCGCTGTCCAAATAATCTTCGATCATGCTGCTGGTCAAGTTGGCCATTTGCAACCTGCTGCAGACTGGTCGCACATCGAACTCGCCGGTCGCCGTATTCCAGACGCACAGTCCACTCCAGACCTCGTGGACGCGACCACTGAGCAGGCTCAGCATCTGACTAGCATGCTCGCGATCGCGGGGTTTGCCTAAAACCACTCCATCGCAGTCAGCGACAGTGTCACAGGCGATGACAATGGCTGGTTCGGTCAGCCGCGCGGCCACGTCGGCAGCTTTTTGAACAGCCAGGCGAGTGACGTAAACGCTGGTTGGATCACCATCGGGCTCGCCGCTCTCAGCCCCTTCGCTAGGTGCGATGACTTCGAATTCGTAACCGGCTGCTGCCATCAATTGACGACGTCGCGGTGATTGGCTAGCCAGAATCAGTCGCATCAGTGCGCGTCCTTGGTTTGAGTAGTTCTCGAATCAGTTGCTCGGGCCTGGCCATGATACCAACCCAAAATCTGCGACATGGCTGCAATGGCTGCAACTTCGATGCGCAGGATCGTCGAGCTTAATGTGACCACTTGCCAGCCACTATGGGCCAATTGGTGTACTTCCGCGTCGGTCAATCCGCCTTCAGGACCGATGACGACAGACATGCTCTGCGCATCGGCTCGCAAGCAGCGTACTAGCGGTTCAAGTTCATACGGGCCAGCATAAGGATGCGCGACCAGTCGCAGTTCGTTATTGCCAGCCGAGGGCGTGGCCAAGTCGCTGACTGGCTGGGGCTGGACGATTTCCATCAAGCGGTTGCGTCCAGACTGTTTGCAAGCCTCGATCATCGTGCGTTGTAAACGTTCCAGCGCGGAGTCGGTTGGCTGAGCGACTCCGCGACGCGTCAACAGGGGAACCAGTTTGGTCACTCCCAGTTCGGTCACTGCGTCAATCAGCACGCGTTGGCGGTCGCCTTTGGGTAGCGCTATCAGCAATGTCAAATCGAGGCCTGGACCAGTATGCGACCAACTACCCGCGATACATTGGCAATCCAAAACATCTTTGCGTCGACCGACGATGGTGGCACGTATGGCCTCGCCTTGGCCGTTGAAGAGTTCGACCTGGTCGCCTTCGCGCAGTCGCAATACGGCGCTGGCATGTTTGGCCTCTGGCCCCGTGATCTGACAAAGGCTGGCAGTGTTAAGCGTGGCGAACTGTGGAAGGTAAAAGCGGGGTGGGGACATGCGCAGGTTTCGGATCTTGGGTGCTCAACGCGAACTACGATATGCTGGACTTTATCGATTGTACTGGATTCGCAATTTCGGTCAGCCGATACATGGTGGATAGCTGAAGATGGGATTGGACATCGTTGGCTTGAGGACAGCGAATTGACCATTCAGGAAGGGTGCGATCGTGACCTACTGGAAGTACTGGAATTTAAGCGCAGCCCCATTTGCCTACAACACCCATCTTTTTTTTCGAGGCACTACGATCGAAGAAGCGTTGGCTCGCATTGAATTTTTGTGCAGTCAAAAGAGAAATCTGGCCACGTTGGTTGGACCAAGCGGCATTGGCAAGACCTGTTTACTGAACTGGCTGGTTCACAAACCACCGCGACAGGCCGACCTGCCCACGCCCCAAGTTTGTTTGTTCTCGATGCTGGGCATGGGACCCGGGGATATCGCGTGCGAGCTGGTCAAGAAAATGTGTGGTCGATCGACCAGCCAGGTTGGCGAGGCCTGGAACCTGCTGACCGATTGCTTGTGTGCTCGGCAACGCACCGACGCCCACACCCTGTTTCTGATTGATGATGTGGAGAATTGCGGAGCCAGTGCCGAGAGCGATCTGATCCGGCTGGTCCGGATGTCAGAAGACAAGAACGTCAGTATCGTGCTGTCGATCGAGGCCAGTTTGACGTCGACGATCAGTCGCTGGCTTTTGGAACGCAGCTATCTGAACATTGAATTGGCACCGTGGGATCTGCAGTTGACGCGCGAGTATGTGCGTAGTGTTCTGTCGCGCTGCCATGGCTCAACGACCATCTTCACCGATTCGGCGATCGCCCGCATCCATGAGAGCACCAAAGGGATCGCGCGGCGGGTGGCGCAACTGGCCGACATGGCTTTGATTGCCGGTGCGGTCCGTGAGTGCAAACGCATTGACGATGCAATCATTGCTCAAGTCCTTCAAGAAATACCCAAGCAGTACGGTGCCGCAGCCTGATATCGAGCTTGAATCGGCTGGCTCGATATTGTAGTGATGCATAGTGGTAGTTCGCGATCGACAAAGGAACCTTCGATGAATCTGGCTTGTCAAACCTGGCAACTATTTTCTGACTGTGGACGGCGTTACGCACTGATGCTGGCACTTGCCGGTCTGTTGTCGGCAAGTTCGGCTTCCAATTGCCTGGCGCAGGTGCCTGAATTCGATGCCAACCAGGCGGAAGTGAATCCTGGCGATGTTGTTCACCTGGAAGATCAATTGATTAACGGTCTGCGCGTCGTCACCAGCGATCAGCGGGCCTACGTGTTGCAAGTTGTCGATCTGGTTGATCAAGGTAAACTGCCGCGCGCGATGGTCAACGTGGTCTATACCTGGTCGCTCAAGCGCAATCCGCGCGTACCGCTTCCCTACTTCCAGTACGCACTCAAGGCGCTCGCCAATCGCCGCGGAATCAGTGTCCCTGCCGGTCAATTTGGTGTCGATTAGGCTCGTCAGATCGATGCTCTCTGCCCAGCGATGATGTCAGCTCAGCGATTGGTCCTCGTTTAACCCCGCAGCCGAAGGCGAGGAACCAGAGTGGATCGCTTTGACGTGTGAGCGGTGTCGGCGCCTGGCCTGCGGCTGTGGGGCGAACGAAGCGGCGCCTGCGGCTACCTGTTGAACGAAGCGGCGGCTGTGGGGCGAACGAAGCGGCGCCTGCGGCTAGCTGTTAAACGAATTGGCGGTAGGTTTGCTTGCCTGGATACATAAGAAGACGGGCCGATGGATAAGGCGTTGATATCTCTTTAGGTCAGCCATGCGGAACTGTTCAGTAGGTAACGGTTCAATGACTTTCTGCAGACTCAATCCCGACTCGATGACCGGCATGATGATCTCCTGGAGCGATCGGCGATAGGAGGGTACGTTGACTGGGCGACCAAACCCTCGCCAGACGAGTTCCACTGGTTCAACCGAGAAGTAATCATTCGTGTTAAACAGTTCAGCGTCGGAGGCTGGATGTGAACACGAGAACTGTAGCATGCCGCCTGGCTTGAGAAGGCGACGAAATTCTTGGAACAGGCCACGCCAATCCTGAATGTAATCCAGACACAAGGGGGCATTCACCAGGTCGAACTCGCCGCTTGAGAACATATCCAAAGGCTGAGTCAAGTCGATCAACCTCAAGTCGGCGGTCGGCCCCAGTCGCTCTCTGGCCAGTTCCAACATGCGGTCGCTAACATCAACTGAAGTGACTATCGCGCCACGCGCCAAAAGCAATTCGGCATAAACACCCGGTCCACAGCCCGCATCCAGTACGCGTTTGCCCTTTAGCTCGGGCCACAGGCTGACCATGGCTGGGCGTTCGTAATAGGCATTGTGTGGCTTGGTATCAATCAGGGCCGCATAACTATCGGCCAGCTTTTGATAGGCTTCGTAAGCCCGCGGCTTGGTCATGTGCGTATCTCGGTAACGGCAACTGGCCCGCGAAAGGTCTATGGAAAGCAGCGCTTGCCATGCAACAGCCATCCCAGCGGCGTGTAACGGACAAACACCACGTAACTAGCCATCGAAGCGAGCGTGGTGCCAGCTATCACGATCATTAGTTTGGCGAATACCGACCAGTTCAGCGGGATGAGCAGTGTCTGCAGAAACAATACCAGCGGCAAGTGAACCAAGTATACCCAGTACGATGCATCCGCCAAGAAGCTCAGCCAGCCGTTGTGAAACGCCAGATAACGTTGGCCAAGGAGTAGCGCCGCGATGGTCAGCGTTACAGCGAGATACGCGGTCAGCACGTAACAGGCGATAGTCTTCTGTGTAGGTGACGCTGCGGCTTGATTGACGATTTGGTCGAGGTCGAGCGTCGGCATAGACAGATAATAGAGGCCAAAGAGTCCGCAACTGACCAGGACGAGCGGCCAGGCGTAAACCTGCAGGTTCTCCAGCGTGGTTTCGCGAGACCAGAGTTGCCATCCGACCCAATAGAACAGCCCGTAGAAAGCCAAGGGCCACCACGTTGGCCAGAACGACTCTGGAGCTGGCAGCGGCGCACCACTGGCGGCAATCGCAGGCACCAAGACTAAAGGTAAAAGTCCGATGACCAACGGTCGCTTGAAGAATCCTGGAAAACGTAAGGCAGGCAAACGCGAGAGAATCGCCGCGATGAAGGTCAGCAGTAACAGGTAGTACAGGAACCACAAGTGCATTGTCGTTAGTGGCTCCCGCTCGCCTGGTTGACCGGAGCGGGTGGCCTGGACAATCAACCCCATCAGGCCGCGCGGCTGGTCGACGTAGTTGATGGCAAAGACAATAACGGCGGTCACTGCAGTCAGTAGAAATGGGTAGAACAAAACCATCGGCACCGCCAGCCGCAAGATGCGTCCCCACAAAAATGCCCGCATGCCTTTGCGATCAATCACCAGTTTGGCAAAGTAACCCGACAGCAGGAAAAAGAGGCTCATGCGAAAGAGATGGATGAACCATATCGACGCATCGATCAGTTGGCTCGAGCCAGGGTCGGTCGCCAGCCAAACGGTCTGCGCAGGCTGAGCATAAGCGAAAGCCGCATGCAGATAAACGCCCAGCAACATGGCCAGCGCGCGCAGGTTATCCAAGTAATAAATGCGTGCCATATCAGTTTGAAGAACAGGGTGAAGCCAGCCTTGCCTTGGGAATTAGATCAGGTCACGCTTGCGGGTCTGAAATAGAATCGCCAAACCCAGGGCCAACAGGATCACCAGGCCTTCGGCCGTCAGCACCTGCAATAGCACAGCCGGCCACACCAGCACCTCGCTCTTGCGGGCAGCGATCACTTCAGGGTGTTCGAACAGCTTCATCAAAAACACGTTCAAAGCCACATTGCAGCCGACCATCATCGATATCGTCCAGCCCACCGACTCACTGACAACTGCCGTGACGAGCTGAATCATGAAGGTACTGAGCAAGAACAGAAAGATAGCCGGTAGCACGACAGCCGAACCATGATTGGAGCCTGGCATCACAAAGGTCAAGATGGTCAAGCAAGCAAACATGCAGGTCCACGGAATCATATAGGTCGTCAGTACCACACTGATTTTGCCGATCGAATAATCCAGCAAGCTCACGGGCAAGCTCATCACGAACAGGCGAGTCTGATCGATCGACTCCGACAGCAGCAGTGTGCCAATCAAGTGGATCCCGGACGCGATGGCCACGGTCATAATCAGGATGAAGCCAATAAAGGCCAGCGTCGGACTGGGCGCGCATGCCAGGCCACAACTAACCATACCCGCCACCAGGTAGGCAAACAGATATCGGCGGCTGAGAAACAGATCTTTGAGAAACAGGATACGAATCGCTTGCATATTCAAGTTCATGATGGATTTCCTTCGCGGCCGCGCATAACGGAGCTGACAAAGATCTCTTCCAGCGACATCGGTTCGACCGCTTCGATGGTGGCCCCAGAATCGACCAGTCGCTCAGGCACGGTTGCGTCGAATCGGTTGAGCGACAGAATTCGCAGACTGCGAAAAGTGCTTTCTATTTTTAAACCCGCGATCGCCGGCATCTCCCAGGATTCGGGTACTTGCAGTTTGAATCGCTTCCATGTTTCCAAAAAGTCGTCGCGATTATCGGAGGCAATCACCTGTCCGCGATCGATGAAGGTGATCGAGTCACAGATCAATTCGATGTCTTGCGTATTGTGCGACGAGTAGAGGATCGTTCGATCCTCGTCTTCGATTACCCGCATCAGCTCGGCCAGGACCTCTTGCTTGGCAACTGGATCCAGTCCATTGGTTGGTTCGTCCAGGATCAGGAGTTTGGGTCGGCGAGCCAAAATCAGTAGCAACATGGCCTTGACGCGCTGGCCATGCGACAAGCCCTTGATGTTCTGTCGCTCGATCAATCCAAAACGCTCCAGCAACTGATCAGCGTAGGCATCGTCCCACGTTGGATACAACGAGCGTACGAACTGCATGTGCCAGCCAACCGACTCTGGTTTATAGAGCCGCATGTCGTCCGAAAAGTAGCCGATCACTTGTTTGGCACTGGCCTCGTTTGATGAAATGTTCTTGCCCAAAACGGAGACGGAACCTGTGTCGGGCTTGACCAGTCCCATCAAGATTCGCATGGTGGTCGATTTACCTGCGCCGTTGGGACCGATCAGCCCCATGACCGTACCGCGCGCGAGCGTGAGGCTGACGTCACTGAGTTGAAAGTGCTTGTAACGCTTGCTGACAGCCTCGAGGGTGGCAGCGCTGTCGATGTCGTGCGCGACTGGGTGGAGAGTGGTCATGATTGAGTTCTCTGCTGTTTCTCGTACTTCTCTGCCAGGCGACGCTGCATCTCCGTTTTGGAGATCCCCAGCAGCAAGCCCAGTTTGACGGCTTCGTTTAGATGATGAAGCATCTCACGCTGCTGGATGGAGGCTTGCAGTCCCGGTTTGTCAGCGACCACCGACCCCTTGCCTTGCCGCGTGACGATAACGCCTTCGCGTTCCAGTTCCAGGTAAGCCCGTTTGATGGTGATCACGCTGACCTGCAAGGCGGAGGCCAGTTCGCGAATAGAAGGCAATTCCGTGCCCGGCGGCAAATCACCCACCGCCACGCGTCGCTTGACCTGCTCGATAACCTGCAGGTACAAGGCGCGCGGATCGTTGAGCGAGACCGTGATCCAACTGTGCATTGTCATATACACAGTATACACAGAAGTTGAGTTGTGGCAAGGGCTGTGAGAAGGCTGAAACGCAACTTCAGCCTTCCGGCAAGCCGCCCCTGCGACCGCCGGCTGTATCGTCTGGGTGCGTACAGAGGAGCTGCCGTTGGGCAGAGCCTGAAAGGGACGGCGGCGATTTAGTGGCCCATAAGTGATGTTTGCTCGCCATTGTTGGGTGGTTTATGATAATGACCGCTCCTTTCCAATCCCCTCTTGAATCTCCTCGCCCATCAGATAGATCCGCCATGGCTCGCAGAACAAAACGACCTCGCCCAGCGTTGACTTTTGAGCAATTGGACCAGCGGCAATTGTTGGCGTCGGACTTCAGTCTGATCAGGAATGTGACGCCTCAAGATACATTCTTGGGAGGTAACAACCATTTGGTGGTGGGTGATCGCATCTACTATCACCATAGCGGCTACTTGAAGGCAGGGCTGTGGGTTAGCGACGGAACTCCGGAAGGTACGCGGTTGCTGAGTGAAACTCGCACAGTTTCGCGCATCTACAATGTTGGCAGCACTGTTTATTTCACCGCGCACGACGGATTGTGGAAAACCGATAGCACCGAAATGGGAACGGTGCGCTTGACCGTTGGCTGTTGCAATCCTGTATTCCCACGGTTACTTGGCGTCGCCAATGGCAAACTGCTGATGACGCGTGATGATGCGACGATTGGCACTGAGCTCTGGGGTACTTCGCCCGATACAAACACGGTTAGCCTGGTCAAGGATATATGGAACGAAAAAGACTACGGCAGTATGCCCCAGCAAATGGCAGAGTTTAAAGGTGAGCTTTACTTCAGTGCGATTACCAATCCTATTGGCCGCGAATTGTGGAAGAGCGATGGTACAGCCGCTGGGACAGTATTGGTGAAAGACCTCGATATTGACGATGGTAGTCCGCGACTACTGGTTAATGCAAATGGGACTCTATACTTCGAAGGCAACACCGATACACAGGGACGCGAGCTTTGGAAAAGCGATGGCACTACCGCAGGTACTGTGATGGTCAAAGACCTGAATCCCGGCAAAGACGGCAGCTATATCAGCGCGATGACCGGAGTAGGCAACCAGGTGTTCTTTGTCGCCGATACAAAAATTTGGAAGAGTGATGGAACGGCCCAGGGCACCATAATTCTCAAAAGCAATGTTCCCTACTTCGACGAAGGAATTGGCGTCAATGGAATGTACTTCGGCCTTGATCGTGACGGCAAGTTGTGGCGAAGCGACGGCACAGAGGTTGGCACACAGGTGTTGTGGTCGGGCAGGGGCGACTGGCTGATCAATTACAACAACCAGGCGTACTTTGTTGACCGAGATACAAACACCTTATGGAAGAGTGATGGAACTCTGTCGGGGACGGTGCGCGCGGAACTCCATACGGCGGATGATCCACTCCTGGTGACCTCTCGCATGTTTATCTTTAACGGCAAGCTGGCGGTGCCCGCCGTTCGTAAGTTTGACGGAGGCATATGGCTGACCGACGGCACCGTACCGGGGACCAGTCTCTTCGCCAGGCTACACACCTACTACTCTTATGATCCTACAGGTGAAATCAACGGTTTTGCCGTTAGTGGAGGGATGGCGTTTTTTTCCAAAGGTGCCGATTTTTGGCGCACCGATGGAACGTACGAAGGCACGGTTCGTTTGCGTGAGTCCTTCAATATTCATGGCAATCCCAGTTTTGTCAGCCTGGGTAACTTTGTACTTTTCGAGACCGGACTGCGAGTCGATCAGCCAGTGCTTTGGCGTAGCGATGGAACACCAACTGGTACCATGCCGGTAAAGGCTCTTGGCACGACGTTGTGGTCCAGCCGTATCGGTCGGATGTCACGACTGGGTGACCAGGCATACTTCTTGAGTATCGATAATGGCAGAAACCTGGCTTTGTGGCAAAGTGATGGAACGGAAGCCGGCACCCAAGTCATCAAGCAGTTTCCCGGAGAAGATTCCTTTCTGACGGAATCCGAGTGGCTGCAGCATGGCGACGCAATCTACTTCGTGACCTTCAATTCGTCTCGCAGCACTCTATGGAAGACCGACGGCACGGCCGTCGGTACGGTGGCTCTTACCAATGACTTTGTATACACACCGGGCAGCTACCTGACGGAGCTGAACGGGTTTCTGTATCTGATGGCTCATGGAGTCAACGGTCAAAATGGCATTTGGCGTGTGAGCTTAAGTGACCACACCTTAGAGTTTGTACATATACTGACTCCACCTGAGTCGAGCGTTCGAAAATACATCCGCAACATGCGGAGCGTGGGCGACAAGCTGTACATTCTTGACACCGGTGGTCTGTGGGGCAGCGACGGCACGCCGCACGGCACCATCTCGCTTAAAGCTGCTAATAATATCTTGACGCCTGCCAGCTTCAGAGGCAAATACTACTTCATCACCCGAGGTGCTGACGATGTGGATGGGTTATGGTCCAGCGACGGTACCGTCGCTGGTACACAGTTAGTGAAATCCTTTCCGCGAAGTTCCACCAACCATAGTCCAGAACTGTATGCCATCGGTGATCGGCTTTACATCGAAGGATTCAGTTTTCTTTGGATCAGCGATGGTACGGCGGCGGGAACCGTGCCCATACCGACGCCCGCAAATAGTCCAATTAGCGTGGGCAATTTCGAGTTAGAGCTAGGGCATGGATTATTGGGCAACCAGGCTGTCTTCGTGGCGGTCTCCTACCACCATGGCATGGAACTGTTTACCTATGCGACAACCGATAACGGAGACGCGCTGTTTGGATCGCGTATGATCGAAGAAGGCGCATCTCACGTTGCCATTGGACCACGCTTGGGAACGCGGCGCGATACTGACGAAGTTGACGGCCTGCCGTCGGTAAAGGCCGACGGTGATGATCGCCACGGCAGCGATGACGAAGATGGCTTGGATGTCCTGCCTTCGTTGGCTGTTGGCGAGACGTCCGAGTTCAACTTTCTGGTCAACGATGCTACCAGCAATACCAGGTTGTACGGTTGGTTCGATTGGAATCTGGACGGCGATTGGAATGATGCTGGTGAAAAAATGATCGCTGGCGTCCACGTGACCAACGGCAATAATCTCATCGCGCTGACTGTACCCAATACTGCCAGCAATGGAACCGTGATGGCTCGCTTTCGTATCGGCGATCAAGTGTCGATGGGCCCGATCGGGTTTGCCACCAGCGGTGAAGTCGAAGACTATGTCTTCAAGCTGGGGCAAGAAGCAGTTATCGATCTGCCCAACGATTCGAGTAACAACATCGTCATTCGCAAGTCCCACGATCGCGTGGAGGTAGTGGATGCCACGACCAGTCAGGTGATCAGCTCTTTGGCGCTCAACCGCTTGTCAAGTTTGAGCGTGATCGGCTCGGATATCCACAGCGATTCGGTCCTGGTCGATTATGCCAGCGGTGGATTTTTTGCGATACCGCTGGGTATTGCCTTGGAAGGACGCGGTGGCAACGATTCGATCAGCGTCGTTGGAAGTACTGCCACGCGCGTGTCGGAAGCTGCTTTACCGTCGGCAGCCAATGAGTCCCAGATGCTGACGCAAGAGGGCGGCACTAGTGGTTGGTTGCGCTTTACCGGTTTCGAAGGCCTCGACTTCCGCAGCTTTCAAGCCTTTGAGATAACTGGCCCCTTTGATCTTGGCTCTCGCGAGATAACCATTGCTGCGGCAGGACCGGTTCAATTAGGAACGCTCACGACGATCAGCGGAGGCAAACTGATCGCCGGCGCGGTCCAGTTGAGTAGTGGTGATAGCCTGGAGGGGAGTGGCCAGGTAGCCGCTCGTGTTTCTGCGCTCAGCGGGTCGCGCATTCGGCTGACGGGCAACATGTTACTGGGCCAGGCAAACGCCAGCGATGGCTTTGCCAGCCAAGGTACGCTGGATGCCAGCGCGTACCAAATGACGCTGCTTGACTCTAACTCAGTTGAACTGGGCGGGATAATCTACCTCGGAAGCCTGGCCAGTCCTGGAACGCTCGCCGCTCCAAATGGATTGACGTTAGCTGCCACTGCCACGGTGAATGGACATGGCACTATCGAAACTCCCGATGCGGCCCATAAAACGTTGAACAATTCGGGCGCAATCCAAGGACGATCGGCCAGTCATGCGATTGTTTTGCCCGGGTACCTGACTGGTAACGGTACCATGAATTGGACCAGTGTTACCGGCACCTATCACCCTGGTCCTGGTACAGTCGCCATTACGCATGGTTCGGTCAGCTACTCAGGTGACCTGCTGCTGCAAGCCTCGGGAGCTACGGCTGGTACGCAATTCGACCAGCTCAAACACAGTGGTACAGCCAAGCTGGCCGGGGAACTGGTGGTGCAATTCCTCGACAACTACACCTTGCCGGCCGGTACCCGGCTGCCTTTCATCACCGCAGTTGGTGGAGTGAGTGGACAGTTCAGCTCGCTTCAGTTACCACCGGCCCCTGAGGGCAAGAGCTTGGGCGGCGTGTACCGCGCCACGGAGTTCAGCGTCGAGCTATTGCAGCTAACGTTGACCATATCATCCGCGACTATCAGCGAGCAAGGCGGTTCGGCCACGGGAACCGTGGAGCGCGGTGGTGGCGATCAATCGCAAGCTCTGGTGGTGCAACTTACCAGCAGCGATCCGACTGAGTTATCCATACCCAGTTCGGTCACGATTCCCGCTGGTCAGAGCTCGATAACTTTCAACGTCACCGCCATTGATGACACACTGCTGGATGGGAATCAAGCGGTCACAGTGACTGCGCAGGCTAGCGGTCTGGGCAGCGCCGAGCAACTGATCACGGTTACCGATCAAGAGGCTCTAATGCTGACGCTGGATGTCAGTTCGATCAGTGAGCGTGGCGGCCGAGCGCTAGCGACGGTCACCCGTGAAAACACCGATCGCCAACTCCCGCTGGAAGTCCAACTGGTGTCAAGTTTACCTGGACAAGCTACTGTGCCTGCAGTGGTTACCATACCTTCGGGCCAAGGCTCAGTAAGCTTCGAGATCAGTGCCATCGACGATAACATGCTCGACGGTTCTCAGACGCTGATCCTATCGGTATCTGCGACTGGATATACGGGTGCCCAGCAGTCGCTGACCATTCTTGATAGCGAACAATTAATCATCGAAGTCACTAATTCGACGTTAAGTGAGGCAGGCGTGAGTACCACCCTGACGATCACCCGCAGCAATAGTGACACGTCGCTGCCATTGACCGTAAATCTGCAAAGCTCCGATGAATCAGAATTGACTGTGCCTGACACAGTGATCATCCCGGCTAATGCCGTGTCGGTTACAGTTACGGCCCACACGCTCGACGATTCCCAGCTCGACGGTGACCAGGTGGCTTACGTGCGCGCAACTGCAAGTGGTTACGAAGAAGCCACCACCACGCTGACGATTACAGATTATGAACTCTTGGAGCTGACTCTCTTTTCGGGCACGATGAGTGAATCAGGGGGGATCATCAGCGGTCGCGTCACGCGCAGCGTGGATGATTTATCGGCTGAGTTACAAGTCAATCTCGCGCTCAGCGACACTGCCCAGGCCACCGTCGATTCCGTGGTGACGATTCCACCCTTTGAGAATTCAGTGTTTTTCAAGATTCGGGCTGTGGATGACGCGCTCTTGGATGGCACGCAAGTTGTCACTCTGAGTGCTGAAGCCAACGGATTTATAACCTCGCGTGCTGAGTTCTCAGTAACCGACGTAGAGGAGCTGACGCTCCAGATCACGCCCAATTCGGTCCCGGAGGATGTAGGCACGGTTCAGGCTATAGTGACGCGCAGCAATACGGATACCCAGCAACCTGTCACGGTGCAACTGGCGGTCAGTCGCAGCCAGGTGATCGACGTACCGGCAGAGGTCACCATCCCGGCAGGCCAGGCGTCGGTAACGTTTCCGATCACCGTGCTGGACAACGACTTGCTGGACGGTACACGTAGCGTAGCAGTGACCGCGGGGGCGGATGGTTATCGAAGTAGCACGCAGAGCCTGCAGGTTACCGATAGCGAGTTCTTGACGATTGACTTGCCTATGGTCGAAACGACTGAAAATGGTGGACAGATTCAAGGCACTGTCTCGCGCAGCAATACCAACGTCAGTTCGGCGTTGAACGTATCGCTGGTCAGTGACAAACCTGGGCAAGCGTCCGTGTTATCGCAATTGACCATCCTGCCTGATCAAACCTCCGCCACCTTTTTGATTGATGTCAAGGACGATAGCCTGTTGGATGGTGCGCACGCAGTGCGCTTCACGGCCACGGCTAGTGGGTACCGCAGCGGAACAACGGTGCTGACGGTGCTGGACCATGAAACGTTGAGCCTCACCTTGGATCGCTCGACGATCAGCGAATCGGCTGGCACGGCCACAGCAACTGTGACGCGCAGCAATACCGATCGCAACCAACCGCTGGTCGTCAGCTTGTCGGTCGATACCAGCAGCCAGATCGGCATGCCTGCCAGTGTGACGATCCCTGCCGGGGCTGCGTCGACAACCTTTGTGGTTAGCGCAATCGACGATACTCTGCTGGATGGTACTCAGGCGGTCCAACTGCTGGCCACTGCCAGCGGTTATATGGATGGCAGTGGAAGCTTGAGTGTGACTGATAACGAATCGCTTACGGTATCGATCAGTTCGTCATCGGTGGCTGAGTCAGCCGGTTCGTTGTCAGCGGTAGTTCGGCGCAGCAATACTAATTTGGACCAGCCCATTACGGTAAACCTGGCAAGCAGCCATACGTCGAAAGCCAGCGTGCCACAGACGGTGACTATCCCCGCTGGGCAACAAGAGCATGCATTCACAATTACCATTATCAATAACACGCAATCAGGTAGTAATACCAATGTCGATATCACTGCCACAGCCGCCGGTTATGCAGCAGGCAGCGGTACGTTTACGATTACCGACGATGATCGTGCATTTCCGTGGCAGAATCCCGACAATAGATTCGACGTGAACGATGACAGCTTTATCACAGCCTTGGATGTGCTGCTGGTGATCAACGCGATTAACATCAATTTTCGATTGACGCCTGAGTTGCCCAATCCATTTTTCCCGGTTGAGTACTTGGATGTGAGCGGAGACAATGTGCTGTCAGCTATCGATGCTTTGTTGGTGATCAACATGTTGAATTCGGGGGGCCAATCCGAAGGCGAAGCACAGTTCGAGCTGACACTCGACATGTTAGCCCAAGATCTAAGAGCCCACCGTCTAGCCCGACGCGCATCGTAGCCCGGCGCGGCGACCCCTACCAAAGCATCCCGTTATCTCGTTTGGTTAGCGGAGAACGTCTGATTACTTCGGCGAGTTGGAAGATCGCCTGACACTGCTGGGGTCAGTTGCTTCGTTTGTGCACTGGCTTGGCCTAGCGGCCGCCAGTGCCACCCCAGAGTCGCTCCCGACCAACGTAGCTCATTAGTACGTTTGGTTAGCGGAGAACGTCTGATTACTTCGGCAAGTTGGAAGATCGCCTGACACTGCTGGGGTCAGTTGCTTCGTTTGTGCACTGGCTTGGCCTAGCGGCCGCCAGTGCCACCCCTTGATTCATACTCTAGCCTGGGCTGCGGTCGGTAGTCTTACCCGGTTCAGCGGCTGATTTTGCCAGCTTCTCGGCTGCCAGTTTTTCTCGACAAGGCTTGCATTTTCTGGTCGATAGCAGCTGCAAAATCAGCGATGTGGGGATGGCGATGGGCATCAGAGTTCCGCACGAGACCAGCGAGACACAGAAGACGGTCAGCCCGGCTGCTTGAAAGTTCTCTCTCAATCGCCGACACTGCAGGCACTCTTGGCTTTCGTCGTCGCCGCTGCTCACGCTGATACTCGAGTATTGGGCCAAGAAGTTGGTTGGTGGACAAGCGGAATCGACGGCGCGGTCTGGAGGGCTCGACGCGGCGCGTCGAGCGGTACATTTTCCGACGCAGGCGCGTCGAGCTACACTGTGTCGTTAGATTAACAGGACATGCAAGGTTGGAGAAGACGCCCGGGCGACGGTGGGGGAAGTGTGGACTTGCTTGGCTTTCTTCGGAGGGGGAGTATGCGTTTCTGGCTATTGGTTATGCAGCGCTGGATGTTGATCGCAGGTGCAGCGCTGATGATAGAGTGGGCTGGGCAATCAGTTCTCTTTGCTCAAGACCCAAGTGCCGAAGATAGCGATGGGCAGTTAACCAAAACCGATCAAGTTGAACCGGTGATATCGACTGCCGAAGAATTGACTGTTCGACTGGCCAAAGAGTGCGAATCGGGCAAACTACCAGCGATGTGGGCCGGAAGTTTTCCCAGCGATGGCCGGCCCAGCATGCTGGCCGCTGCGGGCGTGCGGCGGTGGGGAGGTCAAGAGCGAGCTGAGGTTCACGATATCGTTCACCTGGGCTCGTGTACCAAAGCCATGACAGCAGTGATCATTGGCCAACTATGCACCGAAGGCAAGCTGGCGCTTGATCAGTCCCTGGGTGAACTCATGCCCGAGAGCCAGACGATCCAAGGTTCGAACTGGAAGCAGATTACCGTTCGTGAGTTGCTACAACATCGCAGCGGAGCCCCGGGCAACTCGATGAACTATGCCGCATTTGATCTCAAGCATCCCAACTCCATCGTGGATGCTCGACAAGCTTTCATGGAGTCGCTTGCCAAACGCAGCCTCCACCGGCGGCAGCGGTTCATATACTCCAACGAAGGCTATATCATCCTGGGACATGTGGCCGAGGTACTGTGTGGCCAGCCATGGGAAGAGTTGATGCGCGAGCGTATCTTCAAACGCTTGGATATGCCTAGCGCCGGATTTGGACCGGTGGGGGCACCCGATGGAACACCCAGCGGCGAAACTGTGGCCGGTCGACCGTGGGGACATACGCCAACAGTCAAGCTGTCGAGCATCTTTTCATCACTGGTGCAGGGTGAGGCACCAGCCGACTTTGAGCCGGTACAAATCGATAACTCGCCGTGCCTGGGGCCAGCCGGTCGCGCTCACATGAACTTGCCAGACTGGTCCAAGTTCGTTACGGCGTTTGCCAGTGACAAAGGATATGAGAGATTAAGTATTTCACCCCAGGTCTGGCAAGATCTACTGACGCCCGCGGCGGGCCTAATTGGCGACGAGAGTTATGCTGGTGGTTGGGTAATACTCAATCAACCCCGGTATGAGGGCGTGGCCTACTTTCATAACGGCAGCAACACCTCGTGGTATTGCTACGCCCTGGCTGCCCCGGGCAAACAGAAATGTGTGCTCGTGGTCAGCAATTGCTTTACCGATCTGGCGCGCAAGGCCTGCCATGAGGTGGCTCAGGATTTGATGCGTTAGTAGCCACCGCTGCCAAGCTTTGATGTTGCGCGTTTTTTGAATGTCGCGTCTCCCGGCGCAGCTGGGGGAGGTCGCAGACGAGGCCTTTAGCCGAGACTGCGGGAGGGGGCAATGCGCCATGGTTTACTCAGCCCTGGCGCAGTGCCCCCTCCCGAATCTTTGCCTTAAGGGCTCGATTCGACCTCCCCCAAGCTGCGCTTGGGAGAGGTGACACAGAAACACGCAACAGCAAAACTGCCAAGCGGTGGAAAGCGTTAACGTTCGCGTCCACCGTCTGGCGACGGTGGCTACGAAGGTTGCCAAGTAATGCTGTCGGTGAAAAGATCACACTGCGGGTTGACGCTGTCGTCGTCGGCGCACGATCAGGCCGGCAAGACTCAGCGTTCCCAAGGCGAAGGCTGTTGGTTCGGGTACAGCCTGAAAGCTCAACTGTCCTACCCGGAACTCGGGATTAACCCCCGAGTCATTGGTGAACACAAACGCAACTTCCCGAAAGGCACCCAGCGTGTTGATCGGAATGCTAAAGGCACTAAAGGGTACCTGCAGCGTCGTGTTGGTATTGGCCGCAAGAGTCGTCTGGTAAAACGACGTCACGTTGGCAGCGTCTTTCAGTTCTACGCGCACCGTCCAAGCTGAATTGGTGACAATGTTGTTTAGTTGGACTCCGTAAGCCCCAAGGTCAGTCAGAGTTTCCACCGGGGTCGAGTCAATGTAATTGAACTGGAAACGTCCTTCGAACGGTGTAGTGTTCGGATTGACTTTCAATTGCAATTGTCGAGTAGGAGTGCTTTGGGCATTCATGGAAATACCGGTGTTCAGCGTGGATATGCTGTAACCGCGTCCAACACCAAAAATTCCTGTGCCGGTCAGCGTGCCACCTGTGCTTCCATTTACCACGCCATCTAGATCGATCGTTTGGGGAGTCTCCCAAGTATCAATGAAGAAGTCAGCAGTGAGGGGAGCTGCTGGCAATAGAGTGATTGTGAAAACAAACAGCAGTAATCGGGCAAGACGCATTGTTTTGGTTTCTCCGTAACCCGCCAAATCAAAAAGGCTAGGCAGAGTTTAACAGTTATGGGCTCTGGGTAGAACCCGGCTCAGCTCTGCTTTTGGCTTTTCGTAACCCGAATCAGGCCATGATGCGAATCAAGTTTGGGCAGGAGCGGTGGCTCGTTCAACCTCTGCAGCGAAGGATGCGTACTGAGCCCCATTCTGCCTAGCCATTTTGTCAGGGAATACGTGGAACTGGCCCGACTGAAACGCTTGCAGCAAGGCCTCAACCACTGTTTCGGGGGGCTCTGCCATCTCATCCAAGCCAGCCCTGTGCGCCATGTCTGTAGCCATAGGACCAGGATGTACACTGAACACTTGCGTTTCTTGTGCTGCCAAGGAGACACGCAGTGTTATGATGAGCAGGGCTAAGTTAGATCATAGGGCACTGAACAGACGAGCGAGGCTACAGTGGACACGATCGACCAGGATGGAAGCCAGGGCCAACCGATACGGATCTTTGCTCGTCGTTTTAGCGTCCAGTCGATCATGGTTCAGACGGCTGTGGCTGGCCTGTTCTTTGTGGCCCTGATGCAAGAGAGCGAGTGGTGGACTGCGACCCTGGTTACCGTGACCATTGGCATCGTGTTCAACCAGTTGCTGGCTGTAGTGTTTGGAGTCGGTATCCAGCGGGCGTATGGGATCGGGCATACGCTGGCCGCCGTCTTGTTGCCCATTTCAACGTTCATTGCTCAATTGACTTTGCCCTTTCTACTGACGCGCGAAGCGGCGTCATTAATCGAGAACTTCAAAACGATTGACGAACAGAACTTCGTAGTCGTGGCCTCAATCTTTTGGATTCATTTGGCTTGTCGATCGAGCGGTTATCTGGCAACGCGCTGGTACCTGCATCGGTCCGAGCAGCGGCAATCTGGACAGGCTGGCCGGGTGTAGGTGTCGTGAAAGGTTCTTTAAACTACAATGGTCACTCTGAGCTACGCAAGCGGGTGCGGTTATTGACGGTTACGCCTGCAGATTCAGTTTGTGTGTCGAATGACTGCCCCTGGATAATCAAGCTGAATCGATGCTATCCTTTATCGTGGAAACTCTGGTTCGTTGAAACTCTGGTTCGTTCTTGGTGATTCTGGGTGTACCTGAATCCCGAATTGGACGCGTCCACGTGCCTATCGCGCTCCTGACTGTTCGTTTTTGATGACCACGACTTCCGAAAGTTTGCCTCTGCGGGTTTCTCACCAGCGCTGGGGCATGATCTGCATGCTCATGTCGGTCATCTTCTTCAGTGCCAATTCGTTGGCGCTGAAGCATCTCTCGCAATTGGGGGTCAGTCCTTGGGTGGGACTGCTGTTTCGAGCCGCCATCGGAATGTTAGTGGTGGGCACGATGTTTCGCGAGGCGCACAAGGTTGACTTTGTGCGCGCGACGACCGACAAGATGCTGGCCACGCGCGGCTTGCTGGGTGTGCTGGGGACGATAGCCTATTACTTCACGATTCCTGCTCTCGGGGCGGGCAAAGCGACTCTGATCAGTAATACGTACGTCGTGATTGCGGCGCTGATGGCGGTGTGGTTTTTGAAAGAGACCTTCGGTGTTGGCAAAGCCGCAGGTAATTTGCTGGCCATGTTCGGGCTGACGCTGCTCTTGGCTCCTTCGATTCAAACAGGCACCGTGGGATGGTATGAAGGGCTGGCCGTAGTGGGCTCGTTGGCTGCAGCCGGGACGGTGATCATTATTCGTCAACTGACGCGCACAGAATCGACGGCCATGATTTATGCCTCGCAGTGCATTTATGTGTTGCTGGGAGCGCTACCTTTTGCGTACCTGGAGCTGCGGCAAACGCCCCTGACGGCCATCGCTCTGGGCTTTCTGCTTTTCGCTGGCGTAAGCGCTACCATTGGCCAGCTAGCCATGACGGAAGGCTTTCGACACTTGACTGTGTCGGTGGGAGGTGTCTTTCAGATCTGCGTGCCGGTGGTGATTGCCTTGGGCAGTGTGGTCTTGTTCCAAGAGCAGTTCGTAACATCTCAGGTGATCGGTGCCGCTTTGATTTTGGCTGGCTGTTACCTGGTGATGATCTTGCGTTAAATCGAGCTGCTTCGATCGTGGTTACGAATTCTGTAACTCGATCCCACCCGACGATGTCTGGCGCAAGCTTGATTTTGAGGCTCGGTCAGCCAAACTGGGTTTACGACGCTGCTGACTCCCAATACCAAGCTGCGTATGTTGGCAGCTCCTGGAATCGACGACATCAACTGGGTGGATGCCCAGCCGCTCTTGACCCAGCACAAACCGTGCAAGTTTGAAGGCTGCTCGTCCCCGAATGTTTGGCTCGGCGCAGCGGCCATGACATCGCGCAGTTACCATACTGGCCTGGTGAATGTGGCTATGGTCGATACCAGCGTGCGAACGATTGCCAACGAAATTGATCTTAAGATTTGGCGAGCTCTCTCGACACGCAATGGTCGTGAAGTGATCCCGTCGCTGGACTGATCTGGTAACGTGGGAGGGCAAAGTTCCACCCGGGCCTTAAGCCCCGAGCGCGGACAGGGGGCCGATTGGGATTTAAACGATGTGAATCATGGCAGGTCGCGGAGGATCATCCACCTGCTTGCTGCAGCGAAGGCAATCTGGCCTGAGGCTCTTTCTGTCGGCGAGCGAACTTCTTGACGGACTTCATGACCATCGGCAGCCCCAGGGCACCCAGGGCCCAACTGGTTGTCATGACGCCACTCATCATGGCTCCGACGATACCGAACGTACCAACATCCGAGCCGGTTAGCAGCAGATTTTCGATCGAGGTCTGCGCATGAAATCCGCCGGCGCGGAAGCGGTTGGGCGTAGCAGGCATACCGTAGATCGCCCCACCACAATGACCCACGCAGCTCTCCACTGTTAGTGGCGTTGACACCTCGTAGTAGTCCACCAGCGAACGGAAGCCAGGCAGGCGACGCTCGATGATATCGATCGCGTGTTCCGCAATTTCCTGCTTGCGTTGGTCATAGTGGTCACCGCGGTTGAGCCAAGGTTGATCAGCCCACTGGCGCCAATACCCGTAGTCGCTCATGAAAATGATTTGCGCTACGTGGTTCTTGCAGGTGGGATCGCGCAGCGATGCACACGACAGGAATCCATAACCATATTGAACACCATGCACCGGGTGCCGAGTCTCTTTCAGTGCGTCATGATCGTAGCTGTCGGCAATCCAATAGTTGCCGCCATCCATGCCGATGGTGCGCGGATCTTTCTTCAAGCCAAGATAGACGTTTAAGGTGGTCGGTGGCGCGATATCCCTAACCAGTTGCTTACGTTCGGGGACTGCAACTTCGCTGGCGATAAACTGATTGAATGTCTTACCGGCGCCGACAGCAGAAATGATCAGAGGCGCGGTGAACTCGACCTCTTGGCCTTTCCGCTCGGCGATCACTTTGGTGATGCGCCCATTGTCGATTTCAAATCGTTGTACACGGTGTCCTGCCAGACATTTACCTCCATGCTGCTCAATCATCGGCACCACTGTCTTGGCAATCTGCTCAGCGCCCCCGATAGGCACGTAGCCGCCCTCGAAATAGTGGCTGATAACCAACGCGTGCATGCCAAAGGCGCACTGGGATGGTGGCAAACCATAGTTGCCACGCTGCGAAACCAAAATGCCGCGCAGTTTAGGATCGCTGATGGTGCGTTCGAGAACTTCCTTTACGGTTTGAGTCGCCAGGCGTCGGCCTGGAATGGACACAAGTTGCCCAATGAGTTTGGGAAACTGCTTGCAAATCGTCCAGCGTTTAACCCAACTACGCGCCCGATGTACCAGTTTCACATAGCGATCAATCTGGACAGCACAGTGCGGAAAGGCGGCTTTCAGCTCGCGTTTATACTCTTCCAAGCTGGATGGGATCTTCAGATGATGATCCGGATAAATGAAGTGCTCCAGCGGATCATCCATCTTGGCCCACTTGAGATTGCCGCCGGTTACCAGG
This sequence comes from Ottelia alismoides, assembly GCA_037367405.1. NCBI lineage: Eukaryota > Viridiplantae > Streptophyta > Magnoliopsida > Alismatales > Hydrocharitaceae > Ottelia > Ottelia alismoides. The sequence goes on along the minus strand of JAZKJV010011400.1, from coordinate 7,508,377 downwards.
TCCATCACCTGCCGCGGTAAACTACTGGGATCCATATCGCCCACGTAATGCAGGCCAACGTCCCACCGATAACCCTTTCGTTGAAAGGAGTGCGTAAAGCCACCTATCTTGAAGTGACTTTCCAATACCAGGACGCGCTTCTTGGCGACTTGCGAAAGCAGGCTGGCTGTAGTTAAGCCACCAATACCAGAACCAATAACGATGACATCGAAGTCTTGAGACATAATTTGCGCATTAGACAGGGGTACATGGACTTGTCCTATGCTTAGAACGATCAGCGGAGTCTCTTCAGATTAGTTACCAGTTAACGCCTTTCATCCCAGAGCCAGAGACCAGACAGTTTTTTCTCCATATCCGCGGGAATTAAGACGTTAGTTGATGTGTAAATTAATATGCACGCTGATGAACACCGCAAACCGCAACTGAATTCATGAAAGGTCGAGTCGAGGATGGGCAGCAAGCGATATTTCTTGGTCGCGCAAGAGAATGAATTTCGCTTCCTAACGGTCGCGTCAGATCGCATCGAGATGGTGCGGCTGAGTGCCACACAGGGAAAAGTCGAACGACAGGTAAGTCAGCAAGAAATGTCAGTTGAAGCCATCGAGGAGAACCTGGCGATGGCACAGCGGCATGGATTCGTCGAAGTGACGGAAGCGGAATTCATCGCGCGACAGCGTGACGCCGCCGATCAACTCGCGGTGGCTACCGTGGAGGCAATTGATCCAGAGGCGGAACTGATCGACTGGTCGGACCTCGTCGGCTGGGCAGGCATTTACTTCCAGAACAACCCTGCCGAGTACCTGTCAGGGGCGCTGAGGAAATTCTGTGTTCATCAGCAGTCGGTACAGCGGCGCGATTCGATCATGCTGAGCTTTCAAGCGAACGCGCCGACCTGCCAGACTCAGCGCCGCAATCTTATCTTTCAACGCGGGCTATCCATCGACGGCGACTTAGATGCTGGTGACTTTACCTCGGAACTGCCTTTGTTCGTTCTGGTGATCGGCGATTTGCATGTGCGGAACTTGATTCTCACTTGCTGGGCGGAGGTGGTTGTCACGGGCAATGTATGGGCTCGCGGTACGGTGTTCGGGTACGATGGCGAAAGCGGTGGCCGCTTGAAGGTTCATGGCAACCTGACGGCTGCGGCCATATTGAGCGGCTTTGGCTTTCCAATCTGCGTCGATGGCCAAGTTCATGGACCAGTTTGTTGGCTATCGCCGGATGAACCTACGCTCTCCGGCGCTCGAGCCGTGCCTTCGGAATTGTCAGCGCAGCAATTCCTAAACTTGGCTGAACATACTCCGCTGACCGAAGCTGCCTATTACGGCGATAGCAACTGGGCGACCGGCGTCGAAGTTGTCAACCATATCTTCGAACCCAATCAGGCAATCACGCTGCTGCGCGACGGTCAGCAATTGTGGCGCTAATCGATGAGCCGACGTCGTGCGGCTGAGGGGCCTTAGGGTGCGGTTTAGCTTCGAGAACGCGGCCTGGAAGGTGGCCAGACGAATGCGAGTCGGCTAGACTGGAGGGGTCTCTGATCAGCACGTCGACAGATACCAGATGGTCGCAACACGAACCGTGTATCGATGTGCCAGGTACAATGGGCCGAAGCATCGAATAAGTCCAAGCATGAATCCCAAAGTTGATCAGTATCTGACCGATGGTTGCGGTCGTTGTGCTTTAGGCGGTACGCCTGACTGCAAAGTGAACTTCTGGACTGCTGAGCTAAAGCGACTGCGGAAACTGGTGCTCGACTGCGGCTTGACCGAAGAGCGTAAGTGGGGCGTACCCTGCTACACCGTCGAGGGTCGTAACGTAGCGATCGTTGCAGCCTTCAAAGAGTATTGTTCGTTGAGCTTCTTCAAAGGCGCGTTGCTGAACGACCCGCATGGGTTGTTGGTAAAGCCCGGCGAGAACTCGCAGTCCTCCAGGCTGGTTCGCTTCACGAGCGTCAAGCAGATTGACAGTTGCGAGAGCGAGTTGAAAGACTTGCTGGCAGAGGCGATCCAAATAGAGAAGTCAGGCCAGAAAGTGGATTTCAAGGCCAAGCATGAGTTGGTGATCCCCGAGGAGCTGCAACAAAAGTTCGAGCAACTGCCGGCCTTGGAAACTGCCTTTCGGGCGCTGACCCCAGGCCGCCAGCGCGGATACATTCTTCACTTCACCGGGGCCAAACAGTCAACCACACGCCAAGCCCGAATCGAAAAGTGCATCGAACGAATCCTCAGCGGCGAAGGGCTCCACGATCGGTAAAGCGACGCGTTGTAGCCCGACGCGCTGCGTCGGAAAATGTATATTCGACGCGCCGCGTCGACCGCCGTTGGCAGCTTTGGTTATCCCAGCACGTCTGATTACTTCGGCATGTTGGGAGATCGATAGGCGTGGCTGGAGTCGGTCGCTTCGATCCTGCACTGGCTTGGCCTGCGGCCGCCAGTGCCACCCTCAAAGCCGCTACCCAACATTTCATCTCGTTGGCAGCTTTGGTTATCCCAGCACGTCTGATTACTTCGGCATGTTGGAAGATCGATAGGCGCGGCTGGAGTCGGTCGCTTCGATCCAGCACTGGCTTGGCCTGCGGCCGCCAGTGCCACCCTGAAAGCCGCTACCCAACATTTGATCTTGTTGGCAGCTTTGGTTATCCCAGCACGTCTGATTACTTCGGCACGTTGGAAGATCGATGGGCGCGCCTGGAGTCGGTCGCTTCGATCCAGCACTGGCTTGGCCTGCGGCCGCCAGTGCCACCCTGAAAAACGCAGGCCTGCTGATTCCAAGAATCCGGCTGGCTGAACGAATGGTGTGCACAGGGCCATGGGAATCGCTACACTAGTGGCTCCCAGACCATCATTGATTTGACGAATGACATGCACACGGAATCCGAAACTACGATCTCAGCGGCTTCCATCGCCAGCCCCGCAGTGTCGGAGCCTGCGGTCCTGGCCGACGATAGTACGCGGTGGCAGTCGCTACACAGCACTTATGTTGCGGCCGAACGAGTCGCTGGTGGAATTTTTCTGGCGATCCTGGCTGCGGTCGGTTTGGTGGCCTTGATCCTATTGGCGGTCCTCGCCTTTTTTACAAAGTTGTGGCTGAGCCTTAGCCTGTTAGCTGGTCTGGCACTCTTGCTGGGTGGGTTGGGTTATCTGTTTTGGAATGTGCCGCGTTGGAACTATGGCACTGTAGGTTGGCGCGAAGTTGAGCGTGGATTTGAGATCAAACGCGGCATCTGGTGGAAGCATCATCTGTTTATTCCACGACAACGCATCCAGCATACCGATGTGGTGCGCGGGCCACTGGCCAGGCGATTCGGTTTGGCGACGCTGGTCATCCACACCGCCGGTACGCATAATCACCAGATCACTCTGGAAGGCTTGGAGTATCAACAGGCCGAGCGACTCAGGCAGTCCCTATTACCGCAGGATGATCGTGCTGCCTGAACCCGTTGTGACCCCGCCGGTCGTTGACCAGCCGAATCAACCTGGCGTCACGCCAGAGACGCGCACTCTCCATCCGCTGTCGCTGGGTTTTGAGATTGCCCACCTGGTGCGCACGAATTTGTTTCCGGCCATCTTCGCCAGTTTCTCCGCGGCCTCCGGCGGCTTCGTCGGCGCCGTCATTGGCTTTGCCATTTTTGGCATCGCGATCCTGGTTTCGGTCTTCAAGTACTTGACGTTTCGTTACACGATTACCGAATCCAATTTGTTGATCGATCAAGGACTGATCTTTCGCAAGCACCGTTCGGTGCCGATCGAGCGCATCCAGAATATCGACTCGGTACAGAACCTGTTTCATCGCTGGCTAGGCGTCGCCGAAGTCCGCATTGAAACTGCCTCTGGTAACGAACCAGAGGCAACCATGCGCGTGTTGACGATAGCGGAAGTCGAACGCCTGCGTGACAATCTATCGGTCAAACCCAGAAGTGGACTTGGCTCGGCAAGCTCAAGCGAAACTTCCACTACCGCAGCCATCGATAGCGGCACGCAGGCGATCAGTACACCCGCTGCCGCCGCAATCACTCTGCTTACCATTCCCACCAAGCGGCTGATACTGGCAGGCCTGATCAGCAATCGCGGGACAGTCCTGGCTGGTATCGCCTTGGGCTACTTTTGGCAAGCGACATTCCGCGACCGAGATTGGGAGACTGCCAGCAAACAGCAGGCCAGGGGTTGGTTGCGAGAAATGTTCGCAGCCAACAACATGATTCAAGATGTGGCCAACAGCGCCATGAGCGGAGTGAAGGCCGCCTTGATCGTCGCCGTGGCAATTGTAGGCGTGATCTTGTTGCTGAGAGTCCTGAGCGCTCTGTGGTACATATTGAAGTTCCATGGCTATCAATTGCAGATGCGCGGCGACGACTTGTTGATTCAGTGTGGGTTGCTGACTAAAGTTTCAGCGACAGTGCCGCGCTCGCGGATTCAAGTCATCAGCGTGCAGCGAAGTTGGTTAGCGAGAAAGTTTGGCCTGGCCACCGTGCGTATTGAAACGCTGGGCGGAAGTGGCAAAGAGAATGAGGACGCCTCGGCCACCGTCGCGCGGCGTTGGTTTATTCCAGTCATGTCGGCCGAAGAATTGCCACAAGTTCTCACGGCCCTCGAGCCCGGATTGCTGTGGGAATCGCAAGAGACGCAGTGGCAGTCGCTGTCCAAGTTTGCGTTCTCGCGGATGATTCGTTTGCCGCTGGCAGTCTGCGTCCTGGCCATGCTGGCTGGCATCGGCATGATTTTCTGGGCCAACGCCTGGTCGGGATCCATCGTCAGTAGTTTGTCAGTCCTGGCGGCAGTAGTCAGCGTGTTTGTCTTGCTACGCAAAGCCAAGAGCCGGCGATTTGCTCGCACGCCCATGGGTTTCATCTATCGCAGCGGAACCTTGATGCAGAAGACCTCCTTTGGATTCTGGGACCGCTTGCAGGACGTCGATCTGATCCAGACGCCATTTGACAAGCGATGGAAAATGGCCCGGCTACGACTGGACACCGCCGGCGCTGGTGTTGCCGACCATGAATTACTGGTCGAGTACCTGGATGCAGAAGTCGCCGAGCGCGAATACCACGCCGCCAGGCAAAAGATGTAAGCCGACTCTCCAGTATGTAGCCCGACGCGCCAGATGTAGCCCGACGCGCCAGATGTAGCCCGACGCGCCTGCGTCGGAAGATGTATCGCCCACGCGCCGCGTGGGCTGCACATCTCCACGTCCCAATGAATCGTTAAGCGCGCCCCACGCTCAAGGCTCGGGAGGAACCTCGCCCTCCCAGAGCCTTATGCGTCCGTTTTGAAATGTTAGCTCGATGGGCTCTGGGTCGACTTCACAGAGCGGATGATGGTTCAGTTCCTCGCACAGGTCGCGGCTAACGAACAGTTCTTCCAGGTGCAAAGTGTTGGGGATAAACATCCAGCGCTGCGTGCCAAAACGCTCGGCGATCAGCTTGACGAGCGTTTCGTCATCGGAGATGGTCGCCGGTATCTTGGCTCGATCCATATCGCCCGTGGTCAGTACGTTGATCAGCGTCTTGTGTTCATCGATGGCATCGCGCAGGCGACGGGTGATGAAGTCGGCCAGGCCAACTCCGATCGCGTTACCTTGCGATTCCGCGACCAGCGACAGGGCGGCGATAGTTTTGATGCGCGGCCGGGCGAGGTCTTCATACTCGGAAATGCCACGTCGACCAATAACGTTGGTATCCATGCCGGTACCACTGTACGTCTTGCCAATCGAATCGATCACCAGCACATCGAGTTGTTCAGCGGGCAGTTCAGGAAAGTAGTGACGATGAATCTGGAGCAGTTCCGGTTCGCGGGTGAGGATCTCTGCCGGCGGCACGGCATGCAGTTCAGCCGTTTGGTCAAAGCCATCCTCCAAGATGGCCAGCCCAGCATAGATCTTGCCGGTGTCCAAGACGGCTTGTCCCATCTCCAGCAGCATGTCCTTCATGCGCGCCGTTGGAGTTGAGTGAAACGTCTGGGCCGAGCGAATCTTGCCCATGCCGACGACCATCATCTTGGTTAAACCGCTTTGCACAGGTCCTGAAAAGCAGGTGTGCAGTTTCACTCGGTTCAGCACCAGCACGCCATCGGACTCGTAGCAGTAGCGATCCATGAAGACTGGACCGGAAGCCACGTCAACCAGGTGAACAACTTCCATGCTCGACCGAATCGGCATACCCATGGCCGACTCGGTAATGCCCAGCGACTCGATCATACTGCGCTGGCCTTCGGCCGTGGCCCCGTTATGCGAGCCCATGGCTGGTACGATGAAGGGCATCGCACCATGCTCGCGCAGCCAATCACCACAGGCGCGAACAATTGTCGGCAAGTTGGCGATGCCACGACTGCCGACGGTGATGGCTATCTGGCCGCGCGGTTTTTCAGGCAAGCGGTCCAGTTGCTCGAAGACAGTGGCTCGAACATCAGCCAATGGTCGCGAGACTAATTTCTGGCGAACGCGGTGCAATTGCATCGGATCAAGTCGTGGCTGGAGTGGGTTTTACGGATACAAGGTGCGGTTCGGCGACCAGGTTTACCAGGTCATTGGTCGAATGCATCGGCCAGATGGTAACGACCACAGCTTTGAAGGCAGGCGTCTTGGAGCGTGGGTCGAGCGTGCGTGGCACCAGTTCGTTGGCTTCGGGATAATACATCAACGCATTGCCGGCCTTGATCCAGGGATAGGCACGAGCCAAAAATCCTCGTATTTCACCCACGGAACTGCGAACGATCACCGGTTGATCGAACTGCAAACCGAAACGCTTGATGTCATCGGGATTCATCAAGACCAGATCGCGACGTTCCTGTCCACGATAGAGATCTTCTTCTTCGTAGACGACCGTATTGAACTGACCTTCGCTGCGAACGGTCATCAAACGCAATTCGTTTTCACCGGTTCCCACCAGTGATGGCAACGTGTGGGTAACCATCACCGCTTTGCCGTCGGGCGTATGGAACTTGGGTTCATGGAAGATTCGGCCTTCGATCTCGAACTCTTTTTTGGTCTTGTCGATATCGCGCAGCGCGCCGTAACCGGGCACTACGGTGCTGATCCACTGGCGAATGGTACTGCCTTGTTGCATCTTGGTCCAATCGACCGGTGTCGAGTCACCCAGGATGCGCTGGCCGAGTTCGGCTACCACAGCGATTTCGCTGCGCGGACCGGGCAAGCGACTCGGACCACCATCGCTCAGTCGCACGAAGTTGAACATGGATTCTTGCGTAGTTGGCTGAGGCTCTTCGTCGCGAGCCAGTACCGGCAGAATGATTGTTTCGTCGGCCAGCGCGTGCACATGACCCGTGTTCATGGTAGTGCTGAGCGTTACCAGAGTTTGCAAACGCCCCAAAGATTGCCGAGCATACTGGGCATCGGGATTGGAACCATACAAATTGCCTCCCAGCAGTAAGCCGAACTTCAATTTGCCATGCATGGCCTGCTCCATGCAAGCCATCGTGTCCAGGCCAGGCGTGGTGGGCAGTTTAACACCAAAGTTCTTTTCCAGACCTTCAAAGATGGCATCTTTCAGCTTGGGAGTTACGCCGACTGAGCCGATACCTTGTACGTTGGAGTGACCGCGGATGGGCATCAGGCCAGCACCCGGTCGGCCCACCATGCCACGCAGCAAAGCCAGGTTCACGATGGCCTCGACGTTCTCGACACCGTGAACGTGATGCGTGATGCCCATCGTCCAACCGAAGATGGTCGATTTGGAATTGGCATAGACCTCGGCGACGTGACGCATCTCTTTCTCGGTAACGCCGCTCTTGCTTTCCAGCTCTTGCCAGGTGAGCGCTTTGAGCCAATCGACATAGGGATCAGCTCCACGACAATGACGCTGCAGAAAGGCCGCATCGGCAGCTCCCATTTCCACGATGGCCTTCGACACACCGCTCAGCAGTGCCAGGTCACCGCCGATATGCGGCTGGATAATGTCGGTAGCGATCTTGGTACCGAACAAGAGACTCTTGACAGAGCTGGGTATGCGGAACTTTTTGAGTCCCAATTCGCGCACGGGATTGATCACAATTACGCGACCACCACGCTTGCGCAAGTGCATCAGCGAGGTCAGCAACCGAGGATGATTGCTGGCTGGGTTGCCACCGATAATCATCACCAGGTCCGAGGCTTCCAGATCGTCCAAGGTGACGGTGGCTGTGCCTGTGCCCAACGTCGCATTGAGCCCTACGCCACTGGCCTGGTGGCAATAGTAGCTGCAGTTATTGATGTTGTTGGTGCCATAGAGCCGGACGAGCAACTGCAACAGGAAAGCGGCTTCGTTGCTGCTGCGGCCGCTGAAGTACCAGAAGCTCTCGTCGGGTTGGATCGATTTAAGTTTTTTGGTGATGCGTTCGAACGATTCGTTCCACGTGATCGTCTTGAAATGCCGGGCGCCGCGCTCCCAGAGCACGGGTTGAATCAGTCGACCAGCGTACTCCAATTGTCGCGGTGACCAGCTTTGCAAGTCCGACAGGGAATGCCGAGTCCAGAAGTCGGCGGTGATGGCCGGTTGCATGTCGGAAGCCATCGCCTGCATGGATTTCTTGCAGACCTCGGGGAACGAGCCCCGCTCGTTGACCATACCACCCTGCTGACCACCCATGCCAAGAGCACAGGTTTTGCAAGCGTTCTTGCTGCGAAGGGCTTTGTAGAACTTCCAAAACCCACCTGCCTGGCGAGCTTTGCTGAACGAATAAAAGATTGCGGGCCAACCACCGCCTGAATCGACTTTACGCATGACTCTAACCGCCCATATGTTCGTACTGGATTACTGCAGGGTATTGTACCATATCGGCATTGTCGAATCGGCAGTGTAGGGAGTTCATTTGGGGGTGGCACTGGCGGCCGCAGGCCAAGCCAGTGCATGATCGCAGCGGCTGACTCCAGCAGCTTCAGTTGATGTTCCAACTTGTCGAAGTAATCAGACGTTCTTGGCTAATCAAAGCCTGCCAACACGGGAGATTTGTGGAGCTGCGACGCATTGGGGGTGGCACTGGCGGCCGCAGGCCAAGCCAGTGCATGATCGCAGCGGCTGACTCCAGCAGCTTCAGTTGATGTTCCAACTTGTCGAAGTAATCAGACGTTCCTGGCTAATCAAAGGTGCCAATACCGGAAAGCGTAGAGCTTCGACGCGGCGCGTCGAAGATACATTTTCCGACGCAGGCGCGTCGGGCTAGGTAGGCGTTACGTCTATACTAAACACCTCCAGGCGGTAATAATCGGGCTCTTGGTGCAACGCTTCCCAAACCTGGAATCTCATCGATGAAGATCTTGATTATTGGCAACGGCGGCCGTGAACATGCGCTGGCTTGGAAAATTAAACAAAGTCCGAGAGCCAAGCGGGTTTTTGTCGCACCAGGCAACGCTGGCACAGCCCGCGACGCGGAAAATGTGCCGATCAGCGCTGAAGATATTCCTGGCCTGGTGAAGTTCGCCAAGGACGAGAAGATCGACTTGACGGTCGTCGGCCCGGAAGCCCCGCTGGCGCTGGGAGTGGTCGACGCTTTCCAGGCGCAGGGCTTACGCATCTTCGGTCCGACTCAAGCGGCCGCCCAGCTCGAAAGCAGCAAGGTGTTCTGCAAGAGCTTGTTGCGACAAGCTGATGTGCCTACCGCTGACTTTCAAGTTTTTCGCGATCCCGATGATGCCATGCGATTTATCAAGGGACGCTTTCCAGGCGAGCGAGATCGCTGCCCAGTGGTCGTGAAAGCTGACGGGCTGGCCGCCGGCAAGGGTGTGGTGGTCTGCAAACGTCGCGATGATGCTTTGGAAGCCATCGATCGGATCGCTCGCCGACGCGAGTTCGGTAAAGCCGGTAACCAAATCATTATCGAAGAGAAGCTCGAAGGCCAAGAAGCCAGCGTGCTGGCCATTACCGATGGCCAAACCATCATCCCACTGCCGCCGGCCCAAGATCACAAGCCAGCCTTCGATGGCGATACCGGTCCCAACACAGGTGGCATGGGAGCTTACTGCCCCACGCCGATCGTTGACGATGCGATGATGGCGTGGATTGAAGAACATGTTCTGGTACCGACGGTGCATGCGATGAAACGCAATCGCAAGCCTTTCCGCGGTGTGTTGTATGCCGGCTTGATGCTCACTCCCACCGGTCCCAAAGTGCTCGAATACAACGTGCGTTTCGGTGATCCCGAATGCCAACCTCTACTGATGCGTCTGAAATCCGATATCGTCGATCTACTGGATGCGACTGTGGACCAACGTTTGGGCGAACTGAATCCGCCTGAGTGGGATCCACGGCCATCGATTTGTGTGGTGATGGCCAGTCAAGGCTACCCGGGTGAGTACGAAAAAGGACGGCCAATCACGGGCATCGATGCGGCTGATGAGCTGGAAGATGTAAAAGTGTTTCATGCTGGCACGCGCTTGGATGGCGACACGGTGCTGACCGATGGTGGTCGTGTCCTGGGCGTGACAGCCCTGGGCAACTCGATCTCAGCGGCCAAACTGCAAGCCTATACCGCCGTGCAGAAAGTCCGGTGGTCCGGTGGTTGGTGTCGTAAAGATATCAGCGACAAGGCGCTTGTAAGTGTTCCCGGCTAACGAATCGAAATAGCCAATCCTCGTGGACTCGCAAGCACTCAACGTGACTGGACGAACTATTGCCCAAGCTGCGGCTGAGCTGATCGGTCGCCATGACCTGGCGGAGCTGAGCGAAGTCGAACTGGCGGACGCCATCAGTCTGTTTCTGCCGCTGCGCACCGAGCAGATTCGCCTGGCCGGGCAAGTCATTCGTTGGTACAAGCCCATCGACTCCGAGCCGCTCTTGGAAGAAGCCGTCGCAGGCAGCCAGTTACCAGCCACAGATATCGATCCATTCTGGTCAGCCGACTGGCGCGCGGCCTATGGGCTGGATCACTATCTCAGCCGGTTTGATCTGCACCAACAGCGTATCCTAGAGCTAGGCGCTGGATCTGGACGCGCAGGCATCGCAGCAGCCATGCGAGGTGCTCAGGTAACCATTACCGACACAGTCGATATCGCGCTGTTGGTCGCACGCCTGAATGGTTGGCTGGTTCGAGACCACATTCGTTTGGAGCGTTTGCGGTGGGGCGACCAACAACTGGCCGCCTCGCCATTCCCTATCATTCTCAGCTCCGACCTGGTCTACGATCCCAATCACTTTCCGCAACTTGAGCACTGTGCCCGCGAGCACCTGGCCCCAGGCGGACGGTGGTACCTCAGCGAACCTCAGCGCCACAGCGGCGATCGCTTCGGCACCTGGATTCGAGAACACGGCTGGAAGTGCCACGAAGAGTTGATCGATATGCAAGATCAACATCGACCCATGAGAATCTTCTGCTGTACCAGAGAGGCTTAAGGCTTAAGGCTTAAGGCTTGGTGGCATGATGGCTACGTAGCCACCGTCGCCAGACGGTGGACGCGGTAGGTTAAAGGCTCCCACTACCTGGCAGTTTTGATGTTGCGCGTTTTTGTGTCACCTCTCCCAAGCGCAGCTTGGGGGAGGTCGAATCGAGCCCTTAAGGCGAAGATTCGGGAGGGGGCACTGCGCCAGGGATGAGTCAACCATGGCGCATGGCCCCCTCCCGCAGTCTCGGCTAAAGGCCTCGTCTGCGACCTCCCCCAGCTGCGCCGGGAGAGGTGACATTCACAAAACGCGCAACATCAAAACGTGGCAGCGTTCCCGCCCCACGCAACCCGCAGCCAAAGCGCCCGCCAAGACTTTCCAACTTCAAACTTCCAACTTCAAACTTTTTCCTTCTCCCATTGGGCTTGCGTTACCACGGCCAACAAGATTCCGTACATGAGCTGGTCGGCTATTAGCGCATAGGCGGTGGCCAGGTAGAGGGCAGCCACGATGCCGCACCGCCGCCGCGTCATTAATGTGCTGGTGAAAGTAACTGGGGATTTCCGGTTGGACTCAGACGCAAAAAGCCACAAACCCCAAACGGCTATTACACTGCTTAGTGTAATAGAGTGAGATAATGCATTGATCAGCAGGAGCCGCCCGCTGAGCACATCGGTGTTCAGCACATTCGAGTGGCCGGTGCTGGCCAGCCACCACGCAGCATCGCCGCGCCACCAGGCGGCTGCTGCTAGTTGTGACAGCCAGGCTGCGGCCAGTAGCAACCACACGTGAACTTCGATCAAGCGGCTGGCAAAGCCATGTGTCCAGTGACTTGAGCGGCCCCAATCATAGATGGCCAGGTAGGCCAGCATGGCCACTAGCACGGGCTCCTGCAGGCCAGTACTCCACGTTAATCGCTGCACCAGCAACAGGATGCACAGGCAACTGATGACCAAGGCCACCCTGGTGAACCTGTTAGCCAGGGCCAGGCAGGTTGCCAGCATGCCGACCACGCACCAGGCTTGAATCAATCCTGCCGACGAAGTTAACCAAAGCGGTGAGAGCCGAAAGCGTGCGGGCCATATGCCTTCGCTAGCCACGGCCAGTTTGCGGCTCAGCTCGGCCGCTTGCCAGCCTGCCGGGCCCCACCAGCGATCGACATTCAGCAGTAGCGTCAACAAATAAGCCAGTGCTACCAGGCAGACACCGATGCGCAGGGAGTTCATGCCGGCCAGCGGCTGGCGTTCAAACCAGAATTGATCCCAAGGCGAGCTCGCGCTGGATGGCTTGTTCAATTGCTCGCTCCTGCGCTGTGCGCGCGACGAACTTTGTCCAAGACAGGCAAGAGACGTCGGAGACCACCGGGCAGTTCGATTACTTTGCATTCGAAAATCGTCAGCTCTTGCAAGGCGCCGGCTGGCAGCTCACCGGTCGACAAGAGCACAGCTTGTTCGTAGCTGGCGGCCGGCAAACGCCTGAGTCGAACAGCATCGATTTGTTGACCGTCGGCCAGGCATTGCTCGACCACCTGGTCAAATAGCAAGCCCAGGATCTCTTCGTGTTTGTCTTCGCCTGCAACTGCCAGCATGCGAGCAAAGTTGCCGGCGCGATGATCAGCCAGTCCCAGCCAATTCTGGTTACCAACCGGTAGCGGCTGCCATTGATCGTCGGCTTGGCCGAGCGGGTGAATTTCGAAGCGACAGGGCTTGTCGATCTCTTGACCGGTTGTCATACCAAGCGGCAGGCGACCATAGTCTTGATGCAATGAAATCGCATAAGGTGCAACCGCGCGGGACAAGCGAGTCAGCAGTTGGCTGGTCCCGATATTGCCGAGCAGGCAAAGGGCGAGCACCACGAAATGAATCGTGACCCACAGACTTAACCAGGGTCGCTGTGTTGGCTGCATGAATAAAGGTTGACCCCAGTAGCGGCGCGGCAGGAGACGAAAAAAGCCGAGAAGATCCATCGACCGTCTCGGCTTCGAGTGTAATCAACGTTGAGCCATGGCCCAAGCGTTAAGCGAAACACCTGGCTGGTGAAATTAAGCCTTGGGTGGTTCTGGAGTTGCAGGAGCGGCTGGGGCTGCAGGAGCAGCAGCGTCAGCAGGAGCGCTGATCACTGGAGCGCTCGATGGCGAGCCAGCTTCAACGCTGATCGCGCCGCTGTCTACGGTGCTGCTGCAGTTGCTGCAACCGGAGCTAACAACACTGCCACCGCAGCTGCTGCAACCGGAGCTGACAACTTCGCCACATCCGCCACAGCTTGGTGCTGGAGCAGCTTCGCATCCGCCACAGCTAGGAGCTGGAGCCGAGCATCCACAGCTAGGAGCTGGCGCGGCTTCGCATCCGCAGCTAGGTGCAGGTGCAGCTTCACATGGGCAGCTAGGTGTTGGTTCGCAAGCAGGTGCACAGGTTGGTTCGCAAGCTGGAGCTGGAGTGCCACAGCAATCCTTCTTCTTGGCATGCAGGCGAGCCAACAAACCACCACCGCATTCCTTCTTGTGGTGAGCGAACAGACCGCCGCCACCGCAATCCTTCTTGGCGTGTGCCAGCAAACCACCGCCGCAACCACGACGGCCAGCTTGTGCTTGCTCAGTGTCCAACATCAGACCTGCACACAGCAGCAGGGCAAAACTCGCGATGCCCGTTACGAAAACTCGACTCATGGAAAACCCTCCAAAAGTAACCCAAAGCTTTTACCGGTTCCAACTGAGAACCGCTAGGAAGCGACCGTCGCTTGCCCTATTGCTCGCAACCCTTCCGCAGCCAGCAGTGCTTCCTCCAAGCCCGATCGTGTCGGGAGCAGTTGGATTGGCCAGACTGCTGAAGATTGCCGATTAAACGGTATGGGGTATCTGCGAAATCTGGTCAATAAGCTATCCAACCAGAATCGTTTGTCAACCCGGCACCCGCTCAATTACCCCTCTACTGGCAGTTTGTTCTGCGAGGCCCAAGCCGCCCAAACGGAATTCTTTGACAACGACCTACGCTGACCAGCCAGCACAACCGATGTTAAGGCGTGTCGATCTGGTAATGTGGATAGCTTGGAAAAAATATGCGGCCCCGTGACCTATGGCCGCATCTCCCCAGCAAGCGGCAGACCATAATGACCGCGACTTGGTGTCAACGGCGTTTGTCCCAGTTACATTCAAGGCGGCTAATGGTGGCCCAGGTCGTGTTAACCGTGGTGCAAAGGAGTGATCTTCACTGTGTGCAAGCGAGATCTGGCTGGCAAAAGAGTTTTGTTGACAGGCGGCAGCAGCGGTATCGGGTGGTACCTGGCGACCAAGCTGGTCAATCAAGGCGCGTATGTCGTGGTGACTTCGCGCCGTGAAGAACGCTTGCGACAACTGCGTTTGGCCGTAGGCAATCCGCTGCGCAGACTGATTGCCATCGCCGGCGATGTAGCCGACCCCAATCATCGCCAGGCGTTAATCAGGGCTGCTCACGAACAATTGGGCGGCCTTGACCTGGTCATTAATAATGCGGGAATCGGGGCAGTTGGGCCCTTCGAGAAAGCCAGTCCGGAACGTCTGAGACGCATCTTCGAAGTCGACTTTTTTGCCGTCGCCGAATTGACTCGCCTGGCTCTGCCCATGCTACACCAAGGTGTTTCGCCGGCAGTATGTATTGTCAGTTCGGTCTTGGCGCATCGCGGTGTACCGCGCAAGAGCGAATACTGCGCAGCCAAATTCGCTCTGCGCGGTTGGAGCGAAGCGCTCCGCTTGGAACTCAAACCGACCGGCATCGACTTGATCACTGTTTCGCCCAGCACCACCAAGAGCGAGTTCTTTGAATCGCTATTGGACACCGAGCCAACCGAACGCAGCGCCAGCTTTGGCATGATGACTGCCGAAGAGGTTGCCAATAACATCCTGGGCGCCATTCGCAAAGGCAAACGAGAATTGATTCTTTCACCCGGGGGAAAAGCTCTGGTTTGGCTAAGCCGACTGGCACCCACGTTGACTGACAACTTGTTGTTGAAATACGCAGCCTGATCGAGCACAGCACCAGCGGGCTATCGAGCGGTAGTATCCACCGGGCAATAGGCTCACCTGGCCAGCTCGTGAATGCCGCTGATGATGACCGATTCGATCTCGGGGCTCCAGTGGCAAGGCAATCCGTAATAGAGCATCGCACCACCGCCTTCGTAACCGCCTTCGGTCAAGACGCGTCGGCTGGGAATATAGGCCATCACATCGTGCGCATAACCGGCAACCCACACTTGTCCGTTCAGTTCGGCTTTGGTGCGCAGGGCATAGTCAACCACCACCTCGCCACCTAGGGCCACGAATTTCACCTGGTCACCTAGCTTCCACAGGCTGATGGGATACGGATAGGTTGGGCTGAGCGGTTCACCGCTATCGAGTTGTGCCAACAGTCGCTTGGCCCGAACCGATTCATATTTGTCGCTGGATCGGGATTGTCGCAGCAAATCTTCAGGGCTGGGCAGAGTGCCCAGCGGTGCTGCGACTTCCAGATAACGACAGGCCAGCTTTGACTCAACCGGCTGCATCTTGATCGTCAATAGGGCGCGATCGACTGCGATACCCAAACGCTCGCCATAGTGCTGGGCCAACTGGGGCGATCTACGTGGCAGTGGGTTTTGATCTGCCCCACAACCTGCCCAGAACAGCGCAACTGCGCCGGGATGTTTGGCCTCGAGATAACTCTGCGCATATCCGGGGTAGTCCGCGCTCCAGACATAATCCGAGAGCACGGTCGAGTGACAGGCGTACCCAAACAGCACTGCCACCAGTTTTCCATCGCTTCCGCGAATGGCCAGCACTGGTACATCATGATCCACGGGCCCGGCCAGTTTACCTGCGAGTCTCAGAGCTGGCACTTCGGCTTCGACGTTGGCGCGACGATTGGTGGCAAAGTCGGTGCTGCTGACCGAATAGCTCAGTTGACAGTTCTGCATGCACTGCTGTGCTTGGCGCGCAACCGCGACGCAATGTTCCAGCAGCCGAGTTTCGTAAGCATCGATTTGCTGCTGAAAGTTCTCGGCCACTTGATAGTAGTGCAACGTGGCCAGGTTCTTGCCGACCACCGGGCCGCTGTGCGTGTGCGAGGTTGCGATCAGCACATTGGAGCTCGGTATTATGAGCTGCTCGGAAATAGCCTGTCGGATCTTTTGAGACAGGCTGCGATCGATACCCACCAGGTCCAGCGTCAGGATCAAGCCCGTATCGCCACTGGCTGGTTTTAGCACTAGGGCTTTGGCAAAGAGTTCCGATAGTTTCCCGTTGGCCGGCGCGTTACGGCTGCCATAGCCAGCCATCCACATCGGTTCCTCAGGTGTGATCACCCGAGTCGCTACACCTGCTTGCCAGTTCTCCTGAGCCCAACCGGGATCGTGGACAACCAGCAGCGTCAACGCAAACCCGCAGATACGTAAGACGCAAGTGACAACAGTGCGACAGGCGCGCGATAGCGAGTGCATGGGCATGGTTGAGCTGGCTTTCCCATCAGAACCGGAAACATCATCGGTGCAGAGCCGTGTCGTTATGATAACCCGAAGCACACGTCCCGGTTGGTTTGGTCCAGATCGCTAACGGATGCAGTGGGGCTCTCGCCAGTTATCACAAATGAAGTCGGCCATGAGTACGATTGGCCGAGGCTGTGCCTTCGGCGTTCAGGCACACTTTTTGTAGATATGGCTATTGCCTTGTTTGCCGACCGGTTCGATCGCCTGGCAGTGGCGCAGGCAGTAAGCGACTTTCTGTGCAAACCAGCGTGGGCGATTGATCTGCTGGGCGAGCTCCGCCGTATCAAAGGCTTTTGAGAGCTTGAGCTTGGGCAACAATCGCCATAGATCTTTGGCTTTGCGGAGTTCCATTCGCTGGCCGATTCCCAGCAGGGTTTGCTCCAGGCTGGTGTAATTCTTCTTGCGAAATCGATGCCGGGCTTTGGGCACACGCTGCTCTTCCAGATCGATCATCAGGATCTCGAGTGTCAGCCGTGGATGCGGAAAGAGCTTGGTAAAGTGGACTAGCTCCAGGAAGATATCGCTCACTTGACCACGTTTGGGGCTGAGTCGTTTGCGGATGATCTCCTGAGTTTGTGGGTCGCGCATGATGATCCACTTGCGAGCCACAATCGGCTTGACGATCCTCAGCCGCGGTTGATCGGCATGATCGAGCAGGGCGCGGGTCTTGTTCTTCAGCGCGCCTAAGCCGGCGTGTTGAATTTCGATCAACTGGCCCCGCTGGTCGATCGCATCAATTCGGTAACCGGCAAAGGTCACTTCCGTTTGCAACACGCTCGCCGCGTAGGCAAGTTTCAATTGGCGATGTACCGAGGTTTCCATACCTCTTCCTCTGCATGGCGAACTTGGGTTCGAACCGCGTTATCTCAAATCTCAAATTTGAGATTTGAGATCGGAGATTTCAAATTTGAGATCTGAGATACGTTTCCGCAACTTCACGCTTTGATTCCGAAATCTTCTACGGTCAAAAGTGTCTTGAGTGATAAGCCGGCCGATTCGATGGCGGCTCGACCACCTTCCAGGCGATCGATGACTGCTAAGATGCCGTCGACCTGCAGACCGAATTGACGCGCCGCTTCGACGGCTGCCAAAGCGCTGCCTCCGCTGGTGACGACGTCTTCGACTATTACCACACGCTGTCCGGCAGTGACGGGGCCCTCTACCTGGCGTCCCATACCATGCTGCTTGGCTTCTTTGCGGACGATGAAGCCCATCAGGTTCAAGCCTTGTTGGCCGGCTAAGGTAATGGTGGCGGCGGTAATCGGATCGGCACCGATGGCCATGCCTCCAATCGCGTCGGGCAGGTTACTACCGAGCAATTCCAGCATCCCGGCAGCGACTTGATTGGCTCCCTCGGGATGCAGTGTCAGTTGGCGGCAATCCAGGTAGAAACTGGCCTTTTTGCCGCTAGCCAGGGTAAAGTCGCCAAAACGTAGCGATTGCTGTCGAACCAGTTCTTGTAAGCGTTGCCGGTTGTAAGTGGTCATGTAGGTGGTCTATGAGTTATCGGATGTTAGTCAAGAATTCAATCAATGAACGAAGCATGCAGGCGGTGCCACCTGCGTCTTGATGGGGTTTGGGTTTGTCGGCGAAAGCCGGCCCGGCGATGTCGATGTGCAACCAAGGTTTGCCATCGACAAAGCGCTCGAGGAACTTGGCAGCCGTGATGGCTCCGCCCCAGCGACCGTCGCCCATGTTCTTGATATCGGCAACCTGGCTGTTGATCTGTTCGTCAAAGAACTTGTGCATCGGCAGAGGCCAAACCAATTCACCGGCGCGCGCGGCGGCTTGCTGAAAATCAGATTGCAGTTTCTCGTTGTTGGTCATCAAGCCCGCGATGTCCACACCCAGGGCAACGACGCATGCGCCGGTCAGTGTGGCCAGGTCGATGATGCATTCTGGATTGTGGTCTAAGGCAACGTTCAGCACATCGGCCAGTACCAGGCGACCTTCGGCATCGGTGTTGTGCACTTCGATTGTTGTACCGGATCGCGCTGTCAGCACATCGCCCAGCCTGAATGAGTTGCCGCTGATCATGTTTTCGACCAGGCCAACCAGGCCAACGATCGGTTGTTCGATCTCAAGCCTGGCGGCAGTCGCCAAGGTCCCCAGTACGGTGGCAGCGCCGGCCATATCGCATTTCATCGTCAGCATGCCATCGGTCGGCTTGATCGACAGCCCGCCACTGTCAAAGGTCACGCCTTTACCGACCAGGGCAACCGGCGCTGTGTTACGCTTGCCTTTGTACTTCATGATCAACAGGCGAGGTGGTGTCTGCGAGCCAGCGGCGACACCTAACAACGATCCGCAGCTCTCGCGTCGCAGTCGGACTTCGTCCCAGACTTCTAGTTCGACGCCGGTTTGCTGACAGACTTGCTGTGCTTCAAGCGTGAAGGTGGTGGGATTGAGCAAATTGGGTGGCAAGTTCACCAGGCGGCGTACCAGCAGCATGTTTTGGCCGATGATTTCGCCACGCTTGACACCAGCCGCTTGACCGCTGAGCCAGACCAGTTCATCGGGAGCTTTGAAATTCTTTTCGGCCCGCAGGAGATCCTGACCGACAAAGCCTCCGATGGCCGAACTGACGGCACCTGTGACGATTGGTTCGGAACCATCGATGGCAAATGCCACTCGGGCTCGAGTTTTATCTGCCAGGCGTTTGGCCGCCGCCCCGGCAACTCGAATGGCTTCAGCGACGCCAAATGCAGACTGCGCGCCACCGCCAGCGATGACCAGCAGTTTGCTCTTCAGTCCAGGCGGCAACTGGATCGAGGTTAGCTTGCCCAGTTTGGCCGACAGTTCACCTTCGGCAGCCAGTTTGTCCAGCAGACCACCGGTTAATTTGTTGATTTGTTCTGCTTCCGCCGTGCGGCTCTCTTCGAAAACAAGAACCACAAGTGCGTCGGCATCCAATTGTTCGATGGATGTGGTGGATGTGGTAACTTTCATGCCAGATTGTCTTCCTGATAGTTCCCTTGCGACTTACAATCCTCGGGCGTCCCTTTACCACGCGTGGGCTAATCCCGAAGTGGCTGGATTGAAAAGTGGCGTGGAGACGTGTGTTGCAACCAGTGGGTACGCGTGTTCTTTCAAAGTTAATGTGGCCGATATGTTACTGCATTTTTATGCCTTTGGGCTGGTCCTGCTAGCTCTATTGCCGGTTGGCATGATGCGCGGCAATCTCCCGCTGTTTCACACTTTGCCAACTGTTACCAAAAAACAGAAGCAAGCGGCAGGGGCAATTGCCAAGATTTCCGTCTTGATTCCCGCTCGCGACGAAGAAGCCTCGATCGGGGCGTGCCTGGAAAGCGTTTTGGAATGCAAATGGTCGAGCATGGAAGTTTTAGTGATGGACGATTGTTCGACTGACCGGACGCTCGAAATCTGTCAGGCAATTGCGAACAAAGACCAGCGCTTGAAAGTGCATCAGGGCAAGCAGTTGCCGATGGGCTGGAATGGCAAGCAGCGAGCCTGCTGGCAATTGGCCTTGGCAGCCCAGGGCGATTGGCTCTTGTTTCTGGATGCCGATGTGCGGCTGAGCCAGGATGCGATTCCGCGGCTGGTGGAGGCAGCTTCGGCCAGCGATGTCGACTTGCTGAGTGGTTTTCCCAAGCAAATCACGGGCACGTGGCTGGAAAAGCTGCTGATCCCGATGATGCACTTTATCTTGCTGGGCTATCTGCCGATTGCGCGCATGCGTCAATCAACTTCGCCCGAGTTTTCTGCTGGGTGTGGCCAATTGTTTTTAGCGCGTCGTTCCGCCTATATGATCTGCGAAGGCCACAAGTCGATCAGCGCTTCCAGGCACGATGGTCTCCTGTTGCCGCGTACTTTTCGCAGGCAACGCTTGAAGACGGATATCTTCGACGCGCAAGACCTGGCAAGCTGCCGCATGTATAGTACGGCTGGCCAGGTGATTCGCGGCTTGTTGAAGAATGCCACCGAAGGTATGGCGCATCCCAAACGAATTATGATTTTTACACTTTTGCTCGGTGGCGCGGCCGTTCTGCCGCTGGCGTCGCTACTGGTAGGATGGTGGCAAGGCTGGGGCATGTGGGTCATGGCGCTCCTGACTGTGGCGACCGCGCTGTCGTATGTGCCCCGCGTTATGGCAGCCAGGCGTTTTCGGCAATCTTGGTTGGGTGTCGTTTTGCATCCGCTCTGCGTCTTTCTATTTCTGCTGCTGCAATGGATCGCGCTTCTGGGCCAGTTCTTGGGGCTCCGCGTGCAGTGGCGCGGTCGGTGAGGAACCGCAGAAAAATAAACGCTCCGACTCGCAGTACAGCGGGGAAAATCCACAGACCAAACCCGTTTTTTCACGTACAATTGGCCAAGTGGACAGCGCCACCTGACAAGCTCACTGGATGAAGTCTTCGTAGCCACCGCTGCCAAGCGGTGGAAAGCGTTAACTTTCGCGTCCATCGTCTGACGACGGTGGCTACGCAGCTTGCCAAGTGGCGCTGTCCAACCAGGTGGACTGTAGCGGACTCTGACTCAGGTGCGCAGATGTATCGGTTATTTGTATTTTTCGGTCTTGTCGGTGGATGCTTTTCGATGCTTTCAAGTCTGCTATTGGCACAATCGGCCGATTCTTACGCGACCGCGCGTGCGCGACTGGTGGATACCGTCTTGAAGGATGGTGGCATCACTAATCCACGTGTCCTGAGCGCCATGAACTCAACGCTGCGCCATGAGTTCGTGCCGTCGGAGTTTCGCAAGCAGGCTTACTTTGACAAAGCCATTCCGATCGGTGAATCGCAGACGATCAGCAGCCCCTATATCGTGGCCGTCATGACCCAGCAATTGGATCCGCAACCGACCGATAAGGTGCTGGAGATCGGTACGGGCTCCGGGTACCAGGCCGCCGTCTTGAGCCCCTTGGTCAAGGATGTCTACTCGATCGAAATCGTGCCTGAGCTAGGCGAGCGAGCAGCCAAGGTTCTGAAAAAACTGAACTACACCAATGTTCACACCAAGGTCGGCGATGGTTATCAAGGCTGGGCCGAACACGCGCCGTTTGACAAGATTATCGTTACCTGCAGCCCCGAGAATGTTCCGCAACCCTTGATCGATCAACTGGTCGATGGGGGGATCATGATCATTCCCGTGGGGCAGCGCTATCAACAGACGTTGATGTTGATGCGTAAGAATGGAGTGAACCTGGAAAAGGAAGCGGTCTGTCCTACGCTGTTCGTGCCCATGACCGGCACTGCCGAAGACCAGCGCAAAGTGCAAGCCGACCCAGCGAATCCACAGCTGATCAATGGCGATTTCGAAGAGACGCCACTGAAATCAGGGGATGTGCCCGGTTGGTATTACCAGCGCGGTCTGGCCTGGAACGCAGACAAACGCAGTCCTTCAGGCGGGCATCACATCAGCTTCTCTAACGATGACGCCGGCACGCCGACGACTTTGCTCCAAGGCTTTGCCGTAGATGGCAACGTGGTACATAAACTGCGTGTGGAAGCCTTTGTTCGAACCAGTGATGTCAAGATGGGCCAGTCCAACGATGAATGGCCAGCGATCACGGTTCAATTCTTTGACGAGAAACGCGAGCGACTGGCCCTGAATTGGATCGGTCCTTTCCGCGGCACCACCGCCTGGAGCGAGAAGCAGAAAGAGTTCGAAGTCCCACTCGGGACGAAAGAAGCTATTCTCTCGATTGGCTTGTTTGGAGCAGTCGGCAAAGTTTCCTTCGACAACATCCGCATCACGGCCGTCAAATAGCCTGCTAGCTACCCGTTGGCCCCTCGGCCAGAACCGCCAGCGCTACCCGTGTAACAAGTCGCGCGCCTGAAGTTATGATGAACTGGTCGCGCAACAGCGATGGTACGTTGGTTCATCACCGATCGAAGGATACGCAGGCTTGGCTGGCAACAACTTTATCGGCATGTGGCTTTGGGCAGCGTTGGTCTTGGCTAGTGGGCAGTTAGATTCCGTCTTGCTGGCTCAATCACCTCAGCCGGCGTATCGCTGGAAGCAAGTCACGGATAAAGCCGCCTGGCAACCGCGCGATTCGAGCGCGGAGTTGGTGTATGGCAATCGCCTGTGGATCATGGGTGGTTGGTTCGATTCATTCGCGCCCCCGCCGCGCGATGTCTGGAGTTCAGCTGATGGCAAGTCGTGGCAACTGGTCACTGGGCAGGCTCCCTGGCGCTATAGTGACTTGCCGATGTCGATCAGCTTCGGTGAGCGAATGTGGCTGATGGGCGGATGGACCAATGGTCGACTGGCTGGCCACGGGGCGACCAACGAAGTCTGGTCCAGCACTGATGGTGCCCACTGGAGCCTGGTGAGTCAGGCCACTTGGAGCCCACGCATCGCTGCGGGCATTGTTGAATTCCAAGGCCGCATGTGGATCCTGGGTGGTACAGAAAACTACTACTTTGGAAATGCGGCCAGTTTGAAGAACGATGTCTGGTCATCGGCCGATGGAATCGACTGGCGCTGTGAAACGAAACAGGCAGCTTGGAGTCCCAGGGCTTATCATCAAGCTGTGGTGCTAGGCGACAGAATCTTCGTGATGGGCGGTGGCAACTATGTTCCCGAGTATCACGCGCTCAACGATGTTTGGAGTTCCACCGATGGCCAGCACTGGGAGTTGGTCAGCGAGCATGCCGATTGGTCTCCTCGGCTGTGGTTCGCCGCCACGGCATACAAGCAGCAGATCTGGGTTCTGGGGGGCTGGTCAAATCATCCAGCCCAAAACTGGGACGATACCTGGCATTCCACCGATGGCCAGCGCTGGCAGCGTTTGATGGCTGGTGAAACCTGGAAAGCGCGCCACGAACACTCTGTCTATGTCTTCGACGACAAGCTGTGGGTGGCCGGCGGCCATGCCCAGCCGCTCAGTAGCGAAGTCTGGGTGCTCGAAACCGCCCAATAAAATCCCCCCTCAAGTGGCCTATTTTCTAGGACTTTCAGACCAGTTTCTTTACATCTGTAGAGCAGTTGGCGCATAATACGGCCCATCGTTTTTTGTCCGGCATCTTAGACCTTGGTGGACTGATTATGCGTCGTTCGTCTCTATTGCGCAGACGTAGCCTAAACGTCGAACCCCTCGAAGCGCGCCGACCGTTAGCTGCCTACATCAGCGAAATCCACTTTGATCCGCTGTTCGGCAGTACTTCTGAAGATCAGTACATTGAAC
Organism: Ottelia alismoides; assembly: GCA_037367405.1. Lineage (NCBI taxonomy): Eukaryota > Viridiplantae > Streptophyta > Magnoliopsida > Alismatales > Hydrocharitaceae > Ottelia > Ottelia alismoides. The sequence goes on along the minus strand of JAZKJV010011400.1, from coordinate 7,484,429 downwards.
TGCGCAATGACCCCAACACCGCCTTCGAGCCGGGCACTTACCTGGTCGTAGTGCAGAGTTCCGATGGCGTGCAGGAACTGGGTGATATCCGCGCGATCTTCGATCTGAGCGGTCAAGCCGTCGGTGACAACGGCATGCTGGTGCTGATGCAAGCGGACGGTGGCTACACGGTCGATCCCAAAGCCAGAGTGTTGCGCGGAACCAACGGTTTTGTGGGTATGCCTGACAGTATCTATCGGGGCGACGCCGATTCGCCCAGTATCGGTCGCGGCTCGACCAGCTTTTTGTTGGTGAATTCTCAGGTCGCACCGTCGCTTTCCAACGATATCGATGGCAATGACGATGGGGTGCCCGATGGTGCCTATCTGGGTTGGAGCATTATCGATAGCGTGGCGGTCTTTCCTTGGGGCGAGAGTGTTTGGAAACAGAAGTCTTATGCTCAGATAACCTTTCGTGAACGCAATGTCGGTGGGGTGATGCCCGGTACGACTTCGGTAGTCACGGATCAATTGGCTTACGTGGCTCGCATCAATCAATCCACAGGTTATTCCGAGGAGGACTGGGTTGCAGGCAACACAGTTGAAAAGACCAATAGTGGTGTGGGTACTTGGGAATTCCAGTTACAGCACGGCGTGTTTGGAGCGCCTCGCCCCTATGCCTATGGTGGTCGCTTTCTTGATCATGTGGGCTCAGAAAACTGGGTAGGCAGCATCAGCGGCACTACATTCATGGATGAGAATAGCGATGGTGTGCAGCAGCCCGGGGAAGCAGGTGTAGCCAATGCTACAATTCGCGTAGCCACTGACATACAAAACACTGGCTATGATGTCGACCGGATCCTGCCCAACAACTATCCGCTCGACACCGACGTCAGCAATGCTTCACCTTATGTGACGATAGTCTCGGCCAGTAGCGACAACGTACCTCAGGGATTCAAGATCCGCGTGGTGCAACGGCCGTTTGCACCGGCTGGCCAGCACATCTTTTCTCATGAAGGCGTAGGGTTCTTTAACGAGAATCGGCGCATGCGGATGGATTTCTATGCGCCTGCTAAATCGGTCAGCATCACCTTCATCGGAAACGATAACTTCACACCAACCTACGGTCGCTTGGAGATTTTCAACAAAGCCGGCGAGTCGATGGGGTTCCTGCGCACGCGCGCCCTTTCGGCTGACCAGGAGCAACGTCTGTCGCTGAGTTCCCCCAATGACGATATCGCATGGGCTCTGGCTTATCCCGAGGACAGCTACCTCAATTCATCGCCATTCGGCAGGCTGGACGATTTGGAAGTCCACATCCCGCAGCGGACAGCCAAGTCCGATGCTAATGGGCACTACAAGGTGGTTGTACCTAATGACCAGTTCTCCGTGGGTGTTAAGCCGCCGGCTACCTACGACCAGGTGTTCCCAACCAGCCCGCCGTATTACAACGTCAACGTCACCAAAAACCAGCAAGTGATCGACAAGAATTTTGGCTTGCTGGGTAATCGTCCTCCACGACTGGCCGACACGAGCGTCAATGTGAGCGAATTGTTAACGCCTGGCGCGGTGGCTGCGACCTTGCCGGTGTCGCTGGGCTATCCCAGTCAGAAGCTGAAATACACGATTCGGTCCGGCGATCCGGCGGGCTTGTTTGCGATCAACGCATCTGGACAGCTCACCTTGACCAAACCGGGCCTCGACTTTGAATCGGTATCGCGCTACACGCTGGATATTCAGTTGGAAGACCTGGCCAACGCGCAGCTAAACGATACAGCCTTGATCGACGTGGTTGTTCAAGACGGCAACGAGCCACCCACGGTTGCCGCTCAGAGCAAGACGATCGCCGAGGGCAGCCCCAACGGCACTGCGGTCGTTACTATGACAGCCACCGATCCCGACGCTGGTGCGGCGGGAACCGTTTTCTGGAGCTTGATCAGCGGAAACGTTGGTGATGCATTTGCGATCAATGAATCGACCGGTCAGATTACGGTCAGCGACGCATCGGCGCTGGATTTTGAAACGCGTGCCCAATATAACCTGGTGGTGCGGGCGACCGATCGTGGTGTGCCCCCTCAATTGGCTCAAGTGACTGTCACCGTTACGCTCTCCAACGTTAACGAGGCGCCGCAACTACCTTTGCAGTCGCTAGTGGTCGACGAGAACAGCGCCCCTGCCACGGTTGTCGGTAGCTTGACCGCTATCGATCAAGACCAAGGGCAAACGCTCAACTGGCAGATCCTCGGTGGCAGTGGGCAGGCTCTGTTTGCCCTGGATCCCAACTCGGGTGAAGTCACCGTCGCTAGCCAGGCGGAACTGGACTTTGAATCGCAGAGCGTTTACACGCTGCAGGTTCAGGTAACCGATTCGGGTAGTCCGCCGCTGAGCGCAAGATCCACCGTAACCATTGCGCTGATCGATCGGAATGATGCACCAGAAGTCAGCGATGGCAGTTTTGCGATCGATGAAAACGCCGTAGCCAATACAGTTGTTGGTAACGTAAGCGGCAGCGATCAGGATGCAGCGCAGAAGATCAGTTACTCCCTGTCGGGTGCGGATGCCGCTGCGTTTGTCATCGATTCGGCCTCAGGGCAGATTCGCGTGGCCCCGGAAGGGAAACTGGACTACGAATCACAAGCCACTTTCATTCTGGACGTGACCGGGACCGATAATGGTGAAACTCCGCTCAGCTCCACTGCGCAGGTAACCATAACACTGCGAGACTTAAACGAAGCCCCTACGATTTCCACTAGCGAACTCAGTTTGCCAGAGAACAGTCCAGCGGGATTCGTCGTAGGTAAGGTGGAAGGCGGAGATCCCGATGCGGGTGATGCGATCCAGTGGAGCATCCTCTCGCAATCGCTGAATTGGGTCGAGATCGATTCGGCCACAGGCGAGTTGAAAGTCAAGTCTGGCGCTGAAATCAATTTTGAAAGTGCACCGAAAAACCTGGTGGTAGTGCGCGCTGAGGATAAAACCGGCCTGAGCACCTCTGCGACCATCACGCTTTCGGCCACCGATCGCAACGAGCCGCCCGTGGCCGGTCCATCTCTTCCAGCTCAGTCGGCCAAAGTTGGAGTCCCCTTCAGTTACACCATTCCCGCCGATGCGTTTACCGATCCGGATGCAGGCGATCAGGGGAACTTGTTCGTTACCTTGGCCTCTGGCTTCCCCACACCGGGCTGGTTGAGCTTTAATGCGGGCACGCGCACGCTGAGCGGAACTCCATCGGACAACGATGCTGGTCCGCTACAACTGTCGGTAACCATGATTGATTCCGCGGGAGCCTCCGCGTCGACACCGCTGCTGATTGAGATAGCCTCGGCCACGGCGTGGCACAATTCCGCTATGCCGATGGACGTCTCGGGTGACCAGTTTGTTACCGCCCGCGATGCGCTGCTGGTTATCAACTACCTGAACGTCAACGGCGCTGGTCCAGTGCCAGGCAATACCCCGCCTTCCTCAGAAGGCTTTTACGACACCAGCAAGGACAATTCTGTCACTGCGCTGGATGTGCTGCTGGTTATCAACCAGCTTAACCAGCAAGCTGGCGGAGAAGGCGAACCGGTTGCGGCTGTCGACATGGTGGATCTCGACACGCTGTTTACTGGCGATAACGATCGCATCACGGCTAGCAGGTTCCGGTTCCGCCGGTAGAGCGATTCTACTAGGACAACTCTCTTTTGCAGGCTGATTGAATTCGCATCCACCGCCGCCAGGGTGGCTGGCGGTGGATGGTGATTAGCCAAGCGTCCACCGCCTGGCGGCGGGTGGCTACGTAAGGCGGGTGGCTACGAGTGACGCGAGTGGCTTGGGATAGCCGGCGAATCTGGCTTGGCGTTATCATTGTGGGCTCGACTGCCTGAAGTGTTCTGTCCAGGAGAGCCGGTTATGGAGATCAAGCGCGCCTGTGCCATTGGATTGATGGTGCTGATGGCCTTGGATGTGTGCCCTTGGAGCGTACCAGGGATTGAGTATCTGAAGAAGCCACTGAATATCGGGCTGGACGCCCTCGGTCTTCGCCAAGGTCAATGGGCCATGTTTGCGCCCAATCCCGTGATCAACAACGGCTGGGTCACAGCGGAAATGACAACGGCCAGCGGCGAAGGTTTGCAGTGGGAGTCACCGATCTGGTCTCGGGCCAGCGGCGTCGACAAGTTCCTCAAGTTTCGCAGCATGAATTACTTCAATCGAATCGTGCAGCCAGCCTACTATCGGGCTGTACCCGATCTGCAGAACTATCTGGCTCGCAACTCAGAAGAACCGATCCGAGAACTGCAATTGTTTCGAAACCAATTGAAGTTGATTGCACCACCAGATGGTTCGCTGGCTCCGCGCGACGAGGCCCAGTGGCAGTTGACGCTCGAGCCCTGGTTGGAACGGCGGAAACTACCATGAGCGGTTGGCTCAGTCGAATAACGCCAGCCTTTGATCGTTGGCTGTTCACCTGTAACTCACCGGCAATCGTACCGGTATTGCGAATCTACTTCGCCCTGATGTTATTAATTTACACGGCCGTTTGGTGGCTGCATGCTGATCGCTGGTTTACCGATACTGGTTTGTTAACGGCCCACACGGCCCAGGAACTGGCCCTGCATCGCAATTGGTCCCTGTTGTATGTGCTGCCTGCCACCAGCGCGGTGGTCCATGCCTGCCTGGCCACCATGATGTTGCAATGCATGTTGGTGTTCGCAGGCGTCTGGTCGCGGTTCAACATGGCTTGCATCTTTGTGTGGTTGGTATCGTTTCAGAACCGTAACCCACTGATTGTCGATGGCGAGGATACGTTGTTTCGATTATTCGCCTTCATGATGATCTGGTTGCCGCTGGATTGCGGTTGGTCGCTGACTGGCTGGTGGTCCGCCAGGCATGGGGCGCCGCTGATAGAAACTCAGCCGCGCCAGGCATGGGCTTTGACGCTCATGCAATTTCAGATGACGCTGGTCTATGCCTCTGCCACAGTGAATAAACTGACCGGTGAAACATGGCGCGACGGTAGCGCCATGTATTACGTTTCTTTCATGACGGACCATTTCGGTCGTATACCTTCCAGCCAATACTGGTTCGACAACTGGTGGGTCGTTCATCTGTCGACCTGGGGAGCCTTGCTGATCGAAGGCATCTTGCCGATTGCCCTGTGGATACCACGCTGGCGGCGGTGGGCCGTGTTGCTGGGTATCCTGCTGCACCTGGGCATCGAGCTGACCATGCATCTGTTCCTGTTCGAATGGATCATGATCTTTGGGCTGGTCACCTTTCTGGGGCGTTCATCCGCGCCCCAGGCTTGACGAAATTTCCTAATCGAATAATCGGCTGTCGGGGCGTGTGACAAGTGTTGTGCGAGCATGCTGAGCAGTCCGGGATGCAATTTGTTTGAAACCGTTCCGATAGTTGAGCTTGCTTCTTCCCCTGTCACTTCCGAGCCGTCGCAAAAAATCCTCCGGCTCGGAAGTACTCGCCCAGGGTGCGCTTGGCCAATAGACTTGTCCCAGTAATGTTGACTGGCTGAATCTGAGTTGCATGAAAGCCGGCGGCCTTCAAGTCTTGATTCAGCTCGCGGCGGCTGAAGATATGCAAGAACATTTGAGGCAGGCCGCGATAAACATACACTCGATCGCCCAGTTCCCAATCCTTGCGCAAGCGGCTCTTGAGAAAGGTTGAGATCAACCAGGCGGGGCCCGTCGGATCACGCCAGCTATGTCCCCGATTGTGGACATGCAACAGAAACACACCGCCGGGCTTTAGCGTGCGCAGCACATGCTGCAAAAAGCATTGCCGATTGAGCCGACCACGAATCATTCCCAGGCTGCTGAAGAGGCATACTGCCAGGTCAACCGAGGCGTCAGCCAGCCAATCCAGTTCCACCAGGTTGCTGTGAACAAAAGCGTGCTGACGCAAGTTACCTGAGCTGGAGGAAAGCCGCGCGGCAGCCTCGCTCAGCATGTGAGCGCTCAAGTCGACGTTCAAGGTACGAATGCCGCGCGGCTGAACGTGACGGGCGATGCGCGAAGTGCCGCAACCGTAGTCGGCTAGCAGAAACGATTCGGCTGCTCGGTCTTTCAGCAATTGATCCAAGTGGCTATCGACCAGTTGGACATCCAGCTTCATCAGCGGGTGATCGCCGTGGAATGTATCGTATTGGCTGGCGATCTCTGGCTGAGCAACATAATCCCAGGTACCCGAGCTCACGCCGCGCGGGAGTTGCCACGCGCGACGTTGAGCTGTGGGTTTCGACATGATCGGCAGTTAGACCCGGGGAGGCTATTAGATGTTTATCCAGCGACCGCTCTTGGCGCTGTCCAGGACCGCATCGCAGACGCGCTGCGTTTCCAAGGCGTCACGGAAAGTCGGATGGGCTGGCTCGCCAGTTTCGAGACTCTTGAGGAAGTCGGCGACCTGGTGAATAAAGGTGTGTTCATAGCCGATCTGCAAGCCCGGTACCCACCAGTTGCCCATGTACGGCTGGTCGCCATCGGAGACGTGAACGCTGCGCCAACCGCGGACGATCGACTCGTCGCGATGGTCGAAATAACGCAAGCGATGCAGGTCATGCAAGTCCCAGAACATGCTGCCATGCTCGCCGTTGATTTCCAGCGTATACAGCGCCTTGTGACCACGTGCGTAACGGGTCGACTCGAACAGGCCCAAAGACCCGTTGTTGAAGTGGCAGAGGAAGGAGCAGGCGTCATCGATAGCTACCGGCTGCTTCTTGCCGGTTTCAGCATGCACGCGTTCCTTCACGAACGTTTCGGTCACAGCGGTCACATCGCGGATGCCGCCGTTGAGCCAAATGGCCGTATCGATACAGTGTGCCAACAAGTCACCGGTTACGCCGCTACCGGCCGCATCGGCATCCAGTCGCCAGGTACCTGCTCCGCCTTGAGGCACTTCGGCGTTGATTGTCCAGTCTTGCAGGAAGTTAGCGCGATAATGGAAGATGCGCCCAAGTTTGCCTGAATCCAGGATCTGCTTGGCTAGCGTCACGGCCGGCACGCGGCGGTAGTTGTACCAAACCATGTTGGCCACACCAGCCGCTTCGACTGCCTGGCACATCTCTTCGCCTTCGGCTACGTTCATGGCCAAGGGCTTTTCACACAAAATCATCTTGCCGGCTTTGGCCGCCGCGATGGCGATTTCCTTGTGAATGTTGTTGGGCGTACAGATGTCGATTGCATCGACATCGTCGCGCGCGATCATTTTGCGCCAGTCTGTTTCAATCGATTCGTAGCCCCAGGTGTCAGCAAATGACTTGGCCTTCTCAGCGTTGCGAGCGCACAAAACTTTCAGGACAGGTTTGTATTCGCTTTTGAAGAAATGATTGGCTTGGGCATAAGCATTGGAGTGGGCCTTGCCCATAAAGCCGTAGCCAATCATGCCGATACGAAGTTCTTTCATGGTGTTGCTTTCTATTGGTCAGTGTGTCGGAATGCGAAGTTACTGTGGAACCAGCGGACCAGCGGATCATCTAGAGGTATGAGATCAACCGCGGTTGTGCCAGCTTACCAGCCATGCGCATCGCGCACGGCCATCATGGTCTTCAAAATGGTGTTCCAGGTTTCCGTTTTTTCCAACGTGGCATTGGGGAACATGCATCCATCCCAGCAGATGTGCTGTATACCACGGGAGGCAGCATCTTTCAGCCAGTAACCCGCGCAGCGTACGATGTCCAGTTTGCCATTAGGATCGTCGGCCGGGCAGTGCTTGCCAGTCTTGTCGTGCGAGCCCGCGCCGTGCACATGGCCATCGTTTTGAGCGACGTGGAAGTCGATAGTCCAGGGGCGCAACTTGTCGGTCATCTGCTCGTAAGCCGCGTAGAACTCGGCGTCGTTGTAGCCTGCCTTGATCAGCGCGCACTCAGGTGCGTTGTAGCCGAGCAAGTAAAGATAAGTGTGAGCCAGGTCGGCTTGGAAACCTAGCGACTGCGGCATGGCTACTTCTTCCAGCAGGTTCAGCATGTCTTTCCAGCTGTGCATGCCTGCCCAGCAAATCTCGCCTTCGGCCGCCAGGCGTTCGCCGTTGTCGGCTGCAATCTTGGCGGCTTCGCGGAACGTTTGAGCGATCTTGCTCGTGTTGGCTTTGGCATCGGCGCGCCACTTTTCCACCCCGAACTCGGCCGAGTCGATGCGAATCACACCGTACTTACGCACGCCATGTTCATTGAAGACCTTGGCAATACGGCAAGCTACTTTGACGGCTTCCAGAAACTTCTGGCGAGCCGGTTCATCACCCATAGCCGAATCACCGACAGTGCCTGGCCAAACAGGTGCAACCAGCGAACCGACAGTAAATCCTTTGGATTGAATCAAGTCGGCGATACGACGCAGTTCGTCATCGTTGGCATAGGGATCGGTGTGCGGTTGAAACAGAAAGTAATCGATACCTTCAAAACGCTGACCATTGACGTTGGCCGAAGCGGTCAAGTCCAGCATCCGTTCCAGGCTGATCGGTGGTTCTTGGCCTTCGCCATCGCCCTTGCCTACCAGGCCAGGCCACATAGCGTTGTGCAACTTGGGTTTCAGATGCTGACCCATTGACATTTCTCCTGAGAGGACGGTTTATTCAGAGGATGGTTGAGGTGAGATTCGTGCGGATTGGCGCAAATATCGATTCGTATTCGGCGCTTGGTTCTCGTCGTAGCCACCGCCGCCAGGCGATGGACAACCAGGCTTAGGGGGCCAGCCACCGCCTGCGTGGCGGCGGCTATATTCGCGCCTGCCGCGACAATGTCGCAGCCAAACAAATTTAGTTGTTCTTCCAAGCGCCGTTTTTGGGCAAGTCGGCATGAATGTCAGGGCCGAAGTAACGCAAGCCTACCAGCGGTTCTGCGCCGGTGTTTTCGATCACCACGCCGGCCGTGGCTGCTTCATGCGAGATGAATACTTCGTCCTCGGTATTCTCGCCGAAGTTGATCATGGCTGGCGTTTGCAGTGCCAGTTTGCCGATCCGACCTTTGCCTTGCACGGTGATCCAACCGCTAGCGCCTGGGTCCTTCAGCGTGCACTTGGCACCCGGCTGGATTGTCAGCTCTTTAGCGCTGAAGAGCTGCTGACCGTCGATGTGACCGTAGACGATCCACTTGTCGGTGTAGCCCGTGCCACTGGACTTGGTATCGACGATAGGCTCCAGGTAATTGCTGTCCTTGAAGTGCGTGTCGACGTTCTTATCCCAATCGAGCTGACCGATGATGAAGTCGAGATCTTGATGTTTCTCTGGTGGCATGTCCTTGACCAGCAATGACCAAGGCACATATCGACCTTCGACAATCGACTGGTACATGCCGAACACATCGCTGCCCCACTGCGGTTCGTAGGTGCACAGCGAGCCTGGGGCATGGAGCACACCGGGCGGGATCAACCAACCGGTGCCGCGCTTGAGGCGATAAGCGCGCGACAGGTCGAGAATGCCGTTGTCGCCTTTGTTCCAGTTCTCCAAGCAGCGACGCAGGTCGTCTTTGGTCGTGCCTGGTTCCAGTCCCATGAACGTGTAACAAAAGTTGTTGTCAACGTTGTTGTATTGAGGTGGGAAGTAGTAACTCTCGGGTTTGCCTTCCTGGCCGACCAAGGCCGCATCTTTTTGCGATTGGTGCATGTGATGAGGGATGGGGCCCATATTGTCGAAGAACTTCGAATAGACCGGCCAACGATTGTACTTGCCAAAGATCTTCTCGCCGACCAGTCGCTTACCGGCTTCGGATACGGCGTCCCGGAGCAAGAACTTTTTGCCTTCGAACAGACAGAAGCTGAGGCCTTCGTGCCAGACGCGGCCTTCGTTAGCTGCTTCGGTCGTGGAGGAAAACCAGCGTTCGTCGATGCCACCACGGTTGGCGCCAAAGGCATAGAGGTCAGCCGGGTTCAACTTGATCCGACGTCCCGGATGGAGAAAGCTGCGTGGTACCCAAGTTGGCGTTAATCGCAAGAGGCCTTCACCAGCATCCAAAGCGCTGTTGAGAACCTTGGCGATGCTATCGCCCTTGATGTAGCCTTCGTCGAGTTTGATTTGAGACATGAGTGATTTGGTTCTAAGGTGCGAAAGGGAGTTGAACTGCTACCAGTGGGTTTACGTAGCATGCCTGTTTTATTCCGAGCGGCTACAGGTTACAAGTAAGGGCATTCACTTTCCCCCGCACAACCCCAAAATGTGAAAATCATGACGATTAAACTCCCAACAGCTCGAACAGTTTCCGCAGTCCCTAATCTCGCTCAGGCCCTGCCGAGCGGTGGCGTGACTGCCAAATGTGCCGCAGGTGAATTTCGCATCGATCGCGTTGTGCTGGAGGGCGGCCGCCGCGGGGGAGTTGAGATCCTACTAGTGGATACTGGCTCAGTAAGGGCGGCGATCTTGCCGACACGTGGCATGAGTCTGTGGCGCGCGCATATCGCTGGACTGGAGTTGGGCTGGCAATCGCCGGTCGACGGACCGGTCCATCCGCAGTGGGTTGCACTGGAGGAGGCCGGGGGCTTGGGGTGGTTGGACGGGTTCGATGAACTGCTGGTGCGCTGCGGACTGCGGAGTTTTGGTGCCCCCGATTTTGATTCCAAAAGTGGACGGCTTACCCATCCACTTCACGGTCGCATCGGGAACTTGCCGGCGGAAAATGTGACCGTAGAACTGGACGCGCAGCATTCGTTACTGCATGTCTGTGGTGAAGTCCGAGAGACTCGCTTCTTGCAATATGATTTGCGTCTGACAGCCAGGTACACTTTCGCCATCGATACGCACAGCATTGCGATCAGCGATTCCGTTAAGAATGCCAGTGACACACCGACGACCATGCAGATGCTCTACCACATTAACGTTGGTCGGCCGCTGCTAGGGGCGGGCAGTCAGATGCACTTGGGAGCCAGAAAGATTGTGGCGCGTAACGAGCATGCAGCCAAAGACTTGAAAAATTGGCAAGAATATTCTGGTCCTACACCGGGCTATTCCGAGCAAGTTTACTTCTCCGCAGCCGCTCCCGGATCGGATGGTTGGGCCACTGCCTTGCTAACGGCACCTGACAACAAGAGTGCTTTCGCGGTCCATTATCAAGCCAGTACGCTGCCATTCTTCACTCAGTGGAAGAATACCGTGGGGGTTAACGACGGGTATGTTACCGGCCTGGAGCCAGGCACCGGCTTCCCCAATCCACGTTCTTTCGAAGAAAAACAGGGCAGACTCGTCACACTGGACAGCCACGAGAGTCGCGATTTTAATCTAAGACTAGAGGGGATACCTTCGGGGCCGAAGGTTAGCCAAATTGCGGATCAGTTGGCTAGCGTCAGAACCAACCAGTCAGAGCTTGCCCCCTTTGATGCTGATTGGTGCGTTCCAAAAGAATAAACATAAATGGACAGGTCAGCATCCGGCTGGGGATTAGCCCTTGTGGTAATCCTGACGCTATCAGTGCGCATTTCCGTTATCGCTTTGCGGTGGGATGATTTTGCCAAAGACACCGACTCATACGGTGCACTGGCAGTACAGTTAGTTCAATCTGGCACATATGGATTCCCGGTTGATCCATCTCCGGCCGACAATGCTGGTGGCTCGGGATTGGTGCGACCAACTGCATACCGACCACCTCTTTACCCAGCCCTGTTGTGCCTGGCTGCCTGGCCAGGGGCTATCAACCCGCTGGGCGTGGCCGCTATCCACGTGGTGTTGGGATTGCTGACGTCGTTGGCGGTGTACTATCTGGCGCATCGCATGAATATGGCGTGGCCATCGATACCCGCCCTGGCCGTTGCCTTTGATCCAATCTTGTTGCACCAAAGCACAGAACTGATGACCGAAGGGCTCGTTACGTTCTTGGCTGTGTGGGCTTGGGCGCTTTACCTGGTGCTGTTGCGACCCACCATTTCCGAGCTTGGTCAGACGGTTTTGGGGATGCGCTTCTGGCTTAGAATATCGTTGCTTTTGGGACTAGCGCTAGGCCTGGCTTGCCTGACTCGACCAACCATGCTGCCCTGGTCTTTCTTGTTGATCGGTACGATTGGGTTGCGAACGAGCGAAGCGGGCAATCGTGTTTCTATGATCTCGGCCGCGCTGTTGATGCTGCTGGTCTGCAACGTGGGCTGGATGATGCGCAACAAAGCGGAGATGGGCGAGCCGATCGTGACCACTACGCATGGTGGATATACATTGTTGTTGGCCAACAATCCCGTCGTCTATCGCCATCATGCCAAGCACGGTCCAGATCGACAGTGGAATGAAGATGCGTTTCATTACCTGTGGGCCCAACGACGAGAGGCAGATCCCTTGAATGAGAAATTCTGGAGCGCGGAAAACGAAGCTCGCGCGCTGGCAGAAATCCAGGCCGGGCATCCGCCCAAGCACACCGACATTCAAGAGTTGGCCGATGATCTGCTGGCCAATAAAGTGGCGTTGGAAACGATCAATGGCAATTCCGAGTTGTTTGCCTGGAGTTGTCTCTACCGAGCGGGCTGGTTCTGGGCAATCTATCCCAACCTGACCAGCGACAAAGGCGATAATCGAAAATCACAAGAAACGGTTGCAGAGAGCAATCAAGCGGGGCTGGGGTCTGACATGGTGACTGGTTGGTTGGACCTGATGCGAACGCAAAAAGTTCAGATCATTCAGTGGGCCATCGGTACCTGGTACACTCTGTGGTATGTGATGGCCGGGCTCGGACTGCTACGCTTGCTGACGGTTCTTTCCAGTCGGCAGTGGCTGGTCCCTTTGCTCCTGGTACTGTCGCTGACGGCCATTCATGCGATCTACTTCAGTAACATGCGGTTTCGCGCGCCGGTGATGCCAGTGGTCTATGTCTTCGCCTGTTGGCCACTGCTGCGCGTGCGAACCTTGCCACGCTTTGCCAGTTGAGGCTGACTGCGTCCCATGTTGATTACGCTGCTGACTGACTTTGGGACGCAAGACGCCTATGTCTCGCAAATGAAAGGGCAGATCCTGTCGATCTGTCCAGGGGCAACCTTGGTGGACGTTACTCACGAAGTAGCTCCGCAAGACATAGCACAAGCGGCCCTCCTGCTCTGCCAGGCGGCCCCTTATTTTCCTCCGTCCACGATCCACGTAGCAGTTGTCGATCCAGGTGTGGGTACCCAGCGCAAGCTACTGGCTGTCGAAGCCGAATTGGAACTGGAGGGTTCATCGACAACCAGCCGGCAACGATTCGTACTGCCGGATAACGGCCTGGTCGATCTGTGTTTGCAGCGAGCCAGGGGGTGGACGGCCAATTACTTGACCGAGCAGCGATTCTTCCGTTGCCATGTCAGCTCGACCTTTCACGGTCGCGACATCATGGGGCCGGTCGCCGCGCACTGGGCCACAGGAGTGGGCCAGGATCAGTTTGGACCCGCGTGCCTGCGTCCCCAGCAGTTGAACTGGCCACGACCGGAAATCGCGCCGGACGCGTTTCACTTGCATGTCATCGCCGTCGATCATTTTGGTAACTTGATCACCAACCTCGAAAAGAGCCAGGCTACCTTCCTGGGAGCGACGCGGGTGATGGTTAGCTGGGCAGGCGGTCAGTTGTGCGTGCCCATCAGCCAGACCTACGGTCAGCACAAAAGAGATGAACCGCTGCTGTTGGTGGGCTCCCATGGCTTTGTCGAACTGTCAGTCGTTTGTGGCCACGCCGCCCATCAACTGGGAATCAGTCGGGGCCAAAGGCTAACGATCTCGCCGGTGACCTGATGGGTTCAACGTAAATTGTGCGCTCTTGCAGGCGTATCCGACTTCGGCTCTGAACACCCTCGCGGTACAAAAGCGGGGCTTGGCGATTCCGGCAGCCGAGCTGAACGAAAGCACCGTTTGGGGACTTGTCGACACACAAAATAGATTGGACAATCTGTGCCAATTAACGGCAACTCGTCGAGTCGCTCTGCCCGCGAGCGATCGATTTGGATTCGACGAGCACGGGTTCAGGGAAGGGTCATGGTCAGCAACGCCGAGGGATCGCCATTGTGCCAGGTTCGATTAAGGGCAAAGTCACGCAGATCGATAGCAGTGGCAGTCTGCTCACCGATATTCAAGCTGACCAATTGGCGGAAGCTCCGCGCGATGCGAGCGTGCGCGTCACGGTAGACGAGCATGAGACGTTCGGCATTTTCGGGCTCGAACATGGCCAGCCCGATATGACCTTAATCGCTATCTTATCGGAGCCAACCGGCGCGTTGCGGATCGAGTTGGTCAGCGATAGCGCCAGTGCCATGTTGGGAGTCCAGGCCGGCGCACCCGTTGAAGTGATTTGGTGACCTCGAGCTCTACGATGCCATCTTCGGATAGCCGGCTGCCAGATGCCCAGCAATTAGGGCTCTGGGACCGCGAACATTACTGGCATGCCTTCACGCAGATGTCGGAATATGTTCCGTTCATCATCCAGCAAGCCGAAGGAGTTTACCTGTACGATCTGGAGGGGCGACGCTATCTGGATGGCGTCAGTAGTTTGTGGTGCAACGTCCATGGCCATCGCCATCGGCATATCGATGCGGCCATCCAGGCTCAGTTGGCTCAAGTCGCTCACGTTACGTCGCTGGGCATGAGCAACCCGACCACGATCCAGTTATCGCGTCGGCTGGTGGAATTGGCTCCGGGTTTTGACCAGCCGTCGCTGACTGAACTCCGTCGCTTGAACCGCGTCTTCTACAGTAGCGACGGTGCCTGTGCGATCGAAGTAGCGCTGAAGTTGGCTTTTCAGTACTGGCGTCAATGCGACCAACCCGAGCCCAACCGCAACCTGTTTCTGGCTGTCGGCAATGCGTACCATGGCGATACGCTGGGAGGCGTTAGCGTCGGCGGCGTTAGTCGCTTTCATGCGATGTTTGACCCTTTGCTATTCGATGTAGTACGCGGTCCCTGTCCGGACACGTATCGCTTACCCGAGGGCGTGACCGCCGATCATGCGTGCACGCACTATCTGGATCAATACCGTCGTTTGCTCGAGCGGTTTGGTGAGCGCATCGCCGCTGTGATCATCGAGCCCCTGGTGCAAGGCGCGGCCGGCATGGTCATGCATCCTCCCGATTTCCTGCGAGGCCTGCGAGAACTGACCGAGCAGTATGGCATTTTGATGATTGCTGATGAAGTGGCGGTTGGCATGGGACGAACGGGCCAGTTATGGGCCTGTCAGCACGAAGATGTCGTCCCGGACTTTCTCTGTTTGGGCAAAGGTCTCACTGGCGGTTACTTGCCGATGGCTGCCACGCTGACCAACAGCCGCGTATGGAATGCCTTCCTGGGCCGATACGAAGAGAGTCGCTCGTTCTTTCACGGTCATACCTATGGCGGCAACCCGCTGGCCGCTGCGGCGGCGCTGGCCACGTTAGAATTGTTTGAGCTGGAGCAGACTCTCGCCCATGTGCATCAGCGAACCGCCACCTTGGCGGGCCTATTGGCCCGTTTGCCGCACGCCAGGCAGTGTGGTCTGATTGCCGCAGTGGAACTGGTTAAAGACTCACGCACCAAAGAGCCGTATCCATGGGCGCAGCGACGCGGTCAGGCCGTTTGCCAGGTGGCACTCGAGCACGGCGTATGGATGCGACCGCTGGGTAACGTGGTGGTGATGATGCCCCCGCTGTGTATCACCGATGCGCAGTTAGAAGAGATGGTCCAGGCAGTAGAAATCGGCCTGGCCGCTGCCAGCGCTAGCCCGTAGCCCGTAGCCACCGTCGCCAGACGGTGGATGCATCACGAACGATTGTCCACCGCCTGGCGGTTTTGATGTTGCGCGTTTTTGAGTCACCTCTCCCAAGCGCCGAGGTCGTCCAGCTTTTAAGTCGTTTGCTTGCAGGGGTTTGGAGCATTTCGTTTAATTCTATCAAGCCTCAGCAGGTTTTGTGCAACGACTAGCAAGCCGGTTTCTGCTCGCGCGCGTGCCAAGCCTCGTCCGTGGAAGCGAGTCATTTTCCGATTGCCTTTGGCATCGGCGAAAACAAGCTCTACGGTTTGGCCACGCAGCTTGAAGCGTTCTTGAACAGATGGGTCAGCCATCCGTTGTCGCTGTTGGTCGACAAGCTCTTGGCCCTCAAGTCGCTTTATTGTTTTGCTGGTCGCTCCGGCTTTTAAACAATTGGCTAAGAGCTGGCAGCCTTGACAATCAGTTGGATCGCTTCGGTATCGACTCTCCCAAAGAAATTGTCCGCCCTGTCTCCACTTTCGCCCTCTATCCAAATAGTCAAGAACCTTGCCATTGGGACAACGATAGCAATTGTTCTGCGCGTCCCAGGTGAAGTCCTCTCTGGTTATTTTCTCTGACCCCGACTTGTGTTTGGATGACGTGGACTGGCTCGAATCAACCGGAGCAAGCAATTCAATGTTTCGATCCCGACATGCCTTGAGATCGAGGATCGAACTGTAACCGCCGTCAGCTTCAACAGTCTTCAATCGACCACCCACTAAAGCCTGTGTCTTATCGATCATAGTCGCGAGTGTTCCGAAGTCGGTACACGATGCATCGCAGCAGTAGGACATTACGAAGTAACTAAAGGGAGCGACCATTAACTGTGCCGTATACAGAGGCCGATAGACTTTCATTTTATCTCGACCAAGTGGCGCGTCGGGATCGCTGATGCTCACTACAATCTTGTCGGGATGTTTGCGTTTATCACTGGGTTTCTCTAAGTTGGCTTCAATTCGCTTGTCCAAGACTTCGGAAGCTTTCTGCATTCTTTCATTCAGTTCAAGTCGTCCTGATTGTGTGGGCGGAACCCATTTGGGTACTTCACCGGTAAATGTTTGCATGATGATTGCATCGAGCATCTCCATGCGTTTGTCGAGGGTCGGACGGTTGATCATCCGATGGCGAGATGCACAAGCCGCCATCGAAGTACCATCCAAAATTCCAGTCGTTGGATCAACCAACTCCTCATCGACAGCCCTTCGGACTATCTGATTGTGAACTTCCTCGATAACCTTACCGACTCTATCGCGGAAGTTGTACCAAGCTGTTCGGCTAGGAACATAACCTCGCCCCAACCACTTCATTTCATCATGGTCACGAGCATTCTGCATCTGTTTTGCTGAGATCGGAAGCGTGACGCGATTCATGTGCTAGAGTTTAGCGGTCCTAGAGAAGGAAACGCTAGATGTCCAAGAGAACGAATTTAACTGCGGCGCAGAAGGTAGCGATAGTACGCGAGCACTTGATAGAGAAGGTGCCCGTGTCGACACTCTGCGACAAGTACAAGATCAGCCCGGTCAACTTCTACAACTGGCAGCGGCTGCTGTTCGAGAACGCTGAAGGTTGCTTCGAGCGGAAAAAGAATGGAGCTAACGCGAAGCGTCAAGACGAAGCGGCTGCTCGCAAGATCGAGCAACTGGAGGCCAAGCTGCAGTCCAAGAACGAAGTGATTGCTGAGTTGCTGCAGGAGCACGTCGAGCTAAAAAAAGAACTTGGGGAACCCTGAACGGCAAATGGGTTCCCCACGAAATTCGCGACCAGGTAGTGGACTACGTTGAGCGCTGGACGGCCAAGACGGAAGTCACTCAAGGCCAGTTGCTCAGCTGGGCTGGGCTTTGGTCATCTACTTTTTGCAAGTGGAAGCGTTACTACGGTAAGGCCTTTGAGCACAACTCCTGGATCCCGCGCGACCATTGGCTTGAGGACTGGGAGAAGCAGGCCATCATTCAGTTTCACTTCGATCATCCACTCAATGGTTATCGACGACTGACGTACATGATGATGGATGCCAATGTTGTGGCCACGAGCCCGGGCACTGTCTACAACGTGCTGAAAGCGGCTGGCTTGATGAAACCGTTGCAGAAGCCAACGAAGAAAGGGACCGGATTCGTGCAGCCCTTGGCGGCTCACGAGCACTGGCACACCGATATCGCTTACTTGAATATCGCAGGCACGTTTTACTTCATCGCGTCGGTACTGGATGGCTATAGTCGATCGGTTATCCACTGGGACATACGCGAGAAGATGGAGGTGTCTGACATAGAAATCATTCTGCAGGCGGCCAAGGAGAAACATCCTGCGGCACGACCTCGGGTGATCTCTGATAACGGCCCACAGTTCATTGCAAAAGACTTCAAAGAGTTCATACGCATCAGCGGTATGACGCACGTTCGCACCAGTCCGTTCTATCCACAGAGCAATGGTAAGATCGAGCGATTTCATAAATCACTTAAGGGCGAGTGCATTCGCCCTGGAGTGGCACTGAGTCTGGAAGATGCAAAACGGATTGTGGGGCATTATGTGGAGGAATACAACGAGCGACGGCTTCACAGCGCCTTGGGTTATGTGACGCCCAAGGACATGCTCGAAGGTCGTCAGCAAGCGATCTTCGATGAGCGTGATCGCAAGCTGGAAGAAGCTCGCGAAAGACGCGCGGAGAATCGCGCAAAGCAGCGCGAGAAACAAACAGAAGCACAGCCTGCTTCACTGTCAGCAAGCTATACTGCAGATACTCAACCGAAGGATAGGGCTCTGCTGGGAAGCAACCCGAGCGTCGCGCTGATGTCGAAAGCAAGCGTAGCGGCTGGTGAATTGCCCGTCGCTACAGCTGCTTGCTTTTGACCAGTATGCGATAAATCCCGGGGGTTTGGGGGCTGGTCCCCAATCAAATAAACACAGTCTTTAGTCCGCTTTTTTTAACCCGTCGCTAAACCATTAGCCCTCTCGCGTTTCACACTTCCCGCCTGACCAAAACACATCCAATTGGCTGGAGACTGATTACCCGTCAAGTATTGGAAGAGCACCATTTTCAGCATTGGCACAGGATCATACGCATCATCACCTCGGCCATCGTATAAGGTATCTAAAATTGAACTATCAAGTTGGTTCACTTGACGTTCAACTACTTTGGCTAGATGATTTTCTTCTAACCTCTCCTCAATACTCCTCCACTGTGGATCCGATGGCGGAAGCGGAAATGGCTTGTATCCAGTTTTTTAATGACGTCAGTTCGGTTAAACTCACAGCGACCTCCGTGTGTGGTGCGACGACCAAATCAACGCACTTTGTAGTGCGAGTTGCAGTCCATGCGAAGGTCGCTTTTTCCAATACAAGCATTGCCCTTAGTCCCCGCCAGAAAAGGACTTAAAAGCTGGACGACCTCCGCAGCTTGGGGGAGCGACCGTCTAGTGGTTTGTCAAATGGAAGAGTCTAAAATCTCTTCCTTCGTTTGTCTCTCCGGGGGCTCTGCCCCCAGACCCCCGGGATTTTTTAGGCATGGCGCCGGTAAATCAATGCGTTTGATTTTCCATAGGCGCAGCATTACTATGAACTGTGCTAAGTGAAACGTAGCAAGCTCTGCGGGGACGCAACTTGTCAGGGATAACTTAGTCGCCGGTGAGTCAATCGCTCATCGAGCACTGCCCGTGGCCAGGTTGGAAACATCCTGGTCACGTGCCTTTCTTTCTAGTTCCCAGCTTGTTCCGTTGCGAACCATCTCATGGAGGATTAGTAGCAGCTTTCGCATGCAAGCAACCAATGCGACCTTCTTAGGCTTACCGTGTTGGAGTAGCTTCAGGTAGTACTTGCGGATCACCGGGTTGTGTTTGGTAGCCGCAAGAGCTGCCATGTAGAGCGCTCGCCGAACTGTTACGCGACCGCCGCGAACTTTTCTCTTCCCATCGCTCTTTCCGGATTGCTTGGTCATTGGAGCAACTCCAACCAGCTTGGAAAGGCTGTTTCGAGGAATGCTACCAAGCTCTGGGAGCTCCGCGATCAGCGTCGCTATCGTAACCGGACCAACGCCAGGCACGCTGGCCATGATGGCTACATTGGGGCTCTCCTCGGCCAATGCTTCGGTATACTCCTTAAGCTTGTTATTGGTGACTTTTAGCTGCTTTTTCAGCGATTCTAAACCTTCTGCGATAAGTTTTAGGCTCTCCTCATCTTCACATAGTATCCTTCGGTTCTTTTCTTGGTTGATCATGGTGAGCACTTGCACTCGACGTCGAACAATCGCTTGATGCCGCTTCTGCGCCTCGGTCCGTGGTTTGGTTAAATGCAGTTCCGTCTGCTGTCCATACTCACAAATCATCTGGGCATCAATCTTGTCCGTTTTCTCCAAGTAACCTTGTCCTCGAGCGTGGTGATAGATCCGTAGTGGGTTGACAACCGCCACCTTGACTTTCGCCGCATGCAGTTTGTCTAACAAGACGTTCTCCCACCCACCACTGCTCTCACAAACCGCTAGAGTTTGTTCAGGTTCTTCAAGCTTCTGGATCAGCTTTTCGATTGCTTCGACGCTGTACTCAATCAACCTGGGCAACTTGCCCTGGGAATCCGCGATATCCAATTTCTTGGATGCCACATCAATCCCGATAACCCGCTTAAACTTCGACATTGTTAGTTCCTACCTAGTAAAATGCGGTCTACACCGCAGAGCGATGCGACCTTGCGACCGTTCGGATAAAAACAATCAGCTACGCGTTCAGGCTCCCCCGCGAGATCCAAAGGTCTCTGGGTCGTTAATAGGAACTACGCAGCTGTGCTGAGAGACGTTGCAACGTCTCTCAGCAGGTCTAACTCTAGTCGGTATGCTAGATACTAGGTCGAATCGAGCCCTTAAGGCGAAGATTCGGGAGGGGGCAGTGCGCTTGGTAGGAGTTAACCATAGCGCATGGCCCCCTCCCGGAGCCTCGCTAAACGCGGGCTCCGACCTCCCCCGGCTGCGCCGGGAGAGGTGACATTCCCAAAACGCGCAACATCAAAACCTGGCGGTGGTGGCTACGGCTGATCGTAAATGGAGGATGGAACTTGAAGACAATGGCTTTGTGGCGTGGAGTCATCCTCTGGGCTTTAGTCTCAGTTGGGGCTCAAGCTCAGTTTGATTCGTGGCAAATCATCCCAACTGGATCCACGGTCAGCTTGCGAGGGATCGCTGCGGCGGCGCGTACCGATGCTCAGTCGCCAGTCATCTGGCTCAGCGGCGCACAAGGGACTGTTTTGAAATCGTTGGATCTTGGTGACCACTGGCAAGCCATTGGTCCGGCCGGTTATGCGCAGGTTGACTTTCGCGCGTTGCATGCCTGGGATCAGGACTCGGCGATCATTGCCAGCGCGGGTACGCCAGCAGTGGTGTTGAAAACCAGCGACGGAGGCCAGACGTGGCGCGAGGTATTCAGAGACGAGCGACCTTCTGCCTTTTTTGATGGCCTGAAATTCTTCGATGCACAGCGGGGGGTACTGTTTGGCGACCCAATCGATGGCCGTTTCTGCGTCTTTACGACTACGGATGCAGGGGAGTCTTGGCAAGCCATATCGGCCAATTCATTGCCCCAAGTCTTGCCAGGTGAAGCAGCCTTTGCGGCTAGTAACTCCGCGATGATAGTGGTCGCTCCCAGCACGATTCTCATTGGCACCGGCGGAGCCGACCGCGAGAGTTCGCGTATCTTGCGTAGCGATGATTTCGGACAGAGCTGGCAGGTGGCCGATTGCCCTCTGCGCAGCCATGCCTCCGCCGGCATTTTTTCGTTGGCAGTCCAGCCGACAACCAAGTGCATCGTGGCTGTCGGCGGCGACTATAAACCAGAAGCAGTTTCCGCTAACACCAGTGCACACTTGAGCCCGCCGGCTCAGTCATGGGTTCTGTCCACTGTGCCTTGTGCGGGTTATCGATCCGCGGTGGTCTATAGTGGTGGCAGTGGCGGCAGGGGTGGTGGCTTCTACGCAACAGGCCCTGCGGGCACCGATTACTCGGCCGATGGCCTCTCATGGCGCCTAATCAATGTCGAAGGATTTCATGCGCTGGTGGTTTTGCCAGACCAAACGCTGGTAGCCACCGGAGCCAATGGTAAGTTCGGTAGAAGCCGATCCGCCAAAGATGCCAGGTAGCCAGTGGGCGGCTCTAGTGGTACTCAAAGGGCGTGCCCATGAGCCGCCCGTGCTTTAATGAGTACCGGCTTTGATGGTTGAGCGTTTATCGGGGCGCCTAGTCGTTGATTGGGCCACCGCTATTGGGAATGCTTCCGCCGCTGTTGGGGATGCCACCGCTATTGGGCGCACCTCCGTCGGCCGCGCTTGGACGTCCAGGTCGTGGGCCGCCGCTGCTGCCTGACATGCCTGGCGTCATGCCTTGCGACATTCCAGGTGTCGATGGCATGCCCATGCTTGCCATACCACCACCAGGCTGCATGCCAGGAATGCTGGACAGGATGGGGTCGAGAATCTGGTTGAACTCTTGCTGCGTTTTGGCTTTTGCCAGTGAAGCCAATAGCGTATTGGCTACCGTCAGCCCGGTCTTGACTTGAGTGCGCGTTTGATCAATCTGCGACTGGTCCATGCTCTCGAGCTGGCTACGAGCTTCCGCCAACTGTTGCAGTCCCTGCTCAAATTCCTCAGGCTGCCAGAATCCGTCTACCTTCTTGTAGACCGTGACCTGTTTCTTCTTGCCATTGGTGACTTCGATCTTGGCCGTATCGGCCGTCTTCTCCAGCACCTTGTACTTTTCCTCTAGTAGAGATGGCACAGCATCTTTACCAAAGGCGGCTTGCAGAGCGGGTTGCGCTTTGTTGTAAGCTTTGACCATGTCCTTGGCGAACATCATGATCCAGGAGCCAACTTTGTCTTGCTTGAAGTTGTCGCTGTTCCAAGTGGTCTTTTGGGTCATCAGTTGTACGATAGGTTCCAAGGCTGGCAAGCCGGCGTTAATGGCCTTGGCAACTTCGGGTTTGGCGGCGATCAAGGGGTGACCAACGATGAATGAACGTTTATCACGCACGATGGTCAATACATTGGGCAGCACGACTTGCAGTTGTCGAAAAGTCGTCGGGCCTAGTACTTCGGCGCCTTTGGATATTAAGGCTTCCAGTTCGGCGCGCATCTTGGGATGAGTTGCATACCAGAGCACCTCTGCATTGCCGGCCTTAACCTGGCCATACATCGTGTCCAAGTATTGTTCGATGGTCGCATCGGGTGGGAATGGATCCTCGGGCAGCGGCGGTGGCGCGAATGACGAAGGCAGGGGAGGAGCGTCAAAGGCCTTGGGGTCCGACAGCTTTTTGACTTTGTATTGACTGGACAAGCTCAGTTTGGCGTAGGGTACTGCCTTGGTCTTGCCATCTTTGGTCTGCAAATTGACGTTGCCGTCGTTCATGCCCAGGAATTTGGCTTCGATCTTGAACTGGCCCGATTCATCCAGCCAGGTATCGAAGTCGCTAGACTGGGCGCCAGCCGGACCAGCCAGCGCGCCGATGACCACCAGCGACGCAGTACCGATGGCCAGTTTCTGCAGTCGGCGGGTAAGCGGTTGGACGAACTCGAGCATGGATAAGTGCTCCACAGGCAATAGAAACGAAGCGAATGATGAATGGCTTGATTTTATCAGCCCTTGAGTCTGATCGCCAAGCGGCTTGGGGTCAACTTGCAGCCCTGATTTGCCTTTACTTTTCCGACTCTTGAACCGCGCGGCGGAAGGCTTCGTATTGCCGGCGCAGCGCGTCAGGGGCGCGCATACGCGAGCCGCTATCGCGCAAGCCTTTCAGTTTGTCATCGCGGCCTGCGGCGGCCTGGCCCTTTTGATTAGGAGGGACCAGCCCCAGAGCCCGCAGTTCGTCATTCCACTTGCGCTGCATCTCGGGGTCTGGAGAAGTTGCCAGATTGCGCGCGGCCTGCCAGCGTTTCAGGAATGCATCCAGATCTTGCTTGGTCCAATTCAGCTCTCGCAATAGTTCGGGATCGGGTTGGTCCTTCTGCTCGTTCAAATAGTCCAACACCAGGTTAGTGACTTTGTTGGCGTATTCCTGGTTGGCTGCGGCTTGTCCGTCGGGCACGGCATTGGGATCGATTTCTTTGGGTTGCTGTGCGCCAGCGCTCGTACCTCCGCTAGGCGCGCCGCCCTGCCCTGCTCCACCACCGGCTTGACCATTGGTTGAGGGTTCTGACTGCCCCGATCCTTTACCAGCCCCCTGGCCAGACTGTCCACCGCCTTGCTCTTGGCCACCTTGCTGCTGTCCGCCTTGTTGCTGTCCGCCTTGTTGCTGTCCGCCTTGTTGCTGTCCGCCTTGTTGCTGTCCGCCTTGTTGCTGTCCGCCTTGTTGCTGTCCGCCTTGTTGCTGTCCGCCTTGTTGCTGTCCGCCTTGTTGCTGGCCACCCTGCTGCTGTCCGCCCTGTTGTTGACCGCCTTGTTGTTGACCGCCTTGTTGTTGACCGCCTTGTTGTTGACCGCCTTGTTGTTGACCGCCTTGTTGCTGACCGCCTTGTTGCTGACCGCCTTGTTGCTGACCGCCTTGTTGCTGACCGCCTTGTTGCTGACCGCCTTGTTGCTGACCGCCTTGCTCTTGGCCGCCTTGCTCTTGGCCGCCTTGCTCTTGGCCGCCTTTTTCTTTCCCAGCTGGTTGCTGGCCGCCCTGTTGTTGGCCGCCCTGTTGCTGACCGCCCTGTTGTTGTCCGCCCTGTTGTTGACCGCCTTGTTGCTGACCGCCCTGTTGTTGACCGCCTTGTTGTTGACCGCCTTGTTGTTGACCGCCCTGTTGTTGACCGCCTTGTTGTTGACCGCCTTGTTGCTGACCGCCTTGCTCTTTATTGCCTGGTTGCTGTCCGCCTTGTTGACTGCCTTGCTCTTTGCCACCCTGTTGTTGGCCGCCCTGTTGTTGGCCACCCTGTTGCTGGCCACCCTGTTGCTGGCCACCCTGTTGCTGGCCACCCTGTTGCTGGCCACCTGGCTCTTTGCCTCCTTGCTGCGCACCGCCCTGTTCTTTACCGGCTTGTTGCTGTCCACCCTGCTCTTTGCCGCTTTGGTTATTGCCGGCTTGTTGTTGGCCACCCTGCTCTTTACCTGCTTGTTGCTGACCGTCTTTTTCTTTACCTGCAGGCTGCTGGCTACCTTTTGTTTGATTGCCTTGTTGTTGATTGCCACTTGGCTGCTGGTCTGGTTGGGCCTGGTCTGCGTTGGGTTGAGCGCCTGGCTGTTGGGCTTCCGAAGATCGTTTATCTGAAGATCGTTTATCTGGCTGGACACCTGTCTTTCCAGCTTGTCCACCTTGGTTAGGTTTGCTGTTCGACTCGGACTGATTGCCTGATTGCTGATTACCTGATGGTTGATTACCCGATTGTTGATCGCCCGGTTGAGACTTTTGTTTTTCTACGAATTCCTTTACCCGCTCGATCACGTCGCCATCGTGTTTGGGTTTGCTGGGCGCGGAGTCAGTGCCTTGGTTTCTGGGATTGTTATCGGAATCTCGAGAACTGGACTCGGAGTTGTCATCGCTCGATTGCCCCGCTGCGTTTTGGCCTGCCTTACCTTGGCTTGCCTGGTCTCGGCTGGAACCAGTCTTGCTGGAGCCACCGCCAGTTGAATTGGGTTGCGACGAGCTTTGGTTGCCTTGCGAATTCCTGGAGTTACCCCGGCCACTGCCGGATGACTGGTTCTGACCCGACTTGTGGCCGTTGGCAGGGCCTTGACCCGAATTGTTTTGACGCTGATCGGACTTGGACTGCGAAGAATCGCCCTGGCCTGAACTCTGGCCTTGGCCTGAGCCCCCTTGTGATTGATTTTTTTGACTCTGCTCGCCCTTCTTTCCGCCACCCCCCGAGGCGCCGCCGGTGGATGCAGCATCGGATTGACCACTGCTGGACTGATCTTGGCCGGACTGATCTTGGCCGGACTGATCTTGGCCGGACTGGCCCTGTTGAGATTGGTCGTTGGGCGAAGCATCGGGCTGACCATTTGCGTTGTCGCCTTGGTCTTTATCAGACGATTGAGCGTTTGATTGCTGGTCATTCGATGACGAGCCACCTTGCTTGCCAGAACGATTGCGATCGCCGGGCTTATCGCCCGCCTGATCTTTTTGATCGGAACTCGATCCATTTTCCGTCGACGAGGCGTCATTGGGTTCGGACGGATCGGATTGGTCAGCGCCGGGCTGATTGTCTGGTTGCAGTTCTGGATCAGGTTCTGCCAAGTCGGTCGGCGGTTGATGCGCCGGATCTGTCTGAGCCATCTTGCTGGGCTCGACGATTTCGATCGTCAATGGATCCGAAGTTGTTTGATTGGCAGCCGGTTCACCAGAGACTGGATCATGGCGGTTATCGGTAGCTGTGGCCGTGATGACAAAGCGATCACCGACTGCGGCTTTGAAGTCCGTGGCTTTGAAGCGCCACAGTTTCACCTGGCGTCCCAACACGCCATCGCTTTGCAGCACGAGTGCTCGCTTGAGCAAGGAATCTTTGCGCGTTACTTGGATGGCAATCGACTGCAGGCCAAAGTCGGGATCGATCGCGCGGACCTCGATGTTCATCTGCCCATCGGGCAGCATCCGCATGCGTCTGTCTTCTGGGCCAGGAATGCTGATCTCGGGAGCCACATCTGGCAGGATCTTGGCGCGGAATTCGATTGGATCCTCGTTGGCATCCCCGCGCGCGTTAAAGCCGCGCAGGCGATAGCGGGCGATCGTCGGGTTGTCGCGCGCGCTGTTGACCTTCAGCAACCACTTGCCGGTCAGCTTTTGATCATTGGCTTCCATCGGTAGCGATGCGCTGGCGCGCAGTAGTTCACCGTTGCCATCCAACTCGGGATCAATTTCAAGCTGGCCTCGCTCCAGCTTTTGATTGCTGGCGGCGGTCAGGATAGCGATCGAACCTTCCACTGCTTCGATCTCACCACTAGCCAGCGTGCGCTTGGGCAGCTTGGTGTACTTGGGGAATTCGACAACGACGCTCTCCAAATTCAGCGATGGTGTGCGGCTGAGCGTGATTTGGTATGGGCCGCTGCGCAAATCGCCGGCTTCGACCCAGTATTCAAGCTCGTGTTGCACACCGCGACCGCTGATGCCACTGGCTTGGGCGGTGGAAAGACTGCCCACATAGTGAAAGCCCTCTTGGGCAGCATCGAGGTCTTTCGTTTGGTCGACCAATTGCCCATCTTTGGTACTGTAGCGTATGGTCACGCTTTCCCCAGCCCGCAAACCGCGGAGCTTTACATCCAGCTTCAGTGGCTTGCCTTGTGTCAGCTCGCTGGAACCGGGCTCCAGTGAAATCAATTGCACGCGAGCGGGTGCGGCAATCGATGACCAAGGCATCAGCACGCGTTTACCGGTGTCCCATACGCTCTTGGGCGAGAACATGCCATAAACAGCCAGGCTGGCCAGCAGCAACATCATCGTGGCCACAGCCTTGATCAGACTGCGCGTGTCAAGGGAACTGGATGGATCTTCGGCATGAATGTATCGAGCGGCATGTCGAGCCAAACCGGCCATGATTCCGCGAGGCACGCCGTTATCTGGCAGCGACTCCAGTTGCAACCAACTGACCAGTCCGGACTTCAGTTCCGGTTCCGCTTGCTCGATACGCTGGGCCACATAGTCAGGATTGATGCGGCGCCACAGAAGCGGCGCTATCCAACGCACGGCCAGCCAGGCAGAGCCGCCCACCAAAACCAGCCATACCAGCCAGCGAGCCACCGACGAGAAGGGAACCAGCCAATGTTCAATCAGGCTTGCCAGCAACCAGGTGCCGATCAGCGCAGCCAACCACAGGATGACCAACGTCGCCAGGTCTTGAATTCGCAGCAGTACAGCCGCCCGCTGAATATGGCGGCGCAGCATGATTTGAATCTGATCCGTGGTCGAAGGCGAGGTTGCCCCAGAAGCGGCCGATGATGAGGTACTCATAGACGGATCGAATCCCTATCGAGATCCCAGCCAACGCAGAAAAGTGGTATCCCTTCATTATAGCTCAACCCCGGTTAAAAGGGCGAGCGTCCGCAGCGTTTCGGCACAGCCGTAGAGCGGCTGTCAACAGCCGCCAGCAGTGTGGAACTGGTTTGAAGAAACTTTCGCTGGCAGGGTCTAGCGTCTGGGGACAGATACTCTGCCTGCTCGACTAGCGGCCGGCAATCCGCCGGCTGAAGGCACGGAGCTTTCCGGCTGGTTTGCGATGCAACTGAGCAAACTGCTCCCAGCACACGCCGGCTCGGGCTTGAGCGTAGGCGATCAAGCCTTGGCTGGCTGGACTGTTTTGTGCAACGGAGAAAATCACATCGTCAATCACTTGCACGACGCGCGGCGCGCGAGCCGTACATAACGCCGTGATGATATTGGCCAAGCCGGGCCACTGAGCCGGGTCGTGCGGCAATGGCGGCGCACAGAGGAACAGCCTGGCATCATCGATCAGGATCACATCGTCAGGACGACCCTCCAAACATCCGAGTTCTTCCATCAAGGGACACTCGTCGCCTTCGCCAGCAGTTTCGCCACCCGAATAATGCCCATCCAGCCAGAACACGGCCGGAGCGCTACCCAGTTGCTGAACAATCTTGGGCAAAACAGTGCGCGAGTCGCCTAGATGCGGCGTAACACCAGGCAATAGGCTCAGCCGAGGACTATGTTGATGGTACAGCGACGCAGCCCGCTCAATTGTATGAACCATCTCGAAATGATGCGCGGCCCAAGTCGTGGTCGAACCCTGAAAGGTGCCGGTTTCTACAAACGTATTTGCTCCGGCAAGTTGGGCCAGTTCGAGCGTAATCTGCTGAGGAATCCCACTAGTGACCAAACCCATCTTGCCAACTCCTGCCTCGTAGCCTGCGAAAACGTCATGGCAGGAATACGAGTCCAGGCAAGATGTGTCAAGGCTGGTTTCACGCAGAGATCTGGTGATCCAAAAATTTCGCGATCAAGAGACAACATTACGGCGTGGCGATCTGCAATTCGCTCTTGACCGTCAAGACACCTGGTTCGAGGCCCACGAGACGCAGGGCCAATTGCTCGTCGGCTGCTGAGTCGACATTGCCTGACAGCGTCGCGGTGCGGCCCGTCATCAGTACTTTGACGGCCGTCAGATTGGGCGACTTGACATTGTTCAGCCGATTCTGGATTCGCACAGCTGTTACAGTAGATCTAGGAACCCCATCGTCAAAAACTGGTGGACGTCGTCGGCTTGGCAGTGGCTCTGTGCCGCTTGCGCCGGCAACTGCAGAAGTAGTGTTCGCACTGCGAGCTAAATCTGGCGAGGCTTTCACGCTGGCCCTGGCCCTGGCGGTTGCTGTGGTATTGGCGGAGTTCGAGCCACCGATCGCAGACCCTGCGGCCATGTTGGGTGCCATCATGCCACCGGGAGTCAACATTCCACCAGGAGTTAACATGGCACCGGGAGCCATCATGCCACTGGGTAACATCATTCCATTTCCAGTCATGCCAGGAACGCCCATCCCAGGTAGTCCAAACCCACCAGCCCCCAACGCTGAAGCGCCCAGCGCAGCTCCAAAATCCGCATAGCCGAGCGCCCCTGCGGCATTGGCAACTCCCAGTTGGCCACTAAACACCTCGGCTGCCACGCCAGGTGGCAACATGCCCGTGCCGATTCCAAAGGGCAATCCAGTTCCAAAGTTGCCCAAACCGGCACCGGCTTGAAGGCCACTATTCATGCCTGCCCCAAAGGCGCTTTGATCAAATCCGCCGGTCCCCAAGGTGCCCATGGTCACGCCCGGCACCGGACCGAAGCCGTAACTACCATTGGATAGCCCGCCATAGTTGCGTGCAGAACCGACCACTGTTGAACCAAAGAAGTTCGAGTTAGTCGTTGAGTTGGACAGTCCGCCACCGGTTCCAAATCCGCCCGCGTTGCCGAGCCCGCCGATGTTGGTGCCGAAAGCCTGGCCGTTAAACCCGTTGGCGCCAAAACCGTTGAGCTGGGCATGCAACGTTGAGCCGCTGAAGACGCTGACCGCGACCAAAATCGCTGGGATCAACACGACTGGCATGAATCGCAAGGGCAGTTGCAAAGACTTCAATCCCATGGCTTGGCTCCCATCGTTAAATCGTGAGTGCAGACAAGGCATCGCCGAGTCGCTTAGCGAACTGGACATCTACCTGCAATCTTATTGCAGTCGTTCCAGTTCGAACAGGTTTATTTGTTTGCCGCCTGCAAAATCCTTTGGTGCTTCGCCGCCCGGTAGCGCATAAACGATCTTTAATTTCTTGCCGTCCTCGGACAATTCGATCAAGCCTTGGGTCAGCTGCGGCTGGATGTCAGTCCGGGTGCCGGTGGCTGAGGGATCCTTGGGCTGCCTGGGGACCACCGTCATCAGCAGTTTCCATGGTCTTTTGTCCGTGGTTAGCTTGTAGCTGGCACTGTATCGCTGTTGCTTGTCGCGATCATATGTCGTGATGGTCTTTTCAGTAATCTTAACCGTGACGTCGCTCAATTGATCGGAACGCAGGTCAGTACCTTGCGAATTGCCGGCCCGAATGGCAAAGTTAGTGAGCATGTGTAGCCACCGCTTGGCAGTTTTGATGTTGCGAGTTTTTGTGTCACCTCTCCCAAGCGCAGAGGTCGTCCAGCTTTTAAGTCGTTTGCTTGCAGGGGTTTGGAGCATTTCGTTTAATTCTATCAAGCCTCAGCAGGTTTTGTGCAACGACTAGCAAGCCGGTTTCTGCTCGCGCGCGTGCCAAGCCTCGTCCGTGGAAGCGAGTCATTTTCCGATTGCCTTTGGCATCGGCGAAAACAAGCTCTACGGTTTGGCCACGCAGCTTGAAGCGTTCTTGAACAGATGGGTCAGCCATCCGTTGTCGCTGTTGGTCGACAAGCTCTTGGCCCTCAAGTCGCTTTATTGTTTTGCTGGTCGCTCCGGCTTTTAAACAATTGGCTAAGAGCTGGCAGCCTTGACAATCAGTTGGATCGCTTCGGTATCGACTCTCCCAAAGAAATTGTCCGCCCTGTCTCCACTTTCGCCCTCTATCCAAATAGTCAAGAACCTTGCCATTGGGACAACGATAGCAATTGTTCTGCGCGTCCCAGGTGAAGTCCTCTCTGGTTATTTTCTCTGACCCCGACTTGTGTTTGGATGACGTGGACTGGCTCGAATCAACCGGAGCAAGCAATTCAATGTTTCGATCCCGACATGCCTTGAGATCGAGGATCGAACTGTAACCGCCGTCAGCTTCAACAGTCTTCAATCGACCACCCACTAAAGCCTGTGTCTTATCGATCATAGTCGCGAGTGTTCCGAAGTCGGTACACGATGCATCGCAGCAGTAGGACATTACGAAGTAACTAAAGGGAGCGACCATTAACTGTGCCGTATACAGAGGCCGATAGACTTTCATTTTATCTCGACCAAGTGGCGCGTCGGGATCGCTGATGCTCACTACAATCTTGTCGGGATGTTTGCGTTTATCACTGGGTTTCTCTAAGTTGGCTTCAATTCGCTTGTCCAAGACTTCGGAAGCTTTCTGCATTCTTTCATTCAGTTCAAGTCGTCCTGATTGTGTGGGCGGAACCCATTTGGGTACTTCACCGGTAAATGTTTGCATGATGATTGCATCGAGCATCTCCATGCGTTTGTCGAGGGTCGGACGGTTGATCATCCGATGGCGAGATGCACAAGCCGCCATCGAGGTACCATCCAAAATTCCAGTCGTTGGATCAACCAACTCCTCATCGACAGCCCTTCGGACTATCTGATTGTGAACTTCCTCGATAACCTTACCGACTCTATCGCGGAAGTTGTACCAAGCTGTTCGGCTAGGAACATAACCTCGCCCCAACCACTTCATTTCATCATGGTCACGAGCATTCTGCATCCAATTGGCTGGAGACTGATTACCCGTCAAGTATTGGAAGAGCACCATTTTCAGCATTGGCACAGGATCATACGCATCATCACCTCGGCCATCGTATAAGGTATCTAAAGTTGAACTATCAAGTTGGTTCACTTGACGTTCAACTACTTTGGCTAGATGATTTTCTTCTAACCTCTCCTCAATACTCCTCCACTGTGGATCCGATGGCGGA
Source organism: Ottelia alismoides (assembly GCA_037367405.1). Taxonomy (NCBI): domain Eukaryota; kingdom Viridiplantae; phylum Streptophyta; class Magnoliopsida; order Alismatales; family Hydrocharitaceae; genus Ottelia; species Ottelia alismoides. Next base: position 7,452,812 of record JAZKJV010011400.1, on the reverse strand, counting down.
AGCGGAAATGGCTTGTATCCAGTTTTTTAATGACGTCAGTTCGGTTAAACTCACAGCGACCTCCGTGTGTGGTGCGACGACCAAATCAACGCACTTTGTAGTGCGAGTTGCAGTCCATGCGAAGGTCGCTTTTTCCAATACAAGCATTGCCCTTAGTCCCCGCCAGAAAAGGACTTAAAAGCTGGACGACCTCCGCAGCTTGGGGGAGGTCGAATCGAGCCCTTAAGGCGAAGATTCGGGAGGGGGCACTGCGCCAGGGATGAGTCAACCATGGCGCATTGCCCCCTCCCGCAGCCTCGGCTAAAGGCCTCGTCTGCGACCTCCCCCGGCTGCGCCGGGAGAGGTGACATTCAAAAAAATCGCAACATCAAAACTGCCAAGCGGTGGACAGCGTCAACTTTCGCCTCCACCGTCTGGCAACGGTGGCTACGTAGATGGCCAAGCGATGCAACGGCCGTGCCAAGATGGAACTGAGAAGTAGCCAGCTCACTTACGAACTCGGGAGACGAGGCCTTCGGTTTTGACGTGTACTCCGTGAACGCGTGAATGCAACTGTTCACGGTTCGGGGCATATTCTTCAGCCACGCGCAGGTCGACCATTTGGGTTTCCACTAGTTTCAACAAGCTATCGTTGAAGGTATGCATGCCTTCGTCTTTGGAGTCAGCGATGGCTGCAACCAGATCCGTTTCGCGGGCGTCGCGGATGCACTGGGCCACGGCCGGCGAGTTGAGCAGTACCTCGGTGGCAGGGACGACACGCACACCTGGTCGCGAACTGGGCAGGAGATGCTGTGCCATGACTGCGCGCAGGCTATTGGCAAGGGTCGACCGAATAAATGGCTGTTCGCTGGCCGGGAAGAATTCGAGCATTCGGGAAAACGACTGTGTCGTATCGGTTGTATGCAGGGTGACAAAGACCAGGTGCCCGGTTTCGGCGGCCATTAGTCCAGCGCTCAGCGTTTCTTTGTCGCGCATCTCGCCGATAACGATGACGTCTGGGTCTTGTCGCACAGCCCCGCGCAAGGCTGTGGGAAAGTCGATGACATCGATGCCAATCTCGCGCTGAGAGATCACGCTCTTGACCGGCTGGAAGAGATACTCAACGGGGTCTTCGATCGTAATCATGTTGTAGGCTTGAGTCTGATTCATGTGATTGAGCATCGAGGCCAGCGTCGAACTCTTGCCGCTACCGGTGACACCGCAAATCAGCACCAGACCATCATGGACATGTGTAGCGACCTGTTGGTAGACGTCTGGCAGATGAAGCTCGGTGAAACTCGGTATGTTTGTATTCACTCGACGAATCGACGCATGCAGGCCGCCACCTGCGCGAAAGACACTGCAGCGGAAACGACCTTGTTCGTCGGTGCGCGAGAAATCGACACCTCCCTCGCGTTCCAATTGTGCCTGCAAGCGTGACGGCACGATTGGCTGCAACAATCGCGTCGTATCTTCGACGGTCAATGGCGGTAGTTCCAATCGGTGCAAGCGAGCGGCTATGCGATATGCTGGCGGCGCCCCAACGGTCACATGCAGATCTGAAGCTCGAATCTCATGCATCTTGGTTAACAAACGCTCTATCGACAGTTCGCCATGCATGATGCTTCTAACCTGAATCGAGTTTGTCTACGGCAAAGGCATCGGACGCAGCGCGTCAGTATAACCGAGCTGACACTAGGGCGGTGAAAGCTGGCCCGCCCAGATTGGCATTGTCGGTTGCTGGGGGCGTTTGCGCATTTACGCCAAAGTCCAATAAACGACGTTGATCGGTTGGAAAGAGAAAGCTAAGTTCTCTTTCTGATAAGCAAGTGCCAACTAGCCCTGGTAACGGCAATTGCTTGACTCGTCACCGCGCTGGCCTGAGTATCTAAAATCTCTCGTCCCTCACGTGCTGCCATCGATACTCCAGCCCACGCGTAGCTGCTGAAGTGCACACTAGAGCGTTGCTGACTTGAGGGATGCCATGGCTGCTGATGTCCAGGAAGTTGCGATAAAAGACTTGCCGATTGATACGCCATTGGTTGGTGATTTGCTGACACCGACAGGACAAGTGATCGTCAAACAAGGTCGAATATTGGAACAAGCCTTGGTGGATCACTGGATTCAATCTGGCTTTGTGAAGGTACTGATGCGCGTGGGGGCGGATGAGCCCTTTGAGCAGCCGCTGGATGAGAAACTGATCGAAGCTGTCAGTCAATGCAGCTCACAGGCCAGCGTGGCTGTGTCCACTGCCGCCAGGAGTTTTGTTGAATCGAGCGACGTAGATTTGAGCGGCCTGAGCGCTATCTTCTCTCGATTGCTGGGCGCAGTGCGCACCGATTCCGACTCGGTCCTCTGGTCACTGGAAGCAGATTTCAGCCGCGTGGAGTCTGCAGCGGATGAGGCTCTGGCGTTTCGCAGTGTAGCCTTGGGCACGCTGGCCGCCACGACGGCGGTGAGTCTGGGGTTGGGGGCAGCCGAGTGTGCGGAGGTCGCCTTGGCTGGCGTGTTGCATGATATCAGTCTTTATGCAGAGTCATTGCGTCTCTTGCGCGAGCGTCAGGGGTTGGTGGATCCGGTGGTGATCATGCAGCAGCATTCGCTGCTGGGGGCTGAGTTAGTGGCCACTTGCCCAGCGGTGGGCCAATCGGTGCGCTTGGCCATGACACAAGTGCATGAACAAGCCGATGGTTCCGGATTCCCGCGTGGATTAAAGGCCGACCAACTTTCGACCGCAGGCAAGATCTTGAATCTGGTGGATGCGTACCTGACGATCACGGACATCCATGGTCAAGCCCGCATCATGCGGGCTGACTCGATTGCTTATCTTGTTGGTCAAACAGCGAAAGGCCGATTCGACCAGGCGTGCATGCGGGCCTTTTTGAAAACGACATCGATGTACGGCATTGGAACCAAAGTCATGCTGGACAACTACACCACAGCCCGCGTCATTCGCAGTTCGGTAACCGATCCGGTGCGCCCGATCGTTCGCTTGGATGATGCTGAAGGCAAGATCATCGACCTGCGCCGCTCGACCTGCTCGATTCAAATCCCATTAGAAGACGACCGCCGCCAACGCCGCCTGACCAAATCCGAAATGAACAGCACCATCTGGAAGTAATGTGGCCCGACGCGCCTGCGTCGGAAAACGTATCGTCGACGCGCCGCATCGACCGCAACGTCCCCCGTCGCTCTGATCCGACCAAGTTCTACGCCGCATTGGTTCTCTTTAGCAGCACATAACTGGCGAACGCAGAGTTAAAGATAGCGCCGAACAAGTTGGCGTTTCCCAAGCCCAGCAGCCAGGCACCGACAAACGTGGCGGCCAGAAAGTAGAAGATGTACGGCTGCCATTTGGGCGCGATCGACTTACGTTGAACACTGGCCGCCGGATTCCAATTGAACTTGTCCCAACCCGATTGAACACTTGCAGGCAGCATCGCATTGATCAGCAGAACGGCCGCTTCGCGCTCTTGGGCCGAGAGCAGGCTAAGGTCAACGGAAAACGTTGCCAAGGGCGACTCGAGTTTGACGCTGCCCACTCCAGGCCAGTTTCTCCAGTGGGCAGATCGAACCTGGTCAAAGTCAACCTGTCCACGGGTAAATACGCCTTGCTGCTCAACGCCCGTTGTCGTCATCCTGAGTTGGTACTTGTACGCCAGCACCCACAGATAGATCCCCAGCAATGAGAAGAGGCTCCAGAACACACCGAAGCCGATCGCGGTTACTAGTGGTTGATCAAACGAGCCATCGATATTCAAGGCCGCTGCCAGTACAGAAGCGATACCTGTCAAAACGAAGAACGCGGTACAGCAGATACCAATCCACTTATAAGTTGGGCGGGCGTGGAACAAAATTTCGGTTGCGATCGCATCCTCTCCTTGCTGGTCTTCGAACTGCTTGCACGAGCCGCTGACAGTAGAGCGGCTCTCCCGAGCCGGCAGGCATAAGCAAACTGACTATATTGTCTTCCAGTCGGCTACCTGGCGCCGCTGTTCCCCATCAGATCTCGTTCTTCTAGAGAGCAGGCTTGAATTCGTAGCGGACTAGGCGCGCCGCCCATGCCAGCGGCACCAGAATTCAGCAAGCGGGCCAGTGCTTCAACATCCAAATGCTCCTGCTTGAGAGATTGGGCATCATGGACTTTAAAGTCAAAGTGCCGACTATTTGGGCGGGGGAAGATCAAAATACCGTAGGCTGATTTTGCGGGCATGGCATGCAGAAGAGCGCCCGACTGCTGGCAGTACAGATAGCAGCCCAGGCTATCTTGCCTGGACGGAAAGGACTTGGGCAACTGAACGTCCATTGCATGCAGTAGCTCGTCCAGCGGATAGGTGCTGTAATGGTCTTGGGTTTGCCATTTGAACTTAATGGTGCTCGTAGATTCTTTCACCGCAGTTTGCCAGGCAGCCAGATCGGTGCCAAAATCCTGATTCGTCTGGGCGACCAGTTCTGCAAGAATCGGTTGCATCGCCAACGCTCGCATGCGTTCCACAACTTCATCCAAGCCTGATCCCTTGGGTTGAATGGTGCCAGAAGGATAGTAGCTCTGCATGTAATCGAGGCTAGCGCACGCTGATGCCAGCCTGGGAGGTTGCTGTTTCAAGGCGAGCGCTGCTTCACCAAAGGCTTCGGAGATGATCTTTACTTGTTCGCGAGCCATACCGATACGCAGCGAAGTCATCATGGCCAACCCAAATTGCCAGAGATTGCCTGCGATCAGTAGCACGATCAATACAGCGGACAGAGTTGGCTTCTTAAAACGCATAGCTCGCTCCTTACTCGATATCGTAGCCCGACGCGCCAAATGTCGTATCCCGACGCGCCTGCGTCGGAAAATGTATCTTCGACGCGCCGCGTCGAAGCACCCCTACGTCTACCTATTGGAAACTCTGATCAGCTGAGAAAGCCTGACTACTTCGGCGAATTGGACAATCGACTCGAGCGTCTGCGCTCGATTGCTTGGTCTGTGGCCACCAGTGCCACCGGCTGGCCCGCTGGCGCTGGCTTCTGGTTATCATACAGACTTCACAACTCCCGAATCCAAATCAGGCTGGTCAAGATGAATCGAATGCGTTTGAGCCTATGTATGGCGACGCTGTGGATCTGGTCGGGCGGGGCATCTCTAGCCTTAGCCAGTGATCCACTATTTGAACGTTTTGAGAGCCAGGTACAGCCCATCTTCGTTCAGTATTGTAGTGATTGCCACAGCTCGCCAGAACCCAAAGGCGGGCTGGACCTGTCGGCGATCCAGTCGGCTGAGAATGTTGAAGACGCCTATCACGCACTGCGAAGTGCGGTCAAAGCAGTTCAGGCTGGCATCATGCCTCCGCAAGACCATCCGCAGCCAACGCTACCCGAGCGTCAGGCGCTCCAGTCATGGTTTGACGAGCGTTTCATTCAAATCGAGCCCCAGGCCGCTCCGCTGCGTGCCAGGCGATTATCGGCTCATGAATATCGCCAAACGCTCCGCTCGCTGCTGGGCTTCGAATTGGAAGTCAACGTTACGCTGGCCGAAGAAACCATCTCGCAGAAGTCGATGGTGATGAAGTTGTTGCCGACCGATCCGCCAGGAGTCAGTGGCTATCGCAACGACACCCATCGCAATCCCATCTCACCAATCGCCTGGCAGCGATATAGCGAACTGGCCGACCTGGCTATTGCAGAATTGTTCTCAAGCGCTCGCCAGGCTGAATTGGCCAGGCTCACTGGGGGTAAAGAGAACGACATTGACCTCCAAGCCGCCCGGCAACTGCTGCGCCATTGGCTGGCGCGGGTGTATCGCCGCCCCGTTTCTGACCAAGAACTAGGGCAAGCGTTCCAGCGCATTGACCAGGCCGAGGACCCGCGGCAGGCCGTCCAGTTCGAGTTAAAAGCATCGCTAATGTCGCCACGATTTCTTTATCGAGGTCTCTTGGCCACCGCTCCAGCCGCAGGCCAGCAACCGGTGGACGATTACGAACTGGCCGAAAGGTTGAGTTACTTTCTGTGGGCGGATATGCCCGATGAGGAACTGATGCAATTGGCTGCCAGCGGCAGCCTGCAGCAAGAGGCGATATTGATCCAGCAAGTTGATCGGATGCTGGCGGCCAGGCAGGCTGATAACCTGGCCAACGACCTGGTGACACAGTGGCTGCTCTTGGATGAAATCAACCAGGTCAGTGATACTGTGCCTCAAATGATCGCGATGCAAACTCAAGTCACTGACTTGATCAAGTACATGATCGCCGAGGATCGACCGCTGACGGAGTTAATTGATTGCCGATATGAGTTCGTCAACATGTATACGGCCCGATTCTACGGCGAGGATGCTCGACAACTACAGCCGCACAACATCCCGCCGGGGATCGAAGTGCCGACCTTACCTAATCAGCGCATCGAACTGGTTTCCAGCCGAGATCGCGGTGGCCTCTTGACGATGCCCGGCATTCTGGCGATGAACCGCGGCGCGATCATTCGCGGCACTTGGATGCTGGAACGCATCCTGGGCGAACCCTTGCCCGATCCACCGGCCAATGTGGGCGAGGTCAAGCCGAATCAACCAGGCCAAGAACTGACATTTCGCCAAAGGTTCGAACAGCATCGCGCTCAGACAAGCTGTGCGGTCTGTCATGACAAGATCGATCCGCTCGGTTTCGTGTTGGAATCGTACGCGGCCGATGGTGGTTTGATCAGCCAGGGTCAAGTGGATACGTCCGGCAAATTGCCCACCGGCGAGACGTTTGCCAATGTGGCCGAGCTGAAGCAGATCCTGACCGGCACGCAGCGCCGCGCGGTCTTGCGCAATATCATTCAGCAATTCCTCGCGTATGCACTGTGTCGTCAAATCGAGTACTATGATCTCCCCACCGTTGAAGCAATCGTTGCCAGGCTGGATGACTCGGCCAGTCCGGGCAGCTTCCGACAACTGATCCATCAAATAGTGCTCAGCCTACCCTTCCGCCAGGCATGTTTTGCAGGAGCCCGACCATGAAACGCGTCGCGATGCATCGTCGAACCTGGTTGCGTTCCAGCCTGGGAGCCATGTTGCCGCTCCCTTGTCTCAATCTGATGGCACCGCTTTCGGCCCGCGAGCCGGAACAACCGCCGCTGCGATTCGTGGCCCTGTTCAAGCCCAATGGTGTTCATCCGCCGAGCTGGAATATCAATGACGGATCGGAGCACGACTTCCGCTTGTCTCCGTTGATGAAGCCATTCGAAAAGCACAAAGCAGACGTGTTGATTCTGGACAACATGGGCGACTTTGGGTTCTCCGCCCATAAACATGCCACGCGTAGATTTATGTCCGGGCATCACGAGAACTCTCAATCGGCATCGATGGATCAATTGATCGCGGAGAAGATCGGGCCCGGAACCGTCCATCGGTCGTTGGAACTAACGACCGAAGGGTTATTCGCCAATCAAATCGGCTGTAGCTACATATCGTATGACCAGCAAGGCAACCCGATCCCGCGCGAGAGTGATCCACAACTGGTCTTTGATCGACTGTTTCGCAGTCCGCTGCGCGATGCGGCCAAACGCCATGAGATGATCAGCGTGCTGGACCGCGTGCGCGAAGATGCCAAGTCGCTCGAACGCCGCGCTGGCGCCGAAGATCGGCAAGTCTTGGATCAGTACTTCACGGTGCTGCGAGAAACCGAACAGAGATTGGCGACCATGCAAGTGCGTCCGCTCACGCTCGACGCAGGCCAGTTGCCACGTCCTCAAGTCGGTGGAACGCTCGACCAACAAGTCACCGCCATGCTGGATTTGATCGCCCTGGCCCTGTGGACCGACTCGACGCGCTGCGCCAGTTATATGTTGGGCAACGACAATAGTCGATTGATCTTTGATTTCCTGGGCATCCATGATCAACACCATTACTTGTCCCACTTTTTCCGTCATTTCAGCCGCAAGAACTTGGATGCGCTGCTGAAAATCAGTTTGTGGCACGTCGAGAAGTTCGATTACTTGTTGAGCCGGCTGAAGTCTTATCGAGATAACCAAGGAACGTTGCTCGAGCATTCCGTGGTACTCTTTGGTGCCGGTATGGGACATAGCGACAATCACACAGCAACTCGCATCCCCACGGTGCTGGCCGGCCAGGCCGGTGGAGCTTTGAAGACCGGTCGCTACCTGCGTTTTGCTAAGAACCAAGAGCTCAGCAGCTTGCATCTGGCTCTGCTGCGCATCTTTGGAGTGGAACAAGAGACGTTCGCCGGAGCCAATACGCCGCTGGCCGGTCTGGATGGTTCAGAGTTTGAGCCCTTCCGCGAGCGGCCCTTCGAGAGCTGGGTCAAGAGTGACGGTGGCACAGTAACCGTCCAGGGACGGCTGCGTATGTCGGAGAACTTGGATGAAGCCAAGATCTTTTTCATCGATGTGGCTGGCCAACCGGCTGTGCGCCTGGAAATCGACTTCGATGACTTTCATCGATTCAATGTGGCCTATTACTGCGGCGTGCCCGTCAAGCTGGAAGGTGACGGCCACCATTCAACCGGCCAAGCCATGATTACCAAGATCCGCAGCTTGGAATCCCTCTTTGGTGAAAAAGCTCAAGATGCGCCGGGCTAAATGGTGGTTCAAGCCTCTCGCTGGCCGGTCGAGATGCTGATCCATCGTTTAACCCGCAGCCGCAGGCGAGGTGCCGAAGAAGCTCGCTCCCGCAGAACGAATAAACCCTCAAGAAGAGACCGGCTCATGTTGGGCTTTGTCGCTTGAGAGGTTACGAGTGCGTCAAAGCCAGTCGCTGCGATTCGACGCCTACGGCTACGGGTTAAACGAGTCGTCGCCTACGGCTACGGGTTAAACGAGTCGTCGCCTTCGGCTACCGGTTAAACGAGTCGTCGCCTTCGGCTACCGGTTAAACGAGTCGTCGCCTTCGGCTACCGGTTAAACGATTCGACCTCACCCGAGCTGCGCCTGGGAGAGGTGACAGTCACAAAACGTGAAACTAAAACTTTCTCGTAATTTAATTTGAGAAAATTTAATTCTTATGCTGGCGCGGCGTCTTAATAAATAGGCATTAGAAGTTTGGCTGCAAGCCGGGCCGTCAGTAGCGACATATGGCTCTGGGGAGCGATCCCTGGTGAACGCAAAACGATGGACAGCTTGCCCATGTTTCTAACCAATACCTGAACCTATCGGATGAGTAGTGGAGTTCTTGAAATGGTTCGATGCGCGCTGGCACTGCCAAATGGCAAGGCTTATCTCTTCGAGGGAACGACCTACAGCAGGTATGACTTTCGATCCGGTTCACTTGAGGCGAGTGGTGTCTCGATATCTCCCAATTGGCCGGGCTTGCCAGCGACCGCGCCCGATGCGGCTGTTTACTGGGGTTATGGCAAGGTGTATTTCTTCTACGGCACGGAGTACATCCGCTACGATCTGGGGCTCAATCCTGCTTTGGCCGAAGGCGTTGATGGTTCGCTCACGCCTATACCCAGCGGCTGGACCGGCGTTGGGGCTGCGCCGCTGGATGCGGTACTGAATTGGGGAACGGGCAAGATCTATTTCTTTCGTGGCACGGAGTACTTCCGTTACGACGTTACCTTTGAACGAGTCGACCCAGGTTATCCACTACCGATCGCCGGTAACTGGCCTGGTGTTTGGGGTGATGGAATAGATGACGCGATGTACCAGGGTGGTCGGTATGCCTATTTCTTTAAGGGCGACGAGTATCGCAGGTACGACGTTTATACGGACACGGTGGATGAAACGGGTAATCTAAGTGGGTTGGTGCTTGACCCGGTTCCTGCTGGCATGCTCACCGCTGGCCGCCATTTAACGCTCAGCGATGCTCGCGAAGTGATGGGGTATTTGATCGACCAAGGCAAGTTGGGCTTGGACCCGGTCAGGACTCCTTATTCAGGACCGTGGAACAGTATATCGACGCCGGCTGCTACTACGCGTGTGGTTATCAAGCCTGCGATAATCGATGGCGTGGCCTATCAGAACGAGTTGGGACCGGCGCCGATTATTGATAACGTCGACCAGCGTATGTTGGCTGTCTTGTATCGCTTGACTCGCTGGATGAAAGCTTCCGAATCTTCACTTTCGATGATCAAGCATCTGGGAATCGGCCATGGTTCAGGACCTGCTGATGATTGTCACAATCAAGGTCGAGCGCTGGATTTCTCTGGGTTCGAAAGCGGCGCGGGCAATCGAAACATCCAGATTCACTGGGGGAATAGACCCACGGTGGCCGGTTCAGCCTTGCGTCTGAACGAAGCAGTAGATCCCTTGGCCTACACGATCTTTCAAGTCGTTCATCGTTTTGCGACGCATGAATGCGAATGCAATGGCATCGGCCCCGCGAACTCGTGGCCAGCCAAGAATATTGGCGATACGGGAGGTTTTGTGATTCATCCGGATTATGTCGACGTCGCTTCGGGTACACTGCGCTCTCAACACCAAAACCATATTCATATGCAAGTTGGCAAGACCAGAGGGTAGCGTGCACAGAAGTTGAGAGTTTGTTACCAGCTCATCGGAGCTTGATGGGTGTAGGCCATGCCGAATTTTTTTGAGCTGCTTCAGAACGCCATCAAAGACGTTGCCAGTGGCGAACCTCCAGCCCCCAAATGCATCGCCGATGCGCTGGATGATATCCGGTCTCTGAGTAGTGTCGTCTTCGATTTCACCGATCCCAATAGCATTGCGAGGTGGTTCGAGAAATGGCGAGCGTTGATCGCGGATGTGGAAGTTCGCGAAACGATTCTCGTACGCATTCTCCAGCAGAAGCTGCCGCGCGTGGCCGAAGCGCTGACGCTACTAGGCATAATCGAGTTCACCGGCTTTGAAGAGTTTGCGCCTGATCCGGCCAACCCCGGCTTGAAAAGCGTGCGGCCGCTGGCCTTCAAGATCCATTGGCAGTCGGAACCTGGTCAACCCCATTCCAGCGTAGCGGATTTCTTCAACAGCGGTGCCGTTTCCCAGCCGGAAACATGGCTACGCTTTTTGGTCAGTCGCTTGGGCGGTACTCCCGATGACGCTCGCGAGAGTATCAAGTTCATGAAGGTGCTGTTCGGCATCGGACTGGTTTCACCTCAGGAGTTGCTGAAGCTCGAGTATCGCCAACTTGGCTTTACCGCGCTCCCGCGGCAAGACCCGGTCGGCAATAGCGAAGTCGACTTGCTGGAGTTGCTGGATCGAGTCAATTCTCCTTTTGTGTTGCCCCTACAAACGTTGAACCCAAATGCAACGCTGTCACAGATGGTCGCCTCCGGTGCCGATACAGGGTTCTCGCTGGTTGTCGACGGGCAAGATGATCCTCCTAACACGCTGGCTGGCCTGGCGGCTTTGAGCCTGGGCTTAAAGGTCAACGATGTTCAATCGCAGTTGGTAAACTCAAAGGTTGTACTGTCATCCAATTGGACCGCGAGCTTTCAATGTCATGACTCCGGCAGCCAGAGTTTTGTGGTCAAGCTGGCGCCGGATGGCCGCCTGCAGGTCGAAGTGCCCGAGAGTCTGCGGCTGACGATTACAAGAGAGAGCTCTGGACCAGCCGGCTTGCCCGCGTTGGTGATCGGGCAACTGGACAAGTCGCACTTGTCGATTGGAAAGACAGTCGCTGAAGTCAGTTTGAACCGACAGGACCTGTCGCTGAGTGAGAAGAACCGAGCCAGCCCCGTGAGCGTGGCCTTCCGAGCCAGCCCTTTGGAGTTGGTGCTTTCCAGCGCAGACCTGGCTGGTCCATTGATTGGCGTGAAACCTCCTGAGATCCGCCTGTCAGCCGACCTGGCTTTGACGCTCGACTCCAAAGACGGCGTTAGTCTGGGAGAGCTGGGTTGGTCGTACAGCAAGTTCGTGGCTCTGGGAATTGAGCTGGGACCGCTGAAAATTCCCAGGGGAAACATAGAGGTTTCAATCAAGCTCAATCCAGCTTCCACGGGTTTGGACATCGTAACCAAACTGCGGCTGACGGCTGAAGTCAAGCTGGGGCCGATTTCGCTCTCGTTGGAAAATGCCGGAGTGCAGTTGCGGTTTCGACCAGCCGAACCAACGGCGTTTGATACATCGGGTTTGCCTCCCAATGGAATTAGCATCGCGGTTGATGCCGCTCCAATTTCAGGTGGTGGCTTCATCATTCGCTCCGCAGACAATGAGTTTGCAGGTGGTCTGAGTTTAAAGCTGCTTGGCTTTGGCATCTCTGCTTACGGCATCTACAAGGACTTGCAAGGCGAACCATCTTTTATTGCCATCATCGGTATTCGCTTTCCGATGCCAGGCATTCAACTCAGTTGGGGATTTGCCTTGTCAGGTGTGGGTGGACTGGTGGGAGTGAACCGTCGAGCCAACATTGGACTGCTGGGGCAGAGTCTGGCTTCGGGGGCAACTGGGAATGTGTTGTTCAATGACAATCCGGCTGCCAATGCAGGGGCCTTAGTCAATGATCTGCGAGCCTTCTTCCCCGAAGCTCGCGGTGTGTTTCTGATTGGGCCAACTCTGCAAATCACTTGGGGTGTAACCCTGGTTTCGATGGATCTGGGATTATTCATCGAACTGCCAGGACCGCGCGGCATTTACCTGATCGGCTCGGTCCGAATCATGGTGGGGGCCAACGCAGAGATCGCCGTGGTCTACTTGCGCATGGACTTCGTCGGTGGTATCGACTTGACGGCCAAGCTGATTCGCTTTGATGCATCACTAGTTAACTCGCACGTGCTGCAGATCTTTCGCCTGACAGGTGGCGTGGCGCTGCGTATCAGTTATGGCAGCGACGGTTTTTTCCTGTTGACCATCGGCGGATTCCATCCTGCGTTTCATCCGACCGACATGCAGTTACCGCAGGTGGCACGGGCTGGTGCCTACTTGTCAGTCAATGTCGGTGTCAAAGTATGGTTGAAGATGGAATCATACTTTGCGATTACACCCAATACCTTGCAAATAGGCTCCGGGGTCGAAGCTGGCCTGGAGATCGGGCCGCTGGAGGCGCACGGTTGGTTTAGGTTTGATGCCCTGATTCAATTCAAACCATTCCACTTCGACGCGCGAATCGATGCGGGCTTTGATGTTAGCTTTGAAGGCGTCTCATTCTGTGGTGTGCGTGTTCAGGGTATGATGTCTGGGCCAGGACCGATCGTGATCTCCGCGCGCGCTACCGTCAGCTTGCTACTGGTTGACGTCTCGGGCGATGTCACGGTGACGTTGGGCAGCGATTCAGGGGATCGTCTGGTAACCATTGCAGACTTGCTGGATTACCTGGCGCCAAAATACGCGGACGCGAGCAACTACTCGATCCATGGTCAAGGCGAAGATGCGATGGTAGTGGTGCGTCCACGCAAGGACTTGGGAGCTTCGTCGTTGATTTCTCCAGTCGGTACGATCGTCTGGGACCAACGCTTGCTACCCATGCTGCGCAACATCCAGCGATTTGATGGACAGGACCTGCAACGTGAATCACGCATTGAAATCGTCGCTGATAACGCGCTAGGTACTATAACCGGTGAGTTCAGTGCGATTACTTACAGCCGGATGAGCGACTCTGCGGTGCTCAATCATTCACGCTTTACGCGGGAGCAGAGCGGCCTTATCCTTGGCAGCCAGCAGCAGTTGTTGGCTGCCAAGACCACGTATACTCCGACCATGAATGTTCGCAAGATCACCGGTCCCAAGCTGGAACGGTTTGCGGTCGTTGGCTCCCTGCTTGGCTGGTCAGGCGCACTCGAGGGTTTCCGCCAAGAACGCCGAAGCTACCGACGGCCTGAGGCTTTGCGCGATGGGCCCGTGGCCGAGGGCAAGTTCCCGCGCCCAGCCATACGTCCTGATCGCTGGAAGACGGTTGGTTCCAAAGATGATCGACAAAATGTGAGCGATGGACAAGCGTTCGCTTTGACCCGTAGTCAAGGCGGTATGGCCATCCATGCAACGGATCGCACGGCCAATCTGTCCAGCTTGGGTATTTAACTGAACAGCGCCGCTCGACACCTTAGGCAATTTTGCTACCAGCAGTATTCGTCGGCATCACCGCCAAGTTTTGATGTTGCGCGTTTTGGGAATGTCACCTTTCCAAAGCGCGGGAACGCTGGGAGGGCGAGGCTCCGGCCGAGCTTTCGGTTTGTATCACCCACCAAAGATTCATTGGTGTTAACGGCCTGGCATAAATGGCCTGCGGACGTTCGTCTGCGCCTCGACCATGATTCAAAACTCAAATTCCAATGGGACTGCATTGGCGCTCCCGGCCCAAGGCTCGGGTGGAACCTCGCCCTCCCATGCGGTGGCTAGCCCACATGGTAAGTGGCAGTTGAGCACATAGTGGCGAACCCAGTCATCGATGGCCCCAACACCTGGCAGGCTCATTCGACGAGAGAGGCAATTGAGAGGTATAACCAATGGCTGACGAACTGCAATTCTCGTCCTCAGTGCGCGCCAAGCTCTTAGACCTGGCCCGCGTTCAAGATGGCCGACTGGAAGGCGAAATCAAGATCGAGCTGAAGGATCAGATCTCGTCGAAACGTTTGCCACTGAATGCCTCTGGCTTTCGCTTTCCAAGCCCTTCGGAAATCGTTGCGCTGCGGCCAGAGGCCATTGCCAAACTGGTGCCAAACCCCGGCGCACATGATGCTGAAGAGACCAAACTGGTGCATGTCGACCTCTACGACATTGAATTGCCGTGGCGCTACAGCGTCAAATTTACGGCCACCTCGGCCCCATATCCCTGGATAGTTGTTATTGTCGGGCCAAGCGAACAGATGACTGTCCTGGGGGATGCCATCGACGTCGCCGCCAGCGTCCTGGCCGTTCATCCGCCGTCGCAGTCTCATCGCTGTGCCCATGTTCAGACGCAAAACGAGGCCAAGTTATCGCGCTTGGTTTCACCTGCCAACCTACAACCGAACACGCGTTACACGGCCGCGATTGTGGGGGCATTTAACAGTCGTGGCGACTGGGCCTGGCAGGATGACGGCCAGATTACACCTCTTGATAAACCTGAACCCATCCGCCTCTACCACGCCTGGAACTTCACTACCGGCGCCGCTGGTGATTTTGAATCGTTGGCGGAACAATTGCGAGTCAGAAAGACGTCACAGGTTGGCGTCGTTCAGCTTAAGTATCGCGATACCGATCAACAGCTCCAGTTACGCGGTGCGATAACACGGATTGATGCGGTGCCTGCCGCTGACCAGCCGGTGGTCGACGAGCTCAAAAGCGAGATTCGATCGTTAGCCGCGCGAGTGGAAGAGCCACCCGATGCAGCCCATCCAGCTGCATTTCCTCGTCGCGAGCTGATTGGTTTGCCGGAGTATGGTTTGCCCTGGAACAAACAGGCTGCACTAGTCGAGCAAGTGGGTACCTGGTTGGAAACCATTAATCGCGATCCTCGCTTTCGTGCGATCGCAGGCATGGGAACCTGGCTAGGTATCGAAGCGCAAGAGCAATTGATGGCAGCCGCTGTCGAGCAGGCCGGGGCCCTGCGCAGTGTGGCCGACCGACTGAGGAAGCTGGCGCTGGGCGTTGATCTCGCCACTCGCCATTGGAAACGCCGCTTTCCAGACGATCCTTTCAAGCGAATGGAGATCGTCGGTCCGGCCATGGCGCGGATGCTGAGTGAAGACGGACGATCTTCGGTCCTGGCCCGCGTAACCAATCAGACGTTACCCGGTGGAAAAGCCAGCACACTTGTTGCAGGCCATTTCTCGAGCGCTGCTGCGCGCCTGCTTCGCAACGGTACAGCTCGCTCGCGACACTTGAAAAATGCTGGCAAGCTCGATCGAGATCAGTTGTTATCGTCTGCTGCGCGGATGCCTGCCAAACCAGCTCGAGCACCGGTTGGGCTGCCGCATGTTGATCTCGTGTTCGACAACGATAACTTCCTGAACCGGATGCCTGACGGCGCGATCATCGATTCGGTGGAGTTTCGCGGGCTAGTGGCCCAATGGACAGGCAGTCCCATTACGGATGACTTCTTAGAGAAGCTCACCCAGGTTCTCGAAATGTTGGGCTACAAGTTCTCGCTCTCTGTGAAAATGTGGTTAATGCTGCATCGGCGGGACAGCGAGCAAGTGGTCAGCTACGAACTGCTGATTCTCTCTCTCCGGCTTACCAGCGCGGTGCAATTGTCCAATGACGTCTGTGCGCTCCTGCTGATCGGTCGGGAAAACATGCTGAGCAAGAGCCAGGCGTTCGAAGTCGTCGAACTGCTGAACAGCGTTGACTATCCAGGTTCAGTTAGGTGCGTGAACACCAAGGTGCTGGCTTTCTTTCGACCAGGGGTCAATGGCATTAGGATTGAAGAGATGTTTTCCTTTGTGTGGGGCTGTGCTGATGGGGAAGATATCGAGGTGCTGGTCGGTTGCAGCCCCCACGTACCACCCGATCGCTTTGTGCCGATTTCGATCCCTGATCTGAGTGATGTGATCATACGCTTGATCGATCCTACGGCTGCCGCTGCACCTTCCAAAGTTCGGGTGCAAGATGGAATCGCTAACTATCCGATTGGTACGTTGGCTTCACCCGAGTTGCCGTTGGGACTTGATTTCAGCGCCTGGCAACTGGTGCGCGATTATGCCAAAGACTGGCTGTTGCCTGGTGTCAGCAGCGTACCGGCTGACTCGATTGTTACCTTGAAAACGAATCCACCATTTATCGAAGCCTTTATGGTGGCACTGAACGCCCAGTTCATGGCCGAAGCACGCTGGCGGAATCTGTGGATCGAGCGTGAGTTCACTTCGCTACGCATGTTTTGGGGCCAGATCGATCAGACAACCGGCAAGCGTTCGCCTGACATCCAACCGATCACCAAGTGGTTGGAGACGCCAATTGGCGATCTAGGCAGTCCGAGGCATCACTCGATTGCCGCTCATGCCGGTGGCGGGAATGAGGACCTGGTGATACTGTTCCGCACGGAACTATTTCGACGTTATCCCGGTACGGTCGTCTATCTACTAAAAGCCTCCGAAGCGGAGATCGACACGTTGATTCGCCAGCAACCGAACTTTGGTCCGCCGGTGCCGAACCCGCAAACTACTTTCGGCCCAGTCTTTATGGGCAATATCTCAGAGGATGTGGTCTTTTTCACTTTTCATGTACCGCCATCCACGCTGGATGAATACTGGCTGGTATTGGATGAACCGCCAGCGGAATTGCGTTTTGTCTCCCTGCCTTTCTCGAATGACCTCGTGTTTGATAAGACCAGCATCGATCGCCACACGCGAGTAGCGATCCAGGGAAGATACCTGATGAAGATGGGAGTGGGAGCATGAGCAGTTATGTACTACGCGATCGAAGATTGGCTGATCTCTCACTGGCCATCGCGGCCAGCACCACCGCAATAGAGGCGCTTCAGTCCACCCTGGACAAGCTGTTGGTTGACGACCCAGGCGATCTGAAAGGCATCGAACAGCTGAGATCGGAGCTTGGTCAGCGACGCCAAATCTTGGACTTACTCGCAGCCGAAGATGCTCGACTGGATATCGAATCCTGGCGTGTGGCTGACCGCACGGTGCAATTGGTTGCCATGGACAAGATATGGGCTGAGCGAGTTGATCTGCGGCAACTAGCCGCCGGTGACTTGGCTCGAATTCCGCTAAACAAGCCATCACTCTTCACCGACTTGTTTCAAAACGGCCTCAATGCGCTACCTCGTGTTGTGGGCACAAATGCCCCTGATGACTTGCTGGTTCAACTGACGCGAGCCGCTGGTGGCGATCAAGCCATGGTGGACGAACTGTTGCTGGCCGTCCATCGCGACTGGCTGGAAGCGATGAATCTGTCCTCGCCATTTGATCATGTAAACGTCATGCTGCCAGTGCGCCTCGAGACACTGTTTGTAGATGAAAGTTTGTGGATTCGTGTCATACCTGATGAAATCGCCATCTCGCGTCATCGAAACCTGGTATCCGAAGCTGAGAAGTCAGTCTTGCTGAAATTCTGGCGGGCGATCGCGCCACCCAATGTGGTTGACAACCTGCAGCCGACTTTGTGGCTGAACAGTCCCGAAGTTGAATCTGCATGGCTGGAGCTATGCCGCGCCGTGCGTCCTGTCCGCGCAGCCTGGCTGGTCAGTAACATTCTGCCTGGCATCGATCGCGAAACTATCGTTCTAACAGTACCACCCCAACATGCAGGAAGCGAAGAAGATGTACGTAGCCAAACGGACAAAGTGGTCGGCTTGCCGGAGAGCATCGAAGTTTGGGCGACCTATCAGACTGGCGGCGGATTAAGCGATGCGCTGTTGGGAACTTTGCAAGTATCCGACCAGGCTCAAGCGGCCAGGTTCGGTCGGCGCGGTGACGAGTTGAAGTTGACGTTTCCTCAAAAGGATGCGCAAACGGCTAAGCCAGTTGAAAATTGGTTGATTGACTTCGAAGCAGCGATAGCTGTGGGCCTGGGCGGCAAACTGGAACTGGATCCTGATGTTACCGCCGAATCGATTGTAGCCTTATATGTGTTGGGTATCGGTGAGACGCACCCGGGGGCAATTCTGAGCGAACACGACCACGCCGGTTCACTGGCAATCATGCGCTTGGGTACTCCAACCAATTCCGTTCATGGTGCACCAGCCGCTGACCTGGCCCAGGATGCGCGGCAATGGTTGTCGATCGCGCGCAACAGACTGTCCGTCGATTTTGTGGATCCGCGGGCTGCTGGTGTGATCGCTGATTTACAACGCGCGACCTTAGGCGTGCCCGACGCGCTGACCGCCATACCGATTCCGATCGACGAAGGCGAAGATGCCGTCAAAGATGTGGGCTACAGTCAGTTTCTGATGCGCATGTTATGGCCCGTGCTCTGGGGCCACTACTTGCGCGATCAGTTGGGTCAGACTACCAGGGCATATGATTATTGGCGTTGGTGCAATGATAATCTCTATCCCGAAGGGCCGCTGCCTCCGCTGCGTATCAAAGAGCAGCCCTATGGAGTACTGCCGGTCAGCATCACAGATCGCTGGACCCCTGATGATGTGCGCGACACGCAGTTAGCAGATGTGGAAGCGGAGATCGCTGCCAATGCCAGCCTGGTCAGACAGAGTCTTTTTGCCAGTGGCAAGCCACCGAATTTAATCGGAGCAGATACTCAGGGCATTCTGACGGTGCTCGGTCGTGATGCCCTGACACAGAAGTATGCGTATCGATTTTGGCTGCCCTATTCGTTCTTGAAAGAACGGCTATCGATTACCGGTATCTCGGCCGATGGCGCGTGGGAAAACGTTGGTGCTCTACCTGTTCATAAAGGCCACCCAACTCAACCCGACGTTTATCTGACCGCGGGCTTTGAAAGCTACCTGGATCTGCCGCTGATCATTCCCAGTCGCTGGCCTGATCCGCATTCACTGATTGACATACTGCGCGAGCTCTTTGAGCAAAACTTGAGCTGGGAAAATTTCACTCTGGAATTTCTCAAAGGTGTCAATCCGGATAGCCTGTTGGTTCGCTTGATGATCGAGTCAGTGATGTTGGTACAGGCCTGGGGTGGGCAGGAAGGGATTGGTCGCCTTGAACCGGTGACCAACCCAATTCGCTGGAGGGGCAGCAAATCGCGGTTGCAGCAAGATCGAGACCGCTTCACTCTTAATGCTGTCTCTGATCCTTTGGCACGCCTGACCATTCAGATGTACGAGGGCATGAGGGAATTCGCCGATCGATACCGGTCATGGTTCCAGCGTTCGCCTAAGGCCGACACCAATGAACTGGCTCGCTGGCACCGCGCACTACGCGCCACACTTGACTCCGCCTGTCATCGATTGGACCCTTGGGTAACGGGCCTGGCATGGCGACGCTTGCAGCAGCATAGCCAGAGCCGTCGCTCGCTCTACACTACCGGATTGTATGGCTGGGTCGATGGACCATTCCATGGCAAACCGGGCCCTACCGACGTCGGTGTACTGCACGCTCCATCGTTTTCCCAAGCCGTAACCAGTACCATCCTGCGCGACAAGCATCTCAACAGTTACAGCCCGAGCGCATTGGCCCGAGGACAGAACTCTTGGCAAATGGAAATCGATTCCAGGGCGGCTCGTCAGGCCAGTGAACTGGCAGACGAGATTCGCATGGGCTTTCACTTGTTTGAGGTAGTTGGTCGCCGAGTCGAACAGATCGTGGCTGAGTTTCAGAAGATCCGCCAGGTACGCAAACAATGTCCCCAACACGCGCAGGCGCCGACGGTATTGGAGACTTGTCATGGCCTTCAGGCGCTCGACGGCCTTCGACCATTGGAAGCCGGTGAAGGGGAAAGCGAGTTTGCGTCGCGGCCGCTGCTGAGCGACGTACGCGCAGCGCTGTCCGCCCAGCAGCAAAGCGAGCTGCGCGATTTGCATCTGGCTTTGGACGCCTACTCCGATCTGCTGATGGCCGACGCGGTGCATCACGTCGTCACCGGTCAAGCTCATCGGGCGGCCGACGCTATGGACTCGCTGGCTGGACTAGGAGAAACTCCAACGCTGGAATCAATCCGTACGCCGACCAGTGGTTATCGACTGCGAAATACGGTCGTCGCAGTGATTCCTTATCAATCACCCAGCCATGAAGAAGAGGCACTGCCCTGTCATCTCGGCGAGGCATCGCTGGCCAGCTATCTGGAGCAACTATTTCCGGAGGTCGATCAATATCAATGGATCGTCAAGGATAAAGCCAGCGGAGATTCGCTAGGTAATGTAACGCTTCGCGCGCTGGGCTGGTCGATGCCCGAAGCGGCGCTGTTACCTGAAGGTGTGCTGGCCAGCATGGCGATGGCCTTGGTCAATGCTCCCAGTGCCCCGGAAAAGGTAGTCCAAGCACCCAAAGAATACCTGGCTTGTCGCAAACTGTGGGGGTGCATGGGTCGCAAACCAGCCAGTATCGACCTGTTTCAAACCGACCAACAGTTGGCCATACAGGGGCGCGTTGAATCGATCGAGCAACTCGACGAACTCACAGAGCGCTTGCAGCTGCTGCGGCAGCGTCTGACTTTGCTTGGTGAGCGCCTGGAAGCGGCCGTCGCCAGTGGAGCCAATCAGCCGCCAGAGTGTCGGGGGGTTCTCAAGCAGTGTCTGGGCTGGGGCATATTGCCGAATCTCACACCCAATGATCAAAGCGATGTGTATCGGTTCGTGTTTACTGATTCGTTGCCTCAGGCTTCAATGATCTTGGGATGGCTAAATGCATTCCAGGTTTCCTTCCAAGAACGCATGGCTCGGTTGGACGATGCACCTGCGGTAGACTTGAACGATTCATCCAAGCGAATTGTACAGGCCATGTGCTGCGATGGTGGCGTTGCCATTCTGGCCCGGTGGTCGAAGCCAGATTTTGTGGATGCGTCGCAGGTCGATAGCGTGCAACCGGTTGCCAGGCTGGAAGCGGAGTGGCTGCCAGTTGTGGCCACGGTCCGCGAAGATCTGGCAAGGTTGGAAGCGGTTCAACTGCAAGGCTCGATTCAACAGGTCTTTGCTCCCATGGTCGCGTGGTCCAATCGAAGCGATCCTTGGCAATCGGATTTCGTACAGCAAGCGTTGGCGAGCGGGTTGGATCCTCGTTTCCAAGGCGATCCACCACCGATGGTCGCTGCCTTTGGCCCCGGCAATGCCTGGAGTAGATCTCAAGTGGCCGTTGGTCTGATCGATGAGTTTCACGAAACGATCCCGATGGCCGCGCGAAGTACCTATGCAGCCTTTGGCTTTAATGCGCCCGCTGCGCGCGCTCAACAAGCCGTCTTGCTAGCGGTGCCACCGGTTCCCCGAACCTTCCTGGACTCGCGTGCGATGTTGACGCTCTTGCAAGAAACGCGGCAGATGACTCGCGTGCGCGCTATGCGACAACAAGATGTCGCCGGCAGTTTGTCGGTGATCCCATCGGTATGGTTGCCCGGCGCAGGGCCAGATGGTGTCCGGCTGGAAAATGATCCGGTTTTTAACAGTTGATCAACTCTTACCTCCTGAAAAATTACCATGTCCATTATCGACTTCTATCTAACCCTGCAACCGGCCTCGGACGATCGCGCCTTGCAACAAGGTTTTGAAGCAGCCGTGTACGATCCCTGGTGGTTTCTGGCCAGGCAATGGCAGATGGGAGAGCATCAGGGCGAGAATGCATCCACGCCAGTGTCGGTTGAATACCAGGTCATGACACAGAAGATCGCCGCCAGCTCCAGTTCCCCGGATGAGGATCCTCAAATCGTTCCCGCTGAGGCGATCGTGGAACGCGAAGCCAAAGACTGGTGGCATATGGGCAGACGCATTCGCGTCGGGGCCCGCTTAGGTCCACTGCTGGACACGCAGTTGCAAGCTCGACATGCATTTCAATCACCCGCAGCTCCTTACGAGAGTTTTGATGGAGCGGTCGATGGTTTGATGCTGTGGCAGTTTCGCCATACCTTGGGGTTCAATGAAATTGACTTTGGCGCCGATGCTCCTCCGCCGCGCGCGAGATTTGCCTGGGATAGTTCGCGAATGGAGTACCAGCTTGGGTTTCCCGATCGCGATGAGGGTTTAGTTGTTTCGCAGCATCATGGTGGTCCAGTAGATTGGTATTCGGTGGATGCGCAGGAACTAGCCGATGGCGAGTTGAGCGATGTCTGTTATGGCGTGCCCTCGCCACTGCAGTATCCCGGCGCGCCAGCGGCGCGTTTCTGGCAGATTGAAGATGCAGCCACGGACATCGGAGGTTATCCACCCGACATGGCGCATTTCCCGACGATGCTCATGGTAGATCTGATTTACTCGCATGGTGACAATTGGTTTATGCTGCCGGTTATGGCCCAGGCAGGCAGCGTCATCACGCTCAAGAACATGACGGTGCGCGATGCTTTTGGTCGATTGTACTCCAGCAACCAACCGCAGCACGCGGCTGGCCTCAATCCGCCACAGGACTGGCATCTGTTTCGATGCCGCGGTCTGGAACCGGGGCAGTTGGTATTGTGGAATGTGGCCGAGTTGCCACTGAGCAGTCGACCAATCGAAAGCGTGGAGATGGGCATTGACCAGGCCTCCAACCTCGTATGGGCAGTTGAGCGCGTGCTGGATGGCCGCGACACAAACTCGATCGCGGGCGTTCAAGCTGCAGAAGCAGGTCAGACTCAAGATATGTCGGGCAAGTCAGTGGACATGTCCAAGCCGCGCAACTGGGTTTATTCCCCTTCCGATCCACCCCAACCCTTCTGGCATCCGTATCTGCGATCTGAAGCGATTGCCGAACCTACCTTCGTGCAACATGGCCTGGCCAACTTGAGCACGCGTCCACCTTCGGCTACTCCGCGTCCCTTGGCCGAACTGTTGCAGGCTGATGACTCGGGAGCTGTCCGGTTGCATCAATTGCAAGCGGCCAGTGTTCCTAGCAATGGCATCGCTGTGGAACGGCGTTGGATGTTGGCTCGCGATGTCCACGGTTTGCCCAAACTCTGGATTCAGCGCCAACGCAAGCCGCTTTCCTCGCCGCCCGCCAGGCGGTTGCGCTTCGACATCACTACTGAGTCAAAGTAGAGCAGCTGTCCCCAACTGCAGGCAGCACGATCATCGCATTCTAAGCCGACGTATTTTCAAGAGACTTCATTATTTGAAGAAATTCTGGTTGGCAGGTTCTAGCGTCTGGTGACAGATGCTCTACGGTTTATGCGTTTTGTGCATAAATGGTATGCAAATGATGCATTGGACGCATGTTGCTAAATGGGGGATACTTGCGGTAGCATTCTGGAAGAGTTTTGTTACCTCATGCAAGGAGACGTAGGATGAGAAGATCGGCGCGGCGAAAAGCGGTTTGGGTATTTGCCTTGGCCCTGGGATCGGCCTCGGCTGTTAGCGGTGGCGGCCTCTGGGCTCAAGACGCTCCACCGGCAGAGAAAGCGGCTCACGGTGCGGGATTCCCGCCAGGCACCAAGTGTCCCATTACCGGTCATGTCGCACCGGGGCAAACTCTGACTGCCCTGACCTCACCGGAAGTTGCTCCCGAAGCATCCGTTGGAAGCATGCGGCCCAGCGGTTACTCGACCGTCGATTGGTGGCCTAACCAACTGAACTTGCGGATCCTCCATCAGAATTCACCGGCAGGTAATCCGATGGGACCCGGGTTCAAGTATGCCGACGAGTTCAAGAAGCTCGATCTGAATGCGGTCAAGAAAGATATCGAAAAGCTGATGACCACCTCGCAGGATTGGTGGCCGGCTGACTACGGTCACTATGGTCCGTTGTTTATCCGCATGGCCTGGCACAGCGCAGGTACCTATCGTGTGGCTGATGGTCGAGGTGGTGCACGTTATGGTACGCAGCGTTTTGCGCCTCTCAATAGCTGGCCCGACAATGCCAACCTGGATAAGGCTCGGCGACTGCTGTGGCCAATCAAGCAGAAATATGGCAACAAGTTATCGTGGGCCGACCTGATGGTCTTGACCGGCAACGTGGCGCTGGAGTCGATGGGATTCAAGACCTTTGGCTTTGCCGGCGGCCGTGAAGACGTTTGGGAACCTCAAGAAGATATCTACTGGGGACCCGAAACCGAGTGGCTGGGTGACAAGCGATACAGCGGTGACCGACAATTGGAAAATCCACTTGCCGCAGTACAAATGGGTTTGATCTACGTAAACCCCGAAGGCCCCAATGGCAAACCAGATCCACTGGCTGCGGCTCGTGATATTCGCGAGACCTTTGGCCGCATGGCCATGAACGACGAAGAGACTGTCGCCCTGATCGCCGGTGGTCATACCTTCGGCAAGGCACACGGTGCGGCTAATCCGCAAAACAATGTCGGTCGCGAACCCGAAGGCGCGGGCATCGAAGAACAAGGTCTCGGTTGGAAGAATACATTCGGCACCGGCAATGCCGGTGATACGATTACTAGCGGACTGGAAGGTGCTTGGACCACGACACCAACTCAGTGGTCCAATGGTTACTTTGATAATCTGTTTGGATACGAGTGGGAACAGATCAAGAGTCCGGCCGGTGCCTGGCAATGGACTCCCAAGGGGGACGCGGCCAAAGGCACCGTGCCCGATGCGCACGACAAGTCGAAGTCCCACGCGCCGATCATGTTCACGACTGACCTGGCACTGAAGATGGATCCGGAGTACGGCAAGATCTCCAAGCGATTCCATGAGAATCCCAAGGAGTTCGAAGCTGCCTTTGCCAAAGCCTGGTACAAGTTGACTCACCGCGATATGGGACCCGTGTCGCGCTGCCTGGGCCCCTTGGTTCCACCGGCTCAGATTTGGCAAGACCCAGTACCCAAGCTTGACCATGCAGTGGTTAATGCCCAGGACATTGCCAACTTGAAAGCCAAGATTCTGGCATCGGGGCTGAACGTTTCCGAACTGGTGTCAACTGCCTGGGCCTCGGCAGCCACTTTCCGTGGTACCGACAATCGTGGCGGAGCCAATGGTGCTCGCATTCGACTGGCACCACAAAAAGATTGGGCAGTCAATCAACCGGCAGAGCTGGCCAAGGTCCTGAAGGTTTACGAAAAGATCCAGCAGGACTTCAATCGTTCGCAGAGCAGTGGCAAGAAGATCTCGATGGCCGATTTGATCGTCCTGGGTGGCTGCGCGGGTGTGGAAGCAGCTGCCAAGGCTGCAGGCCAACCAGTGCAAGTACCCTTCATCCCAGGGCGCACCGATGCGACGCAAGAGATGACCGACGTCGCATCGTTTGCCGTGCTGGAACCCAAAGCCGATGGTTTCCGCAACTATCTGGCCGAAGGTACACCGCATGCGGCTGAAGAGTGGCTGGTTGATCGAGCCCACATGCTCAAGCTCTCAGCGCCAGAAATGACTGTCCTGGTTGGTGGCTTGCGTGTCTTGGGGGCCAACTTTGGCCATACCAAATACGGCGTCTTCACCAAGAAGCCACAAACATTGACCAACGACTTCTTTGTCAACCTGCTCGACATGGGCACGACCTGGCAGAAAGCCGATGGCAGTGATCAACTGTTCGAAGGTAAGGATCGCAAGAGTGGCGAAGTCAAGTGGACCGCGACTCGAGTTGACCTGGTGTTCGGTTCTAATTCACAGCTTCGCGCGATCGCCGAAGTTTACGGCAGCTCCGACGGCCAGCAGAAGTTCGTCAAAGACTTCGTAGCCGCTTGGAACAAGGTAATGGAACTGGACCGCTTCGACATCAAGCGTCAATAGTAGAGCAGCTGTCCCCAACTGCTAGCCACGTAGCCACCGTCGCCAGACGGTGGACAAACTCCGTAGCCACTGTCGCCAGACGGTGGACGCGAAAGTGGACGCTATCCACCACCTGGCAGTTTCGATGTTACGTGTCTTGTAACTGTCACCTCTCCCGGCGCGCGCAGCCGGGGGAGGTCGCAGACGCGGCCTTTAGCCGAGGCTGCGGGAGGGGGCACTGCGTCACGTCACGGCATGGGAGGGCGAGGTTCCACCCGAGCCTTGGGCCCGGAGCGCCAATGCAGTCCCATTGGAATTTGAGTTTTGAATCATTGGTGACACGCAATAAACTCGCCACGTTTTACAGACGCAGAAACAGTTGGCGCTGCTCGAGAAAACGTACGAACAGATAAGTGGTTGCAAAGTACAACCCGAGGCCAAACAGTACCAGCAGCAGTGGTGAATCCTTGGGTACGATGGCCCAGAAGGCTACCGCGACCACGTGGTGAATGATGTAGGCAGCCAGTGGATTCTGACCGAAGGTACGAAACAGCCCAAGGCTTTTGCCCTGCAAATCGCAAGCGATTACGAACAGTCCGAAGAGCGCCACAGCCATGCCGCTGCTGAACAGGACGAACGATTGAGTGACAAAACGTTTGTCCATGCGCCAATAGTTGATCGCACGCTCGGTGGTCGGCGGTGGCGGCACAAAGGGTGGCTCGGCCAGTAACTCACGCCACGGTCGCTCTTGGATCTGCGATAGATCGGGAAGCACTGGCGAGCGGGCAAACCCATCTTTGTCCATCAAGCGTTCTACCTGCCCGCGCTGGGCTGCGTAGCTGACATCGTACAATCGAGTCAAGCACGACATGCCGTAACCGGCAATCATCATTCCCAGGCCACTGAGTATCAAAGTGCGCACCGCGCCCATGACAGGCCAGCGCTGCAGCACATCATAGGCCAACGAGCCAATCAACATGATCTCGGCCCACGAGATCAGTCCGAACAGTCCGCCATCCCACGCACGTTTGGTAGCAGCACCGAAGTAGGCGTTCAGCCAATTAGGGCGTCCATAAACAAACTCGGCATTAAACGACCAGGACAGAAAGACGTGCAGGACACCCAGTCCAATGACGCTCCAGAAACGGAAACGCAAACTCTGACCGATGATGGGCAAGATCAGGATCTGCACGGCCCCGATAATGGCCAGCACCTCCCAGAGATTGGCTTTCAGTAGTTCTGCTAACCAATTCAAGACCGCTGCCCCGGTCATCTTCTCCCAGGAGCCGAAGCCAGAATTGAAAGCGGTCAACATTAAGGAAAGCCAAATCAGACCCAGGCTGCGGCGGACGATCGATTGCCGTGCCGCGGTCACGCCAACTTGGGCAATCCGCTTCAGGTAACTCATTCGATAGGTCAGGCCGCAGATCATTAAGAAGCTGGGCATGATCGAATCAGCGTAGCTGAAGTGTGTGTTGTTGTGCTTGAGAACGTGATGCGTAACGCTCAGCGAACCAATGAAGTTCACAATGAACATCGCCGCAACGCTGTAACCCCGAAACTGGTCCAGGGATACCATGCGCGCCGGTTTGGTTGCGGTCGAGGGTGGATTCAAAGTTGCGTTCATGATCGCCATACCACTTTATGCGCGAACAAAATTTACGCGCGAACAAAAATGCCCTGCTTTTCCAGACTGCGGAGGAAGAGCCAGTTAATCAAGTAAAACAATGCTAATCCGGTATAGGCATACCAGTAGGGTGAATCCTTGGGGAAAAATGGTTGTACCGCTGAGCTGACCATACTGTGCAGAATGTAAGCCACCAGAGCATTGGTTCCGAAAGTACGGAAGATCGATAGTTGCCAGCCCAGCCGATCACAAAAGAAGTAGAACAGGGCAAACAGCACCAGTGACAGGCCGGCAGCGAAGGTCGGGTACGATAGCGTGCCTGCCCGTTGGCTCATCATCCAGTAGTTCCATTTGCGTTTGGTCTCGTCGGGCGGCTTAACGAAGGGCGGTTCTGCCAGGTAATCTTTCCAACTGGTGCTGGCGGCTCGTTTGGCAGCCAGTTGCTGCTGGCTGGGCCAGACTGGATGCACGGCCAGCTTGGCGGACTTCAGCCCATTGAGCACTTTGGTGAGTTGTTCGATTTCCGGTGCCAAGGTGGGATCGGTGGCCACCGCGGTCTGCAATTGGTCGAGCTGTTGCTGGATCGATTGGATCGACTGTTCGTGATCCAAGGTGGTTTGGCCTGGTGGCACATCATAAAGCCGAGTGCCGCAGGACATACACCAGGCCACAACCATCAAAGCCGTACCGATCAGAAAGGCTTTGCCCATCGCAGCGGTCCACTTGCCGCCTTGCGCGATGCCGTCGACGAACATATCGCAGGCCAACGTGCCGAAGATAGCTGGTATGCACCAGGTCAGAAAACCCAGCGGACCACCGTCGATGGCATTGGGAGCCGTGTTGCACCAGGTGAAGTTAAACCAATAGGACAGCAGCACATGGGCAAGCGCCGAAGCGAGCATCCAATAGATGCGGATGCGGGCTCCCAAGGCAATCACAGGCAACAGCCATAGAGAAGTCACGGCAATGTGCATGAGCGTCTGGAACCACGAACGCTTGAGCGGTTCATATAGCGCTTGCCAAGCGCCCATCTCTACTAGTTCGGACCACGACGAAGCACGGGGGCCCACGTTGTAAACGACGAGTGAGACCAGGACCAGGCCCAACAATCTTCGCAGTATTCGCAGGTCCAGCGCAGCGCTCAAGCCTTGCGCTTGTAACTTGCGTCCAATGGTCAGTCGCAGCGAAAAGCCTACAGCGAACAAAAACTGCGGCATGATCGTATCGGCGTAGCTGCAGTAGTCATGCGTGTGTTTCCAGACTTGAGGGCATACCGCAAAACCGCCGAAGTAGTTGACCAGTAGCATGCCGATAACGGTGTAACCTCGGAACTGGTCCAGGGAAGCCAGCCGGGCATTAGCCGAGGTCGGTGTCTTGAGTGGTGGGCTGGAGGAAGCAATAGGTTGGGAAGCGACAGGCGTACTGACTGCGGTTGACATGCTGCGTATCTGCTTTCGTTCCGTGGCCGTGCCACATTTTGTCCAAGCCGCCCGAAGAGATCAAAAAAAATCGGCCGCAGATCGAAGGTTCGATCCACGGCCGTTTGAACGTCAGGATTCATGAATCGGGCTGAGCGTCTTCAGAAACTACTTCGACTTGATATCGAAGTCGATCTTGGTTTTACCCGCTTCGACTGCCTGAGTCAAAGGAGTCTTGTCAGAATTGTTGTAAACGCCGGCGATTCGAGATTTCCTGCCTTCGGTGATATCCATGGTTTCGGCTTTGCGGCCCCAGAACTTGCCACCGAAGATGGCCGAGTCCTTCATGGTAACCTTGTGGTTGCCCACGACGACGCCTTTGCGTTTGCCATCGTCGGTTTGCAAGACGTAATGGCCTTGGGAATCCGTTTCACCGAAGGATCTTTGTCCTTCACCCAGCGGCCAGAACTCGATCATGATCTTGTCCATGGGCTTGCCATCGACGGAGATCGTGCCTTCGACAGCGACCATCTTGGGCCCGCTGTCGCACCCACAAGGGAGAATCGCCAGCGATACCAGCCCAACTATAGCGGAGATACGTGTTACTCTATTCATCCTCGTTACCCGTTCAGTAAAGCTCTTTAGAACTCGCCGTTGACTTCACCGGTGGCTCGGCTGCCCAGAGCGCGGAAAGTGATAGGTGAAATCGATTGAGAGATGAAAGTCACCGATCCATCGGCCATCGCGAAGTTGGCACCGCCTGGGTGCATGCTGCCGAATGAATTGATGCGGTCCTCGAATAACTGCTGCTGCACGCCACCGCCCAGCGAAGCCAGGTTGGCCGGCATCACGAAGTTGATCGGTACGCTGGTGCCCAGGTCCGCGTCACCTTCACCACCAAACCATAGCCAACCCCAATCGCGAATTCTGTCACCGGTCAGTTCGTCAAATACGCGGTCTTCGAAGCGACGTTCTCCCAGCAAAATGGTGTTGCTGGTACCGTCAATGGCATCGCTCATCCCATAGGCTACGCAGCGAGTGAACAATCCGTCAGCCCTTTGACCACCGGGCTGCAAAGGAAAGGCTTGTACAGGTGCAAACGGGTTGTACAAAGAAGGACGCGCGTTAGCCCCACCATCGTGACGTGGATAGGATCGCGTACCGGCACAACCATAATAATGACCGCGGAAGTATCGATCGCTCTCCGTCGGATCGGAAGATTCGTTCAGCAACCCACCTGGATTGGATGGGCAAACCATAGTCGAAACCGATTGCTTCAAGAAGAAGTTGCCAACCCAATCCGGTCCGGAAGGATTGTCCTTATCGCGGCGATTGCGATTGAAGTCAAACTGGTCATACCAATTGTAGAGAGCCGTTTGCTCGATAAACGGCAGTAATTGGAACATCAATGGATAACGGCGATAGGGGCCTGAACGTCCCTTCAGCCGGTCAGGGTGCGGAAAGTTTGTATCGTCACGCAAGATGCCGTACGGAAACTTCTTATACGTGTCATGGTGCATATGCACTGCCAGTGCGAGCTGCTTTTCATTGTTGCTGCACTGCATGCGTCGAGCTGCTTCGCGGGCGGCTTGAACCGCCGGGAGCAACAGGCCAACCAGAATGCCGATGATCGCAATGACCACCAGCAGTTCTACAAGAGTAAAACCAGACTTTCGAACTTTCACAATCCAAACCCCTTGATGAAAAGATTTCCGGCCCGTCACAAACAGAAGATCGGGTCCCGAAAAAAGTTAACAGGGCGAGCGGACGGCGTGCCTGGCAGCATCCACCCACCTCACACCTTCAAGACATGCGGGCGACATAATAGCATGCTGAAAAGAATCAAGTCAATTTTTTTATCAAAATTGTTTGGAATTGCTAAAGCATTGTTGGGGAGGGCGAGGTTCCACCCGAGCCTTGGGCCCGGAGCGCGAACACGGTCCCATTGGAATTTGAGTCTTGAATCATGGCCGAAACGCAGACGAACGTCCGCAAGATTTTGATGCCAGGCCGTTAACACCCATGAATCTTTGGTTGGTGATACAAACCGAAAGCTCGGCCGGAGGGCGAGGTTCCACCCGAGCCTTGGGCCCGGAGCGCCAATGCAGTCCCATTGGAATTTGAGTTTTGAATCATGGCGCGAAGCGCAGACGAACGTCCGCAGGCCATTTATCCCAGGCCGTTAACACCAATGAATCCTTGGTTGGTGATACAAACCGAAAGCTCGGCGGGAGCCTCGCCTTCCCAGCGGTCACGGCACTACTGCAGGTTCTCTTTGAACTTCTCGCGGACAGCTTCCACGGCTTTGGCACCAGCGGTGCTGTTGATGACGACGTTGACTCGCAATTCGCTGGTGTTGATCATCTCCACGTTGATTCCGGCGTTGCCGATGACTTCAAACATGCCGATCGCTACGCTGGTATGGCTGCGCAGTCCAATTCCGCTGACCGAGAGTTTGGCGATGTCTTGCGCGCCTTGCACCCGGCGGAACTTGAACTGCTTGCCCAATTCGTGCATGACCTTCATTGCATCGGTGTATTGCGAACGCGGGATGGTAAAGCTGATGCTGGTCTCGCCCAGGTAGCCATCACAGCTTTGCACGATCATGTCAACAAAGATGCCCGACGCGGCCACGGCATCGAAGATATTGGCTGCCAGGCCTGGTTGGTCGGGTACGCCAATGAGCGTAACACGAGCCTGATCGTCCACCAGGTTAACATCGCTCAGCGATAGTTGCTCCATATCGGCCGAGTGCAAGTCGGCCACCATGCGGGCAACGTCGGTTGAGGAAGCTTGACGCTGTGGAATCTCTTCCCAGGCAGCCGCATCGGCCGGACGCTTGTGCAGCTCAAAGACCTGGTGAACTGCACGCAGGGCAGCCAGGGATTGATCGCGTTCGACCAACACGGAGATCTTGATTTCGCTGGTGGTGATCATTTGAATGTTGATGCCGGCGTTAGCAATGGCGCGGAACATCTTCTGCGCGATACCGGTTTGCCTGGCCATGCCCAGTCCGACCACGGATACCTTGGCAACTTTGTCATCATGTGTGTAACCGGTGGCCCCGACCTTGGCCGAAGCTTCCGCAATCGCTTCCAGCGCAGCGGGCAATTCTTCGTTAGGTACGGTGAACGAGATATCCGCGCGATCGTCTTGGCCCACGTTCTGCACGATCATATCGACGGTGATCTTGCCATCGGCCAGTCGTTTGAAGATCTCGAAACTGGTGCCGGGACGATCTGGCACGCCTTGGATCGTGATGCGTGCTTCGTTGCGCGTCAGGGCTGCGCCGCAAACACCGGCAGAGGCAGATTCCGGATCGCTGACAATCATCGTGCCGCGTGCATCGCTGAAGCTGCTGCGCACGCGAATCGGTACGTCATACTTTTTGGCGAACTCGATGGAACGATTGTGCATCACGCTGGCACCCAGACTGGCCAGCTCCAGCATCTCGTCATAACTGATGCGCGACATCTGCCTGGCTTCGGGCAGTTGTCTTGGGTCGGTGGTGTAAACGCCATCGACATCGGTGTGGATCTCGCAAGCATCGGCCTGAAGCGCAGCGGCCAGGGCGACGGCGGTTGTATCGCTGCCGCCGCGACCCAAAGTCGTGATGTTATCTTCATCGTCAATGCCTTGAAAACCGGCCGCGATAACGATGTTGCCTTCGTCCAGTCGCTTGCGAATTCGTTCGGCGGAAATATTGCGAATGCGGGCTTTGGTGTAACTGCGGTCGGTCGTGATCCCCATCTGGGCGCCGGTCAAGCTGACGGCTTTGGAACCAAGGGCGTGAACGGCCATGGCCATCAGCGCGACACTAACCTGTTCACCGGTAGAGAGCAGCATGTCCATTTCGCGGGCTGGCGGTTTGTCGTTGACTTGACGCGCCAGATCGATCAGCAGATCCGTGTTGTGCCCCATAGCGCTGACGACCACAACCACTTGATTACCTTGTTGTTGGGCTCGGATGGCTTTGCGGGCAGCCGCCAGGATCTTTTCGGGGTCGGCAACGCTGGTACCGCCAAACTTCTGCACGATCAAACTCATAATTGCTGGTCTCAATAGCGTGGTTGTAGGTTTACTTTCGGGTTTATTCGGGTGGCTGCCGCGCTCGGAGCTAGTCGGCTCGAGCGACGATACATTGGGTTTGCGAGGCTCAGTTCCGAGCTTTAAAACGAGCCGCGAATGAAGGCATCCATCATTTCCCAGCCGCGCGGGAAGGCGACGCTGGACTGGGCTGCGGTTGCTTCGCTGTATTGGGAAGCTCCGCTGGCCGCGATACCGCGACCACAAACTGCCATTGGAACCATGCCATGGCTATGTTTCTTGGTCGAACAGGGCGTTGGATGATCTGGCAAGATCAGCAGGCGGTACTCGCCGATTTCTTTCAGCCGCTGATGAATGGGGCCAACGATGTGCTGATCGATGGCTTCCAAGGCTTTGATTTTTTCATGCGGTCTGCCCTCGTGCGAGGCTTCGTCGGTCGCTTCGATATGGACAGTCACTACGTCGTACTTTTCCAGGGCCTGGATGGCCGCCTGGCCTTTGCCGCGATAGTTGGTATCGAGATAGCCGGTGGCTCCTTCGACCGCAATGTTGTCCCAGCCGACCAGTACTGCCAGGCCACGCAGTAAATCGACCGCAGTAATCATGGCGCCTTTCAGTCCATAACGCTCGTGAAAGCTGACCAGCGACGGACTGCCTCCAAGACCCCAGAGCCAGACGTTGGTCGCCGGTCGTTTGCCGGCCGCGATGCGCGCCTGGTTGATAGGATGTTCGGCAAAGATCGGTACGCTACGGTTCATCAGTTCAACCAGCAGGTCCGAACCGGGGCCGCGTGGAAAATCATCGGTGACTGGCAAGTCGGTGATATCGTGCGGGGCGCGGGTACGCGTATCGGTACTAAACGGAGCCGGCTCACCCTGGCGGCCGCGGTAGATCAGCAAGTTTCGGTAACTGACACCTGGAACAAACTGCAATCGTGGGTCGGTGACCGTGGCTTGCAAGGCTTGGAGTAATTGCGCGCCTTCGGCCGTCGAGATGTGGTCTGCGGTGAAATCGACCATCACCTGGTCCTCAACAGTGACCAGGTTGCAACGAATGGCCCAGTCGTTGGGACCCAACTGAATGTTCTGTGCCGCAGCTTCGATCGGAGCGCGTCCGGTGAAGTAGACGTTCGGGTCATATCCCAAAAGCGTCAAGTTGGCGACTTCACTGCCGGCAGGCAAGTGAGCTGGCACATTGTCGGTTTGCGCGACGATACCTTCGGCGGCCACGCGATGCATGTTGGGAATGTTGGCTGCCTGCAACGGCGTTTTACCACCCAGTTCAACCAGTGGCAGGTCCGCACAGCCGTCGGGAATAACAATCACATATTTCATGATGACCGGTTCGAATCGCGTGTGACAAGAAGGTTAGTTGCGTTCATCCATGACGCGCATGCGTACGCTGGGGCCACTGACGACGCCCAGTTGACTGATCTTTTCCACTGCCTTGCGGGCTGCCCCTTCGGGGGCTTCATGCGTCATGATGACCAGCGGTACCATCGGCGTGGCGCTCTCGCCATTGGGTTCATGCTGAATCAGTGAAGCAATCGACAACTGGTATTGACCGAGGATCGATGTGATCTGGCCGAGCACACCCGGTTTGTCTACTACATGCAAGCGCAAGTAGTAGCGACCTGGCAGATCATCGTAAGGCCGCAAATGAACCTTGGACTCGCGGCGACTCCAGAGTTCCAGCGTGCGGAAGGTGATTCTTGCGCGACCGACACACATATCGATCATATCGGCGACCACGGCTGACGCGGTTGGCATGGCGCCTGCGCCTTGTCCATGAAAAAACAGATCGCCCACGGCATCCCCGACGACTTTGATCGCGTTGTAGTTCTTGCGGACTTCGGCCAGTGGACGCCCGGTTCGAATCAAGGTCGGCGAGACCGATAGATCCAAACCGTCATCAACCAGCCGAGCCTCTGCCAGCAGTTTGATTCGGTAACCCAGCTCGCCGGCAAAGCGGATGTCGCAGATGTCCAGTTTGTCGATGCCGATGCGCGGTATCTGCTGCCAGGCAACACGTGCTCCAAAAGCCAGGTGCGCCAAGATGGCCAACTTTTGAACAGCATCACTGCCATCGACATCCATTGTCGGATCGGCTTCGGCGTAGCCCAGGCGCTGTGCCTCTTTCAAGGCTTGAGCATACTCCCAGCCTTGCTCTTCCATTTGAGTGACAATAAAGTTGCTCGTGCCATTGAGGATGCCATGCAGCGAGCGAATCTGGTTGGCTGACAGGCACTGAGAGATATTGGCGATGATTGGAATACCGCCGGCAACAGCCGCTTCGAACGCAATGGCTCGGCCCAGTTGCCGGGCGCGGTCGAACAGTTCGCCCCCATGCTCAGCCAGCAGGGCTTTGTTGGCCGTGACGACGTCCTTGCCCGCTTCTAGCAACCGCAAGGTGATGGTTCGAGCTGGTTCCAAGCCGCCGACCAGCATGGCTACGACTTCGATTTCGGGGTTTTTGAGGACATCGTCGAGCGAGTCGGTGAGGATCCCGGCCGGCAGATCGTAACCGCGAGGTTTATCGAGGTCTTGGACGACCGCTTTTTCCAGCCATAAGGTCCGCCCAGCATGTCGAGCCGTCCGATCGCCGTGATCGATGAGCAATCGCGCCACCCCGCTTCCGACTGTCCCTAGTCCAACGATGGCTACTTTGGTCTTTTCCATAATGTGCGGGCCGGCTACTCCACGAGGCGTGAGATCTCGCAAAAGACGTTTTCAAGCCTGCGAATATACATTCGACCTTCCCGCCGCGGAAGTAGAGCGGCTGTCCCCAGCCGCCAGCGTTCCAATCTCAAATCTCAAATTTGAAATTTGAAATTTGAAATCTGAAATCTGAAATCTGAGCCTCGGCCAGCGAGGCGGCTTTCGCCAGCTTCCGTTCTAATCGTTATAGCCTGCGCCGGCGAGCGGCCGGAGATGAAACATAAGGCTGAAGACCCACTGTTTAGCCGCTTGCGTGCCATTCGGAGTGTACTGTTGCTTGACTTTTGAGCGCTTGTTGCTGGCAGTTAGAAATGTCCGACTATCCCTGACATGGTTGGATGCGGAAGCTGCAAGCAATTTGTTGGCCGGATTCCCCTCAGCCCGACCTGCACGTCTTCAACTTGTCTTGGTGGTCCATGCCCATGGATCAACTGGATGAAGATGCGCAGGATGCCACGCGATAGTAGCTGGATGCAGTCATCGGTTGGTTGTGGTGGAATTAGTAAGAGTCGTCTTGCAACTCTTTGCGATCGATCGCCATTGGCGATCTTCTCCCACAGCTAATGCCTTTCTGCGGCTAGCTTTGTTGCCTGGTCAGCGGCTGTACGAGTCCAGTTGATGGTTGCTCTGCTAAGGGCAGCGTACGCTCATACCAATATTGATGGGGGCCGCTTCGCGATCGATAGCAACACAGGGGCAAACAGTGTTGCAGGGGCAATCGGTCGCGAAGCCCTTTCCCCACCGCATCAGCGCGCTGAGGGTCGCGCTTTCACTCGGCAAAGATAGGGGCTGCTTCACGGCCGATAGTAACACAGGGGCAAACAGTGTTGCAGGGGCAATCGGTCGTGAAGCCCTCTCTTTGTATCAGCTGCCAAGCCAACTTGCAAAGTTTATTTGCTGATTTCTGGCTCGAATCTCAAATGGTAGGTCCTACAGTTTAACTGTCCTGCCCGTAGAGCGTCTGTACCCAGACGCTTGGCAACTGCTAACTAAAGTCTCTGCAAACCACAAAGCCAAAGCCAGTCCGTCGCGCTATAGATGCTGCTCACACCGGGGCGCCTGGGAAGGCGAGGTTCCACCGGAGCCTTGAGCTCGTGGCGGGCTTTGGGCTTCATCGAGAGATTCCGCCTGCGTCATGGCCTGCTCTCGGACACAGGTCCGCAGAACATCCTGCCGCCAGTTTTCAGTCCCCATGAATCTTCATCCACATTCCACACTGAATCCACATTCCACACTGACGGCTCGGTCGGAGCCTCGCCCTCCCAGTGTCTGCCTCAACCATTCAGTGGCCGCCGGGTTGTTCGAACTAGGCCGGCCTGACCAATAGCGACTTCATTCCCGAAGTTACCACGTTATCCACTTCTGGGCTGCACCAGGCGACGCTGACTTCGTAACCGGATTGTGGATAGGCTGGAGCGGTCGGTATGTACCAGGGACCACCGTCGCCATAAGCGGCGATCGAGACAAATCGATCGGCAGCCATCTCTTGGCCACGCAGTTGATACTCGACAAAACACTCCGCTGGCAGATGCACCAGCGAAACGTGGTTGATATCCAGGCAAGACAGGACGATCGGTATCTGCCGCGCATGTCTCCGGATCCAAGAGACCGTGTAGGCAGGCCGACTGCGATTGACTATGCTCTGCTGCGGGTTTTCGATCTCGGCCATGATCGCATCTTCCTGCCAGCGTGGGTCGGTTGCGGGTAGGATGTCGCAAGTCTTCCAGCTCACGGTTTCGATTTTCTGCGGCTGCAGTTGAGCTTCAGACGCGACCATGGCGGCGTAGATACGATCAGCCAGTATCTGGCGCATCGGAGGCGATCCATCGTTGTATTTGCCCGCACCGATGTTGCCTCCACAGCCATTGAAATAGAGGTGAGTGCAGCCAGGCTGGTCGCCTTGTCGCCGTTTGCGAGCCAGACCACAGAAGTCCGAACTGGCTCGACCATCGCCGTAATAGCTCATCGGATGACAAGCATAGTAATGGCAAGCCGCCAGTTTCCGCTGGCCAGCGTAGAAGGCCACTGTCTTGAGATAGGGATCGATCAAGCCTTCCGGCAACGCCCGCAAGGCCGGGTCGGCACAGGAGCTGCTGCGGCTGGCCCGCACTTTACCATCGTCACCCAAGATGCGGCGATTGGCGGCCACTTCCAGCACCTCCGCCTGGCCACTGGCTATGTGCGTTACTTGTTCGCCTTGATGAATCGCTTGCCCTACCGAGATCCGCGCCGCATCCAAGCAGCGCTGAAAGAAGTCCAAATCCAACATCGAGGGCAGCGTCTTCTGGGCCGCCACAATCTTGGCCGCTTCCAGACAAGCAAACGGTGCGTTGTGTTGATGGACCACTTGCACAGCCACTCGATCAGGTGTCGTCCCGGCTGCTTCGGCCATGGCGGTTCGCCAGGCCAGGTGAGCTTCATTGAGCAAGCCAGTCCAATCGACCGAACAGATGATGATCGGCTGGCCCGCGCCCATGATCACCAGACCGATAGCTTCCAGCGGGTCGTCATAGCCCTCGATCGGCTTGATCCAGTTTCCACAGCAACCATGCCCCAGCGGCGGCGTCACATCGAATCGAAACGGGGCCACATGCAACTCGCTCACGCGATGCTCGTCAACTCGAGGTGCCGACTGATAGCCCAGTGATACACCAGGTAACGCCAGGCCGGCCAAAGTCGCACTGGTCAATCCTACAAATTGGCGGCGTTGCATACTCTAACTCCCCCTCAGGCCATCCTAATTCCAGTGGTCATTACTCCGATATACTATAGCCACTGGCTCAGCCAGATACTCGCTCTCTCTTACCGCGTGATGCAACCAACCATGAATCGATTCTTGGTAGTCTTCTTGTTCATGCAACTGCTGACTGGCAGGCTGCCAGCCCAGAGCGAGCAGCGATGGCCAGGCCTGGTGGCTGAAATCTCCGATGGCACCAGATCGATCGAGCGCTGGGAACTGGAACCAGTCATTCATTCCAGCCAGAGCAATCCATATGACCAGCGACTGGACCCCGCGCGGCCGCTGCACGTTCGATTGACAGGTTGGCTGGAGATCAAAGCAGCAGGGCGCTACTCAGTCGCCATCTATGCTCACGGCAAGTGCCGCGTCGAACTCGATGGACAAGCGATTGTGGCTGGCGACAGCGAGGCGCCTGGCTGGTCGAGCAGTCAACCGCAAGAGTTAGCTTTTGGGTATCATCGCATCGCAATCGATTATCAAGCAGCGGATACCAGCGGCCTGATGAAACTGTATTGGCAGGGCCCGGGTTTCCAATTGGAACCGCTCTCGTCGCGTTATCTCAGCCACCTGGCGGAGCGACACCCTGACGACTCCTTTCAGCGTGGCCGGTTGCTGTCACATGGCTTGCGATGCACGGCCTGTCACAAGGATAACAACGATGCCTACATCTACCCCGCGCCGCCAGCGGCCGAACTAACCAGGCTGGCTGGTAACATCGATTCAGCCTGGTTAGTGGATTGGCTGAGCCGACCTGCGTCGCTGCCCGCGCAGGGGCAGCTGGATGATGACGAAGTCACCAGGCGTATGCCGCACCTGCCGATCGCTCGCGAAGAAGCAATCGATATCGCGGCGGCGCTGCTGGCCGCTTCCGAACCGACACCCGCAGACTCAAGCCCCGAGCCGGGAACACTTCAACGCGATCAGTCAAGCAAAAATGGCTCAGCCAACGGCAAAAAGCCGGCGCAATCGGAGCCAGCCGAGCCTTTCGTGGCTAACGCGAATCGGGGACGAGAGTTGATGCTGACCGGCGGTTGCCTGGCCTGCCATAGTTTGGATCAGGCCGGTTTGGCTGCGCGCGACGCGGAGGATGAGAGTGAGGCCGCGCCCGAGCGTCGGCTAGAATACTTTACATGTAAAGTATTTAGCGGCGGGGAGCTGTCGGCAATTGGCCACAAACGTCCGGGTGACTTTTTCCCCCGCTGGTTACATCAGCCGCAATCCATCAACTCTGCCCATCGCATGCCGCGGCCCGAGCTCAATAACGAACAACGCGCGGACCTGGCCGCCTATCTAACGACACTCACTGCTGGTGATCAACCGCGCCCCGTAACTGCCGCTGGCAAGGTGCAGCCCGGTCAGCGGCTGATCGCCCTCCATCGCTGCGGCCAATGCCATGCGCTGCCTGCATCGCTTGGCTCGCCAGCCGCAC
Organism: Ottelia alismoides; assembly: GCA_037367405.1. Taxonomy (NCBI): domain Eukaryota; kingdom Viridiplantae; phylum Streptophyta; class Magnoliopsida; order Alismatales; family Hydrocharitaceae; genus Ottelia; species Ottelia alismoides. Next base: position 7,412,869 of record JAZKJV010011400.1, on the reverse strand, counting down.
TGGCCAAACCACTGTCGGCCGGCAGCGATTGGAATCAGAGTTGCCTGACACTTTCCCCGGCCAAGGCTGGCATGCCTTACTATGCGCTCACGGCCAATCAAGCCCAGGCACTTAGAACCTACTGGTCACAGAAGTTCACGGTTGTTTCAGACAAGGAGGCAGCCAACGACACGGTCAGTGTGCCCACGGATTTGCGATTGGCCGAACGCAATTGCCTGGCATGTCATGCGCGCGATTCAGGTCAAGGTCTGGCCCGCAACACACGACGGTTGATCGACGACCAGCCTGAACTGGCCAGCCGGTTGGCGGGATTGTTGCCACCATCGCTGTCGGGTGTAGGAGACAAACTGCATCGCGGAGCCTTGATCGCCGCCATCACTCGCGCGGAGGAACCGTTGCGTCCTTGGTTAGAGCTACGCATGCCTCATTATCAAGTAAGCGAGGCAGAACTGGGGGAGCTGGCCGACTATTTCGCTGATCGCGACCAGATTCCTGAAGTACCTTCGGCGACCCGCCCTGCTCTGCCCGATGATGTGGTCACCAGGGCGGCTGCCGGTCGGCTGGTAACTTCGGAAGGCTTCGGTTGTCAGAGCTGTCACAAAATTGGCGATCAGGCAGCCCCTGCGGTAGCCATTGGCGCGCGCGGGACAGATCTGACGATGCTCGGCCAGCGTATTCGACGGAGCTGGTTTGACCGCTGGGTTCGCAACCCAGTGCGCATCGTCCCGCGCATGGAGATGCCTGCGATTCAAATCGCGGTGCATGGCGTGTTGGACAACGATTTGGATCGGCAGATCGATGCCGTTTGGGAAATGCTGAACGTGCCTGGTTTCCAGCCGCCCGCGGCTGCTCCCGTACGCATCGTGCGCGGCCACAACGATCCCAAGCTACCCAACGAAGTGGCTCATGTACTGACTGATGTATTGGAATCGAAACAAACCAAGTATCTCCGGCCGTTGATCGTGGGCTTGGGCAATCGTCACAATGTTCTGTTTGACTTGAAGCGTGCCCAGCTGAGTGGTTGGTGGATTGGCGATACAGCCCGACAACTAACTCGTGGCAAAGCCTGGTACTGGGAAGCCGGTGCTCCGCCGCTGGGCGGACAACTGCAATCGATGCTCCGCTTCGGACTGATTGATAACCAAGGCCGTCAATTCTGGCCATACTCGCCGGAACAGTTTGCTGTAGAACTCGACGAACTTGAACATACCGCCACAGGTGTTCATGCTGCATTGCGAGTCTACCTGGCTCATCAAGATGCGCGTCAGATCCTGCCCGTGCAGCTGCACATCGATCGTCATCGACAGGTCGAAGCTCAGGCCGAGCCAAATGAAACTGGTATCGATATGGTTCTCACTTGCCAGCCGCCTGGTGGCTACTGGTTGATCGTCGGCTTGTCAGGTGAGTTGCCTTCCTGGCAACTTGCCGATACTGAATCCCATTATGGTACCGCTATAGATCAAAGCTCGACGATAACATTGGGCTCGGTTACTCAGATTGAACCGGTAGCAGCGCGAGTCCTTCGAATTGAGCACGATCCGAGCGGAACAGTCAAGATGCGACTGGCACTAACCAGTACCTGGCCTGTGGATAGCGTGACCTTAGATACGGTGCCCAGTTCTTCGGGCCCCAGTTCTTCAGCGCCCAGTTCTTCAGCGCCCAGTTCTTCGCTGGCCGGCTCCTCTAGCCCAGTCTCATTGCCCGAGAGTGGCAGGGATGCTCGAGCCATTCCAGTGGAGTTGGCAGTGGTACCGGGATTTCGAGCCATGCAATTGCCGCTGCCACGTACCGAGATGCCCGCAGCGCTGGCCTGGTATCGAGGCCAGTTGGCCGTGGGCTCACTAAAAGGGCGCGTCTGCCTGGCTGTTGATTCGGATAACAATAGCTGGCCAGACCAATGGCAAGCCATTAGCGATAACTTACCCACGCCTTATGGCTTGGCGGCGACGAACGATGGGTTGGATGTGTTGGTCAAGTATGGCTTGCTGAGATTGCGCGAGCCAGCGACAAACGAATTGGTCGACCAACCATGGCACACGATAACTTTGGCTGATGGCTGGGGATATACCGCCGACTATCACGACTGGGCCGTGGGCCTGCAGCGCGATCGAGCGGGCAATTATTATCTGGCCCTGCCCTGCCAGCAGGATAATCGCAGTCCCAGCGAGGCGCGCTTGCGCGGCACGATCCAAAAACTGATTCCGCAGTCGCCAACCAGCCAAGACCCGCGCGCCTTTCGCTTGGAAACGCTCTCGGCCGGTCAACGCTTTCCGATGGGACTGGCCTTGGATCGTCAGGAGCGGTTGTTCGCCAGTGACAACCAGGGAAACTACAACCCTTTCAACGAGATCAATCACATCCAAGCGGGCAAGCGATATGGTTTCATCAACAAACTGGACGCCCGCCCCGATTTCAAGCCACCCGCGGAGTCACCGGCTATCAACTTGCCTCATCCCTGGACGCGTAGCGTCAACGGAATTTGTTTTCTGGACACACCAGCGAATTTACCTGGGCCGCTATTTGGACCATTCGAAGGCCATTTGATCGGTTGCGAATACAACGGTCTGTCGCTGATCCGGATGAGTCTCGAAGAGGTCAATGGCGTGATGCAAGGAGCCGCGTATCTCTTCTCGCGCCCCGCAGAACCAGGCGAACCAACTTTCGAAGGTCCCGTTGTTTGTGCAGTTTCGCCCCGCGGCACACTGACAATCGGTAACATTCACGATAGCGGTTGGGGCGGCGGTCAAAACACAGGTTCGATTGTTGAGTTGACACCTACTGGCCAGTGGCCGCTGGGCATCGCTTGTGTCAGGGCTCGCCCCAGCGGTTTTCGTATCGAATTCACTGGCCCGGTCGATGCGCAAGCGGCAGTCAGAGCGAGTAGCTACGCGATTCGCTCCTATCGACGTATCTCCACTCCGGCGTATGGTGGTAATGACGAGGACCAGCGGCAAGAAGAGCTTGTCAGTATCGAGCTCGATCCAGAGTTAAACGCAGTCGAAGTGGAACTCGTCGAACTGCGTCCTGAGTTTGTCTATGAAATCCAAGTGGGAAACATCGGTGGACAACAAAAGCTGTTTCCCAATCAGGCGCATTACACGCTCAAACAGATCCCGCGGTGAGGTGGCTGTAGAGCCGGCTCGCTCGAGCCGTTAGAACCCCGTGTGAGCGGTGTCAACAGCCGACAGACTGGTTCTGGTTTTGTTGTTTGAAGAGATTTTGGTCAGTGCTGCTAGCGTCTGGGGACAGATGCTCTACCCGATTACAGCGCTGCCAGGATGGACTTCAGGTACTCGAACGATTTAGCGGCGGAACTGATTTGGACGCGCTCGCCGACGGCGTGATTGCCTTTAATGGTGGGACCGATCGAGATGGCGCTCAAGCCCGGCAGCTTCTCGATCAGCAAACCACATTCGAGCCCTGCATGCACGGCATGGACTTTCGGTTCCGACTTGAATAAACGCCGATACTCTTCAATCGCAGTCTTTAGCAGTTGCGAATCGAGGTGCGGTTTCCAACCGGGATAACCATCGGCAAATTTGACTTCCGCACCCGCCAGCCCGGCAACGCCTCGGATCGACTCCGAAACATCTTTCAAGGCTTCTTTGGTCGTACCGCGTACACTGCAGACGACCTCGGCGGCCGCACCGCTATCGAGCTTGATAATTGCCATGTTGCAGGACGACTCAACCAGCACCGGGATCTCCGGCGTCATTTCGCAGATGCCGGTGGGCAGGGCCAGCAAGGTATCGAGCAATGCCCGTGTGTTGGCAGCGCTCAAACACTGATTGGCAGCCGAGGCGGACTGCTGAGTGCAATGGACCTGATTGTCGCGGGCTGCATAGAGCGAATTAAACTGCGTCAGGCAACTTTCGATACAGGCCTTTACTTTGTTGAGTTGATCCGGCTTGACGGCGAGGGTGGCTCGGCAAGTATCTGGTATTGCATTCCGCCTGGAGCCACCGTGGAAGTCAACCAGCCGCGCGCCGGTGGCGATAACGATCGCTCGCAGCAGTCGCGCTAACAGCCGATTGGCATTAGCGCGGCCTTGATTGATTTCAACGCCCGAGTGTCCGCCTTTCAAACCATCCAGTGAAACCACGATACATGAATCGTTACCCACGCTTTCCCATTGACCGCTCCAGTGGAGCACCGCATCGCGGCCGCCGGCGGCTCCGATAGTGATCTCATCATCGTCTTCGGTATCGATATTGATCAGTTGCTGGCCAGTGAGTCCGAGTGCAGTGGGGTCCAGTCCGATCGCGCCCGTCATGCCTGCCTCTTCGTCGATCGTGAAGAGCAATTGCAACGGTCGAGGTCGATCGCTGGATTCCGCCAGGGCCATCATCATGGCTACGCCCAATCCATTGTCGGCACCAAGGGTCGAATAGGGCGCGATAATCCAATCGCCTGCGTCGTTGGGTTTCAGACGCTTGCTATTGCTGGGGTCTAGATCGCCACGCACCGTCGGGATCTTGCCTTGTGATGCATCCGCTCCGCCGTTATCACCGCTGGCAGTCACGGAAACGATATCCACATGGCATTGCAGAATGATTGGCTGTTTCTGCTCAGACCCAGTTGCCGGGACATGCACGACCAGGTTACCGGTCGCATCGCGTCGACTGACAAAACCCAGACCATCGGCCCAGCGGTTCAGCCAGTCGATCGCAGGCTTTTCTTCTTTCGATGGCCGCGGTACACATACCAGTTCGAAGAATCGCGTCCAAACTAGCTTGGGTTCTGGTAGTGGATATGTTGGCTGCATGGAGTGGATAGACTCTGGTAAAGAAACGATCAACCGATTACGGCATAATGAAACGCATCAAGTCGCGTACTTCCTGAGGCTTGAGTGTATCAAGAATTCCTTCGGGCATCAGGGACTTGCCGGTATCTTTCATGCTCTGCACATCGGCTTTGGCCAGGGTGACCAATTCTTTATCGGTTTGCACGACGATCGTCTGCTCGGTTTGCGAGACGATGGCACCAGTCACAATTCGGTTGTCCTCGAGCAAGATAACCGAGGTCGTGAACTGTTTGGGCACCACGGCGCTCGGATCGATCATGTTGATCAACAAGTACTCGAGGCTGCTGCGATTGGCGCCGGTCAAATCAGGACCCACCGTCTTGCCCTCGCCATACAGCTTGTGACAATTGGCGCAGTTCTTTTTGAAGATCTCGGCACCAGCCGCTTTATCACCTTGCTGCACATAATCTGCCGTTAGCTGCTTCTTCCATTTTTCAATAGCGTCCAAGCGAGCTTGTGGGGTGTCTTGCACGATGCCCCACTTGGTATCGAGCACACTCTTGATGTGCGCATCTCCCAGTGCCAGCAATTGGCGGACCTGTGATGCGCTCAGATCGCGAGCATCAATGTTGCCGGCTTCGATGGCAGTTACCAGTTCCGTGGCATAAGCAGCCCGGCTGGCGAGCGTGTCGAGGGCGCGCTGTTTGTTACCATCTTTGAAACCTGCATAACGATTGATCAGTTCCCTGGCGGTCGCTGGATGATCAAACATCCGCAGGGCATCGATGGCCACATCCACCACGGCGCGATCGCCCAGCAGGTTGAAGAGCATCGGCAGCGATTCTGTATCTTTGGCTTGAGCCAAAGCGCGAATGGCATTTTCGCGGGCCGCCGGATCGACATCGCCAGCTCCTGCCAGTTTGCGCAGCTCGCTCATCGCTGCTCCGTCACCAAAGAGTACCGAGATACCGCCGATCACGTTATTGAGCCGCTGGTCGTTGAACTGGCGCAGTTGAGCTTCGACTGCCGACCATGAAGAGGGTGTTGGTACGCGTGCGCGGCCAGCCCAGCCGAGTTTGAACGATTCGAGCAATCCGGCCGCTTCCGCTGCATTCTTGGTCTTGGCGGCGCGCTGCGCGATCCAGGATAAAGTGGCCGCGATCAGTTCAGGTTGCGAGTCTACTTCATGCGCGCGGCGACGCACGGCAAAATGCAACAGCTTGGCATTGCCCGCCACAGCGTCCAGCGCGGCCGCTTGAGTAACCACCGGCTCGATCCCATACCAGGCCATCAAGGTCAAGTTGCTTTCGGCAGCGATCGCTCGAGCATTCTCTGGACAGTTGAAGATGGTTGCAGCCAGTTGCCAGCGCGGCTCGCCTGAATACTTTTGAAGCACCGATACCAGGGCCAGCAGTACATTGGCTGGTTGTGGCTGGCTGGCCAGTTGCTGTAGTCCGCGCAAATGATGCTGGCGACTGGCGTCATCGGCTGCTGATAGTTGAACCGCATAAGCCACGGCCAGCGGCTCCGATCCTTTCAAGGCTGCGTCGATCAGCTCGGGCGTATTCAGACCCAAGGTCTCGCGCAGCAGCAATGACTTGAACGAACCATCCGTGCCTACCTTCTTTACATCGACAGCCTGGCCGGCCGAAACGGCTTCTTGTTGCAATCGTCGCGCATGCCGTCCCCACCAATCGAATGCAGCCACATCAGCCGTCTTTAGCCTGGCTGCAAAATCGGAGCTCTTCTTCGGCTGACCATACGCGATTCGGTAGATGCGACCGCTGGTGCGATGGATGCCGTCATGGTCATGGCACTCACCCATATCGGACCAGTCGGAAACATACATGGCTCCCTCTGGTCCCAGTTTGATATCCACACCGCGGAACCAATTGTTCTTGACGATCAAGAAGTCCGGTTCACGTCGACCGACGTAGCCACTGCCTTCGCGATCGAGACGATTGATATTCACGCGCCGACCATGCGTGTTGCACATGAAGATCTGGTTGCGATACTTGGCTGGAAAATTATCACCGTGATAAATCATGCCACCCACGTGCGAGTGACCGCCGCCCAGATCGTTGGCTACTCCATCGCGACTTTCCGTCCATTTGGTCTTGGTATCCCAGTGGTAATGATCGGCGGTCATGTCCATCAGTTCGTAGGCGTGAGGATTGAAGTCCTGGCCATACATTCGCTGATAGTGCGCACCTGGAATCACATGCCAGAGGTGGCCTTGAACGTTGTTGGTCATGAAGAACTGGCCATCGACGTTGTAATCCAAGCCCCATGGATTGGTTGTGCCGTTGCAGACAACTTCGACCAGCTTGCGCACCGGGTGATAACGCCAGATGCCGCAGTTCAATTTCGGACGAGCTTCGATCGGTGTCCCCGGCGCTCCAGGATAAGAAGTGTCAACGATGCCATGTCGACCGTACAACCAACCGTCTGGTCCCCAAGTTAATCCGCTGACAAAGTTGTGGCCACAATCTTTGCTCCATCCATCCAAGACGATTTGAGGCTCTGCATCGGGCACATCATCGCCATTGCGGTCGGCAATAAATGACAAGGTTCCATCGTTGAGAATCCAGATACCACCGAAGCCCCAGATAACGCTGGTCAACATAAAGCCGCGGTCCCAGAAGACTTTGCGCTGGTCATGTCGACCGTCACCATCGGTGTCTTCCAGGATAATGACCCGGTCACGCAATTTGGTTTCGTACGGTCCGCCGCTGTAGCTGTAGTTTTCGGCCACCCACAATCGCCCGCGATCATCAAAGTCCATCGAGATCGGTTGCTGGACGTCGGGTTCACCTGCAAACAGCGTCGCCTGAAACCCAGCGGGCACTTCAATCAGCTTGACCATCTCTTCCGGAGAAGGCGGATGCTGTCCAGGTGCTTCCGTATTGAAGATCTTCGGAAATTCATCATCCGCCAACAGCGGAGCCGTCAACAGCCAGCAAACAAGCAATATGCGACACATAAGCGAAGGTTCAAGGGTGGAAGGTGTGGGGAGGCTTTAGGGGTTGGGCCTTGGGCTTCAGGCTTTGGGCTTTAGACTTTAGGTGTTGGGCTTTGGGCTTTAGATCTCAAATCTCGAATCTCAAATTTGAGATTTGAAATTAGACATCTCGAATTTGAAATCAGTGTTGCGTAATGAACTGCAGGAGGTGGCTTAGGTCTTGATCGTTGATTAGTTCTGCAAAATTATCGGGCATGAGCGAGCGGGTGGTGTCTTTGCGGGTGGCAATTTGCGACTTGTCGATCATCTGCGTTTTGCCATCGGTGCCGACCAGTTCCAGATCACCCGCTGCGGTTTCCCTTACCAGGCCGACGATGACTCGATCGTCGTCCATTAGCAGCGAGGTCATGCGAAAGGCTTTATCGACGTTGCGATTGGGCAAGAGAATATCTTCGGCCAGGCGGTCAGGTCCACGCGCCGCGGCGCCGTCCAGCTGCGGGCCGACCAACTGACCAGCGCCGCGCAGTTTGTGGCAATTGGCGCAGTTCTTCTCGTAGATCAGCTTGCCCTTATCGAAGTCACCAGCCACTGCCTTGAAGGCAGCGACGCGATCGACGATGGCTTGCTCTGCCTGGCTGGGGGCGGCGCTGGCCGCTTCGCTCAGCTGGATTAACCTGGCTGCGTCAGCATCATCTGGGGAAGCGCTCAGAACTTCCTTGATGGTGCGCAACGATTGCGGGGAAACGCGGCCTTCATCAACCAGTTGCAGCAGCAGTTGCCGGCCCTCGCTACTGCCGATCAGTCCGCGGGCCATGATTGTTTGCTGCGGTAGCGTCAAACGCGAAGCGATCTCGGTACCCACTTCTTTGCAGGCCTGGTTGAATTCACTGCCCGTTCCCAACGCCAGCGCCGGACTGACTGCAGCCGCTTGCCCGCGCTGTACCGCGGTGTCGGCCAGCAGTTTGCCCAGTCCGTTGCCGCGCGCGGCGTTGACCGATGAAGTCAGCCGAGCGCGGCCTTCGTTGGTCAAGGCGGGAGCCTTCAAGATCTGCTCAAGTGGTGACTTGATCACCGCCAGGCCATCAGCCCCGGTGCCTTCGATCAGTTTGCCGAGCTTGACGATGGCTGCTTCCGCGCGAGGAGGATTGAGCGTGGCCAACGAGAATCCTTCGACTGCCAACCAGGCATAGGCATTACCGTCATCGCCATCGACGCACTCCAAGCGTACGGATTGCCCGGCATACTCTTTTAATTGCCAATCGACTTGGCTCAACAGATCGCTGCGCGGTGGTGCGGCTTGAGCAATCGGTTTGCCACTATCGGCCAGTACCAGTCGGACCAGGTTCTTGCCAGGTGACGGTACGTTGGGTGGACCATCGTGGCCACACAACCAGAAGGTCAGTTTGTCTGGGCATGGAAAGACCGCGGTGGCGTAGGTGCCGACATAGGCTTCGCCCAGTGGCAAGCTGGAGACAACCTTGGCAGTTTGACCATTATCGGCTCGCTTGCGTTCTTCGCTGCTCCACTTGCGACCGCCTGTGCCTTGCCAATCGACGGGCCGAGCAGCACCGGCATCGACCAGTTGAGCTGCAATCGCATTGGTGACTTTAATCAGCTTGCCATTGATGAGATCGATCAAGGGCTTGGGTACCGCTTGATGATCTTGGCGTAGTGTCGCCAAAGCCTCTAGACCAAAGCTGGTTTGCTGGTCGAGTCCAGCCTCTAGCAAACTGTCCGTGGTATCGGCTGCCGAGGGCAGACCCTGGATCAGTTGCAGAACTTGGGCGGCAAACTCGGGCTTCATGTGTTTACAGGCCAACTGCAAGGCCGGTCCGCGCAGGTTGGCTAACTTGTCCTTGCCTTGGATGACCAGTTCGAGCATGGCACCTGCAGCCTCTGGCGTGTTGACCGCTGGCAAGATGGCCGCGAAGGCTGTGGATTGGTCCTCGGGCAGGCGCTTGGCTGCGGCGTAGGCCTCAGCGGCGATCGATTGGGTTTGCAGGATGCGCTTGACGGCGATCCGCATGGCATGGGGCACAATGGCTGCATCGCCAGGTCTCTTGGCAACTTGTTCCAGTAGCGCGCTCACTTCAGCAACGCCGCCATGCTGCGCGAGCGCATTGGCTGCGGCGATGGCAACATGCGGTTGATCGCTGGCCAGAGCTGCCCGGGCTGATGCCAGTAACGTCGTATCTTTGCCTGCTTCACGTGGCAGGTCGGTCCAGATCTTCAGCGCTGCCACCACCACTTCTGCGTTAGGACTCTGGCTCTTGGCTGCCAAAGTTGCCAGTGAATCACGGCCGGAACGATGCAGTGCCCACAGCGCAGCGATTTGATGATAAGGATCTTGCGAGTTGCTCAGTCGTTGTAGTTGCTGCTGAGGCAAGTTGGCCTTCACCAATGCATCGAAGGCGAACTGGCGCGTGGTGGCATTGGGGCTGGCCAACTGAGCCAGGTGTTCGGGTGATGGGACCTTGGGCCCTTCCACTTGCGAGTGCCCGAGCGGGCGACTCTCTTTATCGCCTCGATAGACGATTCTCCAGATGCGGCCACTATTTCTATCTCGCTCTGGGTGATCCAGGCGCACTTCGTAGTGGCCGATGATCTTGTTGTAAAAGTCCGCGACATAGAGCGCACCATCGGCGCCAAGAATAATGTCGACGGGACGGAACCAGGGGTCTTCGCTGGTCATGAAGTCGGGTTCTTCGACCAGTCGAATACGATCGCGGTCCATTTCGAAGCGATTGCAATTAATGCGACTGGTCATCACATTGCCCGAGTAGAACTTGCGGCGAAACTCGGCTGGGTACTGATCGGCCATGTAGTAACTGATACCGCAGATGGCGGTGCTGCCATGCAAATGGTCCATGACCGCGGGTACAAAACCCAATCCATCATGAGGTCTACCAAAGCTTTCGTAATATCCACCGGGTACCAGCATGGTGACTGGTTTGCTGTGACAGTCGGCGGTGTACCAGTTGCCGAATTCATCGCTGGTCATGCCGAACGGGTTAACCTGGCCTGTGGTGAATTGTTCGACGTGTGATCCATCGGGTCGAAAGCGAAAAGTATTGCCGGAGATCAAGTGGATCTCGGATCCATCGGCGGCTTTGACATGCGATTGATTATTGAAACCATGGCAAGCATAGATCCAACCGTCCTGGCCGCGGCGCAGGGCGTTGATCATGCCGTGAGTATCGCGCGTGGTATCAAAGGGGCCCAGCAGCACTTGTCGCTCGTCGCATTTACCGTCGCCGTCTTTGTCTTTCAGCAACATCAAGTTGGGGATGCTGAACGCAATAACACCTTCTTCTATAGGCAAGATACCGATCGGGATGTTCAGACCATCGGCAAAGGTGGTGACGGTTTCGAAGCTGCCGTTCTGGTCTTTGTCTTCGAGGACTTTGATCGAATCACGCGGCACCTGACCAGCCGGGGCCGGATAGGGATACTCGATCGTATCGGTAATCCACAATCGACCGCGGGCATCAAAGGCCATGTTCAGTGGCTTGGAGATCTGCGGCTCGGAGGCGACCAGTTCGGCGACGAAGCCAGTAGGCAAGTGAAAGCCAGCTTTCTCCTCTTCAGGCGACAGATGCGGTGTGGGACGAACGCCTTCGCCGTAGGTAGCTGCCGGGGTCTTGGGTTCATCGGCCCCACGTTCACCGGCCAGGGCGGAAGCCAACATCGAGAGGCAAACTGCCAGACAGATCGAGTATCGGAGTCGCAACATTCGTTTCTCAGGTGGGATGAAGGAAGGTACCGCGGGCTGCCTACTCTGCCAGGTTGCCTACATCGAGCAACTGTAGATCTTCGGGTGGCAGGAATCGCGCGGGCTGATGATTATAATAGCCACTGCGCAGGCGATAGCGGAGGGTAAGCAGCCGAAAATGCGCCCGAGAAAATTCTTGCGGGATTGTCATCTGGCCGCGACGAAGTCGAAACACAAAGTCATTGCCAGCGCGATTGCACAGCACATCCACCACCTCAGCCAAGCCAGGCTCGTACTGCCCGAACTGGCTGAGCAGCTCGACGCGATCGCCCGGCAGCACATCGCACGTTGGTAACATGGTCCACATCGTCGGCTTCACCCGAACTTTGATGGAACCGTATTCAAGATTGTAGAATGCACCGTCGTAAGCCAACCGGCGGAAGACACGGCGACTGGGCACCAGTGTCAACATGGTGTCCAAGTCGTCGGGATGAATCCAAGCCGTACCAGGCTCGGGCCATGAAAGAAACGCGCCAAAGTCCGGCATATCAGGTCGATACATAACGCCACCTCAATACTCATTTTACCAATTGGAAGGCAGCGGGGCTCGTGATGTTGCGCGTTAATGGAGTGTCACCTCTCCCAGCGCAGCCGGGGGAGGTCGGAGCCCGCGTTTAGCGAGGCTCCGGGAGGGGGCCATGCGCTATGGATAACTCCTACCAAGCGCAGTGTCCCCTCCCGAATCTTCGCCTTAACGGCTCGATTCGACCTCCCCCAAGCTGCGCTTGGGAGAGGTGACACGCAAAAAAACATGTCACCCAGGGACGAATAAAAAAATATCAGCTGCTGCGCCCGGAAACACCTTTTGGTTGCACTAATCTCCCATGAATGCTAACCGATTGCCATTGCGAACCGATAACCGCATGAACCGTTTGACCGACCCCCAGTACCAGGCGAGCCTGCAAAGCGACGCGGAACTGGTGGATCTGTACGCCTTGGGCGGGCAAGAGCAAGCCCTGCTGGCGTTGATGGAACGTTATGGGTCGATGGTGGCGGCCGTGATCAAGCGCGTGGTCTTTCATGCTCAAGATGCCGAGGATGCCTTTCAAGCGACCTGGCTGGTGTTCATGAAGTCGGCCAGGAAGATCCGCCGGCAACGCTCAGTGGCCGCCTGGTTGTATGGAGTTGCCTACCGAACTGCTTGCCGCGTCCGCGCCCATTCCCGGCGTCAATCCAGTTTAGAGGATCGCGAAGTGCCAGACCAACATTGCTCCGATGAACCGATCGAACAGCTTGTACGCCAGATCGACATGGGCAACTTGGATCGCGAACTGCAATCACTACCCCAGTCGCTGCGTGAGCCGCTGTTTGAATTCTATATCCTCGGGCTGACGGCGCGCGAGATCGCGCAGCGTACCGAACTTTCCATCTCCGCCGTAGAGGGACGGTTGCGGCGCGGACGTCAGCTCTTGCGACAACGCCTGGCCAGTCGCGGCGCCAGCCTGTCAGTCTGCGCCGCAGGTATTGAATGGATGCAGACTCAAGACGGAGTGACTCAGCTGGCCACGACAGCAACGGAATCATTTACCAGTTCACCCCTGTTCAACTCGCCTGAAAAGTTAGGCGAGCTAGATGCTTATCTCAACCAAATTGTCACCGGAGAAAGTGCCATGGTCACATCCAGCGCAAGCAAGTCCTACGGATTCTGGGCCACGCTCGGCCTGGCGACAGCCACCTTAACAATCGCCGCCATGGCGTCCCAACTGGATAGTTCCTCTGGCAGCCAGAGCGCCAGTTCACCACCCAATGCGGCTCAGGTTGTTCAACCTGTCGAAGCCGGTGAGCCAACGACGGACAAGTTGGAAATTGCCGCGGGCGAAGGGGCTAGTGCGGCTGCCCCAACGGAAGATCCATTTGGCACCAGTGATTCCAGTAACCCATCGAATTCTCAATCAGATTCAAAAGACTCCAAATCTAACCCGTCTCGGTCCAGCGCACGTGATTGGTGGATGAACAGTCGAATCGAATATGAGCAGGCGGAATCAATTCGCGACAAGCTTAGCCAGCCCATCGAAGTCGACTTCGTCAATATACCGTTTTCAGCGATGATTCAGTACTTTGAGGATGAGCGTGGCGTGGACTTTGTCGCAGATGAAGCAGCCATAGATTTTCCTGTTACATTACAGTTAGCCAGTGGATCGGTACGCGACGTCTTGGACCTGGTCCTGGAAGAACATGATCTAGCGTATGAAGTGCATCCTACCTACATTCGCATCGTTGGAATCGATCTGCAACGCCCCTCGGTGCGCAGTTATGAACTGCACTCGTTCGTCAAGACACCTCAGCAGGCTAAGGAGTTGGTTGAATCCCTGTCAATCATCTGCAAGACGCTGGAGAGTGGGGAGTGCGTTGTTCTGGGCAGTACGTTGATCGTCAACGGTAGCGAAGACCAGCACCGCGAGGTTGAACGGGTGTTGATTACCGTACCGGGCAGCCCATACGAAAACTAAAAGCCGACTCAAATTCCAATGGGACTGCATTGGCGCTCGGGGCCCAAGGCTCGGGTGGAACCTCGCCCTCCCATGCCCTGCGCTTGGGAGAGGTGACACGCACAGAACACGTCACTCCAAAACGTATGCCAAGTGACGCTGTCCGATTAGTTGCCCACCAACATCAGTCGAGCTGTTTGACCACCTGCGCATTTTCAACTGTCCAAATGATCAGCTTGCCATCTTGGCCGCCGGCCATGACTTGTTTGTTATCGGGCGTGAGGCAGAGAGCGTACAAGGCGCTGGCTGAACCGCCGAAGTTGCGTACCGTTTGACCATTGGCTCCTTCGACCAGCCTGAGCGTATTATCAGCGCAAGCCGCCAGGAACTGACTGGTTTGCCCGACGTAACTGAGACTGGTGATCTCTTTGGCAAAGCCAGCGACGGTGCGTTGTTGTTCGCCGGTGATCGTGCTCCAAACCTTCACTGTCCCATCGGCGCTAGCGGAAGCCAGGATATTACCACTGTCTTGCCAGGCAACTGAAAGAACGTGATGCGTATGTCCTTCCAGGCCCCAGCGTTGTTTGCCGGTAGCCAGGTCAAATACGCGTACCAGTTTGTCGGCACCACAGGTCGCCAGTTGATCGCCACCAGGCGAGAACGCCATATCCAGAACGGTGTCGCTGTGAACTTCACCCAAGTCTTTGACCAGCGATCCATCCTGAACGCGATAGAGTTTCACATCGCCAAAGCGACTGGCTGGTCCGCTGCCGATGGCCAGTGTTTGACCGTCCGGCGAAAAGGCAAGCGCCGTGATGCGATCGCTCAGCTGTGAGGCAGGATCGGTTTCGCTGCCGATAGTGCGTTGCAAAATCCAGTTCGAATCACTATTCCAGATGCTCAGCGGTGTGCCGCTGGAGGCAGCCATCAAGATCCGGCCATTGCCGATAGCCGATCCCAGGCCTGGAGCATACTTCAGTTCCATCGATACTTGTCCAGCGGCCACGTTCACGACCGTGATCGCACCCTGCTTGCGTCCGACGATCAGTTCCTTGCCCGTGGAATCGAAGTTGAACGCCACAGGTACTTCTTCGCGTACCACCTTGGCCTGTTCGGTCAACGTAGTTGAAGCAGTTTGTAGCGTTGCCAATTGTGTCTTGCCTTGCTCGACAATGGCTTGTTGAGCCGGGATGGCTTGGGCTGCGCGGTTAGCCGAATCGCTGGCCGCGCCCAAGGCTTGTTCTTGTTTCTGCACCGCTTCCATGGCTGCATTCTTGGCGGCCAGCAGTTCGGGCTCTTTCTTCTTTTTCGCATCGATGTCGGCGGTCAAAGTTTCGATGCGCTTCATTTGTTCGGCGATCATGGCCTTGGCTGCTTCGATACCTTGCTCAGCATCTTTGATGCCTTGAGTGTTGGCATCATACTCGGTGACTTTGGTAGCCAGTGCAGCCGCGGCCTTGTCGCGCTCTTCGGTCACTTTCTTGACGGCTTCGACTTCTTTTTGATGCGCCGCTTCCAGTTCCTTGATCAAACCAGCCAGGCGATCGACTTCGGC
The DNA here is from genome assembly GCA_037367405.1 of Ottelia alismoides. NCBI lineage: Eukaryota > Viridiplantae > Streptophyta > Magnoliopsida > Alismatales > Hydrocharitaceae > Ottelia > Ottelia alismoides. Next base: position 7,397,407 of record JAZKJV010011400.1, on the reverse strand, counting down.
CGATTGTCGGGCCACGGCTCGACTGCTGCGAGCCACTTCGCGGGCCATCGATGTTTCTGGTACCAACACCGCCAGTTCTTTGCCGTCGGCCACGTTCCACAGCCGCACCGAGCCATCACTGCCGAGCGACGCGACCTGCGGTGCCTTGGGGTGTACGGCTAGTTTGGTGACAGCGACGGGACTTTTCCAAGTTGCGATGACTTTGCCTTCCAACGCATGCACCGCGCGGATAGTGCCATCAGCTTGGGATACCAACAAACGTAGCGGATCACCAGCCATCGCTGCGATGGCCGTGGCTGGTGGAATAGCTTCGGCCAAGTCTTTCTTGGCAAATGCCATTGCTCCACCTTCGTCAGCTTGAGCGACCCACAACTGCACCTGACCGTCGGTCAGTTGCACGGCAATTCGATCAGCCGCCAGCGCAGCCACAGCGCTCACAGGGGCACCGGCCGAAAATGACAGGCTCTTGGGAGCTGTACCGGCGGGCGAGCCGGCGGGCGGCAATTGCCAGGCGGTGATGGTGTTGGCTGCATCACTGGTGACCAGCGTTGTGTCGTCGAAAGTCCAACTGAGCGCATGGATGGCCGCAGCGGCCGCTGGCAACTTCAACAGCGATTGACGAGTGCTGAATTCGATAACATCGACCGAACGATCGTCGCGCACGACCGCCAGTAACTGCCCATTGTTGGAATTGGTGACCAGGCCAGTACTGTTCTTGAGCCCAACCAGCGCCGTGGGGGCCAGATCGCGCTTCCAGATCTTGACACAACGATAACCGCCAGTGGCCAATGTGCTGGCATCGGGACTGAAGGCCACCGATTGAACCAGGTCCAGATGCGCAGTCGGCAGACCGCCGCTAGAGACGGTTTGAGGATCGACCAAAGCGATGGCCGTAGTCGCGTTGGCTTGCAAGGGCCAGTTATGGACAATGACCTGGTTGCCGCGACCAGTGGCTACGAACTGACCATCGATCGAGGCATCCATGGCGTAGATCGGTTGAAAGTTGCCAGGTACCGCTTGCCAGGTGATCGTTTCCAGCATGCCGTCATTGCCAGGCATAGCGCCGGCATCAATCCACTGCTTGACCAGTTCGATCTCAGCCGGTGTCAGCGCCGGTGCGCCAGCGGCATTACCGCGCGGTGGCATGAACGAGTCATCCGTGGCCAGCACGCGCTTGAGGATTTCACTTTCGGCACTCTTGCCCGCGACCACTGCCCCGCCACTATCGCCACCTTTGAGCAACATGGCTGCTGATTCGAGGTTCAATCCGCCTTCGGCCTTCTTGCTGTTATGACAAGCGACGCAACTGCGTTTCCACAAGGGAGCGATGTCTTTGACATAATCGGCCGCCGAGCCGGTCGTAGCCCACATCGCCATGCCGGCAATCATTGCAAGACGTATCAGATTCAACGGCCTATAGCTGGAGTGGCATATCGACCACGCGTAAGGAATAGCGTTTGTATTCATGATGAACCTATTTCTGACAGCAGCTCGACCTTGGAAGTCGGGCACAGTTTGATGGCTTGTACTAAGAATCGAAGGAGAGTTACTCGACGATGGACAGAACCAACGGCAGGTTAGCACTCAGGTCTTGGTTGTTGAACTTGTAAGTGACTTTTAATTGCAACGGGCGCTCGCCAGGTGCGGCATCAGCAGCCAGCTTGAGATGGGCAGTCGTTTGATCCATACCGGCGGCGATCGGTGGAGCCGTCAATTCGACCCCAGCCGACGCAGGCTCAAGCTTGATATCCACGGCTGAATCCAAACCAAACAAGCGTTTGATTGTTAGCGCATGATCCGACTCGGTACCACGCTTGGCTTCGATGCGCCATGCGGCCGCTGGTTCCAGTGGGGCATCGACAATCACGACACGGAAAGAATTTGTTGGCAAGAAAGTGGCAATATCTTTTTCGCCAGTTTGATCTTTCAGTTGCGTGATGCGATCGGTGACCGTTTTCAGCGCGGCAGCGACCGCATCTTTCTCGGCGGCGCGAGCCGGGTCGGCTTGGATCTTTTCCAGCGTTGCCTTGGTGGCTTCAGCTCGCTCCAAGGCTTGGGGGTTATTGCGGAACTTGACCTTGGTTTCTGTCTGGAACCAAAGGCTCCACTGACCGCTGGGCGCATCGGCTGCGATCACCAATTCGGGCTTGGCTTCGTTGACATTGCCGGCAATCGACACATCGGCTAGCGTCGTCTTGGGTGGCAGGCCCTGAGCGCGCAAGACCGCGGCTTCGGCGCCGCCCGCGCGCCGCGTTACCGTAATTGGAATCGGCAGCTTGCCACCCCGTGCCATGACCAGGGGAGCGTCGGTTGCGACCTGAAACGTTACCGGTACCTGGTCCTTGTCATTGACGAACAGCATCAACTTTTGGCTCAGTCGGCTGACCACACTATTCCAACTTGGAATGGCTTCCCAAGTCACGGCCGCGCACATGGCCTCGGTTTGAATAGGATTGGCTGGGTCCAGCGATTTGCCAACGATCTTCAGCGAGGCCAGCGCAGCAGGCGTGGGGGCAGGACAGGAAACGATCAAGTGTCCTTCATCACGATCAGCCGGAATGATGATGGGAGGGGCTACGACCCCTGCGGGCAAGCCTTCGCAGCTAACTTCGATAGGACCGGCCAGGCCATCACTTCGCAGAGCAATCACGCGCATGGCTACCGAACCGCCGACCAGCAAGTCATTACCAATTGGACGCGCGGTGGGTTGATTGTTGGTGGGATAGGCCCAAGCAGCGACCAGGTCCAACGCAGGTTGTGGACGACGAACGGCCAGAATGTACTTGCGTCCGGCTGTAGCATTGGAAGTAGCCAGTTGGTCGCGGACCAGCACGCGATAGGTCGCATCTTCAGGTGCTTCCCAGCGCAGCGATGGATCGCGCCGGACGATTCGCAGCGGCGGGCTGCTATTGGCGGCTGCGTCGTCTTGTTCAACCAGACGTGTTGAGGTGGGGCCCTGCTCCGTGGGAGTAACTTTCCATAGGCTCAAGTAACAATCGGTGCTCTCGCCTAAACTATCGGAAGCCACATCGAACCAGTAGACTTCACCTTTCTTGGCCGTGAACTGAAAGGCTTCGCCTTGTGCCGCTGCGCTAAAGGTGCCGTGAACGACGCAGGGTAACGCTACCTCCAGCGGTTCAGCGCGCGGTGCGGGCAGCGAGTAGAAGTTGCTATCGGCTGACAGCCAACGCTTCAGTGTTGCCGCAGCCAGGCTTTGAGCGGGCGTGAGCTGACCAGTGGCCGGTTGCAAAGCGGCCAGAAGTTGCGCGCGGTCAGGCCAGTTGGCTTTGGCCGGTTCCAGCACGCGGGCTTCGGCTGGGTCGACCAGCACTGCATAGAAAAACTCATCGCCACCACGATAGATGCCATCACGCAGTTCGACACGATAGTTGCCCGCTTGTTCGGCAGTAATCTCGACCAGCGCGCCGTTGGTTCCCTCGCTGCGAGCGCTGGCCAGCAAGCGACCATTGGGTGCCAGCACGCGCAGGTTGGATAGTGCGCGAGAATCGAGCCTCGCATCCAGGACATGCACCCGCACGCGCTGGCCGGCTGCGAGCGGCAAGTCATAGCGTTGCACTCGAGCAGCCGCGTAACGATCCACGACGATGTTATCCAGCGACAACACCGGAAACGGACCGGTATCATTACCGGGCTGCGGCGCGGCAATGACGGGCTTGGGGGCAACCCAGAAAACTCGCGGATGTGAAACGCCATGTCGCCCGACAGCCCAAGCCTCATAAAAGCCAGGGGCCAAGTCGCCCGCAATGGCCAGCGTGAACTTGCCATACGCAGGTAGCGTCTCGCCCGTGATAGGCTGGCTCTCGCCAGGTACGACATTGGCACTGATACCCGGATGCGAGAACACCAGTCGTTCAACGTCTTCCAGCGGTGCCGAACCGAGCACTTCCACCGATGCAGTTGCCCCGACCGAAGCAGCCGGCGGATAGAGCGACCGAAGTTGCGTCACAGGCAGTTGGCCCAAGACAGTGTTGCTCAGACCAATAGCAACTACCACCGCGCTCAGCCGGCGGATGAAGTTTTTTCCACAAGACATGGGTATAGGCAGGATGTTAAAGGCGGGAGAACCCGACGCGCTGCGCCGGCATGGGTTTGTGTCCATTATACTCAGCCGCCGGGTGTCTGTCCCCCGTTTGCCGCGCGGGCAAATCCAACTTTCTATATGGACTGACGAGCATGGGAGGGCGAGTCTCCTGCCGAGCCTTCGGCTTGCAGCGTGGACGAAGTTTCATTGGGTACGGAGGTCTGCACCAACTATCTGGTCGGTCGGTGTGAAGATAGTTTGGCTTGAGGGTTCTAGCGTCTGAGGACAGAGGCTTGACTGGCCGGACTAACTAGAGATGACGAGGGATGCTGGCCGACGCCAAAATGCCTCGCGGTGTGCGACCGCATAGAGTTGGGTACAAGCCTGGCCCTCCCACGGTAAAGCTTCGCCCTCCCGTGGATCGCTTAGTGATTGAAGAGGAACTCTTTGCTGTTGATCACTGCCCAGATTAAATCTTCGAAGGCCGCTCGCTGGTTGTCCTTCTTCTTTTCGAGATAAGCCACAGCGGTGTGAATCTCGTCGGCGGTGGGTTTGCGCGACATGGCTAGCAGATAGATCTCTTCGACCTTCTCGGCTGCGCTGCGCTGAGTGTCCGCAGCTAGCAGGGCTGCACGACCTTTATCATCGGCCAGCTTGGCTTGGACCTCTTTTGAATTGAGCAGGTGCAAGCTCTGGGCGAGATTGGCTGTCTGCACTCGTTCGCATTCACACGCTGTGGTCGATTCAGGTCGACCGAAGACGGTCAAGAAGTACGAGTTGAAGCCAGTATCGGGCAAGCTGACAGCTCGTGTACCGCTGGGCATACCTGCAAAGCCAGTCGTGGTCCCTGAAACGCGATCGATCGCATCCAGCAGCACTTCGGCTGTCAGCCGCTTGGGATAGTAGCGCGAATAGGCGGTCTGGTCTGACGAATTCTGTTCGCCGACATCTGAGGCAGATTGATAAGTGCGCGAGTTACAGATGTCGCGCACCAGACCCTTCATGTCAAACTTGGATTCTACAAAATGCCGAGCCAAGACTTCGAACAGTTCTTCATTGGAGGCTGGGTTGGTCACACGCATATCGTCTTCTGGCTCGACCAGGGCGCGAGCGAAGAAGTGTTTCCACATGCGATTAACATACATGCGCGAGAGGAATGGGTTGTTCGGACTGGTCATCCAATCGGCCAGCGCCACCCGCGGATCGCCGCTCAGTTCACCAGTCAAAGGTTCAGCATCCAGTCCGGCTGGTTCGAGTGCTTTGCCGTTCTTCGGGTTGCTGGCGCGAGGCTGGCCACCGCGGCTGACGAATATCGGTTGCTCGGGAGTTGAGCCTTCCTTGCGATTAACGTTCGAGAAGAAGGCCGCAAAATGATAGTAGTCGTCTTGAGCCCATTTCTCGAAGGGATGGTGATGGCAACGCGCGCACTGCAAGCGTTGTCCCAAGAACAATTGGGCTGCATCTTCGGTGCGAGCTTCGGTACTGGCAACCTCGCGATACCACGCAGCCGGTGGATTGGATTCGGGACTGCCCGAGGCGGTAATGATCTCGCGAACAAACTGATCATAGGGTTTATTTTGTTCAAAGCTTTCCCGGATCCATTGATGGAAGGCAAAGCTGCCGACCTGATGGCCAGGGCTGACGCGACGATTGCGCAAAATGGCGTTCCACTTCAGCGCGAAATGCTCGGCATAGTCTGGTGAATCGAGCAAGCGATCGACCAGTCGAGCTCGCTTGTCAGCGGCTGTGTCATCGAGGAAGTTGCGCGTCTCTTCGAGCGTGGGCAAGCGACCAGTGACGTCTACCGTTACGCGGCGCAGAAAATCTGTGTCGCTGCATAACGCAGTCATTGGAATACCGAGCGTCTTCAGCTTGGCCAAGACCGGTTCGTCGACATAGTTATGGGGTGCGGGCCACTGATCGATCTGGGCGCCTTGAGGCAAGCTAGCGCGGAAGACCGCTACTCGACCTTGATAGCGGGCCATGACGGCTACGTCGCCTGCGCCGGTGGATGACGTTACCAGACCCGTGGCCGAGACATTGGCCATATCCATGTTGTTGGATTCGTACTGTACGGTGCGCGTAATGTCTTCCGTCGAGCCATCGGAATAGGTGGCGATAACAGTCAGTTGTTGCGAAGCTTGTTTAGCGAGTAGACGCTGTGTTGGATTGATGGCGATCGACGTCAGCACAGGATCCTGGTCGCTGCCATAAGGCATGCCTTGCGCAATCCAGCGAGCCAACAAGCGATACTCGTGCGAATCTTTTTCCAGTCGCTGGCCACCACCGTGCGGAACTTCGTTGATGGCTTTGGTCAGCAACAGGCTGCGATCCGGTGCGGCAGGGAACAACCTGCGCCCACGCGACTCGACCACCAGGTGTTCAAAGTCCTCTTTGGGTTCAAAACCCAAGAGCGATAGCTTGAAACCATTTTGACCAGCGGCCTTGCCGTGGCAACCGCCACCATTGCAGCCGTACTTGGTAAAGATTGGAATGATCTGGTTGGGAAAATTCACCGGTGGATGTTCACCAAAACCCTTTATTACCACCGTGACATTGGCCGCGATTCCATGAGGCAAGCTCGCTTGCAAGGTGACTTGTCCACCAGCCAACGGACGCATCAAGCCATCGCTACTGATATCGACAATGCCAGCGGGCGAAGCCGAGAAAGCAACTTGCCGAGTGACATCGACTTCGCGACGACTGTTTGCCTGGCCAGTAACAATGCCTGTGATCAGAAGTTGCGCTCGCGCGTCGCTGCCGGACAGCACAAGCGTTGGTGCGCCGCCTTCGCCGGCCACGGTGTTCTCGATGCGCAGTTCCTGAACCGTTCCCAAAAGTTCGGCGGCGATACCCAGAGTCGGCAGGCTCTTGGTGGGCTCGACTGCCTGCGCAGTGGCCGGTCCCAACAGCGCAAGGCTCAAGCAAACAATCCTTGTCAAAGCGATTCGTCTAGGCATGGCTGGTTGTCTAACTAGTGGCGGGAAAGGTAGGTAGGAATCAACGCGGGCTGGAGTCAATCGCAGACTAGATCAGTTCTGCGATTGGCGTATCTTCGATCAGATACTGGGGACGCCCGACCGTATCGACCAAGGTGGTGGTGGCCACGTCGATACCCAAGTTGTGATACAGCGTAGCAATGATTTCCTGCTGGCGCACGGGACGCTCGACAGCGTATTCACCCAAGCGATTGGTTGCGCCAATCGCCTGACCGGCTCGAATACCACCGCCAGCCATAAACGCGCAACTGACTTTGGACCAGTGATCGCGCCCGGCACCATTATTGATTTTGGGAGTTCGGCCGAACTCGCCCCAGACCACGATCGACACATCGTCCAGCATGCCGCGGGCATCCAAGTCTTCGATCAAGGCGCTTAGGCATTGATCCAGCTTGCCGCCATGATCGCGCACCAGGTCAAAGTTCTGACCGTGGCTATCCCAGCGACCATAGCTGAGGCTGACCACGCGCACGCCGGCTTCGATCAGGCGACGCGCGATCAACAAGTGATCATTGCAGGTCGGCGCGCCGTCGTACTGGTACTTGTAAGGTTTACCATCGCCGTAACGCTCGACGATTTTGGGATCCTCTTTCGACAGGTCGAGGGCGTCGAGCAGTTTGCTACTGGTCAGCACGTCCAAGGCTTGCTGGCCAAAGACATCCATGCCATCCATGGAACCAGTGTTGTCGATGTCGCGCTTAAGTCCATCGAGACTGGCCAGCAACTGTTTGCGATCTTGTAGTCGATCGAGCGAGATACCGTTGAGCTTCATGTTCTCCATGCCCGGTCCATCGGGTTTGAAGGGCGAATGGCCCGCTCCCAGAAATCCAGGCGAACCTGATTCGGACCAGGGCATATGCTGGGTTTTGGCCGCCAATCCAACAAAAGGCGGTACCGATGGATCGACGGGACCGTAGAGTTTGGAAACAGCCGATCCGATGCATGGTCGGCCACCTACGGCCCGCAGGTCATCCGGGAACCAGCCACTCATGCACTGGAACGATTCATGGCGATCCTTGCATCCGACCACTGAGCGAATGACGACCGACTTGTGCATCAACCTGGCCAGTTGCGGAAAGACTTCGCAGATCTGGATACCCGGGACACTGGTATTGATCGGGCGGAACTCGCCGCGAATCTCACTGGGGGCTTCGGTCTTGATTTCCCACATGTCTTGGTGCGGAGGTCCGCCGCCCAAGAAGATGTTGATGATACCTTTGTGACTGTTTCCAGCATTTCCGCTGGCAGCTTCAGCTCGCAGGATATTGGCTAGCCCTAATCCGCCTGCGCCAAAGCTCAATCCGCCGATCTTCAGAAAGCTGCGACGCGAGATGCCATCGCACAATCGCTGACGACCACCGAGGATGGTGAGCATGGTGAATCCGTCTCAATGCAAGGTAGGAAGGTAGGTAGGAAAAATCTGTGGCGAGCCGCTCCACGAAGGCTCGGCTGCTACGTTCAGTTTGTTCGTCAGGGAACAGTTTGGGGTGGGGTCGGCCGTATGGGTAGGCGAGGCAAAAGTTGCCTCATCCTTTATTTTGGGCAGCAAAATAAGGCTGGTGCAAGTCCGGAATGGGTGAAATGCCAGCATTCTGACCGCTTTTTGCCTTAATTTAGTGCTCAGGAAACAGCTTCGGCTCGTAGCGTGTTTCCTGCAGCTTTTCGGCAATCGCCTTGGTTTCATCGGCGTGAAAGCCCTCGACAACCCAGACTCGGTCGCCATGAACTTGCACCAAAATCGGGCTGCCCAGCACAATCTTCGCGCCATCGGCCTGAGTTGCCGAAGCGTTATTGTCTGGCGTTGAAGCCGATGAACTACTGTCCGCAGTATTGTCCGCGCGATTGTCTTGGTCGCTCGCTGCGGCTGTCTGCTTTGGGCTGTCGTCGCTGTCCTCAAAGGTTGCGGGTGGTTGGCTGGTGACTTGACGAAGCTGTTGGTAGCTCGTGGCGAACTCCTGGGCGTCGGCAGGAGTATCCCAGATGCTGACCCACACCAACCCCAGTCGACCATCGTCCTGGCGAAAAATTTCGTAGCGATCGCCGTCCCAACCTTCCGAAGCGCGTTTGGCCGAGCGAAGTTTCTTGAGCAGAATGCTGGTCTGAAATTCACCCAAGCAATTGCCACCTAGGTGCTTCCAGGTGCTGGGCAAGACGGGCACCAGGTCCGGCACAATCACGCGCTGCGGTTGGTCACGCGGACTCATGTTGTACTTGTCAGGGTGCAAGATTTGTTCGGTGCTGGTAGGCAAATCTTCGTATGCCTTATGCATGGCTGGCCAGCCGCGCTTGCCAGTGACACTGACGGCGAACACCATGCCTTGAAAGTAAGGAAAGATCAAGCCGTCGCGAAAGATAGCAGGCGCCTGGCGATAGGTCGTTCCTCCGGCCACTGGCAACATAAAAGTCATCAAGGAGAAGGTTGAGCGAATGACTTCAGGATCCATCTCCGTAATGTCGCTGCTGCCACCATCCATCTCGGCCATCATCAGCAGCGTGGCATCGCCTTCGACTAAGGCTGAAAAGGCCATGGTCATGTCATCATCTTTTTCAATCAGCTCTTGCAACTTCTTCAAGTCATACAATTGGTCTTGCAGAGCGTGTGTCATTTCATGAGCCAGCGTGGTCTTCTGCTCTTGTTTGTCAAAGGCCGGCTTGGCACCCAGCAAACGTTCAAAGAAGCCCGGGTTCTGCGTACCGCCGTTTTCGCGTATCAGCACCATCTGCTTGGTTTCTGGATCATAGAACCCGGCTACTTCTTCGGTCAGCAGTTTGGCCATGATCTCCTTGGAGCTCATGTCTTTCGGGATCAGTCCCAAGGCTTTGTAGCTGGAGTCGATCAGCAGCCATTCTGATTCATCGTACTCGCGGTCCATCATGCGCAGCATCTCTGCCCCCAGTTCCTCACGCGTCAACAGCTTGGGAAGTACCTGATGGGTAAACTTCTGGCCGCGGATGCGTGAGACCACTTCGTGATAAGCTTCCGTGTACTTTTCTAGCGCCCCACCGTAGTCGGCTTGATCAGCCAGTCGATCTCCGTCTCGCACGAGTTGCTCCGCCTCTGGGCGGGTAGGCTGCGGAGGCCTGGCCTCCTGCGCAGAGACCAACGAAGCGAACAGAACGACGGTCAATAGGATTAGTGGGCGCATGAGACAGGTCTGGTTTTGGGTGAGGGTGATTGGGGATTGGAAATCTCAAATCTCAAATTCGTAGCCACCGTCGCCAGATTTTGATGTTGCGCGTTTTGTGTCACCTCTCCCAAGCGCAGCTTGGGGGAGGTCGAATCGAGCCCTTAAGGCGAAGATTCGGGAGGGGGCACTGCGCCAGGGATGAGTCAACGATGACGCATTGCCCCCTCCCGCAGTCTCGGCTAAAGGCCTCGTCTGCGACCTCCCCCAGCTGCGCCGGGAGAGGTGACATTCACAAAACGTGCAACTTCAAAATCGCCAGACGGTGGACTCATTGCGGGGCGCATGCCACCACTTGGCAGTGGTGGCTACGCGTTTCGCTGTGCCACTAGGATACTACTTATCTTTTCAACCAAGGCTCGGCGGTCAAGTGGTTTGGTGGCGTAGTCATCGAAGCCGGCTTCTAGCCTACCATTTTTCGAGCTAAACTGCGCGGCGTATGACTGTGATTCAAACAATCGTTAGCTTAGATGTAATCAGGGATTGAAGACTTTGGCTACCATTCGCATCGGGACGCGCGGCAGCAAATTGGCATTGTGGCAGGCCGAATGGGTTGCCAGCGCGCTACGTGCCCATGGACACGATGTACAGTTGACGATCATCTCGACGCAAGGCGACGTGTCTACCCAGCCCCTTTCACAAGTTGGTGGTCAGGGCTTGTTTACCAAGGAGATCCAGCGCGAATTGCTGGCTGGTCGCGTCGACGTCGCTGTCCACAGCCTCAAAGACTTGCCGACCTTACCTGTGCCCGGTTTAACGCTAGCCGCAGTGCCAGAACGCGAAACAACCGACGATGTACTGGTCAGCCGATCAGGGCAAAAGTTCGAGCAGCTGCCCTCGGGGGCCAAGGTAGGCACAGGCAGTTCACGACGCATGGCCCAACTCCGCTGCTGGCGCAGCGATATCGAAGTGCTGGATATTCGCGGCAACGTAGACACGCGTTTGGCCAAGCTGGCTGCCGGGGAATACGATGCGATCGTGCTAGCCGCAGCTGGCCTGACGCGATTAGGCTTAACGGATCGTATCACGGAAGTGTTGCCTGTGGAGCGGCTGCTGCCAGCCGTTGGTCAAGGCGCCTTAGGATTGGAATGCCGCAGCGACGATTCGGCCACCGAGGCCGCTTTGAAACAACTCGATCACCCTGCCTCGCATGCGGAAGTGTTGGCTGAGCGCAGCCTGCTACTGTCGCTCTTGGCTGGCTGTCTGGCACCGGTGGCCGCGCGTGGCCAGGTGGTCGATAGCCAGGTTCACTTGACAGCTCGTGTTCTAGCCCTAGATGGTTCGCAGGTGATTGGTGGATCGGTCCGTGGTGGTATGGAACGAGCGGCTGCACTCGGTAAACAGTTGGCCGAGGATATGCTAGCACAAGGTGCCGCCGCCTTGATCGCGGCCGCTCGCAAAACCGATTGATCTCTCTTTGGCTGGGCATCCGAAAATAGTAATGTAGCCCCAAGCGTCTTGCTCGGGGGCTATGCTAGCGTTCCATGGATGGGTGCCGATTAATGCGAGCCAAAACTGGTCTTCTCTACCTGTGCTTGTTGATCGCCGCAGGTTGTTCGCCGCTGCGCCCCCGATCAATCGATTGCTCGCGGCCGATACTGTCGGAGGAGCTGCGCGATGGCAGCCCGCAAATCCAACGCGGCCAACCACGCAAGGTCATCGATACGGTTGGCTGGGTGATTGGTATCCCTGGCAAGATTCTCATCTGGAATCGCCGTGTAGATAATCACAACATCAGCACGCACACCGAAGAAGCCATCCACAATTACTTGATCTGCAATTCGCTGGATACGACGCGTGTGCGCATCAATCAATATGCGCCCGGCGATGATTGGCGGCGCCTGGTTAAGAACAAGAAAGTCGCGGCCCCGTGGCGCTACACCTTCGGGACCGTGGCTACGCTGGTTGAAACGATTCTCCCTGGTCGGATTATCGGTGGGGATCATTATAATCCGTATACCGATACGATTCACTTGTATTCCGACATACCGGCGATTGCCATTCACGAGGCCGCGCATGCCAAGGACTTTGCTCGACGCAAATACAAAGGTACCTATGCGGCGCTGTACTGCTTGCCACTGGTGCCCTTGTACCACGAATCACTGGCCAGCGGCGATGCGCTTGACTGGATCGAGCTGAATCATGCGCCAGCCGAACAGCGCGAGGCGTACAACGTTCTCTACCCGGCCTACGGCACGTACGTGGGTTCTGCCCTGGGATTTGGAAGTGGTCGCTACGCTACACCGCTCTACTATGGCAGCGTGCTGGGCGGTCATGTGCTGGGCAGAACTATCTCCAGTCGCATAGAGGACCAGCCCGCGGGAAGTGCTGCTGAACTGGATTACCAGTTCAACAGCGCCAGTCTAAAATCGCTGGAACCTACCGGGGCCGTTACTGACCACCAGCGCTAGACGCTGCTGCATCGGCCGGCGGTGTGGTGGGCGTTGAAGTTGGCGTGATTACTTCGCCTTCGAGCGGTTTGCGAGGCAGTTTGTCGTCGCGCATGGCGGTTTGATAGACAAACGTAGCCATGATGATTGACGCCTGTTTGACGTCATCTGCCTGAACACGTTCGTACACATCCATGCTTGAGTGGTGGGTACGCGTATCGTATTCGATTTGATCTTGAATGAACTGGAATCCAGGCAGGCCGATCGAGTCGAAAGACAGGTGGTCCGTGCCGCCAGTGCCGGCCAAGGTAATTGTGGATGCGCCCATCTCAGTGAAGGGCGACAGCCACGCGCGGAAGATTGGCCGCAGAGCTTCGTTACCTTGCAAGTGAATACCGCGGATCTTGCCGGTGCCATTGTCCAGGTTGAAGTATGCGGACAGCTTCTCATGCTCGGCGGTCAGCTCGTACCTGGTCTTCGGCCGTGCACGCTGAGCGCCTTCGCTGCCTTCGCCGCTGCGCTGCCCTCGAGCGCCATCGCCAGCATCGGTAACTGACTTGCCAAAGTGTTCCGTGACGTAGGCTTTGGAACCCAGCAGACCTTGTTCTTCACCGGTCCAGAGCGCCAAGCGAACGGTGCGGCGAGGCTGGGCTCCCACGGCTTTCAACAGGCGGACTGCTTCCATGGCCACACCACAGCCGACAGCATTATCCGTCGCACCGGTGGCCGAGTGCCAGGAGTCAAAGTGAGCGCCCAGCATAACGATTTCATCTTTCAAATCGGTGCCGGGTATTTCAGCGATGATATTGAAACTGCTGGGATCATCTTTGTGAAAGCGGGTAGCGATATCGATTTCGACTTGCGGATGGGCCTCCTTCTCAATCAAACGCACCAGGCGGTTATAGTGCTCAGCGGCCAAGACCACTTGAGGCAGAATATCGCCTTCGTTGCTGGCCCATGGTCTTGGACCGCGGCTGAGTGGTGAATCACTGTTGCGATTAGCATCGGATTTGCGTGGCATGGTGACCGAAGAGACAAACACAGTACCGCCATCGCCACGGCCTGGCTCGAGAACGACTGCAGCCCCTTCGTCATAACAGAGTTGCCACTTGTCGGCTTGCAGTTGCATGGTGCCACGGTTCTGTTCCATGAATCGTCGCATCTCAGATTGGTCGTTGCTGGGGGGCTGACCACCAGCGCCGGCTGGCGCGGCAGGCGGAGTCTGAGCGGCAGCATCGCCACTCGCCACAGCTCCGGGAGCGCCTGGGCTGGCGCTGGCCTGTGTCCCTGGTGCGCTGGCGGCATTGGCAGTCGCAGGGCCGGTTGGCGCTCCAGCCGATGATCGACGTCGGCGCGAGCCACCGTCGGCATTGGCCAGTTCCAGCAATTCTAGATCGGTCTTGCGAGCCCCTGGCGGATCGAACTGCGCCTTTAGCTCGCGAGGAGGACTGATCATCACGATCGCGCGATGCAGTTTGCCGCGATACTTGTCCAGGTCCTCAGGCTTGTCCGCTGCCAGGTAGATCGGTTCGCCACGAATCGTTTTGGGTGTGCTGGGCGACCAGGCTTTGGGATAGCCAATCAACGTCGAGTAGTTGGGCTCGAGCAAATTGGCCGTGAATGCTTCCAACGTCCAACCGGTTCCGAACGGTCCCCATGGCTCCATATGTGCATTTTCCAAGCCCCACTCAGTGAGTTTCTTACAAGTCCAATCACCGGCTTTCTTGGTGATCGGCGAACCCGTCAGGCGTGGCCCATGGACATCGGTCAAGTAACTGATCGTTTCCATTACCTTGGATCGTTCCAGTCCTTCGGCCTTGATCTTGTTGATCAATTCCGCGTCGATTTTTTCAGGTGTCTGAGCGTACAGATTTACGCCTGAAACCAACGCCGCTGCCAGCAACAGCCGTCCAACAAACCGCATAGAAGCCTCCCCAACCAACAAGATGAATAAATGCCAAGCGTGCAACAATCGAACAGGGGGTTGGGGAGTATTATGAACCGAGCCCCGCCGTTTGTACACTAACTCGCACTCCCCAAGAGATCGTCCCGACTTTAAGTTGTTTCCTCTGGACAATCTCCCAAGCATGAGAGGTGGAAAAACGCGTAATACTCCGATTTCAGAAGGAGTATGTTCATATCCAGTCGCATTGGAATTCGAGCTTGGATCGATTTTGCATTCAAGAAGATCTTCGGCAAGCCTGGCAATGAAATCTGCCTCATTAGCCTGTTGAATGCTGTGCAGTAGGTTCAACAACTTCTACCACAGGCCTCGCCTCAGCGCGATCTCTGGCGGAACGTTACGGGGCGGCTATCCAGTGGTGCGCTAAAGCTCCGTCAGCGAGGTTCCAGAGACGCAATTCGCCGTTGAGACTGCCCGAAGCTACTTTGCCTGTAGCTGCGTGGATGGCGATAGCCGTTGACCAGGCGGTGTGACCGGGCTGGTCGCGAGTCAGCTTAGTCGAAGCCAATTCTAACTGACGGACCGAACGATCGGTCCCGACCAGCCACGCATTGGGACCATCAACCAACACGCGGGTGACAGTTCCGGGCAAGTCGACTTTGGCTAACTGTTTGCCATCTTCGATTTGCCAGCGATGGATCTTGCGATCCGCGCCGCAGGTCGTTACTTCCTTGTCACCTTCGTGCAGGATGATGGCCGTTACCGGCTCGCCGTGAGCCGAATATGTGGAGATCAGCTCGGCGGTTTCGGCCACGAAGACTTTGGCAGTTTTGTCGCGACTGGCCGATGCCAGACGCTTGCCATCACGGCTCCAGCAGATGTCGTATACGATGTCCGCATGACTGGCTACACTGCGCACAAGTTTCAAATCAGTAGTGTTATACCAGCGCAGCGTACCGTCGGTGTTACCAGTGGCAATCAAGTTGCCACCTGGCTGGTAACGTACGCTCTGAATCAAGTCACCGGCCCTGCCAAAGCTCTGAACCACCGTTCCGCTTTCCCAATTCACCAGCCGCACTTCTCCTATGTGACTGGGTGAACCACCGGCCACTGCCAGCGTCTTGCCGTCTGGACTCCAGTCAAGACTCGTAATGCGCTCGGGCAAATTGCCAATCCGCTTGAGCAGTTTGCCGCTGGCAACTTCCCAAACCGTCAGCTCATGATAGCCACTGGCCAACACCTGCAAGCCATCGGGCGAAAAGGTCAGCGCGGTCACGGGAACTGGCAAACG
This sequence comes from Ottelia alismoides, assembly GCA_037367405.1. Classification (NCBI taxonomy): domain Eukaryota; kingdom Viridiplantae; phylum Streptophyta; class Magnoliopsida; order Alismatales; family Hydrocharitaceae; genus Ottelia; species Ottelia alismoides. Next base: position 7,381,597 of record JAZKJV010011400.1, on the reverse strand, counting down.
ATACTTCTCTGGTGCGCCGCCATAGGTACGTGGTGGCACTAACTCGAAGAGCGGTATGTTAGGATCTTCGCCATCGTAAACGCTTCCTTCGGCTTGCCAGCGCGCGATCAGCTCGATGGCTTCCCTGGCCAATGGTTCCCGCTCAGCCGGCATGCGCTCCGATGCATCTTCGGTTTCCAAGCGGCGGACAAGTTCACTGTGTTTATGGTCACCTTCGATAACCAGCGGCACGATTCCTGAGTCGCCTGCTTTGGATAGCTGCGCAAAAGAGTCCAGCCGATAACCGCCCTCTGCTTTTTTGGGTCCATGGCAACTGGCGCAATTGTCCAGTAGTAGTGGAGCGATCTGGTTACGAAAGCTTACCGGCTCAGCGGCCACGAGCCCCACGGGCGTCAGGGCCATAACACTGACAATCAGGCTGGCAACAAAGTTGATCGAGAGACTGCGTATCACGGCTAACAGGCTTTTTAAGATGTTGACGGAGACCGATAGGTTTATACCGAGCGCTTGCAAGTCGCATGGCCCGGTTCACTTTAGTGCTGAAACAAGAATTCATCCGTGTTCAGCAGCGCCCAGCAAATGTCTTCGAACCCCGCAGCGCGATCACCCCGCAAGCCGATCTGCTTGATCGATACCTCCAACTCGGCGGCGCTGGGCGCCCGGCATACAGCCAGCAGATATAGTTCATTGATGATCTCTTCGTCGGTTTTGCCAGCGGCCATCGATTTGCGGAAGCGATTGTTCTCATTGCGCAACTTCTGATGGATGAAAGGTCCATTGAAGAACTCGATCGCCATACCCAAGTTGGATTCCGATGTACGTTCACACGCGCAGACGGTAGAGCGCTCAGGCTGGCCGAAGACTTTCAAAAAGTCCAGTTTGACCAGGTCCGGTGCGGGCAACTGAGTCGCCTTGGTGCCTTCGGGCAAGCCACCCAAGGCATCGCTCAGTCCGGTCACATGATTGATCGCATCGAGCAATTGTTCAGCGCTTAGCAGACGTGGTTCCTGATGCGAGAAATACTGCAGGTCTTCGCGATTATTTTCATTGGTGCGATAGCTAGCCTGGTAGGTGCGACTATTGAGTATCAAACGCATTACGTGTTTGCGATCAAAGCCACTGCCGACAAACTGTTCGGTCAGCCAATCGAGAAGCTCCGAATTGGACGGGGGATTGGAGTCGCGAAAGTCGTCGATTGGGTCGACAATCCCGCGGGCGAACAGTTCACCCCAGATTCGATTGACTTCGATCTTGGCAAAGTATGGATTGTCTGCCCGTGTCAGCCACTTGACCAAGGTCGCTCTTCGATCTTCGGTCGAGGCGATATCTTGTGAGCCGGCCACGGGTAACCACGGCTTGACCGCCTGGCCGGTGCGCGGTTGAGTCACTTCGCCCGAATCATTCACCCAGACAAACATCTCGCCAGGGCGAGCTGTCTTCTTTCGCTGCACGCGATCGAAGAAGGCTGCCAGGCCGTAGTAGTTATCTTGCGTCCAACGTTCGAAGGGATGGTTGTGGCATTTGGCACATTGCAAGCGTGCGCCCAAGAACAACTGCGAGAACGTCTCTACGCATTCATGCATGTCGCCAGCGGTGCGATAGAAATTGGCCGGCGGGTTGGAGAGCGTGCTGCCGCTGGAGGCCAACAGTTCAGCCGCGAATTTGTCATATGGCATGTTCTCAGCTAACGCGTTCTCGATCCAGCGATGATACTTGTAGATCGCTTCATCGCCGATGCGCTTGCCGGTCAGTCTTAACCAATCTCCCCACTTGAGCGACCAGAATTTGGCATATTCGGGCCTCTCCAACAACCGATCGACTAGTCGGCCGCGCTTGTGGGGATCACTGCTGGCCAGGAACTCGTTGGTCTCTTCCAGGCTGGGCAGCAAACCGGTGACATCCAGCGAGACGCGCCGAATGAACTCGGAGTCATTGCAACGTTCCGCCGGTACATATTGCAATTGTCGCAGCTTGGCATCGACCAACTGGTCCAAGCGACCGCTCTCGGGCAATTCAGGCCACTGAAAGTTCGGTACGTCTTCCACGAACATCAGCGGCAGCGATTCGATATGCTCCAGCACGCGCACCAGGATGGCCGCTTCGCCACGTCGCGAGGCTTTCACCAAGCCATCATCGGAGACAGTGGCCACGTTCATATTGGAACTGGAGTAAGCCGCCAGACGCGTCACATCGCGGCGTTGGCCATCAGCATAATGCGCGATGACTGCCAGTTGTTGCCGATGATAGGGAGCACGCAGAATACGTCGCTCTTTAGGGAAGATTTCCAGTTTCGTAATCCGTGGTGTATCGGGGGCGTCCAGTTTGGCACCTTCGGCAATCCAGTCGCGCAGCACGCCATAAGCCACAGCCGACTTGCGCAGTTGCAAGCCACCGCCGTGAGCCACCATCATCAGCGGTTTCTCAAGCAGCAGACTCTTTTCTGGTTCCAACAGATTCAATCGCCGACCAAACTCTTCTTGCGTCAGGGTCAGTGCGTCTAGCTGCACATCAAAGGCGCGTAAAGAAAGCCGAAAGCCGCCTTTACCGCTGGGGGAACCGTGACAAGCGCCAGAGTTACAGTTTTGCTTGGACAGGGCTACCAAGGCTTCGTTCTCAAAAGCGATTGGACGAGGCGTGTGAGCACCCGCAATATCGACTTCGACCTGGGCATTCAGCGCCCCCAAGCTGGCAATCAGTTGTGTCTTGCCATCCACTTTAGGCTGCAGTCGAGCCTCGTTGACGACAGCCAGATTGGCATCCGACAAGGTCCACTGAACTTGATCGGTTACGTCGTAAACATTGCCAACCGCATCGAAAGCAGAGGCCACCAACTGAACTTCTGCCCGAGCATCCTTAAATTGAATTTGCGGTGGATAAATCTCCAACCGTGTGAACGCGACAGATTCCTCGGCGCTAATCGTTCTCGGCACAATCGCCAGGACGGCCACGCACAGCGTTCCAATCCATCGGGATAGACAAGGGGCCAATGTCGATCGAGAAAGGCAGAGCATATCAGCAGTCCTTCTGACGGTCTGGGCGCAAGGCGGGTGAGCTATCGGCAAGCCAATTTGCGGGTAGGTAAGTTTCGGCGGGAGACTCCCTAGCATAACAGACGCCAGAGCACGGTTCCACCCGAGCCGGAATCCGCCGGCCTGCCGCATTCTGGGTATGATATAAGCTCCGCTACCCCGACAACCGATGCCTTGGGCTACCTGTGCTGCCATGAAAACGATTGCCAGTCTGACCGCCTGGTGCTTACTCTGGGAATTCCTGCTGCTCGGCCAGATTACGGCTGGCGCTCAAGAACCAGCATCGGTCGAATACTTTGAAAAACATATTCGACCTGTGCTGGTAGAAAAATGTTATGCCTGCCATGCCGCCGAACATGAGATCAACGGTGGACTGTCGCTCGATTCGCGACCTGGTTGGATACAAGGCGGTGATTCCGGGCCAGCGATTGTTCCCGGCAAACCCGAGAACAGTCGCTTGATCGAGGCGCTGGAATACAAGAACTCCAATCTGCAAATGCCGCCCGAGGGCAAGCTGCCCAGCGAAGTTATCCAGCGATTCAAGGACTGGATTGCCGCCGGGGCCACCGATCCCAGAGAACAAGCTGTATCAAATACCAAGCCCGTCACCGGCTTGCCGCTGGAGCGAGCCAGTGAGCATTGGGCTTATCGACCAATTGTAAGTTCGGCCGTACCCGAGGTCGGCCCTGAGCTTGCACAGCCTGGTTCCACACCGCTGGATAACTTTGTCAATCGACAAGTGCAGGCCGTTGATCTGACGCCAGCCGCTCCGGCGGACCAACGCACCTTGGTTCGTCGTCTGTACTTTGATCTGCACGGCTTGCCACCCACCGAGATTGATCTGCAAGCTTTTGTGGACGAGAAAGACCCGGAGAAGTATTCCAAGTTAGTCGAACGCTTATTGGCTTCGCCACGCTTTGGTGAGCGCATGGCCAGGCGGTGGATGGATGTGGCCCGTTATGCCGAATCAGTCACGCTACGCGGGTTCATCCTGCCACAAGCCTGGCGGTATCGAGATTATTTGATCACTGCGTTTAACGAAGATCGCTCGCTTGCGGAAATGATTCAAGAACAAGTTGCCGGTGACTTGCTGGATCATCCCGAAAGCGAGCGGCGCATGCAACAAGTCGTGGCCACTACGTTTCTGGCGATGGGCAATACGAACTTGGAGGAACAAGATAAGACTCAGTTGGAGATGGACTATATCGATGAGCAACTGGATGTCATCGGCAAAGCCTTTATGGGACAGACGATCGGCTGCGCCAGGTGTCACGACCACAAATTTGATCCGATCTCCACGCGTGATTATTACGCGTTGGCCGGTATCTTCCGTTCAACGCGGGCGATGGAGCACGATAATGTATCCAAGTGGATCGAGCGCCCATTGCCTTTGCATCCGGCTGACCAGGCAGTCTGGGATACGTTGAACCAGGAGCTGGAAAGCTTGAAGCGCGAGCAAGCAGAGCTGGAAAAGTTAGTGGCCGCATCCAATACGGCTGCGTCCGCCGCTCCGGTCCCCCTCAGCGCGCTTACTGGCGTAGTGGTCGACGACTCGGCCGCGCAAAAAGTTGGTAACTGGAAAGCCTCGACCTCAGAGAAACCGTTTGTGGCGGATGGCTATGTGCATGACCTGAATGAATCGCAGATTGCCAAGACCATTACCTTCGAGCCCAAGGCGCTCAAGCCGGGTACCTACAGCGTACGCCTGGCCTATACCGCCTCTGGTAATCGCAGCACGAAAACCTCAGTGCGTGTCTTTAGCGCCGATGGCGAAAATCAATTGACCATCAACCAGCGACAGTCGCCGCCAATACATGGTTTGTGGATTAATCTGGGCGAATATCGCTTTGAGGAGAATGGACAGGCGTTTGTATTGATCTCCAACGAAAATGCCGATGGTCATGTGATCGCGGATGCGGTGCAGTTCTTGCCAGTCGATGGGGGCAGCAACCTGGCCGCCGCAACGGCTGACAAGACAACTATCCCCACCCATTCAGACGCTGCTGCAGTCCAGTCTTCCGCCGTGGCACTCAAGCAGACCAAAGAGGCGCGTGCTCGCTTGGAAAAACAACTAGCGGCGCGACCGCTGGCACTCGGCATCATCGAGGAGTTGCCGCCACGCGATGTGCCGATACACATTCGCGGCAGCGTTCATAACCTTGGCCCGGTAGTACCACGCGGCTTCTTACAACTGGCCAGGCTGAATAGCGATGTTAGCCTGCCTGAGAATGCCAGTGGGCGCAAGGAATTGGCTCAGTGGTTGACCGATGCGCGTCATCCGCTGACACCGCGCGTGATCAGTAATCGCTTGTGGGCTTGGATCTTCGGCAGTGGAGTCGTGCGCACGGTCGATAATTTTGGTACTACCGGCGAAGCCCCCGTAGACGGTCAGTTGTTGGACTACCTGGCGACCGAGTTGTTGAATCGAGATTGGTCAGCCAAAGCCTTTGTACGGCAGTTAGTACTCAGCGATGCCTATCGTCGTAGTTCCGTGCCAGACGAAAGGGCCACAGAGATCGACCCCGAGAATCGCTATTTCAGTCATGCATGGATGAAGCGTCTGGATGTCGAAGCGATGCGCGATGCGATGTTATCGATCAGTGGCGAACTGCTTGTGCCAGGTCCTGGTTCGACGTTGCGGGCCGATGCCAAGGAGGATTATCGTTATCGGCATCAGGCGAACTTGCGCGCCGTCTATTTGCCCGTGCTGCGCAATTCGTTGCCCGAATTGTTTGAGGCCTTTGATTTTCCCAACTCCAGTGTCTCGACCGGAGTTCGTTCGCACAGTACCGTAGCGCCTCAAGCCCTGGCTATGCTCAATAGCCCTTGGGTGTTGGAGCGGGCACGAGTGACCGGCGAGCGTCTGTTGACGGAGCCCGGCGGTGAAGGTCAAGCTGACCAGTTTGCATGGCCCACCTTTTTCGAGCGATTATGCTGGCGTGCCCTTGGCCGAGCGCCCAGTGACCTGGAGCGTTATACGGCAGCGACCTTGGTCGAAGAACTGCAACAGCAAAAACTGACCAACCCAGAGATCGCGGCCCGGCTGGTACATGGCGTCTTTGCATCGCTAGACTTTCGGTACCTCGATTAAGTGAGCCCCGCCACCTCCCACACCTCGTAGCCACCGTCGCCAGAGGCTGGACTTGCGCCACGATTCGCCTTCCACCACTTGGCAGTGGTGGCTACATGGAACTGCCTCTTACAATCGCTACGATCGCTGCCGGGGCCTTGCGACTGCCAGCCATATTGAGCGCATCTCCGCGCTTCGTCGAGCACTGCGACCTAACGTTCCGTGGTGACTAAGAGCGGAATCAACTGGGCATGTGAGCGACGGGGCAATGGTTCACGAGGCCGAACCAGAAATTGATGCTGGGCAAACGCGCGCCATTGTAGGCCAACGCCGGGCGGAAGAACGCCAGGTCGATGGTCTCCGAGCCTTATCGCGCGCCGACTTAAACCAAGGCGATTTGACCGGCTACCAATTGGGTAACTATGCCCTGGGACGCAGGCTCGGGCAAGGTGGCATGGGGCAAGTCTTCGTGGCTCGTCATCTGACGCTCGAGCGAGCTTGTGCACTAAAGTTCATCTGCCCGGAAGCTCAGGGCTCTGAAGAAGCGATCTCGCGCTTCATGATGGAAATCAAAGCCTTAGGAGCGCTGGAAAGCCCACACATCGTCCATGCCTTAGATGCCGGCTGCATCGATGGACTGCACTACTACGTAACTGAATTGCTCGATGGACACGACCTGGCCGGCTGGGTCGCAGAACGTGGGACCGCTCCCCTGGCGGCCGCGTGTGAAATAATTCGACAGGCTGCGATTGGCCTGGCGCATGCTCATCACCATCGCTTTGTTCATCGCGACATCAAGCCAGCCAATTTGTTCTTGACCAACCAGGGAGTGGTCAAGGTCTTGGACTTTGGCCTCGCTAGAAATGCGCTGGCCAGCTCCGAGCTAACCGGGACGCAGCATTTGCTTGGTACCGTCGATTACTTTGCACCGGAGCAAGCAGAGAATCCGCAACACTCCACTAAGTCTAGCGACATCTACAGTCTTGGCTTGACCTTGGTCTATCTCCTGAGTGGACAAGCACCCTATCCAGCCGACAGGTATCCGACGATCGTCAGCAAACTGCGCGGACATATGGTCGATCGCCCAGCCTGGTTAATCGATAACGCTCATCGATTACCAGCAGAAGTGCAGAAGATCATCGACTTGATGATTGCCAAACCTACGGTCGACCGCTTTGGGCATTGTGGCCAGGTGGCTGAAGCCGTGCGTCAATGGGCAAACAGTGATGAACTGTGCGCCTGGCAACTCGGGCTGACATTGTCTGAAGCGCGCACTGCCAAGGGACACCAGGGACGGTCCCTCTCCCGGCAACGCCTGATTAACCGCAGTTCGCTGGCGGCCGGTGGACTGCTGGTGGCGGTTGGCGGATTTACCTGGCAGATGCAACCTTGGTCGACATCGACCAGGCACTCACCAAGTAGTCTTACGCAGGCAACTCCGGAGCTTGCCCAATCCCCAGCTCACCATGACCTGGCACTGCCAGCATCAACAACACCAGCACCACAATCGCCCCGCAGCCAGGACGATACCGATGGAATGGTCACGTTGCCCAATCAGAAACCATCGGCAAGCGCTCGCGCGCTGCGACTGCAGGCCAAGTCCATGCCGCGTGCAGAGACCGGTGCTTACGATCCGATTGGCGCCAACGAGCTAGCGCCGATTGGCAAGGGAATCAACGACAAGGACCAATGATGACGACCACGCGCTTTTCAACGTCGCTATGGGGCACTCCGAAAGTGCCGTCCCAGTCTGGAATTCTGGTTCGGATCTATCCACAAGCTGGGCTGGGTGAGCCCTTCGAGATAGGTGCGGAGAGGTTGATCGTGGGGCGCGAGAAAGCCGACATTCTGCTGGCTGACGATTCGGTGTCGCGCCAGCATGCCGCAATTCATTGGAATGGTCAAGCTCACGTGGTTGCGGATCTGGGCAGTACCAATGGCACGTACGTCAATGACGAGCGGATCTCGAGTGCCTCGCTTAACTCGGGCGATCGCTTGCGTTTCGGTAATCAACTTTTGAAGTACCTCGCCTCAGGCTCGCTCGAATCCCAATATCACGAAGTGGTCTTCAAAATCATGACCACCGATGGCCTGACGCAGGCGCATACCAAGACCTATTTCATGGAGTGCTTTCAGCGCGAACTGCACCTGGCGCAGAGAACAGATGCGCCGCTCAGTCTGTTGTTGATAGACTTGGACCATTTCAAGAGCATCAACGATACCTACGGTCACCTGGCGGGCGATCATGCGCTGGTTGAATTCGCCAGGCGTGCGCGAACTTGTGTGCGCAGAGGAGATTTGTTGGCACGCTACGGCGGCGAAGAGTTCGCGGTGCTTTCGCCGCGAACGATGATCGAAGATGGCCTGAAACTGGCGGAACGCATCCGTCAGGCAGTTGCCAGTGCGCCGGTGAAGTTCGAGAGTTTCGAGATACCGCTAACGGTCAGTGTCGGCCTGGCCGAGTTCTCCGTCTGCACATCCGATGAGCGCACCAGTTTTGATGCCACTAGCCTGGCAACCGTTTTGATTGCCGAAGCCGATAGGTATTTGTACCAAGCCAAGAGCCGCGGTCGAAATCAGGTCGTCTCCTGTTATCAATCGCTCGCGCTACCTGCGGTATCGACGCTGCCAGCCTCGTCCCCTTCAAGCATAACGCCCTAATCACCTTTCAACTGAACCTTTATTCACCTGAGATTTACTCCTGGGCCTGTCAATTATGTGGCATCGAGTCGTCGCTTTGGCGTTGTTGTTCTGTGTGGGTACCTCTGAATACACCCGAGGCGATTTCACGCCTATCGCCGGTTGGGATAATCAACTGTTCCCCGCCTACTTGATCGCGACCGCCAGCGCGCGGCCGAGCACTGAGCAGCCAGGCAACCAACTGGGCGACAGCAACGGTCAACTGGGTGTACGTTTGCAGGCGACCGAAGCCGATCAAGACGTCCAGGTAACGATTGTGGGCGATGACTTCTTCGAATCCAGCCAATGGTCAGGCCAGTTACCTACTGAAGGTGAAACCTACGAGATCTACCCCAAGATCCGCTTCCGCTTCGACAAATTATCCGGTTGTCACCAGGCGACACCGGCCACGATCGTCTTTCGCGTCAAAATCGGCGACCAGGCAGCTCAAGAGCGTGTCGAAACGATTACGGTTCGCTCGATCAACGACTGCCCTTTCAAAATCATCGAAGGTGAAGAGGTGATTGATACATCGTTTACCTTCGCTGCCTATGTTAACGAACAGCATCCATTCGTAGATAAGCTGCTGCGCGAAGCCCTGGACTTGGGCATCGTCGACAAGTTCGATGGTTATCAAAGCGGCCAAGCGGACGAAGTCATTCGCCAGGTCTACGCGCTCTGGGATCTGCTAGTCGCTCGTGACGTGCGATATAGCAGCATCACGACCACGGCAGCCAGTTCCCAACGCATCGCCAGCCAACATGTGCGGATGATCGAAGAGACTGCCAACAACTCCCAAGCTAACTGTGTCGATGGTGCCGTACTGCTGGTATCGATGTTGCGCAAGATCGGCATCCAGGCTGCGCTGGTTATGCAACCTGGTCATTGTTACGTCGCCTTTTCGCTCGACCGCGATGGGCAGGTGATCGTTGGACTGGAAACCACCTTGATCGGCAGCGCAGTAGAGGCCGCTGAAGAAGACCCGGAGTTGCTGGACGGAGTGATCGAAGAGTTACGCAATGAAGGTTCCTGGGCAAGCTTTGCTGCCGCCATCGAAGTCGGTGAAAAGCAATTGGCTGAGAACCTCAAGCATGCCAGCGAGGTTGACTATGCCATCATCAAAATCAGCGACTGCCGAACCTTAGGCATCCTGCCCATCCCCTTCTCAGGCCGAGAACAATTCGTAGCCTACGACTATTCCGCCTACTTGAGCGCCGAAGGCATGGAGGAAGCAGCCAGCGATGAAGCCGAAGAAGAAGAGTCCAGCGAATTGGAGTGATTCAGATGACGCAAGTTTGAGACTTGAAATCTGAAATCTCAAATTTGAAATCTCAATTCTCAAGTCTCAAGTCTCAAGTCTCAAGTCTCAAGTCTCAAGTCTCAAATCCGCATGCTTAAACCTCCACCTTCGTCAGCAGCGTTTGAACTCGGCGGACTAGTTCGCTGGGGCTGAAAGGTTTCTGCAGGAAGTCGTCTCCGGGCCTCAACGCATGCTTGAGGCCGATTGATTCGTCGGCGTAGCCGCTCATATAGAGCACGCGCAAGCCTGGCAATACACTGCGCAGCGCCTGGGCAAGTTCCGGGCCGCGCATGTTCGGCATGATGACATCGGTCAACAGCAAATCGACCTGAGATGAACTGTCGACGATGGCAATCGCATGTTCTGGACTGCTGCATTCAATCACTTCGCAGTTCTGTTTCTCCAGAGACAGTCGAACAATCTTGCGGACCGAGTCCTCATCTTCAACGAGCAATATCTTTCGGCTGCGGTTGGCTTGGAGGGGAGCGGCCATAGCGGTTTCCGTTGTGGTCTGGTCGACAAAGGCTGGGTAGAAAAGATGGAAAGTAGTGGCCACCTGAGGCTGGCTGGTGACCGCGATGTGCCCACCGGCTTGACGCACTGCGCCGTGGACAACGGCCAGGCCCAAACCAGTTCCACGACCGTGTTCTTTGGTAGTGAAGAAGGGTTCGAAGATTCGCGTCAGGATGTCGGCAGGTATACCCACGCCCGTGTCGTGGACTTGCAAGGAGACGTACTGGCCTGGGGGCATTTCGGGCACGAGGGGATTGGGTGAGTCGAACTGCGTATAGTTGGATACCTTGAACGTCAGCGTGCCACCGTCGGGCATTGCATCCCGGGCATTCAAAACCAGGTTCATGATCGTTTGTTCAAACTGACCGGGATCTGTCTGGACCTTGGCGAGAGCGTGATCGAAGTCGAGCGCCAAGCGGCAGTTGACACCCAAGAGCGTGCGAATGAACTCTTGCGAGCGTTCGAGTTGTTCGGCCAGATCGACCACTTCCAGTTGCACCTGCGCGTGGCGACTGATTGAGAGCAATTGACGAGTTAAGCGGGCCGCGCGCTGACCTGCATTGCGAATCGCGGCTATCGATTCTTGCTGCTGTGCTGGTGGCAAGCCCGAATCCAAGAGATCGCAATGGCCGTTGATAACCGTCAAGAGATTGTTGAAATCATGCGCCACACCTCCGGCCAGGCGTCCCACAGCCTCCAACTTCTGAGCCTGCACCAGGCGTTTGGCAAGTTCGCGCTCTTGAGTGACGTCGATCGATGCAATCAGCACGCCTTCGGTAATACCCTGGATGCTCAGCTCAAAGATGCCAAGCGTGCCGTCTTCGTAGATGAACTCGTTGTCGAAGCGGTCGGAGGTACCGGTCTGCATGCAGGTGAGTATCTTGGTAAAGAGTTCGGTTTGCTCGATACCCGGATAGGCTTCGGTGATGCGTCGCCCCAGCAAGTCTTCGGGCTGGCGTCGGCCATGCAAAGCAGCGTTGGCATTGACATAGATATAGCGCAACTGGTGGTCGAGAATTTGGCAACCAACGACCAAGTTCTCAAAAACATGGCGCAGGCGCGTAGGCATCTCTGTGGCAATCAAATCCGTTGCACAGAGGTCGACCTTTTGATCAGTCGGCTGATAAACGATCGGTTGCGGACGCATGAATGAGCAGCCAGGCTAATTTCCAAGTTCAAGCCAGAATCCATCAGCCGGCACGCTGGTGCTTTTAGCGTCAGGCTATTTCGATGGCTTGAATTTTTCGTCGGCCCAGAGAACATTACCGTCCACCAAAGTATTGCAAATAGTGAGCTCCATGGGTATGGGTAGCAAGCTCGAAATCTAGCTGGGTGAGAAAGCGGCTTGGAACGCCCAGAGCGGGACAAACCATCACAAACTGGACACAAGGGTGGGAGAACGCTATCTTGTCGCAAGTCTCGTCACCAAAGAACTGGCAACTCTATCGCCCCTCTCCTTTATGAAAGCCGGTAGCCGATGCATTGGGTCAACGCCACGGTTGAACGCAAAATTGTCTGGGCTCCGGGACTCTTCACGCTATCGTTGGCCGCCCCGGATGTGGCTCCGTTTGAGCCGGGCCAATTTCTGCAACTCGGGCTGACCCTGGAAGACAAACGCGTCAATCGCCCTTACAGCGTGGCTTCCCCGCATGGCAAAACGCTGGAGTTCTTCATCGTGATGGTCGAGAACGGGCAGTTGACACCTCATTTGTGGCGCCTCAATCCCGGTGACCAGATAGAGATCTCCGATAAAGCAACCGGGAGCTTTACGCTGAGTCATTGCCCCGAAGCTAAGACCTTGTGGTTATTGGCAACCGGCACAGGTATCGCGCCCTACATCGCCATGCTGCGAACTATGGAACCATGGCGCCGCTACGATCGGATTGTCTTCGTCCATGGCGTCAGACACAAATCCGATCTGGCTTACCAGTCGGAACTGGCCGAGCACCGCAGCAAGTTCGGTAATCGCTTCACTTCTATCGCCGTGGTATCGCGCGAAGAAGTTCCGGGCGCGTTACCCGGCCGAATTACGACCTGCATCGCTAACGGATCGCTGGAGAGCATGGCTGGCCTGCCGCTGACTACCGATTCCTGCGTCATGATGTGCGGAAATCCCGACATGCTCAACGAGACCGAGAAACTGCTCGAGCAACGTGGCCTGAAACGCCACCGAGCCAAAAGCCCCGGTCACATCGTAGTGGAACGATACTGGTAGCAGAGCCAAGATTTGAGATTTCAAATCACAAATTTCAAATCACAAATTTCAAATTTCAGATCGCATATCCGGCTCACATCTCGTCATCTACGTCTCTGGTTCGAGTCTTGGCTTGTTCTATTTGGACGAGCGAATAAAGTTTGCCATTGCCGGCGCCCGGGCAGACTTCGCAAGTTTTCTTCCAAGCTGTGGGGCTGGACAAGTTGGAATCCCAGAAAGGCCAGGTACGGCACTGAACTGGTCGAGCCGTGTAGACCATACAGCCGCGAGTTTGCGGGTCGAGAAAGATGCAATCCCCGTCGGAGTACTCGATCAAGCTTTCGCGCTCGCCCACGCGCCGCACGAACTTGTCCCGGAAGAGTTCCGGTTCCATCTGCAGGGTGGATGACATCGCTTCGATTTCAGCTTGGCTGACCCAGACAAATCCGGGCGCGCCGCTGCAACACTGACCGCACTGGGTGCAACTGAAGCGTAAACCTTCGTGATACCAGGCTTGATTGCCTGAGCTCCTGCGGGACATCGATAAAACCTGTGAGCTGTCGGCCCAGAATGGCCGAACCAGAAAAGCTGTTGCTGGACTACCACAAGTCTTATTTATAATCGAAATACCAGTTGCGTGTGATTGCCCGACGCACACGGGCGTCGGGCGATTGACACGCGCTGGAGAATCAATTGGCCCGTTGCATGCTTATTTGGGTCCCAGCGCGCCGGGTACAGTGCCGGCATTGGGCAGCGTGGTCATGGGTGGTACGGATTCATAAGTCGGGGTGCTGGGGATGCCGCTGCCGATGTAGCCACCGTCGACATACTCTGCACCGCTGCTGACCTGGCCGTCGTAGGCTCCGTAGCCAGCGCAGTTCTGGCAGTCATCATGAACGCCGGCCGGTGCGCTGCACAGGCCGTTGCAGGGTGCGCCTCGGAACAGGTGCGGAAACCAACCGCGGCCGCAACCGGTGGTCATTGTCAACAGAACTCCCAGAACAATCAGCTTTCTCATGATTCGTTTCCCCGTGTGCATTGTCATTTCAAACGTCAGGCTTTCTTCAAGGCCGCACAAATCTACGTTGTGTCTGGTGATGTGCAAACGAAACATGATGAATTTTTTCAACGTGTCGCATGTCCGCCTGTGCACTCGCCGATTCAGAATCTTTGGTGGATATTCATCACGCCACCAGTGCGGTGTAACTACAATTGGCCTGAGGTACGGTAGTAGCGGTTGTATGGCTAGCCAGCACTACCGATAAAACTCAAACGCTGTCGTATCGGAAGATCCATGGAGCTCGGTCCCTACCACGAACTACTTAATCGTCGCGCTGTAGTCCGCTGGATTGCATTTGCACAGCTCTGCGCGCTGGCCTGGTTGTCTGGCAGTACCTGGGGCCTGGCCAATGAAACACCGCGCATGCGCCCAGGTGACGAACTCTGGGAAGTCAGCAGTCGCTGCTTGCCAGACTTGGAAAAGTGCGTCACTCTCCAGCCCGTGACTTTCAAAGTTGCTCAGTGCACCTGCCCAACTGGTTGGGAATCAAGCGCGATCGAAGCTCTACAAGCCAGTTTTGCGCAGCAGCCAACCATGCGGACGATCATCTACACGCATGGCAATTGGATGACGGTCGAGAATACTCGAGGTCGTGCCGGATATGTATATAACCGCGTGGCCTGTCGAGGTGACGAGCCGATCCGATTCATCATCTATAGTTGGCCCAGTCAGCGCGACGGTCGTCCGATCCGCGATGTGTACGAAAAGGCTGACCGCTCCAATACCGACACCTACTATTTCGCTCATCTGCTCAATCAGGTTCCGGAATCTTCGCCGCTCGGTTTGCTGGGCTTCAGTTTCGGTGCCCGGGTCGTGTGCGGTGGGGTTCACCTGGTCAGCGGTGGCCAACTGGAAGGACGCACCGCGCCGGCCTGGTCCAGTCCCAGACAGGTGAGAGTCAGTCTGATAGCACCGGCCTTTGATCGCACCTGGCTAGCCACAGGACGCGAGTACGGCATGGCCATCCAGCAAGTCGACCAGCTGGTCAATGTTTACAATTCCCGCGATCCGGTGCTTCGTCGCTTTCGCTTTATCGATCGAGTGACCACTCCGATCGCGGCTGGCTTCTCTGGTCTGGCAGATCCCCGCGCTACCCTGCCTTTGCAAAGCGACCGGCGGATCACACAATATGATTGCCAGCAAGCGGCGGGTTCATCTCACGATGAGATGAACTACTATCGCAAGTGCACCGCCTTCAATAACGCAATCGATAATGTGTTGGGCAAATAACCGAACGTTGCCCGCACCCAACCAGGCCGGGAACCCATGCCGTCTGCTTTTGACGCTCACGCTACTGACTCTGCAGGTGGACCAAGATCGTTAGAGGGCACCGAGCCCATTGAATCGCTGCGAGCTTTCACCTCCCGCCGGCTGCCGAGCGACTTCCCTTTGAACGCCATCGATCCACAATACTGGGTCGATTTGGAAGCGGCCAGTCTGTCACTGCACGATTGGGGTTCATTGCAGGGGGCCATCCTGGTTGAGAGACTGAGGACCGTGCAGGGCCAACCGCTGGATACCGATGCTCACCTGGACCGCCTGCGATCCAGTGCCCAAGTGCTGGGAATTACAATGCCCAATTACTTGACATGTCAACTAATTGAGCAGTGCGTCGATTACAACCGCCACTATTATCGCGAAGCTGATTTGGCTGTCGTGATCCTGCTGACGCCTGGACATGTGGAAGATCGGCCCCCTGGCAGGCGGCCTACGGTGGTGATACACACCGCGCCGCTGCACTGGCCACAACTTGCCTTCTGGTATGAACATGGCCAACCCCTCATCACCGCTGCCAGCCGTAATGTGCCTGGGCAGTGTTGGTCACCCCATATCAAGACTCGCAGTCGATTGCACTACTACCTGGCCGACTCGCAAGCGGCAGCCAGTGGACTGCCCTACGCCGGGGCGGTCATGTTGTCGATCGAAGGCCATGTAACTGAATCGTCAGTGGCTAACCTCATGCTGATCCGCGGCCAAACGATCGTGGCGCCGCCATTGGACACAGTGTTGCAAGGACTGAGTCTGCAGCGCACCCTGCGCTTAGCCACACGACTGGGCTTCAATGTCCAGTATCAACCGATAACCGTGTCCCAAGCTCAGCAAGCCGATGCGCTGCTGATGACCGGTACGTCGGGTTGCTTATGGCCAGCCTCCGAGCTGGATGGTGTCCAATATCCAAATCCCACCGGGCAGTCTGTCTATCTGCAGTTGCAGCAAGCCTGGATCGAAGAAATCGGCTTGGATTATCGGCAGCAAGCCTTCACCTATGGCCGCAGCGTCTAAGCCAAGTCGAAGTTGCTAATCTGGTTCGGTCGGTTGCCCTGCGGGCAGTTTTTCTACGGAACCGGGGCTAGCGGGCTAGCGCCCATCGGCTGGCTTCAGTTGTTTGCTTCGAGGATCTCGAAAATCGCTTCGACCTCGACCGCCGATCCCGTCGGAATTTGGGCGAATCCCAAAGCGCTACGAGCGTGAAAGCCATTGGTGGTCTTGCCGTAGATCTGGTGCAGCAAGTCGCTGCAACCATTGATAACCAAATGCTGTTCGTGGAACTCAAGAGTCGAATTGACACAGCCCAACAACTTCAGCACCCGCAGGCCATTGAGCGTGCCGTGGAAGTTCCAAACCGAGTTAAGGATCTTCTCCGCGCATTGACGTGCGGCTAACTGACCTTCTGCGACACTTAAACCATCGCCCAGTTTGCCTTTCAGATCGCTGACATGCCCCGAAGTGATCAAGAGGTTGTTGGTCTTGACAACCATAGCCAGGTAACCTGGTTCTTGCTTGCTAAACTTGACGCCGAGCGATTCGGCAATTTCTTGCGGTGTCACTAGTGGGCTCCTGATGAACTGAGGCAAAACCGAAGCCGCATTGTAGCAAATAGTCCCGTCGTACAAGTTGCCTGTTTGCGATAGATTGTTCGCATGCATCAACTGGACATTATCCCTACATTGGTCGGAGGTTTGGGCGCTGCGCTGTTGTTCGGCTATGCCACACAGCGGCTGGGGCTCTCGCCGATCGTCGGTTACTTGTTAGCCGGCGTGGTCATCGGCCCAAACTCGCCCGGTTTTGTGGCTGACACCGATATTGCCAATCAGTTCGCCGAAGTGGGCGTTGTGTTGCTGATGTTCGGGGTCGGACTGCATTTCGACTTGGATGAACTGTCGAGAGTGCGGCGAATTGCCGTCCCAGGGGCGCTGGCTCAGTGCTGTTTCTCGGTCGGCATGGGGCTGGCCGTTGCGCTGTTCATGGGCTGGAGTTGGCTCTCGGCGGCCATCTTTGGCGTCTCGATCGCCTTTGCCAGCACCGTGGTCGTTACTCGGTTGCTGGCCGATGTCAACGAGTTGCAGACACAGACCGGCAACGTGGCGATTGGTTGGCTGATCGTGCAAGACCTGTTGGCCGTGTTGGTGCTGGTTTTGTTGCCAGCCATGTCGGATGATCAATCCTTTACCGCTAGCGGTTTGATACAAATACTGGCGACTGCCGCGGCCAAAATGGCGATCGTGGTTGCGCTCATTACGTTGCTGGGGGGCCGATTTATTCCCGGCGTGCTGCGCTATGTAGCAGAAACGCGTTCACGAGAGTTGTTTACGCTGACGGTGCTCGTCATCGTGCTGGGTATTGCCATGCTGTCTGCTCGCATGTTTGGCGTTTCGATGGCGCTGGGTGCATTCCTGGCCGGGGTGGTGGTTGGCCAATCGGATTTCAGTTTGCGAGCCGCTTCGGAAGCGTTGCCGATGCGGGATGCGTTCGCCGTTTTGTTCTTCGTTTCGGTCGGTATGCTCTTTGACCCGATCGTCTTTTTTCAGTCCAGCCAGTTGCTGATGCTGACATTGCTAGTGATCTTGATTGGCACGCCCTTGGTCGGTTTCGCGGCAGTGCTTGCCCTGGGGTATCCCTTGCGCGCCGCTTTGCGCGTTTCGTTATGCCTGGGGCAAATCGGCGAGTTTTCGTTTATCGTGGCCAACCTGGCCTTGCAGGAAGAACTGTTGCCCAAGGAAGCCATGCATGTCTTGGTGGCTTGTTCGATCTTCTCGATATCAGTGGCTCCACTGACGCAGTACCTGGTCGACCCCATCACGGCTCTGTGCAATCGTTCCAAGCTGCTGCATCCACTGATCACGATGCGGCGGCCGTTTTCGCTGGTCCCAGCCGCTACGCTGGAAAGCGACCAGGAGCAGGCCAACGACGAATTTCGCACGGTCATCGTCGGTTATGGACCAGTCGGCAAAACCCTCGCTCGATTGCTACAGGAAAACGGTGTGCAGCCGACGATCATCGAGATGAACCATCGGAACCTGAGCACCATTCGCAATGATGGCTTCCGGGCTGTACTGGGTGACGCCAATCACATCGAGACGCTTAAGCATGCGGGCGTTGCCAGCAGTCTCAGCTTGATCCTCAGCGCATCGACAATTCGTGGCGCAACCGAGATCATCCGACTGGCGCGAGAACTGAACCCGAAGATCAAGATCATTGTTCGCTCGGCCTACCTGCGGGAACGCTTGCCATTAATACAGAATGGGGCCGACACAGTCTTTGCCGGTGAAGGCGAGGTGGCCATGGCGCTAGCGGAGTATATCTTGCGCGATCTGGGGGCGACTCCCGAGCAACTGGACCGCGAGCGTGATCGCCTGCGATCCGACTTGTTTACCTAACTGGATAGCGCCACATGGTAAGCTGCGTAGCCACCGTCGCCAGAGGGTGGACCCGCGTCATATTTCGCTTTCCACCGCTTGGCAGTGGTGGCTACGAAGACTGCAACCAACTAAACAAAACCAGGGCAGCGACTCATTTGTCAGTTGCCGCCGAATCGTCCATGCTGGGCAACTTGATACGGAATGTCGAGCCCACTTGAGGTTCGGTAATGACCTCAACTGTGCCACCGAGTTGTTTGATGATTCCCTGAACGATGCTCAAACCCAAGCCCGTACCTTTGTCGACGGCCTTGGTTGTAAAGAAGGGATCGAAGATGAGGTTTACCGTCTTGGGGTCGATACCAGAACCGTTGTCGCAAACCTCCATGACCACCTGTCGTTGATCAGCGCTAGTATCGGTATAGGTTGTAATCCCGATTGTCCCGACATCGCTGATGGCATCGCGGGCATTCAAGCACAAGTTCATGATGACCTGCTCGATTTGGCCCTGATCTGCCAACAAGGCTGGCAAATCAGGGTCGAGCTGCGAAGTGATCGAAATAGAGGTAGGCAGCAGTTTGCGAACCAGTTTCAGTGTCTCTGTGATGACCGAATTCAAGCAAACTCGCGTGGGACGCTGGGGCCGCGTGCGACTGAATTCGAGCAGTTGCCGAACCAGGGCGCTGGCGCGCGTGGCGGCTTTGCCTATCTGTTCGGCCGACTCTCGAATGATGGTCAGATCCGTTTCGTGGGCTTGCAACTCCGCGTGACCCAAGACCACCGTCAGTAGATTGTTGAAGTCATGGGCGATGCCGCCTGCCAACCGTCCTACCGCTTCGAACTTCTGGTTCTGCGCAATTTCATGCTCCAGCCGCTTGCGCTCGGTTGTGTCCATACCGATGCCGATGACTTTGACCGGTGTTCCAGCCGGGTCGGTCACACGTTTGCCATACGAATAGCGCCAGCGCGTTGAGCGATCGGGCAAGACGACGCGAAATTCAATCTCATAATCAATGCCATGATCGACGCATTGAAGAAACCTGGCGCGGACCTCTTCGCGCATTTCCGAGTCAACCAGTTCCAGGAATTGGTCGGGTGTACCCGGCAGGACTCCGCTGTCGTAACCATAGATGCCTGAGTAGACATTGTCCCATGTCAGCGTGCCACTGCAGATGTCGTATTCCCAGATACCCATCCTGGCTCCGCCAAGCGCAATGGCCAGGCGCTCTTCCTGGAAGGTTCGCCCCGAGACATCGTTAACAATCACCAACCTGGCCTGAATGCCGTTGTACCGGATTTCGTTAGAGGCAACTTCCACGTCCAGCAATTGGCCGCTCTTGGTTCGATGTCGCCAGATACCTGAGGTGCGGCGAACGCCCATCGTTCTTATGGAGGTCATCAGCCTGGCCACATCTTCTGGTGGTCTTATATCCACCAGCGTCATCGACAGAAACTCATCCCGCGAAAACCCGTACACTTCAATGGCCCGGGCATTGACGGCCAGGAAACGCAAGTCCGCTGGATCGTATATCCAAGCGGGAAAAGGCAGGTGATCGAAGAGCTGGTCTTGAGAAGTCATCGGCTGATTCTTTCTGCCAATCGGTCCTCTGACCACCGGTGGCTAGACCGTGTGAAAAGTTAAGCTTGTCACCTAGAACTTGCGGGTCACCGAGATGCGTTTGCGGCCAACGTCTACTTCCATAACTTTAACCTTGACGATGTCGCCCACAGAGACGATTTCGTTGGGGTCTTTGACAAACGTATTGGACAACTGGGAGATGTGGATCAGGGCATCTTGATGGACGCCTATGTCCACAAACGCGCCGAAGTGAGTCACGTTCGTAATGACTCCTTCCAGGATCATTCCAGGGCGCAAGTCTTCCATGCCCTGAACGCTTTCGTCAAATTGGACCGCCCGAAACTCGCTGCGTGGATCGCGCCCAGGCTTGCCGAGTTCGGCGATGATGTCGCGTACTGTCAGCAATCCACATTGGCTGTCAACGAACTCTTCGGGCTTGAGCTTCTGCGACAAAGCCGTGTTACCCACCAGGCTGTCTGTGTCTATTTTCAACCGAGCCGCCATCTTCTTGACGACGGAATAACTCTCCGGATGTACGGCCGAGTTATCCAGCGGCTCACTGCCTTGGCGGATACGCAAAAAGCCAGCGGCTTGCTCGAAAGCCTTGGCACCCAATTTGGGAACGCGCAGCAGGTCGGCTCGACATTCGAAGCGACCATGTTGATCGCGATACTCGACGATGTTTTCGGCTAACTTGGGACCGATTCCAGCGACGTAAGAGAGCAGCGGCGCGCTGGCCAGGTTCAAGTCGACGCCCACGCTATTGACGCACGACTCGACTTCGCGTTCCAAGCGTTTTCGGAGCAGTTTCTGATCGACGTCGTGTTGGTACTGCCCGACCCCGATACTCTTGGGATCTGATTTCACCAATTCAGCCAGCGGATCCTGCAAACGATGCGCGATGCTGATGGCTCCGCGCACCGTCACATCCAGATCAGGATATTCGCGGGCTGCCAATTCGCTGGCTGAATAGATCGATGCGCCCGCTTCACTGACAATCACCTTCGTCAGTTTCAGTCCATTGTCTTTGAGAAGGCGCGTTACAAACTGATCGGTCTCGCGCGAAGCAGTGCCATTACCGATGGCAATCAATTCAATTTTGTACTTCTTGATCAGTTCGAGCACTGCTTTGGACGCACCGGCGACATCTTCGTGCGGTGGCGTTGGGTAAATGGCGGTGTGCGCCAAGTACTTGCCCGTTTGATCGACCACTGCCAGTTTACATCCGGTTCGAAAGCCTGGATCGATGCCCAGCGTGACTTTGGGACCCGCAGGTGGCGCCATAAGCAATTCACGCAAGTTCTTGCCGAAAACCGAGATGGCTTCTTCGTCGGCCTTGGCCTTCAACTCCTGCAAGATCGTGGTTTCCGTGGCCGGCATCAGTAAGCGTTCAAAGCAATCTTCGACCGCGCCAGAAAGTTCCTGATGAAACTCAAAGTCGCGATTCTTGACCAGACGCTGTTTGAGCTGGACCAACTGGTTGCGAGTTTCATCCTCTTCGAATTCGACACCCACGCGCAGCAAGCCTTCGGACTCACCGCGCAGCATGGCCAGCAAGCGGTGGGACGGTATCCTGGCCGCAGGTTCGCGATGATCCAGGTAGGCTTCGAACTTGTTGGCTTCGTCTTTCTTGCCGCGTTTCAACTGCGAGACCACGCGACCACGCGAGCGAACTTGCTCGGCCATATGCAACCGCGTGGGCGGATCATCGCTCCACTGTTCCGCAATGATATCCAGTGCTCCGGCCAAGGCTGCTGCCGCATCAGGGACTTCCTTCTCCGCACTTACAAAAGCTTTCAAGACGTCGGCCTTCGATTTGCCCAGTCGTTGCTGGCTCAGCAAGATATCGGCCAGCGGTTGCAGACCACGCTCCCGAGCCACCGTGGCCCGAGTGCGTCGTTTGGGTTTGTAGGGCTGGTAGAGGGCTTCGAGCGTCGCCAGATCGCTGCAGGCGAGAATCTGTTGCCGCAGCGCCGCGGTCAATTGCCCCTGAGATTCAATCGTCTTAAGGACCGTCTCTTTGCGAGCAGCCAACTCGCGTGCCCGTTCGATACCATCTTCGATCGCACGCAGGGCTTGTTCATCCAAGCCCTGCGTGGCTTCCTTGCGATAGCGAGCGATAAATGGGATCGTATTGCCTGCATCCAGCAGTTCGATGGCCTTGGCAATTTGCCCGAGCTTGACATTCAATTCGGCGGCCAGTGCCACCATGGCGGCTTGCAATTCCTCTTGCATCAATTGATCCATCAAGGGTGGAGTAGGTGTAAGGAGTAAGGTGTAAGGTGTAAGGTGTAAGCTTGAAACTTCCGCTGTGGCTAAACTCGTTTAACCCGTAGCCGTAGGCGAGGAATCGGAGCGAATGGCTCTGACGCACAGGTTATCTGCTGAGCAAAAGAGGCGAACGTTTGGTGGTCTCGCGTTCAGGGGACTATACGGTCTGCTTGAGCGACTTGCTTCGACGCCTCGCCTGCGGCTACGGGTTAAACGATTTACCAGCGGCCCAAATTTACTTGCCCATCAGTTGGGGCGTCAGCTTTTTATTGGCCCAGTAGCCCGGTTCGCGTTGAAAGCCGAAATTTGACGGTTCATAACGGCCCACGATCGCCACTTCGGCGCGAGCCGGAATCTTGGATTCCAGACCGGTCAGGTAATACGAAGCGTTGACCAGCATACGGCGCAGATCTTCGCTGGATAAATCGGTCGCTGCACCCATGGTCGTACAGAAGGCATGTCCAGTCGTACCTTCGGGAACCTGGTATAGCTTCAGCCATGCTAGGGGTTGCATGGGATCGTTGATCTTGCCTTGGACGGCTGGATCTTCAGGCGACATACCGGTCAGGACCTGGCCATCGAGCAGGACGGTCGATGGAAATGCATTTTGCGATAGTTTGTTGATGCCATACACATCGGTCGGGCCCCAGACATCCTTGACTCCTCTCAAAATCGGGTGAGCCTCTGCGCCAGGATGCACGACACCTCGAGTGCTCTGTTTGCCGTGGTCGCCATGATGGTTAACCCAAGTATCGCCTAGCACTTGCTGGCCGAAACCACCTTTCCATGCCCCGCTATCGAAGCTCCAGTCAGCAAACTTGGTTTCGCGGACCGGTTTGCCCTCTTTATCGCGTTGATAGTTAAAAGCATGAGTTGCGGTGCGCAAGCCGATGACAGGCTTGCCTGCCTTCAGATAATCGACAATGTGTTGCATCTGATCATCGGGCAACTCGCGGAAACGAGTGGCGATGATCATCAAGTCGGCCTCTTTCAGAGCTTCCAGGCCGGGAATGTTGAACGAATAATTGGGGTCGATCAAGCCGGTTTCTGGATTGATCGCAAACAGCACAGTTGTATCGAAGCCATGATGGGTTGCCAGGATCTTGGCCAGTTGTGGCAGGGCCTCTTCGGATCGATACTCTTCGTCACCAGAGACCAGCACCACCTTCTTGCCTTTGCCGGGCAGATCGTGGTGAGGGTTACCAGGTATAGATAGCCACAAGTCGGCTGCAGGTTTGGCAGCCGATTCTTGGCTCAAGCCGATCGAGCCATCCAGGGTGGCCAAGACCAGCCAACCAACCAAACAAGTCCAGCGCCAAGCACTTGGCAATCTCATGATGAAGCTCCGAGTTAGTTTTGAGGTTGTTCAGGTATCAGTGGGGTAGTGGTGAATAATAAACTATTCGCGGCACATTTTACAGGAAGTGAGCCCTGGGGTTGCGACTTCCAACTTTAGAGGGTCGAATTTGGCAGGTGGCGACCGCCAGCAGGCTATTCAATGGAAGTGAACATCTTTGCAACAAGGAGATAGGGTTGTCCAGCTCAACAACACTCTTCGACCGCGTCGTCGACTACATGCGCGATACAGCCAAGTTGGAGTCCGCCCTGGCGCTGCTGGAATGGGACGAGCATACCTACATTCCGCCCGACGGCGGTGCATACCGTGCCGAGCAAGTTAGCTTTCTAAGCGGGTTGATTCACCAGCGCCGGACCACTGAAGAATTGGGGCAATGGCTGAATGAACTGGCCGGTTCGCCACTGGCAGTCAATCGGCACGATGCCCAAGGCGCGGCCATCGCCCTGTGGCGCAGAGATTACGATCGACAAGTGCGCCTGCCGCAAAAGTTAGTCGAAGCGCTGGCCAAAGCGACCAGCCTCGGGCAGCAAGCCTGGGTCGCTGCTCGCAGCGCGGATCGCTGGCAAGACTTTCAGCCACACTTGCAAGAAATCGTCAGCCTGCGCCAGCAAGAGGCTCAGTTACTCTCCGATGGCGGACCGCTCTACGATGCTCTCCTTGACCAGTATGAAGAAGGCGCCAAGTCAGCCGACCTGACCACCATGTTCAGTCAGCTTCGCAATGATCTGGTGCAGTTGTTGAGCGATCTTCAAGGGGCCCCCAACAAGCCGACTGGCAACAGTTGGAAACGCACGTTCGACCTGCCCCAACAACGCCAGGCCAGTCGCTGGATCGCCAGCGCGATCGGTTACAGTTTTGAGCGTGGACGATTGGACGAGACCGCACATCCTTTCTGCACCACCTTGGGGCCAGCCGACTGTCGCATCTTGACTCGTTACTTTGAAGATAACTTTGCCAGCGGTTTCTATAGCACACTGCACGAAGCGGGGCACGGTATGTATGAACAAGGCTTGCCAGATCACTGGTATGGCATGCCGCCTGGTTCTGCAGCCAGTCTAGGTGTGCATGAGTCGCAATCGCGTCTGTGGGAAAACTTCATCGGTCGAAGCGCCTCGTTCTGGAAATGGTGTTTGCCGCAGCTACAGAAGAAGTTTGGCGGCCAGTGGCACGCACTGGAGGCTGGAGAACTGTTTCGCGATGTCAACCTGGTCGAACCCTCGCTGATACGTGTCGAAGCCGACGAGGTTACCTACAACATTCACATCTTGATCCGCTTCGAGCTGGAACAAGAACTGATGTCGGGCAATTTGCAAGTGTCCGATGCACCTCAAGCCTGGAACGACCGTTACAACCAGTATCTCGGAATCAATCCACCGACGGCTCGCGAAGGGATTTTGCAAGATGTGCATTGGAGCGCTGGCTTGATTGGTTATTTTCCAACCTACACGCTGGGAAATTTATACGCCGCCCAGCTAATGGAGGCTTTGGGCCAGGATTTGGGCAATGTTCCCGAGCTGCTGGAAAAGGGTGAGTTCCGCGGAATTTTGCAGTGGTTACGCGATAAAATCCATGTTCATGGCCGGTGTTATCCCCCGGCAGAGCTGATTCGGCGAACAACCGGCCAGCCGTTGTCGGCTGCTCCTTTGGTTCGTTACTTACGCCAGAAACTCGAAGTGGCCTATGGGATGGTCTAGAATAGGATGAGCCACTAATCGATTGCGTGAAGAAATTTGCTTCACGAGCTCATCCGGAGACTGCACGTGTTCCAGCTTCTGCCATGCTCGAATTGCCAGCGCACTTTTTCGCTTCGCGAAGAGGTCTCCCAAGACGCATGGCTGAAGTGCCCCAACTGCGGTAATCAGTTTCGCTTGGGCGACATGCTCGACGCGTTCTATTCACCTTGGCATATTGTCCCAGCACCTGGCGCAGCGCACTTGACCGACTCGATGACCGCTGCTGGCCAGCATCATGCCTTAGCCGACGACCAGGCCTACGATTCGGCTGCACTGCATGCTGCGCAGCGCGCAGCGGGCGATAACCAGCCAGCCGACTCGGCCTCGCCAGATTTGACAACCGATGCCGCCAGCGACTTGACGATCGAACTTAGCGACAGTGAGTTGCAGTTGGCAGCCGATGATGCCTATTCTTATGAGTATGATCCAAACAGCGTCCAAGAGGATGACAATTCGCGGCCACTCGATTCGGAATCCACCCAATCGCTCGATCATCAGTCGCCCGATCATGGGCCACGAACAGCCGCAGTAAAGTCGCGGTCCCGGGCTTCGAAGGGACCATCGATCTGGACGTTTGTCCAAGTCATGCTGGGCGGCGCTGCGTCGATTCCCGTTACACTGCTGTTGTTGTGGTATGTTGCGGGCAAAGACGTGATGAATGCCGGGCCACGAATCGCACAGTATGTGCCTTGGATCGTGCCTGAAAAGTTTCATTACACATCGTTACCCGAACCAGCCATGCGCGGATCGCGTCCGCCGGTTAATCCACCCGCGCCAGGTGCCAGCGGCTTTCGTAACTTTGATGATGTCTTGCCTATGGATGGCGATCGGTTGGCCAAACCGTCCGCATCTGCAAATGAGCCAGCCGAGGCCACCGCTGGTTCCCAGGCACCTGTAGCCGAGCCGGTTGAGACCGATACCACGATGACGGAACTGTTTGCAACCGTCGCCAGCGTGAAGAAGAAGATTGCCGAGTACGACACCAATGAATCCAATGCCGGACTGATTGTTTCACGACTGACTGCCCTCATGGATGACCTGGCCAAGATCTCCGAGCAACTGGGCAAGGTGCCGGCGGGCGGTGGGGCTGTGAAACTGCTGCGCAATGACTTGAAGGACATCGGCCGCGCACTCTCGTCCGATCCCAAGTTGGAGGCGGCCTTTAAATCTGGAATTCGTGCTCAATTTAATGGCGCGATGAAACGCCCGGGTACGGGCCGTGTGTATCTGGGGACTGTGTCCGAACTGGTCGATCAGGGCGATGCCTGGCAAATAAAGCACGCAGAAAATCAAAGCGGAAAAATTCCTGGCTATAATCTGGAAGCCAATATTCCTAAGGCCGTGGCCGAACAACTCCAGCAAGATACCAAGGTTTTCTTGCTGGGCGAATTGGTTTCCGATGAAACGGAAAGTGACGCAGCTGCGCCGGAAGTGGTGCGCGTGCGAGCCAACTTTCTGCAAAGCCTGTGATGAGCTATGAGAAAAGACAAAAAGAAAAAGAGCGACGGCCGGGCCAGTGCCGCGCCGGAGCCAGCCGCTCCAGTCGCTGAATCGGCGGCGGCCGAACTGCACGACTCGATCGATATGGAGAAATCGACCGTCGGTGAAGCGACCAGCCATCTGCTGCGCTTGTTTCATTACTCGGCCAGCTTGCCCGAACGCACCCTGCGCAGCGCTAGCGCCCTGGCCGGCGGCTTTATGCGTGAATCGGCCAATTGGCTGCTGCCATCCACCTTTCGCAATTCACGTTCCTATTCGATTTTCATCCAGCAGATGCTGGACTTCGTCTGCAACGATATCGGCGGCGTGCGCAAGTTGTGGGGAGCGTTGCCAGCGGACCCAAGCAGCGAACTGAGCGCTGAAGAAAAAGCCGCTCAAGACCAGGCTTTCTTGGCTCGCAAAACAGTTGGCAATCTGCTCGACATGAGCGCCTTGGCCACCTTTCACGTTTCGCCCCTTACGGTGCTGGCGATCTTCAGCGACGTAGCTTACGGTTCCCGTCATTACCTGGACCAACTGAGCGACCGTCTGAAGTCTCAACACATTATCGATCAGCAAACGACCATCGATAACGCTAGTGACTTGCTGGGGGCGCTCGAGCGGGCCAGCGCTAGCGCTGTCGGCGTGTTCGACAAACCACCGATCTCGCTGGAAGGCCTGCGCAAAACAATCCAAGAGACCAAAGACGCGATCCTGGATGTCGACCCAGCCAAGCTCTTGCCCGCTGCGGAGATCGACCAACTGTGGCGTCAAATCGATATGGCGGCTCAAGAACAAAACGCATCGATCTGGGATGTGTCGGCCACGATCTCGCTGGTGGCCCTTAACAACATTCAAAAGGTTGGACAGGGAACGCTGGTCGGTTTGGAGGTCGCTGGCAATCTGTTCAACGAACATATCATGCAACATTACTGGGAAGGCCTGCGAGCCATCGAACGCCAAGGCTTGATTCCCACTCTTTCCAAAGCCAGCACGCCTTACCTGGAGGCTGTGTGGACTAACTTTGCAGTCGATCGCAAAACGTGGACCGAACAATTGTTGAGTGGCGACCTGATCAAGTGGGGCTGGAGCCGAATCAGTTGGCCCAAACTCGTGCGTGGCTCAGTCTCTTGAGTGCCGTTACCTGATGGGATAGCGCTGGATGCGTACTCGTAGCCACCGCTGCCAAGCGGTGGAAAGCGTGGCGATTCGCGCCGACCTTCTAACATGCGATTGCTATCCAGCTTGCCAAGTGCCGCTGTTCAACTAACCAAATAACCACTGACGCCGGCTGCGGTGTAACCTCGCCAGGCCGCTAACGCAGTAATGGCCATCGATAAAGTATCGATAGGGCATATCCTGAGCCGTCGAGATTCCGATCCGCGGTGACTCGGTGATTTGCCACCGCTTCTCTCGCACCATGGTCGGTGGCATTTCCAACCAGATCTCCTCGGAGGTGATCAAATCGGTTCGATCGTAGCCAATATCAATAGCCAAGGCCTGGCACAAGCGAGCCGGCCCGCTGCACAGGTCGCGCATACTCTCAGCCCCACGCCGCTGTTGCATCAGCTCGATTCCTTCAAGCGGTTGCAAAGCGCGAACGAGCACGGCAGCACCCATTGATTCCGGTTCGGTCACGATATTCAAACAGTACCGGGCATGAATCGAATAGACATACAGCGTGCCAGGGGCCATAAACATGGCGGCATTGCGGCGACTGGGACCGCGAAAGCTGTGGCTAGCTGGATCTGCAGCGTGCAGGTAGGCTTCCACTTCCACAATAATGCCGCTCGTTCGCTGACCTTCACTCGAACGCACCAAGACTGTGCCCAACAAGCGTTGAGCCACCTCTAGAGTGCTGCCAGCATAGAAGTCTCGAGGTACTCTCACGGCGTTTCCCAACGCGTCGCAGCTTTTGTCCGGTCCCTTATCTGGATATCGCCACTTGGTAAGCTGGGCAAGCTCACTGGATGAGGTCTTCGTAGCCACCGTTGCCAAGCGGTGGAGAACGTTAACTTTCGCGTCCATCGTCTGGCGATTTTGATGTTGCGCGTTTTTGTGTCACCTCTCCCAAGCGCAGCTTGGGGGAGGTCGAATCGAGCCCTTAAGGCGAAGATTCGGGAGGGGGACCTGCGCGAGGGATGAGTCAACCATGGCGCATGGCCCCCTCCCGCAGTTTCGGCTAGAGGCCTCGTCTGCGACCTAGTATCTAGCATACCGACTAGAGTTAGACCTGCTGAGAGACGTTGCAACGTCTCTCAGCACAGCTGCGTAGTTCCTATTAACGACCCAGAGACCTTTGGATCTCGCGGGGGAGCCTGAACGCGTAGCTGATTGTTTTTATCCGAACGGTCGCAAGGTCGCATCGCTCTGCGGTGTAGACCGCATTTTACTAGGTAGGAACTAACAATGTCGAAGTTTAAGCGGGTTATCGGGATTGATGTGGCATCCAAGAAATTAGATATCGCGGATTCCCAGGGCAAGTTGCCCAGGTTGATTGAGTACAGCGTCGAAGCAATCGAAAAGCTGATCCAGAAGCTTGAAGAACCTGAACAAACTCTAGCGGTTTGTGAGAGCAGTGGTGGGTGGGAGAACGTCTTGTTAGACAAACTGCATGCGGCGAAAGTCAAGGTGGCGGTTGTCAACCCACTACGGATCTATCACCACGCTCGAGGACAAGGTTACTTGGAGAAAACGGACAAGATTGATGCCCAGATGATTTGTGAGTATGGACAGCAGACGGAACTGCATTTAACCAAACCACGGACCGAGGCGCAGAAGCGGCATCAAGCGATTGTTCGACGTCGAGTGCAAGTGCTCACCATGATCAACCAAGAAAAGAACCGAAGGATACTATGTGAAGATGAGGAGAGCCTAAAACTTATCGCAGAAGGTTTAGAATCGCTGAAAAAGCAGCTAAAAGTCACCAATAACAAGCTTAAGGAGTATACCGAAGCATTGGCCGAGGAGAGCCCCAATGTAGCCATCATGGCCAGCGTGCCTGGCGTTGGTCCGGTTACGATAGCGACGCTGATCGCGGAGCTCCCAGAGCTTGGTAGCATTCCTCGAAACAGCCTTTCCAAGCTGGTTGGAGTTGCTCCAATGACCAAGCAATCCGGAAAGAGCGATGGGAAGAGAAAAGTTCGCGGCGGTCGCGTAACAGTTCGGCGATCGCTCTACATGGCAGCTCTTGCGGCTACCAAACACAACCCGGTGATCCGCAAGTACTACCTGAAGCTACTCCAACACGGTAAGCCTAAGAAGGTCGCATTGGTTGCTTGCATGCGAAAGCTGCTACTAATCCTCCATGAGATGGTTCGCAACGGAACAAGCTGGGAACTAGAAAGAAAGGCACGTGACCAGGATGTTTCCAACCTGGCCACGGGCACTACGTGCTCGATGAGCGATTGACTCACCGGCGACTAAGTTATCCCTGACAAGTTGCGTCCCCGCAGAGCTTGCTACGTTTCACTTAGCACAGTTCATAGTAATGCTGCGCCTATGGAAAATCAAACGCATTGATTTACCGGCGCCATGCCTAAAAAATCCCGGGGGTCTGGGGGCAGAGCCCCCGGAGAGACAAACGAAGGAAGAGATTTTAGACTCTTCCATTTGACAAACCACTAGACGGTCGCTCCCCCAGCTGCGCCGGGAGAGGTGACATTCACAAAAGGCGCAACATCAAAATCTGGCAGGTGGTGGCTACGCAGCTTACCAAGTGGCGCTGTCCAATTAATCGTGCAAGCGGTCGTCGGAGTCAACCATCGTCCAGCTAAGCGCACCGCAGAAATAGGCGATGGCAAACATCCACATGTTCACGCTCCAGTTATTGTTGGTCGCGGCCAACACATAAGGCGTGATCATGGGAGCCAAAGCGCCGGAGATCTGGCCTGACATATTCATGCTGCCTGAGAGCGCACCGGTATAACGTCCACCAACATCCATACATGCGCCCCAAGCCCCAGGCATGGCCAGGTCATTGAACATGCTGGCCATACCAATCGCCAAGACGGACAGCCAGGGATTCTTGATCTGCATCGAGATAACTAGCATCACGCCAGCCAGTCCCATACCAGCCACGCCCAGTATGCGGCGCGTCTTCGATACGCCGCCAAATGTCTTATCCAGTCGAGCTGAAATCAAGCCGGCAAAAATCGAGCCAAAGCCACCCATGAACAGTGGCACGCCACCCAGCAGTGCTCGCTGCATCTCCGTCAATTGAACAAAGTTCTCTTTCAGATATGTCGGAAACCAGGTGATATAAAAGTACCAGGCATACGACATAAAGAAGTACTGAGCCCACAGGGCGAGCACAGTGCGCGAATTGACCAGCTTGCCCCATGGCATTGCGTGGTCTTGTCCATGACCGTGGTCGCCGATCTCGGCTGCCTCTTCCGCACTGACTTGCGGATGATCTTGAGGTCGATCGCGGAACCAATTGAAAAACAGGATAGCCCACAATATTCCCAACGAACCGAAGATCAAGAAGACCCACTTGTAGTGCAAGCCAAGTCCTACCTGGCTGCCTGAGCCTTCGGCACCCGCCAACATCCAACCGACCAGCAGCGGTGTAAACGCGCCACCCCACCGAGCACTTAACCACAAGACACCTTGCGCGCGGACGCGCTCGCCTTGCGGAAACCATAACGTGAAGGCTTTGGTGATGTTGGGAAAGCAGCCTGCTTCGCCGACGCCGAACAGAAAACGGCTGACCATCAAGGAAGCCAGGTTCCACGCCCAGCCAGTAGCTACCGTAAAGGCTGACCACATCAATACGACCCGCGTGAGCACGCGGCGTGGACCAATCCGATCTCCCAACCAACCACCAGGGATCTCGAAAATCGCGTAGGCCCAACCAAACGCTGCAAACGCATAGCCCATCTGGATCTTGGAAAGCCCCAGTTCCTTTTGCATCATGGGCGATGCCTGAGAGATGCAAACGCGATCGACGTAGGTGATGATCGCCAGCGTCACGGCGAACCACAAAACAACGTTGCGCACGCGTCGCTTGCGAGGTGCGGCTGAATTCGCAGGCGAAGCCACAACCGCATCCGGAGCCGAGTATGGATTAGACATGAGGAGAAGCTAGAAAAGTAGTGAAGCAGAAATAGTCGCCAGGCAGTGAGCCTCAGTTCTCAAATCTGGAATTTGAAATTTCAAATCTCAAATCTCAAATTTGAAATCTGAAATCTGAAATTCTCCAGCTCACATCAACACGTCTTGGAGCACGGTACCGTGTACGTCGGTCAGGCGGTGGTCGCGGCCTCCGTAGCGGTACGTCAGCCGGGTGTGATCCAGTCCGAGTTGATGCAGCATGGTAGCATGCAAGTCATGCACAGTCACAGGATTGACCACTGCGCTGTTACCGAATTCATCGGTTTCTCCAAACGCCATCCCCGGTCGGAAGCCGCCACCGGCCAAAAAGAGGCTGAATCCGCTGACGTGATGGTCGCGGCCAGCGCCGTCGGTAATTGCCGGCGTATGAGGCGTGCGGCCCATCTCGCCAGCCCACAGAACAATCGTCTCGTCCAACAATCCGCGCTGCGCCAGGTCGACGATCAAAGCGGCCACGGCTTGATCAGTCACGCGGGCATTCTTTTCGTGATTCTGCTTCAGCAAGCCATGCTGATCCCACGGGGAGTTGTTGCCATCGAAGCTGGGACAGGTGATCTCGACAAATCGTACCCCCGACTCGATCAGTCGACGAGCTCTCAGCGCTTGGCTGGCATAATACCGCTGATGCTCGTCGGTTGCATCAGTACCGTATAGTCGATGAATATAGTCCGGTTCTTGCGAAATATCGGCCACTTCCGGCACAGTCGATTGCATGCGAAAAGCGGTCTCGTAATTGGCGATGGCCGCCTCAATCGCTGCTGCGCCGGATGATTGCTCTGCAAAGGTTCGATCGGCCTGGTTTAGCAGTGCCAGCTTGCGCAATTGAGCTGCGCGACTTTCGCTGGGCAAGACATTATCAACCGGGTTACCTTTGGCGCGCATGATGGTAGCTTGATGACTGGCCGGCAAGAAAGAACTACCAAAATTTTCCAAGCCGCCATTGGGTACCCAATCATTGTTCAGCAGCACATAGCCGGGCAGGTTTTCATTCTCAGTTCCCAAGCCATACGATACCCAGGCACCCAAACTGGGCGCTTGACCCAGGATACGGCCAGTATGCAGCAGCAGATTGGATTGGCCATGCAGCGGCAGTTCACCGACCATCGATCGTATCACGCAGATCTGGTCGGCCAGCTTGGCGATGTTTGGTAGCAAGTCGCTGACCCACAGACCGCTTTGCCCGCGCTGCGCAAAATGCCATGGACTGCCAAACCAGACACGCCCGGCATCAGACTGCGAACGTTTCGTGACGAACCTCGAACCGATGGGCACACCCTGATGTTTTCTCAGCATCGGTTTGTAGTCGAAAGTATCGACATGGCTGGGCCCTCCGTCCATGAAACAAAAGATCACGCGTTTAGCGCGCGGGGCAAAGTGCGTCTGACCTTGTGCGGCTAACGACTGGGCGCTGGTCAGTCCGCTCAAGGCTAACATGCCAAATCCCAGGCTGGACTGTCGCAGGAAATCGCGACGCGAACCCGTTGAAGGCAACGCGCCTGGGCAATTCGAATGGCTGGTTTGATTCATAGCTTGGCCACTCACACTCTCTCATCAACGGTAGTAGATGAATTCTTTAGTATTGAAGATTGCGTGCGCCACCTGGTTCCAAGCCGCTGGGGCTTGCAAAAGATCCTGCCCCTGGCCCTCGGTCTCAGCCACGCTGGTTAGGTAATCCATCCAGAGGACATACTCCTCAGGGCGAGGCCTGCGTCCGTACGCGGTGAGAAACATTGTATCGAGCCGTTGCTCGGGCCGGCTGCATGGCTGGGCCATCAGCGCTTGCACCCAATGTTTGGCTTGTTGCACCACCAGTGGATCATTCAGTAGCTGTAGCGCTTGGGCAGGTACATTGGTTACGTTGCGCCGGCCGCTGGGCAGTTTCAGATCGGGCAAATCAAACGTCGTCAGGAACTTGGGCGGGGCCATGATCGACATGGTCAAGTACAGGGAGCGTCGACCATGACCATCCACTGGGCCAGAGAACAATCGCTTGGTCTCATCTTCTACGCTGCGCGGTGGATTGATCGGTCGACCATACAGGCGGCGATCGAGTTTACCCGAGACGGCCAGCAGAGCATCGCGGATCTCTTCCGCCTCCATACGCCGCGTGGCGAAGTGATGAAGCCAGCGATTGGCTGGATCTACTTGCATGGCTACCGGCCTGGTTTGACCAGCTTGCTTGAACGTCTGACTGAGTACCAACATGCGAACCAGGCGTTTGGTGGACCAGCCTTCGGCCACAAAATTGCGGGCCAGCCAGTCGAGCAACTCTGGATGCGACGGCTGTTCGCCCAATCGTCCAAAATCATCGGGCGTACCAACCAGGCCCTGCCCGAATATCCATTGCCAGACCCGATTGACATACACGCGCGCCGTTAGGGGATGCTCTGGATCCAACAAGGATTCAGCTAACTGCAATCGACCGCTACCACCATCCTGCGCGATACGATTGCGACCGGCAAACATCTGCAATCCATCGGGCATCACCAGTTCGCCCATGGCATCAACATTGCCACGCACATTGAAGTACACACCGCTCTTGGATACCAGGCGTTCATCCATACTGTTGACGGTGCGTGGGAACTCGATAGTGCTCTCAACAAGCCGATATTGATCGACTATGTCGCGCACCTCGGCCGATATCTCGCGCTGATTAGGCAGCAGACTTTGGTCGAGCAGGAAATTGATCAAGGGCACATCGCTCGCTCGGCTTTGCTGCTGGTTCCAGCGTTCGACTGCAGCGCTCAACCAGTGGCCGAGCCTGGCTTCTATCTCACATCTCGCCGGAGTCGCCGAAAGTGGTGGCGTGCTTTGCAGCTCATACAGGTCGATAAAATGGTCGAGCGTATCTTGGGGGGCCGCTGCCGTGTCATGTACGGCAATACCACACAGGCTCAGCCAACTTCGTTTATCAAAGCCCATGTCACTCGGTGGCAGCCCCGCCGATAGACCGACTCGAGGTGGAAAGTTGGCGTTGAGCGATGAGGTTGCAAAGTCAATCGTGACCCGCATCACGCCGTTCTTGAGCGCAGCATCGGCGTAGCTGCGCCAAGTGGGTTCACGATCTTGAAAGAAGGTGACCGTTTCGTTCTGGAACGAGTTCTCATCCAGCACCAGGGAACCACTGTACTGCCCACCTGCCAGCAGCAAGCTGGTGAACTGTTTAGGGACCGTATGCTGGGGTGGCATTCGCACCACGCCCGGCAACTTGGACGAGAGGGCATGGGTATGCAAGCCGCGGGGCAAGAGTTGCGTAATCGCTCGGTCACCTTCCAGTGCCACCAGCGGTGTACCAGCTTCTGCCCAACCCGATTGAAAGCCTTCGCCTTCCATGACCCAACCATCCGGCAGTTGGTTACTGGCCAGGTCGCTGAGGATCTGAATGGATTTATTCTGCTCCAGCCGCGCTGCGCGAGCCGCGGCGTACTCCTGCGCCAGCGCGCTCCAAGCCTGGCTCCAGTCACCGTCGGCCGGCAAGGCATACAGCTTCCACAACGGATAGAGAACATCCTTCAGCCCAGGTTGGGGCGGCTTTTCGAGGCTCTTCAGCTTCGCTACTACTTGGGCAAGTTGAGCGCCTGAAACTTGAAAACCGGTCCACTGCTTTGCCAGCTCGCTGTGTAACTGCTGGCGCAACTCCTTCAGTCGTTCTATGGCTGCGGCGTTTTTCCCCGGCGCATCGGCTGGTCGGCTGACCCAGCGCGGCGTCATGAAGACTGCCCCCAGCGCATAGTAGTCGCGCTGCGACACAGCTTCGCGCTTATGATCGTGGCAGCGCGCGCACGCGACTGTGGTCGCCAGAAAGACTTTCGAGAAAGCATCGATCTTGTTGTTCATCATCTCTTGATGCACGCCATTAAACGCCAGGCTACTGCCATGGCGATGTTCGCCCAAATGGTAGAACATCGGGCCAATGATGCTTTCGTTGATTCCTAGCGCGGCATCGATGCGTGGCTCTGGCAGCAGATCGCCGGCCAATTGTTCACGTACAAAATCGGTGTAGGGTAGATCTTGATTGAATGCGCGAACCAGGTAGTCGCGATACTCGTGAGAACCTTTGGCGGGGTTATCCCATTCATAGCCATAGGTATCGGTATAGCGAACTACGTCCATCCAGTGGCGAGCCATTCGCTCGCCGAAATGCGGCGACTCCAGTAACTGGTCAACCAGTTGTGTGTAGGCGACATCGGCGTCTTGCGCGGCATTTTGCAAGTACTCGGTCAGCGTTTCAGGTGGCAATGGCAAACCGGTGAGAACTTGCGAGAGCCGCCTGGCCAGCACTTCATCGCTAGCTACAGGTGCCGGATGCAAGGAAGCAGCTCGCAAACGCGCCAGCACAAAACGATCGACAGGCTGGGCTGACCATTGATCATCGGTCAACTTGGGTGGTTGTTCGAGTCGCATCGGCTTGAGGCTCCACCAATCCAGCCGCTGTTGAAACTCTTCAGCCCAGCTATCCGCCGTTGGTTCTTCGGCCTTGGCTTGATCGCGCCGTGGATCGATGGCTCCGGTGCTGACCCACTGGGTTAACAATTCAATTTCTGTCAACGAGAGTCGCTGCTGCGGCGGCATTTTCAGATCTTTGTCCAGGTGCGAAACAGCTTGAACAAGCAGGCTCGATTCGGGCTTGCCCGGTATCACTGCCCTGCCCGACCGCCCACCCGTCTCCCACCCTAAGCGCGAGTCAAGGCGCAGCCTGGCCTCTTGCACCTCAGCCCCATGACACTCCAGGCAATGCTCGTGCAGAATGGGACGAATCTTGTTCTCAAAGAAAGCCAACTTCTCATCGGTCTCGGCCAGCGCATCGATGGATGGTGCCAGAAACTTTGGCGTAGAAGCCGCAGGAGCCAGGACGATGCTGGCTGGTCCTTGTACTTCTGGACCATGTAGTAACAGCAGTGGCTCAGTCAGTTTGTCGTCGGTTCGCCAGACACTCACCGGTCCGCTCAGGCTGGCACAATACAAACGATGATCGGGGCCAATCATCAAACTGAAAGGAGTGGCGAGGTTGGTGTTGGCCCAGAGTGTAGTTTCAATTGCTCCCTCGGGCGATTGCGTGGAACGATAGATTTGATTGGTGGCGGTCGACCAGAACACGTGCCCATCGGTATCGACCGCGACACCCCAGGGTGATTGCTGAGCGTGCTGGGCCCAGTTCTCACTGACAATCGCATTAGCGGGCACCGCAACTTGCAAGTTCACTCGGCGCACGGCCTGTCCGCTGTAATCGGTGATCAGCAGCGCCGAGCCAGCGAGGGCAATCTGCGTGATGCTGCCCGGTGATGCAGTGGCAACGTCGCCCAGCCATTGGCCGCTGGGGTACTCATAGCACTTTACCTTGCCATCGATCTGGCTGGCTACCAGCAACCGCCCGTCCCACCAGGCCATGCCGGTCGGTCGAAACAACCGACCACCGTAGCCTTCGGGGATATCGATGAACGGTTTCAAGCTGCCGCCATTTCTGGGGTCGAAACGCAATAAACTGCCAACTTCACCAGGCTTGCCAGTCGTAATCAACCAGCAGCCATCGGGAGCGTAAGAAATCGCATTGGCTGGCGGCAAGCCGCTGATGAAGGTACCCAGATGTTTACCAGTGGCAGGCTCGTACCTTTCGATCTTGCCTGCATGATGCATGAGCACGAACAACTCGGCCGATTGATCGGCCCGTGCATGTCGCTGGCTGCAACTCAGCAATACGCCAAGCACAACCATACCAAGGCAAATGCGCCACAGGAAGTAATGGCCAGAGGGCATGTTTAGGTGGGAGGGCTGGAGGATGGCGGGGTGGGATCGATCGCTCCATTGTAGCCTATGCAATGGCTAAATGTGCATGCCGTCCGGCACTACGGTGGTTTGACTTGCCACAGGACCGCGTCCAGCTCTGATCTTCGCAGACGCCTGCGCGAGGGGAGTCTGCTATTGAGGTTGGGCTGCTTGATGAAAAGATTCGATTGCCGCAGGTCGATCCATGGCTGGTCAGTACCATCGACTCGCACAATTGGCCGCATGGGATCAGAGCGCGAACTTCGAACGACCACCGCCGACGTATTGTCATTCAGCAAGACATTCGAACCGATGGGATAGATCGATACGGCATTCAACAAGGCTCGCATGCACTGATAGTCAAATGCACCCCGAGTTGTTTGACGGACGAGGTAAGCCAAAGCATCGGCTGGCACCAACGATGGATTGACGCTCGGATCGATCAATGTCAGATAAGCATCCACGAGATTCAGTATGCGACTATGAATACTCAGCAGGTTGCCGCGGAGGCCTTTGGGAAACCCCGAGCCGTCGATTTGCTCGTGGACCTGCGAGATGATTACCCGCACCTGGACGGAAACCTGGCGGCAGTTCCCGAGAAGTTCAGAACTTAAATCGCCATGTATGCGGTAGGCTTCGTCAATCTCTTCGGGCAGGGGATGGTCACCCAGGTGCATGGCCAGCGTCTCTTCGAACAACGAGACATCATGCAGAGCCGCAGCCGTGGCGATGGTCATCGTGTCCTCTGAATCCAAGTTCAACTGAGCTGCCAGCGCTGAACTGAGGGCTGACATCAGGCTGCTGCGTTGGATCAATCGTTCGTTGCGAGTCTGGCAAGGTTGATCGATCTCCCGATGCGCACTAGCCAAGACCACATCGCTATCGGTCTTAAGAGCCTCGGCAATTTGCTCGAGCAGCGACTCCAGTAGGCTCAGCTTCGGCTCGTCGTGGACGGTCAAGTCAACAATCATCTGCTCGATAGCTGCTTTGGATTGACTGAGAGTGGCGTCGACGACTGTTACTAACCCCGGATCGTAAGGTCGAGTGAGCCTGGCAGCTTCCGAGTCGACGACTACTTCCTCAGGCTGCTCGACAGGTACGAGGACCTTTTGGAAGCCATGGCTCAGCCAGCGATCGACCACGCTCTGCACAAGCACGTGTCCCTGCTTGAGCAATACGCGTCCCGAAGGATCAATAATGTCTGCAAAGAGCGGTTGGCCTACGACCAAATCGCTGATCGCTATCTCACGAAGAGCCGCACTCATAGCCTTGATGCCCCGATCAGGCAAAGAGATTTCCGCACGTTTTCGACCCATCCGCCCATAGATGATCGACACACCAATCCGGCGGAATCAGACCAATTTGCTAAACCAATAGCACTCGTCCTGGGAGTTACCGTTTGCAATGGCACGGCGCAATGCCATCGTCTAACTGCACACCTTTCTTATTCTTCGTAGCCACCTCGTAGCCACCACCGCCAGGTGGTGGAATGCGTTAGCTACTGCATCCACCGTCTGCGATTTTGATGTTGCGCGTTTTGTGTCACCTCTCCCAAGCGCAGCTTGGGGGAGGTCGAATCGAGCCCTTAAGGCGAAGATTCGGGAGGGGCATTGCGCTTGGTAGGAGTTAACCATAGCGCATGGCCCCCTCCCGGAGCCTCGCTAAACGCGGGCTCCGACCTCCCCCGGCTGCGCCGGGAGAGGTGACATTCCCAAAACGCGCAACATCAAAATCTGGCGACGGTGGCTACTTGGGAGCGATTTTCTACAGTTTCGGCGCCCCACAGACGATAATCCGCGTTGGTGGCTCGCATCTCAGTGATGCCCCTCTCACCTTGTGAGTTCGCCGTGACGCCAACTGCCACGCCCCGAGGCTCCAGCGCCCGAAGGTCCTGAGCCGGCAGTTTGGCTGCGGAGAACCTCAATTCAGAGGTTGCGAGTCTTGTTAGTGCTATTGCTGGCGGTCAATATTTAGCTGATCCCGTTATGGATCTGGGTTTAGCTGAGTATCTTGGGTCCGCTGAGACCCGCCGAACGCTTCGCTTGCTGGCCGTCAAGCAATCACGTCTTCAATCGACTGACCATAATCCAGTTCCAGTCGCTTTCTGGTCGGCAATTCCAAATCGCGACCATTCAAGCCCAATAGTCTCAGGGTGGTCGCGTGAATATCGGTAACGTAATGCGGCTGTTCGATGGCATGGAACCCTAGTTCATCCGTGTTTCCATGCACGTACCCAGGTTTGGTGCCACCGCCGGCCATCCAGATCGTAAACCCATGCGGATGATGGTCGCGGCCTGTACCCGCTTTGTTTAGCGCCGTGAATTCAAGCGCGGGCGTTCTGCCAAACTCAGTAGCGCAAACTACCAGCGTATCTTCCAGCATACCACGTCGCTTGAGATCGATGATCAGCGCCGCCAGAGGCTGGTCGACGCGCGCGCAGCTCTTGGCGTGCAGTTCTTTGATGTTGCTGTGAGAATCCCACTCACCGTAGTCGCTGAGATAAACCAAGGTGAAGCGCACGCCGCGCTCGGCCAAGCGCCGGGCGGTCAGCATACGCCGACCATAGAGTTCGGTGGTGGGATTGTTCAGGCCATAGAGGGCCTGTGTTTCTGCCGACTCGCTGGCCAGATCCAGGGCTTCGGGGGCCGACATCTGCATACGAAAGGCCAATTCGTACGCCTTGATGCGAGCCTTCAGCTCGGCATCCTCGGGCAGTCGCTCGGCTGTTTGACGATTCCACTTATCGATCAGCTCGAACTGCTGACGCTGCTCGGCGGCGGTCACGCCACCGGTGCGTTTGCCGAAGGGCAGCGGGCTGGTTGGGTCAAGCGATAGTTCAATACCTGCATGCGCTGGACCAAGGTAATTGGCGTCAAAGTTCTTCTTGACGCGGGTGTCTTTGTATTGACCCAGGAACACGAACCGCGGCAAGTTTTCATTCAAGCTGCCCAAGCCATACGAAATCCATGAACCAATCGATGGCTGTTGCTCGTCCAGCGAATGTCGCCCGTTGTGAAACTGGAACTCGGCGTTGTGGTCGTTGTCGGTCGTATACATCGAGCGAATGATGCACAGATCATCTACCACGCCGCCCAGATGTGGCAACCAATCGCTGACCTCGATTCCATTTTGGCCCCGCTTTTTGAAACCTACTTGCAGCGGCATGATCTTGGAAATGACTTCGCGATCCATGCCCACAACCGAGCGCGAGCGTTCGAGATAAATGGGCAGCTTTTGTGGATTGGTCAAACCGGTCTCATCAAATGTCTTGCCGGCAAATTTATTCAGCAGCGGCTTGGGATCAAAGGTTTCCAGATGGCTCACACCACCGGAAAGGAAAACCCAGATAACGTTCTTGGCGCGGGCCTTCGGGCGTTCTAATGAACCATGCGTCGCCGGATGTTCCTCCGCCAGCAATTGCCCAGCGGCCAGGCTGCCGAAACCCATTCCCAACCCGCTGAGAAAGCCACGTCGACTAACGCGTCCGCAAAAAGGTGAACTCTTCGCATCCATCATTTCACCTGATCGTAACAAAGTCATTGTGATTGAAGAGAGCCATCACCAGGTTCTCGCGGGCTCGCAGGCTGCTGTCGGCGGCCGGTTGCTGTATCGTCCAGCCACTGGCATCGGGTTTGGCCGCCTCTACTGCTGAATCGGTAAGGTTGGCCGATTCCAGCCGGGCCAGGAATTCCAGACTTGCCTGGAGTTCCTCGTCGTCTGGCGGGCGATTCAAACAAGTTGTAAAGGCCAGGCGGACAAATTCAGAATTACTTGATGTATCAACTAATTGCTGGCTCGATACCTGAGCATGCAGTCGAGCCGCGCACAGGCGTGCGTAATGGACCAGCATGTCGCTATTGGTTAGCGCCAGGGCTTGAGAGGGCAAGACTGTACTGGTGCGGCGATAGCAGTCGCAGACATTGGCACCGTCAAAGGTGTTGAGAAACAACATCTGCGCTTCGCCATGAATGACAAAGTACAAACTGCGCCGCGGTGTCTTGGTGGCATCCTCGGTTACAATCTCCGGACCGCCCTGTCGGCGATCGAGCGCACCTGAGCAGGCGATAAAACTGTCGCGCACCACTTCGGCTTCCATGCGTCGCGTGGGAAAGTGCCAGAGCGTTCGATTGTCTCGATCTAGCGCGTAGTTAGGATGGTCGAGCGAGCCGACGCGCGAGCTGCGTTGATAGGCCTGGCTGGTAACGATCAGGCGATGCAAGGCCTTCATGCTCCAGTTCTGTCGGACCAACTCGACAGCCAGCCAATCGAGTAACTCTGGATGTTTGGGCGCTTTGCCTTGTATGCCAAAGTTATCGACGCTTTCCACCAGCGGCTGGCCAAAGTGGCGCATCCACATGTGATTGACAGCAACGCGGGCTGTCAGCGTGTTGTCGGGACTGGTTAACCATTTAGCCAGCGCTGTGCGGCGGCCGGTTGATTGCGCGGGATACTTGGGGCTCAGCGGCTGATACTGCCCGTCGTTATGCGTTAGCTTTGTTCGGGCTGCTTCAAGCGCTGCGCGGCTGGCGCTCAATTGATCGCTGGCCGTCTTGACCAGTTTCTTGGCCGCTTCGACTTGATCGGCTTTGTCCGCCGGCGCCTCGGCCTCTTTCCGCTGCGCTTGTTGCAGCGCTTGCTCGGCCGCCAGATTGGCTTGCAGGGCCGCCAAATGCTCCACATGATGCTCCGATGCACAAGCTAGTTTGGCCAGTGCTGAAGCATCGCCCTGGCCGCGCCACTGCGCGTCATCAGCCGCCACGCGCAGCTGGAAGCACTCGACTCTCGCATCGGCCAGATCTGCCGCAGCCTGTTGGATCTGCAGGCTCAGCCTGGCATCATGAGTGGCTTGCTGGGCTTGAACTAACTGCGCTGGGTTTGGATAGTTGGCGGCCGTCTTGGGGCCTTGGGCAAGCGTTTGCAGCTTTTGAAAGTCGTCGGACGCCAGTTTAGCTGTGGTCTGGGCCGATTGAAGTTGTTGATGTTTCAGCTCGCGTTCAGCTTGCAGCTTGCGCAGTTCTTCCTCGCGAATAAAGGCTTGCAATCCAGGATAGGCTGCCTCGACTGGCAAGCTCACCGGTTCAATGTTGAATTCTTCGCGGGTCAATTGACGCGGCGGGCCGCAATCTACTGGCGGCCGGCCTTCGATCCGGTTGCGGGCATCGCCACCGCGAAACATAACTGTCTGAGCATCCAGTTTCTCGTCGAAGATGCGAATCGCACCGCTGGTGATCGGTCCATAACTCTCCGCGTAGACGTACTTTTTAAATGGACCTGGGTCGGGCTGGCCAGCCACCCGTTCGTGACGCAGCTCCAGCGGTTCAAAGAAAGCACGGAAGCGAAAGTAGTCTTCTTGTGTAATCGGATCGTACTTGTGGTCGTGACACATGGCGCAGTTGAGCGTCAAACCCAGAAAGGCTTTGCCGGTGTGCTCGACGGAATCTTTCATCCAGGTTTCATAGTTCCATTTGTACCAGTTACGAACGATGAATCCTGTGGCAACAACATTGTCTGGATCAGTGGGCGTCAATTCATCAGCCGCGATCATTTGCATGACCATTTGATCGTAGCCCTTGTCCTCGTTCAGAGAACGGACAATCCAATCGCGCCAGCGCCAGATCTGGGGATAGCTGTTCATGACATCGGGGACCGCGCGGCGACCATACCAATCGCTGTAACGCCACACGTCCATCCAATGCCTGCCCCAACGCTCGCCGTACTCCGGTCGAGCCAACAATCGTTCGACGACGCGCTGGAAAGCGTCGGGGCTGGAATCGCTGGTGAAAGCCTGCAACTCGTCGATAGTCGGCGGAATTCCGATCAGGTCCAACGTCACCCGCCGGAGTAAATCGTGCTGGCTGGCAGATGGCAGCGGCTGAATCGTCAACTGTTGCTGCTCATGGCTCAGCCATAGATCGATTGGGTTGTCACTGCCTGCGCTGGCTTCGGGCAGACGCTGCTGTGGCGCCACAAATGCCCAGTGAGAAAGCGGATCCGCTTGAGGCTGTTCTTGGCTGACCGCAGTCACTCCCGTAGCCAACCAGCGCTTGAGCAATTCAATCTTGTCAGCCGGCAGCGGTTTGCCCTCAGGCGGCATGCGCAGTTCGGGATCGGCGCTGGTAACACGTTCCAGCAGCAAGCTAACGCCGGCTGGCTGCTCGGAAACGGCCGGCCCGCTATCGCCACCGGCAAGCGCGAAGGCCACCGTGTCCAGCCGCAGTCCGCCAGACTGCTTGAGAGCCCCGTGGCAGGCATAACAGTGCGTCGACAACAGCGGTTTGATATCTCGCAGGTAGTCCACGCCCTCTTGGCCCCAAACACGACCGCTCGGCAGCAGTGCCAGGCAGATCAGACCTATGAAGAACTGGGCAGGTCTCATATTTGGGGGCCAGGTTATTGGTGGGACAGGTATTCGTAGCCACCCGCTGCCACGTTTTGATGTTGCGCGTTTT
This sequence comes from Ottelia alismoides, assembly GCA_037367405.1. Taxonomy (NCBI): domain Eukaryota; kingdom Viridiplantae; phylum Streptophyta; class Magnoliopsida; order Alismatales; family Hydrocharitaceae; genus Ottelia; species Ottelia alismoides. The sequence continues at coordinate 7,337,369 of JAZKJV010011400.1, read as the reverse complement.
TGTGTCACCTCTCCCAAGCGCAGCTTGGGGGAGGTCGAATCGAGCCCTTAAGGCGAAGATTCGGGAGGGGGCACTGCGCCAGGGATGAGTCAACCATGGCGCATGGCCCCCTCCCGCAGTCTCGGCTAAAGGCCTCGTCTGCGACCTCCCCCAGCTGCGCCGGGAGAGGTGACATTCACAAAACGCGCACCATCAAAACTGTCACGCGGAGGAAGGATTTAATTGTCGCGTCCACCGTCTGGCGACGGTGGCTACGGAGTTGTTTCGGTAAGGCTTATTTTTTGGTCGTGTCATACGTAGCTGCATGGTGCTGCGAGGGAACTTTGACCGTGTACTTGGAGGCATCGGAAGCTACGGACAGCAATAGGGGATGACCACTGCATTTGTCGGCGTGTTCATGATTGGCGATGAATTCATCGGGCGCGTTGGCCATCTGGCCATCGCGCCGCAGGTTCTTGTGGACCTGGTAGATGGCTTTGATCGACGAGGTCTCTTTCAAGTCGGCGAAGACATCCGGTGCACAGCCCTTTTCGTGACCATTATTCATGATAGCCACGGTGGGCTTGATGGTGCGCATGACTACCGGGTTATTGCTGGCGTCCAGGCCATGGTGGGTAACCTGGTAGACATCAACTGGTCCGACCAGGTCGTACGGGTGCACCAGGGAGACTTCTTGGTTCCACGTCAGATCACCAGCGTCAAAGAAGCGGAAGTCGCCGCAGGAGAGCAACACTACTGCCGAGTTAGCGTTATCTGATCCATCGCGATCTTTGGGACGATGCTGCGAACCGATCTCGCGATTGTCCCGCATGCCGACCAGTTTGGGATCGATGAACTGTTTGCGGGTCCCCAGGCAAATCAGTTTCACTTCAGGAGTCCCCGGCAATTGCTTCAGATCAATCGTCCCGCCTGGGTTGAGGACGGCTCGTTTCTCACACTTGAATTCACGGTATGACTTGTCGGGATGCTCGGGCATGCCTTCGAATTCACCGTTATCGTGAACCGTACCGATCGGAATCATCTTGGAGAGGGTGGCCGCGCCGCCGTAGTGATCGATGTGGTAATGCGTGGTGATCAAGTGATCAATGCGAGTCAGACCGGCGATGCGGGTAGCGGCTTTGACGATCCGGTCGCTGTCTCTGACGCCGGGATTACCGGAGTCGATCAAGATCGATTCACCGGCGGGCGTAACGATCAGCGTCGCCGCGCCGCCTTCGGTATCGACCCACAGGATATTCAGTTGGCCAGGCTGGATCTCAGCAGCCTGCGAAACTGAAGGCAACGATAGAGTGCCGAAGAAGGCCAGCAGGCACAGCAACAATCTCATAATTTGGTTGGACCGCAGCTTGGAGGAGGGAAGATGGGAAGGCGGCCCCATTGTAAGAGCCCGGAATTGAAAGATCAAATTCCGGAGCTGGGTGCAACCAAAAAAGAAACGGCCGGCAGCAAACGCCACCGGCCGCTCTACTTTTAGTGTGCTTGTGCTGGACGGTCAGGACAACCGCTCAGACAAACGCGAAGGGATTAGCCTCCGCAGCTGCTGCATCCGGTGCTCGCAGGTGCTGCACTGCCGCAACCGCCACAGCTGCTAGCAGCTGGTGCGCTGCTACCGCAGCTGGTGGTAACTGGAACCGAAACGGTTTGTGGAACCATCTTGGTAACGGTTACAGGAACTTGTTCTTCGACCGTGTAAGGAACACAAACGGTGTAGGTGTCAGTCTTTTCTTCGGCGACATTGTCATAGACAGTCACGTTGTAAGTACGTTGACGGGTTTCGGTTGTGTAGGTCGTGTAAGGAACTTCGCGGGTGCGAGTTTCGGTGCTGTTGACAGTGACGGTACGAGTACGAGTCTCGTCGTTGTAAACAGTCTTCGCAACTTGACGGGTGCGAGTTTCGGTGTTCATCGAGCAGCGCTTTTCCTTGCGGGTGCGCGTTTCGGTGGTGTAGCTCGTCTTGCTGACCATACGAGTACGTTCTTCCGTCTTGGTGCTGCACTGCTTGACAGTACGTTGACGGGTTTCGGTGGTCATGGTGGTCTTAGGAACTTGACGAGTCTTGGTCTCGGTCGTGTAGCTGGTCTTAGCTACTTGACGAGTCTTGGTCTCAGTCGTGTAGGTCGTCTTGGGAACTTGACGAGTGCGGGTTTCTTGACGGCACAGCGTAACGGTGTACTCGTAAGGAACTTCGCTGCTTTGGTTTTCGTAAACGGTGTAAGGAACTTCTTCGGTTACAACGTTTGGAACCCAAACCTTCTTGCAGACGGTTGTGGTAGCCGGAGCTGCACAACCACCGCCACAACCGCCACCGCAGCTCGATGCGGCTTCGCCACATCCGCCACAGCTGCTGCCGCAACCGCCACAGCTCGGTGCTGGAGCGCTGCAGCCACATCCGCTGCTAACAGGAATCTCTTCCTGAACAGTCTGATACGATCCGCAGTCCTTGGTCACGGTGCGAGTCTTGGTCACTGGAACCTTGGTGCACACAGTGCGAGTTGCCGTACGCTTTTCAGTGTAAGGAACATTGACGGTGTAGCTTTGTTCTTCCATGGTGGTCACAGGAACTTGAACGGTGTAGCTCTCGTCAACCATGGTGGTGACAGGAACTTGAACCGTGTAGCTCTCGTCAACCATGGTGGTCACAGGAACTTGGACCGTGTAGTCCTGAACAACATCGACCGTTACTGGCACGGTGACGGTGTAGGTCTGAGCTTCTTGAGTCGTTACTGGAACGGTAACGGTGTAAGGAACTTCGACTTCGGTATAGACCGGAACTTGAACCGTGTAGGATTGCTCTTCCATAACGGTGGCAGGGACGCGAACGGTGTAGGTTTGCGTTTCTTGCTTGGGTACGCAGACGGTATAGGTTTCGGTGCGTGTCTGTTGAACAGGCACTTGAACCGTATAGTCTTGCGTCTTGGTCTCAGTGCGGGCGACGCGCTTGTTGACCGTGTAAGTGCGAGTGCGTTGTTCTTGACGGGTCAGCGTCTTGGTAACAGTACGCATCTCTTGGACTTGTTGGGGAACCATGACCGTCTTTTCGACGTAGGTGGTCTGCGATCCGCAGCCACTGCCGGCTTCGCCGCATCCGCCACCACAGCCAGAACCAGCATCGCCGCATCCGCCACCGCAGGACGAAGCTGCAGGTGCAGCTTCACCACAGCCACCACCACAACCAGCAGCAGGTGCAGCTTCGCCACATCCGCTGCTGCAGCTGGACGCCGGTGCTGAAGAGCATCCAGTATCACAGCTAGTCTTGTGGTGACGTCGATGGCCGAAGCCAGCCGTCACCGGACTGATAACCGCCAGCGTGGTCATCAGACCGAACATGAACAAACGAACTCTCATAGCAAACTCCTCGAGGTTATCTATAGTGACCATCGGCGGTCACAAAAAAACGCCAGTTAGTAGGAGTGCTCTCGCACGCCATGACTGCTGCGGAATCTTCCAACGAATGGCTTCGATTGGACCTGCCGACTTTCCGCACCTGCCGGCTGACATGCGAAGCTTTGATGACCCAACCGACTGATCCTTCGCGCAGAGAGTTGCTCCACGTCGGTTGGTTCGGGCGAACGTTGGCTCAGTGTTTTGGGGCAGTGCCAACGATCAAATTGCTTGTTTGAATGGACTCAGGGCTTTGGACACTGGGCCCATAAAGTCTTACTTATCTCGAAACTTTAATTGCCAGCATTGCCCGGGCAACCCAGATTAACATTTTTTTGACAAAACAAATAGGGCGTAAAGCAAAAGGTGAAGTAAAAAAATCCGTCAGCAGCAACTGCTCCGCTCGCGCTCTGGATCACGTTGAAAACTGCGAGATCTCAAGGCTTTTTCGCCTCTCGAGTCTCGCCGTGGTTGGCTAACTGGACAGCGTCGAATTGGCAAGCTTGGGTAGCCACCGCCTGCCAGACGCCAGACGCGTAAGTTAACGCTCTCCACCGCCTGGCAGCGGTGGCTACGAGTACTGCATCCAGCGAATTTGCCCCGTGTGCCAAGTGACACTCTACAACTAGAGCATGTTGCATTTAACCACGGGATCGGACTGACACGCTAAGTCTACTGACACACTAAGTCTGATGTTGGCGGCGATATGCGGCTGGACTTACGCCCATCGCCCGCTTGAAGAAGGACGAGAACTTGGCCGGCGAATGGTAGCCGCAGGTCTTGCCAATCGCCTCGACCGTCTGACTGGATTGAGCCAGTAGTTCGCAAGCCTTCTTGACCTTGATCTGGCGAATATAGTCGCCCGGAGTACAGCCCATCATGGCCTGAAACTGGCGTTCGAAAGTCACCCGTGATGTCTGCTGGAAGGTCATCACCTCTGAAACGGTAATGCCCCGGGTCGCGTTCTCATTGATGTATTTGATGGCTCTCTCAATGGCCAGATCCTGCCGCGATTCAACGCTGGATGCTCGACAGGTCAGGTGCAGGGCATCCACCACCACCGGCTCGCTTGGGGCGGGGTGCCCGGCTAACACGCGCTGAATGATCCGCGCAGCCTGGTAACCCAACTCATGATTGGGCTGCACTACGCTGGTAATGGAACCACCAGGCAAACCCAACGAAAGACCATCTCGCAGACTGATGATCGACAGGTGCTGAGGTATGCGGCAACCCAAGCGACTGGCCACGCGCTTGACATACAGCGCCACCTCATCGTCACCGGCAATGACGACAGAGACTCGCTCGCGCTCGCCCAGCCAACGCACCAGCTCCTCTGCACCCGCAGGCTGGGTCGCGCGCAGCTCCGAAAGCGACAGCCGCAGCGTCAGCTCGGAGTACTTTCCATCAAACAAGGCTTCCAGATTGGCCGAGATCTTCAAATTGGGAGTCTGAGTAACCCACAACACGCGCTCAAATGCAATGTTTTGCAAATGCTGAATAATCAATTGGCCATAGCTGCTGACGTTGGGTGTCGTACTGGGCAGCGGACAGGCCGTGGGCACTTGCTGACCGACCAGGACAACGGGCACATGGATCGCCGCCAACTCGTCCAAGTTCGCGGGACCATCAGGTTCCAGAATACAAATGGCTGCACCAGCTTGCCAAACCTGTGCAGACCTGATCGCCACCGGGCGGGCCTCTTCGAAAGTTTGCAAGTTCCAATCAGTTTGTGACTGCGCAAAGTCAAATACTCCGCGCACGACCTCATAATTCTGAGAGGTCCATCGACCCATCAGGATTGCAATGTTCGGCATTCCATCAGCTTCTTATCGGGCGAACCGGTCCGTGGAGATTCCAGAATGGAATTCCTCCCATGACCATTCTTAAGATGGCGCGCTGATTGCAAAACTTAACACCTACTTCGCAGACTTTTGGGGAGATTTTCCATGAGATCTCTTGTCGGAGCAGTTAATCCTTGCGCTATATATCTCCCAGATGCCCCAGGCTTCGTGTTTTTACATGAGGGTCTTTCGTCGAGCTAGCTCCAGTCCACGATCATGGGACTCTGCCGAACGAAACGATCAAAGCGGCGGCCTTGAGGATGCAGCAGCCTGCCGAGGCAATCAGCATTGAGCCCAAGCGGCGGCCCAGTCGACTTTACAGAGTAGTCTCATTGCAAGGATTGCATTGACAGCATTGGCAGGGAAGCACAAGTATGCGGATACGACTTGATTGTTATGGGGTCCTTCTGTTCGGGACACTGACCACGGCCTTGGGTTGCCAACATGGCCAGTTCCGCCGGCCGGCAGCTTCGGCTCGCGTGCCTGCCATGCTGGTTAGTGACGTCCAGCCCAACACGGTGCAACTGGCCGCCCACAGCCTGCCCGAAGACTCACATCGCAGAGATGCCCATCGGGCAGAGATCGCGATCGAACAGGTGCAGGTCGAGAGCCAGCACCAGATGCAGAACGCGGGTCCACCAGTTATCCGTGCGACCGAAGTCAACTATCTGGATCAAGATCAACAACTGGGCCAATCGGCCAACGCAGCCGCGTCTACCGTCGCTTCTCAATCCGATAATGCGCAACCGAAATCGGACAAGTCAACCACGACCGGTAGCGCGTCCAGGGTCAGTTTGGACTCGCTGGCCCAGAGTTTCGCTGAGGGTATGACCCTCGAGCAATTGATCAGCACGGCCTTGGGTTCCAATCCAGCCATCCGCCAGGCCGAGGCTGCTGTCTCCAAGGCGCTCGGTTTTCGTTACCAGGTCAGCCTGCGTCCTAATCCATGGATGGGCTACAACGGTACGCAGTTAGCCGACCGCGGAACCGATCAACATACGGTCGTCGTACAGCAAAGCCTGGTGACCGCGCAAAAGCTGCAACGCAACACGAACGTCTTGAACTACGAAGTCGAGAACCTGAAATGGCAAGCCGAACAGCAGCGTCGGGCGGTGACCAACGACGTCAAGCAATCGTTTTATGAACTGCTCGGGGCCCAGCATCAACTGGAGCTATCCAAGCAGTTTGTGGCCATGGCCGAAAAGGCAGTCGAAGTCGTTCGCCAGCGCAAACAAGCCGGCGAAGGTACCGAAGTCGACGTGCTGCAATCCGAGGTACAGTTGCAACAGGTCACGATCGCCAATCGCCAAGCCCTGGCGTCCTTGGTTGGGGCTCGCAGTCGCCTGGCCGCCACGATCAACCAGCCCAACACTGTGGAACTGATGGTCAACGGGCAATTGCCCACCGAACCTCGGACATATCAATGGGACGCAGAGTACACGAGAATCTGCAATGAAAGCCCCGAGCTGATGGCCGCGCAAACACGCGTGGCTCGCGCGCGGGCCAATCTGGATCGGCAACGTGTTCAAGCGCACCCGAATATTGACTGGATGCTCGGCGCGGGCTTTGATAACGGCACCGATAGTCAAATGATCAATACCCAGGTCGGCATTCCTTTACCGGTAAACAATCAGAACCAAGGCAATCAATCGGCAGCTTATGCCGAGTATTGTCGAGCCATGCATGAGGTCCAACGCATCCAGCTCTCGCTGAAAGCCCGACTGGCGACCGCCTCACAAGCTTACGAGTCGGCTGCAGCGTCCGTTTCGCTATATCGCACAGCCGTAGTTCCCAAAGCCGAAAAGATGCTCGAACTGGCTGAGATCACTTTCAAAGCCGGCGAGATTGACTTCCTGCAAGTCTTGACCATTCGCCGTACATACTTCGATTCGATGTTCGAACTGGTCTCGTCGCAAACTCAACTGGCGCAAGCGGGCGCTAGCATCGACGAACTGCTGCTCTCGGGCAGTTTGGATAACAGCGTCGATTCATCGCTGGATGATGGTCTGCGAGACCAGGCCTTGGGTGGCCAATAACCGCACGATCGTCGAGCGTCTGAGGACAGACGCTCTCCATGCGCTCAGCAATCTCGCTATACTGATCCGAAGTGCTTCGGTGTTCAACCTCGATTGCCTAGTTGGACAGCGCCACTCGGTAAGCTACGTAGCCACCGCCTGCCAGACGGTGGACGCGAAAATTAACGCTTTCCACCGCTTGGCAGCGGTGGCTACGAAGACTTCATCCATTGAGCTTGCCAAATGGCGCTGTCCAGCCAGCTAACCCTACCCATCATGTTGCTCAAGCTTGTACTCTCAATTCTGCTGGTGTCTTCTCTGGCCACCGTTCACGCGCAAGACTTCCAAGCTGGAGCAGCGGTCAAGCGGATAACGCCCGATCCACTGCTGCCCATCTCGGGCGGCTTGGGTGCGCCGACGGCGCCGAAGTCGAAACAAGGCGAACTGACCGCCAGGGCGCTGGTGGTCAAACAAGGCTCAACCACGGTCGCGTTTGTGGCACTCGATGTGCTCGGTTTTCCCTCGGTCCTGGCCGATCGCGTACGCGCTCAAGTTAAATCGATCCCAGCGCAGAACATCCTCATCGGCGCTACGCACACGCATAGCGCGCCAGACTGCTACGCGTTCCCCGATGGCCAAGGTGGCCATACGGGCGATTTGAAGTACATCGACTTTGTATGTCAGCAAGCGGCTGCTGCGATTGAAGAAGCAGTCAAGAGCCTGCAAGCTGCTCAGTTGAAAGTTGCCACTGGCGAAGCCGAAGGACGCATTGCCTTCAATTATTATGCGCCGGACCTGTATGATCGTCGCGTCTCGGTGATTCAACTGGTCAAAGCTGACCGGCAGGTCCTCGCGACCCTGGTCAATTATGCTGTTCATCCCGAAGTCCTGGGGGCTGCGCAAGGGATTGTCAGCCCCGACATGATCGGACCGATGTGCGAGCATATCGAAAAACAGGTTGGCGGAGTGGCCATCTTTTTCAATGGTGCTCAGGGCGGCATGGTCACCGCGGACAATCGTGACTTGGACCAGCCCTCCGATGCGGCTCGCGGCTATTGGAAAGGCAAGAGCGACTGGGCGGAGTGCCAGCGCATTGGGCAGACGCTTGCCAGTGAGTCGTTGCGCTTCATTGAAAATGCCCCGGTCCAAAACCAACCGACGCTCAAGTGTGAAAGCCTGGCGGCCAGCTTTCCCGTCGAGAGCGAGTTGTTGTGGCAAGTCATTCAACATTCGCCGCTAAAGTATCCCCACCATCCCGATCGCTCAATCACCACGACGCTGAACTTCGTGCAGTTAGGCAACGCTCACATCTTCACCATTCCCGGCGAAGCCTTACCCAATATCGGTTTCTATTTGAAACGTAAGATGAAAGGCCAGCACAATCTGCTGTTCGGCCTGACCAACGACGCGTTTGGTTACATCCTGACGGAAGTCGACTTTGCCAGCTTCAAACGCTACGACTACGTCTCGCGCACCTCGCTCGGCGAACAGACCGGCACGCTTCTGATCGATTACGCTCGGCAGCTCATGCAATTGGATTGAACCGTGCTGGATATCAACTAAGGTATTCGCCCAATGCAGTGCAGTGCAGTGCAGTGATACGGATGGCTCAAAAGCTTCGGATTGCGAAGTGAGTGGAAATCGTTAAACTGATGTGGGCGGTAGTGCTCATAGGTCCCCGTAGTTCAATTGGATAGAACGTTGGCCTCCGAAGCCGAAGGTTAGAGGTTCAAATCCTCTCGGGGATATTAGCCCACCACTGACCTCGCGTCAGTGGAGGCATGAGTGGCTGGTTAGCATTGGCGAGTAGCCAGACTGCCGTCGGTTCACGGAAGCAAGCTTCTCGGAGCCGACATAGATGCTGTGAGGAGACTACAAATACTTTACGTGTAAAGTAATTTGTTTTCACAACTCATGCTACGGTGAACGAAGTAGAATAAATGGGGTCAGGTCTCAATTCCAGGCTGTGCAAATTGAGACCTGACCCCATTTTCTTCGGGTCGTACGCTCACCACCACTTACAACGCCGCCCACGAAATCACTCAGCAGAGCGATCCCTCGGCTACAATTGCCTACACACGCGATAATCTAGGTCGAGCGACCTCGATTGTGAACACAATCGCTGGACTAACGCCAACCGTGACCTTTGATCAGACATTCAATGCTGGCAATGACGGTGAATAAATGGGGTCAGGTCTCAATTCCAGGCCGTGCAAATTGAGACCTGACCCCATTTTCTCAAATTCTTCCGGAAGAAGACCGCGTTGTTCTAGATCGTCCAGTATGCATGCAACTGCACCAGAGTCGCTACTGACGGCTGTTTCCACCGATGCCGATGTGATCAGATTGGGCAGCCCCTGATCGTTGAAGGTCTCACAGATCTGCACGTGATAACCAGGGCCTTTGTTGCCATCGTAGGTCGCATCAACGTCCGACGGGTTCTGTATAATATTGCCGCCAGTCTTCGCTCGAACCTCAACCAGTTCTTCGCGAACTTCGCACTGCTGATCAAAAATTGTCTGGAGATTCTTGAACGTCTTCCAGGCCCCAACGGCAGCAGTTTCCGCGAACAGCGACAGTACGCAAGCCATATCCTTTGCAACTTGCTGCAATGCCAGTCGTCGCTTCTCCGGCGTGTTGGCATCGCTAAATATGCCGCTGTCTGATTGCTTGCAGTAACGCTTACGTATCTCTTCAGGGATGCGATCGAGCTGATCGGGCATGTATTGGATCAGCTGGTTAAAGAAGCGTTTCAACGCCACTCCCATCATTCGACTTCGCCCAAGTACGGCCATATCGCTTAGGACATGGGTCGAATCCAGACGCTGCTTCTTGACTTTCACTTCCAGCGAAGTGAGTAGCGTGTCGGTCACGCGCGCAAAGATACCTTCGCTGACCTGCTCATCGCTTTGCAGCTTCTGAAGATAACGCTCGATCGTTCGCTGCGTGATGTCAAAACCTGGCTCCAGATTCAGGGCATACTGAATGTCAGAGCGAAACAGGACTGCTTCATGAGTTTGCGGTACGGTCCAGCCATAAAGTTCGCGAATCAGTAACAATCCAACGATTGAATGCAGTTCTACTGAAGGACGCCCTTCGGAATCACTCATCTCAGCAGACACCTCCTTTACAGGCATCTGCTCCAGCAGAACGTCGCGAAACAACGACTGCCATCCACTGTGGATCTGCTTCCAGCCCGTCTGACTGATTGCGCCTTCAAAAAGATCAAACAGCCGCGGTTGCGAAGGATTTCTGATAGTCTTCATCGTCACTCCATGCAAATGAATCTATCGCCACAATTTAGCGCCCTATCGACTTTCTGAATAGCTCAAAGGAAGATTGCAGGCTGACTTTTGTCGGGCGCGTCAGGAGTGCCCAAGCTACGGTGGGTGAGTGAACGTCGGGCAAGAGTGCCCGAGCTACGGTGGGGAGTTCAAGTCGGGCAGGAGTGCCCGAGCTACGTGGGGGGGCGGTGGGTTGGTTCACTTTCTCGGAGTGGTTAGCGATGTTCCATCGCTGCCTTCTTGTCTTGCCTCTGACGGAAATGGAAAAACTCCGCGAATGGATTAGCATAACCATTCCAGAGGAGTGTATCCATGAACAAGCGTCGAACATTTACAGCGGATGAGAAGGCAGCGATCGTTCGTCGACATCTTTGGGACAAGGTCCCAGTGAGCGATCTTGCTCAAGAGCACCAAGTTCAACCGAGCCAGATTCACAATTGGGTCAATCAGGCCAAGCAGTCACTCGACAAGCTGTTCGATCGAGCACCAGGTCGACCGGCTGGACCACGTACTGACTCGAAAGATCAAGAGATCGCGAAGCTCAAAGCCAAGCTCGCACAGAAGCACGAGGTGATCTCGGAGCTCATGGAGGAGAACGTCAAAGCAAAAAAAGCCAATGGGGACCTTTGAAAGGTGTCTGGGTTCCCCACGATATCCGCGATCGTGTCGTTGACTACATGACGTATTGGCCAGAACGAACAGAACTTCCCCAAGGACAGCTGCTTAAGTGGGCAGAGCTTGCGACCAGCAAGTTCTATACTTGGAAGGAACGCTATGGTCATGCCAATGATCACAACGGCAAGATCCCACGCGACTGGTGGCTGGAAGAATGGGAGAAGCGAGCGATCATCGCTTACCATGACCAACATCCACTGGAAGGTTATCGACGCTTAACATTCATGATGCTCGACGATGACATCGTGGCAGTGAGTCCAAGCTCAACGTATCGCGTGCTCAAAGCGGCTGGTCGACTGGATCGCAGGCCGGTGTCACCGAGCAAGAAGGGAACAGGCTTTGTACAGCCAGAAAACCCGCATAAACATTGGCATGTTGACGTTTCGTACTTGAATCTGGGAGGCACTTTTCACTTCTTGATTTCAGTGCTCGATGGTAAGAGTCGATTCATCGTTCATTGGGAGATCCAGCCAACGATGAAAGAGTCCGACATCGAGATCGTGGTTCAAAGAGCGCTAGAGAAGTATCCTGACGCCAAGCCACGAATCATCAGTGATAACGGACCACAGTTTATCGCCAAAGATTTCAAAGAGTTCATTCGTGTCACCGGTCTCAGCCATGTGCGCACCAGCCCGTACTATCCGCAGAGCAATGGCAAGCTCGAGCGATTCCACGGTACGCTCAAGCGCGAGTGCATCAGGCCCGCTGAACCAGCTACGCTTGAGAAGGCCAACAGCTTGGTAAAAGACTTCGTTCACCATTACAACCATGTTCGGTTGCACAGCGCCATTGGCTATGTAACACCGAACGATTGCTTGCTTGGCCTGACCAGTGAGATACATGCAGAGCGCGATCGCAAACTTGAAGAAGCTCGCGCGCGACGCAAACAGGCAAGAGCGACGAGTTCACAAGTTGCTTGAGTCCAGAGTAACGATTAAAACAGAGATGGCTTCGCTGAAGGGTAAGGCTCTGCAGAGGTGCAACCTGAGCGTCATCGAAGTCCAAAGTCGGGAAATGTGAGTGGCTTCACAAGCTTGGAGCCACTCACACCCATTTCCCGATTTTGCCCATATGCGATAAACCTTCGCCGCACGATGCGGCGATCTTCCTGGCTGGATGCCTTTCCAGTGCCGCTAATCCACCCGCGATCTTCCACTTACCGTTGAACCAAGACACTTCTAAGCGATCCAGGCGGATCTTCGTGGGTTCCTCTCGAGGTTCCTGTCGTTGGCTGGGATAGAAGAATTCCCAAAAACAATCCCAGAAGGTGTCCTCCTCAGCTTTAACCGCGCCAGTTTTCGGTTCGACGTAAGGACTGTAGTCGACCAGATGGACTTTTTTGCCCGACTTGCAGCCGCTCAAAAGTATGGCCAACAATACCAGCACCCGCACTAGACAATGTTTACCCATGGTTACCTCGACGAGTTGAACGTCGATACCAAAATGCTTAGGCGGAGGAAATAGGGGAATTACCGAGACTACTTGGCCCTCAGGGCTTCGTAAATCATTTCGACTTTGTAGGATCGAAGATCGGGCGTAATCCCCGAGGTGGCGTCGTTGAAGAGAATGCGGCCATCGCGATCGAGCAGGATGTAATGTGGATATCCTTCCAGCCCCAGGCTCGCGTACTGTTTGATAATCGAGCCATCCGTGTCGACAACGATTGGGTAGTTCATGCCTTTCTGCTCAGCAAAGGCCTTGACGCTCTCGACGCTTTGAGAGTCATTGTGAACGCTGATAATCGTGAAACCTCTCTTGGCCAACTGTCGCTGCAACATGATCAAGCTGGGCTGGTCGCGCTCGCACGGACCACAACCGATAAACCAAAAATCCATTAGCACAAGTTGGCCGCGAAAATCTTCGAGACTTTTGGCCGACGTGTTTAACCAGGTGCCGCTAGTCAAGTCAGGCACACGCTGACCAGTATTGCCTGCCGAGAACTTTTGACGCTGCTTGTCAAGCAGTTCTCGCTCATCTTCCGCAGAGAGGAAGCGATATGGCGGCACTGCTTCGATCAACCAACCAGGCTCTTGCTTGGACACCTGGATCCGGATCTGGTTACAAGCGGTTGTGTCCTTTAAATCGACAGCCGCCAGGCCGGCTGAGTCGCTGGCTGTGTCCAAGGCCATCACGGCGACGTCCGTTTGCAGCCCCCAGTTGGCTGAGTAGGGTACGCGCGAGAGACTCAGGCTGAAATTGCCATCAGCATCGGTGATCCCTACTGGGTCCGCATCGCCATAACCTTTATGACGCATGCGTACGTAAGCATCAGCCACGGGCGCGCCGTCAGCGCTAACAACGCGGCCATGCAATTCAGGCACCGCATGCAAGGTGTAGTCGGACAAGCGAAATTCGGATTGACCGGCCGGTATCAGCAGTTCATGAATGGTGGGATCGGAGAAGTAGCCCTCGGCGATCAGCTCGATGGTTGCTCGGCCAGAGGCCATCTCGATTTCAAAGCCACCGTTGCTGGAGGTATTCATATCTCCGCCATCCAACCACTCGCGTGCATACTTGGCGCGATCTTTGACAACTACTTCCGAAGGAAAGGCTGCGTTTTCAATACCCCCAACGCTGCCTGAAACCGTCACACCCGCTATGCCCTGCCCCTGGGCATCGATCACACGACCTCGTACTTTCATCTTGGTCAGTGTCGTGAAGTCAAACCTGGTCGTAGATCCTGCAGGCAGATTCTGCAATTGCAAGCGGGCGTCTGGCGAGCCGAGACGATTGTATATTGGCAGAGCGATAAAGTGAGACTCGCACTTCAATCGCAGATACTCGTACTCTACAGGACTGGCTGTGAAGGCGATGGCTTGCTGGCGAACTGGGAACGCAAAGCGAATGTCTTTGGGATCATCGCGACGACGCTCGCTGGCTGACATGGTCACATGAATCATTTCGCCCTCTGCCAGGGCTGGCTGGTCGGGACGAGGTGCAAAACCGCAAACAATCTTTATCCCCGATCGAAGCGTAAGCCGCGTCAAAAGGCCCGCCGAGATCTCCTGGGGACTCATATATCCAAGCTGCCAATCAGGATGAACAACCGTCAGCGATATCTGAGCGCCCGCAGGCAAGGGTGGCAATCGTAACCTGCCGCTGGCATCGCTGGGCATGAACTGGTAGTTCATGCAATGCGCAGTTGAATAGGATATGTAGACATTGGATTTATTGGCATCAACAAAATCGAGCACGGCAATCTGAGCTCCTTCGATCGGTCTGCCTAGCGGTTCGATGATCTCGACCCAACTCTCCGTTGCCGGGCTCAGCTTGAAGTCGATCTTTCGATTTTCCCCTGGGGATAATCCAACCAAGGGCAACTGGGAGGTAGCGTACTTACTGGCTCCAATCGTCAGGTAAACCATAGTGTTCGTATCGATGTTGCCAATAATCAATTGCTCGCCATCAGGCGTGATGGTGGTGTGCGAGTCGGGCAACATTTGGCCTGTCCACTGAAAGGCCTTCACAGAAGCGTCTCGAATTGGCTTGCCCGCATCATCGAGCACGCGCAAGACGACTTGGGCTGGTCTCTGCGCGGCGGAGTCTGTTTGAGCCTGGGCAAGTTGCCATGTCGGTGCGATAAGTCCGAATGCAATCAACCCACATAGAGCCTGTACGGAAAGAATGCGCTTCCGACAGCGGCTGAGCTCGGCCATTTGAATCACCTTAACATGAGACGTAGCTACCGCCGCCAGGCGGTGGGAAACGTTAACATGCGCTTCCACCGTCTGGCGACGGTGGCTACCTTAGCTTGCCAAGTGGAACTGTCGCAGAAGCCACTGCCGCCGGGCGGTATTCGCTTAACGGGTTGTATGGTCTGCTTGAGCGGTTTCCTGCGGCCCGTCGCCTTCGGCCCGTCGCCTTCGGCCCGTCGCCTGCGGCCCGTCGCCTGCGGCCCGTCGCCTGCGGCCCGTCGCCTGCGGCTACCTGTTAAACGATTGGCCCGCATGTAATAGCCAATAGGTTACTGGTATTACGAACAGTGTAAACAAAGTTGAGGCTATCAGGCCGAAAATCAGGGACCAGCCCAGTCCGGAGAAGATCGGATCAAGTGTAATCGGGACAGCGGACAAGAGTGCGGCCCCGGCTGTCAGCAAGATTGGCCGTAGCCTTACTACGCGGCTTTCCAAGATCGCATCAAATAGGGGGCGACCACGTGCGACCGACTGCTGCATGAAGTCGACCAGGATGATCGAGTCGCGAGTCACGATCCCGGAGAGCGCGATCATCCCGATCATGGCTGTGGCTGTAAAGAATACTGGATTTGACCAGCCATCGATCGGCTGGCTGAAGAGCGAACTTAACAAACTAAAGCCGGGCATTACGCCCAGCGCCGTCAGCGGGATGGCTAACATCACAATCAGGGGTAACATAAAGGAACCAGTCTGAGCCACCAGGATGATATAGATCATCAACATGGCAGCACCAAAGGCCAGGCCCAAGTCGCGGAAGACATCCAAGGTTATCTTCCATTCGCCTTCACCCGCAAACGTAACTCGCATATCGTCTGGCACTCGCCACAGAATGCCACTGCCGTTATTGATAAATGTCCGGTAGGAAAGCGACTGAGGTGCGCTGTCAGCCACGAAGTTCGTGCCTGCTGATTGTTGATCGGCCAGAATATCGATGACACACTCCGCTGGTGGTCTGCCGACGCACTCGGCAAAGACATACGCGACACGTTGCAAGTTCTTGTGATAGATCGTTTGGCTGACCGTTTCCGAACGCCACTTGCCAAGCTCGCGCAATGGCACCAACTGCCCGGCAGACCCGCGGATATGGATCTGCGATAATCCTTCGACACTGGAACGCGCCGACCTGGGCAAGCGGAAGGTCAGCCTGAGCGGATTGCGTTCGCCTTCGACTCGGATTATCGAGCGGTCATCACCTTGTAAGGCGATGCGAATCGTAGTGACAATCTCCTGCACTGTGATCCCCGACAGAGCGGCTTTCTCTTGATCGGGCACGAAGTTCAACTGCGTAATCGCTGTCTCGCGAACATCGTCGACTTCCACAGCGCCCGGCTCTCGGCTTATGCGCTGGGCCACCGTGCTGGCCGCGTCCAGGATTTCGGAGTACGTACTATCTTCCTGGCCATAAACTTCGGCTACCAGCGACGCCAAGACAGGTGGACCGGGTGGCAGTTCAACAATTTGTATCTTGGTGTGTGTTCGCCTGGCCAGAGCATCCAGTTCGTTCCGCAATCTTAAGCCGACGCCGTGACTCTGTAGTTGGCGATGCTTCTTACCAACCAGGTTGACACGTACTTCGGCTTGATGAGGCCGACTGCGCAAATAGTAGTGACGTACCATACCGTTGAAGTCGATTGGGCCTGAGGCACCGACTGTGGATACGTAATTGATTACCTCCGGCTGAGCTGCCAAGATCGCTTCCAGTTCCTGAACAACGGCGTCAGTCCGTTCCAGCGTAGTACCTTCATCGGCATCGACTAGAAATAAGAGTTCATTCTTGTTGTCAAAGGGCAACATTTTCAGCGGCACGATGCGCAGTACCCCCAAACCCATCGCGGCCGCAGTCAATCCAGCCATGAATATCAAAAACGCTACAGCCCGCCAGCGAGTCTTCAGCAACGGTGACATCAGCGGCCGAAAGAAGCGATACAACATGGATCGTTGCACTGCGGCCACATCGTAAGCCTCCTCATGGGCTGGTTCAGCGGTAGTGGTCTGGTGAGTTGGACCCTGGTCTGCGCCTGCTTGTGTCAACTGCGTGCCCCACGTCAAAATGTGAAACGACAACCAAGGTGTGATCGTAAACGCGACCAGCATCGACATCACCATGGCAACTGGGACGTTCAGTGCCATAGGCGACATGTATGGCCCCATCATGCCGGTGATGAAGAACATAGGTAAAAAACTGACAATTACTGCCAACGTAGCGCTAATCAGCGGTGGTCGGATCTCCGACACCGCGTCTAACACGATTTGACGTGTGGCGCGCTTGCGATGCTCGAAATGTCGGGCGATATTCTCCACGTCGACGATCGGGTCGTCGACCAGTAAGCCGAGCGCCAGGATCAGTGCAAAGAGAGTGACACGATTGATCGTATAACCAAACAACAAGTTCACGGCCAGCGTTAAACCAAACACCACCGGCACAGTGATGGAGACAATCAACGCCTCGCGCCAGCCCAATCCGAAGGTCAGCAACAGCACCACAATGACAATGGCCACGCCCAGAGCCTCGATTAACTCGTTGACTTTTTCGTTGGCGACCAGGCCGCTGTTGCGAGTCACTACCAGGTCAATGTCCTCGGGCAACACCTGCTCGCGCAGGCGGTTGGCTTCGCTGATGACGGCTTCAGCCACTTGGACTGCGTTTGCGCCTTTCTGTTTGGAGATCGCTAAGGTGACGGCCGGTCGAGAGGTCCGAGGGACCACGGGCGTGCCAGTTGTAGCACTAGGATGCGAGTGGGGCTCGCCGAGTATCCAGCCTGGAGTAGAGGGATGTTTTTCAAATGCGCTAGCCGCTCCCCAGCCGTGCCGCACATAGTCGGCTACTTCCGCGGGGCCATCCAGAATCTCGGCAACGTCTTTCAGAAAGACAGGGCGTGAATCGAAAACGCCGACGACCAGTCGGCCGACATCTTCAGCCGAGTGTAGCTCGGGTTGTACTGTGACATGAAACTCGCGATCCAGTTTCGAAAAGGCCGTCGAGACGCTGGCAGCGCTGGACAGTTCGACGCTTTGGCGGACATCGGCGATGCCGAGCTGGTGAGCTTGTAAGCGATCGGGATCAAGATTGATTCGGATGGTACGAGGTTGCCCACCGATAATGTAGGCGCGGCTGACCTGGGGCACAACGGATAATCGTTCCACCAGTTCCTCTGCGGCCCGGCGTAGCGAATTGCTGTTGTCGGATGCGCCCGTCACGGCCAGAGTTACGATCGGCACATCGTCGATCTCAACCGGCTTCATCACCCAACCGGAAACGCCCGAAGGGATTAGATTGGAGTTCTCGTTCAGCTTTTTGAATAGCTTGACGAGACTGCGTTCGCGGTCTTGTCCAACATAAAAGCGAACTGTGATCACTGCGGCGTCATCGCGCGACATGCTATACACATATTCAACACCGTCGATTTGGTACAGCATGCGTTCCAGGGGCGTAGCTACCAATTGTTCAACTTCGGCTGCCGAATGACCGGGGAATTCCACGAACACATCAGCCAGTGGAACAACGATCTGCGGATCCTCTTCGCGCGGCGTGATCCAGAGGGCTGCCAGACCAACGACTAGCGAGAGCAGGATCAAGATTATGGAAAGATTCGATTCCAGAAACGCGCGTACCAGAGCGGTTAATGGGTCGGTTGGTGTGCGATCAGGATGGCGATTCATGGTGCAAATCCTGGCAAAGTAGGAGCGGCTGGTGGTTGACTGGATGTCGTACCGAGCAAGATTTGCTCACCGGCTCGCAACCCCGAGAGGATTTCGACCTGGCTCTCGAACTGGCGACCCAATTGAACGGAGCGGCGAGACAGATGGCCTTCATGGGCAACTTCGACAAACGTCAGTTGTCCCACATGCCCGATGGCCAGGGCGGGCACCAGCAGCAACTGCTCGTCTTCCAGTGGCAACAGCAAGCGTCCAAACATGCCGCTGTAGACTCCGTCAGGACAAGGGCCAGTAACCTTGACTTCAAACGAGCGGCTGGAGGTGTCAGCCTTAGGCACAACTTCGCTGACTGTGGCCAGGCACTTCAAACCGAGCGCCTCGAGTTCGGCTGGCAGCTTTTGACCTACTTTCAGTTTCATCGCTAACGATTCACGCACGTTAGCCACCAGTTGCATCTGATTCGGATCGTACAGAGTCAGCAACGTTTGTCCTGGACTGACCGTGTCACCCGGTTGAACCGCTTTGTCGACAACGGTGCCGGAGAAAGGAGCCAGCACGGTGGTGTAATCCAGATATACTTTGGCTTCTTCGACTGCGCGGCTGGCGCGATTGAAATTGGCTTCGCTGGTTTGTAGCCTGGTCCGCGCGGCATCGTATTCGGCCAGCGAGATCGCCTGGCTTTGCACCAATTGGGCGGCGCGGTCCAGGTCCGTTTTGGCTAGTCGATACTCGGCGCTGCGAAGATCGCGATCGGCCTCGGCTTGTCGCACTCGCGATTGTTGCTCTTCATCGCTCAGTCTGACCAAGACTTCACCGGCTTGTACCGACTTGCCAGCGATTACGTTCACCTCTAATACGCGAGCCAGTATCTTCGAGGCCACGTTGGCTTCGTGAACGGGACGAATGGCGCCGATGGCGGATTCAAAGCGCGGCTGTGTAATGACCTGGGCAGTAAACAGCTCGGCACCGACCGGTAACTCGCGATGGCGCTGATCTACGCTCGAGTCGACCTTGGCGTGGAAGACGCCAGCAAAGATCATTAACAGCCAAGAAACTACAGCAATTCCAGCTAGCATCGCCAGCCAGCGCAGTCCTTGAAAGGATAGGTGGTACCACGTTAGAGTCTTCATGGGCCGCTTCGCTCTTTAAAGCAAGGGAATCAGTGGATGTAATCTACTGATCCACGAAGCGACAATAAGTTACAGCGAGCCTTCTGGTTGACTGGTTCCGAACTTGGCTTCCCATTTCTGACGCAACGACTGCTGCAGTCGCGCCTGGAAGTCAGCGGGCATTGGATAGGGCTTACCAGCCTGGTAGAGCGAGATTGTTTGGCGAATATTGTCCACCACCACCTGGCAAGGATTGCAACCGGCCAGGTGCTCCTTGAATTCATCGCAGATGGCATCCAGTTGCTGGCCATCCACGTAATCATTCAGAGCTTTCAGCAATTCTTGGCAGGTCATGAGTCGTTCTCGGTTCGGCGATGGGCCTCGGGTTTCAGATGCGCAGCGTCGCGAAAGGTTACATGAATTCAAGAATGATTGTGGTCGGGCTGCATGGCCTGGTCAGCATCGCCGAACTTGCGAGTCAAGCGTTCTCGCAAAGCCAGTCGGGCGCGGAGCAGCCGCACCTTTACGGTTGCTTCGGTCAGTTCCAAAGCCTCAGCTGTCTCGCGGATCGATAAACCTTCCACGTCTCGGAGGATAAAGACCAGCCGGTACTTGTCATCCAATTCCTGCAGGGCTTGTTCGATCTCGCGCTGGGTTTCGGCCTGATCGGCTAACTCATCGGGTGGCAACGACCAAGGCGCGATGAATTCTGGGTGCGGCATATCGCCGTAGCTATCCGAGCTGGTCATGGCGGACATGGTAACCATCCCAACTGTCTTGCGCCTGCGGAGAATCTTCAGCGCGTGGTTGCTGGCGATTCTCAAGACCCATGTTTTCAGCGACGATTCTTCGCGGAACTGCTCGAGGTGTTCGATTAGTGAGAGGAAGGTCTGCTGGGTCACGTCTTCAGCGTCTTGAGACTGTCGCAGGATGCGGTAAGCCAAAGCATAAACTTTGGGTTGTAGATTATCGATCAGCGACTGGAAGGCTACGAAATCGCCCGCTTTGGCTTGTTTTAGCAACTCCAATTCGCGCGTGCTCTGTTCGGTCGTTGTCGCCATCGGCACTCGATATGTGTTCAATAATCTCAGAAAAGTTGGCTCTGTGCCATTTTTCGCTGGCAGCCATTGTAACCAAAATTGCTTTCGTGGCTCTAGGGTAATGTCCAATCAACACGGCAGTTGTACCCAGGAGTTTTGAAATGGTTACTACGATATCCGCCACGCAATTCAAACAGCTCCTCGACGACGGGCAGCGCCTCGAGGTGATCGATGTTCGCACACCTGCCGAATTTCAATCGGTTCACATCACGGTGGCTCGCAATCATCCGCTGGACCGCTTGGATCCCAGCGCGATCCAGGCGGCCAGAAATGGATCTGCCCATCATCCCCTGTATGTGGTTTGTCGATCGGGCGCGCGTGGCAGACAAGCTTGCGAGCGATTTCAGGCAGCAGGTTACAGTAATGTGTTTAACGTAGAAGGTGGTACACTTGCCTGCGAAGCTGCTGGCATCGCGGTCAACAAAGGCAAGAAGAGCATCCCGATCAATTGCCAGGTGCAAATCATTGTTGGTAGCTTGACCATATTGGGAGCGGCCTTGTCTTACCTCCAGCCGGGCTGGGTTTGGTTAGCGGGGGCGATGGGAGCGGGGCTGCTGTTCTCGGGCCTTACAGATTCTTGTATTCTAGGCATGATGCTGTCGCGTATGCCATGGAATCAAGTGTCAGCGAGTTGCCCAACGGTTCAAGATAACCTTCAAAAGTGAGGCTCTTAACTATGGGCAAGCACAATGTTTCCAAGCCGCCGGCGGCAACCAGCGAAGGCACACATGCGGGCGAAACACTGCTGCGACCGGAAGAGCACGTGTTGGCGACGCTGGAAGCGGATGGTTCGCGGCGCTGGCTGTTCCCGCGTTTGGCGACCGGCAAATTTTGGACGGCCAGGCGCGTGGTCGCCTGGTTGCTGATTGCCTTCTTTACCATCCTGCCCCACTTGAGATTCCGTGGCTTGCCGCCCGTGTTGCTCGATATACCTTCCAGGCGCTTTACGATCTTGGGGTACACGTTTCTACCCACCGATACGCTCTTGGTGGCGTTGCTGATGGTCAGTGCATTTCTGACTTTGTTCCTGGTCACAGCCCTGTTTGGGCGTGTCTGGTGTGGTTGGGGATGTCCGCAGACGGTGTATATGGAGTTCTTGATCCGCCCGATCGATCGGTTCTTTCAAGGTACTTCCGGCAAAGGTGGCCAGCCACGTCATAAACTGACCGGTTGGCGTTGGTGGGCGCGCGGTGCAGTGGTCATCGCCGTGTGTGGCTTTCTCACGCATACCTTCTTGGCATACTTCGTAGGCACCGATCGCCTGGCTGTTTGGATCACGCGTTCGCCGTTGGAACATCCGCTGCCCTTCTTGGTGATGGGTGTCACTACCGTCCTGTTATCATTCGACTTTCTGTACTTTCGCGAACAGACTTGTTTGATCGCTTGCCCTTATGGCCGGTTTCAATCGGTGATGCTTGACCGACGTAGCTTGATTGTGACTTACGATCAACTGCGCGGCGAACCACGCGGTCATGGCAAACCCGAGGTGACCAATGGTCAACCGTCCAAGGGTGATTGCGTCGATTGCGGCATGTGTGTCCAAGTCTGTCCGACTGGCATCGATATCCGTAATGGATTGCAAATGGAATGTCTCCACTGTGCCCAGTGCATTGATGCTTGCGACGAAGTCATGACAACGCTGCACATGCCCACCGGCCTGGTGCGCTACAGCAATCAGGACTCGATTGGCAAGCAGAACGCATCTATCTTCCGTCCTCGCCTGATCATCTACCCGATCGCGCTTACCGTAACACTGTCTCTGTTTGCCTACATGCTGCTGACGAAAAAGGACTTTGATGCCAAGTTGCTCAGGACATTGGGCAATACATTTTCGGTCGGCGAAAGCGGCTTGATCGACGATACATTACGACTCAGCTTGACCAATCGAACCACCGAACAGCGTTCCTATAAATTCAGCATGCTGGCGCCAGCCAGCGCGCGGGTGCGGACCATTGAACCGAGCGAAACACGCCTGGCCGGTGGCGAGCACCGCTACGTGCCAATCTTGATATCGGCCAGCTTCGAAGATTTCACCAATGGCCGGTGTCCTATCAAGCTGCTCATTGAAGACAACCAGGGCGAACAGCGCATCATCGAATACATGTTGCTCGGGCCTTATCAGGCGCCTGCGCCCTGAGGGCGAACCGCGCGGTGGCTACTGCGATGTGAGCAAGTTGATCAGTTCCTGGGTGGATAGCGAACTGGCTGCTTGGGTGCCTTCGAGAATCCCAGCTACCAGGTCTCGTTTGTCGGCATGCAACTTGAGAATCTCTTCTTCGACGGTATTCTTGGCGATCAAGCGATAGACCATCACAGGCCTGGTTTGGCCGATGCGATGGGCTCGATCGGTGGCCTGGTCCTCAACGGCCGGATTCCACCAGGGATCCATGTGAATAACGTAGTCAGCGCCGGTCAAGTTCAGACCAGTTCCGCCAGCCTTCAGCGAGATCAGAAACGCAGTGGCCTGACCATTCTGGAATTGATCGACCTGTTCTTGACGCTGAGCGGGCGACGTTGAGCCATCCAGATATTGATAGCTGATGGCTTCTTGATCCAGCGCTTCACGGATCAATTGCAAATGCTGCACGAACTGGCTGAAGATGAGCGCGCGGTGGCCTTCTGCGCGGAGCTCTTTCAAGGTTTCCAGCATACTTTCAAGCTTGGTTGAGCGAACTGTCCAGGTATCCTCGACCAGGCGCGCATGGCAAGCGATTTGTCGAAGTCGCGTCAGCAGGGCCAACAGCTTGAAACGCTGATCTTTGATGTCGGTCAGTTGGGCAATCTCGCTGGCTTGCTTTACAACGGCCAACCGGTACTTGTCGTACAACTGACGTTCCTTGGGACTCAGTTCGACAAACAGGTTCTGCTCGGTGCGAGCAGGCAGATCTCGCAATACTTCTGCCTTGGTGCGGCGAAGTATGAATGGCCGCAGTTTGTCGCGCAAAGCCAGTTTGCGAGCCTGGTCATTGTCGCGTTCAATCGGAGTCGCAAAGCGTTTGCGAAACTGTTCCCAGCCACCAAACAGGCCCGGGGATATGATCCTAAACAGGCTCCACAATTCACCCAAATGATTCTCCACGGGCGTACCGGTCAGAGCGACCTTCCAGTTGGCATCGATCTTGGCGATAGCTTGAGACGTTTTGCTTTGACTGTTCTTGATGGCTTGAGCTTCATCCAATACCAGGTTGTGCCATTCGGTTTTGCACAGCTTGTCTACGTCGCGCAGAGCCAGACCATAGGAGCACACCACGACGTGTCCAGGCCCCAGTTCCTGGAAGAACTCATTGCGATCTGTTTCGCGATACGAGTGCACGATCAAACGAGGAGCGAATCGTTCCAGCTCGCGCATCCAGTTAAAGCCTACGCTAGTTGGCGCGATGATCAGTGACGGTCCACCGCTGGCGCGGTCGATCAGTACGCTGATGGTTTGAACTGTTTTGCCCAGCCCCATATCATCGGCCAGCACGCCCCCGACACCCCACTCGGCCAAACGCCGCATCCAAGCAAAGCCGGCGACCTGGTAATCGCGCAATTCCGCTTTGAGAGCCTTGGGCACTTTCGGGTCGAGCGCTTCAGCTTTTGCCAATCGCTCCTGGCATTTGTTCCACGCCTCCGTTACGTTCAGTTGAATGCTGTCTTGCATATCGCGCAGCGCCAGAGCGGCCGTATGATCGAACTTCAGTTGTCCACGTTCAACATTGACGGCATCGGCCAGTTTGCGCAGGTTCTCCTTCAGTTCGTCCGAGATTTGCGCCCAGCCATGTTCGCCGATGCGCACAAAACCACCCACGCTGGTTAGCGAATCGCTCGAAAAGGTGTTTACCAGCTCGCTGATTTCCAGGTTGCCATGAGGCAATTCACATTGGCCTTCCAGTTGGAACCAATCACGCTTCTTTGAAATGGACACGCGCACATTCTGGCTGGTCAGTGAGCCCAGCGAGCGAATCGGGACATCGCTGGCTTCGTCCCACAGCACTTCGACTGAATCGCCTAGAGCGGCGAGTTGATCAACGATCTTGAGGCCTCTTGCAAAATCTACCTTGCCATGAATGGATCCAGAAGGCAGTTCCAATTGCTGCTGCAAACGGCAGATGGCGGCGTGTTCCTTTACGCGTGAGCGTTGTCGTTGCATCGTGCCAGTGTCAGTCTTGATGGTCGAGAGCAACACGCCACGAGCCGGCAGGTGCAATTGACCTTGGGAATCGCGCACTCGAAACCCAAATTCCACGAACCCTTCGGCTCGACTTCGCAGCAGTACCACCGGTGTAACGACTTCTTCAACGATCGTGCCATAGTTGTTCGGCAGAATGATGTTCGCGATGCTTTGCAGTTGCTGGCATCGTTCCAATAGAACGCTTACCTGATGAGGCTGGGAGATAGGCGGCAAGTGCAACAAGGATCTCATGCAGTGCACTTGGTTGGCAGGCAGTTCAGAAACGAAGAGGCGGTTGTTGAGCGAGTCGATCGCCAGAATGCCATCGGTCGCAAAATGCAGTAGGGGCGATTCGGCTGGGCAAGCCAAATCGATGCCCACCAAGCTCCATCGGCCATCGCGCTCGGCGAGTTTCAAGGCCGCGTCACCGGCCAAAACTTGAAACGACTGTCCATCGATCAACACATTATCTTGACCGATTAAGTGGGTAAGCGCGTGCACGGCTTCTGCCTCGACTTGGGCAAGCCAGTAGGGTTGGCCGGACATTAATTGCAGTACTGCCTCGTCCGCCACCGTCCGTTCCGTCTTCGGTGCAATTTCGTCGCGGGTCGCGGTGCGCCCTTTTTTCCAGCCGCCGCGTTTGGCCGGCTGTTGTTTGGCCAAAGCAAGATGCGGCGGGCTGTTCAGTGAAAGATGCCAACAGACGCGCTCGCGCTGAACCTCAGTTACTGGCGGCAAACAAACATCTGGCTCCGCTACGCTTAGGTGCTGCAATCTCCCTAAGCGTTCCAGCAGCTCAGCCACTTCATCATATTTGAATAATTCCGGAACGAACTGGCCCCGGGAAAATGCACCAGTCCGGATCTTGTCGACGGTCGCAGTGGGGCTGCCCAGTTCCTCAATGACTTTGGTGACCGCGCAGTATGTATGGTTGCAGATGAACTGTCCGTTGGATTCCCTACAGCTACAGCCGACGTGCGGTTGATCCACTCGCACAAACCATCGACAACTTTCATCACCGCCGGAATAAGCACCAACGAATGTCCCGTCGGCGTACACCTCTGCGACAGAAAAGCCTGATGGGCGTACCGACATCATGGTTTGTCGATGTCTGGGTATGCGTCGGCGTATACCCGTTACCTGATGCAACCAATTGGCATCCAGGGAAAGCTGTTGTACCTGTGGCGAAGCGGTGGTGGGCTGAGCTACGCCAACAGCAGGACCAGCAGCCGACTGACCGTCGGCATGCTTCCTCGCCAAATACTCGCGTCGGCGTTTGCGGAATTCCTCTTTAATCGCAGCCCAGTTCCTCTTGCGTCCCATGTTTGTCGACAATCCAGTCGGTAATAAATGCTTGAAAGCAGGAGACAGTCCCTCACTTACATTCTGTCCCATCTACTAACGTGACGACAAGCCCTTATCGGACAACTAGCTGATTGCTTGCCCTCTCGACACTAAACGCTTTTTCGCGCAATTTCAGGCGGGAATATGTTGCCAAGCCGCAACAATCGTCTAAATTGGGGTGCGGTGTTGTGTCTAACCACTTCTTCTGACTGTTGCGTTTCTCGTGTTGTCCTTTTCGGCATTTCAAGCACCGTCAATGACCAAGGCACAGCTGCTACGCAGGCTGGTGTTGATGTTATTGCCTTGTGTTTGGATGTTAGGCAGCAGCGCGAACGTCATGGCAGGTTGTGACTTTGGTCATGGTGGACAACTGCGAGTGAGTAACGATGCGAGTGGCTATGCTCGCAACTTTCGGGTGCTCGGACAGTGGGTCTACGAACGCGGCGAAATCCGGTACGTAGCCTGGCAAGCCAGCCACGAATGCCATGGACCTGAGTGCTCGGCCAGAAAAGAGGCTCCGCAGGAAACCAGCGGGTTGTCTCTGCCGCAATCCGAGCGGGCGCCTACGACAGTCGCACTTTTGGTTAGCCAGGCATATTCAAACATTCCCGATTCTGGGGAAGTTCTCCAGTTGCGAGATGCCCAGGCGTTGTACGGTTATCCGCCTGCCTACGAGTATCCTCCGTAGAGCCTCTGCCACCTGTTTTTAGTGACGTTTCGCCAGTGAATAAGTGATCCTGCGCACTTGCTGGGCTTATCTGCCAGCACCCTGCGTGCATTACTCATTGCTTTACGCATGGCGAAACTGCACTTCGAGATGCTTGGCTTCTGCACCGCTGCAGTAAAAGGATCTCGCGCCCGTCTAAAGAAACAGGTCTGTTTCATTTGGTACTAGCGGCTGCCCGTCGGTGGCCCCTGGCACACATGAACTCATCGCTCATTTAGCGATTCTACTCGCATAATCATTGTTGGAGTCTTATTCATGCAACGCTCGCACAGAACTGCTTTTACGCTCGTTGAACTTCTAGTTGTTATCGCCATTATCGGAATCCTGGTAGGTCTGTTATTGCCTGCGGTACAAGCCGCGCGCGAGGCCGCCCGGCGCATGCGGTGCAGCAACAATCTCAAGCAATTAGGGCTCGCTCTGCACAACTATCATGACACCCATAAACGCTTTCCTTTCGGCAGCGGTGGCACAACACCACCCTCGGGCAGTCCAGGATATTCGGCAGTCAGCTTGCTGCTGCCGTTTATGGAGCAAACAACGCTCTGGAACCAGATTGACTTTAAACAACCACTCACGGCCGCCGTCAATACGCCCGCTCGCCTGACAACCATTCCTGGCTTGTTGTGTCCTTCGGACCGGGCAAATCCGCAACCTCAAACCGGTGGCGCGATCAACTATATGGGCAACAAAGGCAGTTTGCATTTCTGGAGCGATCCATCGCAAAACGGCCTGTTCATACACTTTCGTTCGTACCGCATGGCAGACATCACCGATGGAACCAGCAATACATCAGCTTTCTCAGAGCGATTGCTGTCCGACGGCAATAACGGTGTGGTAGATATGCAAGCCGACGTATTCTTGGGCAGCGGTGACCCAACCTCGCCTGATGAAGCAATCAGCATGTGTTACGCTACCGATGCCTCTAACCTGGCAAACCAGTTTCCACTGTTCATGGGAGCTCCGTGGATCAACGGTCAGCATACTTACATGCATGTCGACGTACCCAATCGACGATCCTGTGGTTTTTATCCAACCAAAGCTTCGATGCCAGCCACCAGTCGACACACCGGTGGCGTCAACATGGCTCTGTGCGACGGTTCGGTGCGTTATGTACCGCAGACGATCGACTTGATCACCTGGCGGGCAGTGGGCACTCGCAATGGTGGAGAGGTGATCAGTGAATACTAAGCCCGCATTTACTAGTTGGCTACCGCGTTTCTACCTCGGCCTACTCGGTTTGATGCTGGCTGGTTGCAACAGCTACTCGCCTGAAGAACATCGCGTCGACAGCGGGTCGGCGCGAAAGGTGTTGGAAGAAGTCCTATCCAGTTGGCAAAAGGGCGAAGGCATCGATAGTTGGCAACAACGTCAACCACCGGTGGTCGTCCAAGATATGGACTGGAAGAACGGAGCCCAGCTTCAGAGCTTTGAAATCGATGGCGATGGAGAATCGATCGATGCCAATCTGCATTGCCAGGTCAAGCTGAAGCTGATCCTGCCCAACAAAACCAAGAGCGAGAAGACGGTTACTTACCTCGTGGGCACCAGCCCAGTAACCACCGTTTTTCGCGCCTTGGGCCCATAACGTTCCTGTCCTGTCAATCACCAACCAACGAGATACGCCGCCGGGTCAAGGCTTGGGCGGCGCGTTGGCTGCGATAAATTATGAGTACCAAGTGATGAATACTACCTCGTCAGATTGGTTCAGCGCCATGGCCCTGCGCATGAATCAGTTGGATCAAGGCGTGCCGATCCCGTTTGACTGGAAGCAGTCTTTGCTAACCATTCAGTTGCGGGTCGTCGGTTTCGCCTATCATCGTGGCCAGTTCCTGGAACTGCAATCGCGTGCTCGGGAGCTGGAACTGAAGATGTTCGAGATTACCTTTCCCGATAGCGAAACGGCCGAAGCTCTCAATGTGGATACCGCCTTGGCCGGCGCACAACTCTGGGCCGCTTGCCAGGCTTTGCACAGCGCGTGCGGTATGATGTTGAAGGTCTACAACCAGACCATCGGACTGCGGAGCCAGTCGAACGGAGCAGCGAGCTCGCCTGGTCCAACCCGCCTGCCGTCGCGTCTGGCCATGGAGCGGCTGCAACATTCCGATGCGTATCGCTACCTGGACGGTTTCGTAACACTCAGCCATGGTGCTCAGTTGCTGCGCGTCTGCCAGCGACAGATCGAGCCAGGCAATCGCTTCGAGCATCACTTGATGATCGATGCTTTCATGCACGAATTCGACGCGTCCGTGCACTCGTTTGCACCTAAGTGGGTCGACGATTTTTTGACGCGCGACTGTGAACTATTGATCGAACTGTGCAGTAATCTCGGCAACGCACTGGCCAGTGAAATTGCCTGATTGCTTGTCAACAATCGATTCCTGTCCGTCTACAGTAAGGAGCATGTACGTGTCGACCAACTGGTACCAGCCTATACTGAATAGCGTATTCTGCCTTTACCTGCTGCTGTTGATGGCGATGGCTGTTGGAGGATTCGATATGCGGCTAGCCTGGTGTCAAAGCAAGGAAGCTGACAATCCGACTTCGCAATCCAATCGCAGCAGTTTAAATGCCTGGAAAGAGGTCAGCGACCAACAAGCCTGGCAACTGTTGCCGGAGTTGGCCGAGGGCAACCAAGGGCGATTGCCCAATTGGGTAAAGTCCGTGGTGTTACAAATGCCACGGACGGCTGCAGCTCTGCTGGAACTGGACCATGCGCAGCGCACTGCAGGACCACTTGACCCGGCCCTGAAAGCTGAGCTGCGTTGGATTATCGCGCATGCTAACCACAGTCCCTATGGCGAGGCGTTGGCTCTGCGCGATCTGCAGCAGGCCCGGCCTGGTAGCGATCAAGCAGTGGAATCGCTGCGAGATCCATCGCGCTGGCCTGGCGAGCAAGCGGACGCTTATCGATTCGTGCAATTGCTCAGCACCGAAGCGCCCTCGATCCCTGATGAACTGTTCGAGTCACTGCGCAAGCGATTGGGCGAGCGCGGTGTGGCTGCCGTGGTACTACTGGCCGCGTATGGCAACTTCCAAGATCGTTTGCTCTTGGGCCTGCAGATTCCGATCGAACCCGAAGGTCCCTTGCCGCCGTTAGCTGTGAAGTTTGCTGAGAAGTCGCTCCAGCGTACAGCCATCTTGCCGCCTGAAAATGGCCAGGATGTCTACAGCCAAGATGGTCAGGCCGTCAGTTCACTCGACAAACAGTGGACCGCAGTCAGTTACGATCAATTGCAGGCGCGGTTAGAAAAGCAACGCGATCGTCAACCGCGTTTGCCTATTCCTACTTGGGATGAAGTCAAAACCAAACTGCCACCCGAAATGGCCGTGCGACCAACTAGTATCCGCTGGAGCCTGGTGACGTATGGCTATGCCCACGAACTGGCTATTCCCTGGACCACGATGACGCGCACGCATTGGGCCGAACTGCCCTCAGAGCGCATCTTGGAAGAGAGTTTGTTTTGGGTGCAAACGCGAGCGGTTAATTGCAATTACTGCATGGGCCACTGCGAAATGTTGTTAGAGGTGGCCGGGTTGAGTCAACCAGCGATCGCCAAACGCACTCGGTTGCTAGCCGAAACGGATTGGTCCGCTTTCCCCAAATCAGAACAAGTCGCCTATGAGTACGCACGCAAGTTAACACTCAAGCCAGCGGAACTAACCGCCGAAGACTATCAACGCTTAGAAAACGAGTTTGGCTGCAAGCAGGCCATGTCGATCTTCATTTGGTTATGTCGCGGCCTGTACATGACGCGCATATCCGACGGATTTCAATTGCCATTAGAGCGCGACAACGTGTTCGGTGGTCATGCTCCTACGGACTCCAAGAAGCCTTGATGGCCAGCCTACCTGGCACGACGCGCGGAGCAGCTGCCAGCCGCACTCGTAGCCACCACAGCCAAGTGGTGGAAAACAGTATTCGTAGCCACCAATGCCAAGTGGTGGAAAACAGTATTCGTAGCCACCACTGCCAAGTGGTGGAAAATGTTAACTTTCGCTTCCACCGTCTGGCGACGGTGGCTACAGAGCTCGCCTGATGGTGCTCTCCAAATCATTAACCAATCAACTTCCATTATCAGCAGGATATCCAATGCGCAAGCTATTCTTCCCAGTGGCTCTCTGGATCGCTGTGGGCTCCGTAGCCCTAGCGATCGATCCACCTACTGCAGCCAGCGATTCGAAAGAGTCTGCGGTCGCGCCCAATAAAGATGCGGGCGCCGATGACTCCAAGAAGAGTGAGGACGACGAAGAGGCAGAACTGGAACCCTTGACTCCGGAAGCGGAGAAAACGGTTGAGCAACTGCGGGCGACATTGCCGAAAGACTCGGAAGCCCTGGCCATGTTGGAGAACATCTTGACTGGTAGTCAGCTGGGGCCAGAGGACGGCTGGTTCCCACTTGCCAAAGCTCAGACGCGTTACGGCTGGAACACGGTAGCTCAGCGCTATGATACCAATGCAGATGGGGCTGTGTCTGAGGAAGAATTCGGCGGTAGCCAGGCGGACTTTGAACGCTTGGACCGCGACAATAGCGGCAAGGTAGATGAAGCTGACTTTGATTGGAGCAAGCACTCGCTCTCGCCCAATCCAGGCATGAACCTGTTCTTCATGACGGATCGCGATGGCAATGGCAAAGTGACGCAAGAAGAGTTTGCCAAGCTATTCCAGAACCTGGCCGGTCAGGATTCCGACTTTGTATCGCTGGACGATCTGCGTGAGAAATTCGCGCCGCCATCGCGCACCGGCTCCAATGAGAAACGACCCGACAGCCCCAGTCGCAGCACGCTGATCGCTGGACTGAAGAATCAAGAGATAGGCTCACTTCAACCAGGACCGAACCTGGAAGAAGTTGCCCCCGACTTTACGCTCCAGTCACTCGATGGCCAGGAGGTGACGCTATCCAAGGTGATCGGCCCCAAACCGGTCGTGTTGATCTTTGGCAACTTTACCTGCGGTCCGTTCCGCAGTCAGTCTGGCAACATTGAAAAGCTGTATCAGCGCTACCAGGATCGCGCAAACTTTTATCTCGTCTACGTGCGCGAAGCACATCCCAGTGACGGCTGGTGGATGCAGAGCAATCAGCGCGTGGGTATCGACCTGTCGCAGCCCAAGAATACCGAAGGTCGTCGAGCGATCGCGGCTACCTGCCAGCAGCGCCTGAACCTGGACATTCCCTTCCTGGTCGATTCGGTGGAAGACAAAGTGGGCGCTCAATACAGCGGCATGCCCAACCGACTCTACTTGATCGATCAACAAGGCAAAATTGCATTTAAGAATGGTCGTGGACCCTTTGGTTTCCATCCTCGCCAACTGGAACAAGCCTTGGTGCTGCTGCTCAACTCCAAGCCCTGACCTGCACGCAACGGATTGGTCTCCTGACTGATCGATCAAGTAGAACTGCCGGAACGATAAAGAAGGTCGCCCCCCCAGCGGTCACGGCATGGGAGGGCGAGGTTCCACCCGAGCCTTGGGCCCGTAGCGCCAATGCAGTCCCATTGGAAATTGAGTTTTGAATCATGGCGCGAAGCGCAGACGAACGTCCACAGGCCATTTATGCCAGGCCGTTAACACCAAGGGAATCTTTGGTTGGTGATACAAACCAAAAGCTCGGCGGTGGCCTCGCCCTCCCAGCGTACCTGCGCTTGGGAGAGGTGACACAGAAACTCGCAACTTCAAAATCGGGCTACATGGCTAAGTGGCCAAGTGGCGCTGACCAGCCAGGGGTATGCTTGGGTTTAAGGCTTTTGCGCCGCTGCTTCCTCGCGTTTAGCCACAAAATCTTCTTTGGCAAAGTCGCCAACTTGTCGAGTCAGTTTCATTTCATTTCCACTTATCACACCGGTGTAGCCGATCTGGAGATCGAGGTCACGAAACTTCAGTTGCTCGTCGAACGAGATCTTGTCGCCATCGATTTTGATGTTCGTCAGTTGGCTCGAGTAACTC